>JAKFHU010000913.1:21712000-23075500 GCA_023783475.1 Daubentonia madagascariensis | reverse complement strand
AACGTCTTTCTGGATGGATGGAGGCAAACTCCCTCCCTTCTGATCTGGCCCAAACAGTAGGAAAAGAAAACTGCATGAAATGGGCTTGCTGGCTCTTCTCTCTGGGTAAACAAAGGGACCTGTGAGTTTTTTAATGACTTCCTAAGGCAGATTAATCAAGCAGGTTTGGTGAGGAGTTACTGTTAGGTCACTCAGCGTGAAGACCACTCCCACTTTTGCCCTGGTAGCTTTTAACTTTACATTAACCTTTTAATCTTACATCCCCTTGAGCCAAAAGGCAAAGTGGACCTTCTCAGAGGGCAGGTGGGCCGTGGCTAAGACCTTCAGGGGAAATGTATGTGAGGCAGGGGTGAGCCCAAGGCCCCTCACCACAGCCTTCTTCAGCTTGGCCGTTAGCCGGTCCTGCCAGGCGAAGCACAGAATGTGCGGCAGGTACAGGGTGAAGTAGATGACACCGCTGCAGGCTGCTGCCAGGCTGGCCTTGGAGAATAAAGTGCTGAGCAGGAAGCACTGCATGATCGTGGCGGTGGAGAAAGCCAACAGGAACAGGAAGAGGATGAACGGATCGCTATAATGTAGGATTCTTCCGTGCTGAAACCAAAGAGACCACGTGTCAGTAATTCCCACCCGTGGCCAGGGCGCCGTCCCACTCAGGGGTGACCCCTGATCAGCGATTCCAGGGGCTCCAGAGCCCTCTGCCCAGAGGGGTCTCTCCCGCCTGCCTGTTGTTAGTGCCTAAACTTCTATAAGGCCCACTCAATTCAATTGAGATCCTTTAATCCTATGAATACCATTTTCCCTGGGAGGGGTAATGTGTTGCGCTGCCTATCAGTCATTAGTGATGTTAAAAAAATTAATTGGGAGATCATTAGGCTGACCATTAGGCTCCAGCATTCTAGGTCCCTGTGTAAGCAAACCAAAACCCAACTCAGAGTGACTTAACCAATCGGAAACTGCCAGCTAGTCCCTCACCAGGGCCCTTCCACTTTAACCAATCAAATATTTTCTTTGTCTTTCTTTGTCTTGCTTCCCTGCCCCCTCAGTGGAACCCTGAACTGTTTGTGGTCTGGAGCTGCTCCTGAATTGCTGCTGTTTGCTCAAATAAACTCTTTAAAATTTTACTGTGCCTAAAAAAATTAATGTGCTCACAGTTATCTTTTAACAGTAATTACCATGTATTAAGTAACCAAATCCTTGGTGGGAATGAAGGTAGTGTGGAGAAATCTGCTTAGAGCAGGGGAGGAAGACCTGCGTAGTGGGTCTTGGAGCAAAAGAGGGCAGTGGGAGACCACTCCGGACAAGCTTCATCATTGTGCCTGGGGCCTGGCCTGCTGACTCCATCTTTTGTACTTGTATTCTGAGATTTGCCACTCACACAAGTGAAAATATCAGTAATTAATCCAAATTACTTGGAAGTGGATTGATTCTCCCTCATCCATGAATATCAAACATATACATTTCATAGACCTTGCAGGCGAATCTCAGTATCTTTCACGTTAACTAATGAGTCAATCACTTTGGCTATGTTGCAAATAGGATCAAACCAGCAACTTTCACTAAGTGAACTGCTGTCCAATTACACTATAGGATAAATTGAGATTTTCGAATGTATTAGACCTTCTTGGTTATCCTGTGCCATAGGCATCCTATGAGGAGTGGTACCCTTTGAGCACGTCAATGAGTATATATGAATGTGTTCTGACCAATTGGTAGTCATTCCCTGAGGCACTGAGCTCCTCTCAGTAGAAAAGAGAGACCTTACCAATGTCTGTCACGAGCATGTGAGAGCTGAGTGGAACAAATGTGCCATTTGTCTGCGTTGGCCACCATTTCTTATGTCCCCCTCCCATCCCTGCCAGGCACCGACAGAACAGATCGAGAAGTGGAATCAAACAAACTGCAAAGGGGCAGGGGGTAGTGAAAGAGACTCATGTTTAACTGGAACCAAAGTCTGAGGAAATCTAAATCAAAATCAAAATCAAAATTAGGACTCAGAGCTTCTGATTTTGTTTCTCAAAGAGTGCACCCTGTCGCCCTGGAAAGCCCCACACCTTTTCCGCAAGCAAGGCTATGGCTCAACATGTGGCTTTGGGCTGGAAGAACTTTAAGATACTTGTTGCTATTCTCCGAAGAATGAGATCAGTTTTTTATCCTACCTCAAAACAAAGTCCTACAAACTTCTAGAACTGTATCATTTCTCATCAACTTAAACCAGAGATGTAAGTCACTTGGCTGACCCCACAGTTTCACTGGCTGTGGCTTTCTCTAATGACCACTTTTCTTTTTTGTTTCGAATAGCTCAAATAACAATGGAACCTTCCCATTGTCCTTGCTTCCAGCTTCTTTCCGGCATAGTTGAGGTGGGGAGGAAGGGAAAAGGGAAAGATGGGAGAGTCGATCAAAGAAAAACCCTATTTTGGTGTGGAATGCTCTGTTTCCGTCATCACTGGAACAGTGTTCTGGTTCCCACAAGGAGAAACCCCTTTGTGCAAGAAACTCTTGTTGAACCTTCTTTACCTCACATCCTAAAAGCTTTGAAGTCCTAATGGCCCATTCTTAGGAAGGCAGATCTTAATATCACTTATCAGCAACAAGTCAGGCAAAGTCTCATGGCCATTGCAAGTTTGCACATTTTGACTCCTTTAACTCTGAGGACACAAAATATCTTGGTACTGGGAAAAAGAGCAGACTGAGGAAGACAAGCATCTCTGTACAGCTTTGGTGCCATTGCAAACTTAAAGCCACATCCAGGTCGGGTCAGGTTGTTTGTGGAGAAGGCCCTCTACCCCAGCATTTGTTTTTTTTGTTTGTTTGTTTTTCTCTTCCCCCCCCCACAATCCTCAGCATTTGTTTTGATAGGACTCTACAACAGGGTTTGGCTAAGGCCCCTGAACTAAAATAAAATTCTAAGCCTCCTGCTGACTGAATGGACCTGCTTTTGGCCAAGGGGATCCCAGAGAAACCTTAAAACTGAGTTACCAGCCATGACAGGATGGGAGGTCAGATACACAGAAAGTTTTTTGGCAAAGCCATGAATGGTGTGACCGTAATGGTGATGAATAAATAGCCCAGGTTTCCTCCCCTAACACTGCTGAAAAAGCTTTCCACGTTTCAACTCTAGCCAGTTGTTGGAATGGTAATCCCAGGAAAATACTCCCTGAACTCATTTCCTCTGTGTTTAAAAAGAGAAGACCCCTTTGAACACACAGTGAGCCTGTGCTGGGCTCTGCTAATGGCACCTTCTCCAGATAGTCACAGAATGGGGCTGGAAAATCTATGTGGACAGTGGTTCCCTGGGCAGGAAGTGCGAGAGGGGAAAATGCTATGATACAGGGGCTCCGGGGGGGGGGGGGCAACTTTGTCTCTCTGAGTGTCTGCCACTGTGACTGAAAGGGCCAGGAAGCTAGATGTCACGCTCTCCTTGGTGGCTAGTTGACTAATCCAGGTACAAGTTTGTTAACAGGAGGAAAGGTGAGAGGAACAAAACTATTCAAGATTTTCTGGGCCTTCCCATCTGGCTTACCATGATGAATATTGTCAGGAGGAAGATGCTCATTGACATGATAGAGAAGCTGTCCAGGAACCAGGTACACCAAATCACTGCATTGGAGACACCCTGATTTTTCAAGGTCTCCTTCAGCCTCAACTCCTTCTCCAGGACGATGCCTTTTACAGTCATGGAGACTGAGTAGATCCATGCCAGCACCATGAAGATGGGGAAACAGCGGTTCAGGATGATCATAAAACTAAAGGAAGAGGAGAGAAGCAGAATAGTAGAGTTCCCTGTACTTGATAGAGGTAGAATAAATGTTTGTTGAATGAATGTGTTAAGAACAAGGCCCAGAGGGAGGGAAAGGAAAGCAGAAAAATCTCCACTGGGTGTTTAATGGGCTGGACTTTTTAAATATATTCCATGTTTGCCCTGAAGCATTACTTTTTCTTTAGAGCAAGATAGTGGCTTTCTGGTTAGCTCAGATGAATGCTGTGTGAGTAAAATGTGTAAATAAAATCAGACCACCCATGTCACACAGTATAGACCTTCCCTGTAAGGCCTTGTAGGGAAAAGACTACAGACTTGATGAGGTGGATGGGGTTGGGATAGGTAGCTCCATGCTAACTGACACTGAAATTCCCACGGGTGGAGTACAGACAAAGGGAACTGGTGGTGTTGAGATCAATAACTGGTCTCCCCAAGGGGGTCAGCCAGCCCAGCACTGTCTGCCCTGGAAGGTCAAACCCTAGTAACACAGGAAGAGGCACAAGATAACTAATCAGTGTGGCACTTTCAGAAGTAAATGATCAATCAATAAATCAGCAATCCAATAGTCATCGACTCCACCAGCCATGCACAGGTGGAATAGACCCTGGGATATCCACTGCAGCAAGCAGGATAGATTTGATATACTGGAATTACTTTGTTGTGAACTTTACACATGTTTTCCTCATGCTTGATGTGTTAGTAAAGCCCTTGGGATTTTTATCTATGGAAAACTGTTGAGTGTTGTCACAGAAAGAGGCCAATTCCAGCATGGGAGGGTTTCACTCAAGATGGCCCTAGGGAGAGAACCAGACCTTCATAAAGTATGCACTTCTGGGACTGGCCAGCAGAGGACTCCCACACTGGACGACTCTGGTCCCTACTGCCCCACACCCACCCCACTTCCCTGCCAGCCACTCCCATTCTGATCCTAAAAGTGGACCTGAATTTTGCCCCTGGCTCCACTTCCCATCCCTGCCTATTGCCCAAACCCAAACTAACTGCAGAACAGCCACTGTTATCTCTTTAGTTTTCTGGAGAGCTGAGGCTGGAGAACCAACCAGACAGTTGTTAAGAGAGGGTTTCCTGTGTTCATACTGGGTTTTATGTTACTGTCTCTCCAGCTGGCAATTTGACTCTTCCCTTCTTCAGGCTGTGCATGTCTCTCTCCTCCCTGAACCCCACAGACATGTACATATACACTATGGTGAACTTTCTGGGTTTTCTTTTCTTTTCTTTTCTTTTTTTAGGAATTGAATCCCTAAGCCAATGGTAGGTCTGTCCTAGGGGTTTCTGACCCCATTTGCCATGGTAAATGAGCCCCCACAGCCCCCTCTCCCTCTCTGTACCTCTCTCTATCACGCCCTAAACCCATGTTCAGCAAAACAGTAGGCTGCTTGCTTGGCTTGCTACTGGCCAACCGCTGGCCAGGCCTGGGGCTGGGGTGGTCAGGTAAGTAGAGACTGGGTGCATCCAGCACATTCCTCTACCTTTTCATTAATCATGCATCATGGGAATGTTAATTAGGGAAGAAGCTGCATTATTCCGAGGCTCCTAGGAACCAGACCTACTTGTGATGCAGAAGCCAAATTTGCTGATTTGGCAATCACTGGGCAAACACTCTGACCAGAACCCTTCCACATACCAAACATACTGTGTAGTGGGAAATTTACACAGCCTTTGTCCCCTCCCCCAAGCTCACTTCCCTTGCTTTAATTTTCCCCTTCCCTTTTCCATCTACAACACCAAGTCTTCTCTCTCCCTGCTACTGTCCTGGCTCATGCTCCCCAGTCTGGACCCAGTCCCTGGGACTCTCTCCAAAGATGTTGAAGCCCCGGGAGCACCCCAGCCCACCCTGCCCCCCCCAGCGCCCCATTAGCTTGTCAGGGAGCAGGATCTGGAGCCTGTGACTCACGAGTCATCGACGAAGCAGGGGTAAGGCATCTGCTGGAGGTAGATTCCAACCGGAGCCTCAGCCCGGGCCTGACTCCTTGTGATCCCCTGTTCAACCATGTCCTGCAGATAGGCAAACCCGCCCCAGATGTATCGGAAGTCTTCCACAGGATCAGCTCTGGGACCAGAATCCCAGTACCTAAGAAGACACAGGAGGGAGGGACAAAGGATGGGAATGGGAACGGCCAGCTCACTCACTTCCCCAGCACAGGGCGGCTCGGAGCTCACTCTGTTCTCCTTTCTCTTAAACGTTTCCAAACTATCCAATTCTGTTTTCTAGTTCACGGTATAATCTGAGTTTTGAATGTTGGCCACAATGTGACTCTGTAATTGCTTTCATTCAAGGACTCTATGTTGAGCTTTATAAAATATCTTATTTCCTCTTATTTAACTTAATTTTATTGATTTATAGGCTAAGTCCAGTCTCAGTCCCTTACTCTCTACCAAATGTAATTTCCCACTGCCTTTGGAGAAACCCAACGAGCCCTGTCTGAAACATCACCTGTCTTTGATCTTATTGGTTTTCTCCACCACATCTATGTCCATCCGGATCTTGTACTTCACGTGAGGTGGTAGGGAGCTGGTCCAGGGATACATGTCAGGGAACACCACGCCAGCCCAGAACCTGTTTTCCTCCAGCAGAGATAGAGCTCGATGGGTGAGCTGAATTTCATCATCGTAGCTTTCAAACTTATCCAGGACCAAACACTGCAGGTAATCACAAAGGTTGAGAGAGTTTGAGGAGCACCAACTGCAAAGACTCAACTGCGCCAAAAAAGGCAGAGGGCAAGGGCTGTTCCTCCAAGGTATGGGTCAAATGCAAGGAGACCTATAAACTCAATGTTTGCTCAACTCCAGAGTCTGGTGTTAATTTTTCAATGTGTTTAGATGTAGGGGCACAAGGTGGCTTGGAAGTGCTGACTTGCACTTATCCCTGCAGAGTTAGTGAGGACCACACTTTCCAGCTGTCAAAGGCTGTCCAAATATGCAAGTCCTCAAAATGACAAAAATACTCACAGCTCTCACTCCCTAGCATGGGGAGGCGAGGGAGTGGGGTCACATTGGCTACAGGCTGCTTTGAAGATCAGAAAGCCTGACGATAAAAGAGTTTTAAAGAGAGAGAGAAACATTCCTAGCGTTGAACCTTCCTGGCTCTCTCCAAACACACAGGGTGGCCCGCTGAAGGAGGAACAAGGAGGGAGAGAGAAAATAACAGACAGCCAAAATGATTTAATCTGAGAAATCATTCCAATTACGATTTTATGACAAGTGACGCTGGTAGAGGAGGAATTTCCCTAATACGTCTCTTTTCTCCTCCTGGAAGAGAAAAAAAACTTTACCCACAAAAGAGCAAAACTAAGAATTTAAAAAAATTTGAATATGAGGGTTGTCCACTTGTATAGATTCGTTAAAACATTTCTATTGTACTTGCATCTGCTTTTTTCCTTAACCTCTTGCTCCCAGAATCACTAAGGGTATTTGCATCAATGCTTCTTTCTTTCAAATGTAACTCACAAGAGGTCAGATGGCCTTGTCTTGATTAATTTGTTCACCGAATAATTACTGAGAGTCTGCAATGTGCCAGAGCCTGCTCGGCTCCAGGGATGCAAGGAGGAAAGATAAGATCTTTCCCTGAAAGAAACTCAAGACCTAATGAGGGAGAGGATTGGAGTAAACCAACAGTCATAATGTGGAAGGACCACGTTCTGATGAAAGCAAGCCCAGTACACTCAGGTAGCCCAGTGGAAGGACGCAGCTAAGTCTCCCCAGAGGAGTCAGGGAAGGCTGCTTGGAGGAAGAGACTCCTGAGTAGAAGGACAAGCAGGAATTAGCTTCGAAAAGGAATGTGGGGGAAAGGTCAACTCAGGCACAGGGGACAGTTCATGGGGTATCCAGAGGCTTGCAGGATAGAAAAGTGGTTCCCATCCGTGGCTGAGCTTTAGCACAACTGGGGGTCTTTAACAACACCTGCACTAGGCCCCACCCCAAACAATTAAATCAGAATCTCAAGAGACTGGACCAGCTCATCCCATTTTGTAAAAAGTGCCCCAGGTAGTTGCAAGGCACAGAGGCAAGCGAGATAGCATAGGCTGAACACGGCTAGTGTGAGAGATGAGAGACAAGCCCTAGAGAGAAGGGTGGGACCAGACTGTTTGCCCTGAGGAACTAGGCAGTGTGACCAACCAACTGAGAGGCTTCTAGGATGCAGGGCTTTCAGTGCTGAACCCAGGGGAGTTCTGGGCCAACCCTAAAGAGCAGTAAGAGCCACTGCAGGGCTTTAAGCAAGGGTATGACATATGGGACCAGACTGTGTTTCCTAAAGATCACTGGAAGGGGGCAAAGGAGTAAGGAAGCAGGAAGATTGGGCCATTGTGTACCACAGGCTTTAAGGAACAGATTAATTCCCACAAAGAGCTCGTGAGTTACCTGGGATCCTCATTTTACTGAAGAGGAAACTGAACTCCAGAAGAACCGCCTGAGGTCACACAGATAGAAAGTGACAGAGCCTGAGTCCCCTCCCCACTTTCCAGCTGCAGCAGGCCTAGAGTTCTTCCTGCCACACCAGGAGCTGCAGGGAGAGCCAGGCCACAGGCCGCATCACGTACCGCTGTCTTGCAAAGTAGGCAGAGCAGCCATGATTATTTATCCTCACTTTGCAGCCCAGGAAACTTAGGCTCAAGGAGGCTGAGTAACGTTGGGAAGGTGTAGAATAGATATCAAACCCCAGTTCGTTTGATTACACAGCTATCACCAGGAGAAATAAAGAAATGAGAAAGGCAGCAGACAGTAAAGACCTGGCCAGAGAAGCAGGCTCCCCTGCACCGATAAGAAGCAGGCCAACCCAACTCTCTCACAAAAAACTCCGAATCCCTGCTCCAGAATCCCGCCCCAGGTGTCAGAGTGCAAACCAGAAGCCTCTGATTATGGAGGGGTTACATTTGAACAACACGGTGCTGCAAACCCACCCTCTTTGGGCCTCATGAACTAAACTGTCCCACCTCAGGCTCCATGCCCTAGGATCGGCCTCCATGTAATGTTCTCAGTCTTCTAGATAAAAAGAAAGAAAACTAAGGAAACTGTTAGCTTTCTAGTCGATATGGGCAGAGAAACACAGGTACATGAAAAAATCTAGACAGCCAAGGCTTAAGTGACACCATACTAAAGAGATAATTATTTTAAAATGAAATGGAATTGGTATTTCTTTAACAATACCAATAAGTGTAGTCATATATCATAGAGTTAAGGGAAATGGAGAATTTTCTTTAGTCAGCTGTTCTCTCACAAACAGGCATTGCCCAGCCTAACACTGGCCAGTCCTTAAATAAGATGAAGGACTTAAGTAGGTCATGTACCAAAGGTTCTCAATAAATGTATGTTTTTTCTGAACAGAAATAATATAAGGTGTGCTATTTTATAAATTGTTTGTCGCTGGGGGTGGGGGTTGGGATCTAATACACAGACTCTTACCACAGTCCCAGCCCAAGGGTCTGGCACCCAGTGTTTGTCAGTATTTAACCCAATAACACTGCTATGCCAACAGAGGATTAATAGTCTGCTGCTTGAGCAAGGAGGCTTCAGAGCTGGAACTGCTGGAGTACATAAAAAAATACACATTTAAGTTTGCTTTAGGAGACATTGATGTGCTACAAAGATGAGTAATAAAGTAATCTCATGTTATTAGTTTGTCAAGTGTAGAACTACATATATAGAATTTTAGAATTGGCAATTACACTGAATCTGAAATTCAATTTCTAAAATGAAAAACAAAATTATTTGGGGAGATGAACTTCACATCGAGACACACACAATTCACTCAGAGTCATAGGGCATTTGGCAGAGTTTTATGGTCTGATGTCCTTGCTTTGCTGGTGAAGAAACTGGGATCAGAGGAGCAAAGGGCCTTGCCCAAGGTCAATATAGGTCAGAAGCAAGCTCTGCATCCATGACTTCAGTGTGGAGCCTACAGTGTGGTGCTGTTCCCCACCCACTACCCTGAAAGAAAGCCACACTCCAACCACAAAGTTGGGCACAACATTCCTGAATAAGAAGATCCTTGCCCCAGAGCAGCACTGTCCAGTAGAGCTTTCTGCAGTGATAGAATTAATTTACATTTAAATAGCCACATGTGGCTGCTGGTTATTGTACCGGTCAGCACAGCTCTAGAGACAGTGAGTTCCTTGAGGTCAGGGCCATGCCTTGTTCATTGTGGTCTCTGAAATAGTAATTTCTCATGATGGAGCCTCAATACTGAGTTGAATTGCTTTGTGTGTTTTGAACATAATCCTGTACACCCTACAGTCACATGATACACTAGGAGAAATTTGTAAAGAGTGAATTTTTGCTATGATGTTAATGAGTGCATAACTTTTAAAACAAAAAAGCTAGTAAAAGCAAATGTATTTTAATAATGTGGCTTTCAGAGCTATCTAGCCCATTTCCTTTGAACTCTTCTTCCATGTTTTTTAAGGAGAAATCTATATAGGAACAAGTGGCTGATGTTTTCAGCGACATTATTGACTCCCGTGATGACGTGGGCTCCATCCTGGCTTGTTTATCAGGCAGCTGATTCATAGTTATGTTTCCTGACACGTCCCCCTAGATTGGTACTCTGATAGTCTCTGGAAAAAAAATACTTAAAAGGTTCTCAAACACTCATTTCTACCCTGAAACATCTGACCCATTTTCAAAGTTGCTTTGTCTTCCTCATCTTGGAAAGTGGTGTCGTGTAGCGTGTAAGAGTCAAACAGATCTGAATGTCATCCCCGCTTGCTGTTTCCCAATTTTGTGGCTTCTGTTTCCCTATCCGTAAAATTGAGATAGGCCTTACCCCATAGGTTTGTTCTAAGGATCACACGAGACGGTGTTTGTAGAGGGCTTAACAAGTGCCTCACTGAGGAATAACAGCTGATGCTGACTGAAGCCTTACTATGTGGCCAAAACTGGCCCAAGGGCCCTACTCATATTATCTCATTTCATCCTCACAACAACCTTATGAGGTCAGCTACTACTGTCACTCTGAGTTCATGTATGAGGCACAAGGTAAACCTCCTCTGGATAGAGTTTGTGTTTTTAACCACTATAGTACACTAAACTATCTCACAAATAATTAGGACTCAATAAATACCATTTTTATTACTGTTTTTGCAAAATATCTTGAAAGTCAACCAAGTCAAGTGACTTTTAAGCCTCTGCCAGGTTACCTTTTATATATGACAGCTGTTTATCAGAGAAGGAAGGAACTTATTTTCTTTAAATAATATGTCTGGGAACACACTCCATCCTGAGCTGATCCACAGCAACTTATCTGGTTAGAACAATGTTATGGACAGAAGCCAAGCCATGTCCACGGGGCAGGGTGGGGTTGTCAATCCTTGGTTTTACTAGCTGCTTATTGGCCATTAAGGGAAAGTCAGAAAACTCTGCCCAGAGGAAGGTCTTATAAAGCTAATCCAGAATGTCATCCTCACCAAATCTTCCTGAGGTCAAGGCAGAGCAATTGTGGAAGCTGCTTTGGATATGAGTCAGGAGTCCTTGGTCGTCCTCTGAGGTATGACTTATGACGTAGCCTTGCATTCTCATGGGGAAGCCACCTGCCTCACAGCAAGTGACCTCATTCCCTATTGGTACTTGTTCTGAACCCTGAAGTTAAAATCTTGGCTAATGGGTGTGCATATTAGTGCAAGGGTGTGCATGAGTATGTTCGGGAGACAGATGAATGAGTAAACCCTCAGCAGAAGTTCTTAATTTTGATATATTTGATCTGGTCTGATTAGCTTGTAAGTTAGAACACAGTAAGTTCTAATGAGGCGGAGGCCAGGGAATCTATCTGTAAAAGCTATCTGGTTCTACTCGGAGAGACACTGTGCAATCACGGATGTTAGGGAAGAAAGTAGGTAGACAAGAACTGGCCAGTGTAAAGGGCTCAGCATAAACCTAGCACCACTTTTGGGAAAAGAATTCAAAAGGTGTATTCACTGAATTAAAAGACAGTGTCTTATGGCCTCAGAGGTAGATTCTGGACAAATGTTGCAGCCAGAGTTAAGAATCTCAATGAGAACCATTGTAATGCCCTATAACAGCCAAAGGCAATAAAGCAAGAAAAGAGGTTTCCTCCTTCCCTTCAGTTCCCAACTGCTGTAGCTGAACCCAGGTGGCAGGATCACGGCCATCTGAAGTCCACACAAGTCCTACGGCTCTTTGTTGCTTGTTTTGCTGGCACTCACCAGGAAGCAGAGTTCACCCTGGCGGAAGAGGTTCGAGCTGTCCAGCGCAGCCAGCTGTGTTCAAGACCTCTGGAGAATGCAGTCATTTGTTTACACAGCTAAATCAAACACCACCTTGGGAGGACAAGCCGCAGTAGCAGCAGGCTTCCTTTTCCAACTGTGACCTCTCTGTCTCTAATTCAAACACATTAAGTAACAGATACATTAAATTATCTGCTAGGTGGGGAACAATGTCTAGTGGAGGCAAAGAAAGAAAGAAAACCTCTCTTTTTATTTGAACTTGATCATCAAAGGGGGCTGTGCCCTGTGCTGGTGCTGTGGCATAAGCCGCCACATTTTGACTGATACACCTGGGATGTGCCAGGGTTGAGGTCTTCCAGGAGCTGCTGTACCCTGAGACACGTTGGCTCCATAATCCTGCCTCTCCCGTCTTTAACTCCTGAGCTCAGGCTGAGAACAAAGCAGCTGATGAACGCCAATGGAGGGCTCAAGCGGCCCTGCTGGTGTCAATGTAGACACCTGGGGTTCTTTTTGAAAAATGCCAGTGGATGTGGGCAAACATCCCAGAATGAATTTTCTGGCAGATTTAAACAGTAACATTCAAGACTTATTTCCCCTACATGGAAAAAGCCACTGGATAAAACAGCTCTGGGCTGCTTGAGTTGGTTGGGATGGTGAATTAGAGGCCAAAGGCACTGCAATAAATTTTATTTTGCAAACTAGGACCTCGAACAGACATCTGAAACGTTCACCCACAGAGAGTGAGGAAACACACCACAACTGGGAACAAAGGGACAGGAAATGCACAGTCGTTAAAAAATGTGTTTCCAAAATAAATTAAATGCAACAATGACACAAGTTGAAACACAAAGACTCACACTGGGGCAAAGCCACCAAGTAATGCTTGCTGTCTAGGTAAATCACATATGTGGGTCCCCATAATCACCTGACTGACAACTACAGGGCATTTTCGCACTCAGAGATCCTTGTTGAATCATTCCAACAACTCAGGGAAGTGGGTGCTACTATATTCAAAATATTTGATAAAACAGAGTGGGGCACTGACCAATCTGACCACATTCTGGTCACAAACACTGGAATCAGCCACACCAGTGAATGCCACCTGAACTGTAGGCCAAGTTATCATACTCATTTTTCAGGCTGTGAAACAGCAGTGTTGCTCCCAATCATAAACAGGTGCTAGATAAATAGGTGTCCTGTCACCCACAGGATGAAGGTTTCACAGGCCATGCTGGCTGATTCCAGATACTATGGCTTCTCCCCGGTGCAGCCACACCTCTGCACTTTGCTGTGCTCTTCCTTCTGCCTGCAAATTGTCTTTCTACCTTGCTTAGCCAGCAAATTCAAACTTTAAGGCCCAGGGCAGCAGTTATGGGTGTCTACTTTATGCCACTGCGCTCCATTCAGGTAAGTTGGGAAGTCAAAAAGATAAATAAGACAATTTCAGCCTTTGAGGGTTTCAAGCTATGGAGTTGGGGAGGCGAATGAACAAACAGTGATCAAGGGCTTCGCTGACGGGAATGGTGCATAGAAGAAGGCCTGAAACACAGGATCTGAGTCCTGAGGCATGGATGTGGCTGCTGACCAGGAGGCCAAGGAGGGCAAGGAGGGAAAGGCTCAGCCTTACAAGGCTGGAGGCCTGGGGGCAGTCCCATATAACAGGGAAGAGTCATTAATGCCCCCCACCCCACTGGGAAGGCCATCCCCTTTACAGCAACAAGGAGTCACTACAGAGCTGTAGGCCGGAGCTGAACGGTCAGAGACTGGAGGTAACCAGCTAGGAGAGACAGTGCAGGCCTCTGCAAACAGAGGCCATACATGAAGAGGGAGACGAAGTGGGCATTTCAGAGAGAATTTGGAAGAAGAATTGGCAGTGCTTGGAGGATCTGTGACATCTTGAATTTGTATCTGTGCAACTTGTTTCTACTCCATCAGATTGAATTACATTCTACCAGTCCTTTGCAATACCATTACTGTGGTGTTATTTAATGACATTCTTATCTCTCTCAATAGAATGTGAGCTCCTAGGGGGTCAGGGAGTCACAGCATTTATTCCAATGTAGGTAGTTCAATACATGCCAATGTACGAATGACTGAATGAACTCCAATCTTTTTGGTTGGCTACTCTAATCTAGTTGTTTTCAAACAGAAAAGACCCAATCATAATAGTGACTATTATCCTAAATATTACCAAACGATTGTTTCATTCATTGGACTCATAATATAATTCATCCAAACAATACTTACTGAGTACCCTATTAATGTGCCCTGCATATTATAGGGGAAAGAACTTGCTCATCAAAGCCAGGCAGATCTGGATTGGAATTCTGGATCCCCTATTTACCTATTGTGATATGTTAGGCAGTCAACCTCTTTGAGGCTCTTTTTTTAACTCTATAAAATGACATCAACCATGCCTACCAGGCAGGTAGGTAGGAGTGTTGCCCAAGATGACATGTGAAAGTGGTCAACATGTGGCTGGCTCATAGCAGGTTCACTATAAATCCCTTCCCCCCACCCATGACCCCACCAATGCCAGCCTGCATTTTCCTTCCTCAGCCCAGTTCTACGTTTCTGAGAGACTGAACAGGTCTAAAATAAGGTCATTGTCTACAAGTTGCTTAGGATCTAGTTCATGGCCCTTTAAACATTACCGCTGTCATGGCGTAGGCTTCTGTGCTCTTCCTAATTGTCCCTCAGTTTTTTACTAGCCTCCCAGTGCATATCTGGAGTCAATAAATTAACAGAGGAAAGAAAGCAATAGGACAGACAATCCAAAAATTCTATACAGCTGACTCTAAATTGCATTACATGATCAGCAGCTGTATCTCCCTAATCCTACTTTTTCTTAGGCTAGTCTGAAAAATACATTCCCTGAGTACATTCTGGTTGGGTGATGGTGGCATGTAGCCAGGAGCATGCAAGGTACAGAGGAAAAATAGTCCAAAAAATCCTGCTACTGATAATTCATCAATAAGATAATCACCATGTAGATAACAAAGTTACGCACATATATTGACTGTGGACAACAGAGGAAAAAACAGTTAATAAAGATAAGTTTTTTTCAAGGGTTAAAGAAAGGTAGTTGTTACTGGTTCAAGTACAATTTTATGCCTTGACCAGAGGTATTTTCATATTAAAGTTTGGCTGAATTCAACTTCCTGATGTGAAATTCAAGACCTGAAATTCAAATATACTATGAAATTAAAATATACCGTGAGCCCTAAATATCATCTGTGCCAGGCCTAACCTTTTTCTAAAAAAAGAAATTCAAGGGGAAGGGTGTGTATGTTTGTTTTAACAAAGGGTAATCAAAGGAATACTTTATTAATTTTTCTAATTGTGCTTTTCTCCAGAAGCAAAATATATTGTGAATAAAGACACATATATTAATATATATGTGTCTTATTATATGTGTAATATACTTATTACACATATAATAAGTAACTATCAGTTTAAGATAGTTACCTACATGAGGACGCATTTGCCCTCAGTCTCCTCGGATTTGGAGGAGAGGGTGATTGGAAGGCCTGTCGAAACCAATCTCTCCCCATGTGAGGTGTGAGACTCCCAAAATGTCACCATTGTCCCTTTTCCGAGTCCACTGCCCACCTTCTAACTAGGGGATCTTTCTTCACATCCCCCCACCCCGGCTAAGGGTAGGGGATCAGAGGGAAAAGAGAACACAGTTTGGGATGAATGAGATTATAGAAGCCCTTGTTGAGGAGGTGGTCTGAGGATGAGAGAAGTTCCACAGCCGCTGGGCCATCAGACACAAAAGTGCCAGAATGGTGCCAGAGCCACCCTCCCGGGCCTTCAGGAGTGGTCCGACACTTCCTGATTCTACGCCAATTCACTGAGCCTGATGTGAAGAGTAGCTCTACAGTCCCTGGGTAATGTTTACACAAGGTTTTTGAATCTGAGAAAAAGGTACACTTCTCACTTGGCCCGTGGTTTTTTGGGGTAGGCACCCACACGGTTCACAGCCACAGCTGCCATGTACTGAATGTCTCCACCACGAGCCCAGCACTCCCATTTCATCACAGCCACCCAGAAAGGAGGGCCCTGGCACCCCCCTGGCAGAGGAGGAGACACGCCTGGCTAATAATGATATGGGTGTGCTAAGCGCCACTTGTCTCATTTTGTCCTCAAAAACAACCCTAACCCTTGGTCCATTGTATTATTATTTGGATTTTTACAGATAAAAAAGTACAGGCTTGGAGGAGTAAAATGACTTTGTCAGAGTGACAGAACTGACAAGAAGCAGAGATCTTGGTCCATTTGTCCTCACAGGACAGGTGAGAAGGTCCCATAAGTAGTAGCCTCAGTCGGCGCATACAAGTGACCAGCCAGGCAGATGCAGGGGATGGGACCCTCCAGGTTGCCTCCCCTAAGCTGGAAGGAACGAGTTTTAGCCCTGCTACAAATGGAACCTATTGAATCACTCTTATTTCCCATAACAACAAAAGACCTAAAGGTTTGCTCTTAGTTCTCAGAGCTATTATTCTTCAGTATCACAATCAAGTTCCACATTGACCTGGGTAGATGTAATTTTCAATTTAAAGAGTGTTTTTGCTTAATTGTCTTTAAATGATTATTTGGGAATAAGCAGGGAAGCAGGCATGGACCCTGGCCAAGGAGGAAATTTTCAAAGCTTTAGTACAAGTGCTATTATCGAAAAAGAGTGCCCCGGGCCACTTTACGTACTTGCTTGCCTGTCCTGGAGGCAGCTTTAGAGCCATCAGCAAAAGGTTTTCGTGCCCTGTCTGCTACTGAGCGATCCTCAGGGTGGGGGTGGGGGGGATTTTCAAGACTCCTCCAGACTTCCCAAAACACAGGAACAAAAGCAGAAAAATCCAGGAAGAATTGCAGTGATTTGTTTCTTCTTCACTGCACATTTCCTTCCTACCATCTCCTCCTTTCAGGTTGTTACTCCCCTGCCCCCAAGGGCAGGAAGATCAAAAATCCACCATCATACCTGCTGGGCTACTGCCACATTAAAACCCCTCTTAGCAATCCCTATGCCACAGTGGCCTTTGCTTCGAGACCCTTGGAAGTCAGGGTGGCTGAGGCAGGATGTGGTTAGCAGCTTTATGATCCTAGAGGAGGAGGCTGGGCCTGATTTACAGGAGGCACTAATGCCATTCCTCCTCCTAAGCGGTATTTCTTTGTTTGTGTTTTGTTTAAAACTTAATAAGTCCATATTATATGTCAGTGCTTTGCTTATATTAGCTCATTTAATTCTCGTAACAAGCCTATTAGGTAATTACTGTTAATATCCCCATTTTACAGATGTAGAAACTGAGGCAAAAAGAGTAGGGATTTGAACCCAGATAGTCTGGGTCCAGAGACTGAATTCTTAATCATTTAAGCAATCAGTATATATTAAGTATACGTTGTGTGTCTGGTGCTACATTAAGCACAAGCTACACGGAAAATATAATCCTTCTAGAAAAAAAGACATTTATGTCATGATACAAATGTCAAGCCAAACAAAAGACAAGAAGTATTATTCTTTATAGTACCTCACAAAAACACTGTGAAAGCCACTGAACTCTATTCTGCAAGAATAAAGGAATAGAGCCCCTTTCCTCCATGCACACCCCCTGCACGGGGCTGCCTATGTTGTCACGACACCGGATAGGTGGTGGGCCTGGCCCGGGATGTGTGCTTGGCAGGTAGAGGCCCCATGAGAGGAGGGCAATGTCAAGCGAGTAATTGTGCAAGGGAATTCCAAGACTCCACAAATCTAATAGGTCTGTTAACATATAGATCACTAGGCTGCTTCCCTGGAAATTCTGATCTGCCCATCTGGGTTGATGCCCAGGAATCTGTTTTGTAGAAAGCACTTAAGGCCGGGCACGGTGGCTCACGCCTGTAATCTCAGCACTCTGGGAGACCGAGGTGCATGGATAGCTTGAGGTCAGGAGTTGGAGACCAGCCTGAGCTAGAGCGAGACCCCGTCTTTCCCCAAAATAGAAACATTAGCTGGGCGTGGTGGTGCACACCTATAGTCTTAGCTACTCGGGAGGCTGGGGCAGGAGGATCACTTGAACCCAGGAGTGTGAGGTTGCAGTGAGCTATGATGATGCCACTGCACTGTAGCCGGGGCAACAGAGTGAGACTCTGTCTCAAAAAAAAAAAAAGCACTCAAGGTCATTCTTGTCTTCAAACAAGCTGGGAATTTCTTAGCAATTACCTGAACTTTGGTGCTACTGCTGCCATGACTGGCACCTTCTGAAAGGCCACCTGGGGAGCCTGTGCTGCCACTTCCAGGGTTCCAGAGAGGGATGGTCACACACTCTGGGGAAATTCTGGTGGTGCCAGGGCAGCAGGGAGTCCTCAAGAGCGCCTGGTAACAGAGAGAGCCAGGCTTTTTCTCACTAGTAGTTATCCTTGGGACCCACGAATCTGGGATGGGAGGGTCTTGGCTTAATTATCTCTTCTATTGCTCACAGCACCTTCTACCTTCTAATGGTTCTAGATGACTTGAGGCCCAGACCTGGCCCATAGGTGAGTGTGATCAGCCCTTAGACAAAGATATTCCTTGTGGGTCCTGGGTTGAGAATTTGAAAATGACTAAGACATGCTCCCTGAGGCTGAGGAACTCCAGTCTAGCAGTTCAGATGGATACATCACCACCTAACTCTAATCTAACTTGGACAGGGGTCTAAGAGAGGTGGAAGAGAGGGTCAGGAAACATGGAGGAGTGAGCGACTAAACATACCTGGAAGCAGAAGTGACACTTGTGAGCTGAGTCTCAAACAGTGAATGAGTAGAAGCTCAACAGATGGGGAAAGGGACAGTCATTTCAGGCTCTGGTGGATATATACTTTTCTACCTTGTGTTTCTTCTTTTGGGAAACACCCTCCCACACTTCACAGTAATCCTGCTCATAGTAATACCCTCCATGGTGGGCAGATGGCCCTGGCCTCCCAAGCAGAGCACACAATCCCCTGAGAGCCTCAGGGAGGGATACAGGGACCAGGCCTGTAGGAGAACTCTCTGGGAGTATTGCTACTGCTACAGGAAAGCCACTCCCTCTTTCTGCAGAATTTTTAGTGCACAGAGGACCACTGGGGGCTGCGAGCAGCTGAGGCACCAGCAATGGAGAGGGCCTGGCCAAGGACACAGCTGGGCAGAGGCAAGCTGAAGCATGAGAGGGAGGACATAGGGTCTCATGGTGGCAGTCAGCTCCTAGACCCCCAGAACTTCAAGGTTATGTCAGCCAATGAATTCTTTTTTTGTTTAAGTAAAAACGCTTGTGACCAAAAGAGTTCTAATAAATGGGCAAAGAACACAGCATTAGCAGAGGGGTGGAATCCCCGGAGTCATGGAATGCCCAAGGGTATGAAAGTGTGGCAGAGCCCAGGGTGTGCAGTGAGCTCTGGGCAAGTGGGGTGGGGCAGATTTGAAAGGGACTTGTGTTCTTTGGGGATTGAGTCATTAAGATTTTAAACGGGAGAGCGATGCAAGCAGAAGTGTGAATGGAACGGAACTCTGGTATCAGTGTGAAGGAATGCCTGAGCCAACAGAGTCTGGACTCTGAAATCCAGGGAGGAAGCCCTTAGAACAGGCTAGCACAGAGATGACAAGGCCTCTAGTCCTCAGAGAGGCTGGAGAGCAAGAGGCAGAGTTGAGAGAGATTTAGGAGGTTGAGGAGTCAGAGCTCAGTGAGAGAGCTCAGAAGGGCAGGCTCTGAATTCAGGCACACCCAGGTCTGGGTTCTGCTTGCTACTCCTAACAGCTGTGGCATGGGATCTTATTAAACCTCTTTAAGCCTCGGCTTCTGCATCTGTAAATTGGCAGTGATAATAGTGCACACTTCACAGAGTTGTGAGGATTAAAGACAGCCAACATATGTAAAAGCAACTAGCACAGTGTTTGGCACAAAGTAACACTCAATAAATGTTGTGGGGAGGGTGAAGAAGAAAGAAAATTAAGAATGACCCTAAAATCCTTACCTTGAGAATTTGGGCAAATGCTGATGACATTAATCAGGATAGGAAATGCAGAAGGAGGACAGGTTTTATGGGGAAGGAGAACATAAATTTGATTTTTGGACATGTTGAGTCTGACGTGTTTGTAGAACCTGGGAGCAAGAGTGTCCAGCAAGCAGTGGGACCTTGGAACTTGAGGTTTAGGGGACACACACTGGCCATAGGTGGTCACTGAAGCAATGGCAGACAGGAGAGGGTTGAGGACAGACATGGATGCTCTCAGGACTACAAGGGAGGAGGAGCCAGCCAAGGAGGAGTGAGGGAGCAATTAGGAGGTCAGAGATGTGAAGAGGGAACCGCTTTAATTGTGGTAAGTTGTAAGAGGACAGGATCTATTCGGGGGCTATGGGAATTCTTGTTTCTTTAGTGGAGAAAATGAAAGCTTAAACCCAAGACCACTTGACTTGCTATGGGATCTCTGGCTCCACCCATGGGGCTGTCTTCAAGGGGCCTGCTGTGGCCCTCGGGTGGCTTTCTGCCTCTTACCTCCAGGTATTGATTAACCAGGCGTAGGGTGCGATCGGTGACGTTAAATATGTCCCTCCAGTCGAAGTTGGCCATGTCGTCATCCCGGCTCTCTGGAGAGCCCGTATAGAGGAAGTTTAGAATAGCTGCGGCAGTAATACCTTCTTCACCAAGCTGCCTGTTCAAAAAATCTTTTACTGCTGGGTTCCCCAGCGTGTCCTTGGGAAGAAGAAATACAGTCACAGCTTAGAAATTCCACAGGGTCTTTGGTCTTGTTCTTAGGTCATTTTTATTTTTAATGGTTAAGGGTAGAGATGCTACATCTCCCTAAAAAGCTAGTGGGTTTTCTTCTGCAATAAGGCATACCTATCTATATCCCATTTTCCCCAATACCTGGGTCCTTCTAATAGAGGGAACATGTGTATGGGGCAGAGGAGAGGGAGGGGGGCCTAGAAAATGGTATATAGGAAGCTTTCTTTTCCTTATGGATTTTTTGGTTCTCTTTTGATTATTCTTGCTATATAGGACTCTCGTCTTGGCTTTGTGACACTGGAAATGAGACCAGAGACACATGTTCAACCATCTTTGCAATTACAGAGCTGGCCCCTTGGGGAGATGCCCCTTTGAATCTGAGGCCCTCGAGTGAATTCATTAAAGCAAGAAACTCCAGGAAGCCACTGGTCTTGTGGCAGTTTTTAGATTTCCCCCCTAAAATTCAAGAAACATATTTTCCATCCAAAGTCAGTGCCTCCACTTGGTGATAGCTTCTGGAACTAGGGCCTTTGGGCCCTGCTTGCTATATTTTGATCTAACTCCAGTGGTGATTAGCATTTTTGTGGGAAAAGGAAACAAATGGAACTTTCCTGACCCTTCTCCTCCCCTCCTTTCCCCATCCTCTAACCCATCCGTACTCTGATCATGGTCATCTGTGTGCTCTTGTCAAAGAAGTACCAGATCTGGGGCCCCACTTCTTCCCAGGCTTTGAGCAACTTCCTAATGCGATCCAGTTCTTCAAAAGTTGAGTTGGCCTAAAACCAGACAGAGATAGAGGCAGAGACAAGAACAGAGAGAAGTGAGAGAGAACCTTTGGTTATATCTTTCCTGCCCCTGTCCCTCAGTGTTAGGGAAAGGCTTTTCAAGGAAGTGTTTTTATTTTCTCAGTCTACTGATATTTCCCAGAACAGTCTGCCATTTCCCAACCTCCCGGATGGACAAAACCTAATTTCGTAGCATCTCAGAGGTACATGTAACATTGATGACATTATTGTCTCAGAACCTCATTTAGCTAGATTTGAACTCCCTATGAACAAATACTCTCCCTCCCTTCCTCCCTATCTTGGTCTGTTCCGGGTAGCCAGGATTCAGAGAATTGTGAACCCTTCCATTAGGGATATAATTCAAGCAGTGGGAAAGAAAACCTCATTGTAGGCTGCAGTGGAGAGGGAGGGCCCAGGCAGGGCACTGGAGCAAAGCATTCCAGCGATGACTGCGGATGGGGGAGGAAACCCGAGAGTCCACTTAGCAAAAACAACACGAGACTCGCTGCCAGGAGGGCACATTAAAAAATACACACGCACACACACAAGCATTCTTCTGGGAGGTCCAAGGTCCAAGGGGCAAGACCAGCTGTGATCTTACATTCTTCAGTATCCTTCGTGCTGCAGGGGAATCAGGAGTAAAGAGGATTTTTCCCATCAGCAAAGGCTTTGCTGCCCTCCAGGCTATTTTGGTTAAAGGGTTTGACTCCAGGCTCTGGATCAATGCATTACAAAAGGACGCTGCCAGGAGAGAAGGGACAGATTTTATAGAAACTCCCCTTTGCTCATAACTAAACATAGTCATTAGTGTATCCACATCACATGTCTCATTCAACTCCATGCTGGAGGATTTGACGAATAACCTAAATTAATAGGCTGCACCCCACCAATAACAATCTCTTCATTAGTAACAAAATACCACAGTGCCTCTCAATAATGGCCTCATCAGGGAAACAAAGGCCGAGGCTTGCCCTGTGGTTTATTCTGCTTTAGAAAGAGGAGGCCGAGAAGACTGCTTGTGATTCTTACAAGGAACAGAGGCCATCCTCAGATGGAAGGGACTGAGGGGCCAAACAAGGCACCCCTGGAATCCCACTTTGAGCCTCAATAATTTCCCTTCGATTAGTTGCTTAACTTCTTTGTTGTGTGTAGCTATTTTAGGGCCCAACCACTTTTGGTGTGTCCCTTGTTGCCTCTTTTCAATTTTTAACTAGAGGGTCACCCAGTTGTATTTCTTCCCCACCCCATCCTCCTTTACCCCACAGGAGGCCCCAAAAATAGTGAAAGGTAGGGAAAATCACTTGCCAGGGCCTTGCCATTTGGAACATAATTCAGTACTACACACACAGGTTTTCATTGCACTGTTTTTGTAAACACACCCCACTGCTGTTTGCTTGCCAGGGCCCTTCTGACCTGCGCTTTGCTTGCAGCTCTGGGTTGCTTTCCCATTGATCACTCTGCTCTTCCTCTAGGACGTAACCCTAGTTCAATCACAACAGTGGGAAATGCCCTCTCTGTTCCCTTTCCAAGTGGGCCTCAGTTCTTTCCATGGCTCACGTCCAGAATTCTTCATGAGCACTACCCCCTTTCTACAAGGGGAAATAGACTTTCTGGGAGAAATTTCTTTGCCCAAGGCCACACAACAAGACCAAAGATTGGTTTCACCTAGAAGTGTTAAACCACCAGCGTAACCAAAATCACAGGCCAATTTGCACATGGGATTCAGAAAACTTACTTGTTCTTTTGTCATAAGAATAGATAGGATCCTTCCTTGTGGAGTCAATCCCCAGGAAGGCCTTGTAGTTATTGTCTTCATACCAGTTGAAGGAGAACACCCGAGAGCCACCTCCTTCTGGGTACCCACACAGGAGGTCCGACAGGGTGCCCGTCAGCTGTGTAAAGGTCTCTGGGCCACCATTCTGCAGGAGGGGCCTGGTCGCCCACAGCAAGTCTTGAACACTCGACCGGTGGATAAACTAGGGCAAGGCAAAGGCTTCTGGTTATTTTAAGGAAGCCAAGAATCATATTCTACTGTGCAGACAAGCTCCAAAGTTTGGGGAGGCTTCCACATACATGTTTGACTTCAACATTTAAAAGAAAACATCCATGTTCTCAGCAATCTTTTTTTTTTTTTTAGACTAGTCAAGGGCAGTAGTGAGAAGGGGGAAAGAGTGAACAAGGAGTTCAATCTGTAACTGACTGCGGACAGTCAAGTAGGTAACTCACTACCTTCGCACCCACTGCAGCAATCTCTAATCCAGCTGTGAAAAAAACCAAAGCCTATTGCCATCTACTCAGAAACTAGAAGAAAGTAGGATGAGCCTTAAAGAAAATCAAAGAGTCAACCCCAAAGCATTTTCATATCGCCTCTCTTCTTCTAGTTCCCTTTATTGGATTTCCTTGGGAATGTGTACTCAGGAAAATGCAGAGACTGTTTTACTGCAGACCAGTTCTGTTATCCCACCAAGATGGGAGATACTGGAAAAAATTGGGAAATGAAGGGGGAATGTCTCTGTTCTAGAAAGGAAATGTCAGAATACATTTCTTTGGCCAAATAGTTTAGAATTTAGTTTCTTATATTTGGAAAATTATCTTTTTATTAGCTTAATTTTACCAAATGTGAATTCTTCCATTTCCCTGAAATGTGTGGTTTCCTTGTGTGTGTGTGTGTGCGCGCGCACACGTGTGTTTTAAAATTCTAGCAAACATAGAACAGATGAGGTCTCCATTCTTGGAAAAACACGCTTTAAGTTCTGTACCAACTAAAAAGTGGCTGGTGGCCTTCTCCTGTCCATGTGGGTGCCCATGCCACTTGCTGGCCTCATCCTTTCAAGGTAGATCTGTAATGCCGAGAACTCAGGCGAGGGCTGCTGGAGTTGCCAGCATCTTGGCTCCTATAATGCCATTGGCCTTTGCTTTAGGGGGAAATGAAAAATAAAAATAATGCTGCTTTTATTCCCAAAACACACCTTATTATTCACTTTCAAAAGCACCTGAGAATTTATAAAACCATTAGGATTCAATCAGGTGAGACTGAAAACAGTTCTCTCACTGCGATAAGTGATGTTTACCTGTCATCCCTTTCTTTGTCCACATGCCAACACTTGCCCTCTGAAACTGACGAGCGCCAGGTAGAATCCACACAATGAGTCATGCCTATAATCACAGTCTATGCTTCAATAAAAAAGTCAGAATCTCAAATTGCTTCAACAACAGTGAGTCTTATGACAGTCTTGTAAGGGGTTATTACCATTATTATGTTGCTCATTTAGTCAAAGCACTCGGAGATGAAGGGGCTGTTCCAGGGTCAAATGGTCTAATATCAATTAATATAAACCGGGCCATCTGCTTCAACCTAGTTCACAAATGATTAGACTTGCTATATAGACAGGCAAGAAACCTTCTGGAACTCCCACTCAGAACTAAGAGTGTTGATATGATTTGAAGATTTTTTTACATTCTCTATCAACTTCAACTCTATTATACTGATATGAATTTTTTAAATGCTATGAAGAATGTTAAACAGAGACTCCCACTGCAGCAGGTGATTGTCAGTACAATGGGCCCTTCTTTAACTTTCCTGCACACCAGTGTGCATACTCTGCCCAAGTTAAGTTTAGTTTTATAAAGACAGATTCCAACCATGTGATTTCCTATGATAGTTGAGCCAAAGTCAGCTGAGAATACTGAAGGGGAAAAAAGCTTGGGGAAAATTATGTTTCACCTCTTGCCTTCCATTATAATACTCATCATACTTGAAGAAAATTGCTTTTTTTACCTCTTTCTTTCCTGTTGGGGAGTGACCAGATCTACCTGTTCATCATTATATCCCCAGTACCTCTCATCTGTTGAGTGGAAGAATCAATTTCTATATGACAGAAGACTTATACAACCAGATGTTAATTAAAATGTGTGCATCTTTTACAAAACAACACAAAAAGTCAATTATTTTCTTTATGATGAAATGAGTCAATGTAGGTAAAGCACATAGAACAGTGCCTGTAAGCACTCTAAAGGTGTATGCTATGATTATTGGTAGTATATATTTATGTGGATTTTAAGACCATAATAGAATAATGGACCACCTCAGTACTGTAAAGACTTAGATTCAATGGTAAGTCCTCTGATATTTGTGCCACACCAGGTTAGTTGCTTACTTCCAGTAGCATTTCTTCCTTGGTGTGAAATCAGAAGAATGGTTCCTTTCTTTTTGCCTCCTGCCCAGGAGCACAGATAATTTAGGATATGAACAGGTGCTTTGAAATCACTACATGGAAAAATCAAATGGGTTTCTCCTTGAACAGGTTTGAGGTACAATTAAATTATTTGACATAAGGAGTACAGTGAATGGTGGGAAGACAGAACGAAATTATAATGACTACCATCAAGCTGCTCACCTCTTGAATTCTTGGTAACATATCAGATAATATTCTTCCCCAGGATCTCAGATTAATACCTTGAGAACTGCTGTCTAGGAGTGTGGGAAGCTGAAATTGATAGGAAAGAATATTTAAAATATATACATATGTTTGTAGTTATATATATACACATAGACACTATCTGATCTCCTGTATGCTTGAAAACATCATCTCCCTTCTTTCTGATCGCAGGAGCTTTCCCACAAGGTTGCTTTCAGAAACAACATTATTTAATTGAGAAAATCAAAGGCTCTCATTCCAAGTCGCCCTGCTGAGTTTGTCAATCACAAATAAGTTCATGGTTACATTAAATATGTCAAAGTGATTCTGATTGCTGGTTTAGCCACACCAAACGAGACTCCTGGAGGAAGGAAAACAGCACAGCCACCAGAGTGTGAAGGAAGGCTGCTGTCCGGAATGCCCATCTCTTCACCTCAGCTTTGTAGACATTACCGAGCTCCCTTGTCATTGTTCATGTCTTTTTCCTTTTGTGTCATTTTCAGACAGGTTGTGTCTCTTCTTCTGTTCCACACTACTCTCTCATGGAAGATTCAGCCAGTTGCACCACCTTTGTTTTAAAGTTGCAGCTGGCAGGAGTCAGAGAGAAGTTCCATTGTAGATTCTCCAACTGATAGCAGTGTTCTGGTAACACCAGCCCATGCGACAGCTCAAAACTGTTCATGCATTTTCCACCTGGGCAGGGAATGTGGAAGCCCACGAGTTTGCTGCCTCCAACCCCAGAGCCTAATGCAAACACTTTGCTTTCTGGATACCAATTTCAACCCCTGCTTAAATTCATTCTTCACGTTTCAAAGCCAATTGAATCACTGATCCTATAAAAGTCTTTTAGGACTGAGTTCTAAGTTTTAAGACAGTGGTTCTCAAACTCCAGTGTGCCTCTTGAGTAGGTTTAGAGTGACTCCTGGGCATCTGCATTTTAACAAGCTCTGCTTGGACAACAAGCCTCGGCTCTCTACCTGCCCATGCATTGTCCTAAATGACCAAAAAAAGGCTTTGTTACCTGTGAGAGATGCAAAGCAGATGGGAAAAATTTTTCAGAGGAAAGAGCAGCAAAGCTACCATTGAAACCACCCCACTGAGAAGTGTCTTCCCTCTTTAGCCTGAGCACTGGGCCTAGGCATCAGTCTTGCCAGGACTTCTTTTCAAACTCCTTGGAAATAGCTTCAGTGTACGCTGGCAAAGCACCGTACTTCCTGTTTTTCCCGTAGGAGGGTGGGACTGAGCAGGGTGGGTAGGAAGGGAGGAAGCAAGCAGGTGAAAATGTGTGCCAATGGCAAGTCACCACCAAGTCCTGCTAGCTCCCCTCCTGACTATTTCACCGAGATTATTAGAGATGGAAAGGGACCCAAGAGACATACCAACAAGATGCCATGTGTGGATTTTGATTTTGATCTGAACAAACCCACTGTAACAATTGGGGGAAAGTGGACAGGAACTGAGTACTAGATAATATTAAGGAATTACAGTTACAGTTACAGTTGTTGGGTGTGATCACAGCATTGGATTTTGTTGAGATGAAGAAGTTCTTATGTGTTAGAGATACATAGGGAAGTAAGTAAGGTGAAACGATATGTTGTTGTGATTTGCTTCAAAAAACTTTAGAAAAAAATAGTTGGAGAACAGTTCAAACAAGAACAGCCAAATATTGATAATAGCCGAAGCTTGGTGATGGGTATGTGGGAGTTCATGATATTATTCACTCTACTTTTATACTCATTTCTATAATAAAAAGTTTTAATAACAAAAAAGATTTTGTGTATGTATGTGCAAAAAGAAATAAATTGTTGAATGAATGAATACTAAGAAACACTCTCCCTGTCATTTGTTTTCTTCCCCACCAGGACTGCCTTTGTTCATTTCTCTCCAGGAATATTTAATCCGAATAGCCTTCCAGCTGGTCCCCTTGCCTCTAGGCTCCTCCCTTCTAATGCATCTGAGTTGTGGCCTGAGTCACCCAACAGGCCAGTCCAATCACGCCTCTTCCCCTGCTCAGACATCTTCCCTGGCTCCCTAGTGTCTCCAGAGAAGATCAGTACAGTGCTGGACACACAGGGCCTCTCCCGTGCTGGCACATGGCTCCCTCTCTAGCCTTCTCTACCGCATCTCCTCCACCGCGCCCAGCCTCTATCTCCTCACACGCTGCTCTCGCATGCCCCATGGCTCTGCGCCCCATTCCCCCCACACCCCCGCCCTTCTCTGCCTGGCAAACTTCTACTCGCCACTCAAGTCTCCTTCCTAACCCAATCACCTAAGTGCAAGATGGTTGTCCCCCTGGGAGACTCAGATGCTCCTTCTTCTATGCCTCTTGCTTGCCCTTGCCCTGTTATGCTCTCTTAAGGCACCCTGTTTATTTCCTTCTGTGCACTCCTCACCATTGGTAATTGTTCTGTTGTTTACTTGTCGTCTGTCTCTCTTGTCAGACTCTCAGCCTCATGTGGACAGAGACTATATCTGTGTGCTGGGCATGTTGTAGACACTCAATATTTGATGAATGAGTATATGCTGTTATTACAGCAATAAGCAGATTGATTATAATTGTTTATATACCTGATAGTCCATAAATGGTATATTCATTAAGGACATGGATTCTATCTTTTTATCTTTGTATTGCCCAAACTTCTTATGCATTGCATCTTCTGTAGTTGCTCAGGAATCATTTGTGAATCATGAACCCCATGTGCTAGGAGGTGGAATGAAATTTGCCTTAGAGGCTATGATATACCAACGGTGTCCAATTAAAGAAGGCTCTGCAAAACAAGTCTGCTTTTAAGTTGTCTTTTTTAAAAAGAGTAAATAAATTTTGATCTTTTCATTTTGAAGTAAAATTCCCCCATATTGAAGTTAGAAGTGGTATAATGAAGTGATAAATTAATGACTTCAGGAAAATCTATAATCATTCAATTTTATTAATTCAATCAATTTTATTGCCCTCGTAGTTCTGAATCAGATATAGAACACTTAGGCCTTTTTTTCCCCAAGATAAAAAAAGTAATAACTGTGTACTTATATGAAATACAGGGTAAAGCTCTCCCTGCAATCTGCTCTACTCCTCCACCCAAGGGTAACTGCTATTAACAATTTAGTGTGTATCCTTCCAGAAGCACTACGATTTTAACTTTATTTTTTTATCTTTCCCCTGGTTGACAATTCCACAAACCTCCACATTTTGACTATTGTTTGTAGTTCAACCACATCAGCTTATACGGCAGGGCTTGTAGAACACCCTGTCCCAGATGATATTTTTTTCTTTCCCTATGGGGTTCACTCCAAGAATATGAGATTAGCACTGTCCTAGTCCATTCTGGCTGCTGTAACAAAACACCATAAACTGTGTAGCTTATAAACACAGAAACTTATTTCTCACAGTTCTGGAGGCTGGAAAGTAGCAGGTTTGGTGTACGGTGAGGACCCGTTTCCTGATTCACAGATGGCACCTTCTTGCTGTGTCTTCACATGGTGGAAGAAGCAAAGCTAGTTTTCTGGGGTTTCTTTTACAAGGGCACTGATCCCAGTCATGACCCAATCACCTCCCAAAGGCCCAGCTCCTAATACCATCACCTTGGAGATGAGGATTTCAGCATATGAATTTTGAAGGGACACAAACATTCAGACCATAGCAAGTACCTCCCCTGCGTTTTTATCACCCTGTTGCCAAAGAGTCCAATAAAGCAATAACATGAAGCATAAGAAAGACCACAAGAATAAAGCACTCACTGATCCATTCCATAGACACTGCCTAGCACTGAGTGACTAGGCTCTGTCACCCTGACTGAACTTGATGCTTATCTACCCAATTTTGCTAAAGGTGATAATGCCTGGCTGAAAAATTACATTTCCCTTGTATGTGGGCTGGGCATGTGACACAATTCTGACCAGAAATATATCAGGAGAAGTCGTAGGGTGGGGCTTCTGGAAATGGTCTTTTGAAGGAGGGCCTTCTTCTCGTCACTTTCCCCCTGCTTGGCACATTGACTCTGCTTGGGGAGGAAAATGAAACTCACTAGTTTTCTGTCTTTTGTTACTCACAGCCAATTGCAGTTTCTCAATGATGTAATCACACATTTGACAAATATGTGTTGAGTGTCTGCTATGTGCCAGGTGCCAGGTGCCAGGGACACAGCAATGAATGAAACAAAGTCCTCCCTTCATGGAGTTTACCTTCAAAAATTTCCCTGAGATATCTTCAGCCTTTCCATCACTATTATCATGTTGTAAATGTGCTTAAGATCCTCACAAAGGAAGGAGAAAACTTACCTCTGACCCCTTGTCCCGCTCGTAGCTACAGCCTAACTTGCCCCCGCCACCCTTCATGGTCATACTTCTTGGCAACATGGTCCATATCCAGTGACTCCACTTCCTCACCAACACCTCCCTGCCTTCCACCCTCACTATCCTACTAAGATTCTGTAACTAGAACCCCCTAGTTTCCTCCTGATTTCACTTCTAATGGACATTTTTGGTTCTTGTCTTTTCAGACCTCTCTGCTTTTCTGGACACTTCCGATCATCTCCTTTTCCTCCCTTGCCGTCTGTGACACTGCTCTTGCCTGCTTTGCTTTGTTACTTCTCTGCCTTTCCCATCAGTTACTCTGCCTCTAACTTCCCTTTAATGCTGAGGTTCCTGAGGGCCTCCATATCATCGCTCCTGTCAGTCTGCACACTCTGCCTGGGTAGTCTTACGCTCTTTATCATTTAATTTGCTATCTTTTTGTTGATGACTTCTAAATCTGTACCTCCAGCCCATACCTCTCCCCAGAGCTTCAGACTTACAGATCCAGCTGTCTGCTGAACATTTGCCTGGATCCAACATGCCCTAAACGATCACATTATCTTCCCCCAAACCAGCTTCTGTTCCTGTGTGCCTTTCTTCATTTGGTGGCACTACCTTCTGCCTGGGAGTCATCATGGGTTCTTTGCCGTTCTCATCCCATTGTAGATCTAGGAACTGGGGCTGGGTATGAGCCCTAAGATTGCAGAGAAAGTAGACAAGGAACATCTGAAAGGCCGTTTAGGAGGAAGCTGGGATCAAGGACTGGAATCCAAAGAAGCTGTGCAGATCAAAAACGACCAGGTCCTAGATTACGGGAAGGCAGCTGAGAGGAGTTAGGAACCCAGAGGCATGGAAACTAAGGAATTGTCATGCTTATGTGCCCACAGAGGCGGGACATCAGGTGAGTCAGTCATAAGCTCCTGTCACCTTTAATTGCTTCTTTTTTCTGAGTTTGTTGTCTCTTTCTCACTTGACTGTGGGCTGGAGATGGTCCGCGGCTGTGTTTTATGTAAGTGGACATCTTCTCTCCATCCCCTCTCCTTTACCTCCATAGGCTCTAGGCACACTGTGATCTTGAGGCACCATCCCACATCAAATTCATATCTTTATCTATATGTCTACATCTGTACAGATATACATTTTTAAGGCCTTAATTTTACTTTTGAAATTATTTGGCTTTGAGTAACTTGTTTAATGAACGATCTGGAGTGATTTCTCAGCAATCATTGTGAATACTTAATGTTTTAAAAGTGAGAAAACCTAAACTGCAAACTGGTTTTTGAATTTCACATTTTATTAATATAGTCACTTAATGCTATTGATAGGTTCTTGGAAACTAAGACTTTAAGCAAAACTATGTAAAACAAAACCAGTTATACCATAGGCTAATTGATATAAACAAGAGTTAAGTTCTATAGCATATTTCTGGTCACACAAACATCACCAAACTTCAAAATAAAGACCAGAACACTTCTAATATTAAACAGTGAAATAAATGTCTTTCTTAAATGTTAAACCATTTAAGAAAGAATAATATAAACAAGTAAGATAATTATTCACCCAATTATTCCAGTTCAGGGTTGTGGGTGGCCAGAGTCTATCCAGCAGCTCAGGGCACAAGGCAGGAACCACCCCAGACAGGACACAATTCATCACAGGGCACACTCACTCGCACACCCCCACGTGCTCACACTGGGACCACTTAGACATGCTACTTCACCTAACATGCACATCTTTGGGGTGTGGGAGGAAACCAGAGTACCCAGAGAAAACCCAAACAGATGTGGGGAAAACTCCACACAAACTGTAGCCCTGGCCAGGAATCAATTTTTTTTCTTATCAATGTTATAACAAAACCATGTTGAACAAAATGATGTTATTCTGGGACCTGCTGTACCAAATTTAGCAAAGAAGTTGAATAACATTATCTTCCTTAAACATTCAATTTAATATTTATTAATTATAATTCTAAGGCCTTTTCTTTGTATTTTGGAGCCCCAAATTTTTAAACTTCATGTCTCAAATATTTTTGTAGGCTTCTGCAAAGCTTGTGGCCCTTAGACACTATGTCTATCACTTTGGAGACTAATGGATAAAACAACCTGCCCACCCTGTACCACCTCACCTTCACTCTACCCCTACTGGCCAGAGTCAACTCATTGAAACCACCTCACCTTCTCCAGAAAACCCTCTTGCCCCATCACCATGCTCTTCCTGCCCTCCTTCCCCATGGACTGAGTGCCCCTCCTAGCTGCTCCTATAATTCTCTGTACATTTATTTATTACTTTTATTTTGGCTTGCTATTACTTTTTAATGTATCTGTCTCTCTACTAGACTGTAAACTCATTAAGCAATAAGGATAGGCTTGATTTTATGTTTATATCTTCAGGGCATGGTACACAGTGGGTGCTCAATAGATATGTGTTATATCTATTAATTAATGAGCAAATAAACTGTAATCTAGTAGAAAAGAGACAGAGTCTGTTGCGGTTTTGGGTTCCATGAGAGATGTCTCTATCTGGCATAATGGTGACTTACAGAGAGGGAGCAGTCAGTTCCACCTGGGGACAGGGAAGGTGACACTTGAGCAGATGTCTGTGAGGAGAAAATGTGGTGATTGCAAGGGTGAGGGCAGTGTCTGTGGATGGAAGGGGAGATCCAGGAATTCCAGGCGGAGAGAGGGACGTGAGAAGAGTCAGCAGGCAAGGGTGATAGCCAGATAAGAACACACCAGGAATTTGGGGGAGAGGGAACAGGGGAAACAACAGTTTGAGATGTATTTTTGTGTCTGGTTAACACTTTCTTTTTCAATCTTGTTCATAATTTAATAATATTCATTAATCACATATTTACTAAGCTCCAGCTACGTGCCTGGCAGTAGAGCTGCAATTCCCTTCCTAGCTCTTTTCAGTGGAGATGGTAAATCATGAGGGTCTTGTACTTACACCTTCATTTTCGATACCACTTACATCTCTGAAGAGTGCCTGGCCCCTGGGGAGCCCTCTGCATGTACCTGTTCACAATTGTCTGACGGAGGTTGCCATAAATTATAAAATAACTTTCCCAAGGCTTTCGTCTTCCTTTGGTTCCCTCCACCATTATCTATTCAAGTTCACATGAATTGTTCATGCTAAAAACTGGAAGAAGACTATAAGTTTATTTGAATAGAAATGTGAAAACATTTCTGGAAAAAAGGTCACAGACCAAAATGGCAAGTATCATCTCTCTCTCTCTCCCCCACACACAAACACACACACACCACTGCTTCCTATGCCAATCAAGTTGTCTTAATTTCCTAAGTAACAAATAACCCTTCCATGTCACGGCTGGGCTTAGCACTGCCAAACCAAGTTCAAGGTCTGATTAGACCTCTTAAGGAAGACTGGATGTACACATAGGGTTGTGGATGGGGTATGTCTCTATTAACTGAGGTTGGTCTGAGGGGTCCCTGGGCTTTGATCCTGTACTTAAGAAATTGACACAAGGTCCAAGCCAGCAGCCAAGAAGATTCTGGCTCTAAGAAGCCTCTCTTTGGGTTCTTAGGGATCAAAACCATGTCCCTCCTTTGGGACTGTGTAATATTTTTTTCTTAAGGCAGAACAAAGCATATCATCTCCTAAAAAGTCTTGTTTGAGTAGTATTTACTGATGCTTTGGAGCCAATGGGTTAATCAAATGGATGCTGCTCTTCTTATGAGACACACAAAACTTCACAGAACATGAAATGTCTTATGAGTCAAATTTTTTGTTTGTTTTACTTTCTGTGATTCAAAGAGGATGATCTGGAAACACTATTATTTTCTAAGTTGAGGATACAACTAACACAAAGGTAAGTAGGTTAAAAGTGTCTTTATGGGGAAGACATGGCTTCTGGAAGCCGGTGGAAAGTTTGGAAGTGAGGGATGAGCTGCAGTCTTGAAAGCATCCAGACCCAAGGTGAAAAGCAGTACAACTAGTGGACAGACAGTGCCGGCCACTGTGCTCAGCCCTGTGCTGAGCTACAGGAAACCCACATTTATCCGGGAGGGAAGTTGTTGCTAGGCAACTGGGAGAATGTGGATTTGAAGCATGTTTGTTGCAACCTGACAGTTGTTAAGCATCAGATGAAAAGAGAGGAAGCCAGCCTCAGTGGTGAGGGGGCAACCAGGAGGGGACACCCTGCGTGCTAGGAAATGCGTCATGAGTGGAGAATTCAGACTCAATCACTGGGTGGGGGTAGGGGGGACATGCCAAACTGTCTCTACCGGGAGGTCCCAGAGACGTGCTGTCTCCTAGGACTGGAGGAAGCTGAGCGTCTGATCTAGAGGGTAGGCTCTGGGGTATGTGAACAGACAAGTTATGGGACTCCCTGGCTCAACAGAAACTAAGCCTTTTTCTCTCTGACCCAGTATCTGTGGTTAATGAAAGCAAAACTGAGCTTGGAATCTAGGGGCAGTCAAAAGGTCACTCCTTGAGTCAGCCCCCCTCCTAGTCTGAGGGGTCTAAGGAAGCAGGGTAAGGGGGAGCAAAGGGGCCCTGGAAAAGCGTTTGTGCTCTTGCTCTGGTGAGAGCAAAATGCTTTTTGTTTCAAAGCATTTTTCTATCTCTTCTCTAATGTGAGTTTCACTGCAATTCCATGAGATATGTAGGACAGATCCTCTTATCTCGACTTTACAGATGGGGAGACTGAGATACACTTTAAATGACAGCAAGTTAGGTGCCCATGCAGAGCCGGGACCCAGTCTCTTGAGCACCAGGAGATGCCTGTGTGCCCCTGGGGGCTACCCAGGCCTCTGGTCCTCTCACCATTGGGTCCACGCTCGGGGAGATGCTGATCACTTCATAAAAACAGTTGAGGAAGAATGTGTGGCTATGTTGAGAACTTTTAGAAAGGGATGCATATTAGTGGCAGGTAAAAAGAAATTTTAATGCAAAAGCCCTTAACCTAGCATCTGCCTTCAGTGGCTCCATGCCCCCCCCCCCAAGTTGTGTGTCTGTGCAAATTTGTGTTTCTCTAGGGAAAAGGTTAGCTGTAGTCAGATTCTCAAAGGTAATCCTAATCCATAAAAAGGTTAAGAGCTACTGTTCTGTAGAGATGAAAAATATCAGAAGCCAAAATTCTTCTTAAAACCAATTTACTCTGGAGAGAACCTGATGCCTAACACATTGGTGTATATATTGTAGGTGCTCAATCTATATTTACTAAATAAAGGTCAGGACCTCAGGACCCATTGTCCTAAATAGCAGCCTTCCCAAGGGGCCTGCTTGTGTCCTAGGTAACTTAAGTTTTGACCTCTTAGTATTTCTTTCTTTTTAAATCCATAAAAACAACATCTGATCTGTCCTGTCCATACTGCATGCCTGGAGCCTAAAAGAAATAAAGGTTGGCAAATGATAATCAGGCCAGTCGGCCTAATGTGCATGAAAAGTTCTCCTATTTATTTATTTCTGCTTTATCGAATCCATTCACCCAGGGGAAATTTTGATTGTGATAGGCACAGATTTTTGTAGATGGAGGCAGAACAAATACCAATGCTGTAAGTCAAATATACTTGCTGTGGCTTAAAAGTTTTCAAAAAAACAGAAAACCTATCTTCTGACTTAAGTTTTGCTTCCTCCCAACAGCTCTGCTGTTTTTAGGTGCTGCTGGCACTCAGGCATCATCTCCCCTCCCAAAACCCTCACACAGAAGAGGGAGAAATTTGACAGTCCAACGATTTAGAAATCGGAAGAGAGAGGAAATCATGAAGTTATTAATGAGACCTCATTGTAAAATCCTGGAGATATGGGGGCTTTCCCAGAGACTTTTGACACAGCAATATCCATCCATAAATTGAAACACATAGTTGAAATTTAACAAGCTGCAATGAATGACCCCAGAGAGTGGGAACCATGGCTGGCTCTCACTGGGCAGGGGCTGTCCACCCACACATATCCCTAGAGACTCAGGAATTCAGGGAGCAGAGCCAAGAACGACGCAGGACATTGGTAGGAACGTGCAGTCAGGACCCCAGGACTGGGCCTTTCCTTCCCTGGAACTCAATGTTCAGCCACCCCATAGTCAAACAGACATGGGTAAAATGAAGTTAGAAAAGTAAAAACCGCAACAGAGTAGTGGTTGAGGGAAAGGAAAGAAAGCTGAATCATGCAGCACTGGAAGCATTTGCAAAGGGGAAAACCATGAGCCAAAATGCTGGGGAGGCCAAATTTCCTCTATCAACATCCTCTGAGAAGGGGGGAGGGAGGGAAACTCAGATTTCCCAGCAGTATGGCAGGTCTTGGCACCCGCCTCAGTTCCCCTGCCGAACTTCCACAAATAAACATTCAAAGCAGAAAGGACAGATTTGCTTCTCAGCAAGATTTCAAAGCTGTGCACCAGAGTTGGAGAGAAAACAGGAAGGATGGTGGAGGGGAGAGGGGGAGGGAGAGGGAGGAGGAGGGGCAGGAGGGGCATGCATGCCTTGGGCCAAATCAGATGGGAAACCTCCCAACCCCTCACCCGAAACTGACACACCATTTTTTACGAGGTGCAAAACATTTCAGGTGGTGTTGGCACTAATGATACCTTGGGCCCAGGGCTGAGCTTCTGGGTTTCAAGCTGGGGATGTTAAGCCTGAAAAGGCCACAGGCAAAGACAAGCTCCTTCAGGCTATCTCAACCGAGGTGAAACCAAGAGGGGCTAAATTTCGTTGGAGAAAATCCAGTCACCTGGCTTCTTGTTTCTTTCTCAGCCCACTGAGGTCACCAATTCGTGTGTGTGCTCACTTGCAAGTGAGCATGTACAATGGCGTGCAAGTGAATGTGTGAGCGTGTGTGCATGTACATGTGGGGATGGGTGGGTGGAGCGAGGCCATGGGTACTGCGCTTGTATTATTTGAGAATGACAACACTCACTTCTGATCTCCAAGGAACTGAGGAAAAACACAGCTGGTCTCAGTTGGTGCTAACCTCACATCCCCCTCTCTGATTCTCTGGGCGCCGCAGGTTTCCATGTCTCGGAGGTTGCACCCACACCCCCAGCTCCTTACACAACAGGGGCAGGTGCCGTCACAGTGGTTTACCAAGATTTTCCCTCTTTCTTTGTTAATAAGAACTGATTTGGTATTTAATAAAACCTTATTTATACACTGGCTTACGTGTGTATGAGAAACAGCCCAGAACAGAAGGCACAGCATTCCCCCGGCTGGAGCTCAGCGTGGCTGCCCGCCAACCAGCTGCAATAACAGCCACATCCCAGAGGGGCCCCTGCCTGGCCTCAGAGCAGCCCCTGCCCCGCCAATGCTCCTCTCAGAGGGTCGGAGGGTCTTCCCTGTGCCTTTCCGTGCCTGCTGCAGGCTTGTTTTCCTAAAAATGCTAATAGGATGGGTACAGCAGCAATAAATGCAAAGCCCCATCTTAATGCCTGCAGTTTCTTTTAGGTTTCTTTATTAGTGAATCTTTTCTGAAAATATAATCCATTTGTAAAAGCACATTTCAAGGGCACCCAAAGACTAGACAGGGTGTTTGTCTTCCATGCTTGGGGCCTATGTGTCCTGGTTTGGTTACGTCTTTTGCCACAGAGATGGAAGCAGGCGTGAGAGGACAGCAAGCAGGCATAGTCCTTGGAGGCCTACTGAGGCTGTCTCCGCTGGGGATTTGCTGCCCAGGTGGTCTCTGGGTCCCATGCAGGCTCTGCAGCTCGCCAGCTTTGTTACACACACAGGAAGGAGCATGTGCTTCCACAGCACCCTGGTTTTAGGGGTGATCAAATCACAGTTCTTTGAAGACTCAGAGGCGTTTGGGGTACTATTATTGTTATGTTTCGTCTACAGAAATTGAGATTGTAAACCAAACTCCTATGTCCTAGGTCAGGGATTCTCAACCGTAGCTGGACATTGGAATTATGTGGGAAGCTTTTAAAAATAGTGAAGTCCAGGCTGCACCCTAGGCTCACAGACTCAGAAACTCTGGGGGTGGGGGCCAGGCATTTGTAGTTTCTAAAAGTTCCCCAGGTGATTCAATGTGCAACCAAGCCTGGGAACCCCTGCTGTAGGGGACAGATGTTGCTGGTATTGGCCTTGCTAAGCTGCACTGCTATGAAATGGCCTGTCTGCTTATCTCTGGTCTAACTGTGAGTGCAGTGGGGGTGGGAGGTTCATGGTTGGAGCCTTGGCCTCAGCACAGTGCCTGGCCCCTCACAGGTGCACAATGCAGGTTGAGTGCCTGGACATACATACAGAGGCAGTAACGGCGAACGGTCAAAGTCAGCCCATGGTTTCTGAACTCTAGCACTTGCCAAGCCAGTGTGTAAGGGCAGAAGGAAAGACTTGCTGGTCTTTCTTGTCTAATAAATAAACATTCTGAAGCCAGTGGCCTGAGTTTTGGGTCCAGTCGCCAATGGGAAGTTCTGCCGAGGTGCCCATTTATCCTGCTATATCCAGGACTGTCCTCCCAGAATCGATGGTCATGCACTGGAAGGTAAATTTCCTATACCAGTGGCCATGGTGCTTCAAGGAGAGAAGGATGACCTTGCTGCCATCATAGTGACAAGAGGATTGCACCATCCTGGGTGCCCAGACAGCCTGGGCTCTGCTGGCAAAGCCTAGGTGCAGATATTGTTCATTCTGCCCATTCTGCAGGGCTTGCAGGCCCTGGTATGCCTGACAGGCCTCTGATGGCTCTGCAAGTACAGGCACTGGTCTCCTAGCTGTGCTTCAGCTGCTCAGAATAAGGGATCTTTGTCCCCTTACCCACTCTTCTGTCCGATTCTGAGAACAAACTAAGAAGTGTGTCTAAAATCGAGTGCCTTTTGAAATTTTGGATAGAGACCTTTGGATCACATGACTTTTTATTCTCCCTGAAGCGCGAGGAGCTGAGACACCTTGTCTGGGGTCCTGGGCTCTCAGTGATGGTGGTGTCCCTAGGTCCTGACCCCTTTTACCTACTTTGGAGGCCCACCCTGATGAACTGGGAAAATTGCAGAGTAACTTTTCAAGGGAAAGTCACACTTTGAAAGGGATTAAGTGTGAACCCTGCCAGAAACTGTGGGGTTTTGCTTTATTTTGTTTCATTTTTAAAAGCCTTCAGCTTGCTTTTTAAGACAAGCTGAGAGTCACTTTTCTGGGATTTGAGAGAGCATCCACAAAAAATAGGCAAAACACAAATTTCTCAATCAAGTTCTTAGTGACTGACATTCCTTACAACACAGTTCCAGAAATTAAAATGTAGGTAGAAGAAAAAACACAACTCAGTGCTAGGAATACTATATATGTTATCTTCTTTGAAGGATTATAATTTTGAGTGTTTCTGAAAGTGTGGCCTACAGTGAGTGACCCCCATTAGAATCACCTGGGCCCAGCCCAGTTCTCCTGATCAGAGTCTCTAGAACCTGCGTCTTTTATCAACTTCTCTGATGATTTTCATGTACTCTGCACTTTGAGAATCTCTCCTCTACACCTCCCTTATATAATTCCTTCTCATCTTATCCTTCCAGCAAAGGACAAGATATTATCAGGTCCCAAGCTTTCCTAATTTTGAGACTATGAAACTTTCTCTGTCATTTTTTCTATCTAGAAACAGCAACCTTTGAGGTTGAGATCAGACCCAGAGGAAGGAGCACCAAGCCCTCATTTACTGAAATTTATTAAATGCTTGCCATACATTTTTTCCTGTAACTTTTCCTACCACTCTATAAAGTATTATATTTGTTGTATAGATGAGTAATGGGGCCAGGGAAGGTTAAATGTCTTGCCAAGAACCACCCAGGTAGGAAATGGTAGGTCAGGCAGTCAAACCAGGCCTCCTTCTTCCTTTACCACACTGGCAGAGGAGGTGAAGAGGACTTACCCCACATTTGGAGTGGACACAAACATGCAGCAACCACATAGTTAATGGTGAACCTAATAGTGATTTCTGGGTCCCTGGGCCACTGTTCTAGAAATACTATCAGTCAAGATTTCTTGAGCCTTAGGAGCCCGGAGCTTCATCAAGGATTGTCCTGAACACCAGGCTTATGCCCTCCCCAAGGTCAATTCACGAGGCCCAGCTGTCCCAGGAATCACACTCCAATGAGCAAGCAGCTAAACCCCTCTCTTACCACGTGGAAGAGCTTGAAGAAGTCCACGTTGGCATACAGAGCATCTTCTATCCACTGCAGGGTGCCCTGGGAGAGGGGGCACATGGCGTGGTGCACAGTCTGTGCCCCACGTCGCTGGCTGAAGATGATGAAGCGCTCCAGGAGGGCCTCACTGCAGGCAATGTCCTTCAGTGACAGGTCCGGGACTCCATGAGCAAACTGCAGGGAGGAGAGGCAACACTGGTAGAGAAAGAGATGTTCCTGTCCCAACCCACAGAACCTGTGAATACATCATATTACATGGCGAGGGGGATAAAGATTGCAGATGGGATTAAGGTTGCTAATGAGAGCTGATTTTAAAACAAGGGGATTATTTTGGATTTTTTGAGTGGGCCCTATGTAATCACAAGGATCCTTTAAACGTGGACGAGGGAGGCAGAAGAAACAGTGTCAGAGTAATGTGATGAGAAAGACTTGACAGGCCTTGGAGATGGACAGGTACCACTAGCCAAGGAGTGTGGACAGTCTCTTGAGGCTGGAAAAGGCAGGAAAATGGATTTTCCTCTAGACACCCCAACACCCCCAATCCCCAGGAAGGAATGCATCCCCGCTGACACCTGACTTTCAGACTTCTGACCTCCAGAACTGTAAGATAATAAATATGTGTTGTTTTAAGCCATAAGTTTGTGGTAATTTGTTATAGCAGCAATGGGAAACTGATACACTTCCCAAGCCTCACTTTACCAGAAAGCCATTTAAAATTTGATAGATCCCTTCTTAGCGCATGATGCTAAAGTACCATCAAGACCGTCTCTCTGAAGCCAAGGAGGAAGAGTAGCTAAAAATGCATTTGTAGTGATGACAAATGACCAACTGCTTCTCTCCTTTCTCCAGATTTACCAAATAAAAATACCAGATACCTAGTTACATGTGAATTTCAGATAAACAATGAATAATTTTTAGTACAAATGTGTCCTAAGTAGGGTCTAAATAGGACAAAATTATGCTAAAAAATTATTTGTTGTTTATGTGAAATTCAGATGTAACTAGGCATCCTGTATGCATTTTATCAGGCGACCTAAGCCCTGGGTGGCCCACATCCTACTGCTTCTAGGAAGCTCACAGGCAGTGGCTCTTGAAGCACAACCCCTATGATGGCCCCTGGAGGATAGGATGGCCAGGGAGGGCCAGCAGCCCTGGCCAGGGACCCTTGGCTGCCCAGCACAGTAACTGGCATCCTGGAGTCCTGGATGCCCAACAATGGACAGGACCCTGAGTACCATGAGCAGAGTCATGGGACTCCCTGGGCACCACAGTGTCATCATGATTCCAATTACATGGCTCCCTGGGCTGGAGAGCAGAGCGGACCCAGGCTCTCTACCCTCTGTGTGGAAACTGTCCAGACCACACATGGAAGCCTGGGCCCTACAAGAGGCACAGGTCACAGCTGAACATGGGTCAGTGTGGACACCTTCAATCTCAGGGACCTGTAACCAGGTTCACGTCCCAACAGAGCCTTCCCATTTTGTCCACACCTCACTTCTCATCCCCACGTAAAAACCAACCCTCTTCTCTAATCCCAGAGTCTAAAACATTTTGAGGTGAAGGGAATCAATAAGCCCATTTTGCTCAAGCCCCTCATATTCCAGGGGAGAGACGTGGTGGAGGAGGGGCCAGGTGACTTGAGAAAGCTATGCAGCGGCCAATGGGGAGAGCTGGGACACCATGGAAGCCCCAGCTCGTTCCCTCACTCAGTCACTTGTGTATTCAATGCCCACTCACTGACTTCCCATTCTGTAGGGACTAGGGGACACAGAGATGAATCAGGCAAGCTCCCTGCCCTCTAAGGAACTCACCAGCTAGCTGGAAACACAGGCATTGAAGTAGTGGTAAGTGCCAGAATGACCATGGTGAAACCAGAACACAGAAAAGGGAGTATTCAGAACCTCTAGTAAACGCAGCTAGCATTTATTGTTTACTATGTCAGGCACCAGTCTAAGTGTTTCATATGCATTAATTCTTTTAACCCTCACAACCATCATGGATAGTAGGCACTTTTATTATTTCTGTTTTATAAATGAGGAAACACAAGCACAGAGTGGTTAATTAACTTGCCTGAGGTCACACAGTTAAGTGTGTGGCCTTGCTGAGATTTGAACCATAACCTGTTAGCTCTTTGGTGAGTAGGGAAGAGGGAGAGAGCAGGGCAAAGAAAGGAGGGTTTGTGAATGATTTCACTGAGGAGGCAACACTTGAGCTGGGCCTTGAAGCATGTTCAGGAGTTTACAGGGCTGGGGGTAGGATGGAGGATGAACCAGAGAACTGAACCACCACTCTCACCTTCTAATAATTCCCCAGATGGGGGGGTGGGGGTGGGAGATGTTGCGGTAAACACGATTCCTTCGGAGCTGTGCTCAGACACAAGGCAGAAAGGACCAGGAGGGGCATCCAGTCCTGACGGTAAAGGACAAAAATTCCATGGCTGATGAGTACGATCACTACACAGCCACAGGCTACAGAGCAGGACTGCGCAGAGGAAACATCGCCGTCATCGCCAACAGTTCTATGGACGGCGCTGATGAGGAGTCACAGAGCCAGGCGGAGATGGGCTAGAAGAGAGGCCAGTGCACAGGCCAAGCGGCTGAGAAGCAAGATGGGCCCTGGGGGCGCAGAGGGAGCTGGGCGGGCAGGACCGGGCCTCGCAGGGTGCCCGGGCTTGCTGATGGATGGGGGAGCCTCAGCCACTCAGAGCCAGCAATGCTGAATAAGGCACAGCCTGGCGACCAGGCTCTTGTTCTCTCACATGAAAGGCCTCTGCCCTGACGCTAGAGGCACAGCACTAGAGACCCGAACCCCATGTCAGCAAGCAAATGGAAAGAAATTTCCCCTAAATTCCTGCCCTTATCTCCAACTCCCTTTTATTACCAACTGGAAGTCCTCACAGGCATTGCCAGGACTTGAGTTTTATGAGCTGAAGAGAAAGCAAAGGGGAAAATGAGCAATCGGTGCTGGTGACACTGCCCCTTGGTAGGTGTGGGTGGGGAGGTGGGCAGGGCAGGGCAGCTGGGGGGCCTCAAGGGCCTGGGCGGGAGCCACACTGCCGCCAGCGCCTGGGCACCGCTCACACCGCCTCCAGGCTGACCCTCAGTTCCACTTGTCTAGTCTCGGTGAAAACCTCCGGGCCTGAGAAGCCAGAAAAGCAGGCATGGGCTCCTGCACTGTGCAGACAGCCAGTGTGAAAACCCCCTTCCAGGAGCCAGTCCGGACCAGGTTGTGTGGGGTCCCCCCTTCCTCTGGGCTCAGATTACTTCAGGACTGCCACAGGCCCTGACATTCTGTTTATGTCTCTGTCTCCTCTGGAGTCTGGAGGAGGAGCAGATCTGGCCATGAGGACAGTCAGGAGGGTGTCTGGACTGTTGGCCGCTGCCCATCTTGCACATCACACTAAGAACTCAACACCCAGGAAGCTGGGTGGGGAGCCCCAGAGGCCAGCAGAATCACCTGGGCAGCTTGTTCAAACACAGATTGCTGGGCCCCATCCCAGAGCCTTAGACTCAGTTGGTCTGGGGGGCCTGAGAATTTGCATTCCTAACAAGCTCTCTGGACTTTGAGAACCATTGAACTTGAGTCAGAAACACTGGATTAGGATTGGGAAGACCTGGACTCCACTCTGGCTCTGACCATTTCTAGCCCTATAGCTGTGCACAAATCACCCCATCTGTTTGACCCATCTCAGGGTTATTGTGAGGAACAAAGAGCTAACAGATGTGAAAGTCATGTGTCAGTGGTAAAAACACTCTGTATAAATAGAGGAGATTATTAAAAAGGATGGAAAACACTTTGAGGGGTGTAGGTCAGAAATGCACCGGCAGGTAGAAGGAGGAGTTTGCCGGGCCCCGAGAAGAAAGTGGTCCAGGAGAGCAGCATCATCAGGTTCTCGAACCTCGGGAGGTCACCTCAGCACGCTGCCAGTTCCTCAGCCCAGAACTCTCCCGCCAGTTTGCACTGCTGCCTTCTCTCCAGTCAACTCTGCTCAAACACCACCTCGGGAAGGCCTGGCCATCCCATTTAGGACTGCCCCATCTCACGCCGCTGCTGTCCCTCTCTAACTCCTGACCCTGCTGGACTGTCCTCCCAGCATCCATCACAACCGGAGACACATGGCAGATCCTCTACTCACGTGACTGTCGCCCAGGGTCTGGGGCTTTGCCTGCCTTGCTCATGCCGTGTTCCTACATATTTGCTGAATAAATGAATAGACCTCGGTTTCCTCACCTGTAAGAGGAGGTCCAGCCACATGACCTCTAAGGTTCCTTCCAATGATAAAAACCTAAGAGGCTTTAAGTATTTGCCAGGATGTGTGCAGCTTCAGAGTCCTGTGATAAGAGCGTGCACTATCTCAAGAGACCCCCTGGTGTTCTTCTAAATACGTGGCATAAGTCACGGGTTCTGAGTGTGAAAGCCTCTCTCAGGCTCCCCTTCAGCAACATCCACCTACCTGCTCTGGACGGACTTGGGAGTTGACCAGAAGGTAGACAACTGAGTCAGGCAGGCCGATGTTTTTTATGAGAAATAGTGTCAGTGTTTCTTCATCTTTTAGGATATCCTTTATTCGTATTCCTCTTCCTGCACATGAACGAAAGAACAGGACGTTAAAGGGGAGATAGGCCAAAGAGGGAAAACAGCTAGAAGTGATTGGAAACATTTCTAACTTGATTCTCAGAAGAAGGGTCAGCTCTTGGGCTCTCTGGGAGCACCTGGAAGTTGGGGGGTTCTTGCCAGTAGACTGTCACCAACACCGTCACAGCATTTACCACTGAAGCAGCTGGGCACAATTCCATGAGAAGTCACAGAAGGAGGAAAAAGGGAGCTGGGGGTGGGTGGGGGTGTCAGATGCTCTGTGGGGTTGGTCTAGGACAGAGCCTCTCAAGGGGGTGGGGTGGGGGCTGGAGCAGAGCTGTTTTGTCCCCCTGGGAATATTTGGCAATATCTGAAGACATTTCTGGTTGTCACAGCTGGGGAGGTGCTGATGGGTAGATGCCAGGGATGCTACTAAACATTCTGCAATGCACAGGACAACCCTTTCTCCCCCAAACAAAGAATTATCTGGCCCCAAAAGTCAATAGTGCCAAGACTGAGAAACCCTGGTCTAGGACTGCAGGAGGTATGTGCTCTGCCCACACTGCAGTTGTCATGGGGTGGAGGACCCTTCTTAGCATTTCTGCCATCTCAGCTCAGAGATGCTCAGATCGTTGACATGGACTAAGAGAGATGGGGCTGTTGAGAGCAAGAACAGCTTCACGTGGAAAGAGGAGACCGCCCATCATGAGGGCTTGCCCGGTGAGCCCCTCACATGCTCTCCAGCTCCTCTCAAAACACTTGGGAAGCAGGAGTTTCTTTGTAAGGAGGCATAAAGGACTGCTAACAGTTCAGGTGACCTTTGGGCAAGCGATTGAGTCTCTCCTTGTGTCTGCAATTCCTGCATCTGCCTTACAGCATTGTTGGAGTGACATGGGGTAAGGAATGCGAAGTGCTTAGCTTCCAGGCCTGAAGATAGTGAGTACTCAATAAATGCTCTTCTAATGGCATTACTATTATTCTTACCCCGCCCAGCAGCCCCTCCTCCGCCTTCTTCCAGAGCCAGTGCTCAGCCACAAGCTGGCCATTGCTACAGTTGGTGAGGCCCTGGCCAGAGAACAGCCCAACAGGCCCAGATCTCCAGGAAACCATTTCAAAGCGAAGGGAAAGCGTCAGGTTGCGTGAAAATGCCGATGTCCGCACCCCAAGGTCTCCAGGGGTCTGGTTGACTGCTTCTCTCCTAGTTGTTCTCTGACTAGCCCTAATCATCACTTGCCCTGCTCCTTCCTGCTCCCAGCTCCACGCTTCCCACCCTCTGCCTCTCCAAACCCTCCCCTCCCCAAGCAGCCAAGAAGCCTGCCCCCAGTGCCTGACAGCCATCCTTTCCCTGCAGCTTGTGACTTTCCCGTACAGCACCTTGTTCAGATTGACATTGCTGATAATTTCCTCTCGAAAGGTCTTGGGTCAGCACCACAGGCTGCCCACACAGCTGGGGCAGGGGCAACCGGTCCTGAGGGTCCACCACACGGCAGCCTCTCTTGCCCTGGTGGGTTCCCCTGAGCTGTGCCAATGGGTAGCCCTCGTCACTCCCCTTTGCACAGGAAAAGTCCGAGGGTTTCGGGGGACCTGAACACAGGGCCTCAAGGGAAGGGGAGGGCTCTGAGAGGGGCTGCTGTCTTTTATTCTTGTCTCCCCTCCTTTTCCATGACATAAATCTTGTTACCTTCAAACTCAGCTCCCCCTGCTTTTCCTCCTTCCCCTGGGGCGCAGCTCAATTGCTGTTCTCCCAGTTACTCCCGTCTATCAGCCTTGCGTGCTCGCTTTCCAGCAACACCATCCCCAGCACGCGCACGCACGCACACGCACGCACGCATGCACACACACCATGGCCTCTTGAGAGTCAGGGGCTATGGACCCTACTTTTATTACACACCTCATTGCACCAAGCCATGCTGGGCACACAGATGTAAGCCCTTGAGGTCACCTCTCTCTGACACCCAGCAATAGAGCCTGACATCGAATCAGGGTCTCAATTAATGTCTGTTGAATGACAAGAGGCACTCAATAAATACTTGCTGTCTTGACCTGAAAGTCAGGACCCCATTTGACTGTTTATCTCTTAGTTATTCTTTAACTCACTCACCTGACCTTACATACAAATATCTTGCAGGGAAAAGGGGCAAAACAAGGGAAACTGGGCGGGATTTTGCCAGGCATTGCACAATAGACCACCCAGGTGACTGGGCCGTGGTGGCTCACCCTGCACCTGAGGAGGGCTGGGGCCACCCTGCAGGGAGAGCTGGGCCCCAGCCGCAAGCGGTGGCCCCAAGCAGTGGCCGGTGGCCGATACCAGACAGAGCTTTGCTAGACTCCTGAGGGAGAAATGCGAACTGGGGGCCTGAGGAAAGAAAAATAAATTTAGTTTAAAATGTGGTTCTTCTTGTTCCTTTCCCTGGGAAGATTAGAGGCTGGGGGTGGGGGCTGCTGAGGCCCACGGAGCTGAGGGGAGCTGAGGGCGGGGCGGGAGGGAAGCCGGGAATGCCACGAAGAAGGTGTGTTAAAGATGACTGAGAGACCACAGAGCTTGCTTGGGGGTGAGAAGGGAGGGGGCTCCATGTCTGGTCTTTTACCCTTAATCCTCCCCTGCTGAGAATGCAGTACTACAGGTTTGCCAAGAAAGGAAAATGCTGCCCGGGTCAAACACTGGCATACTTTCCCAGGTGACCAGGGAACTGACAGGCAAAAGCACACCCCAGCGTCACACACCCACCTCACTTTCAAAGGCTTGGCTTTGGGCTGAGGATGCCATGTTCACAGTGAGCAACGTCCCCAGGTGACTCTCGTACAGACTCTGAAATAGTCTGTGGTCCCAACATTGGACTTCAGTCCCCGGCCTAGAATTCCTTCAGAGACCATGTCCCTTACTTGGGGACGGACCCCTGTCTCCTCTCACGGCCACTAAGGTTAGGGATTCTAGAGCCTCCATTCCCAGCCTTTGGGGAGTCTGGCCGGCCTCCCTTGATCCCTTGCCCCAGACCTGCTTTCTGTCAGGGAATTCCACCCACAGCCCAGAGGCCTGTAGAAGGGCCCACCCAAATGTCAATTCAAAATCAGTCCTGCTTTGGGGTTAAGAAGTAGTGATTTCGGTTCTCATATACACACTGTAAAAACCACAGAGAAATTGTGGTTTGCAATTACTTCCTTTATACTTCCTGCCAGCAAGACTCAAGTGATGATCAGGCACTTAAATGAAATGTCTGCCTCATCATAGACCCCACTGGACGCATGAGCTATATAGTCACGCCAAGAGTTGGTCAACCCACGTCTTCATCTGCTTGTTTAAACTTGGAAAAAAATACTTTCTGGTTGGTGATTGGGGGGGTGGTATTTTCTTACTATTAAAACACTGATTATACTCATACCTTATAAGGTTCTTCAAACTTGAGCTCACTAAAATAAACTCTCCCACCCAGAGCAGCAAAGAATGTAGTGTTTGTAATGTGGTTTGTAGAAAATAACCACGTAAAGTCTATGCTTTACTATTTTTGAAACAATTAGAGTGCAATTAAGTAATCTTAATGCACCAATCCGAACATACTCCTGTCCTTTCTTGCTCCCATGGGGAGAGAAGGTAGAAGGGGGCCAGACGGGAGGAGGAGCTGATTCTCTTTGGAGCAGTTTCTCCTGCTGACTTCCCTATGCCCTTGAAGCCCCCCACTTCCCTCCACTGGGCACCCCCACACGCTGCGGTCATTGTCTGCTCACTATTCTCTTTTCACGTCTGCCCCGTGAGCCCTCTGAGGGCGGGCTCTGGGCCTGACTCATCTCTCCACCCCCAGAGAAGAGCCCGGTGCCTGGCGCACAGGGGGCGCAGCATGTGGCTGTGTGTTGAAGAAGCTGCACTGCATGGGGGAGGAGCCCCGGGGGCTGATTTAGACCATTCTCCCACCTGTGTTGTTTGGAACTCAGAGCAGAAGCTGTTCCGTCCAGCCCCTCCCATCCCCTTCCTCATCCCTATCAACCTCCCAGGTCATCCTGAGAGTCACCTCCCACCCCATCCTAGGAGCATATGTCTCCCAGAAGCTCCAAACTGCTGTCTTCCAGCCTCTGAGCCCTGTCCCTTGAACAATCCTAGCAGCCTTTTCTTGGGGGGCACTCTCCACCCACCAGGCTGCAGTAATCCCTGGATTCCTGGGGGCTTCAATTCCTCTCAGCCTCTCATTTAGGCCCCTCTTGGGAAGGGGTTCTCGCGGCCACGTCCTGTCCCTCTAGCCGTCCTCAGAGGAGCCTACTACAGACAGGACACCACACAACATCCAGTCAGACTTTTAAAGAGACACGTTGTTGTTGCTACTGCTGTTGGTTTTTGTGTGTTCCTCGACTTTCCTGGGGAGGAGAGACAAACTCCTCCATCCCTCCTCCTCACGGCTGTCTACCCCGGTGCCTGGCTCCTGCCATCTTCCTGCATGACCGCGGTGTCCACGTGGGTGCAAGCAGCCCAGCCCCTCATTCCTGCGCCTCCCTCTTACCTGACCCTGACCCTCACTCCGCTTCACCATGGCCACATTCAGGGGCCTGTTCCCACCTTTCCTGCCCACCTGCCCTGCCTTCAAAATCCTGAATTCACATATTTCACTTTCTGACCTCAGGCACTTACACGGAGCCGTGGAGCCCATGAGACCTCTACTCGCTGGCTCTCCATTACCCCAGCCCATCTCAGTCCCTCTGGCTTCTTGTCCCTCCTCATGCAGCCTGGATCTGAGGCATGTGGTCCAGTCACTGCCTTTGGCCCGGTGCCCACTTGACCTTGTGTGGTACCTCCCTCCACACCCCAGCCCTGCATCTCCCCCTCTGCACCTGCTCTGCCTCAGGGCCTGGGTGCTAAATATTACCGGGAGAAATAGTACAATGATACATATGTGTGTCAAGATAACATGCAGTCTCTGACCTCCCTGGCTGCTTACTGATACGTAGCATTGCTTCTCCATGTTCCGGGTTAGTCTCTCTCTGGGCCTCTGTGAAAACTGCTCCACACCTCTAGCAAACTCTGCAAACCCCCTCTCCCTGCTTCTGGTCCTTGACCTAGCCGCACACTTCCCAGACTGCCATCTCTCTTAGCATTCTTCTTTCTGCCTCTAGACTTACCTGGGATGAGACCTTTCCTGCCCTCCTTCCCAACTTCATGCCTTCTCCCTTCCTGGCGTAGAAGAAGAGGCATCTTCTCCAAGGCGATCCTCGTGCCGCCTCTAGAGCCCATCCCTTCCTGCCTCCTTTAGTACTTTTTTCCCTGTATCTTCAGGCTCTCTGGTGAGTGAGGCAAGTGACGGTTGAGAGTGCTGAAGCCCAGCTTACCTGCAGTTCTCCCAGGGTGAGTCCGTAGGGTGTCCATGAACTGGGACAAGGTTCGGAGCTCTGTCCAAACATGGCCAAGGTGCTGGCTCTCTGGTGCATCCATAAGGAGTTCTTGAAAATCTCGATACACCCTTGCTAAGCTGGAGGAAGGACAGATATATTTCACCAATAAAGAAATATCTGTCATTTTTATAATAATAATAACACCTTGTGCTATTTTTTAAGATACCATGTGCTTGACCTAGCTACTACATTATGTATCCTTACAATACTGCCAAGGCAGAAGGAGAAAGAGATATTTTTACTTCCTTGTACATATAGGCTAACAGACAGGAGCGGTAAGCGATTGGTTCAGGCTTCCAGTTTTGACAGGGCCAGATTGCCTCTCAAACCCATGCTCGTATGTCTCTTGTTCAGAGAAGCCTTCAACAGGATGATATTGTTAGGTATTATAGGAAGGGTCTTCCCTGCCTTCACTACTTCTCTGAGACCTGCCCTTCCACCCGTTCACAGGGATAGGCTCTGACAGCCATGCTTGATCTACAAGGTCCTCCCTGCACACACACATGCACCCACGTGCACGCATGCACCTCTGCCAAGGCTGATTGGACAGGGAGAATGAAGCTGGGCCAACCAGATTGGTTCCTGGGAACCAATCCAGAGCAGTATTCAGGGTGCTTTTCTGATTGCCCAAGCTGGGGTGCTGTGGACTGGGTGACCAGCAGCAGCCTGGGCATTGAGGAGCAGGGGACAGTGGTCCATGCAGAGAGGTGACCAGAGTGGATGCACAGAGAGGCAGAGAGGCTGGACCTTGCAGGCCCAGATGGAAGAGAGCAGAGGAAGCAGCTCCTGATGGCTCTCCAGTTCTTGTCCTGCCTCTCCTGAGCCCTGCCTTGCTGCCCTTGGCTTTGTGAGAAGGTCTAGTATCCAAATCATACATTTTCTTCTGGGGCTTGAGCTTGTTTGAAAGAGTTCCTGTGCCTTGCAAGCAGAAGAACCTTGAAAAAGCTAATATTTCCCCCATAATGTGTGTATGAAATGTGAAACCTAGCTTCCTAGGTTCAAATGCCAAATGCAGCTGCAGTCTGGAGCCCCCTTCCCCAACTCTTACCCTCAGTCTGCTCTGGTAGCATCTATAAACACTACTAGGGCCAGTCCCACCAGAGCTCTGCACAGCCTCCCTGATCCCACCACGGGACCCCCTGGGTCTCTGGATGGGTGGGCATTTCTTTTCAGGAAACTCAGGGTGTCTCAAGTGAAAGTGAAAGCTGTAAACTGAAACTTTAAGGCAGCATTTGCAGCAATGTGAGCCCAACTAAAGTGTCACCTCCCTGAACTTTCTAGGAAGACAAGTATTCCCTCTTCTCACTTCCCATAATCCAGGAGTCAGCAAACAGATGAATATTATAGACTTGCAGACCATACTGTCTCTGTCACAGCTATTCAACTCTGCCACTATAGGGCACAAACAGCCATAGTTTGTTCCCAGTGGAGAGGGCCACCTCTGAGCTCAGGCTAATCTATCAAAAAAGAATTTTTTTTTAAGTCTAAATGCAGGTTTGTCCTGGAGGAATTATACTGAGCTCCTCTAAGGAAAAAACTGAAGTAATCAAATATCTCAGTTTCCCCCAACCTGGTGTTTACACAAGTAGGGTAAAGGTTGGTCCCCAACAAGCACTTATTGGTGACCTTCAGGTATAACCTTCACAAGGTGTGACTCAAGGTTGGCAGAGCAGGTAAGGATGGCCCTGTGCACATCCATGAGCCTCTGTCTACAGGACATGTTCACACCGTGTATTCCCAAGGCTCTGAAAGGGAATTCCAAAGGTAGATTCTCTTCCTATGGGATTTGACTTGAAATTCAACCCTAGATCAGAGGTTATTAACTTGGAGTCCACAAGTTCCAATTCCCTGAAATCATATGTACGATGTAATGTTTTTTTGTGTGTGTCCATTTTTCTTTGGAGATGGGCCATCAGTTTTCATCAGCTTCTCAGAATGTTCGCCAGCCCCCCAGGTTAAGAATCACTGCTCTTGAGCCATGTCCCAAGACCTCACCACACAAGGGTACTGACCACAGTCACAACAAAGGATTTGGAATTTGTCTTTTTCTCCCAAGAAGTAAGTTTCATCTGTAAGTAAATCTGATTTCATTTACCCTTTCAATATTCCTTGACATTTTTCTTAGCCCTTAGATGTCCAAGAAAGCTTCTAAAGGAACAGCGAACTGTCCGGGTTGATGGGGTGAGGGGAACTGAGTGTTTCTCACACAGTGACTCCACCCAAGCAGACAGATGACTAGGAGGCAATGGACACAGCTCAGTAGGGGGCTGTGGGATATTTGAGGGATATAAGGACCAAAAAATTGTGTCCATGTGGCCTTAGTTTTGAGCTTTCTCCCCAAGTGTCCTGATATTAATAGAATATTCCAGAGAGGAAATCTGCTCTGCTCCTCAGAGATTAGGGGCTCAGCAAGCCACGAAAACTTTTCCAGTGCTGCATGCTGTGTGTGTGCATGTACTTCCGAACAGGACAGGAGTGAAAGGTGTGCAAATTCCTCCCCAGTATGGTGGGCATCTCAACACTTACATGGAGTTATTATAGTTTGACACAATTCCTGGAGATTCTCCTGGGGTGGGGCTTTGAAAACAAGGATTGTTCACATTGCAGAAAATCCCCTGGAGCCACGGCAAAATTCCTGCTGAGGGCATTGCCTTGTTGGGAAAATGGCCTTTAAAACAGGAAATGAAGACAAGAAGACGTTAGTCATGGAGACCAAGCCAGACCTAGCCCTGGGAGCCGAAGCCTCTTTGGGAAGGAGCCCTGGTGCTCTCCTCAATTCATCGACATTTAGGAGGCAGGGGCATCAAATACATGCCAGGCCCTGTGCTGGGTGCTGGAGACAAGGCCTCCTCTCTCAAGCTCTTGGTGTAGTGGGGAGATAGCAAAATGTTCTAGCAGAGACATGGACAAAAGTGCAGAAGGGGATGGAAGGGGGAACAAATCATTCTGTGGTGGGAAGGGCCGAGGGGTGTTAGCTCAAGAAGGCTCCGAGAGGTTGCTGATGCTCAAGGAGAACAGGTTCATCTATCCGTTCAGCATGTATTAAGCACCCACTCCTAAGCAAGCTGCAGGGCTGCAGGTTATAGGCTCCTGGGAGGTGAGGTAAAGAAGCAAGAGTTTGATGGACAAGAGGTAGATTCAGAGCTTGAGGCCTGCCACCCATGAACCAGAGGGTGAATGAAGACCAGGAATATGCGACTGAGCAGCTTTGCATAACTCTTGAGGCTTCCACATCAGCTGCCTAGAGGCAGATGTCATTCTGGCCAGAAACCAGATGAAAGCACTCCCAGAATGATAGAGCATAAAAAGTGTTTCACTAGGTTCATCCTACATCCTCAGACACTCAGAGGTCCAAGAAATAATGTTTTATTAAGTATAATTGTATAGCACCCCTTCTCATTTTTCTCTAGCACCATGTATAAAAAATCCCCTAAATTGATCTCTGAAATATTTTAGAGAAGTCATCTATAACCTCATAATCTGTTCTCTTTAAAACAAATGAGAGTTTAGATATGAAAAAAAAAACCCAACAAAAACAAAACATACAAACAAAATTGCACAATCCTTAAGTAACCACGTATAAGTATTTGCTTAGAATGCGTAGGATTAAAAACTTGCGTAATGCTGGTGGACCTCTGTTTTATGCATTGTAGACATGAAATGATGATAAGCAGATCCAATCCCTGCACCCCCGACCCCAAGACCTTTCTAGACAAAAGGACCAGACCGGTGTCTCTTCGGGGCCCGACTGGGCTCCCCTGCTATGCTTACATTCGTGTTGGCTGTAGAGTGGGTTGGCGTTCCTTAACCAGATCAAGACCAGAAATAAAGATAAAGGCCACACGAGTTCCACCGCAAAGCGAATCTGGAAAAACAAAACAGAGAAAAAGGCCAGTGGTGGTAAGAGAGCATAGGAAACATAACCAGAGCAGACACACTTCACCCCCGCGCCTGTCTATGCAGTAGGACTTTGGTTCTGGTATATTTACCTAAAGAACTTCCTTCTTTTATCCCCCCTCCTACCCTGCCTCTACCTGATTTATGATACCAACCACATTTTGTGTTCATCTGGGCTCTACTCTGCCTGTTTTAGAGAAGTACATCAGCACAAGACTTTCATAAAGGAGCCTCAAGATCATGGGCGTCAGGGCACTTTAGATGTCGCTGTGCTTGTGAGTGCAGATTCCGACTTGCTAGGGCCCAACCAGAGCTGCATTTCTCACGAGCCCCCAGCAACGCTGATGCTGCTGGTAGTGAAGATCTCGTTGTAACCTCTCACTCCGCGGATGGGGAAAGAGGCCCAGATAGGGCTGGTGACCCGGGCAGTGTCACATCAGCAGGGACAACATCAGAACCAAAGTCCCGCGTCCTGTCTCCAGGGCCAGTGCCCTCTCTGCCCGCCCTGCTACCTTGCCTTCTAGCACATAGTAGACCTTTCAAATGCGGTCATTGAATGAATGAATGAATGAATGAGCAAACGAGCAAATGACTGTGAAGCACTGTGAGCCATAGCAAAGTTAACAACAATCTGGTTTACCAACATTTTCCTTCAACAATTTCTGTTGCTTAAAGAAACAAAGCAGGGCATACTGCCATGGGCTGTCACACTGAAAGAGGCTGCTGATATCAACATAGGGTTGAAAGTCGATATTTAAATTTAGGTTCAGTTTACAGCTTAAGGACCCTTGACTCTAAAAGGAGAAGAGCCAGTAGACTGTTGCAGCCCATACCCTGTGGCACTGCGCACATGTGTGGAGGCTGGAGCTGTGGGTTATGGAGGGGAAGGGGGAGAGGGGAACGTGAATTGGGGAACGTAATACTTCTCCTACCTACCCCCACTCCAGAAACCTTAGGAAGGAAACTCATAAGATCTAAAGGAGATCTTAAGCAGCTGGCCAGGAATAGAAACTTAAATATTGGTAGATCAGTGAGGGTCTATTCACTTGGTCTTTAATTTAACCCCTTGTTGTTTTCCTTTCAAAGAAATGTGAATAGGATCTTAGCAAAATGGGGGACCCCGTCCTGCTAGTAAGGACAAACCATGTTCTGCCTTTTAAAAAATGGTCTGCTGGCAACTGAATTACAACAAATTAGAAAATAAATTGGTAGGGAAAATGATCATGCATTGAAGAAAAAGCAAAAACTGTCTAGGGGCAGGTGGTGATTATGCAGTTGTAACTTTTTATAAAATGTTTTACTCAAAATATGTATAGGGAGGATGTGTTAGAGGAAGCACACACACACAAATATGGGAAGAAGAAAGAACAGTAGATTTTCTTTAAGACACTCATTTTTCAGGGCTCCCACTACACCTTCTCCCACAAAATGGCAAAACAATATTGGGTAATTCCTACCTAGTGTTGAGGGGACTGACCCCAAACACACTTGCTAGCATCGGACTGTTGCAGCTCCCCCAGGGCATGCAGACCAAGGTTGGCCAGGCTGAGTCTCTGCCCCAGGCGGCCCCATCTCACTGTTAACATCCTGGCCCCTGACCATATACAACTCTCCTCCAGCTGCCTGGACTGCCCTTTCTTATCTCTCACCACACGTCAGGGTCATTACTCCTGCAAGTAAGTGGAGCCCTCATGGGCTATAAGCTTCCTGAGAACAGTGATCACATCTGTCCTTGTCACTGCTGAGATTCCAGCTCCCCACACGGAGTGGGACTCATAATAGGTGCTCAATAAATATCTGTGGAATGAGTGAGGCTTTGTAAAGACTGATTTAGGAGGCCTCACCGGGAAAGCTGGAGATGTTGCAGGGGCTTGTGTCACCAACAGTCTGCAAATTTAACAAATGGCACACCCCAGAGGCATGTACATGGCTCTGCCTTCATCTGGGATCCTCCTGTCAGTGGGTAAGGTCCAGGAGCAAGTTTGGCAGGATATGTGCAAGTGATGAAACCGGAAGTTGTTCCTGGTGTCTTCACCAGGGAAATGAGACTACCAGTACAGATTCCACACATTTGACTCCTCCTTGAGACAATTGCTTGCAATGTTGGCTTTCTACCAAGTACATCGGCTGCCTTCCATGTAGCAATGTCTATCTGGGAGCTGTCTGGTATGCTAAACATTGAAGCTGATTTGGGAGTGGTGGGAAGATCTGGGTTAACAACCCCTTTTGGGTTTGCTTAACCTCTGAGTCTTAGTTTTCTCATCCATGAAATGGGACTGCTAGTTTTTCCTATAGTGTACACTGAGGGTTAAGAGCACGTCACTCTGGAGCCAAGTACTGGGGTTCCTAACCATCCTGCTCCATCTTAGCTATATGACCTTGGGTAGCCCATTCAACTCCTCCATACCAAAGGGTCTCATCTGTAAAATGGGGCAGATACCAGGGCCTACCTCTTAGAGCAGTTGTGAGAATGAAATGACTTAACCATGTCAAAAGAAGAACAGTAGAATCTGGCACAAGGTAACACTCAGTAAGCACAAACCACTTATTATTGCCTCACAAGGCTGTCACAAAGATTACAGGGACACTGTAGACGATGTGCAGTGTATCTGTCACTGTAGGTTACAGGTGACACTGCACATTGTAATGACAGAAGAGCAAGGAGATATCATTAAAATTATCTGCAAGCTCCAGGCCTGCCCTCCACGTACAGGCATGTCTCCTCCCTTTCTGGATTCAGAACTGCTCGGTTGCCAGTTTGGAAACATGGGGCTTCCTGAGAAACAAACCATGCACTGTCCCCTGCTCCATACATAAGGAGGAGCTTGCACCAGGAAAAGATCTGCCAGCCTTGCCTACCTGTCCCCTGGATAAAATTTCTAAGCCCAAGCTAGTGCATCTCATCCCTCCTTGAAATGCTAGCGACACACTCTTTCATCCACTCACTTACTTGTTCTTGTATTTTTAAAGTGCCTGCTCTATGCAACACATTGCAACTTAAAGTTCTCCCATCAGTGGGCGTCAGGATCAGCATCTCCTTCCTTCCTTTTGTGTCTGGCCCTTGGACTGGTACTTCTTTGCCTGTGTTCCTTGTCACAACTCTGAATTAGGGCTGCTGTTTTCTGCCTATAATCCATGCCCTCCACTGCCCTAGGTCAGCACTTCTCCTGCGGCTGCATGCCAGGACCACGTGGGGGGTCTCAGGCCATGCCCCAGGTCAGTGACATCAGAATCTCAGGGCATGAGACATCAGAATTTTTTAAAAAACACTTTTCAAGTAATTCCAATGTGCAGCCAAGGCTGAGAACCACTGGTCTAGGTAGTGGTTGGTAATCTTTGGAAAACATTTGTTGAGAGGTCAGTGTTACTGTTCTAACTCTGTGAGCCTGTGACTTGGGGGGGCTGCATTTCACACTTCACTCCCTGTACAAAGACCAGCAGCCTGGCAGATCTGGTCCTCACAACAGCCTCTTCTCCTGCCCCCTCTCGAGTCATGCCCTCACCCCAGAGCCACATCCTTGTCCCTGATGGTAACTGTGCGCAGGCAATACCCTAGGGAGAAATTCCACAGCATAATTAAAGACATGTTTCTGGGCAGCTCGGACTCCCCCACACTTTCCCTTTAAACATGTCTGTAACTTTAATTAAGCCCAGTCTAGGCTAGTGGAAAAATTTTTTTCCCAAACTGGTATTTCCTTTCTCTCTCTCCCCGCCCCCAGCTCTTTACCATTCAATCTGCATGGGGGAGGAGGGTTTCTGGCAAGGGTAGAGTTGTGCTCGTTGTTTTAGAACTTAGCCAGATTTTTTTCCCTCACTCTCTGTTGTTGATTTTTAAGAGAGTAGCCAAGGCTTGAAAGGAGCTGCTCAATTCTCCCTTCTACACTGAGATCCAGACAGGATTCTTAGCCTGGACGAATATGACCCAGAACCTGGGTGCATCTGGAGCTGGCTGCCCAACTGCCCTGCACCTGCCATGTCCTCTCACCTGATGCTGGGCCCAGGACAAAGGACACAGCTGTCGCATGTGCCCAGGTCTGGGGGCCAGGAAATGATGAGCCCCCTGCTCTCCGCAGTCCCCAGGCCTCCCACAAATATCCTTCCCAGCCTGCATAGAAGCCAGTCCAAGGTAGACTCTGTGTCTTATGCTTTAGGTCCCTAGCCTAACCCAGCCCCACTTGTGCTCACTGAAATGGCTCAGGAAATGTCTGTAGGGTTAATAATGTATTGCGTCTCGTTGCTCAGTGTCTCAATATCCGACACTGCTTTGGGGCCAGGGGATGACACTGAGGGGCCCTAGGAAGTGAGCTCTCAGGGGCAAGGGACTTGCCTTGTGACCTTTGTACACCCTGCCCGACACAGCACCTGGTCCACAGCCAGTAGGGGCGGGTGTGTGTGTGTCTCAAGCAGTGGGGAGCATTCGTCATTGGGAATGCAGGGGTAGGGATAGACTCCTTGGGAAGTCTTCCCTCACCCTGGCCAACTCCAGCATCCCCTCTGGGCTCCCGAGCTCACCCTCGGCCCCATGCCGTGCTTCCTTCTACTCCATGTCGCACACATCATGCTGCTCACTGGTTACACGTGGAAGCCCGCTCCCACCTGGATCAGAATTCCAGGAGGGCAGTGGCTGTGTCTAGCTCACCTTGGTAGAGGGTGAACACATATCCCAGTTCGCCAGGGCCAGTATAGTTTACATTTATTGTCCTGGTGTAATTATCAACAGTGCTCCCTTTCACTTTCAAAACTGCCCTGGATTGCATGGTAAATGATATGGTCACTCCATCTTGGTGACTCCATGACCAGCTTATGAGATGGGGCTTGATCCCTGGGGGCAGTGTGGTGTATTGGCCATGCCTGCCTGTCCTGGAGTCACACGGCATGAATTTGAATCCCAGGTCCAACCCCACCAGTCACTAACCCTTCTCTGGAGCCTCAGTGACCTCATCAGTGCCATGGGGATGATAGAGGTCTCGCTCACGCGATCATTGGGAGGGTTAAATGAAGTAATACACTTAGCACTGTGCCAGGCGCTTAGTAATACTCGACAAATGTTAACAGAGGAAGAAAAAAAGGAGGGAGGAATGCAGAGATCTGAGGATTTTCATCTTATGCCCTTAAGGATTGGAGAGAGGCAATGGGGAAATTTGGTATCTGTTTTTACTTTTGCTCTGCTCACAGGAGTAAACACCCCAGACTGTTGATGTTTGAGGAATTAAAAACCTAGGAGCTGAGTTATGGGCTTGGTGAGTTGTACTTTTCTTAGAAGCGCCATTTTCTAGAGGCAGAAGTTTCCAGAAGAACCAAAAGCTTAGACAGAAGCCACAGACCCCTCTTAAAGCTCATGAGGGGCTATGGGGAATGCCTCTATCTTACCCAGACATTCTAGAAGCTCCTGGAATGTGGTAGAGAGTGGGACAGCCATCGGGGGGCACACCAGACAGAGACTTAAATTTCCAGGCCATCGGGATGGCGTCCAGTGAACGCTGCTGGGCCCAGCCCTGGGAGATGCACCAGCCAAGGGCCTGAGCCTGATGGCTCCATCCCCCCGGGGAGCACACTGTGGAGAGGGCAGAGTCCCTGAACAAGGGGACGGCCACCAACACCAGGGAAGCAGAGCAGATTGTGAGGGCACATGAATCAAACCTGTCTTTGAACACAGAGTTACTGTCTGTAACAGCAACATGCTTGCCACAGGAGTGGAGTCATTTCAGGCCAGCAGTGACAGTCCTCAGGTATATTTTTGGAGGACCACAAAGAGCACACTAAGAGTGAAGTGAACGGAGAATCTTAATTAGTTCTGGGGGAGGGAGGGAAAGTGAGTGAGTGAGGGAGAGAAAGAGAAAGAGGGAGAAAGGGAAAACAAGGGCACATTGGCCTTTCCCGGGCCGTCCACGGACTGCGAGCACCACGTAGGCAGGAACTGCGTAATGGCTTCTTTGCCGTTGTATACCCAAGAGCCTGGTGCAGTGCCTGGAAATTATTAAGTATGTGTGCATTGAAGGAACAAATGAATACATGAATAAATTTAATAATGAGTGTTGTTCAAGTTTTGTCAGTGTTTTCATTCGGGAAGGGAAGCTCCTGGGAAAAAGGGACTGAGTCTCTGACTACTGTTAGTACTTGGCTCCTGGGGGCGACAAAAAACTTTAATGCTACTTTGGAAATGACACCAGCTTTGAAAGAGGAAAGAAGCCTGAGGACAATGGTGTTTCCCAGACAAGCTAGTTCTGACTTGACTTCCTCCTCCAGCCCCCCTGCACCCTGTCCCACCACACGCAGGCTGTCGGACCATCCATGTGCATGGCTGGGTTGTGTCCCTTGCTGCTCCCTTTTGTGCTGGTTATGAAGCTGTCGTTACTCAGCTCCACACCCGCCGGCCACCCAGGGCTCCTTCTTCACATCTGAGCCTTCAGAGGCCCAGCAGCAGCCTCGTGGCACCCCCTCCTCACCAGTCCTAATTTCAGCTCCACAGACCTCCCATCTATGTTCCCAAGTCTGAATGATTCCTCGTTCTTCCCTTGGTTCTCTGAGCCCCAGGGGGCAGCCATGTCCCGCAGTTGCTACCTCCGTGACACCTCTCAGTTGCCAGCTTCGTACTTAGCTAACACTTTTTCACGTAAATCCTCTCTGACCAGCCCCTCACTGAGGCCCCCACGCATAGGCCTTCAGATGCCCCACCTGTCCCGGCTTCTTAAACCCATTCTGAATCAAGGTTTGGAACAAATACGTTTCTTCTTCCCTGTGGCGGGTGTCCCTCCCTGTCCCCTCCGTAGCTCCACTGTGCCTTGCCACTCCTATTTCGCTAATCCCAGCCCTACCCAGCCCTCATCCCTTACCCCTCCTTTCCTCCTCTTTCAGCTCCTTTAGTCAGCTGGCATTTGCACGACTTTGCAAGGCTGTAGCAAAGTGTATTGTTTCTTTATAGTTATGTATTCACTTCTTACCCCTTCCCAGAAATAAGGTACAGAGACCAGTTGGCATTTCCATGTACACCCTTGGGGTGCTCTGATCTCCTGTGGCTCTTGCCTGCATTCTCCTGGGATATCTGGCCTGTGCTACTTTATATTGCTCTTAGTCTCAAACATACTTTGGATTTTCCCAGCCTGCATAGAAGCCAGTCCAAGGCAGACTCTGTGTCTTATGCTTTAGGTCCCTAGCCTAACCCAGCCCCACTTGTGCTCACTGAAATGGCTCAGGAAATGTCTGTAGGGTTAATAATGTATTGCGTCTCATGGAATCTAGAATGCAATCAGCTGTAAGCTGCACTGTTATTTTTCTGCACCACTGAAAAAGAAAAAAATGTGTTCAGTAAAACTGTGACTTGATTGTGAGCTATATCCCAATTTCAGAAATGTTAAACCGTGAAAAAACAATATGCCTTGTAGATGCAATGAAATAAGGTATCCCTGAGTTGGGAGGCTACTCCAGGGCGTTTGGGCGTTCTCATTTCCTTTGAGCCTGCTCTTCAGAGCTTGGGGTTCCTCCCACCACCCAGTGTGGGTGCTCAAGGGCCTGGTGGGCTGGGCTGGTAGGTTTAAGACCCCAGGTGGGGGGAGGGATGGTCAGGCAACAGCTTCATATGCAGAGTAGGCAAAAGACTTCCAGGAGGCTGAGGATGGAGACGCATGTCTTCCTGCAAAGGGACTCGTTAGAGGCTCATCGGCAGTTCGACACTGCTTCGGTGCTAAATGGCAGCAAGCCCCTGACTCCTCACTGCCAGCCCCACCCCGCCCACCCCACACTTTCACCCTGTTTATTTGCTTCACCCCTCACTTTGAAACCAAGGATGGTAACTGTTACCTTTTGCCTTTTCCGCAGGATCCAGTTCTTCCAGAGCAAAAGCTGTATCTGTCTTGCGAAGCCCATGCTGGGGACCACAGGAGGACCAGGAGATCACTGAGGGCCAAGGCTCTCGGACAGCAATGGATACAAACAGCACTCAGAGCACTTCAGTTCAGGCTGCTGTGTCCTTCTCTTGGTGATTAAAGGCTAATTTTCCCCTTCAGAGCATAATCCCTTTTAATTACATGTAAGCCCTTTGTCGGGGAAAGGAGGCAGACACTGTGCAGGCTCCTTTTTAGGAAGAGAAAGAGAACCCTAAAGGCACAAGTGGCTAGGCACTAAGGGAATTGAGGTGGAGGCATTTCATGGGAAACCAAGACCCTCAGGCGTCCTCCTCCATCAGAGGGGTTTCTGGGGTTCCTGAGGGGATGCCTTTGGACATCTTTCACTGTTAAGTTTGGGACAAAATCTCCTGGCATAAATATAGACTGGGCATTCCTCCACGATAGCCCACCATGAGCTGGCATCCAGGGTTTGACTGCCCCTTTAAGTCCAGTCAATTCACCTGGCAGATCTGAAGAGATACTTCTTCTTTTTAGCCCTTTGTCTTGCCCTACAGTGACTTTAGGCAAGCTATTTGGGGCTCTCTGAGCTTAGTGAATGGTAAATGATGTTTATTTCTTGTGCTAACATTGATCAACTTTTCGTGGCTGCCTGGAGCTGTGTTGAACCCCGAGGCTCAGCAGGATGGGCCTGTGATTGATTTTTTGCAATGTCTGGCACAGGCTGGGGTGTAAGGAGAGGCAGCAGGACAGCCAGTTACTGTCACCCCAGCCAGACAGACTCGTCATCAGGTGATGGACCTGTGATCCCGAGGGCCTCCCTGCACAGAAGCTTCCCTGTGTTCTTTACCACAGAAGTTTTTGTCTCTACCTCCTCAAATCTCAGAAGTTGTTTCTCTTTGAAATACTCTAGATCCTTTTGTAGTTCATAAGCGTGATGATTGGGTGTTTGCACACACATGTGAGACGTGCTTCCCTCAAATCTTGTTGTGACGTTGGCACATTACCCGTCTGATGTGAAAGAAAAAAAAAAAAAAGAAAGACTCTAGACCCTTGAGACCTCAATAGGGGTGGAGGGAGACCCGTAGAGTAGGAATGCATGCTGACTTCATGGAGGTGGTAGGGTCTGGTTATAAACACGGGGCATGGACTTGGATAACTCAAGGAGTGGGTGACGGGCCTACAGGCTGTGCATGGTGAGGCTTCCAAGAAGAGAGAGAGAGTTTCTGCTGAGAATGTCAAAAAGGCTCCCTGGAGGTAGTGGCATTTAAGATAGGCTTTGAGGAATCACAAAATAATGTTTTTGTTTATGATTTACAATCCGCTTTTGCATGTTATTTCATTTTATACTCACTACAATTTTGTGAGGTAGACATTTGCTCTATTTTACAGATGAGGAACCTGAAGTCCAGTGAGATTAAGTACTTTGCTCAGGGTCACACATGACAATGCTGGGTTCTTGAACAAATAAGTCATTTAAACTCTACGCAAAGACAGGGAGGCAGGAATAGCTCAGCCTGCCCAGGAAAATGACAAGAAGTGAAGCGTGGCTGGAGTGAAAGGTAAGGGTGGAGGATGCTGGCAGAGGAGGCTAGAAATGGAAACAGGGGCCAGACTGAAAAATTGATGACAATGATGATTGAGTCAATTGAGATTTACCGAGCACCTGTACAGTGATCTGAGTGGCCCACAAATGCAGGGCATCTCCACACACAGAAGCAAGCTCCGTGCAGAATCATCAAGACCTTGCTGCATGCTAGAGAGAGTATGCTTTTCATCATGCAGGAGGTGATGGAAGATTTTAATCCAGTGGCTGCCGAGAGTAGTCAGTTCACACTGGCAGCAGTGTGGGGGTAGATTGGAGGACAGCAGAGAGCCTGAGCAGCAGCACTGGCAGCCAGGATGGAGAGAAGGGGAGGGACTGGGGAGATAGGAAGGAAGGAGACGCAGCAATGCTGGGCGACTTATTGGAAAGGGGTGGTGAAGGGGACAGAGAAGTCAGCTAGAACAATCCGGGCTTGGGGTCTGGCTGGCTGGCTGGTGAGATGATGGTGCTCACAGCTGAGAAGGGGATGCTGGAGGAGGGCCGTGAGGAGTAGAAGGAAGTGGGGGAGAAGAAGGGTTTGCATTTGGCATACTGAAGTTGAAGTCCCTAAGACAACATCTGAGTGCAGGTATTCAGCAGGCATTGGGTACTTGGGTCTAGAGTCAAGAATGAGCTTCTGGGATGGAAACATAGATTTGTGAATTATCAACATATAGGTGGAAGATTAAGCCCTGGCAGTGATTAAGCAGATTATCCTGGAAAGATAAGCTTGGAGAACATGTGACATTGCTCTAGGGGAGCTACAGCTGGTAAAGAAATATGCTTCCTTCCAAATTCCCAAAGGGAAGAAAAAAGTGTAGCCGTCACGTATCAGTTATCTAAATAGTGTTCTGGGATAGTTTTTAATGGTCCACTTTTCATTGAGTTAGAAAAGAGAAAGTTAAACTATGAACACTTTGTTATATTCAGTTGATTATACCTTAATTGCGTTATTCCCATGTTCTAACTGGTGTTATTTCCTGAACAAATCTGTTGATGTTGACATATACATAAAATTTACCATTTTAGGCATTTTTAAGTGTAAAGTTCAATAGTGTTAAGTACATTCATATTGTCATGCAGCCATCATCACCATCCAACTCCAGAACTTTTTTCATTTTGCAAAACTGAAACTCTGTACTCGTTAAACAATAATTCCCAAGTCCTCTCTCCCCCGAGTCCCTGGCAATCACCATTGTACTTTCTGTCTCAATGAATTGACTACTCTAGGTACCTCATATAAGTGGAATCATATTTGTCCTTTTATGTTTGCCTTATTTCATTAAACAAATTCTTTAAGGTTCATCCATGTTGTAGCATGCTGTCTTTGTTCAAGCTGCTATAACAAAATACCATAAACTAGGTAGCTTATAAACAACAGAACTTTATTTCTCACAGTTCTGGAGGCTGTGAAGTCCAAGATCAAGACAACAGTAGAATCTGTGTGTGATGAGGGCTTATTTCCTGATAGGCTGTGTCCTCACGTGGTGGAAGGGGTAAGGGGTCTCTCTTAGGCCTCTTTTTATAAGGGCACTAATCCCATTCATGACGGCTGTATCCTCATGACCTAATCACCTCTAAAGTCCCTACCTCCTAACACCATCACCTTGGGGGTTAGGATTTCAATTTATGAATTTTGGAGGGACACATACATTTAGACCATAGCACATGAGCCAGAATTTATTTCCTTTTTAAGACCAAATAATATTGCTTTGTGTGTATACACCACATTTTGTTTATCCATTCATCCATCCATGGTCATTTGGATTGTTTCCACCTTTTGGATACTGTGAATAATGCTGCCATGAATATAGATATGAAAATATTTGAGTCTCTGCTTTCAATTCTTTTGGGAATATACCCAGGAGTAGAATTGCTGGATCAAATGGTATTTCTATATTTAATTTTCAAAAGAACTACTGTATTGTTTTCCATACCAGCTGTACCATTTTATGTTCTGACCAGCAGTGCACAATGGTTCCAGTGTCTCCACATCCTGGCCAATATTTGTTATGTTTTGTTTTTGTTTTTATAATATCCATCCTAATGGGTATGAGATAGTAATTTCATTGTGGTTTTGATTTTTATTTCCCTAATGATTAGTGATGTTGAGGACATTTAACTCTTTTTTACTTTTTCAATTTTATAGCTATATTTAGGTATGAATTTCCCTCCTTAGGTAACTACAGTTGTTTAAAAATATGTCAAAATAAAAGCTGTATTCCCAGTTTTCTCAAATATCTCTGAGAATATGCCTAGTCAGTCAAGAACGGTACTGATGATAACTGCACTCTCATAATAATCACCACTAACATAAATTGATTGGGGTAAATCTGAAATTGATGTAAATGTAGAAGAAGCAGTAGTTTCAAGTGAGGACCCTGCATGTGGATTGAGGGTTGTGAAGTTAAGTGATGAACCAAACTAACTTACATTTGTCTTCAGAAGTATAAAGAAGTCAAGGCAAATGGTGACGTTTTAAAGATTTTGTCATTTCTATTTCTGAGGGTGAAATGTAGTATTATAAAGGAAGAGGTATTGTTACTTATGCCAATTATTCTGCCAACAAAAATTCAGAGTGGAGAGAAGTAATTTATAATTTTTAAAAGTTCCTATTTGGAAAAAAGCCCTGGAAAAATATATAAGCAAAATGAGTTTGAAATTACTGTAATTTTGGAGTATAGATAAATTTGATAATGAAACTTATACCAATAGATCAGTATCCATTCACTTGAAATAAGCTGAGGAAAACAGAGTATCCCCAAAACACATCACTGAACATATATTTCTTTAAAAAAATAGCGATTTATAGATGAGAAGGGAAGGCATTATGAATCTATGTCACAAGGATAAAGGCAGTTTTGGGATATCATAATGTAAGGTAAAGAAAAATATCTTGATTTCTAAGTTTGAGTTTATTTCTATCAAATTCAAAACTAAATCATTGGGCAATTAAAACCTGAAACTCCTTCAGTCATCATAAATAGCATAAGCATTTCCTCAGTTTATTCAATAATATTTCATGAGATAATAGTGCAATAAATAAATATCAGTTTATGAAAGTTATACATAGAAAAAACTCCTAGGCTGGGTAGAAGCTGCCAGCAGGTTGGCTGCCTGGCTTACAGATTTGTTCTTTTCTGGGAGTGACCCCATTGCCAAGGGGAGAGAGTCTACAGTGGACGTTTTAATGCCATAGGTCCCAGCACCCTGGCCGTAACAGATTGGTCAGGTGTGGTCACATGACTTTAGCTGGGCTAATCAGAGCCTATTCACAGAATTTGAGGCCGTGGGCCTGAGAGAGACATTAGTTTGTCATTAGAGAAGTACAGAAACTCTGAGAGATTCGAGGCCACGCTGAGTCACTAGGTTCGGTTTGTGCACTGCGCAAAGGCAACCAAGTGAAGAGCGGGGCCGGACTCTCACTCGCTTTGCTGACCAAGCCTTGGACCCTGGGACAGGGCTGCCTCCAAGGAAAAGCCCTTTTTCTTTTTCACAAAGTTGTCTTCTGCTCACCATACTGCAACTGTGAGGCTGCCTCCACCCAGAGGAGCATCTTTTCTAATAAAAGTACCACACAGGCTGGCAAAGGCCTTGGGGCTGTGTTCCCCGCCACCAGGAGAAATCTGATCTGCAGTAAAAAAGGATGAAGGGAATGCACAGAGAGAGGTGGAGGTGGAAGGTTAGGTCCCAGCGTTAGCTGAGTCCCTGGTTCCAGCTGTCCTTGGGACACAGCTGTTCCCCTGCTTTTTAGGCAGTTTAGCTGTAAGACAGTCCATCCTTCCAATAAAATTTCCTATTTGGCTTCTATCACTTGTAACCAAAAGATACCTGACTTACGTGAGCTATCTTAATCAAGGAGAGGATATGACCTGGACCAACAGACATGGGGTAAAAAAAAATTGTTTGTAGCCTATTGCAATGTATCTGAATAAAATTCCTATTTGATTATATCAAAACAAAAATAATTTCTGAATTGTTGAATAAAACAACAAAACACATAAAACAATTCTTTACAGACTTGATGGAAATGTGATCCCAGAACTTGGCCTATGGTTCAATTTTATCTATTAATCAATCTTGGCTACTCTCTTACTTGAAATGGTCTTATTGGTGAGGTTTGTGGCTTGGAGCTATTGCATATTGCTTTGATTTGGCTGGTCACTGCAGCAAGAATGGCAAGCTCATTTTCTACTTTACCTTGCTAGGAACATTTACACAGTAAAGGAGGACCAGGCCCCATCACTAATTATTGTGGAGTAGAAATTAATGACCAAACTAATAGAACTTAAAGATTCGGTGGTATTATGGAGTCATTGGCCCCATAAGCTGAGAAATAAATTATATTTTACTAATTGAATCTCTCTTAGTAGAATCTTGCACATCTACTGGCATTAATTTAATCTTGTCTGTAAGAATTTTAGACTTCAGGTTGTTGCTATTGTTGGGTTAACATGTAGATATTGAATTTCAGCTTATGAAAACAGTACTATTAGAAAAAATATTCACCTGAACATTTCCATGAGCTTCTTTCTTGTTTAATGAGAAGAGACACTAACTGCTGTAAGCAATCTTTGTCCATCAGCATGTCTAAATATTATAGAGCCACTCTGAGGGACTGGGGGAAGAAGTCTAGGACAGAAATCTAGGGAACTTATTGTTTTAAAGGCTGGTACACCAGTGTTCATCACAACACCCCTTTTAATAGCAAAACCTGGAAATTTACCAACTACCCATCACAGAAAAATGAATAAATGAATTGTGGCATAGTCTATTAAATCTCTTATAGCAGTGAGCATGAACAAACTATACCTACAAAAATATGAATAATTCTCCCATAATCAATGCTGAGCAAAAGAAGCTCTACACAAAGCATTCATAGCCTACATTCACATAAAGTTCAAGCATAGGCAAAACTCATCTCTGACGTCCGAAGTCAGAATGGTGGTTACTCTTGTGGGAGGGATGGTGGCCAGAGGGGGTACAAGGGGAATTTCTGAGGGTGCAGGAAACATTCTATCTTTTGATCTGGGTGCTAGTTACATGGGTGTGTTCGGTTTGTTCAAATTATCAACCTGTAAACTTATGATTTGTGCACTTCTCTGTATGTATGTTAATACTTCAATAATAATAGTTAAAAAAAAAAAAGCGCAGGTGAAGGAAGATAATTCAGTGAAGGAGCCTGAGCAGAATGAGCTAGAGATGATGGGGAAAAAATCTGGAAACAGGGGTGCCCTGGGAGCCACAGAAAGAGGAATTGGTGTGCAGTATCAAATGGTTCAAGATGGGTCATGCAGAATGAAGACTGAAAGTTGCCCACTGGATTTGAAGACCGACCTCTGAGAGAACAGCTTTAATGGGAGGCAGAACCAGACAGCAGAGGGTTGAAGAGTGAGACACAGAGATGGAGGGAGAGACAGGGATGGAGACAGCTGCTGGAGGGGACATCGGGCCCAGGAGGTCTTCATTTCCCTGAAGGCAGAGATTTGACCATGTCAATGTGTGGGAAAGAGCCAGTTCAGACAGAGATGCTAGACTTTCTGGAGGATGATTGATGGGGTCCCCAAGAAAGGGGTGGAGGTGGAATTAGCCTTGGGCAGGGGAAGGGGCACCTTACATTCCAGGGACACTGCAGGAGAGGAGGCCAGGAAGTGCAGGTGCCGCTCTGCGGAGGGAGCTCTCCCTGGTGGCGCCTGTCTTAAACGTGGCGGAGCAAGTGAGATAATGTGAAGACACTCTGTGAATTATAAATTGGTAACAAATGTGCAGATTTATTGTCTCATCTTTCCTTTGCCCTCCTTTGATCATTCTGTAAGCAAAATACATGTTTAGTTGGCCCTCTACAATGAGAGAATAATTTATAGACAGTATGTGGAGATCTCAGGGGGGCAAATTATTCATAGACAATCTGCTTCCTCCCCACCCAGACACACACACATTCACCATTACTTCATCTAATTCGTTGGCAAATTACAGGTAAAGAGTCTTGTTATTTAGTTCAGCTTGACAGTTTAACCCAATAATCAGCACCAACAAAAATATTTTCTGGAAATTGTTTCCCCAGGTACAGTTACTTCTGGTCCAGGAGGGCTGGACCCTTTCAGAGTCTCCTGTCACCAGGGAAAGCAAGGTCTACTTTTGGACCTGGAGTTAGTCCAACTTTTTTCTCATTCTTCAGGCTGCTTTGGCACTTCTGCTGGCACCCTTATCTCCATTAAAGGCAGATCAACTGGGGGAAATTGTACGTATGGAAATTAAAGATGTGGAAATGCATGCGTGTAAACTGTCTTGGCCTGGCGCCTTTGGAGAGTCTTCATGGACTTCAGGAGGTGATGGTGGGGGGTGGAGTCCACACACCCCAGTATGAAGAGCTCTGCTTTAGCAGAATAAAGCTCAATTAAGTTGTTATAAAAAATGAGAGTCAGGCTGTTATTCTAAGCACATTTTATATACTCAATTCCAAAGCTCTTTAGAGTTTTGCTGACTTGACATTCAGAAAACCACAAGAGCCCAGAGATTTTTACATTTTCTGGGTATTAAGTGCAGAATACTTGCCAGATAACAGAGTTTTAAGAGGGATGCCGAGCAGTGTTTCATGGCAGACCATTAGTCTGGGCTGTTATCACATGAGCCTCGTTGAAATGCCGGCTGAGTACAGAGTCTGATGACACTGTGTAACTTCACTCCTGGGGCCAGCCCTGTCACTCTGAATCTCAGGGCATGCAGAGCTCACTGTGGTTATGTATGAAGAGTCACACATTCCAAAAGGCTCCAACCAGAAGCAAGCAACAAAACCAAGTGACAAACTTAAAACACAGAGGGAGAGATATTCTGGAGTCAAAAATAATTCTTTAGAATCAGGGACCTAGACCAATTCAAAACAGGTCCTTTGTAGTGATCCATTTCATATAAATGAGATAAATAATAGTAGTAATTTGAGTATCCGTGTGGAAGGTGCGTGCTTCCTTACAATACAAAGGAAGACTTGGTCCCTGCCCTGGGGAATTTGTGATCAGGAGGTCGGAGAGTGACATCGCTACAGACCTGGCACCTGCATGTGCCTGACTACTCTCAAGGCTAAGGTGCAGAACTTGCCTCCTGGTGCAACCTCGCAACAAACAGATGATTGGGAGGGGCTTTCTTCCATTTAACCACTAAATGGCAAAACCAAACAATGATCAAAATGATGTCACCTTGTCAGTTACTGTCTGACCTGGAGCATGGGGAAAACAGAAGGAAAATGGAAACTACTTCGGCAGCATTTTGTGAGGAGGTGGAAGCAGCGTGGGAAAATATTTCACATGGTTCTTGCCTACTCAGCCTGACAAAGAAAAGCTTGTGGTTTGTTGTCAGATTCCTTCAACTGAGTGTGTCAAAAGGAGAAAAACCTCTCTTGAGTGAGAGGACTCTTTCTTCAAACAGCTCCATATCGCCTCCCTTCTCCATGACTCACACCGTCCCGCCTTCTGTCTTCACCCTCTTCATACCTTCTGGGGCCAGGGAAGGGGAGTAGAGAAGAGGTCTATAGGCTACAAACTACGTGTCAGGCTTCGTTCGTGCCATGACTCATTTCCGGCTCCCCCCAGTGGAAATGCTACGTGGTCATTTTAGCAAACACAAAAATAGTCGTGGAAGCAATGGAGCCTGAGCAGACCCCCCAGCAATCATCCCAGGAGCCCCCATGAACTTGCTGTAAAATAGTTATCACCGGCTTTCACACCCCCTGTGCTATCGGCTTCTGTCCCCACAGGTTAAGCAAATTTTCATTTTCTTTACTCCTTTATGAAATTAAATTATTTTAAAAGTGCTACTCCTCAATATCCCTTAATCAATAAAGATTTGAGTGTGAGTACCGTGGTATTGTGGAATATCATGGTCTTTGGAACGGGTCAAAACTGGGTTCAGATCTCAGATCCGCCACTTAGCTATATGACTTTTAAACCTTTCTAGGTGTTAAAAGTTAGGATGTTGCTATTAAAATGATTAGAGAAAATGTTTGCATTAAACCAGGAACTCCTCAAGAAAATATATGAGGAGCTTTTTCTTAATAGTTAATAATAATTTTTCTTAATAATTGATGCTTCTTTATTTTTCTCTCAACTGCTGTTTAAGTTGCTAGATTATATTTGGAGAAATATTGGACACGGTCCGTAGAAGACCCTTAACATAGAAGTCTACATTGCATTTTTAGAGGTCACGACAGGTCAACACCAGTTTCTCAACAATGCCTGGAGAGGCTGTCTTAAGTGAAGGCCCTGTCATCAAAGACAAGACAAACCTTGCTGTAAAATAGTTATCACTGGCTTTCAACCTTTAGCAGCCAGGTTGCAGCTGGGGAATGGCAAACACTGGGCCCTGAGCTGACGAATTAATCCCAGCAGGGCTGTTATAGACCTTTTCCAGAGCACTTAGGTTTGTCCTCTGAAAGATGCCGGATCAGGACTTTTAAGAAATTCTTACTTTTCAAGGTACAGATTCACACCCCGTGTAGAAGTGGGTCCGTGGTTTGGATCCTCTATGCCGTACAGGGTGAATAAAACAACCCTTTGGCTCTCATTGCCTTCCTCACAGGACTGGTGCATTCAGCAAGAGTAGAGGGTGGGGGCGGGGTGGCCTTGGGGAGAATGTCAACAGACCTTTTCACCATTATTACTGTCGTGGAAGCCGTAGAGAGATCAATAGAGATCAGAGATAGCCTTGACAAACTCCTCTGGGGTAAGTGTTTGTTTTCCAACAGAGCAAGCTTTTGTCAGAGCTTCCTAAAATCATTTGCCTTCTACTTTTACCAGGTTTGCCATATCCATGGAGCACTTGTACTTTATTATGTTTAATTGATTTTAAATGGACTCATTTTTTACTCTTAGCTGAATCCTAAAGAATAATCTGGGAAATCAGAGGTTTATTATATTTTTCTAAAACACTTCAGAGCACAGAACTATTAAAATACATTTTTCATGTACCTCTTAAAATCATCTTGTCCCACCAATAGGCATGTCATACTTTAGACACTTCTTTAGATGATCAAATATACCATGAAAAAAGTAACTGCTACAAGTAGGGGATTCATAGTTATTTTTCTTTTCCTATATTATTTACCAACATTCTCCCAACCCCTTTCTAGTTGAAGAAACTTTTTTTTTTTTTTTGAGAAGGGTCTCACTCTGTCACCCAGGCTGGAGTACCGTGGCACGACCATAGCTCACTGCAGCCTCAAACTCCTGGGCTCAGGTGATCCTCCTGCCTCAGCCTCCCAAGTAGTTACAGGCACACACCACCATGCCTGGCTAATTTTTATGTTTTAATTTTTTTTTTGTAGAGACAGAGTCTTGTTATGTTGCCCAGGCTGCTCTTGAATTCTTGGCCTCAAGCAATCCTCCTGCCTGAGCCTCCCAAAGTGCTGGGATTACAGGTGTGAGCCACCACTCCCAGCCTGAAGAAACTCTTAATAAAGTTCTCCCTTTCTTTATTATCTAAAAATACTTTCATATGCACTGTCTCACTAGATCCTCACAACTACCTGTGAGATGGTCTGGACAAACATTATGACCCTCCACTCAGAGGAAATTAAGGCTCAGAGTTTACGTTACTTACCCAGAGTCGCATAGCTCGTCAGTAACAGGGTAGGAATGAGAACCTAAGCCCTCGGCTCCTCATCAGTTACATCATGCTTCTCCTCCTCAGCTCTGGGTTGAGGGGCCAGGTGTGAGTGGTATGTGTGTGTGTTTAAGCTACTCTCATCATCATGTACTAATTTCAAAGACAGGAACTTGAGTCAAGGGCAACTTGTCACAAAGACTGGATTTCTGTTCCAATTAGAGCAAGCATGTCTTCCGCTCTCTTTAAGATTTTGGTGGTTGAGAATACAAGCTTTAGAGTCAGACCACTGGGGTTTGAAACTCTATTCCACTGTTTATTAGGTGTATAACCCTGGAAAATTTTTTAAAATTTCATTTTGATCAGTTTCATCATCTGTAAAGAGGGAATAATAATATCTGTTGCATAGAGTTGTTGATAGTGCCTATTGAGAACACCGACATCACAGGGCTGTGATTAAATGAGGTGATATGAAATAAAGAGCCTGACTGTGCTCATTCTAAAGGAAGTATTAAATGATAGTTATTGTTACTTAGATAATAAATGTCTACTGTTGATGCATTTGCTACTTAATGTCTTGAAATCAATGATGACAAGATTGAGCTTTTAAAATGGAGGTCCATCTTCATACAGATAAAAATATCCCTGTAATAACAGGATGTCCACTCAAACATTTACTATTTCCCCTCTAAGTGCAAGAAAAGTACACTCCCCTCTCTCTGGCCTCATTTCTGTGACCGAATAACCATTGCCATCCCTGCAGATACCTTCACAGCAGCAAAGATACTTCACACTTTTATAGGCTTAAGATGTGCATTAATTCAGGTACACTAACTCACCCATCCTTCACAACTGCCCTGAGATGCAGGTATTATTCTTGTTTCATAGATGAGGAAACACTCTCAAAAAGGTTGGATGACCTACTAAGGTCAAACAGTGTGTAAATAGAAAAGTTGGGGCAGAAACACAGGCTTTCTTATTCTTTCCCACCACACGAGTTTCTGACAAAGCAGGAAATAAATACACAGTTGAATCTTCCTTTGTCTTATATCTCCCCTTCCCGGTACATAATGTCATAAGCTTCTGCAAAAAGTTACCCAATGTATCAATGAGTGGGGAAGTATCCCGCTTTCCACTGACACCAATGCAGGAACAGTAGTTAATTCTCCATTCCAGACTACCACTGGGCAGCCGTGGTTTTACCCCTATTATTTAAACAGGGAAAACGGGCAGCTGGAATGAAGCATTTTCTAAAAAGGAAAACTGAGTCATTTGTTTTTTGCTGATTTCCATTCTAACCTCCCCGCGTGCTGATAGATGGCAAATAGCTCCCAGGCTTTTGGGTGACTCATCCACGTGTTGGCAGCTTGTCTGGGGTTCTAATTCAGTTCTGGGAGTACTGATTTACTATTTCCTCCCTGTTTCAGAAATGATCACAATAGACTTTAATTACCACAGTGAGTATCCAGAGGGAGGAAAAGATCAGGTTGGTTTTACAAACTGTTATACTCTCAATGCTGAAGATGGGACTTTTGAACTAGAGCTTGCAGGTAAGTGCATCACCCAGCCATCCTTCTAAAAGGTCAAATAACCACCTCACAGGGCTCTGGGTTCCAGATTTCACTCTCACTTCTGAGAAAAGGGAAGGGAAAGAAAAAATGGAGAGGAAGGGAAAGCAGAGGGAAAAGATGGGAAAAGTTAAAGGCAGACAGAAGGCGGCGGCACTAACCTCAGGTGCCCTCACTGCAGAGCCTTTCCTCAAAGCAAGGAAATCGGGTGGTGCTGGGGCAGCTCCTGCCTCTCCTCCCCTCGGCCCACGGAGGCCCCCAGACTGCACTGCCATTTTAATTGAGCACATTTGCAACAGTAGGTGTTCACCAGCTTCCCCACTAGAGAAAACTTTGTTAATACTATTAATCTCTCCTGATTAGGTGGTGAATTCCATTTCAAATTGTTTTAGTGGAGTCTGTATCCTGTTTTCATTCAGTTTAAAAGGTAGGAATTGTGAAAACAGTCCCAACAGCTTTGGTAAAACAGTTTAATTTACTCGATTTGAAAACATTGGCTCCAAGACTGAATTTCAGCCAGGAATAAATGTCTCAAAGGGGCATATAATGTTCTTTGGTGTGTAAGTACACTTGTTAAAAAAAGGTTTAAATAAAACAGTTTAAGACATGCCTAGCATAAGAAAATTCCCATGATGGCCTAGGTTGTTCCATGTTTGCATAGATTTCCTTCAGCTAATGGAAGTGAAAAAATACAAGGCACACCCCAGAGCAATCTTTCTGCAGGTGTCACACTTCCTGCATCAGAATCAACCTGGAATGGCTACTAAACGTACAGATTCCCAGGCTCCATGATCAAGCTACTCAATGAGAACCTCTGGGAGGCCCAGGAATCGGTATGCTTAACAAGCTTTCCAGGTGGCTCTATGCACCTAGCACTTGAGAAGCACCCCAGAGATAAGAAAGATAGACTGGTCTTCCACTGGAGTAAGCGCCAGGGTTTGCCTTCAGCCTCTCTTGTCCAAGTCCAGTTAATTTTCACTGCTTTAGGATTGCTACAAACCAATCACTGCTGGAGGAAAAGTGGAATTGGCTTATACTAAGAAAATATAGCACTGACTTCTATCACATCACCAAACATAACACACCAAAACCAAATACACAAATTTTGGGGAATTTTCACTTATTGAATCATATAACTCAGCTCTGAAATCTTTTATGAAGCTCTTATTTGACTACACAGTTATGTATCTATTTGTAATTTTAAAAAAAGACTCCATAAATATAAAGAATGTTTTATGACTACAAAGGCATATTCTTTCTGCTATCTTAGATTGTTAGCAATTAGAATCTCCTTACAAAAAAGTTCTTTTTTTTCAAATTACTAAAGAGGTTGGGCCTGTCCAGGTTAAATCAATAATTTGATCGGCTCAAATGACACAACTCAAGCAAGTGCAGCTTTGGTTTTGGCAGCATTTTATTTACTCAGAATCATTGGATTTACCTGATGTAATGACTGCCAGTGGTGGCTCAAGTGAAGGAATACATCTCATGAAGCTTGATCTCAAACCAGTTCACCAAGTATGTAAACAGTTTTGGAGGGTTGTCTATGTGCCAGGCAATTCTGCTGAGCACTATGGATAAAATTAGGCATTATATTAAAAGAATGCCTCTTAACCTTTAGCTATGTGTCAGAATTACCTGTAAAGCTTTTAAAAATTTTTGAAGTATACGCCTCACTGCACACCTACTGAATTGGAATCTTCAGGGGCCAGCATTCAGGCAACTGAATTTATAAAATCTCTCCAGGTGCTTTTAATGCAGAGCCAAGATTAAAAACCACTGTGTTAAATCCTACAAACAGCCTTCCCCTTCTGATAATTTTTAGCCTACAATAGAAAATACTGATGCAAATACATCTGTAATAGGACAGGTAGTAAGAACACATTTTAGATAAAACACCGTAGTGTTAGATAATATCACTTGGACATAAAAACAAATGTATAGACAGAAAAATAAATACAAAATTGACAGAGGTTATGGAAAGCAAGGAGATATTTCTGGGTAGATTCTATTGCATCTGGTTGGTGGAATAAATAGTGGACTCTGCTGTTAAATTTAATTTCAAATTAAAGGCTTATATTCAGGAAAACTGGTTCTAATTTAAAAGGTAATGCTTTAACATTCTCATAATTCTGATGTAAGTATTTGAAACTATATAAAGATTATACAAATAAATTATCTAAAGTGTATACAATTTGTATTAAAACTATACAACTTTTTATTTGTATTTTAGGGTAGAAGTACAAATAACTTAAGTCCTGCATAAGACTGTATATGTTGTCTGGGAAAGATGAAACACTAAACTAATATGCCGTGAACATGTATGAACATATACTTCATCTGTGTTTAAATGAATTCCAGGCAGTCATATATCATGTGAAAAGAAATCTAAAGTTTACAGTCTGGCTAATGAGAGGGTCTCTGAAGGGCATTCTGTGCAATGCATTTCTCTTGGCAGTTGCTGTAGTGGACTCAATTCAATTCTAAGCAGATTTCTTTAATCCCTGCCTCTAACTGGGTCAGCGCCATCTGATTTTAAGTATTATTGCAGGAGACATATGCACAATGATTATTGAAAAATCTACAACAACCTGTCCCTGGAAAGTTGCTTTTCCTTTGATAATGCTTGAAGACCTAATTCACATAAGTTGAAAAGTCTCAAGTTGGATCACCACTGTCATACGGGAGGAACAAACAGAGTATAGCTAGTGGCCTCAGATGATAAACATGCCAAAAATTCCATTGAGTTTTGTTTTTCTTTAAATAGGCTGCTTAGGAAACATGCTTAATTAGCTTACTGTATTCTTTATGTTGGTTCAAGAAGATTCTGCTGGGTAATTTGAAGATGTGGTCTTGAAATTTTTCAGAGTTGGGAGGATAAACATATCATTTTAAAATCAGAAAATCTAAACAAAACAATTAATTGTATGGTCATCTCTCACCAGAGACAGCTATCAAGAGTTGGGCCAGTGATAATATTTCAAGACAGTTGTTAGGGGCTACTCATTAACTTAGGATCCTTTGTGTATGCCCCAGCATCAAACAATAAGTATTCTTTTTTGTTTGTAGTTTGTTAGTGATTCTCTTTGGGTTTTTAGGTTTACAAATAATGATCATTTTATTTCCTCCTTTCCAAGATTCTTTCTTTTGTTTAATTGTGTTGTCCAATATTTCTAATATAGTGTTAAATAGTAAATAGTAGTATTGGTAGGCATTGTTGTCATGTTTCTCAATATCATGATGTCCCCAGTGTTGTTTGCCCATTAAGTATGATGAAGACTTTTTAGGTAGTCACCTATTCCATCCCCAGATAAAATTAAATGAATAGATTTTATGTTACGGGACCATCCATGCATTCCTGGAATAAACTCCAGAGTTTACAAATGTAAGCGGCATGAGGCCAGCTGGACCTAAGGAAGCTATAGTACCATTTCTCAAGTAAATAAACTAAGGAAGAAAGGATCTTATTCCATTTGCTTTTGAGATTTCTAGACTGAAAATTCACCATGGGAAACATATGTTCTCCATCTCTGTATCCACAAATACTCATTGCCCAAAGTTGTACTGTAAGAAACATTTTCAAATGCCCTTATGTCTTCGTAATTGAGTCTTCAAGTTATAAAGCCAGATTCCCTAGAGAAGATCTCCAAACCCTGAGACACTGTCTCTCACAAACCCCACAGTACACCAGCCACGAAGACTTCTGGCAGCCAGTGGGCTCATAAGAGCTCAGCGCTATTGCCTTTTTCCATCAGTCAGATCTCTCTGCCCGTTTGCAGTCAGTCACCTTCCAGACTAGCGATTTCCACGGTAGAGACAGCAGCATCTTTTCTTGTTTACTGGACTTCAGAAACTGAAGTGTCTACAGGCTGAGGATTATAAATAGGATGAGGTGCCAGAGACCTCACAGACAGGATTTCCCCACTCACCTCAGAGTATGCAGCTTGGAGGGTATGGGGGATGGGGAAGAGAGACTAGGCAGGAAGGAAGGAATCACAGCAAGGAATGATACTTCCACTGAGGTTTGCCAGTGAGGGGAAACGAAGATGTCAGTTTACCAGGTAATAGCATAAGATTCTCTGGCTTTGTTGTCTTAATGTTTTAAAAGACATGTGACAGTATTTTTTAATAATTTATAATTGTATATATTTATGGGATACAGAGTAATGTTATGATTTATGAATATAGTGTGGAATAATTAAAGCAAGCTAATTAACATATTCATCACTTCATGCAAGGGTATTTTAAAGTGCATAAATACTAACACCTATGATTTAATAGTAAGATAGTGATTAAGAGCCCTGACTTTGTAATCTGACAACTCTATATGTGAGCCCTGTCTCTGTCAGTTAATGATTGTGTGATCTTAGACAAATGTCTTAATTAAACCTTAGTTTTCTCATTTGTAAAGCAGGAATAATACATCAACCTGCTCCTTAAGCTTGTTATATGGATGAAATGAGAGAATGTAGGTAGAGTACGTAGCACTATGGAAACTCAATAAAGTGTTAGCTACCATGATTTTCTCTTTAGGTTTCTATAAGTAATATGATTCTTTTATATTTCACATAGTGAGGACTAAAACACAGGACTCAGGGCAAAGAGGGCAGCTGTTCACATCCCTCTAGTTCTAGGTGCCATTTAGAACTATAACACAACATCCCATAACACGTATTTCATCTCACAGCCAAGGGAAGTGTGATTCAGAATGTTGAAAACCAAGTGTTTGGCTCATAGACCTGACAAAGTACAAGAGACCACAATTTCAGAGGAGTCATGAGTCCTTGAAATGGGTTGCAAAAATTGTGTATGTATATAATAATAGCTATAACATGGTCATACAAAGCAATATTTAATATAAGTGAATATAATACACATATACTAATGTGGACGTTTAGTCTATTTTGGCTCATCTTATATTCTATTTTAGACACATTAGTCAAAACCCAGCAGTGGGAATTCCTGTATGTAAAACAGACACTTATACCAAGTGAAATATTTAGTTCACAGTATGATTCATTCATCAAATCCAGGGGTCAGCAAACTTTTTTTCTGTAAAGGGACAGATAGTATATATTTTAGGCTTTGCAGGCTGTTGGGTCTCTGTCTCAATTACTTAACTCTGATGTTGTAGCAAGAAAGCAAGCATAGATAATATATAAACAAATGGGCATGATTGTATTCCAATAAAATTTTATTTACAAAAACTGGTGGCTAGGTTGATTTGGCCTGTGGGCCATAGCTTGCTGACCCCTGCTCTAAACCATATATCATTCTCTAAATAACATGACTTACAGAACTACTCAGAAACAAGCTTAAGTAAATCTGATCTCTGTACTATTTAACAATTTGTGCACTGTCCACAAATGAATATACTTAATTATGTACATGTATACTTATATGTGTTATATATAATTGACATATTATATTTAATAAATTTTAAATGTTTTATATAATCATGAAAAAGCTTAAAACTGTATTGTATTAATTTTTATGCCTATATTTTCAGTTGTTGACAGTTTCATATGGTGTCCTTTTACAATGAAAGAAATACAGTTAAACTGGTTTTTGAATTGTGAGGTTCAAAGAAGTCATATTACTTGGAATATGGTTTGATGATTTTAAGACAATAATAGTTCACATTTTTCCAATATTTCTGCTTTGTTGTATGTACACTTTAATTTTTTAATCTGCAATTCAGTTCCAAACTTCTTTCAATATTACATAAAATATTCAAGTTATCATCATTAAATTTGATTGGAAATTTATAATTTACATATGTCAAAGCCCAAGTCCTGAAAGACAAACTATTGACATATTTTGAGATTTAATGAAGTCACATGATTCAGAAGAGCCATAAGTGCATCTTCTTTGTGCAATCCAGATGATGGTCACTGGTAGAAATAAAAATCCTGGCATAAAATATATAAATATAGCTGGTAACCTTTAGCTATTACAGAAAATATTAGAAAATAAAGCTGTCAATTGCCATTTGGAAAATAAAAGCTTGTGTTTAACAAAGGACAACTGTTAAAAAAAATCTGTCAGCTCTCTTTAGAACTGTATAATTCATGTTGGAGAGTTTTTTTTAACCATTATAGTCAGAAACCCTATTTCTGTACTTAAGCACGTAGTTCCATCCTAGAAAGTAAAGGTGCTTCTTGCTGATTCCACATATCAGCTTGACAATTGTACTTTATTAAAGATAGACTAAAAGAGACCATTTTATGGGAGGAAAAAAATCAAAGGAATGTTTACAAATTTTAAATTAGCATGTTGTATTTGTAAGTTCCAAAATGTAAAATGTAATGATGTACATATTGCTCAGAAGGGGCTCAGGAGGCTTATAAAATGCCAAGGCATGTTTGGGCTGCAATGTTCTTAGCACACTGAAAGCAGTTCAAGAATTTGGAGCTGAGCAAGATCTAGACGTTTACTAGATTTTTTTTGAGACATCTTGGTTCAAGGACAAAAACCTGATGTTTTCTGAAAAAAGGATGAATGTCAATTAATTTTTTACAAACCAAACTTGAAGGGCATTTAATTAATAGCCAAGTTTGACTGAGTTCAAAGATACACAACCTTGTAAATCAATAGAGAGCTCACTAAAGTTTATTGAGTGATAGATGCAAAGTACTTACAACAGTACCTGACCTAATAAATTTTGAATACATGTAGCTATTTTATTAAGATCAACATTTCTTGTAGCGTACACTACATCATGGACTAGTAGAAGAACCACAGGCTCAGAAGTCAGAGTGGCCTAGGTTCACATCCTGACTAAATCAAATTATTTAACCTCCCTTGGATAGTTTCACCATGGGCAAAATGGAAATATTCCAGATTCTATGGAAGAACACTGGCAAAACTTGTCTTAATTTACATTTCCCCTATTTCTGCCATTACTCTCATTAGAAGGTCTTGCAAGAAGTAGTCTATGTACAGGCAAACTTACAGGTCTAGTTTTTACCTTCACCCTGGAGTATACAATTCAAGGTGGCCACCTCCCCACTTGGGTTTCAGAAGAAGTGGATTAGGGGTTTTCCCAGACATTTTCATTTTGGGGAAGGAATGATATTTTGAGCTCTTGGTCTTCACGTAGGTATATAATGTCATTTGAAAAAAAGAAAAGAAAGAAAGAAAGGATTGTCACTTTATGTACCAAAACCAAATTTCTGTGGCACTTAATAAGGAAAGCCTGACTGAGTTGACAGATGGAATCACCCTCAATCAATAGAGAAATTATATACTTTATTAAACAAGTTATTCTCAGTCCAAAAGATGCATAGGAATTTGTGAATACTTTTTCCTGCTTAGCAGACAAAAACTGTTTCCTATTCAATAGAAAAATATATTCCTAAAGTTACATTAAAGGTACACTTAGAATAAAATGCGTATGTGTGTATATTTAAACTAATGGAATAAAGAACCATAAAACCCACTGTTAAACAAAAAACTTGCTTCTGTCAATATCCTTTCAGGAAAACTTGAGCAAGTATTTCCATAAGATAAATTCATAGAAGTTATTGCTATGTGAAGTCAAAAGACTGTCACAATTTCAACAGGCAGACATTGGTAAATTAGCCTCAGAAAAGTTACACCAATTTACACACCAACCACAGGTGTGCCCTGCAGCCCAAGGGTTTTGCCAGCTCACTCAATCTGCTTTTCCATTCCACTCACCCACACTGAGAGCATATCAGATCAAGTGCTTAGATGCTCTCCACAGCTGATCAACTAATAAAGTTTAACATCCACCTTGTCAAACGAAGGTTGAATAGTTTTATTTTAAGTAAAAAAGACAACCTTTTCCTCATTTGCTCCCAGATTTACTTTCTTCTCTAGTCTGGAACTGGGGTCCATGTTTTCTCACCTAGAACCCTCAGCTCTTCAAACCCTGTCCCTGGTAGCTGCATCCATCCAAAAAACTCCAATTCCTGCCGAGTTCCAGCCCTCTGCTCGTCCTCCTTCCTCTACACTGAGGAAAAACATCAACAACTGCATGCCTTGACACCATCCTGACTCTGAGCTGCAGCTGGCCCTGGGCACAGCATGCAATCCTCTCCCTGTGGCCTGGTCCTTCTCCCACATCTCTGGGGCAGTGTTCTGCAGACAGGTGCCCATCAGAATCACTTTTCAGTCATCCTCTCCTCTGACCACCCTCCTCCCCTGGGACTGCTCTTTCCTGGGTTCCAAGGCAACGCCTTCTTGACTGCTTTCCCGGGTCCTTCCCCACATTTATAGACCATTCTCAGGGAGCTGACTCTTTGCAGTTGGACTATAAGCACCAAAGTATATTCTTAAAATTCTGAGGGGAAACCTTACAGCCCAGTGGGGAAGAGTGCAGACTCTGAAGCCCAGCTGCCTGGGTCCTACCTCAGGTCTATCTACCACTTCTGCACTGGGCAGGGCAATCTCACTGCCCTACCTGTCTTCCTCCGTCAGAAAAGACTCATGCGTGTGTCTGGGTTGTTGTGTGGTCTAAAGGATCTAATCAGAAACGTGTGTCGATTTATCTTGTATACAATAAACACTGGAAAATGCCATTTATTGGTATTATTATTCCTAATTGGGAGTTCCAGATTGTGGGTTAGTGAAATAAGCACAGAGATAGGAATCAGACGGGGTTCAAATCCTGACTGAACAATTTCTTAGGGGCATGATTTGGGGCATATTACTAACCTAAGCTCAGCCTGTTGGACTGTGTATTGAATGGGGTTAACACTACCTACTTTATATCACAGAGTTATCATATAAAGCAGATGAGACAAACGGAATGAAGTACCTGGCACAGTGTCCAGCACAGAGCAAGTAGCAAGTTACCAACTTTTAGTTGCCGTTTTCTAGACCCTGTGAATATTGATACTATAATAGATTGTAGATTAAAGTTAACATATGTTTTTGAATATAAATTGGAATTTAGCTCTACTAGGGTAGAGAAGTGGCAGGGTAGGCTTTTCCATCAGCATCTATGAACTCCTGCAACTAGAAAAATTATCATACAGGAAAAAACAGTGAATAAAATGGTTACAGTTAAAGAAGTGAAAAAACAAACATACACGTTGTATGCATAATGAGCTAAAGACAGGCCACAGTCAAAAAAGCATTTTGAAAAAATATTCATGAATTTTAGAAGTCTAGTTTGACCCCTTTTGAGCAATTAGATCAATCTACTTAGCTGTAGAACCAGAGGTTCTAAAGTATTTTCACTTTATACAACACATCTTTTACTTGGCTTTGCTTCATGGTGGAATTTCCAGTCTGTTATTTTAGCACAGTGCCAATACATATCAGATAAATTAGTATTGCTGGTTATTCTTATATTTGTAACATTTGATTAATACATTATCAGCCCATTTTTATACCCAACTGTCGGGATATTTTTAAGTCATTATGATGTCTTTTGTATACACACAGCAAAGCGGCCATTTTCTAAATTATGCTATCTTCCTAACGTATGAGACACCATTGACTCAACTGATTTAGTGAGAAAGTCATCTTCTGGTTTAAGAATGTCCTCTTCTATTTATAATTTGCTAAGAGATTTTATCATGAATGGGTGTTAAACTTTATCAAATACTTTTTTTTTAAACACATCTACAGTACCAGCTTCTGGACGTGATGGCCCCTTTTCAAATCAGCACTGTCCAACAGAACTTTCTGTCATGATGGAAATGTTCTATAGCTGCAGTGTCAAATATGATAGCCACCAGCCACATGTGGCTATGGAACACTTGAAATATCACCAGTGCAACAGAGGAACTAAATTTTATATTTTATATAATTTTAATTAATTTAAACTTAAATAGCCACATGTGGGCTTCTGGCAGCTGTATTGGACAGCTCAGATCTAGATCAGTAGCAGAAGACATATTTTATTATAGATGGAGTTCATCGCAGTTTTCATTAAAGTCTCCTAAAAGAAAATTGTGGATGCAACCATCCTGATTATTCATTGTAAAATTTGAGAAGTGGGGAATGGCAACATCTTTTTAATAATACAGGTCATACCATTTTAGCTTCAGTTTAAAATTTGCTTCTATTCTCAGACTTAGTATATAGGGAAATTCTGCTATTCGTTCCTGGAAAAAAATGGTATTTAACCAAATCTAACTTTTCCAAATAAATCTGAAAATAGAACTCACTGAGAGTTAACTGCCAACTTCTGATAATATTAGGCTGTAAACACCACAAAGATAGGGAGTGTTTTTGTTTGCTGTTTGTCTCTATTACCTGGTATAGTGATGGTATATGATAAATTGTCATTAAATGTTTGTTGAATTAAGTTATAAATAAATGTATACAATACAACCTAAAGCTTTCTAAAATACACAAAAATCTTTGAATACAACAACGTAATAGTAATATCCCATTTATGTTACTTGTAAGACAGGACACCGGGAATCAGGAACAACAGCCCAGTAATCCCTGGCAGGGAGTTGAGACCACAGGATCCGAGCTATGTCCACAAAGAACACTGCCATGTGTATCAAAGTGTGTTTGGAAGCAGCCTGACTGGGAATGAGGTTTATTTACTCCCGGCTGATATTACAAACAGGCCTATACCTAAGTGGAAGAATTCAGTTCACTTTAACTCAAGGCCTTAACAGTCTTAGGTTCAGAGTTAGAAAAGCTTTTTACAAATGAGTTAAACCAACACCCTTTCCACAAAAGGATTTCTTTTAACAATATGCTTAAAGGTGATTGCTATGGTCTGAATGTGTCCCTCCATATAGTATTAAGGGGTGGGGCCTTTAGGAGGTCACAGGTCATAAAGGTTTTGTCCTCGTGAAATGGGATTAATGCCCTTATAACAGAGGCTTCCCATAGCAGTTGGCCCCTTTTGCCCTTCTGCCTTCCACCATGTGAGGACAAAGTGACAAGGCACCATCTTGGAAGCAGAGAGCGAGCTCTCACCAGACACTGAATCTGCCGGAGCCTTGATCTTGGACTTCCCAGCCTCCATAACTGTTGTTTATGTTAAATAAATTTCTGTTGTTTATAAATTACCCAGTCTGTGGTATTTTTTTATAGCAGCAGGGACAGACTAAGACAGTGGTCATATAGTTTTTCTTTGAATGTATCCCCAATGACTGAGAAATCACAAGGTCACATGTTCCATTTTAGAACTATTCTAATTATAAATGGCTTCCTTATATTAAGCAGAAATCTGCCTCCCTGTTAATTCCAGCCTTTGGTCATATTTTTCCCCAAAGGAGCAAACAAGCACTCTCACCTTAATCCTTTTTCACTTCTAGTATTTGAGGACAGCTCTCATGTTCCCGTTTTCCTCTCTCCCAGGTGAGGCATCTTCAGGTCTTCACCCATCGTCAGGGAACCCGGGTTCCTGATCCTGGCCCTCCTCTACCTTGTCCCCCTCCAGCCTCACCTTTCCCAATTCCACATTCACATCAGGTTGCTAAAATTATGTCAATTATACTTCCTCAACCTTTCTTGAATATGTTTTTAGTGCTCCATCACCACTGCCAACAGGTGTATGTCTACATTCTTCTTAAATTATACATTTAATTGTTACACATTATACTTCAAATGCAATCAATGATGACTTCAATGTGATTTCAAAGGAACCTGGAAACACTGGGGAAACTCTGAATAGCACTAGACACATTATTTTATGAGGAGACTTATCTGATAAAAGCTTAACCCAAATAAGATTATGAGCTTTAGAAAAATCACTCATCAGCATCAAACTTAACTTAAAAGAGAGGGAAGTGGTGAGGAAAGAAAAGAACTTTTCAATGGATAACCAAAAGAATTTGTGACTAACACAACCCACCCAACTCCCTCATGCAAGAAAACTTTTGTCTTTATCACATGATGTCTTACAGAATTCCAGAGTAATTTAGGGTTTTCTCTAGATTGGATGTCAATTCCTGGAGCTGGCTAGAACTACTCACTTTGTTTTTGCAATGCTAATTACAAATATTCAGTTAAATGTTTAGGCTCACATCTACAGGGTGTCCCTTGAACAGTGCTAGTTTTAAAGCAGGTGACAAAGTAATTGCTGACCATTAGTCTACAAACCCCAGTGCTGCATGGAAAATTTTTCTAACTTTAAATTCAAGGGATTTATTTAAATGAGTAAAACTTACATAATATGTAGCAGACATACTTTAAAAAATGACTTGGAGTTTGAGGTGAGTTAAATCATATATTTCCCAAAGTCTGAGATTCTAAGAGGAAAGAATGTAGTCAGGAAGAATAGGATTCTTTGGTATAAGAGTGGAGAAGAAAGAATGACAAACTAAGAAATAACTTATAACAAAGAGATATGGTTCAAGTGGTACCTTCTCCTATTAGCTGTATAACCTTTGGGGAATCTTTGAAGCCACTAGACAGTCTGTATCACAGTACCTTAAAGCATTTTCGTAAAAAAAAAAAAAAATTAACAAGAATAATAGGACTGGGTTGAATGTATACATCAATTTAGTAGAGAATTGCTATCTTTATAATATTGAATCTTTCAATCCACAAAAATGGTATATTCTTCCATTTGTTTAGTTCTTATTTAGTTTATATCAAAAATATTTTGTGTATTTCACTGTAGAAATCCACATCTCTCTTTAAATTTCCTAGCTTTTTGATGTTATTTTAAATGGCATCATTTCATAAATTCTACTTTCTATTTGTTTGGTGTTATGTAAGTATAAGCAAATTCTAAATGCTGAATTTTAAGCAGTTTCTTTCTTCCTTTTTTTTTTTTTTGCTAAATTCACCTACCAACTCTAATAGTTCACAAATTCTTTTGGATTTTCTATATACATAATTATATCACTTGCAAACAATGACTTTTATTTCTTCCTTCCTAATCTTTATGCCTTTCATTTCTTTTTCTTGCCTTATATTATGGCTAGAATCCCTAGTACAATGTTGAATAGAAGTAGTAATTATAGGCATCCTTATGTGATTCCTGATCTCAGGGCCAAAACTTTCAATATTTTACTACTAAATAGTCTGCTTAAGATTGTATCTCTATCAGTTTAGGGGACTTTTATTCACAGTTTGCTAAGAGTTGTTTTTTAAAAAATTATAAATGGCTGTTGAATTTTATCAAATCTTTAAAAAAAATTTGCATCTATTGAAATAACTGTATGTTTCCCCTTTAAGAAAATTAATATGGCAAACTATATTGATTGATTTTTCAAACGTTAAAACACTTTTGCATACATGGAGAAGTAGTCTTACTTGGTAGTAATATACAATTCTTTTTATATACTGCTAGTTTCTTTGCTATATATTGTGATGTCCTTGTCAGCTTCTGGTATCAAGTGGAGTGCAGTGGCATGATCATAGCTTACTGCAACCTCCAACTCCTGGCCTTAAGCGATCCTCCCACCTCAGCCTCCCAAAATGCTGAGATTACAGGCATGAGTCGCCTGGCCCAGCTTTACATTTTCAAATTTTCAAAGTGGTGTTAACTTGTTCATTATATCATCAAATCTTTTCCATGTTTGTAGTCTCTAGTAATATTCTCTTTTTCATTCCTGATTTTTTTTCTTTTTTAATTGATAAAAGTGTTATTAGGGGCTTATCAATTTTCTTAATCTTTTCAAATAACCAGCCTTTAACTTTTTTTCTTTAATTTTGTTTTCTATTTCATTGATTTCTGTTCATTTCCTTCTTTCTACATTCTTTAGGTTTTATTTGCTATTCTTGCTTCTTGAGATGAATTTTAATTGATTTTAACCTTTGAACTTTTCTAATACATGTAGTTAAGGCTATAAATTTCTCTCTAAGCATTGCTTTAGTTGCAGCCAATAATTTTTTGATATGGCACATCTTCATTATCATTAAGTTTAAAATATTTTCTAATGTCTGTTATTTCTTCTTTGATCCATGGATTATTTAGAAGTGTGTTCTGTTTAATCTTCAGGCGGTTGAGAATTTTCTAGTTATCTTTTGTTACTGATTTCTAGGATAGTAATTTCTCTGAGGTCAAAGAGCATATTCTCAATTATTTCAATTTTCTGAAATGTTTCGAGGCTTTCTTTATGGCCTGCTGATAGTCAGTTTTGGTAAAATTTAAATATGAGCTTACATGAAATATGAATTTTGCCATTGACAGTGTCCTCTATATGTCAATTAGGTCAAGTTTAACTGTGGTCTTCTTATCTATATTTTTACTTTTTTGTCTGTTCGGAGGTATGTTAAAGCAACCCTTTCATTTTTCCTTTTAGTTGTCTATTTTTGCCATATATTTTGAAATGATCTTACTTAGAATTGTGAAATCTTCCTGGTGGATTGACTTCTTTATCATTATGGAATAACCCTCTTCATCCCCAGTAATGCTTCTTGACTTAAAATCAGTGTTATCTGACATGAGCACAGCTACACCAGTTTATTCATTATTCGTTGCAAGGTATATTTTTTTCATCCTTATACTTTCTGTGCATCTTTATTTAAAGTACATCTCTTAGAAATAGGATGTAGATAGGTTTTGGGTTTTTTTTCCCCTTAGTCTGACTACATTAATTTATTACTTGGAGTAGTCATTTTCATTTAATGTAATTACTGATTTAGATGGGTTTATATCTACCAGCCTATTATTTATTTCCTATTTGACCCACGGTTTCATTTACCTTTTTACTTCAATCTTGCCTTCTTTTGGATTACCCAATTATTTTATTTTCCCTTCTTTTAACTTATTCTTTTTGATAACACAAATCTTGATTAAATTTAATACAAATTATTACTTTTACTACTTCCTTGATAATGCTAGAACTTTATAGTACTTGAACTCCAATTTTTTTTGCTTTTCCATTATAGTTGTCATGTATTTTAATTCTACATAAATTTTACACTTCACATTACTATTAATAATGTTGTTTTGTAACAGTTAATGTTCTTTCATACTTACCTTTTCTAGAGGTCTTCATTCTTACCTGCATTTCTAAATTTCCATCTGGGATTATTTTCCTTCTGCCTAATGACTGCCCTTTAGAATTTCCATTAATGTAGTCCTGCTGGTGACTAATTCTTTTTGGTCTGAAAACATCTATGTTTCACTTTCATTTCCAAAGGATATTTTCACTCGATATAGAATTTTGGGTTGACAGTTATGTTTTTGTCCCCAGCACTCTAAAGATGTCTTACAGGTAATGAATGAGGTTTAAATGCTTCCTTGCTGACATTAGTAACAGTGACATAATGAAAATACTGAAATTGCTTAATGCAGTGATTTTAGGATTTCCAGCACCTAGAAACATTTCTTTCTCTTTAAATTCAAAGTCATAGAATCTTAGGATCAGAGCTTGAAAGAACTGTGAAGACAAGCTAGCCCAATTTCCTACCTAGTAATAATCCTAGTAGATAGATAATTTTTGACTTGAACACTTCCCCAGTTTGGGGGAATTCACCAAATCACAAGATAATGCATTTAAAAAGTCCTAATCATACATGGCTTCCTTACAGAGTACTAAGATGAAATCCACCAACCTTTAACACCTGGCCCCAGGACCTCCTTCTGTTCAAGAAGCAAGCAAGACATGAATTCTTTGCTTTCACTTATGCTATCTGAAATAGAGTTATTTTGTCCTCAGGCTTCCAGGTCAAGCATCCCTTTCTCTACCCTGCCCACTCCACATTCACAGTGGGTCACTAATCCCTGTCAATTATGTTCCTAAAAATAAACTAGAATTTAGGTCATCATCCCCTCAAATGGTGGCTTAATGTAGGGCCTACTTCTCACCTGGATTGCTGACCCTTTTCCTGAGTAGGAGTAGAAGCTAAGTGATCTTCGGGTGCTTCTCTCTCTATGCTTAAGTCTTCAACGGTTCTCTATCACAGCATTGTTTTCCAAACCATTCTGGGACAGATGGTGAAGGGGTGGACTTGTTAATTCTGTCATTTGCTACGTTGTTCTCTCATTACCAGTAAAGTTTAGCCTACAAAATTCACTGCAACCCAGAAAAACTTCAGCAATTTCAGATGCAAAGGTTTTAACTAAATGCACAAACTTTTATATACACACATTAAAAATGACCTTGGAGAGTTGGGATGTGATAACCCTAAACTTCAGTATCCTAACAACTTGTAAGAAAAAATATAGCCTGAAAGTACATGATTTATGGCAGCCTCTGGCTTAAAAATGAAGATGAAAGAATTAGGAATGAGACAATTTATAATAAAGACACCTGAGTTCAAGTCCTATTACCCTTTCTTGTTAGCTATACAACTTATAGTAAGTTAGTTAACCTCTTTGGAGTCTATTTGCTTGTCTGAAAAAGGCAGTTAAGAATACTGCCCTTGGTAAGATTAATTGAGATGATAACCACGAAGCAGATTTGAAGAAAAGAAAAGAAAAGGAAAGAAAGGAAGGAAGGAAGGAAGGAAGAAAGAAAGGAAAAGAGAGGAGAGACAGAGAGAGGAAGGAAGGAAGATAGAGAAAGGAAGGAAGATAGAAAGAGAGAAAAGATTAAGTTTTCAATGTAGCATTGTTCACAGTGGCAAAAAAACTGGAAGCAACCTAAATGTCCAGCAACATGCGATGAATAATATATTCCCATGGAATACTTTACAGTTTTTTAAAAAGGAGAAATAAACTATAATAACAATTAAACAGTATATAGGTAGCAAATTTTAAAAAAAAGCCAAGGAATGATTAACATAAAATTCAACAGAGTGGTTACACGTGGTGGGGACAGAGACAGGCAGGTGATCAGGAAGGGATGGCACCTTAACATCCTGTTAAGGGAATTGGGGGCAAAAGGAAGTTCATTTTATTTATAATCATTCTTAAATTATACATACACATTTACATACTTCTGCACGTATGATCTAGTTTTAAAACAAAAATTATTTAAAACTCTCATTGAATCTTAATTATTAAACTATTTATGTATTTGCACTTGTAGATGGAGAATATGTAGACCTTGATTCACTGTCCTTGTCTCCCATATTGAATCACAACACATTCTACTGATTTGTTTGGTAACTGATTAGATGAACTCTTAAAACTTTGAGGAAAATAACTGGATACAGAAAAGTTTCGATTTTGCTGGCAGTAGATCTCAAAAAGCAAATTTCTGATATAAAATGAAATGACAGAGAATTAATAATTTGGCAGTCAGCAACTACTATACACCAGGCTCTGTGCCTACAATTGTAAATAAGTTTTTTTTTTTTTTTTTTAGTTTGAGACACAGTCTCGCTCTGTCACCTGGGCTGGATGCAGTGGCATCATCATAGCTCACTGCCAACTCCTGGGCTCAAGCCATTCTCCTACCTCAGCCTCCCAAGTAGCTGGGACTAACGTGCACACAACCACACCTGGCTAATTTTTCTATTTTTTGTGGAGACAGGGGTCTCACTGTTGCTTAGGCTGGTCTCGAACGCCTCGCCTCAAGCAATCCTCCTGCCTCAGCCTCCCAGAGCGCTAGGATTATAGGTGTGAGCCACTGGGCCCAGCCTGTAAATAAGATCTTACCATACTTACAGTCTATGTCCTGATTTTTAAATTTCAGGGCTGTATTTACTTACCAATCAGCACTGCCTAGATACTGAAAAGCTCACTGATCTAGTCACACTGTTATACCATCTCTTCTTTTCAATTCTTTCAACACTGTAAGTAAGGCTTACAATATCCTGTAACGAGTGGGCAGGACCATATCCAGGACCCTGAGACAGGTTTTCATGTGATGTATGGCTACTATTTGTTGTTTACTTAAAAGCTGAAGATGAACCCAAATAAAACTTGTAACTCAGAAACATAGCCAATTAGCCTTTTAATCTATTTTCTGAAAAGTATGCTAATTTTATGTATGTAAATTTGTTGATTGTAAAGACATTTAAAAACAACATAATATATAATATGGCTAATACAGAAAGTATTACTAATATTTAAAATTATTTGTATTATAGCTGAAACTAAAAACAGGGCAAAATAATATTTTAGTATTTCCTATAAATTTTATAAATACATCTGTTTAAACATTTCTGGTAAGTATGTATAACCCATTTTTAAATGTTCCCCAGTAAATTCAGTAAACATTCTATAATTGCTCATTATCAAAAGGTGGTGAATTTGTCTCTTCCCTCCCTCCAGATGACAGGAACCTAGGATTCAAATGGTGTGCTCAGGATTGGCACCACTGGGGCCAAGGATTCAGCTGGCATGGTCTGGGCCGAAGTGGTGGAGAAAGAGTTTTGACTGGCATGTTAGGGATCAGTGCAGCCATGACTGGAGATGTATTCAGCATATTGAGGACTAGGTGGGATGAGGTAGCAGCTGGCATTGTCATGAGGTTTAGGAAGGGTGAACAAATTATTTATTTAGGGTTATGGGAGTCAGGTTTCTATGAGAGAAGGGAGTTACAAATATGAAAAGGGAAAGACTACATTAACCCTGAAGTATGGAATTAGAATAGAAGGTATCAATGTAAACTCAAGGTTTGCAAAATATATGGATATAAATATACATGTATGTGTACATTCCTGCATGTGTGTATACACATGTTTATCTTTGAGCTGTCCATCAATAGGGCTTAAAACCAGTGACTTACCAGTAGCAGTGAGTCCCTCTCAGGTCTTAGTTTCCATATACCATTCCCATTTAAATGAACCAGGTCTCCCTGGAAAAATGGCTAATTCTAGACCTGGGGTAGGGGGTAGGAAAAAAGTACAAGACGAGTTTGTAATACCTTGATGTGCCAAAAAGGAAGGAAGAGCCCCACAAGTAATGAGGACATACCACAGGTACACAGAAGCCAGCTTGAAGAGACGTCCACGAACCAAATCTGGGAAAATTTTGGCATGAAAATAAATGACAGTAATATATTGTAGACTACTGAATAAAGTAGGAATCCATGAGTCCAAACTGATATATATGAAGAAATGGAAAAGATAGCTCTTCCTTAGAGGATACCAACCAATGCAGAAGCCATGGACTCACCATCTGACAAACAAAACAGTAGTAATTATTCAGGCAAGAATCCCCAATGGACTCAAACCAGCTGGTAACAATTTGATGAGAAACACTACATTTACAGTCTCTAAGAAACTCCTCACAAAGTACTTTTTAATTATTAACTTTATAGTGGAGAAACCTGGTAGATACCATCCCAACCAAGTGATCAAAGTTAACATCACCAGGAATAGGACAAACTGACATTGTGTGCCTCTTGGTATGACATACTGAGAGTATAACATCATTTCTGTGGTATTGCTGACAAAAATGTATATACTGAATCTTAACCATGGGAAACAGTAGACGAACCCAAACTGAGAGACATTCTACAAACTGGCCTATACTCCTCAAAAATGTCAAGGTCATGAAAGACAAGACTGAAAAACCATTCTGGATTGAAGGAAACAAGGGATAGGACAACTAAATGTACCATGTGATCCTGGATTGGAAGGCTGGACCAGACAGGAACGTTATTGGGACAATCAGAAAATTCAATGTGGTCTGTGGATTAGATGTCATTATGACAATGTAAATCTCCTGAGTTTGATAGTTGTACTATGGTTATGTACCTCCATTGATTTATAGATTCAATGTAATTCCAGCCAAAATATTTTTTGAACGATTTGAAGTTGCAGATATGACACTCCCTTACCTCTAACTACTTTAGTGTGTATTTCCTTAAAACAAGAACACTCCCACGTAACTACAGTACATCCATCAAACTCAGGAGATTAGCATTGACATACGAGTACTCCACATATTTAAGATCTCCTTAAATGTCTCTTGATATGGTCTAAAAAGTTCTCCATGAAGATGTACATTTTTTGTTAGATTTATTCTTAGGAACAGTATTTCTATTTATGTTATTTTTGAAGAGATCTTTCTAAAAACTTTCATTTCTGTTAGTTGCCGATATCCAGGAATACAACTGACTTTTGCATACTGATTATGAAACTAGCAACTTTGTTAAGCTCTAGATGTTAATTGAACTGTCTACATATATAATCATATCAATACATCAAAATAATTTCCTGCCTTTAGGAAAGAAAAACCCAGAGAAGTACACTGACTATAACTTAAAAATACGCAATTGTTGTCACTTAAAGGGATGTTTTATAAATTGTACAAATATTGTAAGTAACACAATGATAGCTGGGAATAGCGTAGCCATAGTACCATCTTTAAATCACCCAAGGTTGTGCAGTGCAGTTCTATTTGCTTGTGAGATCACTAAGCAACAAGTACCTCACAGGGATGATACTGTCTTCATCTCTGTGTCAAAATAAATACATTGCCTAAGGTACACTACAAGTAATTTTAAATACTGTACTTGTAAATTCTAATTAAATTCGTAGCACGTCTTAATTTTTAGTTCATGCCTATTTAGGGAAGTTATGATCTACCCTTCACAGCTTCTCAGAAACTTGAACAATATGCTTTCCACCAAGTTTTCTGGTGGTCTGGCAACTCTAAAAGACTCCTCACTACTGCCCTTTCCTTGTGCTCACACCTCTTTCTTTCCATGTGTCATGAAACAATTTCTTGATGAATGATTTCCACTACACAATTGGGAAGCAAGGCACAGTGTATACTGTGAGTACTCTAGAAATAGTAACCTCTTCTCAGGAGATACTTGCCTAATGGCCCCAGGAAACTAGAAAGCATCTATAGGCTGCTGGCTCCAAGCTGGACAAAATGCCAGGGAGCCCTAAAGGCAGAAAGGACTACTCTCACTTCTGAGATTTAAGTGAGGAGAAACAGAGAAGCCAGTTTATTACAACATATATTCTTTAACTGAGTTGTCTCCACATATTAAAATAAAAAGGAAGGGGTTTAAAAACACATTTTCTGAGTTTTAGTATGGGATGATAAAAAAGTTCTGGAGATGGATAGTTGATCATGGTTGCAAACAATGTTAATATACTTAATGCCACTGAACTATATACTTAAAAATGGTTCAAATGGTAAATTTTATGTTAAGTGTAAAATTTTAAATAAAAAATTTAAAGGTACATTTTCTATTGCTAAAAACTACTTGATATTATTTAGTAATCATATAGTCATTAACAGCACTAAACATCAAAATTTGACAGCCCTGTGTTTGAGATTTGACTCCGCCTGTTACACCTGCAGAATTTAGAAGCAAATCTTTTAACTAAGCCTTAGTTTCCTTATCTGTAACACAGAAATAATAAAATGCTTACCTACCCATTATGGGTTGCTGTGAACGTGAAATAATTTACTTAGGAGCTAAGCAAAGTTTCTAGATCCAAAAAATGTTGGATCTAATTTCTTTTTTAGGTTTTCATAGCAATATGATTCTTTCAGATTTTGTACAATGAGGATTAACACATTAACTGCCATGTGAGTTGTATTTAACTCATGCTAGTTTTGAGCCCAGGGCCTCGTGAAGCATATGTAACTCACATGTCTTTACCCTGGGAGCCATGTGAACTATTTTTCAAGTTGCATATAACTCACGCACAGAAAACAATAAAAAACAGCAGATTTTTCATTAAACTAGAAAGGATCATTTTGTTTTCAAAGTTTTTATTCTATTTTCGTAATAAAACACTGTGGCCCCAAGGAAAAAAATTTTTTTTTCTAGTGTGGCAGTCAATGTGTCAAAAACAAGGCTTCAGCACAAAAGGGCTGATTATTCATTTCTTCCCGGTCCTTAATGTCACATAGAACTATAAAACAACTTCCCATAAAATGCATTCCATGTTGTAGTCGAGGGATGTATGAGTGTAAGTGCTGACCACTAAGCCAGTGGTTAATAACCTTAAAGTCTCATACCCTAAGAGGCAACAATTTCAGAGAAGCCATGAGAACTTGAAATAATTTTAACAAGTTTATATATATATATTTTATCAAGTATAACACGGTCATACAAAAACATTTAGTAGAAATATAATTCACACATACAAAGAGAGGCTATTTTATTTTTTGTCCCTTTTATATCCTATTTTAGACAAAATGATGAAACTCAGAAAATAAAAGGAATGCACTAGTTCTAAAAACTGGGAATTTTATAATGAAACAGATCCAATCATCTATACCTTCTCCCAAATTCCAAACAATGAGGCTTACTGACCTGTGCTCTCAGAATCAAATAAATATTTGCTTGATTTGGATGGAATATACATTTTAAATGGTTGACAGTCCAGGTAGAGTAAGTACATAAAATGATTCATAAGACAAAACATTTCATACAAAAGGAATGGTGTTAACAAAACCCAGACAGTATCAAGAGGAAATGCAATGAATTTAAAAACTTCTGAAACATGCATTTTTGGGGACCATTTATAAAATACCAAAAAGTTCAGAACTGTTGAAAAAGTTTATGTAGAACAAAACCAAAGGGTGAAAAACTATCAACTGTATTAAAACCATCTAAAGCCAAATAAGATGTAACTGACCTATATAATTTAGAGACAGGTTTAAGTGCATTTTCTTTGTACAATTGACTATCACATATAAAAACTGGCAATTGATTAAAATGCAATTAAATACAGATTTGAAAGCCTTTTGGCCATTCTGTAAGTATTTAAAAATTAAGTGAACTGCCAACTGAAAAATGAAAACTTACATACATACCATAAAAGCACAAATGATCAAAGATGCATTATAAACTTGTGTGAAAAAAACACAGTCATACAAAACAAAACTCTTTCAGGCACTTGCATTCAGAAACATTCCTTTTATAAATAAGCACTGAGTTTCACTCCAAAAAATAAAGCTGATTTTCCCCAATTGCACCTATTAGTTGAGAACTATATCATATATTAGGGATGCATTTAAATGGACCATTTTATAGGGAAAGTCGACAGAACTTTAAAAAATATGAATTCACAACTTCAAAAATCCAGAATTTAAAGATAATTCCACCAGCCTAAGCAACAGTGAGACCTCATCTCTACTAAAAATAGAAAAATTAGCTGGGCCCGGTGGCATGTGCTTGTAGTCCCAGCTACTCGGGAGGATGAGGCAGGAGGATCACCTGAGCCCAGGAGTTGGAGGTTGCAGTGAGCTATGATGATGCCAATACACTCACTCTACCTGGGGTGACAGAGCAAGACTCTGTCTCAAAAAAAAAAAAGATAATTCCAGTGAGGCACAAATGTGGCCCTATCAACATTCTACCGTTCAATATGACCAACAGAGGATAATACAATATGACAAAAAGTAAAATCCACAATTTGGCAATCCTATACAAAAGGGGCCCCATCAAAACATTCTTTCACAAAACACACACAATGCCACAACAACAACAACAAAACCAACAAAAAAAGAAAACCTGAATTTTGACAACCCTACACAAATTGTGGAATTTCATCTTCAAGGTCCTCAAACTGTTGCATTCGTTTTAGCCTTGGTCTCTGACATGGGGTAGTCACATCAGGCAAGCCATGTTCCTCAGAGTTCTCTTTAGGCTGACTCAGCTGCCTAGGACAAGCTGATGCTTTGTCCCGGTCTGGCACTGATTTCACCACATGACCCTGGGGATCATGAGCTGTGCCAGGAGGCACTGCTGCTGAGGGTGAAGCTGGTTTCTCTTCATTACCCCTGGCACTGCTGGCGGGAGTATGTGGTTTATAAAACGTTGTCCAGTGTTGGGGCTGCAGTGTTCTGGGTACTCTGATGGGAGCGAGAGGGTAGGAGTCGGAGGACCGTCTCTCAGACGCCTCTCTTGCTGACCTGCCCAGCTCTGCGGATGGCTTACTGGGCTGGCAGGCACTGCCAGGATGGTCCCCACTGATCCTGATGCTCGTTGCCACTCCTTTTTCCTGCAGTGCACTGGGCACAATCACCGTAGCCTTGGCAGTTATGTTGTTTTGTTCATACCGTTTGTCCTGAGATTTTTGTAGAGTTTGCTGTTCAAAGCCATTAAATTTGGAACAAACAGTGGTAGGGGTGTCTTTTCTATTAACTCCTTCAAAGGAAGGATTCTTGAAAAACTTGTCCAAATTTACATTTCCCATATTTCTGCCATTTCTCTCATTAGGAGGGCTTGCAAGAAGTTGTCTGTCTACAGGCAAACTTACAGGTCTAATCTTAGTCCTTGGAGGATGCCTCTCCACAGTGTTTGTTGCCCTATCAGATTTCAGAGTAAATGGCTTAGGACTTTGACAAACATCTTCTATCTTTTGGGATGCTGATTCAAGCTCTTGGTCTAGAAGCAAACGGACTTTGTTGTCTGAAAAAGAAAGATTTATTTAAATAAATGTAAGTAACAGCTACAAAATATACTGCAGGTTAGTAAAAACAAAACTAAACAAAAAAACACTTGCTGAAGTAACTTCTTTGTCTATGCTGTGCATGAACAAGTATTTTCTAGGTCAAAAGACTGTCACAATTTCAACAGGCAGACATTGGTAAATTAGCCTCAGAAAAGTTACACCAATTTACACACCAACCACAGGTGTGCCCTGCAGCCCAAGGGTTTTGCCAGCTCACTCAATCTGCTTTTCCATTCCACTCACCCACACTGAGAGCATATCAGATCAAGTGCTTAGATGCTCTCCACAGCTGATCAACTAATAAAGTTTAACATCCACCTTGTCAAACGAAGGTTGAATAGTTTTATTTTAAGTAAAAAAGACAATCTTTTCCTCATTTGCTCCCAGATTTACTTTCTTCTCTAGTCTGGAACTGGGGTCCATGTTTTCTCACCTACAACCCTCAGCTCCTCAAACCCTGTCCCTGGTTGCTGCATCCATCCAAAAAACTCCAGTTCCTGCCGAGTTCCAGCCCTCTGCTCGTCCTCCTTCCTCTACACTGGGGAAAAACATCAACAACTGCATGCCTTGACACCATCCTGACTCTGAGCTGCAGCTGGCCCTGGGCACAGCATGCAATCCTCTCCCTGTGGCCTGGTCCTTCTCCCACATCTCTGGGGCAGTGTTCTGCAGACAGGTGCCCATCAGAATCACTTTTCAGTCATCCTCTCCTCTGACCACCCTCCTCCCCTGGGACTGCTCTTTCCTGGGTTCCAAGGCAACGCCTTCTTGACTGCTTTCCCGGGTCCTTCCCCACATTTATAGACCATTCTCAGGGAGCTGACTCTTTGCAGTTGGACTATAAGCACCAAAGTATATTCTTAAAATTCTGAGGGGAAACCTTACAGCACAGTGGGGAAGAGTGCAGACTCTGAAGCCCAGCTGCCTGGGCCCTACCTCAGGTCTATCTACCACTTCTGCACTGGGCAGGGCAATCTCACTGCCCTACCTGTCTTCCTCCGTCAGAAAAGACTCATGCGTGTGTCTGGGTTGTTGTGTGGTCTAAAGGATCTAATCAGAAACGTGTGTCGATTTATCTTGTATACAATAAACACTGGAAAATGCCATTTATTGGTATTATTATTCCTAATTGGGAGTTCTAGATTGTGGGTTAGTGAAATAAGCACAGAGATAGGAATCAGACGGGGTTCAAATCCTGACTGAACAATTTATTAGGGGCATGACCTTTGGCATTACTTAACCTCTCTCAGACTGTTAGCTATGGGTTGAATGAGGCTAATGCTATATCTACTTTAAAGCACAAAACTGTTACGAAGATCAAATCAGATAAGTGGAATTAAACAATAAGCACAGTGCTTAGCATGGAATAAGCAGGTACTTGGTGAATGATAGTTCCTTCCCTTTTTAGACCCTATCAGGCTATGCTCATTGATATCTGGTTACACATTAAGTTAAATATATATGGCTAATTGGAATTTAGTTGTAACAATGTGGAACTACAATACCAAATGAAAGCTTTTCCACCAGCTTGATAGCTACTAATCACTGCAACTAAAATTATCATATATAGAAAAGCAGTGAATGACTGCAGTCAAGGAAATAAAAAAAAAAAGACACATACATATATGTGCTTAATGGGTTAAAGGTAGGGCACAGGTAAAAAGCATTGGGAAAAACTTTAAGAATCTAAATTTTTTGAATTTCAGAAGTTTAGTGTGACTCTTTATGAGCAGTTAGATCAATACCCTAAACTATGGTAACAGAAGATACTAATGGGCCGGCTTATGCCTTGTAATCCTACACTCTGGGAGGCCAAGATAGGAAGATCACTTGAGGTCATGAGTCTGAGACCAGCCTGAGCAAGAGCCAGACCCTGTCTCTACAAAAGACAGAAAAATTAGCTGGGCATTGTGGCACATGCCTGTAGTCCCAGCTACTTGGGAGGCTGAGGCAGGAGGATCACTTGAGCCCAAGAGTTTGAGGTTGCAGTGTGCTGTGATGATGTCACTGCACTCTGGCCAGGGCAACAAAGTGAGACTCTGTCTCAGGAAAAAAAAGAAAGAAGATGTTAATGAATTATGACATTGCTCAATACATTTCTGCCTTGAACTTAACTAAGGGATGAAGACAAAAAACATTTTCAGAAGGAACACAAAAAACACTTATGAGCTACAAGATGTCTTTTTATAAGGAAGATTATTACGAAGAATGACATTCATTTACATATAAGGTAGATGGGTGCAGTGGCTCACGCCCATAATCCCAACACTTTGGAAGGTCGATGTGGGAGGATTGCTTGAGGCCAAGAATTCAAGACCAGACTGGGCAACATAGCTGAACCCCATCTCTACAAAAAAACTTTAAAAAATTAGCTGGGCATGGTGGTGTGTGCCTGTAGTCCCAGCTGCTCAGGAGGCTAAGGCAGGAGGACCACTTCAGCCCAGGAGTTTGAGGCTGCAGTGAGCTATGATTGTGCCACTACACTCCAGCCTGGGCAAAAGAGCAAGACCCTGTCTCTGAGGAAAGAAAAGAAAAAATGCAAGTTACAGTAACAGGAAACTTTCTCAATGGCTAGCCAAGATACATTAACTAATAAAGTTTCATTCTCCAACTTCCTTTACCTCTACTCACCTTGGCTTTTAATCACGCTTTATTGGCAAAGTTTTAAGTCAGCAAACATTTTTTTTTTACATGGCAACTCACCACTGAGACACGCATCACATTTTTCTAATGCATTTTGCTTGTGTTCTGATTCCTCAAATGATGTAGCTGGTTCGAAAATTTTGCTTTCACTACCTGCAGTACGGATATCCTGTTGATGGAGGAGAATTTTTAAACTTGAAGAAGCAAAACACACCTCAAAGTAAACAGTTCAAAGATTTTCAACTTATTAACACAAACATCACAAACTTCTAATACAACTCCATAAAGATAAAAACTCACTTCCTTTGAAGAAAAAAATAGTGATTTCATGGAATGTTCTGGGTCTCTTTCTTCTGGTGATAATGGAGGCTTCAGAAGACAGCCTTGATCAACCTGAGGTGCAAAAACACCTGTACTACACACTACAACATCCTGTGGCTGTAGGGACCCATCGAAGATCTTCTGTGAGTAAGTAATGAGGAACTCTACCAACCGCGCTTGATTTGAATATTCAGCAAGGGAGGAGATGGTGACAGGAGCAGTTGTCGGCCTTGGCCTAATGAGACTTGGTCCAAATATCACCCCCAAATTTTTGGAGTTCATCTTGTTTTCTTCTGCATGATCTACTACCCTGCAAAGCAGAACACATAAAGCTGTAGGAGATTTGCCTATTAGAGTTCCTTCATGGTAGTTTACTATGGGAACAGTATGAGCAGATGGTCAGCTCATCTGCCAGGTATGCAAGACTTTCTTTATCAGGCCTCTACCTAGCTACTGCTTGCTATAATGTAGCCTTACCAATTTACTTATACTTCCCAAATGCAAAATGCTCTCTTGTGTCTCTGTGACTGTTATCCTCCACCTGGAATGCTCTTTCTGCACACATTCTTTGTCTATCAAACCACTACTCAGTTCTTTACGTCTGACTTAAGGGATACCTCCTCTGTTTTACCCCCTTCACTCCCATCTTCCTTGGCATGCTGTGCATAGCCCTGTTAGAATAAGAATGATGCTATACTCCACTTGTCTGCAGGTCTGTCCTCCAAGATGATGAGCCCAAAAGATGGCAGAAACCCTATGTTTTCATCCTTGTTTCCCCAACCAGAGCCTGGCAATCAGGAGGCATCTGAGGGAATGACGGCTGCATGAACATATATATTCAATGTCTCCCTTCTCTTACACATTAGAAATGAAATGTTCATTTTAAAAATAACACAACAATGTGAATGTACTTAACACTACTGAATTGTACACTTAAAAACAATTAAGATGGTAAATTTTATATGTATTTTGCCACAATTAAAAATAAAAACAAAAAACTAATCAATTATGTACACATTAACAGATGTTCTACTTATGTAAAATTCTTACCGCTTGAGATGTACTATGAGGTAATGAAGACTGTTAAAATTTGATGCTGGCAATTGTCTCAGAAGGTCCTTGCTTTTTAGAAGAATTCGGTTTATTTCTATACACATATTTGGCCACTTTTTGTCCTCAGGGCTATCCTTTTTTGTCTCTTGTTCTTCATTTACATGTTGGATCTCTTTTGCAAGGTCCATAAATTCCTTGTACAATCGAAATAAAATAAATGGCTCTGGGAGCTAAAAAAAGTAAAATTACATTAGGGATATATCATTCTATTTTTTTCTGTTAATAGTCAACTATTACTGATCGTTACTGAATGACTTGGCACATCTCTTTAGATTAACAATATTTAAAGTCAGTCCACATTTAGAAATGTACATATATTTGCTACAGCTATGACCTACAATATGAGCCTTAAATCATCACCATAAATTTTATCTATATTAAAAATGAGGTAACTGATAATCAGTAAAACTCTAAACCTAAAGTTGCATGTGGAATTTTAAAACTCTGATATATATCTTCTCTACCAATTATATTCATGACTGCCCAAAGTTAGTAAGATCTTCAACTGTTTTACTGAAACAAGCCCAGGATAATGAATAAAATAAGTCAAATTTATTAGAAAAAGCTGGTAAATTGAATTTTATTGGTATGGGGGAGACAAAGAACAAAATGGTATAGGGCCCTTGTGTTTTACTTGGGCCAGACTGAAGACCAGCATCAGACAATATGATCTACAAGAAAATATCTAAGTTTTAAATACAATTACAATTGCCACAAAAAGGTCAAAAGAAAAAATCTCTCTCGAACTAACAAAGGGCATGGCATTTTGATCTGCCCACTGCCATAACAAATTTCAATGTTTCTACTGGCTCTGCGATGGAAAATACAGTGTACCTCTGGCTATGTGATGTCCTGTATTATCTGTGGCAAGGTAGGTCCCCTCTCTCTGGTTTCCCCTGCTGGTCCTAGAGAGAGGCAGCCTTGAGATCAATTTCTACCTCCACCACTCTGGGACCTGAAGGAAGTCATTTAACTTCTCGCAGCTTCAGGTTTCCCACATAGTAAATGAGTAAAATGAAAGCTACTCTCTAATACTGTTGTAAGAATTGAGCACGGTTTCCCACATGGAAGTCTTGGTCACATAATATTCCTGAGACAGAATGAGAGCTGACAGTATTGGACCCCATTCATTTCCTCTGTTTGACTGGCTAGAAAAGATAAAGGACGATTCATTATGAGACTTATAGTCATTCAAAGGTATTCAGCCTCCATGTTTCAGTTGAGAGTCCTGTAAAATGTGATTATAGAGATGAGTATTTTCCTGTGCTACCATGGCAGATCCAACAATTATACCTAATTTCTTTCCTCCCTGCAACCCTACTGAAATACAGTAAAAGCCCACAAAAGGACTGGGAGTATAGCAGAGGAGACAAAAGCAACATTTCACAAACTGAAGAGCAGATGAACGAGTGCTGACTTAGCAGTTCTGAGAAAGCTGAAACCCCAAACTATGAACCAACATAATTTACAGAATTCCAAGGAGACTCACAGACTGTCATCACTAGGTCCTCTGATCCTGTGGGAGGGTGAGATCTAAGCTTAGGGAAGGGTGAGACGGCTTAGATCTACAGATTCTTGTCTCCATTCCAACCTCCTAAGCAATCTCTTCCCAGAAGTCTGGAGATTTTTTCTCTGCTCACTATAAAACAGAGGGTCTCTCAATGGGCAATGTCAAGCATAAGGGACTATCTGAAAATGGAGATGTAGCGACTCTGCACATGCTGAATGCAGAGATTCTGCAGCTTTCTTACCCTACGGGTTCCCAGAGTATTAGCACCACACTCTAGGCAAGGAGTATCAGACCAGCCCAAGAGTAGGGACCTAGAGATACAGACATCAGGTGTTTCCCAAACAGCCCACCTAGATCATCCTACAATAAAGTTCAATGTCTTCAAAGCCTTTATGTGTTCAAGAGCTTCCACAGAGATTTCAATTCCCAAATCTTTCATTTTAAGCAGACAACCAGGGAAGACAGAAATCAAAATGGGTAGGGGAAAAAAAAAAACAACTTAAAGGTCTAGAATTATGCTATCAATATGGTGGCCACTAGCCACATATGGCTACTGAACACTGGAAATGATGCTGGTCCAAATTGAGATGTGCTCTAAATCAGTGGTGCTCAAACTTTTTGGCACCAGGTACCAGTTTCATGGAAGACAATTTTTCCACGGACCAGTGGGAGGGGGTGGATGGTTTCGGGATTGTTCAAGCGCATTACATTTATTATGCAGTCAAACCTCTCTGCTAATAATAATCTGTATTTGCAGCTGCTCCCCAGTGCTAGCATCACCCCCTCAGCCCCACCTCAGATCATCAGGCATTAGATTCTCATAAGAAGCATGCAACCTAGATCCCTTGAATGCACAGTTTACAGTAGGGTTTGCACTCCTGTGAGAATCTAATGCCACCACTGATCTGACAGGAGGAGGAGCTTATGTGGTGATGCAAGTGATGGGGAGTGGCTGTAAATACAGATGAAGCTTTGCTAGCTGCCCACTGCTCACCTCCTACTGTGTGGCCCAGTTCTTAACAGGCCACAGATCCATACTGGTCTGCAGCCCAGGGGTTGGGGACCACAGCTCTAAATGAACAATACACACCAGATTTTAAAGACTCAGTACCAAAAAGAAAGGTAAAATATTTCATTAAAAATTTAAAATACTGATTAAATGTTCAAATGATATTTTCAATTTAATAAAATACCCAAATTAACTTTACTTGTTCATTTTTATGTGGCTACTAGAAAATTTAATATTATATATGTGGCTCACATTATATTTCTATTGGACAGGGCTAGGGAATAAGCCAAGAAAAGAACTCTTTAAAAAAAAAAAAACCTATGAATATTCTCAGGTAGATAAAATACTGCATTCATTTAAAAAGAAAGCAAGCTATAAAATGAACAAAAAAACAGAGTTCTTGGAAATTAAAACATAGTATCAGTAAAGAAATAGTTCGTAACAGGGGAGAAAAATAAAGCTGAGCAAATCTCTTAGTAAGTATGGAGAGAAAACAAAAACAAAAAAACAAATGAATACTAGGGAAAAGGTAAGGGAACTAGAGAACCAGTACAGGTTGTAAAGTATCCAAATAAGAGTTCCAGCTAGAAAGTAGACAGAAAATAGAGGGGAGGAAACGAGCAACAAAATAAAGAAAAGTTCCAAGAACTAAAGGACTAACCAGACTGACAGAGCTCATAGAGTGCCCAGAATAGTGGATGAAAATACACCCATATCAAGGCACATCATTATGAAATTTCAGGATAGTTGGGGGAAAAAAGAAGATTCTACAAGTTTTCAGGGAGATAAAATAATAGGCCACATACACAGAGCCAGAAATGAAATGAGAAGGATTTCAGACTTCAAAGAGAACAACAGAAAAACCCCACAATGCCTTCAAAATTCTGAAGAAAAACAGCTTCCAGCCTAGAATACTATAACCTTCCACACTATTCACACTATTACATTTCCATTTAAGAGAGCAGAATAAAGACATTCACGGTTTTCAAATATTTACTCCTACTTCTACTCCTACTTTCCATGGAAAATAAGGTTTCAAATATTTACTCCTATTCCACCTTGCTCAAGTAAGGGCATGACCAAAATAGGACAATAAACCCAAAATGAGGAAGAAAAAGAGGGGAAGATGGAGAAGAGACATCCCAGGGTGACAGCTATTCACCATATTATAAGGGATCCAGTACAAAATTACAGCTAGACAGGAGGAATAAGTTCTAGCATTCTATACCACTGTAGGATGACTACAGTTAACAATAATATATTACCTAGTTTCAAATAGCTAAAAGGAGGATATTGAATGCTCCCAACACGAAGAAATGATAAATGTTTGAGACGATGGATATGCTGATTACCCTGATCTGATCACTATGTACCCCATAAATAGGTACAATATTGTATATCAATTAAAATAAATCAATTAATTTTAAAAGGGATCCAGACTTCAGCCACAGAACTGCAGAGACTGACGCTCTGAGTACTATCATCACTATTCTTTCTGCCATTATCCCTTCATTTTCACCCGGGGACAGAAGGCAAGCTGGGGCTTGGCTCAGATCTCTTTTGTACTTGGCTTATGACAATGTGCTGATTAAGTTCCTGTAACCCCTCCACGAGCTGCGGCCTGAAGCCACTAAAGCCATTTATTTCACTCCACAGATGTGTTTTCTTTGGACCTACTCCTGCAAACTACAGGTATAATGTGAGCATAGAAAAAGAAAACACGGAGCAGTCCATTCGCTGAGCATATTCCAGCTTATAGGACAGCCCTGCCTGATGTCCCCAAAACGGTAAATTTCATCCTCCCAGTACACATTCATTACCTTTCCCAATGACCTCCCACAATAGCTATTTTAAAATATCAATGAAGGTAAAGCCAGATTATGATCCAGACACTGTTCTACTTACTGAATCTTCATGTAACAGTGTGGATACTGGGTTTTCCTTACATAGCTAGATTTATGCTTTCAAGTTGCTTTTCCAAAACTTAATGATACATTGTTTAGGAATAAGTAACACCTATTAAAACTATTAAGAAAACAGAGGGAGTTATTAAAACGGTTAGGAAAGACCTCTTAAGTGGAATTGGTAGGCTGCAAATTGGAAGAGGCACATGGGAGTCTTTTATAAGGTATAGTAATATTCTGTTTTCCTAAGCTGGGTGATAGGAAATGAGTTTGTTTCGTATGTATATTTTAAATACTCTTTGATTTATACAATAATTAGAAAGATATCAATATAGTCTACACCAATGAAAATAAATGTGTAGCAAATGTTATCAACAAAATACAAATTATATTTTTGCTCGTTTTTATTTAATGGTAGGTTTCAAGGGTAAAAATTTTACCTGTCGAAGGTATAATTTCAAGACGTCACAGATGTCATGTGAACTAAATTCTGAAATGTCTACCAAGTGCATTCCATTCTCTAAAGCTTGACATAGTTTTTCAGTTTTTATTTTGTTTCCACACACACGATAAATTCCCTTGAGGTAAAAAAAAAAAATTTTGTAAAATTCTGTTTTAGTACAAACAGCTAAATGCAGACATCTAAATATATTTGATGTGTCTATTTCCATTTTTATTAATATTTTAGAAAAAAACTAGTCAGGGCCAAATGAGGTAACATTTTCTAAAGAAATGTGAATAAACACAATTATTAAAAACTGAGAGCATTGTTTTCCTTTAAAGCCTTCTTTTCATTAGAACAAATCACACAGATATTTATGTCTCTGTTGCCCAGGCTGGAGTGTAGTGGTGTCATCACAGCTCACTGCAACCTCAAACTCCTGGCCTCAAGCAATCCTCCCGCCTCTGCCTCCCAAAGTACTAGACTTACAGGCGTGAGCCACCACGCCTGCCGCATTTATGTTTTTTAAGAGTTACAATGTACCTGTAAACGTAAGGCTCTATTTTCGATCTCTGAGGCACATATTTTAAGTACAAAAGGGATGCCATCTGGTTCCTTTTTTGCAACTTGTGTGAATTCTGCTCCAAATAAGTGTATTTTTCCTGGAAGTTTCTGATGACCACAAATAATGACTAAATTTTCCAAACACTTTCGGTGACAAACAAGGAGACACTACAAGAAAATGATAGTTTAAAACTGGTTAATTCACCTTAAAACTTTTCACAACTGGGCAAACTATACATAGAGAGTAAAATCAGTTTAAAAGGTATTACTTTTTGTGTTTGAAATACATTTAACAGCAAAATGAAATATAAAATTATAAAAGGTACACTGGTATAATTTATTAGAAAGATATTTGCAAAAGATCATAATAAGTACGCATAAAGGGGCAAATACAATTCCAGGAAGATCTTACCTCTTCACATTCAACACCTTGGAACACTACAATGCCATCACAATCCCTACATTTCGTGGGGGATCTCAATTTGCGAAACTTGTGAGTGAGAGCTGCCTTTGACATCAATGTTTTCTTAAATGTTCCAAGAGAATTGGGTCCTTGCAAAAGAAATAGGTTAGTATATAAAAATTGTGAAATGACAGAAAATTGTACCATGTGATGCTGTATTTTGAATAATCTTTAGATTTTGCAATCATTCATATATTACAAAAAGCTATTATTTTAAATCTGTAACATCAAAGTAAGCATCCCATTTATAGATCTCTTAAAACTGTGGTCCCCAACCCCCAGGCTGCAGCCCAGTACTGGCCCGTGGCCTGTTAGGAACCGAGCCATGCATCGCCATGTGAGCTCCACACACCCCACCATCTCCAGCCAAACCCATGACACCCCACCCACCCCACGACCCCCAGTCCATGGAAAAATTGTCTTCCGTGAAACCAGTCCCTGGTGCCAAAAAGGTTGGGGACCGCTGTCTTAAAAGGCATACACATTTATCAAACTTTTTAGCTCTAAGTAAAAATTACCAAAACAATAAGATAATTCTAAAATAGCATGGCATAATGTTTTTAAAATCAGCAAATTTATGCTATTACTAATATGTCCTTTACAGAGCTGGGAAGAGTACTTGTAAGTGGCCTTACATTCTTAGAAAAAGCCCCTATAAACACTTCAAACAAAATAGCTGTATGAGGTTAGCATGTCAGTATTATTTGCATTAAGGATAAACCTATTCTTAATTTATTATAAAATTGTAGCTAATACTAGCTAGTTACATATTAATACCATACTGGAGGTCAGATATTCCATTAATTTCGGAAATGATGCCGAAACAGGAATCTGGAGGTATCAAATGTACAAAACTAATTTATATGAATCTAATTCAAGTCATTAAGGCAACTGACTTTGATATTCTTCAACATCCATGATTTTCCTTGTCCTCAATAAGTACACTTATTTATCTTTCATGCTTGGCTTCTTGCATTGTTTCCTTTGAAGGGGCTTTTTTAGACTTTCTCATGTATTACAACACTTTTAACACTAAGTCACTATATTAGTTTTATGAAAAAAAGCACAATATCTAGCCTGATATTTTAGCACCATACCAATACATTTTACATCTGGTAGTTTTGCTAATTACTCGTTTTTTTCCCTTGGAGACAGGGTCTTGCTCTGTTGCCTGCGATGGAATGCAGTGGCGGTCATGATAGCTCACTGCAAGCTCATAATCCTGGGCTCAAGCGATCCTCCTGCCTCAGCCTCCCATGTAGCTGGGACTACAGGTGTGCGCCACAATGCCCAGCTAATTTTTTTCTATTTTTAGTAGAGATGTGGTCTCGCTCCTGCTCAAGCTGGTCTAGAACTCTTGACCTCAAGCGGTCCTCCCGCCTCGGTCTCCCAGAGTGCTAGGATTACAGGCGTGAGCCACCGTGCCTGTCCTACTTATTCTTATATTTGTATTTGTAACATTTGATTAATACTTCATCAACTCATACAGAATTCCTGGGATATATTTAAGTCATTGTGATTACTTTTGTTTAATACACAGCAAAGTAATGATTCTTTAAAATCATAGTGTTTTCCTAATATCGTGCAGTGCTACTGATTCAACTTGTTTAGTGGGACTTAATTCAGTTGAATACAATACCAGCTTCTGAAGGGGAAGGCGGCTCTCTTTCATCTAGATCATCTGCAGAGGACATGGTTCCACTAGATGGAGTTCGTGGAAGTTTTCGATGAAAGTCTCCTAAACGAAAATTGTGCATACAATTATCTGACCATTCATTGTAGAATTTTAGAAATGGGTAATGATAACACTTTTGGAATAATACAAGTCACACTATTTTAATATCTTCCATGTAAAAATCCATTCTCATACTCTGGATAACAGGGAATTCTGATACTTATTCCTAGGAACAAAAGGGAATTTAACCAAACGTGACTATTCCAAACAAATTTAAAACTGAGGATCGTATGTTCCAATGAGACTTTCTGCCAACTTCTGATAGTAAGTGCTAGAGATTGTAAGCTCCACAAGAATAGGAAGCACTTTCCATTCATGTCCTATATCTAATAGCTGACAGAATTGCTGGCACAACAATCAAGTTGTCATTAAGTGTTTACTGAATTAAGTTATAAATAAACGTATACAATACAACCTAAACTTTCTAAAATACACAAAAATCTTTGAACACAACACCACAATAGTAACGTTGCATTTATGTTACTAGTAAGACAGGACACTGAGAACCAGGAACAACAACAGCCTAGTGATCCCTGGCAGGATTCGAGCTATGTCGACAAAGGACACTGCAATGTGTATCAAAGCATGTTTGGAAGCAGCTCGACTAGAAATGAGGTTTATTTACTCTCTGCTGATATTACAAACAGACCTATACCTAAGTGGAAGAATTCAGTTCACTTTAACTCAAGGCCTTAAAAGTCTTAGGTTCAGAGTTAGAAAAGCTTTTTATAAATGATTTTAAACAACATCCACTTCCCAAAAGGATTTCTCTTCACAATATGCTAAAAGGTAGTCATCTATTTTTTGCCTTGAATGTGTTCCCAATAACTAAGAAATCACAAAGTCATAGTTCCATTTTAGAACCGTTCTAATTGTAAAATGGATTCCTTATATTATTGAGCAGAAATCTGCCTCCCTATAAATCCCAGTCTTTGGTCATATTTTTCCCCAAAGGAGCAAACATACACTCTAACTTCAATTCCTTTTCGCTTCTGGTATTTGAAGATAACTGTCATGTCCCCAATTTTCCTCTTTCCAAGGTGAGGCATCCCCAGATCTTCACCCATTATCAGGTAATCCAGTTTCCAAATTTTTGTCTTTCTCACATGAAATCTTACAGGATCCCAAATAATTTAGGGCTTGCCCTAGATTGGGTCATAATTTCTGGAGCGAGCTAGAACCAGTTTGTTTTTACAGAGCTCATTACAAATATTCAGCTAAATACTTAGGCTCACACCTCCAGGATGTCCCTTTGACAGTGCTAGCTTTAAAGGAGGTGGCAATGTGGCAGTTGATAATCAGTCTACAAACCCCAGAGCTGCATGGAAAAATTTTTCTAACTTTAAACAAGAGATTTATTTAAATGAATAAAGCTTCTGTAACATACAAAATGCTAAACAGTAAAAGGCCTTAGAATTTGAGGGCAGTTAAATCCTATAACCTCTCTCTCCAGATTCTAGGAGGAAGGAACATAGCCAGAACAGACTGGAGCAGTCTTTGGTACAGGAATGAAGAAAGAATGTTGGAAGTAAGAATCTCACGGGTGCAAGTGCTACCTTCTTCTCCCGCTAGCTGTGTAACCTAAGGCAAGTTACCCTCTTTGAAGCCACTAAGGGAGAGTTCAAAACACCTATTCTGTCTCTCTGAGGACCATGAGACAATCTATATCAAAGTATCTTAAAGCAGATTTGTAAAAAATTAACAAGAATAAGTAATTACAGGCACAAGAATTGGCATAATGACATTGTTCATAATAGCAATTAACTACAAAACAACCCAAAAGATAGATGATAGTTATGTTCATATAACAGAATACCATACAGCAGGGAAAATAAAGATGGCTACCTACATCAATATGCATCTCCAAAAGAAATGTATGAATGAAGTCACAAAAGAAAAGCATGATTTCATTTGTATACCATTCACAAGAGGGCAAAACTCCACTATATATAGGTACTAAAAACATTAAAAATAGCTAGGGAATGATTTTAAAAATTCAGCATAATAGTTTATTCTAGCGGGAAATAGGGCAATGTTATCAAGCAGATGTATACTGGGGGCTTCTAATGTACTGATATGATCTTCTTAGGCTGGGTGGTGAATACAAGGGTTTATTATTATTTTTTAAGCTGTTCATGTATTTACATTCTCCTATGTATGAGTTCATTATAAAGATAAGGTAGTTAGAAAATACTCAGAAAGAGGATTAATCTTTCATTGAAATTTCACTGCTAGACTTAAATATTTATGTACCTGGACTTATAGATTCTGAATCCAGAGATCTAGATTCGCTGCTCCCTCCAGTACTCTCAGAGTCACTAAACATCCCAAATGTCCATGATCTTGTAAAAGAAGGACCTGTAAGAAAAAGAGTAAAGTCAAACTTAGCTACAGGTGGATTTAATAAGGCAAAATACTGACATTCTATAATATGAGACAATTCAAATTTCTTTAACAATGACCAATTATCAACTTTAAGACAATCATCATAATTGTTACAACTATGAAGAAGTTCTCATAAACTTACAACCTAAGGCCTGGTCTTTAAAGTCCAGAGCTCCAACTTATTTCACAATCACATACGAACAATCTGATCTTTTGTAAATTAGCACTCTCTTTAGTGTAGAAAAATACCTGTTACATCTGCACTGTTAGAGCATCTGTCCTCTTCAATTTTATTAGAGCTGTCAGGAAGACGCACAACATCCTCTAAAGAGTCGGCAGGTCCATATCCAGAAGTTTGGGGACTGTTTATTAATTGTTTATTTACATTCCTAAAAAAGAACCCCAAACGAAACTTAGCAATCAGAAGAATGACTAATAATCAGTCTATTTTATGTTCAGAAAAATCTCTTAATTTAATGTAGACAGAGTAATTAAATTAAATATTAAGAACAAGCCATATTACATGGTTCAGATTCTTCTAGGAGATGTAAATAAAACTATTTAGTTATTTGTACTTATTACAGTGGAAACATGGAAATGAGTAGCAAAAGTACAGTCAGTAATTCATGTCATGGTTAAACTTTTCTAGTATAACCCCATGGAAAATGTTGGTATATTTTGTGGAGATTCAAAATATTTATGGCCATCATTTGCCATTCACAAAGGATTTCTGAACCACAAAGAACTGAGGAATGTGTCAAAATGGAAAGCTCTACTCAAGTGAATTACATCTATTTCTTAAATATATCTACTTAGATGCCATAAAATAATATTAAAAATAATCAGAAAATTTTAAAGTTAATTCTGCCAATGTTAGAAAAGACATCTCCTTATACTAGACAGGAACTTAGCAATAGATGTTTTCTCTCTTAATTTACATATTAATTCTCACCCATCAACTTTTTCTTCTTCAGCTGAATTTGTGGCCTTGACAAATTCACTGTACTCTTGGCCTGGGTCATAGAGTTTGGCACTACCACAGAGAGACTGTAATCTGTTTGCAAGAGAGGCAGCCTGCAGGTGCTGCATCTGGAAGAGGTTAACTGTTACCTATTGTCACAAACAGAAACAAAAGAGATATACAGATATGCTATACAAATATACATTTATTTCAATGACAGCACCAATAAAAAAAGCCATACAGTGAAGCATACAATACTGAATATCATTCTGAGCGTACAATGTCGTCTGATATTTCGAAAAGTCAAGATTGGGGGGTGTGAGGGAAGGTAGTTTTAATCTAATATCCAGGAGCCATCATTTCCAGCAAAACTGGTTTTAAACTGAAAAGTTAAAAAAAAAAAAAAGAAAAATATATCTCTACTGGTTCACAATTTTAGGAGATGGATGTGTTTCTTTTTTGCTTTTGTTTTTTAAACAGGGTCTTGCTGTGTTGCCTGGGCTAGCGTGTGCTGATCATCATAGCTCGCTGCAACCTCAAACTCCTGGGCTCAAGCAATCTTCCTCCCTCAGCCTCCTGAGTAGCTGGGACTACAGGCACAAGCCACCATGCTCAGCTAATTTTTAAATTTTTTGTAGGGATGGGGTCTTGCTATTGCCCGGACTGGTCTCTAACTCCTGGCCTGTAGGGATCCTCCTGCCTCGGCCTTCCAAAGTGTTAGGATTACAGGTGTGAGCCACCATGCCTAGCTGATGGATGTGTTTTTGAGGATCCACAGCTCTACACTATGATGATCTGACCAAAACTGCCTAAATTCTTAAGTGAAAAACATGAGAAAAAATTTCCAATTAAGGCACCATTATTTCAATTGTTTTCACTTTTTCAATCCTATAAAAATAGGAATGCTTACAGTACTCAGTTTTTATAATTAGATATTATCTTGAATCTGTTCGAAATGCATTATTCCATTGAGTTTCTACAAATGTCTAAATATACTATCACTACAACTACTTACAGTAACAACAATAACAGCAGTTGACAAGTACATACAATATGCCAGACCCATTCTCAGAGGTTTACATCAATTAACTAATTTGATGTTCACAAAAACCTAGGTTTTGGGTATATAATGGCAAACATATGAGATCCCGGTCCTCAGGGACATTTATGTTATCCTGAGAGTGGTATCAGAGAGAAATAACAGATCATGTAAATAAGATAATATCTGGTACTGAAATACTCTATAAGAATGTCAAATTATGGAGTATGACCAGGTATATGTTTGTGGAAGGGTATTTTCAATGTGGTAGGTTTGGGACGGTCTCTCTCTGACGAGGTAACATTTGACCTCAGATCTGAAGTAAGAAAGAGCACTGCAAAGCTTCTGGGGGAAAACCAATCCAAACAAAAAGAAGGAGGTAGTACAAAACTGAATGGGAAAGAGTTTGCCATGCTTAAGAAACAGATGAGAGGTCAGTATGGCCAAAGCACATTGAAAGAGGTGGAGGTGAAGTTTGAGATAAAGCCAGAAAGGGAAGCAGTTATCTAAATCATGATACAGTCTGAATTTAAGTGCAACAGGGAAGCCGGTAGAGGGTTTTAAGCAAAGCTATATAACATGATCTGATTTATTCCTTAAAATGCTATTTTGGGCCGGATTCAGTGGCTCACACCTATAATCCCAGTACTTTGGGAGGCCAAGGCAGTGTACTGCTTGAGGTCAGGAGTTCGAGACCAGCCTGGGCTGATGGGGAAATGGAAAATTCCATTGTCCTTGAAACTGCTTAATGACTGCAACTCTTGCTTCTGTAATCAGCTTTCAGCAGCTCCCTTGCAACAACTTCCTTATCTGTACACGTCCTGGTATAGAACTCTATAAAAGGTCATTACCTCTAAAGCTTAATGCTCAGAATTTGGTGGCAGAGTCCCCCTCTGAGCCCGCCAGCGTAAAATAAACCTGTTCTCTCTACGTCCTCGTGTGCTGCTCGGTGTGTTCCCAGTCTATCTGATTTCAATTGCCATAACATTTGGTTCCCTGACTGGGAACCCTGACTGCGCTGGCCCCTTGAGCCACCGGTGCAGGGCGGAGCGCCGGCCGGTGGCCCCTCATCAGACCGCGAGGTAGTTAGGTGCACCAAGTCTGATTTTGGATCCCCTCTGTGCTTGGTGGGGTCCCATCAGCTGCCGTTCGGAGAACTGGCCTGACATGGTGAGGACGCAGACAGGCAGCCAGGGACAGCCTGCAAGCTTTGGACATGGTAACGTCCCAGGACCCGACCTTAGACAGGCCCGTCCAAGTGGATGGAAGAGGAGTCTGATCACCTCCTTCAGGCAGGGCTGTCCTGCTGGGTGGGAATGTCATAGTCCCTCAGTGTGTGTGTGGATGAAAATGCAAGTGACTGTTTTGGTTCCACAGCTCTGCTATGGAATCTGAGTGAGTCCCAATCTGCGGTTCCGTGACAACGACATACGGCATAACGGTGACTCACTTTCCCAAAAGGGGGGCAACCTGGTCCAGGACTCATATGGATGCACCCTAGCCAAGTCATGTCTTAAATCCCCACGAGAGGAGCGGCCAGATGGGCACCTGAAAGACTGGCCCCTCCCCCGCTTTTTGTGCAACACTGTTCATTTAGTTATAGACATGGGTGGGAATGAGTCTAAGCCTACTGTTCTCAGTTGTATGTTGAAAAATTTTAGGAAGGGGTTCTCCGGTGATTACGGGGTTAAGATGACACCTGGGAAGCTCCGTATGCTCTGTGAAATTGAGTGGCCTTGTTTTGGAGTAGGTTGGCCAGGCACTGGCACCTTAGATGTCCAACTTGTCAGAGCAGTCTGGAATGTCATTACGGGGACCCCAGGCCATCCAGACCAGTTCCCCTACATTGATGCTTGGCTTGAGGTAGCCCAGACCTTGCCCCCATGGGTCCGGTTCTGTTCAAGAAAGGGAAAGAGTAGGATTATTCTGGCCTGCAAGTCCATGAAATCGGGACCCAAGAAGTCATCAGCCTCTATCCACCAAGAGCCCCAACAGGAAGAACTGCCACTGCTGCCACCCTATAATCCAGCCATCCCAAGTTCTGATCCACTGGTTCTTGACACGCCACCCCCATGTCTCACCACCCCAGCAATCCCCGGAACCTGGCCCAGGGACCCCTGTGGCTTGTCGTCTCCGTTCAGCACAGGCCCAAGAACTGGCCCTACTGATGCCCATCCGTGAAGTTCAAGACCAGCCCCACGCTGCAGAAGACAGCACCACTCATCCCGGGCAGCCAGTCCTGTATTATCAACCCTTCTCAACTACAGATCTCCTGAACTGGAGACAACACACCCCTCCTTACTCTGAGAAACCTCAAGCCATGATCGACCTCCTCGAGAGTATCTTTCAGACACACCAGCCAACTTGGGAGGACTGCCACCACCTCTTCCTGACACTCTTCAATACAGAACAATGGCGCAGGATCCTCTCGGGAGCCCACTGGTGGGCCCAAGAACATGCTCCCGGAGGGATCCTGGATGTTGAACAATGGGCCCAGCGAGCCGTTCCCGACAGCACACTAACCTGGGACTTCAACACTCCTGGAGGTTGCGACTCATTGGTCCGGTACCAAGAGGACCGCCTGTGCGGCATCCGAAAAGGCGCCAAGAAGCCCACCAACAGGAACAAGGTTGCCCAGACTGTTCAGAGGGCTGACGAGGCACCAAGCGACTTCTATGAGCGCCTCTGCGAAGCATATAGGATCTACACACCCTTCGACTCTGAAGCTCCAGAGAACCAATGCATGGTGAATGCAGCCTTTGTAGGAAAAGCTTAGCCCGATATATAGCAGAAATTGGAGAAGCTTGAAGGCTTTGCAGGCATGAACATTTCCCAATTGATGTAAGTGGCACAGAAAGTGTATAGACACCGGGATCGGGTCACTCAGCGGGAAGGAGAACAGAAAATGAAGCAGAAGGTAGCACTCCTGGCGGCAGCACTAGGGAACCCTGCTCCACCCCGCGACCCAAAAATCACCCCAACGGAGGCCGATGGGGATGAAGGCCCTTGCGACCAGACCAATGCGCATATTGTAAGGAGACTGAGCACTGGAAAAATGAATGCCCAAATCGAAAGCCAGACAATGGGAAAAGGAACCCACCTCAGAAATACCAGCTAGAGCCTGAAACTCAGGACCTCATAGGCCTAGCTGGGGCCGGTACCGACTAGGCCCAACCAGGTTCCTTTGACCTTGGTCCCCGGGAACCTATGGTCATCATGGAAGTAGGGGGCCAACCAATGACTTTTATGGTAGACACAGGAGCTGAGCATTCTGTGGTCACAACACCAGTGGCCCCCTTGACTCACCAGGAGGCTACCATTATAGGGGTGACCGGGGACCAACAGGTGTGCCGCTTTTGCCAAGCATGGACCTGCCAGATGGGAGGCCACCAGGTGTGACATGAGTTCCTGTAAATTCCAGACTGCCCCATTCCCCTGCTTGGGTGAGACCTCCTGCATAAACTGGGGGCCCAGATCACCTTCCACGAGGAAGGGTCAGCAAATCTCTCACTGAAACCCATAAGGCCGCTCATACTAGCAGTCACCGTCCCGCGGGGAGGCTGAGTGGCAGCTGTTTATGGAAGCAGAAGAAAATCAAGATCCGCCTGACTTCTGACAGGACTTTCCAATAGTATGGGCGGAAGACAACCCCCCAGGTCTGGCGCACGAACACGTGCCCCTAATAATAGACTTAAAACCAGGGATCCAGCCCGTCAGACTGACAGTATCCAATCCCGAAGGAGGCCCGGGAAGGAATCCAGAAACACCTGGATAGGCTCCGGAAGGAGGGCATATTGGTAGAATGCCAGTCCCCCTGGAACATCCCACTGTTTCCAGTCAAGAAACCCGACGGGAGTTACTGCCCGGTCCAGGACTTGCGGCTTGTCAATGAAGTTGCGGTAACTCTCCACCCAGTAGTGCCTTACCTGTACACTCCTCTAAGCCTCCTTCCCCTGTACGCCGCCTGGTTCACCTGTTTGGATTTAAAGGATGCCTTCTTCTGTTTGAAACTGGCCCTGCAAAGTCAGCCCCTCTTCGCCTTTGAGTGGGAAGAACCCCAAACCGTGAGGAAAATGCAACTCACCTGGACGCGATTGCCCCAAGGATTCAAGAACTCACCAACACTGTTTGGGGAAGCGCTGGCCTCAGATGTTGCAACTTACTCACAAGACCACTGCACCCTCCTCCAGTATGTAGATGACTTGCTCCTGGCAGCACCCACCCAAGAAGACTGTCTCTCCGGCACTCGAGCCCTACTCCAACTACTCACAGATTCTGGGTACAAAGTGTCCTGGAAGAAGGCCCAAATTTGCAATCAACGCGTCAGATACCTGGGCTTCCACATATCCCAAGGACACCAAGCACTGGGCCATGAGCGGAAGCATGCTATCTGCACGATACCACAACCTGAGGGCAAGAGACAACTCAGAGAATTCCTGGGAGCAGCAGGGTTCTGCTGGATCTGGATCCCTGGGTTTTCGTTGATAGCCAAACCTTTGTATGAAGCCTTGCGAGTACCTGAGGGGCAGTCGATCGAGTGGACAGACCAGTGAGAGGAGGCATTCAAAGCCATAAAAGACCTGCTACAAAGGGCCCCTGTGCTGGGACTGCCAGATCTGACTAATGACTTCAATCTCTTTGTGCATGAAAGGCAACATGTTGCAGTGGGGGTCCTGACCCAGACTGTAGGACCCTGGCAGAGACCTGTGGCCTATCAGTCTAAGCAACTTGACCCGGTAGCCTCTGGATGGCCCCCCTGCCTACGGGCGCTGGCAGCCACAGTCCTGTCAGTCAAAGAGGCAGATAAACTCACATACTGCCAAAGGCTCTCTGTACGCATACCACATGCGGTTCTCCACCTCCTTAATAGCGTGGGACATCGGTGGCTCTTTAACAGTAGACTGGCTCAGTACCAGGGGTTGTTGTGTGAGAACCCCCAGATTACTCTAGAGACTGTGCAAACCCTGAATCCTGCTACTCTCCTGCCTGTCGAACCGGGGCCACCAGATCATGAATGTACAGAGGTGATGGGAGAAATCTACGCAAGTAGACCAGATCTGAAAGACACCTCTGACGACCCCGGACCTGGAACTATTTACGGATGACAGCAGTTACGTTCAAAATGGGAAACGGTTTGCAGGTTATGCAGTTACCACGGCCAGTGAAGTCATCCCAGCAGGGTCTTTTCTTCACAGGTGGTCTGCACAGAGAGCTGAACTTTGGGCCTTAATCCAAGCCCTCAGAATAGCTAAAGACAAGAAGGCAAATATCTACTCTGATTCCAGATACACTTTTGCCACCATTCATGTTCACGCGGCCATTTATAAAGAAAGAGGACTGCTGACTGCAGGGGGTAAAGGGATAAAGAACCAGGAAGAAATCCTTCAGTTGTTAGAAGCCGTGTGGGAACTTGAAAAGGTAGCAGTCATTCACTGACAAGGACACCAAAAAGGAACAACTGCAACAGCTCCTAGAAATTGTCTGGCAGATCAAACAGCTGAACAAGCAGCAACCCAGGAACAAGAGACCAAGGGTGAGCTGTTAGTCTCTAGTAAAATCCTCCTAGCCCCAGAGTGGCCGGATAGGCTGTGTTATACAACTGAAGAGGACCAGTGGGCAAGACGAGAACAGGGCAGAAAGAGTGCCGATGGGTGGTGGCCATCTACAAGACAACAGAACCTTTACCCCAGGAAACATAGCCTATTCAGTCGTTACCCAACCCCATAACTTAGGCCACATGGGGAAAACTGTACTCGCCCACCTACTCGCCAAGGTCTACTACATAGCCAAACTCCCGACTCTAGCTGCAACGGTGTGCGCCCGATATGACCCATGTGCCTGAAATAACGCCACAACACGGCCATAGCCTGTACCCGATGTTCAGTACTCAGGGGCCACACTCTTTGAAGATGTTGAAATAGATTTCACCGAAGTGAAGCCCTGTCGGGGATACAAGTACTTGTTAGTAATGACCTGCACTTACTCAGGGTGGGTAGAGGCTGTCCCCACCAGAACAGAGAAGGCTCAGGAGGTAGTAAAGGTTCTCCTAAGAGAAATAATTCTTCGGTATGGCCTACCCTTCTCATTTGGAAGTGACAACGGACCTAGTTTCGTGGAAGACATAATTCAAACTATAGCCAAGACACTTGGAATAAAATGGAAACTTCACACTGCATACCAGCCACAAAGTTCAGGGAAAGTGGAACGTATGAACCAGACCCTTAAGAACACCCTAGCCAAGCTATGTCAAGAGACAAGCCTACCATGGATAGACATGCTCAGTTTAGCACTTCTTAAAGCCAGATGCACACCAGGGCCAACGGGGTACTCACCCTTCAAGATCTTATATGGAAGACCCCCCCCCCAAGTCACCAGAGGCCTCAAAGGGGATGTTAGGCAGGTAGGAGAAATGAACTTACAAGGTCAGCTTATATAGCTATCAAAGATGCTACAGCAGATTTGCCAAACAGTATTAGAACGGGCCCCCTTGGCCCTGGGGGCCCCAGTACACCCCCGTGAGTCTGGAGACCTGGTATGGGTTAAGGATTGGAAGAAGATACCCCTAGGGCCCACCTAGACAGGACCACATACTGTTGTACTAGTTATACCAACTGCTGTTAAAGTTTCAGGTCTCGCGCCGTGGATTCACCACACACAAGTAAAGAAGGCTGCGCCACAGGACCAACAAAGTCCATGTACAGTACAACCAGTCCAAGACAGCCGCCTGAAGCTCTGCCTACACCGAACTGGGACAGACAAAGATGCCCTGGACAGATGAACCTATTAGGACTGGGCAATTACAGACTCGTTGAGCCTGGACTCTTTGGACTCCTGGCCCTATTACTGGGCACTGGACTCTGGACAGTAACACCAGGAGAATGGCTGTGGGTTTCCAAGGCAGGTTTCGTCCTGCTCTATTGGGGTACTGTATTATGTTTATACTGCTTGTTGTCAATCTGACCATACCGACCCCACACACCCTAGAACAGTACGCCCAGGTTTTAGCTACCACATTTAACCTGACCAACTGCTGGACATGTCTAGGCCCACAAGCAGGACACGTCGTCCCAGCACCCCGTGAACTTTTGCTAGCCCTGAACCTGACCATTTTACAAAGTTTGTTTTTCAGCGAAGCTCTCCCACCAGAGGCTACCCCACATTTTGAGGCAGCATGGCATGAAGAGGCCCGGACCCAATCAGGGCAACAGTACCCCGTTACAAATTCCTCCAACCTAGTTGGAGGGATTTCATTGGGGACATTAAAAATAATTGGCAGCTTTCCCAGTTGCTTCAACAGCAGCAACAAAACGCGGGCCCGGGAATATGTAGAGCCGCTCTACACGGAGCTCCCACAAGACAAATGCAACTTGACGGTAGACATAGATTGGAGCAAATCAGAGGAGGCATGGAACTCTAGCTATATTAAGGTCAAGGAGGATGTACATCAAACTAAATACAGCCAGTTTTTAGTTGAGCCCCCCCACAAACTAAGGAGGGCCCAATTTAAGAGTGAGAATAACAACTCCTGCACCGTGGGATGGGAAACAATAAACTGTACCCACCCACTCCCATGGGCAGGAGCCTTGGGCTGGTCTACCCACACATTCACGCTAAGGACATATCCAAATAACAAACTCTTGGTCACGGCTTACTCACAAGAATATATCGTTCACCGAGGATGGGTAAAGCCCATCCGACAACTGCCCCAGGAGACCACCCCTTCCCTAATCTATGTATATGGGTTAAGAGTACAGCTTGATCTGGGAGATGGACTGTTCTCCATCTGTGGAGATACGGCCTACCTCCAGTTGCCAGCCTCATGGACAGGGGTCTGCGCTATAGGTATGGTCATACCTCAAGTGTCAACTACTAATGAACCTCTACCTATCCCGGTCTTAAAGTTATGGAGACCACGAGAGCAAAGGGCAGTAGCGGCAGTCGTGGTTCCACTAGGGATTGGCCTCACCAGCCTGATAGGAAGTGCCCTTGGAGGGGCAAGTTTGGCCATGTCAATAAAACTTGCAAAAGCCATGCAAGAGTTAACAAGTGGGGTAAAATTGCTTACACAACAGGTAAATTCCTTAGCCGGAGTGGCATTACAGACCCGGCGAGCAGTAGATCTGCTCACATCACATGCTGGAGGCACTTGTGCTTTCTTGGGGGAGGAGTGCTGCTACTACATAAATAGCACGGGATGGATCATGGACCATCTAGACAATGCCCAGACAGAGGCCACCGAGGTATATACTATGTGGACACAGTGGAAAACCTCACTGATGACCTGGTTAGGGCCATTCATCACCCCTCTGATGTTGATAATAACAATCCTGGTCTTTGGACCATGCCTCCTAAGACTCCTAACACAGTTTATAGAACAAACAGCCAGAAAAGCAACAGCAAAACAGATGCTAATAAGTGGCTATCATCTCCTCCACACTCTATAAGAGTATAAAGAGATAGATGGAACACAGGACGTGATGCATCATCAAAGATTTTAAGATGAGCATCAAAAGGGGGGAAATGATGGGGAAATGGAAAATTCCACTGCCCTTTAAACTGCTTAATGACTGCAACTCTCGCTTTCAGCAGCTCCCTTGCAGTAACCTCCTCATCTGTACATTACAGTAACTTCCTTATCTGTACACTTCCTGGTATAGACCTCCATAAAAGGTCATTACATCTAAAGCTCAATGCTCAGAATTTGGTGGCAGAGTCCCCTCTGAGCTCGCCAGTGTAAAATAAACCTGTTCTCTCTACGTCCTCATGTGCTGCTTGGTGTGTTCCCAGTCTATCTGATTTCAGTTGCCATAACAGGGCAACATAGCAAGACCTTGTCTCTACAAAAAATTTAAAAATTAGCCAGGCATGGTGGCACACACCTGTAGTCCCAGATACTCAGGAGGCCAAGACAAGAGGATCACTTGAGTCCAGGAGTTTGAGGTTACAGTGAGCTATGATGACACCACTGCATTCTAGACCACACGACAGAGCAAGACCCAGTCTCAAAAAATAAAATAAAATGAAATGAAATAAAATAAACAATAAAAAAAATAAAATGCCACTTTGGCTCCTGTGTGGGGAATGTATTTAAGAGAAACAATGTGATGAATGCCAAATTTCAATTAGCTTGATGTTATTTCAAAGACTGCCATGTTTCCTCTTCATCTCTCCTGATATATCAGATGATAGCCTCTGAGTCCTGTCCAATGTAGACAGGCACTTCCCTAGGGATAACTGACTCACCATAAATAGTATTTGAAAAATGCACAAAACAGAATAGCTTATTTGTGCCTTAATTCCTTCAAGGAACAAAGGAAATTCAAACTGCACATGGTACAGTTTAAGTCCAGCAACTGGCTATATCAGGGCACTCTCCAACTAAAGGTAAACTGCTTACTCTCTTGATCCTAAAGGTAACTTGCAAAGGTAACTTGCATGCTGGGTGCCCTTGATCAAGTTATTTATAACTTCTTAAACCAGTGCTTTGGAAAAGTTAATGTGCAAATGAATCACATGGGGGATCTTGTTCAAATGCAGATTATGATTCCAAAGGTCTCCACTGAAACCCAAGATTCTGCATTCCTCATGGGCTCTCAAAGTAATGGCAATGTGACTGGTCCAAGGACCAGATTTTGAGAAGGCTTTCTGAACTTTAATTTTCTCACCAGTAAAATGGAGCTAAAAACCTAATAAGATTTTGTGAGAATTAAATGAGTTAATGTAGACAAAAAGCTTAACATACTGGCAGGTATATATTCAGTCTTAGCTATGTTATTGTTTGAGGTGAAGGGATTTGTCAAAGGTAAATGGTAAGCCTACATGACTTATAAGGAAATTTTGAATCCTGGAATTTTATAATTCTTTTAAGTCATTTTATGATTCTGTAAGTTAATCACATATTAATTATCACAATTTGCTAAATGAATGAGATATAATTTTATTTTTATTATTTTTAATTTTAGATTATTATGGTACATTATAGTTGTAGAGAAATAATTTTAAACACTCAAGAACATTTTAAGGAAGGTTTCCGGTTTAGATGAAGTAAACATTACCCCCAGTCTCCCACTGAATTCGCCTAAAAACCCTGGACAGAATGCACTGATCAGCTATCCCAGGACTCTGAAAAGTGAATGGTAGCAGGCAGGCTATAGAAATAAACTACAATTCAAAGTATGACCAATCCAGTGATATGTTTTCTAACCCACTCCCCCAACCACGTTTTCCAGCATACGCTCCATGCTGGGCTCCTACTCAAAGACATCCCAATTCCCAGAAGTGTAAACTAGGTGTGGACAGAAAGAGCTCCAGGAGAGGTCCTCTCTGCCCCAAGGAACAAAAGGGGGGGTGGGGTAGAGTGGGAGCTGTGACTGAAAGAGTAGGGGAACTCCCTGGTTTCCTCTGTACGTTTGTTTTCTCTCCTGCCCCAGTCCCCAAGCAAGTACAAATCCCTAAGACACAATTCGTGGCAGCAATAGCGATGGCAGTAGCAGCTGAAGAGACATCTAAAACTCTGAAGGGAATCCTCCTTTATGACCAGATGAACTGTGGTCTAAAGAGTGAGGGGTTTGAAATTCCTGCTGCTTTTTTCTCTTTATCCTCCCCACACTCGGCCCTGGAGAAACACAGAGTAGGCAGACGTCAGCTTCCTGGCCACCAGACTGGGAAGAGAATCACTTAGAAGCTGGAAAGTGAATCTAACTAGATCAAACACCTGCTAAAGTTCTTTAAAAAAAAAAAAAGGCAATGTTAAATACAGGTTTATAAACAGGACCCAGAGTCGCATAAAGTAATACTGAAAACGTCTAGGATATCATCCAAAATTACTTGTCACATGAAGAACCAGGAAAATCTCAACTCACAAGAGAAAAGAAATAAACAGACACCAACACTGAAATGACTTAGATATTGGGATTATCACATGAAGACTCTAAAAGCAGCTATCATAATGGCTTCAAGAAGTAGGGCACACAATCTTGAAACATGGAAAGACAGAAGTCTCATCAAAGAAATGGAAGATATAAAAAAAAAAAAAAAAAGGAAGTTTTACTACTGAAAAATAAAGTACCCAAAACAATTTACTGGATGGACTGTATAGGAAAATGGAGATAACAAAGGAAAGAGTCAGTGAACCTGAAGACCAATCAATAGGACAATAAAAACAACCAAGAGAAAAAAGACTGAGGAAAAACAGAGAAGACTTCCAGACCTGTGGGAGCATAACAAAAGGTCTAGCATTTGAGTCAACAGTCTCAGAAGGAAGAGGAAAAAGAGAATGCTACAAAAAATAGCTGAAGAAACAACAGACAAAAACTTCCCAAATTTTGCGAGGGCCAAACTTGCAGAATCAAGTTCAATGAATCCCAAACAGCAAAAACCATGCTCAGATACATCTTAATCAAACTGATGAAAACCAAAGACAAAGGAAAAAAAAATCTTGAAAGCAGTCAAAGAAAAATAGCACACATCACAGAAAGGAACAATGATTCAAATGACTGTGGATTTCTCATGAGAAACTACAGAGGCCAGAAGGCAGTGGGACAACATTTCTAAAGCAATGAAAGAAAATAATTGAATTCTATATTTAGAATTCTGTATCAAGTAAAAATGTCATTTGGAAAAAAAGATAAAATAAACACATTCTCAGATGAAGACAACCAAGAGAATTAATTGTCAGCAGACCTGCTATAAAATAAATGGTAAAGGAAGTTCTGTAGACAAAAGGGAAATGTTACCAGAGGGAAGATAGAACCATAAGAACAAAAGAATAATTAACAGAAATGGTAACTATCTGGGTAAACAGACTACCTTTCTCCTCTTAACTTCTTCATAATATGTATGACTTTTAAAAGCAAAATTTATAAGATGGTCTGGTGACGTTTTCAATGTACACAGATGTAATATACATATATCAATTACAACACAGAGTAGGTAAAGGGACTTACATGGTGGTAACGTTTCTAAATTCACTTGAAGTGGTAAAATACCAGTTCTAAGTAGACTTTGAAAAATTAAGGGAGTGTGTGTATATATATACATGTGTGATATATATTATCAATCCCTAGTGCAATTTTTTTTAAAAAAACCACATAAAGATAGTAAAAAACCCAATAAATTGAATAGATAAATTAAAATGTAAGACTAGGAAATTATCAACTCATCCAAAAGAAGGCAGCAAAAGGGAGAAGGATGAAGGGAAACATAAACAGAAAAGAAAGAAAATAGTAGACCTAAATCGGAACATAAATTTACATTAAATATAAATGGTCTAAACACTCCACTTAAAAGATAGAGATTGTCACAATAGATTTTTTAAAAAATCAAGATGGAAGTATATACTATTTCCTATATAAAAAACTCATTTTAAACATAATGATAAATTTAAAAGAATGGCAAAAGATATACAATGCTCAAAACAATCAAAAGAAAACAGAAATAGCTGTATCAATATGAAATAAAGTAGAATAAAAACCAAGGGAATTTACCAAGATGAAGAGACATTTCATAAGGATAAAAGGATCAATTAACCAAGATCATATAATCATTAACATTTAAGCAACTAATAGAGCTCCAACATACATAAAACAAAAACTGATAGAACTCAAAATACACAACATGTTGGAACTTCAAAACTCCTGTCTCAGTAATTGATAGTAGTAGTAAAAAGTAAATCATCAAGATCACAGAAGAAATAAATTACCTCCTAAACAGGAACTAATTCACATTTACAAAACAAACACTCCAGTCAACAACAGAGCATACATACATTCTTTTCAAGTTCACACACAGAACATTCATCACTGAACTTTTCAAAGAAACAGCTTTTAGTTTCATTGATTTTTCTCAATTTTTCCTTTTTAATTTTATTGATTTCTGCTTGTTTATGATCCATATTCTGGGTCATAAAACAAACCGTAACAAATTTAAGAAAATTGAGATCATACAAAATATTTCTTCTACCATAATGGAATTAAACTAGAAATCAATTAAACTAGAAATATCAGAAAGATGTCCAGAAAATCCTCAAATACTTGGAAATTAAACAACAAACTTCTACATTATCCACAGGTCAAAGAGGAAGTCACAAGGGAAATTAGAAAATACTTTAAACTGAACAAAAATGAAAATACAACATTTCAACATCTGTGGTATGCAGATAAACAGTGCTTAGAAGAAGGAAATTTTTTTTGTTTTGTTTTTGTTTTCAGCCTTGAGTCTTTTTAAAAATTTTTTTTTATTTTTAATTATTATGGGTATATAATAGTTGTGTATATTATTTAGAGAGGGAGTTTTAAAGAATTAAATATTTCTATTAGAAAAGCAGAAAGGTCTCAATGAACAATATAAGCTTCTGCCTTTAAGAAACTTTTAAAAAATGCAGAAATCAATAAAATTGAAAAAGGAAAAAGAGATTAAAAAATCAATGAAACTAAAAGCTGTTTTTTTGAAAAGATCAATAAAATTTATAAACCTCTGCCTAGACTGACCAAAGAGAAAGAGAAAGAAGATGCAAATTACCACTATCAGGAATGAAAGAGAGGATATCCCTACAGCCTGCAGAGACATTAAAAGGATAAGAAAATACTATAAAACACCCTATGCACATATATTCAACAACTTAGATAAAAAGGACCAATTACATGAAAGCCACAAACTAGTGAAATTCACCTGAGAAGAAATAATTAACTTGAATAGGCCTATATCAAAAGAAATGGAATACATAGTAAAAAAATCTTACAAAAAAGAAAACCCCAAGCCCAGATACTTTCACCAGGGGAATGCTACCAAACATTTAAAGAAGAAATGACACAAATTTGACACAATCTCTTCCAGAAAACAGAATAGGAGGGAACAGTTCCTAACTCATTTTATTAAATATAAGGCCAGAATTATCCTGATACTTTAAAAATAAAATAAAAAAAAAAAGACATACCAATCCTTTCCCTAGAGAAGAAAAAGAAAAAGTACTCAACAAAATATTAGCAAATTAAATCCAGCAATATATAAAAGAAACAATTCATCATGACCAGGAAGGTCTTATTCCAGCAATGCAAGGCTAGATCAACACTCAAATATCAATCTAATCCACCATACTAACAGGCTAAATTAGACATACTACATGATCATATCAAATAATGCAGAAAAACATTTGATAAAATCCAACATTTATTCATGATAAAACTCTCAGCATACTAGAAAAACAAATTCCTTAACCAGATAAAGGGCATCTTCAAAGAACCTACAGCTATCATCATACTTAATGGTGAAAGACTGAGTGCCTTCCCCCAAAGATGAAGAATAAGGCAAGGATGTCTTCTCTCACTACTCCTATTTAACAATGTACTGGAAGCCAGAGCTAGTACAATAACAAAAAGAAATAAAGGGAATACAGATTGGAAAGGAAGATATAAAACTGTCCCTAATTGCAGGTAACATGACTTTCTATATAGAAAACCCCAAGGAATCTACAAAAAACTCCTAAAACAAATAAGTGAGTTTAGCAAGCCTGCAAGATACAAGATCAACATACAAAAATCGACTGTATTTCTAAATATTGATAATGAATAGAAATTTGAAATTAAGTGAGATCAATACAAACATACACACACGTAAATTGAAAGACTTTCATGTTGAAAACTACAAAATGTTTATTTTTTAAAAATCAAAGACCGAAATAACTGAAGAGACATACTATGTTCATGGATTGGAAACCTTTATAGTTAAGTCAATTTTCCCCAATCTGATCTAAGATTTAATACAATTCAATCAAAAGGTTAGCAAGTTTTTTTGTACCTACAAACAAGCTGATTCTAACATTTTTATGGAAAGTCAAAGGATATTAAATACTCAAAACAATTCTGAAAAAGAACCAAGTTGGAAGACCCACATTACTGCCCCTGATTTTAAGACTAGTCCTATAAAGCAAGAGTAAGAAATGGGGTTATGGCAAAAGGATAGACAAGTATACTGGAACAAAATAGAGAATACAGAAATAGACACACAAATATGGTCAACTGATTTTTGACAAAGATGCAAAGGCACTTTAATGAAAATGGCATAGTGTTTTCCACAAATCATATCGAAACAAGTGGACATCTGTATTAACGACAATTTTAATTTTCTCTTCTTTATAGTATTTTGATATCTTAACAAACATGCTGGTCAGGGAGAGACTGCTCCTCCCTGGACTAGCCAATTCTTAGAGACAGACAAGGGCTTAGCTAGGATCACATCTTTCCTATGCAAACCAACAAGTCCCAAGTCTACAGCCCCAACCATCTCCTTATCTAACTTTTACATACCAAGCCAATTATTTCCTCTGCCCTAAATTATCCCAGAACCAAGTACCAGGCAACTAGAGACTATCCCTATGCCCAAAAGCCCACTGGAATTACTCAAGTAGCCAATCCTGAACCGTTTACCTTGCCTGCCTTGCATTTCCTGAGGAAACCCCAATAAAAACTCTACTCAGCTTTCCTCTCATTCCTGCTTATGCTTGCCAAACTTCGTATTTCCCTTGTGGCCCCACATGGATTGACATGTCCCCTTCTCTTAGGAAATGTAAGTAATAAATTCTTCTTTCAATGGCATTGACCTCTCCATTTCATCTCCATAAACTAAAATACCATAGGTATAATTTTAATACAACACCCGCATGCTAAAAATGAACCTCAACCTACACCTTATACCTCACATAAAAATTAACTCAAAATGGTTCATATATCTATATGTAAAAGTAGAAAACTTTTAGTATAAAATATAGGAGAAATAGTTGTGACCATGGGTTAGGTGACGTGCTCTTAGATATAACACCAAAAGCATTACCCATAAGAGAAGAAACTAATAAGTTGGATGCCACCAAAATTAAAACCTTTTGCTCCCTGAAAGACACTGCTAAAAGAATAAAAAGAGAAGCTTCAGAATGGGAGAAAATATATGCAAGCTAAACAATAAGAAAACAAACAACTCAGAAAAAAAAAGCCAAACTACAGATTGTAAATAAGCCCTTGAAAAGATGCTCAATATCATTAGTCATTCTGGAAACACAAATTAAAACCACAATTAGATAATACTACACAACTATTAGAATTATTAAAATTTAAAAACCACCACCAACTGACAAATATCAAGGACACAGAACTGGAATTCTCAAACACTGCTGGTTAGAATGAAAAATATTACAGCCACCCTGCAAAACAGTTTGGCAGTTTCTTATAAAGGTAATATTTAGCATACCAACAAGTAATCCCACTCCTGGGTATTTACCACCCCAGAAATACAAATATTGTTGTAGCTCTATTCATATCACCCCAAACTGGAAATAACATAAATGTCCAACTGGTGAATGTATAAACCAGTGGTATAGTCATATAACGGAATACTGCTCAGCAATAAAAATAAATGAATTGTTGCTACATGAATAACATTGATGACTCTCAAAGGCATTATGCTGAGTAAAAGAAACCAGTCTCAAAAGGTTACATACTACATGACTTCATTTATATTGACACTCTGGAAAAGACCAAACTATTAATAATAAGATAGAGAACAGATCAGTACTTGCCAGGGGTTAGGGGTGGGTAGAGAGTTTGACTACAAAGGGCAGCATAAAGGAATTATTTTGAAGTGAAAGAATTGTTCTGAATCCTGATTGTGTTGGTGCTTACATATATTTATATGCATTAAAACTCATGGACTGTATACCATAAAAAGGGTTTTACATGTAATTTTCTTTTTTACAAAAAACATTTTAAAGAGGTAAATGAAAACACTTGAGGGCAGGATGCTTTGTCTTCAAATAAATCATTGGGTTTAATTTTAATATTTAGTTTACTCAAATTTTGAAGACTAGATCTCAGAGTACTGATAGAAGTTTCAGGGGTCAAATCAATTTTGTCAATCAAGCAAAGAAAGACTATGGCTTAGAGTCAATTTTAAACTCTCAGACTTCAGTTTTAATCAAACAGATCATTAATCCAGGGGACATAGGGGGAGACAGATCAAAAGTAATACAAGCTATATATCATTATGAAAAAATGAAAGTTAATTTTCAAACTCAGCATGTTCTTTTAATCTCAGAATTTAAATCACGTAAGAATCGTGACTTATCAGACATCCCTTTCCCTTCTGCAGATACACAGACTTTTTTTTTCCTCTTGCCTTCAAAATCTTGAAGAAATCACTTACAGCTTTAAGGGTAAGATCACACTGGAAAACAAGTGTCCGGAGTTGTGTTAAAATTTCCCTTTTGGTACTTTCTAGATCATTTCGTCTTTCTTCAACATTTGTCACACAAGCTTTGTAAAGTTCATTTGCTTCTTCTACCTTCAAGAATATCACAGAAAAAAAATAACACTGATTACTACCATTTATGTTTTAAAACAAATACTTATTATAGTAAAGCTAAACTTAAATAATCAAAAAGCTTTTATTCATGAATATTCTGAAGTATTCTATTTTCAACAGAACATTTCTAAAGATAACAAATCATCTATTTTGGTCAGTGACTCAAGGGCACTTAACTTTAAAGAATAGTCTAGTATGATTTACAATTAGTATACTGTTTGTCTGTAAAATAAATGTCCATTTCTATTTAAAACCAGTATTTTTCTATTTATATTTACCATTTTCCATATAATCTTACAGAATTTCTTTATCAAATTATATTTCATCAATAATACAAAACTTCAGTCTGTCCTTGCTATTATATGGTGTAATCAGTACACATACACACACACACTTGCCTAAAAGGTGAACCTTCTGAACTATCAAGTAAAAATATTAAACTATTGCCTTCTCTAATATATTCTTTCACAAACTCCAAAATCCAAAAGTCTCTTAGCTTAGTGGTTCTCAAAGTGTAGATCTCCACCAGCTGCATCAGCATCACCTGGGGACTTGTTAAAACTGTAAACAGTGGAGGCAGGAGGATTGCCTCAGGCTAGGAATTGAATACCAGACTGGGCAACATAGGGAGACCCCATCTCTACAAAAAAATTTTTAAAAACTAGCTGGGTGTCGTGGCTTATGTCTTGAGAGGCTGAGGTGGGAGGATCATTTGAGCCCAGGAGTTCAAGGTTACAGTGTGCTATGATCGCGCCACTGCACTACAGCCTCAGTGACAGAAGGAGATCCTGTGTTAAAAGAAAAAAAAAAGTAAATTGTCTGGGCCTCACCCTTGACCTACTAAATCAGGAACTCCAGAGGAATGGGCCCAGCAATCTGTTTTGACAAGCCTTCCAGGTGATCCTGACAAATGCTCAAGTTTGAGAACCAAATCCATAGCAGATTATTACTAATTCAACTTGCAAATAACAAAAAAGATCACTACTTTTTGGAGAGCCTCCTCTTCCAACCTTCGCTTTTTTTCTAGTTGCTTGTTGAAATTTTTTGCTAATCCACCACTTGAACACAGATGCTCCTCTTCTGCACGAAACATGGAAGATTTTGCTTTTTCATATTCATCTTGACGTTGCATACATAACAGTTTTGCCTTTTTAAGAGCAGTCTCTGTTTCGAGCTACATGGAAAAGAATATTAAACACAGAATACAAAAGAAATCTGACCATACAAATATCTTTAGCATATTTGGCAAGATAGTTAGGACAGTTAGAAAAACTATAGAGTATAAGGTAGATCATTATGTACGGCAGATAATTTTAGATGCTCATAAACAAGTATATGAAACTTCATTATAATACTAACCATTTTATTCTGTTCCTGTTTCCAAAGTTCTTTTATTTCTTTCCTTTGTTTTTCCATTTCATTTTTCCTCCCAAGTAGAGGCTGTCAAGGAAATTTTTTAAAAAAAATAAAGAAAAAAGCTGTTTTCTAAAGATATACTGTTATAAAAAACATGTGTATTATACATATCAATTAATCTTTACCTGCACAAATTTGTTGGCTTGGAGAGCTGCAATTGTTTGTTGTAAAAGGTGACTGCTCTCTATATCATTAAGAAGAGCATTGGTAAATAGAGACTGCAGTGGCATAAACTCCTAGAATTTAAAATTGAAAAGTAAATTTTACAGTAGAAACGGCACCAGAGTTCCAGACCCACCACTACTCTTCTCCAAAAAGAGTAACTTTAAGTTTAGACATTTCCCCCCCAGAAAAATAACTAGTCCTAAATGTGACTATGTGAGAAAAACACTGAATTATAACTATGAAACTAGTTAGTAAAAGTAGTAGCTATCAAGATAATCAATATTTGCATAAAATTGTAAATTTCCTATTTTCATAATGGACATCCATCTAAATTTGAAAGAATTTTGTCAATAAAAAGATTAGAATTTAAGTACTTTCCTATATTAACTCATACTGTCTGGTTTTGCAAGGCACTACTGAGAGCTCCTCTGAGTTGTCTCTTGTTATAGAACCCTAGAAGTTCACAGAACATTTACCTGTATTCCAATGTTACTTCTAGTAGCCTCTGCCAACTTTACAATATTTCTAGTGGACTCCAATTCTGAAAGGTCAAAGAAGGTAAAATTAATGTATTTTTCCTCTTCATACTCCAAAATTATTTGTAATGCCCCAGTTAAAAAGTGACCACAAATACTAGTGTGCATCATGATATAATGCGGTGATTCTTTTTTTTTTTGTTTTTTTTTATTTTTTAAAAAGAGATGGGGCTTTGCTATGTTGCCCAGGTTAGCCTTGAACTCCTGGGCTCAAGTGATCCTCCCACCTCAGCCTCCAGAGTAGCTGAAACTACAGGCGCGTGTCACTGTGTCCAACTCTTCATGCACTGATTCTTAATCGTAAGTGCTCATCAGAATCGACTGGGAAACTTTTTCAAAACACACTCACCTAGACCTCACCTCTCTGAGGGATGGGACCTAGCCTTGTGTATTGTCCCTTTACAAGGCGAGTCAGGTGATTTTGATTAGCATTCTCTATTAAAAACAATTAATATAGTAGAAAGAGCACATCCTTTGGGTGGATTCTATATTCTTCCAGTTATGCTATATGACCTTAAGCAAATCTGCTATATGACCTTAGGAAAATCACTGGTCTTTTTGTATCAGCTATAAAATGGAGATGACAACCCATTTCTTGCCTATTCCCAGGGTTTTTGTAAGGATTAAATGAGATAATGGATATGAAAATATTTTGACAACTGTAAAACACTCGGGAAATATTAGCTATTGAGCTGTTTCTTCTATGCTTCCATTGCCTTCTGCTATTACATCCATTGTTGCTTTTTTCTTCTTTTACCATATTGTTTTATTGCATTTCTTTTTAGCTACTAGAGTACGACAGTACTCTAAAGGCAAAGACAGTATTCTATTTGTCTTTGTGTCCCTAGGTCTAGTGGTTGGCCCACAGTAAATGTTCAATAAGTGTATCTAGCGTAATAGTCTTTCCTATTTCAAGAGGAGAAAATGGATAATGATTTTATTCATTACAATGGAACAGCTATTAATTTGAAATCATATTACTCACAGTCTGTAGAAAATGAATTACAAACAATTCAGTTATTACACTCCAAAGTCATTCAGATGCTCCAAAGGGCAACTCACCCAAGTTGAGCTTTTTTTCAACCCATGAAACTATGTTCTTGGTATATTTTGACCAAGTTTTTGCATATGACAAAGCCAATTCTATGGAGTTAGTGTTCTTTAACAGCATGCTGTCTAGTTCTATAGGAGAAAAATTTCCTGAGAACAAAAATATCAAGGTAAATCTATGTTATATATGATCACATAATAACTTTAAACAAAGATGCACTCAGATCCTAAGATATTCTTCAATAAAAACTAATTTAAAAAAATAGTAGTGACAAATTTAGAATTAAAGGGCCAAGTTTAAACTTAAAATGGTTTCAAACCCTAACATATTTTTATCTTAATATGTATTTCTATTATTCATTAAGCTATGAGCTTTACATTATACAATCCTTGATCAGTCTGTACATTATCTTCTCTAGCAGGTTTTTTCCCTTAAATATATGTAAAACTTTATATTATCAGTTTGCATTAAAAACAAATACACTAGGTTACTAAGCAAGAAGAGATTATGTAATCCACAACATTTATTGAAAGTAACTGCAAAAAGTTTGACAAAAGTTATAGGTACCTGGGGCATTGCCTTTTTCATTGGATGAGTCCACCGATTCCACAGAAACGTTTTCAAAAGACTTACAACATAGAAGAAGACAAATTTAAGATTAGAGCAGAAGACAACAAATCTTTGCTTCAGAAATTTTTCAATCCAATTTGTTACTCTGACATAATTCCCGTTAAAGAATTTCAAGTATTTAAAACTCAAAGGGCCTGAGAAGTCTGTTTAAATGCAAGAATACTTTATAAGAATTACATAGCTTTTTATAACAGCAATTCTCAAGATCCAAGAATGAACCTCATTGTTTACGAACAGGATTAGTTAACATTAACAAATCCATTCAAAACTTTAAATTCTGCAGATCCCCAAAATATAAGTCAAGAAGTTAAACAGAAGACATAAATCTGCCTCTTTCAGCCATCTTTTAACCATTTTACTAAGATAAGCATGTCTCTGAAAGTCTATTAGACAGCTTAGCACAGAACTTTCTCTCTGTGATGATGGAAATGTTTTATATTTGTATCGTCTAATACAGTAGCAACTAGCTACATGTAGTGACTTGAACATTTAAGAAGTGGCTAGTGTGACTAGGAAGTGAAGTTTTTATTTTATTTAATTATTAAGTTAAATTTAAAGAACTACATGTGGCTAGTGGCTACCTTATTGGACTGTCCTGGAAAACACCATCTACCAAAATTGTGAGATCTTAAACAAATTTCATCTATTTAGTTGGGCAATACAGGGTATGCAGAGATTCAATGCAAAAGGGAAAAGAGATCTGGGTCTGAAGTCCAGCTCTATTATTACCTGCATGATACTGGGCTACGTATTTAAGCTCACCTAACTTTAGTTTGCCCTTCCATAAATGGAGGATAATATTACTTCCATAAGGCTGCCTCAAGATGATGGAGGCTTAGCACAGTACATGATACATAGTAACCACTATTAAATAAATTGCAGCTATTATTTTCAAAGGGTATTTTCCAAAACCCTTCATCGAACAAAGTAATTTTATTATTAGCATAATATATTATGATGGGCTTTTTAAATTCCAATTTCTAGGGTAAATTAAAAACTTCAAAAAGGAAAATAAGGTGCAAAAGAAAAAAAGGAAAAAACTATTTTCCTATTAAGAATTAGTATAATATGTGTGCACAATAGAGGCACAGGAAATATGGTTCGCACCTAAAATTTAAATTGCTCAGAGCCTTGCCACAAAGATAAAATGTTTTATTATCTTCTGAAGTAGCAGCAACAGTTTGGAAAAATAAAACTGAGGAAGAATCATGAATGACAGCAAAATATTTAAAGATCTTAAAACTCTTCATCATTATCTCTCATCAATGTATGGCTCCAGAAATAGTCATAATTTTTTTGTAATATTGTAGTACATATAACAAATGCCTTAAGTAGTCATTCACATTTTGTATCATTTTAAGAAAGACCTGAAGTTTTTATATTATTTTGATATAATACAAGTACTCAGCACATTTCCAAATATTTGTTGAAATCTTTTTTGGATTTGATCATCCTTAACAGCAAATGATCAATACATGTCCCTGATGAAGTTTATTTATGTATCTTGCATTCAGTAAAAAAAAAAAAAAAAATTCAGTCAACTGAAAATATTACTACTACTATAAATCTTTAAAACAATATTCTCCATACACTTCCCCTGTTCCATTAGTCCATAGCAATTTTTCTTCCAATTGGAAATCAGAACCCCGATCCTGGGAGATACTTATAGTAATGTTATTAGGCAGAACTAAGACCTACAGGGCTGTCAACAAGTGTTTCACGGTAATAAACATAAACTGTAGGATGTGTGAGGAGACTAACATCCTCTTTACTTCTTGCATTATTTTTCTAAGTTTTCACCAGTCTTTAGGATCTGTAGCAATGTCAGGAGGCAAAAATAGTTAAGAATTACTTACTAAAATTTCAGACCATATGACACATAGATTCATTACATAAGACGCTGTAAAATTATCAGATATGTTCTTTTAACATGATAGTCCCACTTAAAAAGTACAACTAAATTATTGTCCTAGAAATGGATCATAAATTATCATATTTAAAATGAATTGGTCTGTTTTTCTTGCTATAATATGGTAATTTCTAAACTCAAAAACTATTGAAGAGTAATGCTGAGATTAAGATTAGAAAATAATTGAAATATTAATTTAAAAATATTAAAGACTTTGCTTTTACACAAACTTAGCCTACCTTACTTTCCCGAGAAACAGGCAGTCGCAATAATGAATCATTGCCTACATCTCCCATAAGGAAGTTTGTAAGGCTATCCAGTGAAGTTAAAAAAAAGAAATAAAAAGACAGTCATTATACTTCTTTGTCACAGGCTTTACATTCAACATGTCATCTAAAATAATTTTTTTTAAGTAAGAACCTTAGAAATAAACTCCTAGGAATCTATTCACATAAAACACATAGTCACTTGCAAATGGACATTGCTTCTGTAAATAGCTATAAAGACACCTCTAAATATAGTTACTAAGTAACACAGAATGTAGCTTTTCCAAAGTTGTTATAATATTTTATACTGATTAATACTTTATTTTCCATGTATCTTACTGGATTATGCAACATACTCTAAGACACCTAGGCCCATCTACTTTAAATGACAGTCCTCTACTTACATATTCCCAAAGGTAAATGCCAAAGTTTCAACGGAAGAAAACACTTCTTGGAAGAGATCGTTTTTATTTTCTTCATTAACTTCTGTGAAGTTCACAGCTATAGGGAAAGGTTGGTTACAATAAGTGAGGGGGAAAATATTTTAAACTGGATTTATACAAAATCATTTAATCCTTTAAAAATTCACTATTACTTCAAGAAGCATTAGAAGATTCAGAAACTGAAAAGCCTAATATACAAAATGGGTATGATGTTCAAGTTCTTCATTATGAAAATCATACAAAAGAATCTGCTTGCATAAAAGTAGCTGGCATTCCAAACTGACTACTCCATGCATTACACAATTTGACACATCTAAAAATTGACTCAATGTGAAATCAGTCTTGGAGTCACAGAGGCCATGTTAACACCAGATCTCTCCTCGTAAAGAGTGTTCCGTGCTATTTTCTCTTGCTTACTGCTTTCTGGCATTTTTAAAAACAGCGAAACACACTGTGGCTTACTGGCGTCAACATGAAGTACATTTTTTACTATGAATTACCAACAATTAAAATCATATATACATTTGACATAGCGTAAAACGTATAACAAAGCATACCACATTAAAAAAAAAAAAACCCAGTACTTCAGAAAATTTAAATTCCTATTTATTTATGGCCTATTTCTTAGACTCTTGAGCTCTGAGGTCCATGTTAACTGACATTTAGCTAGCTGCTTTTTGTTTACAATAGAGATACTCCAACATTTTGCTTTTGTTAAAGCAAATTATGAGACATAATGGAAAAGGTTTCTTATTTTAACAACTTCTATATGTACTCTTGTTAACAACCCAAACACAGTATGCCAAGACAAAGGAAGGAAGAATTGGTAATTTTTTTTTTAAGGAACCCATGCTACTAAGGCTGGGTATAAGGAGCAACAGGTTCCCTGTATCCCACCCTCCCTAGTATCCTTGCCAATAAAGGGAAGAAAGAGAAACCACGTGAAGAGGAAAGCATCTTCTGCTTTAAAACAGAGTTGTTTTTAATCTTGGCTGCACATTACCTGGGGAGTTTTAAAAACAAAGTCTGGGTCCCACCACCAAGGATTCAGATTTCACAGGTCTGTGGTGAAGCACAGATACTTTTAAAGCTCTCCCAGGTGATTCTAATGTGCAACTAGGGTTGGAAAGCAAAATTCCTAGGTAGGAATGAATTAAATCTCAAGCCTGTATTAAAGGCCATGAAATCAAATCCAAAACTGTATATGCATACGCCTTTGTAAATGGGGTGTGGGGGGTAGCAGGGCAGGCTAAGGTCCATACCTTTCGTGAGATTATTCTAAATATCCCTGATACAAACAAAAAGAAAAACTTAAGAACCATTGCAAAAAATTTTAAAAATATTCTTGGACTTCCGCTCTGGCCAAGATGGAGAAACAGGTTATACTTCTGCCTGAAACAACTAAAAGAAACCCATATAAAATATAAGAAATAACAACAGAAATAACATCGGATGTCAGACAACAGAAGACAGTAATCCCTGACAGACAAGAAACCAACCATGGTAAGCTCTACAATTGCTCTAGTTTACTGCCAAATATCACACAAAGTACATTTCTGAGCAAAGGACATTATCAGGGATAAAAAACATCATTTCCTAATTATGAAGGAGGCAATTCATCAGGAGGACATAACAATTCTATACATTTATGCACCTAATAAACAAAGCTTCCAAACGCATGCAGCAAAAATTGATAGAACTGCAATAAGAAACAGGCAAACTCACAGTTATAACCAGAGATTTCAATAACCCTTCTTAATAACTGACAGAACATGTAGATGGAAAATAAGTAAGGATAGGGAAGATTTGAACAATACTATCAACCACCTTTACAAGACATTTACAGAACGCTCTACCCAACAACAGCAAAGCACACGTTCTTTTCAAATGCGCACTGAATATTTACCAAAATAGACCACATTATGGGCCACAAAACAAGTCTCAATGAGTTTAAAAGGATTCAAACCAGGCAAAATATGTTCTGTGGCTATACAGAATTGAATCAGAAACAAATAACTGAAGGATCTCTGGAAAATCCCCAAATATTTGGAAACTAAACAACATACTTCTAAATAACCCATGGGTCAAGGAAGAAAAAGGGAAATTGGAAAGTATTTTGAACAGAATAAAAATGAAAACATAACAGACTTTGGGAAGGGGGGGCCAGGAGGTACAGGCAAAAGGGAAGAATTACAAAGGGGCATGCATTATCTTGATTATGATGATGTTTCACAAGAGTATGCATATGTCAGAATTTATAAGATTGTACTCTTTAAATATATACAGTTTATGGAATATCAATTATACTTCAATAAAGCTGTTTTTAAAAAATTAATTGGGAAGTGGACTTTAAATAGTAATTTATAACATAATACTATTAAAAATGCAAAGCCTACTCATGTTTCCTGTTAGATTTTAAAGAAAAAAAACCTTATAACACTATCCAAAATTCTGTAATTCTTCTTTTTTTCTTATAAATACATTTTTTTCATGGCACTCAACATGACTGGGAGCTTAAAAAATAATTATAATAATTGTGAGTAGTGAAAAGACAATTATTTGAACCACCTTCCTTCCTTGTCTTCATCCCTACTGGAAGTTACAGCCATCTAATGAAAATTCCTATTACTGCCTTTGCCTCTGCTTCAAAACAGCCCTTTATTTCTAATATCCTTATCCTTTTTGCATTGTTCAGTGTTTCAAAGAAAAGTCTTTTGTTCTGGTCCCAATAATAAATCTTCCTACTCTTTCCTACATTCTCCAAAACCCTACTCCAATTTTACTCCTCATAGCCTCACTAGCTCCCATCAGACTGACATTTTTTCTTATGCTACTAACATACTGGATCTTTCCTGTGTGAAAAAAATGTTCATTTTACCATATTTCTTCCTAAAGCTACCATCCAATCTAATCTACCATTTCTTCACGGCCAAACCGTGCCATGGCCTGTATTGCCTTCCCTCTCAAGTTAATCTTGAAATCACCAAGATTTGGCTTTTCACCCAGTTTAAAGGTTATCAGGGGTTAGAAAACTTGTTCTGTAAAGGGCCAGGTAGTAAACATTTTAGGCTTTTAAAGGTACATGGTCTGTTGCAACTACTCAACTCTGCTGAAAGGAGCCAAAGATGATCATAAATGAGTAAGAGTAGCTGTGTTCCAATAAAACTTTATTTACAAAAACAGACAGCAAGCCAAACTGGGCCCATAAACCCTAGTTTGCCAATCCCTGGTTAAGAGGATGGGTTCCAAAGCCAGTCTGCTTAGGTTAAATCCCATCGCTGTCACTTACTATGTTACACAACTTCATTCCTCTGTGCCTTGGTTTCCTCATAGGAATTATTATTCCTATTATTAATAGGAATAATAATTATGTACTTTGAGAATTGTGAAGATTAAATGAACAGAACCCGTTATATAGAAAATTTTCAGTAAACATCAGCTACAATTTTCATATAATATCACTGATCAACATTGTCAACAATAACCTCCTATAGTCAAAATTTGAAGCCTTTTTTGTTCTGTCTTCATCCTACTTGACTTTTCTGCAAGTTTCAACAACTCTACCACTTAATATGTATGCAACCTTGGACAAATCTCTCTCTATGCCCCAGCTTCCTTATCTGAAAAATGGGAGCTGATATAATAGTACTGACCTCAAAAAGCTGTTGTGAGAATTAAATGGGATAATACATGTAAAGGAGTTTAACAGTGTCTGACATGCAGTATGTCCTCAAAATATCAGCTATACTACTACAAATATTAACTACTTCCTTCCATATTAAAGTATGCTGCTCTCTTAGAAGCAATGTGTTGTTATAATTGGAAGAAATAAGGCTTTGGAGTTTCAGACCTGAGTTCAAATCTGGTCTCCACCATTTCGTGTATTACTCTGAATACATCACCTAACTTCAATTTCTTCATAGGCAAAATGGCATATTATTGAGAGGAACGACTGAGAAAACAAACAAAAAGCACCTGCAGTGCTTGATATTCAGTAAATATGAACTCCGCTCCTCAGTTTTACATCTATCTGCAGACAGTTGGTACTTCACAGAGTCTTCTATATTGAGCCTACAGTTCTCATCTTGGCTTTCTTCTCTATATATTATCCCTACAGAATATCATTCACTTCCATACCTTTAAGGGAATGAATTTCTAAGTGGTCTAGTTTTAGCCCCTGAGCTCCAGACCCACATTTCTAATGGCCTGTTTGATATGTTTTTCTAGTTCCCACTTGCCTTCTTCCATACAATCCCTAGCTCATTAGCTTCATTCGAACTACCTCTAAAATATTTTTCTTCTATTCCATTCCCATTGCCACTGACTTAGTTCAAAAGCCCACATTTTACCTCTAGTCTGAACTATTTAACAACCTGCTAACTGGTGTCTCTGTCTCTACTCTCTCCCCCCTCTATTAACAGTTCTTCAAAATCTCATAAAAATGTTGCTTAAGGTTTAAACAGCTGTCTCACCTGGGTTCCCTACTGATTCACAACACTAAGCCCTAAGACAAGTTTAGTATCTCTTTAAGAAATCACACAAATAGTTTTTATACATACAACCTATTAGCAGCAACGTTCAAACTTTTTTGATCGCAACCTTCAGAAAGAAATACATTTAGTATCACAACCAAGTATACCACACACACATAACAATCAGTTATATAACACCTACAGTTTCTGAAACATACTATCATACACTGAGTGCCGCATTTTACTGATTTATCTTTTCTATTCTTTCATGTTTTAAAAATGCTGGTCACAATCTACTAACTGGATGTCATGAGTCAGGGCCCATAGTTTGAAAACCATTGAATTAAAAGATATAATGGAAGAAAAGCCTCCATTTGCATGAAAAAGAAAAAAAAAGAACAAAATACATGGGGGGGGGAAACAACAAAGCTGTAAGACCAACATAATGAAAACTATGTTGCTTCTGAGGAACACAAAAGACAACTTAAAGAAATGAAGTACATACTACATTTGCAGATAGGAATGCTAAATATGTAAATTCTCCTTAATTTAATCTATAAATTTAACTCAAATCACCCTAAAAAATACCAATAGTTATTTTCTGGATAGTTGGACAGAGAAGCCAATTCAAAAATCCTAGTGGAAAAATAAAATTCTAAACAAAAAGAGTGATGGATTGGGAATGATAATAAGAGGAGTTAAAAAATAATTAATTAAAAAAAGAAAAAAAAGGCTGGGCATGGTGGCTCACGCCTATAATCCTAGCACTCTGGAAGGCTTAGGTGGGAGGATCGCCTGAGCTCAGGAGTTTGAGACCAGCCTTAGCAGGAGCTAGACCCCATCTCTACTAAAAATAGAAAAATTTAGCCAGGCATGGTGGCATGTGCCGGTAGTCCAAGCTACTCAGGAGGCTGAGGCAGGAAGATCGCTTGAGACCGGGAGTTTGAGGTTGCAGTGAGCTACGATGACGCCACTGCACTCTGGCTGGGCAACAGAGCAAGACTCTGTCTTAAAAAAAAAAGAAAAAAAGAGTAATGGAAAGAGGAGCTACCTCTACCAAATACTAAAGCACACTATAAAACTACAATAAAAACAGTGTGGTACTGGCACATGACTGAACAAATCAATGGAACAGAATATGGTCTGGAAATAGATATATGTGAGAATTTAGTGTATTTATGATAAAGTGACATCTCAAAGCAGTGGAGAAAAGATGAATTAATAAATTAGCTAGACACCTATATACTTAGAATGTATCAAAGACTTAAATTTAACAAATGATACCATCTACATCAGAAGAAAAAACACTGGAGAATTCTATTATAATCTTAGAGCAGAGAAGTCTTTCCTAATACCTAAAACCCAGAAACCATAAAAAAGACTAAAAAATTTTAATGCAAAAATAAAATAAATCAAAAGATAAAAAACAAAGAAAATTTCCAATTTGTATCAAAGATTAAGGGCTAATTTTACTCATACAAAGAGTTTCTATAAATCAATACTAAAAAATGACCAACTCCCAAGAGAAAACAGATAAAAGGTCAATTCACATAAAAGGATGTACAAATGGTTTTAAAACAAATGAAAAGATACTCAACTGCACACTCAAAATGAGGGACACGCAAATCAAATATACACTGAGATACCACTTTTCACTATTAGACTGGATAACAAAGCTTTGTAACCAGCTCTGTTGGCAAAAGTGCAGGAAATCAACCTCTTCAGCACTGCCATCAGAAGGGCAGAATCTCTACAGAGGGCATTTGGCAATATCAAAAACATAAACACACATGTTTGCTGATCCAGCAATTGCCCATGTAAGAATTTGCAAGGCTATTTATTGAAGTATCGTTTGCAACAGAAAAAAACTGGAAACAATCCAAACATCTATTAGTAGTGAACTGGTTAAATATAGTACATCAATATAATGGGTTACCATGCAGCTTTGAAAAAACAAAACAAATAATAACAACAAAAGAATAAGGAAATCCTTTATTTGCATATAACTCAGAACAATGAACAAGAAGTAGAACACAACCATTTGTGTAAAAAGGAGGTTATATATGTGAAATATATTTCAGGAAAGGTACATAAGAAACCAGTAATAGTTGTTGCTTATCTAGGGAAATGGGTGGCTAGCTAATCGTCAGAGGTGGGAAAGAAGCCTCACTGTTGAATACCCTTTCATACCATTAGCATTTTGAATCATGTGAATGAACTGCATTTTGAAAAAATTAAGTCTGTAAAACAGAAACATGAGGTTTCTACAATCCTGGAGGTATAATTAAGGCTTATTTTTCTTATGTACCAATTTTTAAATATAGAGCAAAATATAGATCATGAAAAACCTAAATAAAGGGCTATTTTCATTTATATTACAAATAAGATCGACATAATCGAAAACAATGAAAACAAAAATACTAAGTACATAATAAATTACTGAGTTCTGAAGATGTCTTTATCTGCTTCAAAAATAGGCTGTATCTCTCTCACCATATTGCAAATATTTTGTCAGACTGACCTTCCTGCTTGGAAACAGGAGGAGACAAAGGAAATACAAATCACTACTGGAATGAATGGGGAAAAGCTAAGGATTTTTCTTTTAAAATTATTAAAAGGTAAATTCCACATTTAAAATGAAAAATAAAGGGAGTTAAAGATTCCAATTTCTCATTTCTTATGCATAGGAAGTGGATAGACTTCATACATGCAAACCTGTCCTAACACAAACAAAGAGTATACATCCCTGATTCTAAAGTTATTCTGAATATGCTTTTTTGAATAGTTTAGTAAATAAGAAAACTGCATTTGACAGTTAAGACCTCCAAAGCAAGTCAAACGCTCAGGTCACTGCTGTTTTTTAAATGTAATTGGGGGTTCAGAATAAATGATGTAAACTATCTCCATATTCTCTCACAGCCTTCTGATCCTACCATACAACAATTTCCTTAAGTTTTACTCTCTAAAATAGAGATAATAATGTACATTTATAGGTTTTCTGGCAAAGATTAAAATATGCAAAGTACTTAGACTGTTTGGCACAGAATAGACATTCAAAAATGGTTTCTACCTACCCTTTCCCTTTTGAGGTTTTGAAAACTAAATGACCATTAAATGAAAGAATTAAATAAGCTCTGATTTGACCTTAATTTTTCAGGTCACCGAATATTTTTCACTTGAAATATTGGTATTTTAAGGTGGCCTGCAACAGCAAGAGTTGGGGCAGGGAAGGAGGTTTTATTTAACAACATAAATTTACCCAAAGAAAACACAATATTTGAAGTTTTTCAGTCTCATAGAGTCCTAATGAAAATAAGCTTCCCAACAACAAAATAATCTTCTCCTTTTAAATGTTATACAACAGAAAAGTAAAACAGTAGCAATAATCCCAAGTGCAAAGACAGTCATAATGGAAAATAATATTCCAAAGATTGCTTTACCTCAAAGATAAAAAGATCTTCAAGGTAGCTGAGAGACCACTCTCTTCAAGTCTGTTTCTGGAATGTGGACACCAACTATACGCAGGCACACTCCTTCCCCAGGACATCCTGACTGCACACAATAGCTACCGACAACAATTGAACTAGGTCGCTATTTCCAAGCATGGAAATTTTACTATCTATAGACACAAATTTCCCTACCTAAGTAAAGTTAAATGGTACTTGTAAACAATCTATTTAAAAACAAACTTGGTTACTAAGCACATTTTTAAGTCACTATGTTTCCCATTTAAAATCTACATATTTTTCAAGTGAAAGAAGTGGTGGGGGGAGTGGCGGGGAGGGGTTCTTTAAGTATATGGACTATATGTTATAGACAAGGTTTTTATTTTCTCTTCCTGCCTCATCCCTTGGCACTTGCCCTTTCCCTCCCCAAATACGAGTGTGTTCACCATTCTCATCATGTTCTTTACTTCCAGAGTTCTTGTACAAGGGGCCTATATCACAGCCCCATCCCCCTCTACTCCAGCCTAGTTAATGCCTACTTGACCTCTGAGACCCAGGACAAGTAACCCCTTTCCCAAATGAAGTCTTTCTTTTCCTTCCTCAAACTAGGATGGGCTCCTCACTCTGTGCTTCCATGATGCCTGTGCATACCTCTATCAGATAACTAACCACAGGATTGCTGTTAACCTTGTCTCTAACTCTACTACATTACTGCTACCCAAAGGTCACTTCTTGTAGTTATATCACTTGAATTCATTTTACCTTATCACTGGCATTTAACACTGATGATCACTTCTTAAAACTTGTACTTTTTAAATTCCATGACACCTCTTTCCAAACCATCTCCCCTACCCTGTTAGGTGTTTCTCCAGTTCCTGTCTTCTCTCTGTCCCTGGAATCTCCTATCAGTCCTCTATTTATTCTGCACACTCGGAGTTGGTATCACTCTTTTCCACCACCTATACATCAACAACTCTCAAGTCCACCTCTTCAGCTCCAAACTTCTCCATAACCCCTAACATTCAACCTGTCTTACGTTTTGTCAACTAGACATAACAGATCACATTCTACCACTGCCATACACCAGCTTCTGCTTTAGATCAGCCCTTCAACTCTCACCTAGCCCATCATTCCTAACAATCTCCTAAACGACTTCCTTGTCTCCAGGCTCATTTCTTCTCTAACACTCCCTTTACTCTCAATTCTTCTTATATATTACAGCCCAGAATAATTTTAACAATTTTGAGCAGCAAGTCATTTCATCAGAGGATAATGTCCCAATTCTTGATTCTAAGTTTTAGCACATATTTGCTATACATACACATGATAAACTTATTAACATTTTACAATTTTAATTTCATTTTCATATTTTAAAATAAGGTACCAATTCAGCCTTCTTTTTCATTTGGGTTCCCTCTTTTAAGTGGAGTCACTACAGATGACCATTTTCCAACATCAATTGTCCTCACATAACAAAGACTTCTTGTGCACTAATAAACCATCTCAAAAGAGCATGCACTCATTCATAAAATTCAAATTTTAAATGTCAGTTGTTTAGATGTATACATAACTCCTTATTGATACACATCATATAAATGCCATGAATGGAGATGGCTACATAGTCATCATGGACCAAAATATATCACCTGGAGCTTTTGTCCACAGCATGCACCTTTTAATATATCTTCCTTACCTTTCACTTTTGCAGTCAGCATTTCTGCAGCATTCTGAAGATCAACAGAATTGAGGTTCTGATGTTTATTCATTATAAACTTTAAAACACGGAGAAGTTCATCCAGACGTATATGAATGACTTCTTTAAAACAGTCTTAAAAGGAAAAAAAAGTTTTACCTTCTTTCCAAAGCAAAGTTCCAAGAATCTAAACTACAAAAGATCATTTGAAGCATATTTCAAGTAGAAGCAATGGTTCCACAATTTTTGCCTACTATACATTCACTTCTATTTTCACAATTGCAATTACATACAATTTATATATAGCCTTCAGAAAATCCATAGTCATTTTAATCAATTAAGGATTTCAAAGGCTCTCACAGTAATGTCAATTTAGCACTATCTTTTTCAGTTTTCTCATTATAAATATGCTCTCCAGATTTTCCCTGAGGCAACTTAATAAGGTAAGTTTTTCTGTCTTACAGTTTTTACTATCATACACTTTCTAATATATATGGTAACAGAGTTAAAAGCCCTACAAAGTCTGACATATTAACCAATATTAAAAAAAACACTTACACGTTAAGTTTCCACATTAGAATTGATTCTTTACGTTAAGTAATCATCAGTTATTGGAAACCGGTAACTCACAGGTATATAAAGACCATCATTTTATGTGCACATTTTAAAAAGTGTGATATAATTTACATATGATAAAATGCACAGTAATGAATTTTTATGCTTTCCAGAAAAACTGAATTAGTTGCCAATGATGAAAAATTGGGAGATCATTACAAAAATTCCATATTTCTGTCTACTCTTGAAAAATCAAGATCTGTTATACTAGGCTTGCATTCCTCCTTGGCTGCTCTCTTAGATGTGTGTTCCTTCTCAGTACCCACTGGTCTACCTCCAGCCTACTCCACCATTATACCATCCCTGGTTAGAAGGATGCAGACAGAGTTTTACAATCCCTATAAATAAGGTGATCATATAATTTCTCATCCAAACCAAAATACTTTCGTGAGAAGAAGGATGCTACTCATAATCATGCTAGTGCACCAAGCATATTCCAGGATCTTCATTCCAGGCAAACCAGAAAGTATAATCACCCTACCTTTAAAACCCCTTAAATAGGCTGGGTGGGTACGAAAGCTCACGCCTGTAGCCCCACCACTCTGGGAGGCCAAGGTGAGAGGACTGCTTGAGCTCAGGAGTTCGAGATACCAAAAATAGAAAAATTAGCTGCGTCTCTACTAAAATTAGAAAATTAGTCAGGTGTGGTGGTGCGCACCTGTGGTCCCAGCTACTCGGGAGGCTCAGGCAGGAGGATCACTTGAGCCCAGGAGTTCGAGGTTGCAGTGAGCTATGAGGACGCCACTGCACTCTACCCAGGGCGACAGAGCGAGACTCTGTCTCAAAAAAAAAATCCAAAAATCAAAACAAAAAAAACCCTTAAGTAATCCTCAGAAGTCTGAAAAGACAACCACCTTACAGTTCTCTTCCATAGTTTTTCCTTTCTGTAACCTTACACAATGCTAGTGTTTAATAATAGTTAATATTTATCAAGTGCTTATTATGTGCTAGGCATTGTTAAAAACACAGGATATTATCTCACTTAATGTTCACATCAATCTTATTAGATAATCTAAAAATCCCCATCGTACACATGAGAAAATTGAGGCACACCTAACTTTACCACATTATTGAACTGTGGAGGTAGAATTTGAACCCAGGGAGTTTAATTCTGGAATCCAGGCTTTCAATGTTATACTGTATATTGTCATTTTATAATCACATAAATTATTCATTTTTTCAGAAATGTTAAAAGACAATCACCAGAGAGAAAAACTACCTACAGGATAAAAAAAAAAATTCTACCATCATCCATCAAATAGTCCATTAACAGCATTATTGAGAGAAAAGTGTAGGATGAGAGGAGCGGGCAAGGTGAGGGCAAGGTGGGAGCTGAGTACATCAGGGCAAAGAGCATTTCAGGGAGAATAAGAGAGGAAGAGTAGTCCAGGTGGCACTGAAAACAGAGAGAACACAGTATCTTCCAGGAGAAAATCAGACTCATTCACCCAACAAATTGTACTGACAATAAAAGAAATACAGGAGAAATACTAGAAATACTAGCTTAAGTAACTCTGGAAATGAGTGGAGTCTATAAGACTAAAGGCAAAGAAAATGCTCATTAAGTATGCTACTCTAGCTGATAAAGTTTTTTCAGTGGAGGTTTGGGTTAACAATTCTGACACTGCTATTCATGCACACTGAAATTGAGCAGTTGAGTAAACGGATAGCTAATGGTGGGAGCCAGGTATCTCACTGTTGGAGTGGAAACGAAAAAATAAGCAGAGGGAGGAGGCCATAATGATCCATGTAGTGATGAATTAGAGATGGCTACTTCAGTAAGAACTCATGTTTAGCTTAATATAGATATGACAACTACATATAGAAAAATTTATGAATGTGTGTAGGCATGGGTGGGTTAGTATACACACATATATTTCTTTGCTCTGTCAGCTGAGAGGGCCTAAAAGAAATGACACCTCAATAGCAACGAGCATAGCTTTAGCACCCAGATCTTGGTTTCTAATACCATTCTCCAATGAAAGCAACCAGGGCTCCTTGGAGAAATGGCTGATTCTAGGACTGGGACAGGAAATGTACAAGATGAGTCAGGAGCATCTTGTAGTGCCAGAAAGTAAGGAAGAGCTTAAAAACAAAAACGAAAACAGATCCGCAGTGAAGAGGGTATATCAAAGGTGTACAGGAACCAACTGAAAGAGTTCACACTGGCCAATCCTGAAACAACTTGAACAACAAATGAATAAAGTAGTATTGGATTATAACCTAAAGTATAAAACAAATATCCACAAGCCTATACTGATAAAAAGGATTGGATAAATTAATAAATAAGGGAAAAGGAAATCTCTAAAAGAATTCTAAATAATTTGTGCACATACTTTGCCCTCAAAGAGGTGAAACATAACTCCCTTAAGTATAAGCTATGCAGAGACTTCTTCCAAAGAGTATAGTATGGAAGAGAAGACCAAAGAGTAACTTTATAGTGGAGAAACTCGACAAACACTACTTATGACAGGTGATCAAGGTCAACATCAACAGTGATAAATCATGTTCACAATAAGTATCCTTAACACGACGTGATGAAAATGACACTTTACATCTGTGACCTTCTTCCCAATATCCTATAACCCCAGTCTAATCATGAGAAAAACACCCAACTCTAGTCAAAGCCACCCTACAGAATACCTGACCAGTATTCCTTAAAAGTGTCAAGGTCATCAAAAATGAGGAAAGTTTGAGAAACTTACAGCCAAGGAGGACCTAAGGAGACATAACAACTAAATGTAATACGATAGGATCCTGGAAGAGAAAAAGGAACATTAGGGAAAATCTATGGAAATCTGAATAAACTACAGACTTTAGTTAATAATAATGCATCATTATTATTGCTTATCATCGAATATTGGTTCATTAACTCTAATAGATGTAAGATGTTAATAAATGGGGAAACAGGGTACAAGACTCTATGGGAACTATCATCCACATTTTTCTGTTAATCTAAAACTATTCTAAAAAAATAAAGTCTCTTAAAAATGAAATACAAGTAGGCAAAAAAAATTTAGGAATTTTATGTACTATTGGAATTTTCCCCATCAACATGTATTATAAAAGTTCTTTTTACATTTTTTAATTTCTAGGGAAAATATGAATATACAGTTTAAAGAATTGTCTTAATTGAATAAATAATCACTATTTTACCTGTTTTATAATTATGGATGTTAGTTTGATAGGTTTATTTAGTTGAGGCAATACAGCATAATGGTTAAAAAGCACAGCCTCTGAAACCAGACTGCCTGACTCTGAATTCCAACTCCATGGCTGAGAAACCTTGGGCAAATTACATAACCTCTCTGTGCCTCAGTTTTCTCACCTATAAAAAGATAATGGTAACTACTTCATAGGGTTGCTGGATTAAATGAGTTAAAACACATAAAGCACTTAGAACTGTGCCTGGAACACAGTAAGTCCTCCATAAATGTTTGCAGCTATTTTTATTATTAGTTTACACAGCAGTATAAATAGGTTAAGAATATAGGTTAGGTCTGAAATGGAATCTAGTAGCTTTGAAATAAACTTCTGGGAAAATAATATAATTTGAATAGTTGTAAGAAATAACAATTATAAAACCATATGGCTTCCTATTTTTCCCCAGTTTTGCATAACGAAGTCTCTTGTTTGTTTGGCACATGCATAACTAAATAAAGCTAGTATATGCTAGTACTCAAGCAAGGTTGTGTTATCACAGAGAGTTGTCTTGCCCTCTTTTTGAAACCTAACCTATGTGAGTCTTAAAAGAGAAAAGTCAGTTATTTTTATCCCCTATTCTAATGTTCTACAGTAAAATCTTCAAATATTAATATACTTAGGGAATACTGTGACAATACTTTATTTTGAAGTTTCAGGCCAAAAGAGCTTGATTTTCAAAGAGTGTCAACAACAACTATCAGTATTCAAAATTAGTGTTGGGTATTAAGCAAGACTACAAAATACTAATAGCCCAAATGCCTAAATAAACCAAGGTAATAAATTCTGGTCTTCTCAGAGTCAAGGAAATTAAATTTGTGGAAATCAATATATTTCAAAATTATCAAATGTTTTTCAACTTTCTGTTTTAATTTCTAATATGGTATGTAATACGTAATAGATAAAACCCACATAAACAAAAACTCTTTGGGATCCTCAATAAATTTTTTACAGTGTAAAGGGGTCCTGAGATTCCCTGCTATAGCTTTTCTTTAAAATCACTACAAAACATTCTAATAACTATCAGCATAAATGGTTTACCAACTTGAAATTCCTTTTCTCCCACACAGAAGCGCTAATAAACAGATACTAAAGTTGTTCCAAATCAACATACTGAAAAACAGTTACTGAATTATTTAGTAAGAATTTTTAGAAGTTCCTCAAATTGCACTGTAAATAATTCCAATTCCCGTGATCAAACACTTCTGAAGCCTATAAATCAACAGAAATGAACATAACTAAATAAAATGTTAATCACAAAGATTCATAAACTTTCCCATATATTTGGGCAGAAGAGTAACTAATGGGACATCAGCATGTCCTGATAATACTCCAGCTGGAACTTCATAGATTAGGAAGCCCTCAACTATTTGTGCCATAAATGGTTAAAGAAAAAACAAAGTTCCACTTTTACCAAATGTTCTTTTCCCTTTATAATGGAATAAAGCTACCTCAAATTCTTTTTATGAAGCAAAAATCCTCTTAAACTGAAAATTTAACTTTTAAAAAAGTTTTAAGGAGTTTAAGCAGTTCTTTCATCAACACTAAATATTCCTTTCCCTCCCACCAAAAAAAAGTGGCAGTAGTGAGTAAAGTAAAAGCAGTAACTGTTCTTCCCTAACACTGAAGAAAGATAAGTGGCTGCTTGGTATGGTAGAAAACAATAGATTTAGATCAAGAAATCTGCTCCAATCCTTGATCTGCCCCTTTCTTGAAATGATCATATACAAAACTCTTAGCTTCTCTGATCTCAGATTCACTACCAGCAAAACGGAATTGATAAAAATATCTGTTTTACCTACTTTGTAAGGTTGTTGTGAATATCAAATTAATAAAAATGAAACTGCTTTGTTGTTAATAAACACAAACAGCAATTATTACTAGTTAATCAGTAAGCCATTCAAACTAAATACCTTTTAAAATAGATTTGCCTCACATAGAATCACATTCAATAACAAATATACTTATAGCCAGGTCCCACAGTATTTTGGCTAAAGAAGAAGAGACATTACAGTTAAGTCTCAATTTCATTTTATATGTAAAATCTAAATTAGTAAATTACTTGGAAATAAAATAGTAATTAAGGGTGGTATTTTATAAAAATATTTCTATACCTCAAGTTAAATTATGGTATTTAATATAGTCATATAACTAAATACAAAATAATTTTTAAATGCCATAGTGGCCACAATGTAAATGAAATGAAATGTAATACAAAGGCATTATAGATGTGAATATAGTAAAGTTCAACCAATCTTAATACTAGTTATTTAGAACAGTAAAACTCTTGTATCTCAATGTTTGCTTATTTATCCACTTGCCCTGTAATATGGTAATATGAATTTTAATTTATTGTTTCACCCATCTGTGCCATTTATTTTCTGCTTCATTCAGCTTATCAAGTGAAAACAGATTAGCCAGCTCCACTTTTTGGTTCTCATGCATTAACACAATACCACAGTGTTTACATTACAACACTTCACGGAAATGCTTAAGTAAATAAATGAAAAAACTATGGTGTTTTCCTTGATTTAAAAAAGACCTGACAATAATTTTAAAATCAGTCTTGTTAATTCAGCTTAACCTCTCTAGGGAAAGCAATAAAATCAACAAGAAGGGAAAAAGTTCCAGAACTTATCACTAGGAAACACCTATTTTTTTTGCTGTAATTACTTTTGAATTTACAGGATAAAAGTGAAGCCTGACGAAGAGTAGCTTTCTTTATCCACCTACCTGGCGACTGTAAAAATAATAACAGCTGACATTTTAAAATGCTTATTCTAAGAGCTTTACATATATAAATTCATTTAATCTTCACAAAACCCCTATTATCTCCTTTTAATAGATAAACTGAGGCACAGAAGATAAATAACTTGCCCAGGGTTGCAGACAACTAGCAAGTAGCAGAATGAGGATTCTACCTCACATATTCTGGCTCTAGAATTTATGCTCTTAATCACTATGATATATTGCCATGTGGTTAAAGAAGTTACAGCTTAATGACAGGTACTCGGCAATCTGTGATTTAACAGGCTTTAACTTCCAATGATATGCTAGTTACTACTATAAATAGTGTTAAATTAATTATATAAATCATTTTGCAAGTGCAAAAGAGGAATGCAATCCCCTGAGAACTGGTACAGGTGTAATAAATGCGCTGCCTGGATTTCATACTTCATTTCTCAAAGATTCATTTCACACCTTCTAGTCACTAAGCAATAACCTATTAACATTCACATTAAGTTCTCCTAAATGATATCCATTAGAAATCACTTCAAAAAAAGTTTACTTCCAGAATAAGACAGAGCAGGACACATTTGAGACTAGCAACTTAATGTTTCTAATATTTCACAAAATCTCAGCACACCGAGAGGCTGAAAGTTAAATAAGAATCATCAATGGTAAAAGTAACACTCAATGAAATTTGGGAAAAAAACCAAAAAATCGCACCTCGTCCTGTATATTCACCCTGGAAAAAAACTGAGTTAATCCACAACACGGGGTTTCAATTAAGACTTTGAAAATGTATGCAGAACCTCTCACAACAAAATACATAATTTAACAGTATTAATCTTTTCATTTAACTCTTACTGTTAAAAAAAATTTGCTTTAGAAAGTGAACATACCTCTTCTGACTATAGTCCTGTAAAATCTAGGATCTACAATTCATCAGAAGCTATCGCTTATGAGATCAGTTAATTTTTTTACAAAGTAAGTGACACACTCTTAAATTAGAAAGCATTTTTAAAAATAAAAGAACTTAACTAGTTTAACTGAAACTGGTGGTAAATTTTTATCTTCCTTTTTAGCCTATTTAAAAAACAAACCTGCAATCAGGGAGTGTAAAAAAAAAAAAACTAAATAAAAAACAAACCAAAAAAACCTCAGAAAAACAAAGTACAAGTTACAATAGTAAGCTTTCATTAAAATCTATTTTAAAATAGTGTTATATAATCAAAAAGCTACAAGAAGTATTAAACTCCTGCTTTTCCTTCAAATATATTTTATAATGGCAAACCATACTTCTCAGCACTGAGTAGCAGAAAAATTAGATATTTTGCCCTATTCTTTCTAGCCCAGTAAAAATCCTTGCATTTTCCTAATTCCCCGATTTTGAGCTTCATTGAACAACGTTCCACCCAGGAATAGGAAGGTATGTCACAAAGACAGACTTTAAAATTATTGCATAAACTTGAAGAACATTTATGAATTTGTTATTTAGAATTCAGAACACATTATTCCTCAGGGGGAAAACCATGAACCTGAATTGGTACTTATGCTGCACATATATTAATATTAATCTCTGGTGTTATAATTAAACACAAAGTGCATATGCATAAGTGAGTGCCTTCAGCATTTTAATATAACATGCAAAATTTACCCCTGTAATTATTCATAATGTACCTTAATGACACTGGATAGAGATCAAAAACTTCAAATTCCACATCTGCTACTTGTATAAGACTACATGTTAACCTCCTCCTGGAGATAAGTACTGGAAAGAGAATCACCAAACTATCGCTTGCCCTATCCCAGAAAGAATGGAATATTTTCATAGTCCTTTGATCGCCCACATTATACTCTCCATTTTTATTTGTAAATAAAAATTAGAGACAAGCTGCATACATATCCAACAGGGGCACAGAGCTCTTTGACAGACATTTTTTCTCATCAGTTCTTCAACAACTATTACAAGATGAGCTTGATATTCCCACTTGGGAAATTTTCATAAACACATTTAAGATAATTACCATAAAACTCACCAAAAACTCCTAGAGATGGGGTTGGGGGGTGAGAGGAGAGGGAGATATCCTCTAAAATGCATTATATAATTTGCAAACAAATACCTAGCTGTCTTCTTCAGCTCTAAACTGTCAATATTCACAACAAGGTACAATCTCCAACTCCATTCAAATTCTGAATCACAGTATCATCAAACTGATAACATCTGGCACAACTGCTTCATTCTTAACAAAAGATTAAATGACTCATGCCATATTCCAAAGACAGTCAGTATCAAAACTAGGCCTAGAACCTAGATCTTGTGATTTTCTTTCCAGAACTTTTTCAGCCATCCTTGACTACCAATGTAATCAAACTGTATAACCTGGTTGGAAAATTATCTGCTGGTTCAAATCAAAGAAGGTCATGAAAGTTACACACTCCAAAGGCATCTTAAGGAAGGAGGTTCCAAATAGACCTCTATTTCTGTGTAGAATTTTCTTATAGTTGGTTAAATAACAACTTTTTCTAGGTTTCCTTTAAATACTACAGAAGTAAAAAATATTTATAGCTCAAGAACTCATCTCAATTTTCTCAATATTGATAAAGGCTAAATGTCTATACCAGCATAGTCCAACAGAAATTTCTGCAATGATGGAAATTTTCTGTATCTTTCCTCTCCAATATAGCCACTATTCATGTGTGGCTACTGAGTACTTGAAATGTGGCTACTACAACTGAGGAGCTGAATTATTAATTTTAATTAAGTTGAAATAGCCATACATGTCTAGTGGCTACCACATTGGACAGTGCAGGTCTGGATAATCTCCATAGAATACAACACCTAATGAAATAATGAAAAACTGAGCAGTGTTTTTACAGAGTATCTGCCATGTGAAGCATCTGAGATAGCATGGAAAGAACACATCATTCTGCACTCATGACCTCTGGGTTCCAAATGAGGCCATTATTTATCAGCAATAAGAGTGAAATCACATAATATAATACATACACCTCATCTGTGAAATGGGGCTAAAAGTACCTGCCTTTGAGGAGACAGAGTGATTAAACTTGTTCGTATGTATAAATACTCTATAAAATGAAAAGAATCATATGCAATTATATAATCATTTCTATAACTATGTGGGGAAAGGACAGCACGGCCACAAACCAATCACAAAGCTATTTATCTAAGACTAGCCTCAACCCCATGATTAAACACCTGCAGCAATAGTCAAGTGACTCTGCTCATCACTGCCTCATTACAGGTAGATAAAATATACAGAGAAAATGGTATTCTGATTAGACCAAAAGGTGATTTAACTGTATATCAACATTCTTTATCCTTAAAAGCTAACTTTTTAGCCTTTTATAACAGCTAACAGATGTGAATTAAAAAGTAATAAACAATGCCAAAAATTTAGCATCCTTCCTCTTAATAAGTCAACAAAAAATTGGCAAGGCCACTGAGAAAATACTGACAAGGCTCCTTCACTTCAAAAGAAAACAGTGAAACAGCTCTTTGCTGTTTGGCCAGTTTATAGCTGTGGTGATAACTACAGAACAGGAAAAGTCCAGGGATATTTCTCAATACCCAGAAAACAAAAGTATGGTCCATGTCTATAAGAACATATATAATACCACCTTACATAGTTACAGCATTTTAAACATTTTACCTGTTTTCCTGAAGATTATACCTCATGTGATCCTCCTAATAATTCTATTAAGGAAGGAAGGAATAGTCTGATACTCTTAAGAAGCTGGAAATCATGATAAAAATTAAAAACATGCATATGATTATACAGTATTTCCCTTACCTTTTTTTTAACAGGTTTCACTTATGTTTACACATACTTTCTTGTTTAAGGAAAACAAAACAAAAAGGTTCTATTAACTCATACTAACTGAATAGTATATTTCCCGATTTTGATAACAATGTTCCAAAGACAAAGAAAACAAATGCTTATTAAATCCAAAATTCATTCCACCACGTATGTACATACATCCTTTTAACTCTGATTGAAGAACCAACCATTCAAAATCAATGCAAAGGTAGTTGCTTCTCGGCCTTTTGGCTAAGATCAAGTATAAAATCAATCCAAAGGTAAATAACACAAATACTCTGGCCACTACATGCTAATGAGTTGGTTATCCAAAAAAGAGTTTATCCATTTTATTAATTTACCAGACATAAATTGCAAGCTTTTTGATTACTAATGATACAATTTAAGTTTTGAAGTACTGGCTTGTTAAAAAGATAATGTCCTCGTAAATTTTTAAAATTAAATTTCAGGGAATAAACGTATTTCCATACATATCCTCTTATCTCAAGAGGCAGTCTCCTTCTGTATCTTACACGTATCATCATTTCCCTCTTTTCTCACTTAGGATCAACTTTCAATCCTCTTCCTTCCTATTCTTTGAGCTGTCTATTCACAAATTAAAACTCCTACAAAAAAATTTTTGGAGATAAGAAGTAGTCCAACTTGTTTTAAATTACCATCATTTTAAATCTGTGAAACAAGGGATAAATAAGGATATAAGATGAGGACTTTAAAAGATACAAATCTCCTAAGAAAAATAAATAGAAATCCTAACAAAAAAATCTTATTTATATTAGTAAGAACTTACTTAAATTGATACATTAAATACAATCAGGTTTTACCCTAAATTACGGTAAATGATTTGTCAAATAATCCATCATTTTAAATTTCACCTTAAAAATTAAACCAGTTAATACACAGTCCATCAAAAAGATTAAATTTTACTGTATGTAAATTTAAATTTTAAAAAATTAACCCAGTTAAGAACAAATCTTTATTACAAAGCTATGCTTTTGGTTTTTTTTTTTTTCTTTTTAGAGACAGGGTCTTGTTCTGTTGCCCAGGCTGAAGTACAGTGGGGTGATCACAGCTCACTGTAACCTCGAACTCCTGGGCTCAAGCAATTCTCCCTGCCTCAGCCTCCTGAGTGGCTAGGACTATAGGCATGCACCACCACACCCAACTAATTTTTTTTAATTTTTTTTATAGATGGGGTCTCGCTATGCTGCCCAGGCTGGTCTTGAACTCCTGGCCTCAAGTGATCCTCCTGCCTTGGCCTCCCAAAACGCTGGGATTACAGGCATGAGCCACTGTACCCAGCCTGCTTATTTAAATAAATGCAGATGTGTCATTTTGGTAAGAAATGTTATAATACTTAATGTATTTAGGATATCTTTCCATAATAACAAAATAACTTTACTGCCATTTAATCATCCATAATTAGACTTTAAAATCAACCTATTAAAAAGTCTCAAAAGAATGACTTATGTGATTGTGGTTTTAAGGAAAATTCAAATACTAAAATTTTAAGGCTTCAATTCCAGTTATTTTGGGTATTTCAATCTGAAAATAACAGTTAGGTTAGAATAAACTCTTAATTTAGTACAAGCACAAAATGTGGTTTTAGTTTATTTTTCAAAATATATATCAGAAAATAAATAATTTATATAAGTACATACAATTATTTATTGAAATCTTACAAATTTCTTTGAAGCCCCAGGAGGTCTTACATAAATAACACTTGGAATCTTCATCCCACTATCTAGACATACCACTATGAATATGGAAATGAACTGCTACTTATCACAAAAGAATAGGAGCTGCATCTTTAACAATTATCACTGCCATCAAATTTGGATATAAAAGAGGCACTAAAAGTTCAGAGACTTAGGTACTATGATCAAGTCAGGGATATACAGTCCTTTACTTTAGGATAATCAAGTCTCCATTATCCATTTCTAACTAGACAGAGAATAAATTCTATGATTATCCCTTAATTCAAGAAGATGCCATGGATCAGCAAAACAAATTTGTTTGATTTTTGAGAAAAAAATTTCACTCAAATGCAGTTATTTTAGATTAAGTTTTGGCAACAATATGGAAAGATGAATTTAGGCAAAAATGTCAACACTGTAAATTATAAACATTAGTCTGGTTATTAAAGACCAATCAATGCACTGTGTTACTGTTAACAAAAAGATTAAAATTCCAATGATTTCAAATTTTCCTATGTCAAATGGACCTGGCCACTAGGAACCAAAGACTTATTTTCCTTTTTTGTACTCTTGTTCCCACACACTTACCAAAGTTTCTATTATGTATTACACTATTATCTGATTATAAAATAGTTTACACTATAAACACCAAATATTTGAGGGAAAAAAGCCATAAAATAACTAAAGCAGAATACCCTGTTCCTACCACTGTGTACACACTTATCTGTAGCTAGCCTGGCATTTAAAATTTTACAAACTATCCAGTAAGAATGCCAAAAGAAAGCAGTGACAAACCTGAAAGAATAGCTTCTTTCAAATATAGTAACATATGGGAGAACTTCCTGATATCATTCACCAACTCCTTGATGTAATCCGGATCAAAAATGGAGTTGGAACTTATGGACTTGAGCCCCATTTCAGAAGCTGTAACATCAGTAGAGAGTTGGCCTGATGCCCAAACACGTTTTTTCTTTGTCTTTTTCTGTTTGTGAGCAATCATCCTTTCATTTAACAGTCAGAAAAACGGAAATCCTTAAGGGAACAAGAAACAACAAAAAAAAGAGAGAGAAACAAAAATACTACATCAGTTAGGAAAATACTATACTAGGTTTTCACAAACAGCCCTCTTTGGTATTCCATTTTTTAAATTTTTTAAATAAATTAATAAAACACTGTATTTCTATTAATAGCAGCTTCAGTTTATTAAGTGCCAGTAATCCCGACAACTCTGATATGCAAACTATAGTTCTTTTCATTTCACAAGTGAGGAACCTGAGGTTTAGAAGTTAAAAATGTCTAAGCTCCCAACTGATAAATAATGAACTCAGACTTAAACCTAGATCTGCCTCAATGCCAAAATTCATGCTCTTAATAACTTCCTCTTAATTCCTAGGGTATAGAATTTTTTTCAACTGTAAAAGTTGTTCTGAAACATCACTTAGTGGAAGGTCATATTCTCCCTCTATGACATCACCTTCAAAAATAAAGATGAAACATGGGCTTTGAAAAATAAATATCTGTTTTCAAAATCCTCCTCCATCACTTACTTATTGTATGACCTACTCGTCTCTTCACTTTGGTCTGCTCATTTATAAAATGGGACTAACATCCTGACAACACCTACATCAGGAGATTATTGTAAGGATTAAACAAAACCATGGTATAGAAGTGTCCAGCATATAAAAGAAGTTCATTTACAGTTAGTTTTTCCTAATAATCATATATATATATATATCCACACACACACACAAACACACCACATCCTGGGTTATCAAGTCCCATCAAGAATACTTCTTTGTTGAAAACAAGTTATAAGGGTGTGTACTAATCTGACATACCCTAACTGGTTGAAAAAAATAAATGTGTGATTATCTCAGCAATATTTTTTATAATTTCAGGATGATATAGTAAATAGGCAATCTTTTGGTATGAGACATATTTAGATTTGAATCCTGGCTCCAATATTTTCTAGAATGTGACCTGTACAATTTACCTACAGGTTTGTGTGAAGATTAAAAGGGATCACAAAATTAAAAGACTTCATATGTTTAAACACCTAATTCTGGCACATAATTCCAGAAAATCTTAGTTTTTTCTTCTTCATCCTCATTTTATCTTTCCAGAATTAAAAGTCCCAATTTTGTTTGTCTCTCTTGAAATCAAGAAAGGAATGACTAGAGGAATTATATTAGCTCAAGCATTATAACGAAAACATTTTTCAAATATTTTGTCTTGTATTATTTGAATACTTTCAAAATGGTAGAATGACTAGGGACTTCTGTGAAATCTACATTAGAAAGTTTTACGTAATATTCATTCTAGTCAAATGTAAGATATATTACTGCATCATTTACTCTTTCATAAACCTCATCCACCCCATAGATTTTTTTTTTCTTCCTGATCTATAGTTCTCTAATCAATCTACTTCTACTAATATCTCTATTGATTCCACACTGGTAAATTATCATCATTTCTTGTCTCAGCTACTGTAATAATTTCCTAACCTAGCCACATCCACTCTTGTCCCATTCCAGATGCAGTGAATGAATTTTTCAAACATAAATCTCATGATGTCATTTCTCTGCTCAAAACTCCTCCAAAGGACAAGTGAGACGCTACCATGTTCTCTATAAGGCTCAACATGAGATCGGGTTCCCACCTACCTGTGCTATGTCATCTGGAGAGACAACTCCTGGCTCTCAACACTCCTGCCACACACACACCTCCTTCTTGTTCTTCCAAAAGTATTTGTTTACCATGACCCACAGCAGGAAATAATTTTATATCATGAGCCAGTTTACATGGTTAGTATGTTATGTTTGTATGTGGTATGTATTTAAGAATACATTTGTGCTTCATAAAACACATTCTGGCTAAGGATCCACGTGATGTACAAGAATTTTTTTTGTTCTAATCCATTTCAGTTTTTAAAATGCTGGTTTTAAAAATTCACTAAATTGGTTTCAATTCACTAAATTGGTTTCATACATGTAATGGGCCATGACCCTACAAGCTTGAAAAACATCAGTTGTTCAGCTCAGGGTCCTGTCTATAGGCAGTTCCATTTGCCTGGAATAGTCCTTCTTTATTCATTCTGATCTCAGCACTTCCTCAAATAAACTTTCCTGGACCACCCTCACCACCCCCCATAACCACCACAACCAATTAGAGCAGAATCTCCGGTTAGATGCTCTATAGCTGCGATCTTTAAGCCCCCGGCCTTGGACTGGTACTGGTTCAGTGGCCTGTTAGGAACCAGGCCGCACAGCAGGAGGTGAATGGTGGGTGAGCGAGTGACGCTTCATCTGTATTTACAGCTGCTCCCCATCACTAGCATCACCGCCTGAGCTCTGCCTCCTGTCAGATCAGTCACTGTCTCCCATCACCCCCAAATGGGACTACAGCTAGTTAAAGGAAAAGGAGCTCAGGGCTCCCACTGATTCTGCATTATGGTGAGTTGTATAATTATTTCATTATATATTACAATGTAATAATAATAAAGTGCACAATAAATGTAACACACTTGAATCATCCCAAAACCATACCCACCACCCCCACCCCCACGGAAAAACTGTCTTCCATGAAACGGTCCCTGGTGTCAAAAAGGTTGGGAACTGCTCCTCTATAGCATCCTGCACTTTTCATTATTGCCTTTCTCACAGTTCAAATAAGTGATTCATGTCTTCCCATTTAGACTATAATTTATAGGAAATCAAGACCGTGTCTGTTTGCTAACCATGTGTTCTCTGCTCACAGCACAGAGCTTAGCATATAAGTTATGAACTACTCAAAACTATTCACAGAATGAATAATGAATTTACAAAAATAATAATGGGCTTATAAACTTATAAAATTTCAACTCATTTTTATAAAAACAAAAATAGTTAACTCTGGGATATTGCAATGTTCTGAAGTAAAACCAAAATTTTTAAAAAATCTATTTGTAACCTAGGCACTCTCTGAAAAATCCTTGTTCTCTTCCCATACTGCTTCCTCCCCCTCTTCTTGCAGAGATGCTCCTTCAAGATCCAGCCTGCTTAGCCTAGCAAGGTGGCATGCACCCATAGTCTCAGCTACTCTGGAGGCTGAGGTGGGTGGATTGCTTGAGCCTGAGAGAGTTCAAGTCCAGCCTGGGCAACATAGTGAAACCCATCTCTTAAAGGAAAAAAAAAAAGTCCATCTCTAAAATGGTATCTTTAAAAAAAAAGAGTACACGAAGCTGAGTGAAGACAAGATTACATAAAACTGAAACCAAAGTTGGATTTCTATTATTGTTTCTCCTGATTATCAAACACAGAACTCCAACACTTTCCTAATAGCTTAAGTGCCTTTATTCAATATCCTTTTGTTAATCTCAAATTATTTCTAAGAATGTAATTTCTACACTTAAACTAGTCTCAAAACCTATCTAACATTAATCCTTAAATATGTAGATCATTTCTAAAATGAAGCTAGAGCAATTTCTGAGCACAATTATTACACCTAAGCCTCCCTTCCCACCAACAAAAACAAAACACTCAAGTGCCTTGTTTGGGCAGCTCTTTTACAAATCACTGATTGAAAAAGCTATTAGCCTAACAAATCTTACCATTTTTGCAGTTTATTTAATAAAGTCATTCTGTTTAGTACTGACAGCTTTTAAATTCAGCAAATTAGAGAACTGGTCACTGTCACTGGTAAAGATGGTTACAAAAATTAAAGACATATCATGAATTTCAAATAAAACAATCCACCTATTTGGGCAAAAAGAACTTATTTAAGTACCTGTGTGTCAAATTAGTAACCCAAAGTTGTAAAAAGTGTTTCAAAATGCTTAAATATCTTTAGACAAGACTAAGAAAATATGCTTTAAAAAAATCAAAAACATATGACAGGAAGAGAAGGAACTAAAAAGAATTATACTCTACCTCTAGTCAGCATTATGATGATTAGTGTGCTAATTTTGTTATATATTCTTTACTACTTTTCATATTTCAAACTGAAAAAAGGAAACATTACAAATGAAAAAAATGTTTAAAATAACCAACTTAACCCAAGCTTTCATAATTGAACTATGATGATGAGAAAGTTTGGACAATACACCCTTTCCAGGAGCATATACACTAATTTCTCATGTGCCAAAATGGATAATCTCTAGTTGGTGGTAACATAAAACGTAGTTAGTAATATTCGAAACCGGCAATTTAATTAAATTAGGTAATAATGTATGGAAAGTACTTAGGAGAATGCCTGGCTCATCATGAAGACTCAATAGCTGTTAATTATTACTAGCAGTGCTTTATTGTGAGAAATTGTTTTTGAACATACTTAAGTAATAATTAAACAAGATGTGGCTTCACTACAATAAATCTGTAGATTATAAGCAAGAAATATAGGACTGGAAACAATTCCAGAAACTTAACTGACTTGTGGAAACCTACTAAAAGGGCTTCTAAGTGAAATTTGAACTGTGCAAACAGATTGTTGAGCAAAATATTTGTGAAACTCTAATTCTGGTGCATCTCTTCCAACTCCAAACCATCAACATTAAAAACATGTATCATCTACTTCTCAAACAGTTCTGTAGCAAGGAGAAAATTACTATGCAAAACTACTTTCTCTGTATGTTGTAAATTCTAAGTAATATGAGCATTAGAAATTTGGTCACATACTTCCCGGTCTCCTAAAAAATCGTATTTTCAAGACTTCAGTAGCCTGTGTTAATCAAATGTCCCATTTGCCATGCACATCCCCCCCCGCCAGGTACAGTACAGAAGTATTTTTCCTTTTAGGGCTAGGCTGTCTAATTGAAGTGCAAAACTGCCCCAAATATATGTACTTAATAGTACCCATCTTACTATTTCTACCTGAGGAAAAATTGCCAGATTTTTCAGAAATCTGCTATTTCAGCACAATTTCTGATTTGGTAAGAATCTATTTTAAAGATGCTTAAAAAAAATTAGAAGAGTTCACTCTGAAGGTATTTAATTATATTTTTTAAAAGCACTCCCCACAAAAACAGAATAGGGACATGTGAGAAACAGTTTTATCAATAACATGCAAACAATTTCTAAAGGAAGGTGTGCAACACACATACACTTCATTCACTTCTGTGCAGTTAAACCCAGCATGCTTAAAAAAGAGGAAGCTGCCCAGCCTCCCACGCCTCCAAAATGTCTAACATTCCTGGCAGACAAGGCTCTCCCCTTTGACCAGCCAAAACTACCCATTGCCAAAGAGCACGTTCCCCACCTCAGGATTTACATGAAGAGGGAAGAACAGAGTAACCAAAACGGACAGCCAACGCTGATAACAACAGACAAAAGATATATGACAGACAAAAGATACACGAGCAGTCAGATGGGGACATACGGAGAAAGGGGAAGGGGCACCAAGCTCCTGTCTTTAGCAGGTACCTGCCCTCCGAAAAGGTTTGAGGCCAATACCCTCTGAGGAAGGCATTAAAAAAAGATAAACATAGAGACGCGAGGCTCGTCAGTCACTTAGGACTCCACCTTGAAACGTCCGACTTCAGCTCACCCGTCCCATGTAATTCTTTTAATGAAAACCATCAAACCCCAAAGCACGTCCACAAAAGAGCTGGGACAAACCGCAGAGACTGAGGAAACCTCGAAAAGAAACCCAGAAGACAGGGACGAGAAGAACAATAAACCACGGAAATCCTAAAATATTTCGGGAACCGGAGCCCAGTCGGAGTGAGGAATGCAGTCAGAGCCGGTAGGAGCGGGACGGGGATCAGAGGCAAGAGCACAGACTCCGCACCAAAAGCGCCGGGGTTTAAGTCCTGACGCTGCCAATCACTAGAGTGTGTGCTTGGGCAGATTTTTAACCTCAGTTTTCCCTTGTGAAAAACGAGTTGACCAATCATGGACCTGTCGTGAGGATTAAGAGTTAAAATGTGTCAAGTTCTTAGAACAGCAGGCAGTCAGTGGTACCGGCTATGTGTGCGCTTTTATCATCATCAGCATAATCTGCTCCGCCACGGCTCGCGTCCTCCCCGCTCGTCCGCGCCGGCCTCCCAGGCGCGCCCCTCGCCCCGGTCGGACACTCCCCGAGGACCCCCGGCCCTCGCCCCGGTCGGACACTCCCCGAGGACCCCCGGCCCTGGCCGGTGGGTGCCAGTACCCAGCCCAGTCCGCATCCGCGTCTGCTCGGGGCCGTCGGGACCCTGGACGGCAACATGCGGGCGCCCGCGGCCGCCCCACACTCACCGCGGCGCTCCATCCCGCGTCCCGGACGCGGACGCCCGCCCAACACTCACGGCCGCCGCTGCCCCCATTCCCCACGGCCCGCGGACAACCCTCCAAGCAGCCGCCGCAACGACCGCCACAACCGCGACAGCCGCGGCCGCCCCGCCCCCCGCCTCGCGCCGCCCGCCCCCAGAGCCCAGCCCATTGGCCAGCGCTCGCGGGGGAGGGGCCCGGCGACCCGCAGCACGTGGGGGCGGATGCCGGCTAGCGCGCTGGGTGCGGGTTGTCAAATGCACCCCAGCCTGACACTGTTCCCACAATTGCGGGGACGTGTCGGCCACCCTTGCGCTTGCAGCAGGGCGCAGCGACTTAGAAAAAAGTCTCCTGATGACTAGATGCGGCAAATGGGCACTCTGAGACGACCAATCTACATTTCTTCTAAGGTACTTCTTTGGACCACGTTTTCCCTCTCTCTCCAACCCCCCTGGGGTGGGGGTGGGGTTCCACACAAGTAAAGCGTGACACAGGCCCGGCCCAACACCTTTCCAGAATGAACTACCTCAAAACCAGCCAACTACTCTGCCCTTTGTACCACTTAGGCCTATCTTACTTTGTTCAGCTGCACTCTCAAACTCATCTCAGAATGAGAAAAAAGTCTGAGAAAAATGGCATAATTTACGAAAGCAGCAGAGGCCGTAAAGCACGTACCTCCCGTATCAGACTACTCACTGGAACAAGCAATTTCATTTATCTTAGTGCTGGAACATTCAGAAAGAACTGACGGAGGAACAGGTAGAAAAGTGGGGAGAGAGGTGTGAATAGTGCTGGGGGAGGAGAGAAAAATTATCACACACAGGAGAGACAGAAAAAGACACAGCAGTGCGAAGAGAAGGGGAAAGAAAATGGAGTGCAGACATAGGAAGAAAGGAAAATCAAGGAAGGCAGAAACAGGTGAAGACAGTGAGAGAAAAATAAAAGAAAGGAGAGACTACTCAGACTGAAAAAGGGAGCCAGCATGATAGAGCCAACAAGTGGGATAGTGAGAGCAGGAGAAAATACTCATTGACAAAGAGAAGAGGGACACCTCTCATATCTTTGAAACAATGTTGGGGAAATAAAACAAATTTGGCCCCTCTGTTACTACTTGGAAAAGATAAATAATGAAAACACTCAGCTTCTTGGTTACTTTAGCTCCACACTGGATTTTTTAGACTCAACTTACACAAATTTCCTCCTCAAACCCCGAACACAACAGTACCAAGGACAAGCCACAAATACTCTGGAAACCTCAAAACCAAACTTCCTTCTAACCACAGTGAAAAAGAAAAATGCACCAAGGATTCTCACCATAGAAACCAATGATGCCTGAACTGAAGCAAACTTACAAGAGACAAAGGAGTCCTCAAGCCAAAAAGGGGCTGGAACAGTGCAACTATGATTAAATCATAAATAAGGTTTTTGGAAGGAAATTTGAGGAAGTCCCTCAACCTCAAACGTCCCCTTAAGTCTATTTTAAAAATTATTTGCACTTATCCAGCATTCCCCTTAATAAAGAGGATTGTGTTCCTGATTAAAACAGAACTGGCAACATCACTGACAAGTTCACATGAACAGGTTCCTGATGGAGAGAAAGGGGGTGTGGATGGAGGTGGTGGTGTGGCAAAGACAGAAAGGAGCACACAGGAGGGAGAGAAAAGCTGGGAAAGAGAGACAAAGAGAGAAACTGTAGAGGGGAGAGAAAGAGAGGGAAAAGAATAAAGAAGACAGGGGAGAATGCACAGGCAAAGGGAGGCAGAGAAAGGGAAAATGAGACAAAGATGAAGATAAGAAAGACAAACAGAGGTGGTAAAAGAGAAAGAGAGAGAGACTACCCACTGATAGAGAAAAGGAAGAGGGTCACTTCCCACATGCAAACAGTTCTGAGGGAAATGAAGCCAGTTAGGCCCCTAGCTTATTACCTGAAAAAGATAAATATGAGAACCTGAGGGTCCTTGATTATCTGGCTTCACAATTATTTTTCAGGCTTAATTTTTTAAAATTTACCCATTAAGCTGTACCAATATCAAAAGCACTACCAAATACACCTAAAAACCAAACATTCCTTCAAACCCCACCAGAGAATGATATACCATGAACACTTACGAAACCACTGTTGACTCAAAACTGAAAGGTATCAATGGGGGAAGAGGAAAGGATTCTGAGGGCCAAGGAGGGTGGGGCAGGGCAACTCTCAGAGAGTTCAAGGGAGCAAAGTCTACCCCTCACATCTGCTCTGGGTTATTCTTAACACCCTCCACACCAGATCTACTTCTAAACCATTCCAAAAAAGCTAACTATTGTGCATAGGACATGACACAGAGTGGGTCTTCAATGAATGTCAGATGGTTAAATTGTAAGGTTTTCTGAGGGAAAATTTGGTCTCAATCTTAATCCTTCTCTTAAATCTCTTAAAAAATACATTATCTGCCATTTATCCAGAGGATGATGACATTTGGAAATATTTGCAAAAATGGTAGTTCACTTTTAATTTAAAAGGGTTATTTTATTAATCACCCCTACTTGCATTTTGTTTGAAGTAATTTTATATCACGCAAATAAATTTTAAGTATGAAAAGTACATTACTACAATACCTTTCTTCAAGTCCAAAATTCCTGGTTTATAATAAAATTATAAAGTGTTTAAAACCATCAGTTTATCTGTCATAGAAGTCCAATATCTTAAGTTGTTCAACAAGTTGCAGAAAAATGGAAGCAGCATATAATTGGGGAAAAAAATTACTTGTGTTTTTACCATTTTATATTATTATTGCCTCTGGTTTTTTTTCCTTCTCAAACAGAAATTCACATCCTCTGTGATACTGCACTTGAGTCAGTCATTCTGTGCAGCCTCAACTTATATATTCTTAAAATCTTCGTGTGTTCACTTCAAAATATCTGTGACACCAGACTGAACAGATTAATGATCTTTCTATCTGCAGTGGTGACATCATCAGTATTGTTTATTTTGCTAGATAGGTGTCTTCATATCCTGAAGTTGATTCTGCAGTGTAGATAGCCTAGTTTTCATAGCTGAACACAGGTCTAAAAACATTTGACAATGTCTGAAGACATTTTTGGTTGTCATAATTGGGGTGGGGGATTCTACTGACATCTAGTGGGTAGAGGCCAGGGATGCTCCTAAACACCCTACATGCACAGCAGAGCTCTAACCCTCAACAAAGAATTATCCAGCTCAAAAGGTCAACAGTGCCAAGGTTGAGACACCCTGTTCTAGATCCAACTACCACTTTATAAGCTATAAGACAGAGGAAATTACACCACAGGACACACTCAGCAAAATCTGGACTGTGGGCCATTTTATAGGGTAAACAACATGATTTCTTCACCAAATAAATTGCAAGAAAAAAGATGAAAAGAAAAATTTCTGGATTAAAAAATCCTTAAAAGATATATCAAGTGCAGGAATAAATAAGACCAGACTTACCCTTCCACTGTAGTAAACAACCATAAAACTGGACAAAACACATATTGTTTTCAGACACTGGACTACACATAGTACAGGACTATGATCTCTGAGAGAGAGGATCACAAACAAGGTAAGCCCTACAATTGTCCCAACTTTCTGCCTAAAGGCACATTCTAGACCATGGCACAGGAAGTGGGAAGCCAAGCAGAGTGTGGCACTCTTGCTAAGTTCAGGAGATAGGGATCATAGTTCCAGGACAGTGGGGTAACTAGAATCCATAGGACAGAGTACCAGAGAGGAAGGAAGTAGAAAAAGAAAGAGCTCCAGAAATTTGCACAGGGAATTCCTTTATTCTCTTGCTGAATACTAAGATGCACATGTGTAGGGCAAAACTCCACAAGGTTAGGCAAAGAATTTCCAGGGAGCTGTAGCTGAACAATCCCCAGGTTTCCCACAGTGCTAAGAGAACTCTGAGTTCTCATCAGCCAGAGTAGAGAGACCTGCTGAATATCCCAGGGGAGATCCTAGAAGGGCATGTCTTGTAGTACATCTAACCAAGCCCTTAAAAAAAAAAAAAAAAAAAGAATTCTAGACCCATTCCAGTGAAGCTTCAGAACAAGCACATTTTGTAATTTTTATTTTTTTTATGAGATAGGGTCTCACTCTTACCCAGGCTGGACTGCAGTGACATAATCATAGCTCACTGCAGTCTTGAACTCCTGGGCTTATGCAATCCTCCCACCTCAGCCTCCCAAGTAGCTGAGACTACAAGCATGTGCCACCACGCCTGGCTAATTTTTTTATTTTTTGTAGAGAGGGGGTCTCACTATGTTGCCCAGGCTGTTCTTGAACTCCTGGCCTCAAGCAATCTTCCCACGTGGGCCTCCCAAAGTGCTGGGACTACAGGAATGAGCCACCACACCTGGCTATTTTGTAATTTTTTTTTTAAAGCTGATATTTTAAACAAAAGTAATATCAATGTGTTGTGACATTTACAACATATATAGAAGTAAAATATATGACAACAGAGTGAAGGAGAAAGGCAATGAAAGTATACAGTATGGTTCTTACATTATAGGTGGAGTAGCATATTATTATTTGACAGTATACTGTAAGTCAAAAATGTATATCACAATCTCCAGAGATACAGTTAATAAGCCAATAGTGGGCAAAAATAGAATCTCAAAAACTTAATCCAAAAGAAGGCAAGACAAGAAGGAAAAGAGACAAAGAACAGATGAGACAAATAAAAAACAAATAGCAAGGTGACAGACTTAAACCCAATCACACTACTAATTACATTAAATCTAAATACTCTAACCACCCCAGTAAGAAGGGGGAGAGAGAGCCTCAGAATGAGTAAAAAAGTAAGACCCAACTCTACAGTGCCTATAAAAAAAGGACTTGACCGAGCACGGTGGCTCACACCTGTAGTCCTAGCACTTTGGGAGGCCAAGACAGGAGGATTGCTTGAGGCCAAGAGTTTGAGACCAGCCTGAGCAAGAGCAAGACCCTATCTCTACAAAAATAGAAAAATTAGTCAGGTGTGGTGGCACACACCCATAGTCTCAACTACTTGGGAAGCTGAGGAAGGAGGATCACTTGAGCCTAGGACTTTGAGCTATGATGATACCACTGCACTCCAGCCCTGGCAATGGAGTGAGACTCTGTCTCAAAAAAAAAAAAAAAAAACAAAAACAAACAAACAAAACAGACTTGAAATACAAAGACACAGATATATTGAAAGCAAAACAACAGAAAAAGATACACCATGCAACCACTAATCATAAGAAAGCTGAAGTGATTCTATTAAATAGGTATCAGACAAGGAATTACCAAGGATAAAGAACAATATTTCATAATGATAAATGAGTCACTTCATCATAAAGACAAAACAATACTAAAAGCATATGCACCTTAAAATAGAGGTCCAGAATATATGAGGCAAAATCTGACAGAAATATATGGAAAAGTAAGACAAATCCCCAATGACAGTTAAGATTTCAACAATCTTCTCTCAGTAATTGATAGAATAACAGAAAATCATTAAGGATATAGAAGACTTGAACACCACTATCAGTCAACTTAACTTGATAGACATTTATAGAAAATTCTACCCAACAATGACAGAATATACATTCTGTTCAAATATACATGGAATATTCACTAAGACAGACCATACGTGGGACCATATAACAAGTCCCAATAAACTTAAGAGGACTGAAATCACGCAGTGTATGTTCTCTGACACCCCCAAAAATTAAATATGAAACCAATAACAAAGATATCTGGGAAATCCCCAAGTATTTGTAAATTATAAAGCATATCTTTAAAATAATTCATGGGTCAAATTTCCACGAGAGAAATTTTAAAATATTTTGAACTGAATGAAACTAAAAATAGATTTCAAAATGTAAAGATTATACAGTAAAAGTTGTGGTTAGAGAAATACACAGTTTTAGATACTTTATTTTTTAAAAAGAAGGGTTTAAAATTAATGATCTAAGCTTCCATTTTAAGAAGTTAGAAGACAAAAGAGCAATGAAAGCCTAAAGTAAGAAAGAGGAACAAAATAATAACAACAGAAATCAATGATATAGAAAACAGACAAGAGAGAAAATTCAATGTAGCCAAAAGCTGGTTCTTTGAAAAGATCAATTAAATTGATAAATATCTAGCTAGACTGATCAAGAAATAATGAGAGAAAACCCAAACTACTTACATCATGAATGAAAGAAGGGACATCAGTACAGACCCTACAGATATGAAAAAATCCCTTGAAAGACACAAATAACTAAATCTGACATAAGAAATAGAAAATCATTATATGTATTAAAGGATTTAATTAATAGCTAAAAACTTCCTCCAAAGAAAACTTAGATGGGCTTCACTAATAAAATCCATTGAACCAGATAAAATAATCCTACACAAACTCTTGAGAAATAGAGGAGACGGAACACTTCCCAACTGATTCCATGATGCCAGCATTACCCTGATACCAAAAACAGACAAAGACATTACAAAAAAACTACAAAACAAATCCTTAAGATAGTATTAGTAAGTCAAATCCAACAATATATAAAAAGAATATTACGTCATGCCCAAGAAGTGTTTATCCCAGGAATACAAGCTTAGTTTAACATTCACTAGAGAAAAACCATGTGATCATCTCAAAACATGCAGAAAAAGTATCTGGCAAAATTCCATTCCCGTTCTTGATTAAAACAGTCAGCAAAGTAGGAATAGAAGAAAATTTCTTCAACCTGATAAAAGGCATCTATAAAAAAACTACAGCTAACATTATAGTTACTGGTGAAAGACAATGTTTCCCCCTTAAGATTAGTATCAATATTGTTACTGAAGGTCTTAGTAGTACAGTAAAATAAAGAAATGAAATGCATTCAGACTGAAAAAGATGCAAAACTCTTTATTCAGAGACAAAATGTTTATATACCTAAAAAAATCCTAAGAAACCTATAAATGAGCTACCACATCTAATAAATGAATATAGCAAGAACACAGAATACAAAGTCAATATACTATAATCAACTTTATGTGTATACAGTAGCAACAAACTGAACGATAAAGTTTTTAAAACCAGTATCATTTACAATAACATCAAAAAATAAGATACTTTCAGGAATAAATTTAACAAAATATGTGCAAGATTCTAAATGGGAAACTATAAAACACTACTGTAAGAAATTAAAGATTTAAATAAATCGACAGGTATACCACACTAATGGATAGGAAGACTCAATATTCTTAAGATGTTAATATTTCTCTAATTGATCTCAAGCAATCCCAAACAAAATCCCTCCAGGCTTTTTTGCAATTTATATTAAAATGTTAAAGATATGAAATAGCCAAAAAAATTTTAAAAAAGAACAAAGTTGAAGGATTTACACTGCTTGACTTCAAGATTTACTACAGAACTACAGGAGTCAAGGCAGGGTGATACTGGTGTAAGGAGAGACATATAGATCAACAGAACAGAATAAAGTGCAGAAGTAAACCTATAGACAGGCATACCTCAGAGATAATGCTGGTTCAGGTCCAGACTACCACAATAAAGTGAATATCACAATAAAGCAAGTCACACAAATTTTATGGTTTCCCAGTGCATATAAAAGGTATGTTTACATTATACTATAGTCTATTAATGGTGCAACAGCAGTATGTCTGGGGAAAAAAACATACATATTTAAGTAAAAAATACTTTTTTGCTAAAAATGCTAATGATCACCCGAGCCTTCAGTGAATTGTAATATTTCTGCTGGTGGAGGGTTTTGCCTCCATGTTGATGGCTGCTGACTGATCAGGGTAGGGTGGTGGTTGCTAAAAGTTAGAGTGGCTGTGTCAATTTCTTAAAATAAGACAATAATGAAGTTTGCCATGTTTGTTGACTCTTTTTTTCAAGAAAGGTTTCTCTGTAACATATGATGCTGTTTGACAGCATTTTACCCACAGTAGAGCTTTCAAAATTGGAGTCAATCCTCTCAAACCCTACCACTGCTTTATTAACTAAGTTTACTCAATATTCTTAATCCTTTGTTGTCATTTCAAGAACGTTCATAGCATCTTTACCAGGAGTAGACTCCATCTCAAGAAACCACTTTCTTTGCTCATTTATAAAAAGCAACTCCTCATCAGTTCAAGTTTTATCATGAGATTGCAGCAATTCAGTCACATCTTCAAGGCTTCACTTCTAATTCTAAATCTCTTACTATTTCTACCCCACCTGCAGTGACTTCCTCCACTGAAGTCTTAAACCCCTCAAAATCATCCAAGAGGGCTGGAATCAACTTCTTCCAAACTCCTGTTTATGTTGATATTTTGACTTCCTTCTATGAATCACAAATGTTCTAATGGTATCTAGAGTAGTGAATCCTTTCCAGAGGGTTTTCAATTTACTTTGCCTAGATCTATCAGAGGAATCACTATCTATGGCAGCTACAGCCTTACAAAATGTATTTCTTAAATAATAAGACTTGAAAGTCAAAATGACTCCTTGATCCACAGCCTGCAGAATGGATGTTGTGTTAGCAGGCATGAAAACATTAATCTCCCTATACATCTCCATCAGAACTCCTGGGTGACCAGGTACATTGTCAACAAGCAGTAGTATTTTGAAAGGAATCTTTTTTTCTGAGCAGTAGGTCTCAACAGTAGGCTTAAAATATTCAGTAAACCATGCTATAAACAGATGTGCTATCATCCAGGCTTTGTTGTTCCATTTACAGAGCACAGGCAGAGGAAATTTAGCATAATTCTTAAGGGCCCTAGGATTTTCAGAATGGTAAATGAGCATTGGCTTCAACTTAAATTCACCAGCAGCATTAGCCCCTAACAAGAGAGTCAGCCTGTCCTTTGAAGCTTTAAACCTAGGCATTGACTTCTCCTCTCTAGCTAGGAAAGTCCTAGATGGCACCTTCTTCCAATAGAAGGCTGTTCCATCTACATTCAAAATCTGTGGTTTAGTGTATTCACCTTCATCAATTATCTTAGCTAGATGTTTTGGATAACCTGCTGCAGCTTCTACATCAGCACTTGCTGCTTCACCTTACACTTTTATGTTATGGAGACAGCTTCCTTCCTTAAACCTCATGAATTAACCTCTGCTAGCTTCACACTTTTCCTCTGCAGCTTCCTCACCTCTCTCAGTTTTTACAGAATTGAAAAGAGTTAGGGCCTTGCTCTGGATTAGGTTTTGGCTTAAGGGAATGTTGTAGCTGGTTTGATCTTCTATCTAGACCACTCAAACTCTCTCCATATCAGCAATAAGGCTATTTCACTTTCTTATCATTTGTGTGTTCACTAGAGCAGCACTTTTAATTCCTTCAAGAACTTTCCCTTTGCAATCATAACTTGGATAACTGTGTGGTACAAGAGGCCTACCTTTCAGTCTATCATGGTTTTCAACACGCCTTCCTCACTAAGCTTAATCACTTGTAGTTTTTGATTTAAAGTGAGAGATGTGTGACTCTCTCTTTCACTTGACCACTTAAGAATCCACTGTAAGGTTATTAATTGGCCCAATTTCAATATTGTTGTGTCTCAGGTAATAGGGAGACTCAAGGAGAGGGGGAGAGACAGGGAAATGGTTTGTTGGTGGAGAAGTCAGAACACACACACTTATCAAGTTCGCTGTCTTGTATGGGAGTGGTTCATGGTGCCCCAGAACAATTACAATAGTAATCTCAAAGAGCACTAATCACAGATCACCATAACAGATATAATAATAATAAAAAAGTTTGAAATACTGCAAGAATTACTAAAATGTGACAGAGACACAAAGTGAGCACATGCTATTGGAAAAATGGTGCCAACAGACTTGCTTGATGCAGAGTTATCACAAAGCTTCAATTTCTAAAATATGCAATATCTGCAAAGTGCAATAAAACAAAGCACAAATAAACAAGGTATGCCTGTATATATGGTCGACTGAATTTTGACACAGGTGCCAAAATAATTCAATGGGGGGAAAAAGTAGTTTTTTCAATAAACGGTGCTAAAATAACTTATCCATATTGGGAGGGAGGGGGAATAAACTTCAACCTTTATTTCTCAGCAAACCCTAAAATTAACTCGACATATATCATAGACCTAAACATACAACCTAAAACTATTAATCTTTGAATTCAGGGGTCAGAAAGGGCAGCTGCCTGTTTTTATAAATAAAAGTCTTCTGTGGAACACAGCCATGTTTATGTTTTGTCTTTTTCTAAATTTTTTTTTTTTTGAGACAGGGTCTTGCTCTGTTGCCCAGACTAGAGTGCAGTGGCATGACCATAGCTCACTGCAACCTCCAACTCTGGGGCTCAAGTGATCCTCCTGCTTTAACCTCCCAAGTAGCTGGGACTGTAGACACACACAACCATGCCCAGCTAATTTTTTTTTTTTAATTTTTTGTAGAGATGGGGTCTCGAATTCCCAGCTTCAAGCGATCCTGCCACCTCCACCTCCCAAAGTGCCGGGATTACAGGTATGAGCCATAGCACCCAGCCTGTGTATTGTCTATAACTGATTCTGAGCTACAACAGCAGAGCTGAGTAGTTGAGGCAGTATGGCTTGGAATTCTAAAATATTTACTATCTGGTCCTTTAAGAAAAAGTTTGAAGATCCTTTTCTAAAAGAAAATATGGGAGAAAACCTAGAGAATGATTTCTAACACACGAAAAGCAAGAACCATAAGAGAAAACGTTGGTAAACTAAACTTCAAAATTTAAAACGTCTGCTCTTTGAAAGACAGTGTTGAGAAATGAAATGCAAGCCACAAACTGGGGGGAAAAAAATCTGACAAAGGATTTATATCCAAATTGTATAAAGAACTCTTACAAATCAATAATAAGAAAACAAGCAACTCAATAAAATAATGAGTAAAGAAGTGAACATACATTCCACAAAAGAAGATACACAATTGGGCAAATAAGCACATGAAATAGTGCTCAACATCATTAGCATCAGGGAAATGAAAACTTAAACTATGATGAGATAACCATTAAATAGCCACAAGAAATTTTAATTTCAGCAAGACTGAAATACTAAATGCTGGTGAAGATGTAGAGCAAGTGTTAACTATAACACAATGTTTCTATACAAGGTACACATCACTTGGTAAACAGCCTGGCAGTTTCTTATACAAGTAAACATACATTTAACATACAATCCAACAATTCTTATGTACCCAAAAGAAATGTGGCTTATTTGATTATTAGAGTAATAATAAAGCCAAAAAATAAAGTGCAAACCCTCCACAAAAATCCTTATCATACCAAAGTGTGCTCCTAACCTTCCTTTTAAACCCCCTTGTTTCTTTACACACGAATGTGCCTTTACATGTTGTGGTTCATCACCATGCTGGAGGTCAGTGGGAAATTAAAAACAAACAAAATAACCTGCAAAGGTTCAAAGCAGAAACACGAAAGCTGGATCAGTGACATCTTTGGTAAAGGTTGAGCATCCCAAATCTGAAAATACGAAAATCCAAAATGCTCCAAAATCTAAAACTTTTTGAGCGCCAACATGATGCTTCAAAGGAGATGCTCATTGGGGCATTTCAGATTTTGGATTTTCACATGTGAGATGCTCAACCAATAATAATAATAAAAAAAGGTGAAGTTTGAGTAAGCACTTGAAGTAGGTGAGGAAGTTAGCCAAGTAGACATCTGGGGAAAGAGCAGCCTAGGAAAACCAGCAATTCTGCCCAGAAGTGCCTTCCTACCTGCTGTGCTTATTAAAATCATTCTTACCTTCAAGCTCACACAAAACACTACTTCTTCCAAGAAGCATTTTCATTTCCTGCACTGAAAATAAATCTTCCCTTTACTTTCCCATAGGACATTCAACATACTTCTCTCAGGAAACCTATGATATTATGCCTTGGACCCTATTTATTCAATATTATATATTGCCACCAAATAAATGGAAATGTTCTACAGGACTCTGTCTAACAGAGTGGGATCAGGCTAAATTTTCTGAGTGAATGCTGAATGAATCACCAGTGGTACAAGAATGAAAATTCTTCTAAGGTGCCTTCTGGACGTGAGCTTTGTTCAGTGTAGTACTAACCCCCTGGAACTAACAGCAGAGGCTGTAAAAGCCCACGTTCCTAGGTCAAGAGCTTTTACGAGTGGGGAAAGCGAAGATGCTGGGAGGTAGATTTTCTATTTTAGGAAAGTGGAGGGAGATGTAATGACCAGCCACCATACATTCCCTGAACAGTGCTTTCTTCACCTCAGCCAAAGTTCTATTTCCTGCCAATTTGGGGACTGAAACATTTTTTACCTGGACCTATCTTACTTTCTTAAAGTTCACTCTAAAACTCTTCTGAGAATCATGAGACATGTCCTGTAAAGCTAATGAAGCTTAAGCATCAGGGTTCCTCACTTGCACAGTTACTACAATACAGAAGCATTTCTATATAGGCATTTCTGGCAAATTGTCTAAAGAAATCATTGAAGAAAGAGACCTAAATCTCCAAGACTCCCCTAATTTGTTGTGATTTCTATACTCATTCTAAATATTAACTTTCATATCTAATTTTGAATTTTTTTTTCTTAAAGAGGGAACAACTTCTAAACTGAATGAGGAAGCGAGGCTAATTCCCAAAGAGGAAAGAAAAAAGTAAACGTAGAACAAAAAGCTCCTTGGCTATTTTGGCTCCACCGCGGTCTTGGAACTTTCACAAAACACCTCCTAACACCCCTTCCCCCAAAAGATCCACCGTTAGAAAACAGAGGATGTCAAAGATCCAAAAAACACAATGTAGAACTCCACCCTTGGTCTCTTAAGAGGGGTAGTGGTGAAAAAGTGAGATAAACGCGTCAGAGGGGGCATGTCAGAGAGGCTCAAAGGCAAAGAGAGTACTTGTCTACTCTGTTTCGACCAAAGCAAGGCCCTCCCCTGGAACTCAAGGGTTCTATCACAGACAGGGTCCAGCACACTTAGGGAAACAAACTCACAGGGACACGCTCTCCTTGCAGTAGCTGCCATGTCCCGGCTGGTCACTCAGGACTTTGCAAAACACACGACTTGCTCTAGGGTTACGGCTGGGAAAAGATGGATGGGGTGAGGGAGGGAGGAGTTAAGGGACAATAATAAAGGGAGGATAGAGACGGGGTGGGAGTGGAGTGAGACGGGGTGACAGAGACGCACCAGAGGGGGCACACGGAGAAAAAGGGCAGGAGGCTGTTTTTGCACCTTTAGGTCTCCCTCCCCCAAAGTAATAAACAGCCAGGGCCTAGGTGACGTGAAGAGTGATAAGGAAAAGTAAATATGGAACACGAGATGTCTGCTGTTTTACTCAGCCTCTGCACTTGTCAGACTGAAATTTCAGAAAACCTCACCAAACTTCCAAAAAAGATTCCCAGGGAGTTGGACGTGAAGACCCAGTGAACGAAAGCAATGGGGGAAGGGTGAAAGAGCCCCTGAATTCCGCCGTGAGGCGATCTGGGCGAGTGACTAAAAAAGGGAGAGGGGCTGAGGGACGCTAGGGGGGATCTGGAAACGAAGGAAAGTCCACGCGACTAGCCTCTCCCCGGCAGCCCCCGCTGCGTCCAACTCCGAACGCTCCGCGGGGTCCTCACAGCGCCCGCTCGCGTCCTCCCCGCTCGCCCGCGCCGGCCTCCCGGGCGCGCCCCTCGCCCCGGTCGGACCCTCCCCGAGGACGAGGAGCCCCGAGGACCCCCGGCCCTGGCCGGCGGGCGCCGGTCCCCAGCCCAACCCGCAGCCACCTACGCTTAGGGCCGCGGCGTGGGCCGCCGGGACCCTGGACGGCAACTTGGGGGCGCCCGCTGCCAGCGACCCCAGCCCGGGGCCGCCGCCGCCCCACACTCACCGCGGCGCTCCATCACGCGTCCCGGACCCGGACGCTCGCCCAACACTCACGGCCGCCACCGCCGCGGGCTGGAGCTCGCCGCCCCCATCCCCCACGGCCTGCGGACAACCCGCCAAGCCGCCGCCGCCGCCGCAACTACCGCCACGACCGCGCTGGCCGCCACCGCCCCGCCCCGCGCCTCGTGCCGCCCGCCCCCAGAGCCCAGCCCATTGGCCAGCGCTCGCGGGGGCGGGGCCCGGCCCCCTGCAGCAGGTGGGGGCGGCTGCTCGCTCGGGCGCTGGTTGTTGGCTGCACCCCAGTCTGACACTGTCCCCAAACTCGCGGGGCGTGTAGGCAGCCCTTACGCTTGCAGCAGGGCAGGCGCAGCGACTGAGAGAAAAGTCATCTTTTGCACCCTCCAGCAGGGAGCAGGTCCTTCATCCTTGTTGTTTAATTGGACATTTGTCTTGTGGGCAGTATGAATTCCTTCCAATCAGGACTCTGGTCTTCAACTTGTTTTGTCCGCCTTCTTCCTCCACCCTCATCCCTTTCAAAACAAAAATACATTTTGTGCTTAACTTTAAAACTGCCCCACTGTTTTCTGTCTTCAACTGATTGTCACTTTCAGCAAACTCAAAACATCAGCTATTATGCACAGTACCTGACACCTGGTAGGTGCTCAGTAAATGCTAGTTAACTGTGCCCCCTAACCATGCTATTTGCTTCTTACCATTAAGTGCTCCTTGAGTAATGGGACTCATCAATAGGTGGGGGAAAGGAACAACCAAAATTTCAGCACTTATGGAATCACACATCATGTATGGGGGGGAAAGCACGGTGTTTGTATTGAATAGTGAGAGTATATATTAGTAACACGCAAGAACATAGCAAGAATACCCTTTCTGTCATCTGTGCTAACACATAACAGGCACTCCATGAATATCAGCTGATAAATGGGTAAAATTATGGGAAGGGAATGTGGAAAAGTCCCTCAACTTCACTTTCCACTTAAATCGTTTTCAAAGATTTGCTATATTCTTCCTCTTCTTCATTAGTCAGGAGGAATATGATATTTGAAAACATTCTCAAAGGAAGATGGTAGTTCATTTTTACAATAAATAAATATGATTATTAACTGAGAAAGAATGGACATCAAAAATCTGCTATCTGGGTCAGGTGGCTGTGTTTGGCAATGAAACTAAGAAATAAAGGACAAAACTTCCACCAAATCCTTGAACAATGTGCCAGCACATGCTCGGAATCCTCCTTATAAGCCAACTTTTTTTTTTAACCAATAAATGTTTCTTGGTTAAAGTGGCTCATGATCATGGCTTTGGAGGACAAAGAATAACAGACAAACAGATAGGAAATCAGAGACATAACTGAATTAATAAGGAAACATATATGATGATGATGTAGTATTGCTATTTTATAATTACAGTGTATATTAACACATATCTCCTCTGCCTATTGAAATGTTCTTCATTCCTTCCATGACAGAGGATAGTACTTCTGCTCTGGAACCTTCCTGTTCTCCCCACTGCAAATCAATCATCCTATTTGAAATCATATGGTACATAGGATACTATTCTTATGGCACTTGTGGTTTTGGTGCCATGTTTATTTGGTAGTGTTTATTTATGTTATTTAGATTTAAAGTCCTATAGTACTACATTACCTAGGTCTGCTTCTCATACACAATGGGCCCTCACTGAGTATTTTCTGGAGGAATATTGAGGGGATGATCAGTGGGTCCAAGAATAAAAATTCTTCTAGAGTGATTCTTTTTTTTTTTATCATAAGCTGTGCTCCACTTGGTTGTATCTAGTGGAACCAAATGCAATGTCCACAAAAACCATATGCCTAAAACAAAGCCTGTGGCAGATATCCTGTACCTGAGGTGAAGGGGCTAATCAGAAGGTGCATGTTCCATGTGGGTGGTGGAGGAGGGAGCTTAGCCCCACAGCAGAGCACGGTGGACAGGTGATCTTCCTCTCAGCCACGCTCCCGCGTGTGGAATATTCCCCGTGTGGAATATTCATTCCACAAATATTTATTAAGTACCTCCAATGTGTCTGGCATTTTTCTAAGCACAGGGACCTTTAAATCCGCTCTCAGATGCTCCTCAACCATGATTGATTCCTGTGAGAGGGAAAGAAATAATGGAAGTAGGCAGGGGTGGCCAAAGGCAGCTGGGCTCTCTGTACTGCTGCTGTCCTTGACCTCACTGCTTGGGCATTTAGAAGAACGACTAAGGCACTTATAGGCCACAATGAGTACAAAGGCTCCAGATTCCAAAGTGGACAAAACTCACCAAGCAGGTTATTAATCTTGATTCCATGATGGTTGTAATTGAGAAACAAGGAATCAATTCAGACCACATGCTGGAAATAAACGTGAAAGACACTGCAAACATCCAAGAATTCTATGCTGTCATTAGAAGAGGAAACTGAGTAAGATTAACAAAAATAAAGAAAAACTTAAGTGATTGTATGAATATAATATACTCATTTCATGTCTGGATTAAGGTATTACACGTCAAACACCAATTTTTTAATGCATTTTAAACTTCCTTGTAAGACCTTTGATGCAATAAACCTCTGTGCTTAAGCCACCATGTACCATAACCCTACCTAATATCTTAACAACATCTGTAAGTAAACTCCCCTAATAATTAATGGTCAGTGAAAAAATAATATGGCCTTAAAATGCAATTATTGATACCTCTGCAAATAAAGAGATGATGATGATAATATAAATTATAACCAGCCATCCATAATTCACTCTGTGCTAGACACTGTTTTAATTATACCTTACATTTAGTAAATTATTTAGTCCTTACAACAACCCTATGAGCTACTATTATTATATCCATTTTACAAATGAAAAACTGAGGCACAGAACAGAAGTTCAGTAAAGAATTTCTGCTGGACTTTATAAAAACTAACACTAGCATGAAGATAAGTTTGACCATACTTTTCTTAAAAAAAAAAAGATGTTAGGGAATCACTTCTCTTATTCTACCTCCACCACTCTGTCCTTCTTGCTCTTCCCCAGATACCCCAAGGTCCCTCTTGCCTCAGGGCTTTTGCCTCTGCTGTTCCCTCTGCCTGCAATGGGCTTCTCCCATATATCTACGTGACTTGTTCCTTGCTGCGTTCTGGTCTCTCCTCAAATGATCAGTATCAATGTTGTGTTCCCTGACCACTCCATAAAAACAGCATTCCCCTTTTTCATGTTCCCTATCTTCCTTACTCTGCTTTAATTTAATTTTTGCCATAGCACTTTTCCCTCTACTGACTTGATATAGAATTATTAGTCTATTTACATATTTTTTATTTCCCCTCACTAGTGTAGAAATGTAAGCTCTGTGAAAGAAGGGACTCTGCCTGCTTTGTTCACCAGTATATCTCCAGTCCCTGGAAAAGTACTTGGAATTAATCAGTAAATGAATGTTTAAAGAAAGTAACAATACATATACATTAGATTTATCTTTTGAAAGATTAGTTTGTTAACATTTTGAAAGTTTTAATCAGTTAAGAGAACCATATTGCTTTGTTTGACAATGATTTTACTTTAGCTGCTTGTAACCAACATACAAACACATGCCAAGTTTAATTACTTCACCAAATCTTTATCTGAAAGAGCCACAAATAACTCTAGAATCTTAAATTATTTCCTTCCTTCTTTAAAATAGAAGGGTGAATATTTTCTATTTTTTTTTTCATCTATTCCACCAAATACTAACTAGGTAAGAAAGCAAATACAACTACCCTTAACCTGTGTATTCTAGTTTATGATCCACACAAAATCCCTATAAAATGATAAAATGAGATCTGTTTTTCCCAAAAGAATTTCATAATTTTCAGAGTCAGAGGGATGTTAGAGTTTATCTACTCCATTCTCCTTTATTTTATAAGGAAAGCCCAGCCCAGCTTTCCCAGGGATCATGATCAGTTGTTGACCTAACTAGACTGGAACAAAGATCAGGGCTCTTTCTATACTAACTGATAGGTTTAAGTTTTAAAACTTCTGTAAGTGTACAAAATTAGATCAGAGCACCTACCTGAATCATCCTTAGTTTAATGAGTAAATATTTAAGCTACACTAACATGTTTAAATATGAAATTTGTTCTACAAATTTACTCCTATTATTTTGGAGATATGATTTATTGTTACTAAAAAATAATGGCTCTAAAAAATGCATGGCTTAGCATGGAATCAATGAGGAGCTTGGTTTGCTCTTGAAGTAGAAAGTTGTCCAGAGGCATTCTGGAACACACACACACACACAAACACAAACACACACTAAAGGCCTTTCTCGTAGGGAGAAGACTGGCTGGCTTTAGGAAGGAATAGCGCCCAGTGGAAACATTACTAATCTCTTTCTTTATCTTCCCACTGAACAAATATTGCTAACACTCTGAGAAACAATACTACCACTAGTGACTTTAATGAGTGTTTATCTTTCTAACTACATATTTATATAGGGGTGATTGCCTGCGGCATGCTTGCCAGAGGATTGGGAAGTGACTGCTTGTAAAAGTTGAAAAATATTTGGTTTACAAACCTGTTTTTAAGTTCATTCAAGAGGACATTATATTTCATAGCATCAGAAGAACTATTATTACCCAACCATTTAGATACCTAGATTTAAATGATTTTTGTTCTGAAATTATCTCAATAGCTGATAATGTGGCACTTATATTAGAAGAATGAAAATACAGAAAAAAAAGTACTACGAGCTAATAATCCTATAATATTGGTGTCTAGAAATGTCTATAGATACTTTTATTTCAAAGACCTTCAAAAATATTGATTGTCACTGATGGATTGACATCCTTTACCTTATTCTGCTTGATGATATATTCAGTTTAGTATGTTCATCAATGTAATTAAATTTTCTATGGGAGCTACATGGTACTAGACTATATGAGGTCACAGACATAACCATCTATCCTACTAGCCAAAAACTGATGAAATACCTGTTACGCAACATCACTGAAACCATTGGCTTAGTATACTCAGGGTGGAGAACGGAGGGAATGGCAAACAAGGCATCAAGACAGCAAGTTGCCTTGCTTAGGAGTAAGCCTGAATTGGGCTGCAAAGTGAAAAATGCTTTAGATCTCTTCTGTAAGTAGATGAAGACAATACTGCTTGACATTCCGACTTCTAGTAGCTTCTTTCTGGGTAATGACTAAGAATCAAGAGGGGGGAAAAAGAGCTCCATTCAGGAAAAATGACTAAAAGATAAAACAAGCCTACCAAGAAACCAGATTCTAAGGAAATGAGTTAGACTGGTATACAGAGGTCTTATATAGACCTTGGAGTTGCTTAGAGACTCAAAAAGTAGAAGCATAGGATGTGGGTCAAGGGACAGTGGATTCTAGAAGGACCCTTTAAAGACGTTTCACAGAGAACTGGTATTTTAATTTATGTAAGCTTTTCTGGAACACCAACAAGTCAGTGAAGTGGAGCTGCCGATGCCAATAGCAATGTTGTATTGGCGATCAGTACTTGGAGTGCTGTGGAAACAGAAGGGGCTAGGTGCCTTTGGTTGTGGGGGCAGGGCAAGACTGTGGGGAGGAGGAAAAGATAAAGGACATAGAGATCACAGGGTAGGGAAAATTTCTTAAGAACAAAGTAGACCACTGATTTATCTGACAAGGTGTTATGGGCTGAATTGTGTCCCCCCAAAATTTATATGTTGAAGTCCTAACACCCTTTACCTCAGAATGTGATTGTATTTGGAGATAGGGCCTTTAAAGTGGTACTTAAATTAAAATGAGGTCACTAGTGTGGTCCCTAATCCAATGGTGATGTCCTTATAGAACGAGATTAGGACACAGACACGCAGAGAGGGAAAACCATGTGGAGACACAGGGAGAAGATGGCCATCTGTCTACAAGCTGAGAGAGGCCTCAGTAGAAACCAGCCATACTGACACCTTGATCTTGGACATCTAGCCTCCAGACTTGTGAGAAAATAAATTTCTGTTGTTTAAGGCCATCCACTCTGGGTACTGTGTTACGGCAACCCTAGCAAACTAACACACAATGGAACACCATTTAAAGTCTAGGAATTAAATAACAGCATTGATAGGTTGGACCTAAGACCACCCCCTTCCCTACCCTGTAGAAATATTAAGTACAACTGTGGCTGAAAGTTGCCATTGTCCAATGCTTTAAGTGGGGCATTTCTTCTTCCCAATATTCACAAGTCACAATGAGTCAATATCACTCCTACTCTGGGGTGTGGCCCAGGATGCAACATCATATCCACTGTAATATTATCATTAAAATAAGAAGGCAGGATGTTTACAAGCCTGATGTTCTATAAGCAAAGTATTTTCAGTGGGAGGAGGTTGAATAGTTTCTGCTCAGAGCTGAAAGGATGCCCTGGTCTCTTCAGTTGTATCCAACAGAGGAAGGCTTGGTGTGGCAGTTTTAAGGATACTATTGCTGCCACTGCAATTGGTATTGGTGGCTAGCTAATAATAATAATTCTATCACAGTGCTTGGTTCTTACGAGCTCAATAAGCATTAATTTACTTTTCTGTTCTTTTTGATTCTATAGGACTTCACAGTATACAAAGCTCTGCCACACATATTATCTCAATTTATCTTCAAAATAAGTCTGTGAAATATGAATTATTGTTATCATCTTTATTCAGATAAAAAAACTGTATCTCAAGGAGGGTGAACTATTTACTCAAAGTTATACAATAAGTTAATAGCTGAGATTGAGCTCAAACCAAGGTCACCTGTCTCCTCAAGCAGGACTCTTTCCAATACACCCACCAGCTCTAGATATTTAGTTCTATTCCACCCTGCATGTTTCAAATAATACACTTTAATCAAGGAATGACATTTTCTGTATTCATCAAACATTCTTGGTAATAAAGAGTTTTGATAATTATTATACAGATTATACCTACCCTACAAATATTGCATGAATAAACATTTTGCACATACAAATGGGCAGAGAAGAAGAATGCCCCCAGAGCCCCTTCATAGGTTACTTCTCCTACTATTGCCCTTGTGTCAGAATTGCTAAAGAGTGAGTGCTTGGAAGGTACTTTCTCTTACATAAATACAGAATTCCAACTTAACCAATACCCAGAACTAAATTTAACAGTATTAATTTTTTATATATTCTATGGCTTATTTTTTATTTTACTTTGAGTATGTATGTGTATGTATTGGGAAGCAACATTGTTTCTAGAATACCTTTGGATCTTATGCAGATTACAAGCACTTGGGAACCATCCTTCATTGATGGGAACTCCTTGAAAATTAAGACTTTTCAAAGAATTGGTTTATGTTCCTCTCAAACCAATCCTTTTATGATTCAGAAGGCACTTCAGATCTTGCAAGCCTAATGATATATGACTCATTACATCCATGATATGCCCTATAGGAGCAGAGAAGGACTAGTTAATTAGACATTGGATGATGACAGAGTGTGTGACATTGCGTAGGTGGTGCTATCCTATTGGAAATCCTATCAGAACCCCTGATAGCACCTGAATGAAGTCCAGCCTATGCACTGATATGACAACTCACTCCATGCCTTTTCCTTCTTAGAGAAGGAAGAAGATGATAGAAGTCCTGATTAGAGATGTTGGATTCTGATGATGGAGGACCAAATATTAGGTGTGATGTAAGAAAGTGTTAAAACAGAGGGCGAAAACTCAAAACACTAGACAAACAGAGAGATGAGACCCCTGCAGGAGGCATCCATTCCTTCTCATCTCCAGACTACTGGGATCATAGGTAAGGTGACTGACCACACATCCCAATTTGCCCTAGGCAGTCTCAATTAACACTGTTTGTTTAGGCATAATTATTGACAGAGCTTCCTCTCACTCTCACAAGTGTGCCAATTTGTACAATACAGTAAATGAGCACTCTGGTCATAGAAGAATTCAGGCTTAGTATTGCCTGGTCTTCCAATTTTTTAAACCAGAAATTTTTATAGACCATCATCTCTGGATTTCTAATATAAACAATAAATTTCAAATTTTAAAAATTGTCCAGGCCAAATAAAACTCATGAGGGGTGGAATCTGGCCAGGAAGCTACCAGTTTGCAACCTCTAAAGTTAAAAACTTTAGCTGATACTAAAGTGCTCTTTGCTTTGCCTTTTTAGAGAACTTGGCTCTCATGTGGCTGATGAGAGAGGGTCTTAGGGAGAACCCTCTGCTCTAGAAAGTTCAGTGGTAATCGGGGTGGGGTCCAGGAGACAATAGGCCTGATACAGGCAGTTTAGGCCAGTTGTTCTAGGCCTTGGTGATGATTATAGCTAACACTTTCCATGTACTAAGGGCACTACATAGATTATCTCACTTATTCTTTACAATAGCCTATGAGAAAGATATTATTATCTCCATTGTTCCAATGGGGAAACTGAGGCTTAAAGAGACTAATTAGTTTGAACAAGGTTACCTCACCAGTAAGTGGCAAAACCAGGATCTGAACTCCTCAGACTTGACTCCAAAGCCCACACCTTTATTCTCTGTGTCTGTTGCTTCCCCACTGTAGAGAGATCAACTTTTTCCTTCCCTTGGGGCAGTTTTCATTTGAATCCTTTTTGAACTCTTGTCACTATGGAAAAATCGTAAAGTCTTGACACTGAGTCTGTAAGAAGGTATTTTCTGGCTTTTATTCAAGTATTTAGACCAGAAGCCCAGTGGTTCAGCCCAAATCTCTAGAAATGTGGGGGGCAGGGAGAGCATGGGGGTTTAGAGCCCAAATCCCAGATAGTCATAAGCAGTTTTCGTTGACTAGATGTCTGTCCCTTCTGCCTAAATCCCTTGGGACTCTGTGCTGGTGACAGGCAGCTGGTCAAAGATTTGAGGATTCACAATCCCAGTCATCTCTGTGACCTGTATCCATTTTAGAGATACAAGTAATGAATATGCCTCATCTAAAGACACTAAGAAAAGCATAAGTTTTTCCATTATTATTAATAATTTGACCAAAGATTGGAAAATACCAATAGGTTGTAGTGGATTGAATAACGTCCCCCCAAAATTCATATCTACACAGAACTTCAGAGAATATAACCTCATTTGAAAATAGGGTCTTTGCAGATGTCATTAGTTCAAATGAGGTCATACTAGATCAGGGTGGGCCCTTAATCGGATGGTTGGTATCCTTATAAGAAGAGAAAACAGGGACACAAAGGGAAAGTAGCCATACAAAGACAGAGGTAGAAATTGGAGTGATACAGCTATAAGCCAAGGAACACCAAGAATTGCTGGCAACCATCAGAAGCTAGGAAGAGACAAGGAAGGATCCTTCTTTAGGGACTTCAGAGGGAGCACAGTCCTGCCTACACCTTGATTTTGGACTTCTAGCCTATAGAACTGTGATAGAATCAATTTCTGATGTTTTAAGATATCCAATTTTGTGGTAATCTGTTAAAGCAGCCACAGGAAACTAATACACATGTTAAGGGAAAAAAAATTAAATACAGAAATGCCCTTTCAAGATAGAATAGGGATCTGTTTTGGATGTTTAAATTCAAAGTTCCCAAATCCAAAGTTCAGCAAGTATTTCCTGACCCACTGTTAGCTAAAGAATAAACTCTTCAGAGAGGAAACATTTCCTCCCTATAAGATGCAACAGTATCTATGGGATTTCTATAGAGGATCAGAGGCACCCAGTGTGTTGATACAACATGGCTCAGTTCTGAACTAACCCAGATCAAGACTTGCTTGTGTTAGAAGTCCATACAAATCTACCACCATTTGTTATGATATCCCAAGCCTGAAATCTGTTATGCCTGGGGTGAACCGTGGACATTCAAGTGTGCATTATGTGGTAGCCTTTTCCCATTCTCTGCCATGTTTACTCTATATATCTGACTGGCTCCCGACCAAGTTTCCCTCCTGAGACCATGATTCTGACAATCTCACCAGCTTTCATTTCTCTAAGGGTAGATCCTTGACTTACTCTAACCTCTGGCCAGGGCTCTGCCTCAGATTGGATGGTCTCTGAATTGAGGAGGAATCTCTTACACTTTCAGTTCCCAGAATGCCCACAGGCCCTTCTGAGCAAAGTTGGCCACAGGCTCCAACATCCTAACCTCAGCTAATTCAACCAAAGTTGGGTGTCTGATCCAAGGGCAGTCCATTTGTAGGTCTGTCAGTGTTCTGTGAAGTAATTTAGCGGGGAACTCTACTTAATGAGGAAGAGTAGTCAAAAGCACCAATAGGAACTTCTGTCTTGGAGAGTTTAACTGGTAGTCTTTTGGGAGGCCCCTGATGTTGGTAGTAGGTACAGAGGTTGGAAAGACACACAGAGAAAAACACACAGAAAAAGAAGAAACCATGCGGCAGCAGATATCATTAGTGAGAAGAAGCCATGAGACAGAAAGAAGAAAAATAAAGGAAGTCATTCTAGAAGTAGCAGGAATAGCAGAAACAGAGAGCAAGAGCAGCTGCGTTATCATAAAAGTGGCAGAGCATTAGAGTCAGGGTAGCTGATGCTGGTGCCCTTATAGAAGAACCCAAACTGCATTGTGTTCTAAAGCAGCTTCTAGTTTGTAAATGAAGTTCCGGTCTCTGTGAGGCATATCTGTGCAGCCATTGAGAGTTTCCTGACTTCTTTACATCCTCCTGTATCCCTACAACACCACCTTCTCACTCCCGCACCCACATTAACTAAGGTAAATGTGTTTCTGTTCTTGAAACATTAAAAAATCAGGCCATGAAACCACCATCTGCCACTACCAAATTCCATCAGATTGAATTTCTTGGATACCATCCAGTGATCCTGAGTATCCATGCCCCTCTTAGACATTCACATGTGGACTGTTCCATACTACTGCTTTACTAGTCCTTCTTATCCCCCGCTCTGCTGCTTCTCCTTGCCCAGTTGACAGGCTCCAGAAGTTCTGGGTATGCTTTATAAATCAAGGCAAATGGGTTATGATAACACTGACCCCATTAACATCATTTCACCTCCATAATTGAATGTTATGAAGTAATAAACACTTATTTGTGCTTATTACAACAAGTTTGGGTCTCATATGGCTTTACAGTGTTAGGCTTACAGGTCAAGTATAGCTATATCTCAATGGAATTAAAGAAGATTTTGTAGTTTGGAAGTAAAACATTTGAGGTCTTGTGTGTCTGTTCTTATTTTTATTTCCTGCAATCAGAAACAGCAGTGCTCTAAAGAAGTTAGAAGTTCACGTAGACCATGTATGCATGCATAATTTTGAGGCATAATTATGAAATATCACATAAGGAGGCAGAATCCCTCAGTGTAATAAATTTCACCCCCTTCCCTATTTCCCCTTGGCTTTTACACATATGTTTATATTTTCTGTTTATAATAACACAGACTCATTTTAGAAAATTGGTGAGAATTCTAAAATATCCATAATATCACTATCCAAGATAGTGATTATTAATGCTTTGTTATTCCTCCTTTCAGTCTACATTTTTTTCCTGTGTGGATATATTAAATTTTTTCACAAAATTGAAATTATTCCATATATATAATACCATTGTTTGTTTTGTCATATTCCACTTGGCATTTTACAATATAAACATTTTCCCATGCCATTTAGTATTCTTCAAAAGCATGATTTAGTGTGGCCACATAATAGTTCATTTTCTGGAAGTTCCCAACTTAAGCCAGTTCAGTTCTCTGCCATTAAGTGTTTGTATTGTTCCCAATTTTCTTTGGGCATAAATAACATGCTGGTGAGCTTCCTTTCACATAAAGCTGAGTTCACATCAATTCTATTTCCCCAGTTTAGATCCCTAGAAGTGGAGGTTTTTGGTCAAAGGCTGGGTATATTTTTATAGCTCTTCCTACAAAATGCCAAATTGGTCTCCAGAAAGAACATAACTATTCCCAATCTTGGCAGTAGCATATTAAAATGGTCATCTCACTACAGCAGCCCTTGGTTTCTTTTTTCCATGATTTAGCATAATTTTCATTGAGCCTCAGGAGTTCTTGCTGGCTCCTCCCTGAGTCCTGTGTCAGATTCTGTGTTGATCCTCATCTCATCCTCACTGTTCATAGTTGGTACTCAGCCATCCAAAGCCTGCACCTTTCATCTGAAGACCAAGAAGAGTCCAGCTGGGAAGAATATCAATAGCCCTTGCCCTACTAGTCAGTGGAAGTCTGGAAATGGTCTTTGGCTCACAGGCTGAAATCTAAGACCCAGGTGCTTCAGCATCTTTGGGCAGTGGTTCTTCCTAAACGTCCATGGATGTCCGTCTATGGCTCCCTTCCACTTGCTTCTCCTGGGCTCTGGAGTTCACTCAGGGGAGTCCCACTCTATACTGTGTCATCAAGCTGGTATCTGCTTTCCTGCATCACCTTTGCCTGCCCCATTTCCTGGGGTGGGGTCATCTCTTGCTCTTCTCGAGCCCCTATTGGATAGCTTTCCCTAGAAGGTTTAGCATTACATCTCATAGTCCTCCATCCCACCCCATCCCAGCTCTCTGCTAGAGGCCACTGAGGCCATTCCCTTATGTTGCTCTCCTATGTTAGTTGTCCCTTTGACCTTGACATCTGTGAAATGGGGCTGTATTTTTCATACCTTTGCTTGATCTTGGTCTCTTATTGCCACCCTCTCCTTTGGGTTGCCTTTTCTGCCCTAGCTTTGCTCCTGACTCTTGTGACTCCCTCTCACGTTGGCTTAAGGCTTCTTCATTCCCAGCATGCCCTGGCTTATGTGCTGCAAGTCCAATGAGAAACTGACACTTCAAGGTTTTGCTTCAGGATATTAAGGGAGTGCACTAAATGTGCATAGAACGGCTGTGGCAGTTTGCCAGTTTCATTTTAATAAACCCCATTCCATTCCCCAGACATTCATTCCCTGCCCTACTTCCATTTGGTCCTACCAGCCTCCCATTTGCTTAAGCTGCTTCTCTGGCTTTGGCATCTTGGTTGAGCTGCCCTCTGGCCTCTGGCGCACCATGTGATATCCCAGTTCCCTGCTTGGCTCTCCCCTCCCACCTTGGCATTGCTGGCCTGGTCTGGCTTCCCTATGAGCTGTATCCATAAGCTGCCCTGGCAGGCATGACCTGGCATTCTTGAGGGCTCTGCCTGCTCCCTGGCTCTGGGCCTGCTCCAGAAGCTCCAGAAGGATATTTTAACCCCTCCAATTTCAGTTTTCTCCTGAGAAGGTAAGGCCTAGTACTTGAATATGGGCAGCCTAGGCTCAGACCATCTCCTTTCTAGCAAACCTTTTCCAGGGACATGCCCTGTGAAGGAATGTGGAGAATAGAGATAGCCACTCAGATATGAAGAACCTCTAAGAAACAAACCATCAGTTATTGCCTTGAACGCCCTTATCATCCCTCTATATGGTGTTCTTACCCATTTCCATGTCATTGATTTAATGGGAGCTGCCAAGGTGCTTTATCGAACAGTTGGGGTCTCTCCTTGCTACTGCTTCTGCTCCCCAGACTCCAGTGACTTTTTCCTTAGACCTGCTGCTGACTGCCTGTAGCCCCATGTTTCAAGGGTGGGGGTGGCTGGTCACCTTAGTGAGTTCTACAAGGCCAGGGGCTATTTCATCAGAAGGAATGGAGGGCATCAAAACCATGAGGGTGAGGAGATGTCTCTTGGTCCATGAAGGCCAAAATCCAAAAGTCCATGAGAGTCTGGTGCCTCTTCATTCTGGCAGCTGTTACAGACTTGGCGTAGAACCAGGCATGTGGACACAAGAAGACTGGGAAGAAACACTGCTCTTCCTTCTGGCCCATTTTATGAACCAACAGGGCAAGACACATGGTGGTATTCTTTCTGGTTAAGCTGCTTTTGATTAAAAGAAACTGAAACCTACTAAGAGTTCAAGGAATTGGAAAGAGAGGAAGGGCTGGCCCTGCCAGGGTAAAGCTAGCAGGGAAGTAGGGAATGACAGGAAAATTGATGGCCATGTCCGGGGCAGTAAGTCAGTGAGGCTCAAAAATCAAGCAATGAATGAACACTGGTCACTGTCACTCTGCTCCTCCTGTGGCATGCTTATTCTGGGCTTCCTTCTGGCTACAAAAAGACTATGAACTCCTGGAGCCCATACTGTTATGAACCATGCCAATATTCTCTTACCTCCAAACTATGTTGGGGAGTTATCAGAGCTTTGAATAGGATTCTGAGTTTCTCTTCCTGAAAGAGACGGACTAACTTTTCTGAATATTGTGTTCACTGTGCTAACCTAACAGCTGACACTACCTCCTTGCCTCTCCCTTCTCTTCCCCTCCACTTTTTTCTCCTCCCCACTTCATGAACTGAGCCCCTGAGTGCTACGGTCTTTGCTTCTTTTCACCTGCATAGTGATGGGGCCCAGGGTGTGGAACATAGAGAAAGGCTGGGAGGACCAACTCATTCCCATAACTCTGGTTCTAAGGATAATCCAGCAGGTGGAGTACCTGTTAGCCTGTCCTTACTAAATTCATGGTAACTCACCTCTTACTATTTATAGCCTCCCCAGCACTGGAGTTTCTCATCCTAAGCTTCCTGAATCAAACTTTCTGGTTGCCCTGAAGTTCCAGAGACACATATACAAATCAATTATTTGTAACAAGCAATCATTAGCTCTGAGAGGAAGTACACCCATTGGCATTCTTTAAGGTTTACAACTTTAGATATTATACATATGAGGAAGCCAAGGTTTATAGAGGTGAAATGACTTGCCCAAGGTCACATGAGTTAATGGTGGAGCCAGGACAAGAACTCAGATCTTCTGCCTTCAATCCAGGGATCTTTTCATTATGCTATCATGCCTTCCTCAGGATTTTGTTCATCTTTGGCTTATGCAACACTGTATCTTAAGTCAAAATTACCCACATAGCTTAGAAATAGGCCATTTGCTTCATTAGCATTTTCTTTCTGGCTTTCTACAAAACAGCCTGAAAATACTATGGACTGCTAAAGTAGAGAACTGTGGCATCACAGGACCATCTTAGATCCTGGAGTGGAGTGGAGTACCTGTTAGCCTACCCTTACTAAATTCATGGTACCTCACCTCTTAGTATTTATAGCCTCCCCAGCACTGGATTTTCCCATCCTCAGCTTCCTGAATCAAACTTTCTGGTTGCCCTCAAGTTCCAGAGATACATATACAAATCAATTATTTGTAACAAGTAATCATTAGTTCCCAGAGGAAGCACAACCATTGGCATTCTTCAGGATATTTCAGGACATTGGTCTTGGCAAGGACTTGTTGAGTAATACCCCCAAAGCACAGACAACTAAAGCAAAATTGGACAAGTGGGATCACACCAAACTAAAAAGCTTCTGCACAGCAGAGGAAACAGTCAACAAAGTGAAGAGACAACCCATAGAATGGGAGAAAATACTTGCAAACTACCCATCTGACAAGGGATTAATAACTAGAATATATAAGTAGCTCCAACAACTCAATAGGAAAAAAACAAATAATACTATTTAAAAATGGGCAAATTATCTGAATAGACATTTCTCAAAAGAAGAAATACAAATGGCTAACAAGTATATGAAAAAATGCTCAGCATCTTAGTCATCAGGGAAATGCAAATCAAAACTACAATGAAATATCATCTCACCCCAGTTAAAATGGCTTTTATCAAAAAGGCAGTATCGAATGCTTGTGAGGATGTAGAGAAAGGGGAACCCTCGTACACTGTTGGTGGGAATATAAATTAGCATAACCACTATGGAGAACGATATAGAAGGTCCTCAAAAAACTAAAAATACAACTATCATATGACCCAGCAATACCACTGCTGAGTATGTATCCAAAGGAGGGGAATTCAGTATATCAAAAAGATATCTGTACTCCCATGTTTATTGCAGCTCTATTCACAATAGCCAGGATTTGGAATCAACTTAAGTGTCCATCAACAAATGAATGGGTAAAGAAATTGTTGTACATATACACAATGGAATATTATATGGCCAAAAAAAAGAATGAGATCCTGCCGTTTTCAAAAACATGAATGGAACTGGAGAACACTATGTTAAGTGAAATAAGCCAAGCACCAAAAGAAATCTCAAATGTTCTCACCCATATGTGGGAGTTAATTATTAAAAATAATTGATCTCATGGAGACAGAGAGTTGAATGATAGTTACTAGAGTCTGGGAAGGGTAGCGGGGAGGGAGAGATAAAGTGGGGATGGTTAATGGGTACAAAAATATAGTTAGTTAGATAGCATGAACAATATCTGATAGCACAACAAGTGACTATAACTAATAATAAGTTAGGGTATATATTAAAATAACTAAAAGAGTGGAATTGGAATGTTCCTAACACAAAGAAATGATAAATGCCTGAGGTGATAGATATCCCAATTACTCTGATTTGATTAATTCACATGGTATGCCTGTATCAAAACATCACATGTACCCTATAAAGATATACAATTATTATGTACCCATAATAATTAAAAACTTTAAAAAAGAGAAAAAAAAAGATGAGGTCTACAGCTTTGGTGTCCAAGCTACAGTGTCACAAGTCTTGTGTATTGATTATGGCCATGAATATCCTTGAGTGACCTATTTTAAGTTCTGGGATCAGGTAATAGTGCAATGTGGGCTGGGTGCGGTGGCTCACACCTGGAATCCTACCATTTTGGGAGGCCAAGGCAGGAGGATTCCTTGAGGCCAGGAGTTCAAGACTAGCATGGGAAATAGTGAGACCCTGTCTGTACAAAAAATAGAAAAATTAGCCAGATGTGGTTGTGCACGCCTGTAGTTCCAGCTACTTGGGAGGCTGAGGCAGGAGGATTGCTTGAGCCCAGGAGTTTGTGTTTGCAGTGAGCTATGATGATGCCACTGCACTCTAGCCAGGGCAACAGAGTGAGACCCTGTCTTAAAAAAAAAAAATGCAATGTGATTGTCAAATCCTATTTATATTTTCTCTCTTGCTCTTGTGAAAATTTAACTCACCTACATTTTATCTTCCATTGTATACACAAATGTAATAGTAAAATGTTGTGGAGAGGTAGTACAGCATAAAGAGGGAAGTAGTGGGTTCTGATGCCAAACAAATCTGGAATCATATCCTGACTTGACTACTTGTTAACTGTATGACCTTGAGTAAATTCTATAACCTTTCTCAGGCAGTTTTCTCACTCATAAAATGAGTATTATTTAAAATCATTATGTGAAATAATCCATGAAAAAGGCTTAACATTGGGCATGCCTAATAGCCAATGCTCTCCAAATAATGATTTTATTATTATTGCATTCCTGTGGACTACTTCAGTCTTCACCATATTATAGGAGATCTTGAATGCTCAGGCTGCTAGATGAAATAACTACTTTTTTTTTGGCATATTAGTAGTGCTACATTTATCCTGTTACCTTTTCTCTCTTTCTGTAGCTCTTTTAATTATTTTTACACTGTATAAGCTTCAGCTAAACATAAGCTTCTTCTAACAAACAGAAAAGAACAATTAGTAAATTTCATTAGCTATAGTTCTATTTTTAATGTTTATTTTTAAAATTAATTATGCCTATCTTAATTCAGATATTCATTTTGAATATAACCATTGAAATTCTTAGTTTAATTAAAATATTTGTATGACATGGCAAGACCTATAGATAATTTTTGATACACTGATTTCAAAGATATTCACTTTACTAACTCCCTGCCTTTCTTTAAGTTTTTGTTCAAATCTCATCTTCTTAACGGGGCTTACTCTCATCATCCTATTTAATTCCGCAAGCTTCTACCTTCTCTCACACCTATCATGCCCCTGCCCCAGCAACTGCCACCCACCCCGCTACCACACACATCCTCCCGCCAACACACATGGGCACTCCTGGACCACCTCGTCCTGCTCAATTTTTTTTTTCATAGCACTAATCACCATCTAACATACTGCATAATTTATTAAGTTTATTGTATATTTCCACATGGGCAAGGGTTTTTGCTTCTCTCTTTCTCTCTCTCATTAATATTTCCAAGTGCCTAGAATAATGCCAGGGGCATAGTATGTGTTCAGTAAATACAGTAAGTATTGGTTGAATGTTTGTTGAATGAACATACTGGCATATTTATTAAAATAGATCTACTTAAACTATCAAATGATTATCTTCTATAATATAAATATAGACAAATCCCTGAGCCATTAACTTCTATTTGTCTTTTCATACTTTCCTGCTAAGCCAAACTGGACTTAATAATGTCTATTTATATATGTGTGTATGTCTATATTTACACATGTATATACATATGTAATGTGCATATAAATCCACATACATACATATATGCAAGAAAGTTATGTTTTTTCATGGTGCAATGACTTTTAAGTCTCTCAACAGAGTATAATTTTTTTCCTTTTTTCTGTTTTTGAGGCAATGTTTATTTCTAAAGAAATAGATATTTCATCACATATCCCACATAGCTATGAATGCCCTGGGGTGAAAGTTCACAAAAAGTTCCTTTTCAAAACTCCCAGAGTTGAGTCCAATTTTGGCCCAGACTCAGTTAGATGACTGAATCATTTGCCATGGTACTTGAATATGGGTTATCATTTTAGAGTGAATCTCAGAAGAAATCTGTTTTTATCTAAATTAAACTTGTTAGTTACTGCTTAGCCCTGGCAGGGTGACTTGATTCAATTATTCATGCACATTCATTTAATTAACTTATTCACTTCCCATTCTTTGTCAGGCATTGTGCTAGGTCCTGGTTATATATGATAAAAGGACAAAGATCCTTTCTTTAAGGGATCTAATCTGGGGGAAGTAATAAACAAGTAAAAAAGGCAATTATATCACAGCATAAATGCCTCATTATAGGTGACAACAGGATGCTGAAGGAAGACAAGCGGTTAGGATATATTCATAGTCTGTAAGTCATCCGGACCTCTGCCAAGTTCACCTTTAGGCAATCAGGTTTTCAGGATTGGACCAACCCTTTTGTCTGCTCTGAGATGGCAATAGCTTGTGGCCAGGAACAGAGGGAGCAAAATATATTATTATTATTACTATTATTACATTTTTAATAATAATGATGGTGAGGAAAAGGCAGTTTATATAACAAGAAATACTCATAACTAAAGTAATGCAAATTAAAATAATAATGCAATAGATTTGTTCAACTATTGAGCACATACTGTATACCAGGCACTATTATAGGTGCTGGGGATACAGCAGGGACCAAAACTGATAAAGTCATGGTTCTCAAAGAGAACCTCTTATATTCCAGCTGGGGAGACATAAAATAAACAAATGAATAAATAACAGGTAAGCATGAGCTTATAATTAGAGTCCTGGTTGAAGCCCAGTTTACAGGGCATCCACCAGGCCCATGGATCCAGATGGGGGTCATTTTCCTAGTCCCCAGTTGTATAATTGGACTACCATCAGAATTTGAGAACAATTGAAGGATGGGCAAATATTGACAAGTTGATCAATGGGCTTTTACTGACCTACCTTGTATAAATACTTGAAAAAGAGCTGAACCATCGGACTTCCCTCAAAATTATTACATGATAATCTTATGTAACAGGTGAAAACAAGAAGTGCTTCTAACGCTGGAGACCATGCACTATAGAATGTGGGAAATAAACTCTATGAAGATTCAGGGATCTGTCACTTCAATAAATTTTGGAGTCCAGGGCCATACTTTTGGGTGTCCAAAAAGACACAAACACATTTCTACCTTATAAAGGATATATTTGTTGCCACCTTGCATACACTGACATCATAGAAAGCTGCCAGCTTTGAGTGGGGCCCAGAGCAGAAAAAGGCTCTGCAGCAGGTCCAACACAAGCAGCCTTGATGCTTGAGCCATGAGTTCTGGCAGACACTACTGGTGGGAGTGTCAGTAGTGGAAAGTGGAGTTTCTGGTAAGTCCCAGTGGGACAACCACAATGCAGGACCCTGGAGTTCTGGAGTATAGTCATACCATCTACAGATAAACATTATGCACCTTTTAAGAAATAGCTCTTGATGTGTAACTGTACCCTGGTAGACATGGAATGTGTGACCACGGGACACCAAGTATCCAGAACTACCTATTATGAGTCAGATTATTTTGGACCTGCCAAGTCATAAAGTCAGACAGATCCAGCAATAGTACATTAAAAGATGGAATTTGTACATCCAGGATTCAGCCCAAGCAGCACAAGAGAGCCAAGTAAACTTTATGAGCAGGTAGCCCAGACCCTCATGTCATCAGCTATAGTTGCACCAGCATCTCTTCCTCAGCTGTCACCTAAGTCCTATAGGGGTCCCTGTATGATCAGCTTGAACAGAAGGAAAAAGCCTGAGCTTGGATTATGGATGGACCAGCTTGGTACGTGGGAGTGAGTAAAAAACAGACAGCAGCTACATTATTGTTGCCCTCACGGATGGACTTGAAAGAGAGTAAAGAAGGTAAATCTTCCCCATGGGCAAAGCTGCAAGCAGTGTACCTGAATATCTACTTTGTGAAGACAGAGAGAGAAGTGGTCCAAGACAAGTACTAAGAATATGTATTAGTTATCTATTGCTGCATTACAAGTTACTTTAAAACTTAGCACCTTAGAACAACACATATTTCACACTTTCTGTGGGTTAGATATCCAGGTGTGGCTCAGCTGGATCTTCCAGCTCAGGGGCTCTCACAAGGCTGTAACCAAGATACTGGCCAAACTGGAGTCATTTCCAGACTTGACTGAGGGTGGATCTGCAAACAAGCAAACAAGCTCATTCATGTGATGGTTAACAGGACTCAGTTTCTCACATATGTTAGACTGAGGGCCTCAGTTCCTTGCTGCCTGTTGGCTAGAGGCCTCCCTCAATTCCTTGCCACATGGGTGTCTCTATAAAACAGCTTACAACATGGCAGCTGGCTTCTACAAGAGTGAGTAAGAGAATAAAAAAGGGTAAGCAAGATGGAATCAGAGTCTTTTTATAATTAATCTCAGAAGTGATATCCCATTATTATTTTTCTTTGAAGCAAATACTTTTTAATGTGTTTTTTAAATTTTTTATAAATGTACTGAAGAATCATGCAATGCTGCCAGCATTGGACACAATCCTGGGCCACAAGTCTGCACACTTCTTTGCAACTGGTCCTGTAATAGTAGAACCTTTCATCTTGCCTTTATTTTTCACTATGACTCCTGCTTTATCTTTGAAATAAACATAACATCTTTTCTCCAGTATGACTTTCGTTGTCAAATTACCACTGCTGGATATACCTTCTTTTTGAGCCCTGTTTTTCTTTTCTTGACTGTGGCCACATCACCGACACGAGCGGTGGGCAGTAGGAAGTCTGTTCAGCCATCCCTCGATCACTTCGTGGAGATGTACAGATTTTTGGCTCCTGTGTCAGCACAGTTGATCATGGCTCCTACCAGAAGACCCAAGGAAATCCAGAATTTTGTACCAAAGGACCCACCCCATCCTCCTTTTGACATCTTGAACCTGAAAGGACAGAAAAAGCAATTTCCTATTATATTAGCTGTGTTCTATTTATTAGAAGTAAGTCACTAGGTCCAGTCCACACTCAAGGGTAGAGGATTATATAAGGGCATAAATACTAGTAAGTGGAGATCATTAGAAGCCATCTTAGAAACTGCCTACCACAATACAGATTCCTGGGCAATGGCCAGTAGCAGTGGCCCATTAGAGAATTGGAGTGGCCTACTGAAGATGCAGCTGAAGTGCCAGTTTGGTGGCAATACCCTACAGGATGAAATGCCATCCTTTGGGACACAGTACATTTTAGAGACCTCTTTATGAGACTGTATCCCCTCTAGGAAGAAAGGGTGAAAGCAGGAGTAGTCTCAGTTACCATTACTCCCAATGACTCACCCTGGTAATTCTGGACTCTATAGGATTGGAAGTCCTGGTCTCCAAAGGTAGTGCTCTCTTGCCAGGGGACCGAGCAAGGAGTTCCATTGAATTACATGATACAGCCCCTACCTGGACACTTTAGAAATCTTGTATCCAGAGACCAGCAGGCAAGAAGTGTAATCACCATCTTGGCAGGAGTAATTGATCCTGATCAGCAAGACAGATAGGGTTGCTTTTACACAATGGGGATAGGGATGAACCCAGATTATCTACTTGGGCACCTCTCAGTATTCCCTTATCCAGTGGTAACTGTGAATGGGCATAAACAGCAACCCTGGCATAGGAAGGATGTGAATCCCAAGGGCTCAGACCCCTCAGAGATGAGGGTTTGGGTTACCACCAGGAGAGCCACCAGTACCTGTCAAAGTGAAGGTTGAGGGTGAGGGAGATTCAGAATGGACAGTAGAGGAAAGAGAGGGTGAGCATCAGTTTGGCTCTAAGACCACCTGCAGAGATGAAGCTATAAGTTGCCCCACCAACTACCTTTTTCTAAGATTCTCTTCAGGAAGAGAGGACTAAGGGAACCGTGGAGGAGCTACCCCTTGAACTTGTGTGGAAAAGTGGATCTGTAAGGAAGGATACACTGTGGTGACCATGGAGGTGCGTTGCTTAGATCTCCTTTCAAGAGAACTGGATGCAAGGAGGTAGTTAGCCAACAGCCTCTAGCTGTGCCTTTGGGTCCATCCAAGCATTCACTCCAAGGCCACAGTCTACCCAGGCTGGTCCCAACCAATACCTGAAATGGGGAGTACTAGAGCTGGGCCATTTGTGCCCAACATGAGACTCCTCTGATGGACAATCTTAGCTCTGGAACTCTGCACTGGCCTGGCTGAGACTTCCACAGAGTTCCACTGCAGTCCAAGATTCCTTCCACACAATTCTCCTTCCGCTTCTCTCCTTTCACATGTCAGACCTGCATCACAGTCTAAAGGCTCTTCTTGCCTACTCCTGCTTCCTTGCCCCTATGTCCTCTATGGGCCATGCCCCCAGTAAATTTCATGCTTGTGTAGGTACTTCTCGATGACTGCTTCTTGGAGGACCTGAGCTGACATACGGCAGAGTGAGCACATCTCTTAGAGTTGAGGGTAAAATTCCAGAAGAAATATCTTAAATCTAGATAAATTCTGATTCAACGTGTGAGTATCCCAATCATACAAATCCAGATTGCAGTTCAACTTTCACAGCATAAACTTATACATTAACAAAAACTGTAAATTCCTGTTGCTATGGGCAGTTAGACAGTGCACCCAAGTAATGCAGGTAATTCCTCTGATGGGCAAATGAATACTTAAAGGGGTCAAGGTAGGAGTTGCCTTCTGCTATAAATTCCCATGAGACAGAGTCTTGATCAGTGCCAAGACTTTGGAAATCTTGAATACTAAAGGAAAAACTGAAATTCCATTTAAGCTACATGATCAGAAAGAGAAACTAATAAATAAAACGTTGGATGAGTCAGAATGCTGTCCTCCTTTGCATGAGCTACAATCCACTCTGCAGGACATTTTTCTGATTAAAGGGCTTAAGCAATTTATTTTAACAAGAGTGATCAGTTTCTTTCCAACAATGAGGGTTGCAAGTTTAGTAAAAGATACCCCTGGAAATTCTTGGCTTGGTCTCTTATTTATCTTCAGACCTTTCCTGATACAAAAAACCATTTGATATTTTTAGTGGTCTCTCCCACCCCACCCCACCCCTGCATCTTTAGAAGAAATTTAATAGAACTGCTCCAGGTGTTTGGTTTCAGAGGCAATGGAATATATGTAAGATAGATACCAAATGAGGGGATAAATGTATGTGAAGTCAAGCCCTGCTTCTGTCTATCATGACTGAAACTTGTACAAAACAAACTTCATATCACAACATGTTTATTAAACATCCAGGAGATCTTGCCTTGGATTTTTTATAGAATTAGAGAATTTTTTAGAGTCTTTGTTCTGAGGAACTGAGTAGTTTAATCACCAAACAGTGATTGAAACTAAAATTCTTTGAAACATCAATGCCTTCATTAAGGCTAGGGAATGCTCTGGCTTTATTTCTATTAAAAACTTAAAAAGCAGATGAGGAGTAGCATAAGAAGGACAAGAAGAAATATAAGCAAGTTTTTTAAAGTTATAAAAAATAACAGTTAATAATTACTGAACATCTACTATGGGCAGGTTTATAGGGATTATCTTATTTATTCCAAACAAGAACCCTCTAAGATAGGGTGCCATTTTTATCCCCACTATCCAAATGAGAAAACTGAGATGTAAATTGAGAGAGGCTAAGCAATGTGCCCAATGTGTCACACAGTCAGGTCTGTGTGATTGTAGGGAGGGAGTTGGCAAACCCTTCTGTAAAGGGCCAGATGTAAATATTTTCAGCTTTGTGGGCCATCCAGTCTCTGTGTCTTCATTGCAGTTGCTCCACTCCGCCATTGTCTCGTGAAAACAGTTATAAATGATAATGTAAATGAATGGGCATGACTGTGTTTCAATAAGACTTAGTTTACAAAAACAGGATAGCACATTTGGTATGTGGGCCTAACCACTGTGAATATTCCTTGCTCCTAGGTGAGACAGTGTTTTAAAGCACATAGGTTGCTTTTCAAAGTAAATGTATTTGGGCCAGTAGATGTGTTCAAACTAAATCCTGCATTGGGGGCCAAGGCAGGAGGACCACTGAGGCCAGGAGTTCAAGACCAGCCTGAACAACATAGTGAGACCCCATCTCTACAAAAAAAAATATATATGATAAAGTTAGCTGGTCGCAGTGGTGCACGCCTGTAGGCCTAGCTACTCGGGAGGCTGAGGCAGGAGTACTGCTTGAGTCCAGGAGTCAGAGCTTGCAGTGAGCTGTGATGACGATATTGCACTCTAACCTGGGCAAAAGAACGAGACCTGTGCCTCTCCCCTCCTCCCATAAAAGACAAAAAACAAAGTAAATGTATTTGGAATCCTGCAGAGAAAATTCTAACCAAATTGAAACTAATCAAGCTGCAAAACCTTCCTTCAGCAAATACTAGTTGAGTGCTTATTACTGGGATATTGGCAATGCAGTAGTAACAGATACTTTAATGGAGTTTACTGTGAGGGAAAAAGACAAGTAAATAGACAATTATTGTTTCCATACACTGTGACAAGTGCTGTATGATGAGGCAGTGATTGGGATACAAGGGAACATAGAGAAAGGGCAAATAATCTGGCCTGGGTAATCAGGGGACTTCTGGCAGAAGAGGCCAGTTATTCAACGCCAACGGTCTGCTCCTACCACTGAGCTCCACTTCCCAGGAGCAAAGGTTATTTGAATAACAACAGCTGGAGCACGGCTTTGGCTTGTCCAGGCTCCATGGCTTCAAGCTCAGGCTCTGTACAGTGTAAATATCTCATGCACCATGGCCTGGCAACGTGACCTGGTCTGTTCAAAGAAATCACCAGTTTGTTTTTAAAGGTCTCAGTTTCTCTAACTTTGCCTTGAAGCCTGACCCTCTCTAAGAAGCCACAGTGCTCATCTACTCACCCAAAGAATGGCATGTACAGCAAGTGGGTGAGCAGGGATTGGTCTACCAGTGGTTCTGAAACCTGGCTGTCTACAAGCTACTTACATGAAATAGTGCTCTAGGACTCTGATCCTAGTGATTTGGAAAGTATTTGTTAAGCGTATGAGATCCCAACTTTTTTACATTCTCCACAAGTGTTTCTGATGTGCATGAACCATGTTTGGAAACTGCCAGTCAGGAGAATTTCTAACGTTGCATTTAACCTTTCCAGCCAGCTGTTTATTGCCATGACTACATTTACAAACATCTTACCAAGAAGGAAGGAAAAATCTAAATGATTTTGGGTTTGTGCCTTCCCATCACTACCATATAAGGGCCACAGTTTGTTTGATAGGCTGTTGTGAGAGTCAACTTTGTTGCCCTAATATGCTGAAGAATGGTCAGGAGTTCCTCTTTGTTAGGTAACAGAACAGAAATGTGAATCTTGGACGCATCATGCCTGCATGCTTACTTCAGACATGCTCTGCATAGTAAAAGAGCAGCACGTGTGTATAAATCAAGCCTAGCAAAATACAAGCAAGCTTCTTCGTGCCTCCAGGTTAGAGACAGGTGGGAGTTGACAGTCTTCTTAGCCCCAGCATTGGTTTAAACTAATGTCCAGCAGGTTCATTGAGTGCCACTTGGCAAGAGTTATAAGCAGGGGAAGGAAAAGGAGAAGGAGAAGGAACATACAAGAGAAGGTGTGTTAGGAAGCAATGGGAAAGAAAAGATATGTTGGCGTGGTAGAAAGTCTCCTATTTCCTGATTCGGCTTTAAAAATTAGATCAATCATTGCGTTTTAGGTTCTTTGGTACTCCAAAGACTTGGGATTCTCAGCTTCTATCCCAAATCAGGGCATCACTGCCTTTTTTGTAAAATTCGTTATCCTGCTCCTGGGCATTGCAAAGGGCCAGCTAACTTTACCTAATAATTATGACTTAAATATCTTAGCACTAAACAACCATGGGGTTTAATTACCATCACTGAGCTCCCAAAATTGTTCCTGAGGCCTTTATGGGTACTGACAATGAAAACAGGCATGCTTTCACCCAGTTTGGACACAGTAGGAGCTTTCCCCAACAGTACATCAGGTTCAGAGCAGAGTGCACTTTTGAATCTCACTTTGGAATGTGTTTTTATTCTAACATTTGAATACGGATGTTTCTAAAATTCTGGGAATTCAAATGGACTTTAAATAAAATAATATTGCTATTCTGGGGAGATCTTGCTCCCAGGAAATTGGAAAGCAAGCCAACTTCTCATTCTTAAAGATGAGTTAAATATGCAGAGGGAGGGAGTCATGTCACAAAGAAACTGAAAGGGAGATTTGTCATGGATTTGTATGATCAACATTTGGCTGTACTGAATGAGACAGTTCAGGCCTTGTTTTTACTCAGATCATGCTCCCCTACATTACTGCTCAAGGTGAAAGCAAATGCCCATTTTGACTAGTACTTTAAACATATTGTAAGTAGTTATTTTTTGAAAGTACCAGTTATTTTTGCAGGCATGGATCAGATTCAGCATTTTAGTCTATCCTGTGTTTTTGGGGGGGGGTATTGTGTGTGTCTTAGTATGGAAGAGAAAAAAGTAGAGGATTATACTATTAAAGTCTGTCTGGGAAGGAAAAGGACCATAGTTGTAGCAAATGAAGCAGTTAATATTTTAATTTTCCTCTTTCCCTTTCTCTGCAATTCTCTCCTCCTTACCCACCCAGGCAAGTTTTCCATGATGTGATTGGCCTGAGAAGGTGACAGGAGAAAGAAAGGGAAAAGGACAGGCTGGTGATATGCTTTTCCCTAAGACCCCTACTGACGAAAGACAGATGGGTGAGAGCTCGTCTTCATCAATTGCTGATGGGTCCTCCAGAGTGTAGCTTCTGAAGGGAAAAAAATTCAAGCCCCCAGGAGAAAGGGGTTAAGTAGTTTTGGAAAAATAAACATATCTTGGTAACTTCAGATTGTCTACAAATTTTTTTTGAGAGACAATGTCTTACTCTGTCACCTAGACTGGAATGCAGTGGCAAGATCATAGCTCACTGCAACCTCAAACACCTGGGCTCAAATGACCCTCCCACCTCAGCCTCCCGAGTTGCTAGGACTACAGGTGTGTACCACCATGCCCTGCTAATTTAATTTTATTTTGTAGAGACACAGTCTCACTGTGTTGCCCAGGCTGATCTCCAACTCCTGGCCTTAAGTGATCCTCCTGCCTTGGCCTCCCAAAGTGCTGGGATTGCAGGCATGAGCCACCATGCTTGGCCCAAATACATTTACTTTGAAAAGCAACCTATGTGCTTCACAATTTAAAAAACTCTCCCACATAGGAACAAGAAACATTCACAGTGGTTAGGCCCACAGGCCAAATCTGCACACTAACATACCCAATCCTAATTCTACTGCTTGCACAAAGCCACCAGATTATTTGGGATTCATTTAAACACACACATACACATACTCTTACACACAGTGTTTTTGTGCAGTTTAGGAACCTCTGCCTCCCTAAAGGGGAAGCGCTGATAACAGCCATTGAAGGATCTTTGAAAAGTTTGTTCAAAACTTTTCCTTTATAGAGAAGAAAAAAGCAGCCTAGAGATGTTCAGTGATTTCCCCAAAGTTATAGGTACAGCTAGTACCTGGAAAATCAAAGATTAAAATCCACATCTGGTGCACGTGTGTGCATGTGCGTTTCTCACCACATCTAGGGAAGAAATGTCCTGAAACTCATTAAAAAATTAACCTAATGGAGGTTGAAATTGAGGGTGTCTTAATTAGTTATTAAATTTATTAAACCAAACTCTTTGCTGAGGACCCTCAGGGCACATTCCCATTTAAATATTTTAAGCCATATAAAACCCCACTTTAATTACTAAGTATGCATGCCAGCCTGGAAAGATGGGTTTTGGACCAACCCAACTGTCAATAAATACAAGCAAATGCTTAATAGCTCCAAGCATTAGGCCTGCCTGCCTGGGGCAACTCCTGTTGCTGCTTTGGTTTATCATGGGCTTTAGGGGAAGTAAAGGGATGACGACTATATTCAAGCTTATCGGATAAATGGACAAATATGAATCTCAGTGACCATAAGGAAAAATACTAATTTCTGATGCATAGGAGAATAAGCTGGTAATAATATTGATCAATTTACACTCGTAAAGCATCAAAGAAGTGACTTACAACTTGTTATTAATCTGGCTAACATTCATATGGGTGTTGGACAACAGTGTCCTACTTTCTAGCTTCTTTGATCCTTTTGGCCAGATTTACTATTTCTCATGATTTCCTTTTGTCCATTAACACAGTGGTTCTCAAGGAGCAGCTGTGAGGATCCTCCAGATGGTTAATCTCCAGCAGTGATAGTATTTCTGTGCAGATTAGTGGGCAGCTGCTTATCGTATGAAGCAATGCTTTATTTGCCATGCAATTTCATGCCTCTTTGTGCTGCACCCTCTGCCTGGAATGCCCTGCCTCTCTTCTCTGACTTCTCTGATGAGCTTCTACTTCAAAGTCATTTCCTCTATGAGGTTTTTCCTGACCCCAAAGGGGTGATACTAATTTCTCCTTCCACTATGTTCTATTGCATTTAGCACATAATCTCTATTTTAGCACTTTTCAGATCGCATCAAAATCGCTAATTTAGCTTTCTATCTTTCAAAGTAGAATTGAGATCCATGAAGACAGTGGCTGCATCTTTTCCACTTCTATGGCCACAGGGGGTAGCCTGAGTAGGTTTTTAGTCCATGTTGATTGAACACGTACCATTGTTTCATTATTCTGTGACTCACTAAATAAGTGTGTTCATAGATTCACTTCTCTGGTTTAAATTTCTGTCTTAATTCTTGGACCCCACCTCCATCTGTATTCCCACCCCATGTCCTGAGGAACCTCTTAAGGGGGTTGACATCTATACTTTCACTACATCTATAGTTTTTCCCTCAAGGTTTTTCTTTCCATTCATTCTGTTGGGACTTTGGTAAGAATTGCTCTTTTGGGCCAAGGGTTTCCCTAATTTGGTTCCAACTTTGTCTCATAGCATCTTACCACTACCTTCCACCATACATCCTGGCCATAACCAGCTATTACATACCACTCATCAAATTTCCCTTGCATTTTCATAGTTCCTGGCCTTTGCAAAAATTTGGCCCTCATTCATTTATTCATTCATACATCCATGCATTTCATTTATACATTCAATAAATAATTATGCAGCACTTACTATATGTCAGGCACTGTTATTTACTGTGTTCTGCCAGGATCACTCTTCTCCTTCTTTAGAAATTCTATTCATCTCCTGACCTAATTCTTCCTTCTCCTTCTACCTCTTAGCACTTGTGTACTATGGTGGGTTTTTTAATTTTAATTTTTATTTCTTTTTATTGTATTGTGTTTGATGATTAGTTTTTTGGTCTGGCTTTCATAAACAGCTGATGAGGAGCTCTTAGAGGACAGGAGATGGACTGCAACATTGTGTCTCTCACCCACTCTGGCACAGCCTTTTGCAGGTAGCGATGCCACAGTAAAAGTCTCTTGAATTGAAAAGTGGGTGAACTGTTAAGGAACCTGTAGAGGAAGGTGGAAAGGTTGGAGGCTTCCAGGGTTCTCACTTGTACCCTTTTGTTAATCTCTCTCACAGGCCACTTGAGCTAGCCATAATGAGCGTGGTAGACTCGTGGAATTCACCATTAAGAAGTACAGAAATTTAATGCCACTGAATTGTATACTTACAAATGGTTAAAATGATAAATACTGTGTCATGTATATTTTATCACAGGAAAAAAAGAAGTACAGAAATATTTTGTCCTGGAGTTAGGGAAATCAAAAATAAAAGAAGACAACTTGGGGCCACTAGCAGAAAGGGAGGTTGCTTTAGGAAGGAGTGAAAAAAAGGCCTACAGCCTATCCTCATTCTTTCCTGCAAACTTAAATCCAATTCTCAAACTATTACATGGCCCATTTCTCCTCCATAACTGGGAGGATGGGATGGATTTGTCAAATTACGTCACTGATGGAATAACGGCAGAGAATATAAGCAGAGAAGATGGATGTCCCTCCTTCTACCTTCCTGGGCTACTTCCTCCATCAATCTTGAATTCCCAGCAATAAATAATAACTACCAGTGACATGGAACCATTTCAACCCTTTCAAGGGTTGATTATATCTCCACAGGTGATAACTGTGCTCTGTTATGATTATTAGATATAGAAACGATCATAATATTGCTCTGAGATTCAAAAAAAAATTGTGCCTTATAGTGTATTGGCATACACATGCACCTTAGTATAATACATACACTCCTATACACACATAACATGTATCCTTACATATGTCTTTGTAAAATATTCATGTAGATACATGTGCACATACATTTAAACTCCCTTTCTAAAACAAGGATCAGTAACTTTCTAAGATTATGCTAAATCCCTGTGTTTGCCAAACATTACAGCATGATAGGGAAGGAATTGGGGCCCTTGTGCTATCATATCTCACCAGGCAAGCACAAGGCAGGAGGTGCACTAGAGGCTGCTCTTTCTGGGAACAGCCCAGCACTTAAAGCTAACCTAGAGATCAACACCGTCAGTGAGATGAGTTACAGGACTTCATGGCAGAGCATCACAGAAATTCAGAAACATATCAAAGCATTTGTCACTCTGGTGACAGGAAATAAGCTGAAAGAATTTAGAGAATTGTAATCACACATAATAGTGTTATCTTTGGGGACTAGAATTTGAATTATGTGCACACAGATTTCTCCTTTTAAATGAGTTCCTCCAGCAGGTACTGCTTACAAACACTCAAGGTAAAGGGAGTTCTGGATAAAATCAACAAGAAACCAGCTATACACAGTTGGACAAATGCTATACAGTGTAAACAGTAGGATGGGGTGCAGTCAGGGTGGGTGAAAATTGTGAGTGATAAGTGCAGCTTTGGCAGTATTGCTGGGGATGTCCCCCCAACCCCGGGGATGTGATAATTTAGCACTGTCATTATGATGGACATACAATCACTGAGGCCTCTGCACAGAACATTCTCTGCCCATAGGTTTGCACTCCTCAGCATCTGTGAAGGCATGGTGTAGGTACAAGGGGGGCAGTGCAGAATGGTGGTGGGAAGAGCTATGGTTCTGACCAGATCTCTCTAATTGCCAAAATGATACAAGCCCCAGGTGTAGCCCTTTTACCAAGGGCAGAGCACAAGATAGACCACAGCCCGGTAACCCTTTCTATACTTCCTAAAGTTGGAAGATTGTCAGAATCACCAAAGAACTTTTAAAAAATGCAGATTCCTGGGCCCTACCACTCAGAGTCTGATTCAGTAGGTCTGGGACGGAGCCCAGAACCTGTCTTTTAAAAAAATTTCATGGTGGTTCTGTAATCCAATAGGTTTGGGAACCACTGGTCTAAGTGATGGTCCATTTTTGCCGATGGTTTGTAAAAATGAAAGAAGAGAAAGAGGAGAGAATGGGATTTGACACCCTACCATCTCTTAGGGTCTCTAACCCTCCTCTTTGCTGTGTGGATGTCCATGGCCCTGAGGTTTTCTACTAGATGGTGAGAGGGGAAGCCTGGCAGCTTAGAGAACCATGAACTGCTTCATGCTGCAGGAGAACGAAGAATGAGCGGTGTATAAACTGATTAAGAAGATTTCCCTCTCTGTGTGGTTTGTCTCCAGGCAAAAATTAGGACTTTAGATCTGAGTGAATCTAAATGATTCAATTCTAGTTCAAATCAGTATTTCTCCTTCTGTGAGTAAGGAAGGATGTATTCCTTTCCCTTTATGTACATGATCTTTCTCTCACTTTTCTCTCCTTTGACAGTCTTGGCACTAGTACTTAGAACTTTATAAATATATACCAAGTTTAGCAAAGACACAGTCAGTAACTTTTCTATAACTTTAAGGAAAAAATGCATAAAAGCATTATTCTAAACCCCAACGCCAACCCTGTAAGATTTTTATCACCATTGAGCATGTTTTAATGAGATTATAAACATGGAGGCACTCTGTTTTTGTACCAAATAGCTGGCCATTAGTTTGAAGGGCAGCCTGGGTACCATTGCTTCCTATCTTTTAAGCATTGCACAATCAGTAAGCTTATTCTACATAAGATGACATTGCTGAGGGATAACCTTGTTGCCATGCACACATGGTTCACAGGGTTGAGTGGTTTAGAGAAGTCTTGGAAGGTGCCACCTTCCAAGCATCACTCCTGTCCCCCACTTCAAAGGAGATTTCTTAAGAGGTTAAATTGGAAGATATATAATATTCTTCAAAGTCTTACTTTGGAATGCCTCCAATTGCATAGTTATTTTTCTAAAAATCATATTTGATAATTCACATGTTTACCAAATATTTAAAAGAATAGTATTGATTACCTCATGGAAATAATTTTCCATTCTCTACATATAGAATTTCTTTGAATCATTCTAGGAAGAGTAATGAAAAAACAATAAATTATTATTCCACTTAGTTTTCAATGGATGAACCCAGAAGAAATATTACCAGGATTTGTGTAACTCTGGACCTATATGCCAAGTCATACAACCATGCTCTTTGCTTTGACATAATTTGATAGAAAATACTACAGAAATTTAACAAACAAATAGGGTGTTTTTAGAAATAAATATTGCTAAAATGTAACTATAAACTTAGAAAATCAGTGGCTACTAATCAGTGGCTACTGTGCAATGATAACATAAAGTCCCAATTCCATCTCCAAATATCCTTATCAGTACCAAGAAATTCTCAGGATGGGGAATAGTGCTAGTTTCCAGTGACACAAAAAAGTATGAAACATGGTTCTATACCCAGTTGCTTACCATCTTGTTTGGAAAACAGATCTTGAACACAAAAAAATGAATAATAAATCATAGCATTTTTATCTAACATATTTCTTCATAGATTATCTTGATTCTGGCAAAAAGTTAAAAGGCAGAAATGAAAAAAAAAATCAAGCCAGGGCTGGAAACATAATTCAGACAGTTTAAGTGGGTCTTCAAAGAAAAAATTCAAAGGAAGAGAAAACTAATTTACTTTACTCTTAAGTGCCTAAAGAGCTTTACTTACAGTAACCTCTTATTCTGAATATCAGGATTTTTAAACTTTTAAAAGAATTAAAACTGAAAGAGCTACCATTTCCTGACAGACTACAATGTGTCAAATGCTTTACAAACATTATTTTGCATCCTTACCTCAGTTGTCAATGCAGAGATTGTTATCATTTTACAAACGAATGGGTTTGATCACATAGTGTGGTAGATATTACCCTTATTTGCCTCTTTCTGTGTGAATCCAGACATGGTCATATAATTTACTTTGGCCAATGAAATGTGAGCAGAAATGATATGTGTCACTTCTGGGTAGAAGCTTTAAGAGCCAGTGCATGGTTGGCTATGCTTTCTCTCTGCCATGAAACCAGCAATATTCTAGATGGAAGCAGCCTGGTCCTGGGGTGAAGACTTTGTGGAGCACGGCCATGTTCAGTCCATGATGCACATGTAGCATGAATGAGAAACACAACTGGGATGTGGTAAGCCACTGATATTTTGAGATTGTTTCTGCAATAAAACCTAGCCTGTCCTGACTGATGCACATAGTAGGTGGCAAAACTAGGATTCAAACCTAAGTCTGTTTAATTTCCAAGCCTTGAGCATAAAATAAAGGTGGTGGCATAGAGTGGGCACTCCATAAACATTTGTTGAAGGAAGGAATACATGTTTATTGCCCAGAATTGAACACAATACTCCAGATGTGACCTGATCCACATAAGAGTCATTAGGAGTACAAATTCTCTTTTTACAGTGAACATCTGTTAATGAAGGCTTAGAATGCATTAGTTTTTTTTTTTTTATCAACCATGCTTATTTCTTTAACCAAAAAAAATCATTGTCTACCTAACATGCACAAAGCACAGACTGAGGTGTCATGGGTGATAGAAAAATAAAAGAAACAATTGTCTTCCAGCTATTCATAATTTCATGAGTGACAGTCACATATTTGCAACAAGTTGTGTCACAAGGCAATGAAGAGAGGGTCAGGGAAAATTTCTTGTTGAATGTAGACTGAGTGTGGAACTAGCCAGTCATGAATTTCGGTAATTCACTCCATAAATATATGTTGAGTATCAATAATGAGTTGGATGCTATGTTCACCCCTGCAGACACAGATTAAAAAATATATAGTCCCTGATCTCAAAGATCTTACAGATTAATTTAAGAAACAGATTAGTTAATAGGGAATTACAACAGAGCATGATAAGCATTATAATAAAGTTAAGTTCAGGAAGCTATGGATATACGGAGGAAGAATATGGGATCAGTGTAGAAGAGTCAAGGAAGGCATTCTGGAGGAAGTGATCCTTAAGTTGATTGTCAACAGATCAATGAGTTTGCAGATGAGGAAGGGGAAGGAATGTACTGGTGGAGAGAAGGAGAAGTACATTCAAGTCCCAGTGAGCCGCTAGTGAAAAGGCCAGTCCACAAAGACAAGAGAGTTTGAAAGAGCATGACTTGTTCCAGGAAACAGCAAGTAGTCCACTGTCTTAGTCAGTTTAGGCTGCCATAACAAAATACAACAGACTGGGTGGCTTAAACAATAGACATTTATTTCCTCACAGTTCTGGAGGCCAGAAGCCTCATATTAGGGTGCCAGCATGGCTGAGGGCTCTCTTCCTGGCTGGCAGACAGCTGCCTTCTTGCTATGTCCTTACATGGCAGAAAGAGAAAGAGAGATAGAGAGAGAAAAGAGAGAGCGAGCGAGAGCTCCCTCTTCTTATCCACCAATCCTATCAGATAAGGGCTCTACCCTTATGACCTCATTTAACCGTAATTACCTCCTAAAAGCTCTATCTCCAAATACAGTAACACTGGGGTTTAGGGCTTCAACATATGAATCTGGGAAGAACACAAACATTCAGCCCATAATATATATCATGGCTGGAAATTAGGAAACAATTTGGGGAATGGTGAAGAAAGAAAATTGAGAGGTAGGAAGGATGGAGTATAAAGGATACCCATTAGATACACTGTCGGCTCACAGTGATTCCCTATTCTCTGAAAATGCCCTACATAAAGGAGGGAGTCCCTGATGGTTACACCTGTGCTGTGTGTTCCTGCACCCCCCATGAATCTAGAGATTAATCAATTTATCTCTATATAAATGGGGCCAATCAGAATATTATTCCTAGCAATTTTGAAACTGGAAGCGACGGACACAGAGCCTGGAAGTCTTTAAGTTTATTCACATTAATGACAATCCCTTAGAGAGAAGGTTCACCACAAACAGTGCACAATCAGCACAATGTAGGTAGCAGCCTTTGTCAAGGTCTTCCAGCGTCTGCTGTTGACATCGTCAGAGCCGCCCTGTGTTCAGGTTCTTCCTGGTGCTTGGTTATTCGATTACTCTTTCAATTCCTTGAGCTTCTCCAATGTCTTCCCAATAAACTATACCCTTTTTCCTTGAGTTAGCCAGAAGTGATTTTTGTTCTTTGAAACCAAAGAAACTTACACTATTTGGGATTATTACATCATGCTAATGTGTCTGGATTTTATCTCAAGGCAATGGAGAGTCACTGAAGGATTCAGAGAAGGGAAGTAATGTAAAACTAATAGAATAATCATTCTGTTGGTGATATGGAAGATGGATAGACTAGAATCATAGAGATTGGTTAGAAGGCTGTTGTACCATTCTCAGCAAGAAATAATGAAATCAGAAGAAATAGAGAGGATGAATATATTTCAGAACTATTGAGAAAGAAATAGAATCAATAAAGACTTGATGATCAAGTGAATGGTCAAGAAGGAATTGGTATGTTAGCAGTGAAAGACGGTTTATGAAAATTGGGTTCTAGTGACTTGGAAAGTAGAAAACAGTGCTATTCAATAAAGAAGGAGGACTTGGGCAGAGTGTAGGGTGGATAATACTAATCATTTAATTTGAAACATATTGAGTTGTGGGTATTGGTCATACATACAATCAAAAGGCTCAGCAATTAGATATATTGATTTAGAACTTAGGAGTAAAATTTGACCCCTAGACTTAGGGACCATCAGGGAATAAGTTGTTTATGCTAGTGCCCATTGGCAGTGGTTAAGAACACCTAGATGAGATGAGAAGAGGGTTAAATGAGAAGGAGATGAGAGGAGGGAAGAGGATGGAATCCTGAGATACCAACATTTAAGAGGTAAGTGGAGGCTGAGAGATAATACTGTTCTGGAAGGCAAGGCCAGGAGAGTTTCAAGAAAGAAACAGACAACAATGTCAAATGCCTTTGAGAGGCCAAATAAATCAAAGGCTGAAAATTCAATTATTTTGAGAAATTAAGAATTTATTGCTAACTGTCACAAAAGCAACTTCAATGGACAGTGCGAGACAAAGAGATTTGAGTGAATTAAGGTGAGAAAAGAGGCAAGAAAGGTAAAATGGCAAGTGTAGACCCCCTCCAGGACTCCTGGCACTTGAAATTGTATTGTTGAGGGGAAAGATGTTGACTAGGGACACCTGGAAGGATCGAAGGTAAAGTTGAGATCTTAAAAGAATAGGACACCAAATGTACAAATGTCTGTGTCTCTTCATCAGCATTAGGTACAGGTTAGAGAAGGTGGATAGTTGGATTGGCCCAGGATTGGGATTTTGCCAGGGGGGTGTGTAGAGGAATGAGGGGAATTAAATTGAGTGTTCAGCAAGAGAAAGACTGAAAGGATGGAGGTTTGTTTTTAAACTGCCCAGAGGAGGAAATGAGAACAAGAGGAAACAGAGATCGGGGTGGGGTAGAGGAGCCAAGGGGCTTAGTGCCTTTGATGCAATTAAAAAACATGTATTGATTAGAAGAGTGTACTCAGATACTGTAGTTCAAGATTTCAGAGATGGAACAATTTCAACTGATAACAAGATCTAGGAAGTAATCAAGAGTGTAGGCTAGAAAAAAGTAGATAGGAAAAGATTACGGATCTGTGAAGCTAGGATACCTGAGCATGTTTATGTGTTGATCCAAAGAATTCACTGGAGAGGGAGAATGTATGAGTCAGCAGGAAACAGATGAAATACCTATCCTAATTCTAAGATGTAACTGTAACTCCACATAATATGGAATATTCTAGTTCCAATTTAGGATAATTAAAGGAAGGAACTACTTACAATGGTGTAGTTATAATGTAGAGAACCCACAAGGGATTGTAGAGTACCCTGGGGCAAGAAACAGTGGACAAAATACCCTAGATTTAAGAGAAGGAGGGTACGGAGCAATGACCAGAACCCAGAGGAGAGGGCTGTCTTGAGAGGACAATGACTCGGTCAAAAGAAACAGCCAATCCAAGAAGAGTTTGCTGGGAAGCAGTCAGAGAAGTAAATACACTAGTACCCCCTTATCTGCGGTTTCGGTTTCACTTTCCAAGGTTTCCGTTACCCATGGTCAACTAAGGCCTGAAAATATTAAATGGACAATTTCACAAATAAGCAATTCATACTTTTAAATTGTGTGCCATTCACAGTAGTGTGATGAAATCTCCCATAGCCTCGCCCAGGACGTGGATCATCCCTTTGTCCAGCATATCCATACTACATACGCTCCCTGCCCGCTAATCACTTAGTAACCGTCTCAGTTATCAAATCTGTGGCAGTACCGCGGTGCTTGTGTTCAAATAATCCTTATTTTACTCAATAGTGGCCACGAAGTGCAAGAGGAGTGCTGGCATATTGTTATAATGATGCTATTTTATTGTCAGTTATTGTTGTTAATCTCTTACCGTGCCTAATTTATAAATTAGACTTTATCATAGGTATATATGTATAGAAAAAAACATGGTGTATATATAGGGTTTGGTACTACCCCTGGTTTTCAGGCATCCACTGCGGGTGTTGGGACATATCCCCACATAAAGAAGGACAAGCGTAGACCCCCTCCTGTCTCACGCTCCTCTCAGATCCCCTGCTGGGACTCCCCATTACCCAAACCCCACCAGAAAGTAGAGGGCAAAGAAGCCTACTGTTACAGCTCATACAGACTCCAGCCTCCCTCAGCACAGAGCAGGGTAGAGAAGGATAAAAAGTGGCTCTGGAGAGGCAAACAGAGAGCTATCCAGCCTAGGGAGATGAGAAGTACAGGCCAGGGAAGGGCAAATTCATAGTGCAGATTTATGATAAGTTGGGATGGAATGAAATTCAAGTCTCAGGTAGATTAATGGGGCTTAAATAGGAAAGATAACTCCATTGAAGAGAAGAGAGAAGTAAAAAAAAATGCAGATAGCTTTATGGATTCCATTTTGTCTGTGAAGCAGAGGACGTCTATTGAGATGCAGAAGGGTGAGGGATGAAAATGGTGTAAAGTTTGAGAACAATGGAAAATATTTGACGTTATCATCACGGAATGCAAGAGAAAGCTGATCAGAGAAATGCAACGGGATTGCTGTTTGCAGGAGGGTCCATTTGGTATAATCATGCATTTAGTGTGGACTCAATCTACACTTGGTGTGATTTTTCTCTCATGTGTTTAACAACTCATGTGCAGGTGTGGGGAAAGCAGATGGTTAGGTTCCATGGGTTGAATTTTGCCAAACAGAAGCAAGGGAGTTTTTGAAATGATGGACCATGAGTCTAAGCTGCAGAAGGAGGAAAGTAAAGGCAGAAGAGAACTATCGGATGGATATGGAGAAAGTGGAGTTGATAGTGGACTGGGTGCCCCAATAAGGCATAGTTGAACAAACAAGCTAGAAAGATGAAAAGTAGTAGAAAAAAGGATACTTGAATTAGTGATTTTAGAGGTTGCATTAGTCTATGTTCTTTCAGTTGCAAGTAACAGAAACTAAACTCAAACTAGCTTAAACTGAAAAGGAGTTTATTGATTCATAAAACCTGGAGGTCCAAAGGCAGAGGTAGCTTCAGACATATCTGGATCCATGGGCTGGAGGACACTATCAGGGCTCTCTTTTTCCATCTCTAGGATTTCTTCGAGGTTTCTATTCCTCACTCTTTCTTGCAGCAGACAGGCTTTCTCCATATGGCTCCATATGGACAGATAAAGATGGCTGCTGACAGCTTCAAGCCCATCTCATGACAGGTGATGATCCTTTAGGAAGAGAGACTCTCCCAGCATCCATAGATCAAATTTCCTAGAAAGCTGTGACTGTTCTTGCTCGGATCTCAACCCATCCCTTGATCCAGTCACCATGCATGGGGGATGATCTACCTTGGTTGGCCAGACCTGTTTTGTATGACCACCCCTGGAGGAGAGCGGGTGTGGAGGAGAGGGCAGCATTGTAATTGGCTTTTCAGGTTTTCCAGTGTCAAAAGTGGTGGGTGAGAGGAAGTTTTCCCAAGCAAAATAGGGGCATTGAGAAGACAGAAACAATATGTTGAGTATGGCAGCAGCATGTGAAAGCTTATTTAGACTCAAAAAGACTGCTTTTTATGACAATACATGTTCTAACAAGTTTCTTTGAGAGTCTCAGTTTTTTTGTCACACGTATTCTTAAAATTCTATATAATGGCTAATGAGAGTTAACAGCTGTCACTACTTGAGTGCTTATGTGGGCTGGGCACTGTTTTATGTCCATAATATTATTTGATCTTCATGACAACCCCTAGGAAGCACTGAACTAGACATTGGTTGCCTCTCTACTATCCATGCCCTTTATTTCTTCCTAGTAGTGCCCAGATTTTCTTTGCAGAAGTAGGGGATCTCCCATTCTCAGCAACGTTGTTAAAGGACAGATACTTCCTGAGTGGGTTAAGCTGACAGAGACACCCATCTTTCTGGTCTCAATAAATGGTGCAAAACTGGACACGTGACACAACCTGTCTAGTCAGGGGTTGGGGGCTTTTGTTGGGAATGCCGGGACACAGACTCTCTCTTCCTCCGAGTTGTGTAATATGTGAATGGGAGGCCTGGAATGGCTGCAACTATGAGAGGAGCTGGTCTGAGGATGCAATAACCACACAGAAAAGGGAAAAGCTGGGCAAATGTTAGAGATGTTGAGCTTGGAGCCCAGGTAACATAACGAACCTCTGAATCAAGTCAGGCTGCGTCAACCTTACCGCCAAACTTTAGTTACATGAGCCAATAAAGCCCTTTCTCTGGGAAAGCTATCTATTTTCTCTGAGCCTTCATTTCTTCATTTTTAAAATGATAATGATAAAAAGAATTTTGCTGGCTTATTGTGAGAGTAGAATGAAATAATATAGGACCTGGAAAATATTGATGCTCTAATAGTTCTTATTCTAGTAGATTGTGGCACTGTACCATCCTAAATATGCTTTCATGGGACTGATCAGTATGTAGCTCTTTTTAACTTATGCACATATACTTTAGAAAGCTTTATACTGTATAAATACAAAGAAGTAAAATTATTTTTTAAAATAACATGCATTGCATTTTTTTCTGTTGCAAAATTATGCTCATTGTAGAATATGTAAATGGTTTATATCACTTACAGTTGCAGTAAGTGTTTGTGTCATTTCTGTAAAGATTGAGCATCAAGTCTTTGGTCAGTAGCAAAATTCTTCATTATTTATTGTTCCATGGGAAAATTGCCTCAACTTTGACCATTTTCAACTTGTATTACCTATTTCAGGAGCATCAGACATGATAAAGATGAGGATTACTTGTATTAAAGCAGGCTCTCAATCTCTCTCTTTCTGTTTCTTTTTCACATTCTTTCCTTAGATTTGTGTTTATTGGTGTTATAGCATCTACACAAAACAAGTTAGGCATGATCCTTAAAAATTGTTTTTGCTTTTGTTTGGTGTTTTTTGCCTACAAAGTATTCATAAAAACACCAAAGAGCAATGAGATAAATTTCTGTTTTGGTGGTTAAGAGCCTATGATGCTATTTGTCACAAAAATAGAGAGATGAAGAAGTAGAAGAGTAAATACTTGTATAATGAGTTCATTTATATGGTCTCAGATGTTTAATCATGACAATTAAACTTATAAAAACAAAACAGATAATATGAAAATAAAACAAAACATTAAAAAACTTAGAAAGTAATAATAAACTATAAACACAATGCTGCTAAACACTCAGCTACACCACATGCTCAGCTCTGATTTGGATGTAACACAAGTGTTTTAAATTGCACTGGGTGGAGGCCCTGGCAGGAAGGAAGCATCGGATACTGCTGGAACATATCTTTGTTTGAGCAACAGCTAATGAGAAAGGTCACCATTATGCTTTGCTTTCAAACACTGGGTCTGTTTTGAAATTAGTACTGAACATTTCATAGCAAATTAGTACTGAAAATTTCATCACAAATGGTTTATAATGATTGAGGTACACAATCCTGAAGTATTAATGTTTTTTTCTCCTAAGGGGAGAGTAAAAACCAAAGGTTATGTTCTCACCACTGTTTTGATCAGAGTATGTCAATAAAAGATAAAATGATTTTCTATTTATGGGCTCTGGGATTCCTGGCCCATAAATTCCAATAGTACATTTAAAGAAAATTTAGCCTTCTAATTTTTTCTCCTGCAGTTGTAGTATTATTTGTACTCTTGGTAAACTCATTGCTGGTATTTGAGATGCAAGGCTTTTTGCACTTTATTTCTTAACATTTATTGCATTTGTTTAGTAGACCAACTGAATGGCACTGAGATCCTAAGAAAGAGCTTAATTTTTCTGTGCAAAGTGTTTGCTGACAAATGCAATACATTTCAGAAGACCTGCTTCCAGGAAGAGTGACCTATATCGAGAACAGACATTCTGTCACAATTTTTGCTTGGTGGGGGGGGTGGGTAGAAATCTATTAAATATCTCGGTTTATATTTTTGGTTCTCCCTGTTGGCTAGGCTGTTGTATTCCCATGTCCACAGCACGTTCCACTGTGGGAGCCTGGACTCTCAGAATAAACTTTGGGAAAGGCTGGGTCCACCCTGGGGGGGGGAGGGGGGAAGGAGCCAGAGGGAGGGGGAGGGTAAAGGAAAAGGGAAGGGGACGGCTGTCTTCCTGTGTTTGGATGACCTTTCCTTATGTTTATCTGGAGGGACTGGCAGCCACGCTGTGTTTGGTGTCAGTCTGCCATGTTGCCCCATGTGATCTCTTTTTTAGCTTTATGTGAATAGAGGACCTTTGCTTCTGCTGGAAGGACTAGATTTAACTCTGAGTTAAAAAACAACAACAACAAAAAACAGTGTACTAGTCTGCTAGACATTAGGGCCTAGAGAAAGAAGTCTTATTAAACATAAGCATATGCCTATACCAACAAATTCCCCAAGGGAAAGACCTAGGTGTCTCTTGGTGCCATTTGAGGAAGGACCCACCTGCTTCTGCCCTCCTGCTGAGAGCTGGGCTGGAGACTGTCTTCCTTTTCCCAATCCTCCGTCATTTAGCATAATTCCCCCCACCTGTGGGTATTCCGTAACTATTTCTTGAATGAGTCAGTAAGTGAATGAATAAATGAGCAGAGTCATAAGAGGAAACTGAGCAACAGGCTGTAGGGTCCCTTCAATACTTAATTTATTTGCCAGTCCTTGCTCTAAGAGCCCTGAGTTGCTCCACTTCAAAGAAACCAGTTTCCAGCCTCCCGGTCTCACATTCCTGATGGGTGAATCAGTTGTTTCTTGTGGGTGGGTGAGACCAGCTCCTCTTGTTTCCACCTCTCTTTTCATTTCAGTGCTGACCTCTCACTGGGACTGGCCTTAGCTTAAATGTTACTTCCTCAGAGAAGCTATCCCTTAATCCTCCTACTCTCCTCCATCCAAATTAGATCCTTGCAACATACCTCTTATTAAACTCTTCCCGTTTTCTTCATAGTGCTTAGCACGGTTTCTAATTGTATCCACTTGTGTGATAATCCATCCTATGTCTGTTTTCTCCACTAGATTATCAACTCCTGGAAGATAGGGGACCATATTTATTTTCTCATCACTGTGTTCTTAGCACTTGGCATAGTACCTGACATACAGTATGCACTCAGCCATTATCTGTCAAATGAATGGATGAGCAGATTAATGAATAAATTACATTTGGAAGGACAATTCATACTAGTTACTGAGTAGGGTTGGGGGATAAAAGTCCAAAAGTCCTTTCCAATCAGAACTTGGACACATTCATGAGTTTGAGATTCTGAAAGAGGATGAAGTGGTTAGCAGATAAGTAACATTGTATATTTTACTTTTGGAAGCTAGCTAGCACTCTGGTCTCCTGGGATTACCAGAAACCAGTTCTGGTTTCTCTTACCAGTTCTCTTCTGACTCTACCCAAAATAACAAATTCTTCTGCCTTCTCAGTAACAGTATTATTTTTGGTCACCAGGTATCCAAGCTTCAGAAGGACTCTTGACTTTTCCTTTTTCCTCACACCACACAGCTTCATAATACTGCTTGTTAGCTTTTTTCTTTCCGTTCCCATGAAGACCTTTTGATCTAGCATATTAGTCAGGTTTCTTTCTCTTGTGGGTTTCAAACACTCAATTCTGTTAGCTTAAATGCAAAAACTGGGAATGTATTGCATCACGTTGTTGGGCAGTTGATGGTGACAGTCGACTTCAGACATGTCTTGATCCAGGGCCTCAGATGTTGCTCAGGACTCCACCTCTCTCATTAACTCCCTGCTAAGTGATTAAAACAGACACCTACAACCCCTGCTCACAACCTCCTCATAGCCCCAGAGAGGACTCTGATCACCCATTCCTGAACTGTCACTGCTGGGGGGATGGGGTGCAAGGCTATGACTGGCCTGGCCTGGCTAACATGCTCACCCTTGTGACTCTTGTATGGGGGGAGTTCAATCACAAAGAAAGTCCCTCAAGGAAAAGAGGAATTGTGTTTCCAGGATGAGCTGAGAAAGTGGGGCTAGATAATCAAAAACAATAGAATGCCTTCCTGCAACAGCCACCCTGTGCCAGGTGCAGTGGTGGCCCTTATGTGAGTCGGGATATATAGGCGGAATGAGGATGCTCTATGGAATCACATTGCCTCACCTCAAATCTTAGCTCTTTCTCTTACTAGCTATGTTACTTTGGACAAATTAACCTAAGTTCAATTTCCTCATGACAAAACAGTGATGTAAGACATTCAGTGGAATATTACTCAGCCTTAAAAAGGGAGAAAATTCTGACATATGCTGTAGCATGCATGAACCTTGAGGGCATTATGCTAAGAGAAATAAGCCAGTCACAAAAGGACAAATACTGTATGATTCGACTTATATGAAGTACCTAGAGTTGTCAAATTCAAAGAGACAGAAAGTCAAAAGGTGGTGCCAGGGGCTGGGAGTAGGGGGTGGTAGTTATTGTTTAATGGGTACAGAGTTTCAGTTTTGCAAGATGAAAAGAGTTCTGGAGATGAATAGTGGTGATGGTTGTACAATTGTAAGTGTACTTAACATCCCAGAACTGCACAGTTAAAAATGGTTAAAATGTAAATTTTCATGTTATGTACATTTTACCACAATCAAAAAAAAAAACCCCAGTGATGTAAGAGTTAAATAAGACAAGCATAAAGTACTCAGTGCAGTGTGAGCACATAGTAAGTGCTCGTAAATGTGAAATATTACTATTCTCATGACAACCCTACAGATATTATTATCTCTACACTTATAGCTGATTCAATGGAAACTTGGAGGTTAAGTAACTGGTCCAAGCCCACCCAGCTTGAAAGTGGCGGAGCCAGACTCAAACCCAGTGCTTGACCTAAAGCCCCTGCTATTTTCTATTATGCCACGTTACTTCCCAGCACATGGCTTGCTAACTACCACTGCCTAATATTTTTAAATGCTGCTTTGCTTACATTAAGCTCCTGCCTAACAAAACTTAAGGGATCTACCTTTGGTGTAAAGTGCAAATGTCCCTTCCAGATATAATTGTCTCTGCAGGCTGGCCCCAGTTACTTTTCTAGCCCCATTTTGACATCAAGGCCCTGCTTCACCCTGCCTTGTGTTCTTTGTGTTCATAGCATATGCCGGTTCTCCTGCTGGGACAATGTTGAAACTCTAACTCTTTCGATGCTCGGCTCAAGACCCAGCTCCTCTAGAAAGCCTCACCTAACTGGGAGAGAGACACAGTCACTTCCTCCCCTTCACTATTATAGTGTTTATTATTTGCTGGCACTGCATAATGTACTGCTTAGATAAAAGTTATTACTTTAGTTGTTCATGTCTTCTTGCCACAGCAGACTATCTGCTCCTGGAGAGCAGGGATTGTGTCTGTTACTTCTTTAGGTTTCCCTCAATGCCAGTTTAGTGTTTTGCAGTGAGTAGCAACCCGATAACAACTTCATAATGATGCTGATGCAGGAAATATGATTAATGATGACTAGTTCACACAGCACCACATGATTTGGATTGAAGAAAAGCATGTATTACTTTCTTTCTTGTTAGAAAAGATACTGGAGCTTTTCCTTGTGTGTCTAGGTCAGTTCAGGACATAATGCTTCCTAGTCAGCATGGAAATGAAAAGGTTGAGACTGGTTAAAAAAACAGATCTGCTGATGGCCCGTGTGAGAGGTAGATGTCTCTTGCTGATTAAATTCGGAGAAACAGAAGCAGGCAAAAGTATTTATGGAGCAACCAGAGATGAGGCAGTGGTTGTTTTGAGAATATCTCAAAAAAATATAAAAGGTCATTTCAGGTTCTGAAAATAATGCCTCCTGTACAAATACTTCAGTCTCTACATAGGTACTTGAAATGTTAATTATGTTGACTTTAAGTCCATAAACCTTTCTAAATGACACTGTCCCTCACCTCTAGCCCCTGCTCAAAGGCTAGTCCTCTGTGGACCATGTAAAGGATCTACAGAGGTTCCCCAGGAAGAGAATCAAGGGTGCTGTAAATAGGCAGCCTTATATTCAGCAGAATGCGCTCATGTGCCAGTTCGGAGTGGTCATGGGGTTTGTTCTGATTGGTCCATTTCTGTTCTCCAGAAGTGTTGACTATTACCTCTGGGTGGAGGGAACAGCACTGGATGTGCAGACAGTTCTGTGTGGTAGGAGCACAAAGCACCAATGGGAGAATGACAGAGGATGTGGCAGAAAACACAGGTAAGGACCAGAACATGAAGGAATTCAGGTTGACTATTTCATTTGGGAAGATGAGCCATAGAAAAGCATGAAGCAGAGAAGTACTATAAGTGGCTGCATATTGCTGAAGGATGGGAGAGACTATTTAATAGGTTTCTATAATGGACCAGGTAGAGAAATGGTGAAGACTTGAACCAAGAACGTGGCAATCACAATAGGTAGAAGGGGATGGATATAAGAGATATATTTTTAGGTACAAATGACTGGATTTATGATTGGATGGAGAGTGGGAGTAGAGGTGTCAAGAGGAGTCAGAATGTGAAAGGTGAGTATTCCAGTTGGTGGTAGGTGCTGGGAATACATTGATGTTTCATGTTTATTTTCACTGTCTTACCTCGAAGTTCAGGGAATAAGTTGTGGTTGATCATACATAAGATACATGAGCAGAGCAGTTGAAGTGATGTTGCTGGCAGCTCTTGAAAAATGCAGTCACCCTACCTGACCACATTTTGAGAGTCTAGACTGGAACAACAACTCATTCAGAATTACATGGCTCCAGCTTGCCAAGGCTGAAGGAAATAGAGGCTGACAGGAACTATGAAAACAGCAGCCAGATACCTTGGAATGAGACCATTTCATTACCAATTTACAGGGCATCGTTTCTGCTTCCTTGCAGTAGTGGAGCCCTGGGTGTCCCTGGGGTTGCTGTAGCTTCTTTCAGTCTTTCCTCACCTAGCAGGCAGACAGGCTAAGAGAGCTACAACAGAAAAGGGAGCATCCTGCACCTGGGAATCCCCAGAGGAAAGACTGAGTTATTTCCCCAAGTTGGAGAAGAGAATCGCCCTGCTAAAGCCTGGTGATACAGAGAGGGAAAATGCAAAAAGATTGGTGTATGATATCCATGAATTTACCCTCATGACCGTCTTCTTTAACAGTTCTTTAGCTGGCTTGCCTAAATAAAGAAAAGCATAATAAACCAAGAGGCAATTTGAAACATTAATAGGCTGTTATGTTTCATCCAAATTTTAGGTCTTTAATTTTCTAACTCAGGATTTTATTTCAAATGATATTTCTTTAAAGATGGCAGCAATTTCTTCTCTAAATGAGGACTAAGACTATGGTATCTTTACAATTTTAAAAATAAACTGTGCTTTGGACCTGCAAAGAAATATTCAGATGTCATAACCTGAAAATAACCTCTGAATTTTCCCACACTCTAACAAATCCCTAAACTGCCAAATGGATGTGCGCTAACATTTCCAGATTCCCCTGGGAACACATTTGAGAATGCCTAGTTCCAAAGAAAGAAAATGTTAGGGGAAAAATACACACTCAAAAAATAGGAGTTTACACCAAAAGTGCTTTCCTGTCACAAGGAAAGTATCTCAAGTGTAACATGATGAAATATATATATCCACAAGATAAATTATTATATTATTCAATACGAAGCTCAGTTGTAATTTGGCTTTCTTGCCCACAAGTTAACACTTTCATCTTATGAAGATGTTTAAAACAAAAAAGTTGCACCTTTCTTCATTTATACTCATATATTCTTATTTGGTGAATGAAATGCACAATTATTTCTACTCTTTCTTTACTGAAAGGACAACAAAGAAATAAAAGTATCTTCCTTTTTTTTTTTGCCCCTTTCTCCTTGTCTTGACCCTTCTCTTATGCTTGTCCTACCAAACTCAATCCCAGTGTGAGTCCAACCAAATCATTCTTCACGCCTGCTCCTGAGCAGCTGAGCATTGATGAAGAAAATCACCCAAACTGCAGATTGATGCTATTATAAATACCTGGTTGCCTCCTTCTTTGCAGGACAATTTGATAAACTAGCTCTTCTACTCTCCACAACAACTGTTTCATACCTTCACTCTCTTCAAACATCTGATCACCTCCTCTTTACCTTATTCTAAATATATGACTTTGGATAATATTTCACACAGAAAATATGAGCAAATCATGACCAAAACTCCAATGTAATTTTATAATGGGATATAAAGTGATTATAAGCATTGTCAAGAGAAGTAAATACATAAGAATAATCAAGAAAATGAGAAAAACAAGAACAGAGGTAATATTGTCATACCAGTTATTAATATCAAATAAACTAGAGAGCTACCATAAGTAAATAATGTGGAATTATTGCTGGAATAAATAATACATTGATGGCACAGAGGAGAGATCACATATGAAAATAAAATAAGGTAAATGTAGCATTTCAAAACAGTGAGAAAGGATAGAATATTTAATAAATGGTGTTGAAAATTGGCTATCCATTAGGAAAAAAAATTAAATTATATTTCCATTTCTCACCAATTGAAAAAAATGAATAGATTAAAAAAGTTGTATGTTAAATATACAATAGGATTATAAAAGTACTAAATGGAAATATAGAAGAGTGGTTATAATTTTCATAATAAGAAAGGCTTTACAAAGCAAGATGAAACCCATAAAGCTAGACTTTGTTTATCTACAGTTCCATCCAGCAAAGCATTGGTGCTCCTAAAATAGTAGTCATGAGTAGTACTCAAGAGTTAACATTGTTCTTTCTGTCTTCTTTATGCATCTTTGTATCTTTAATGGACTACACAGTGCCTGGTACAAAGTATGTGCTCCAGGTTTACTGACTTGACTAAACTCAAATAACTTTGATTACGGTAGAATCCTGGGGGGTAGAGGGGGAATTGACTTTAGTAATCAATACTTAATAATACCAAGGTGATAATAATCCTTCCTCATTTATAAAATATTTTCACATAGGTTATTTGATAAGCCTCCACCCCCCACCCCCCACCCCCGGCCCAAGAAAAGCCTCCAAAACACTAGAATGTAGGCAGGGAAGATGGTAGTAGTAGGGTTCGCAATTTATCCCCCTTCCCTGCCCCTGCTTCACTAGAGATATTAAGCGTGTTTCCCCAAGGTCTGGGACTGGGTCTCTTTCAATTAGGTCATGCTGCCTCTAATTAAAATTTGAAATAAAAAGCCAGGTGGGGCATTTAGAGATTACATTTCTCAATTCTACAGAAACACATACTGTCTGAAAAATAGGATTAAAAACGAATGTCTGAGGTCTACCCTCTTTTTCCACAAAGAGATGGTGTATAATACTTGCTATAAATACCCAAGCCAAGCCATGTCATCATTTTTCTTTGTTTTCATTTCTGTCAGATGGGGTTAATCCTCTTGATCCCACCTCTGACTCCACCGTTGCTGCAGGAGCCTATTTTGAGCCACTTTCAAAGGTGCCCCCTGACATGGCCTTGCCTTGTGTTGCACCTTCTACTTGTCACTTCTACCCCTCCTGGGGCTTCTGTGGTATCCACTTGGCACTCACGTATGTGCAGCCCTGAAGAGAAGGAGAGTCAATGACCATGGGCCACCCCTGATCAATGGGGATGGGAACCTTTGGGTAAATGCTCAGTCCCCTGGGTGGACAGATCTGAGACCCATTTCATATGGCTCCTCAGAAGGTTGCATGGGATCAAGCACCAGCTGCCTGCAGCTCTGAGGAACTTAGTGACCCGTCCTTGCACCGGCCTCCCTTCCTTCCCTGTTTTACTCCTCCTCCTCCCCAGGCCTGCTCCCTGGGATCACATTCCCAAATGTACAACAAGGGGCCATTAGCTCAGGCTCAGACTTGGGGGCAGCCCAGACACAAACTGGGGCTAACTGCTTCCTTTTAAAGGAGGGCTGTTACTGTACAATAATACTTTCTAATGTTTGTTTCATACTTTCAGGTATCCCTATTCTATCATCACAACAAACTTATGAGAGAGAGATCACTATTTCCATTTGATAGGTGAGGAAACTGAGACTCAAAGAAGTTAAATAACTTCACCAGGGTTGCAACAGCTAGAGGGTGGCGGAACCAGGACTCAGCAAAGGTCCACTGAAGGGGGAGGTTGGTGCGCTCTCTGCTAAAACACAGCTGCCTCCTATCAAAATATTTGCAGAGGGCTTTGATCTCAGTGCCTAGCACTCTGGAAAGTGCTCTTCCTCGCTTATCAGCTCTCTGCCATAACACTCACAGCTGTTCCAAACATGTCCACAATTTTTCCAGCCTCAGATAAACCATGCATTGATGATTTTTTTGTTGTTGTTGTGAACGGTACAAAGGAATAGAGCAGTGGCCAGAGAGGGGAATGTGGCACAAGGAAAGGGGTTTTGAAGGTGAAAAATATGAGCAGATGTGCCTGCTGCAAGGGATAACCTAGAACTGTGGTCCCCAACCCTTGGGCCTCAGACTGGTACTGGTCCATGGCCTGTTAGGAACCGGGCCACTCAGCAGGAAGTGAGCAAGAGAAGCTTCATCTGTATTTACAGCCACTCCCCATTGCTCGCATCACTGCATAAGCTCCACCTCCTGTCAGATCAGCAGTGACATTAAATTCTCATAGGAGTGCGAACCCTACTGTAAACCGCGAATTCAAGGGATCTAGGTTGTGCACTCCTTATGAGAATCTAACGCCTGATGATCTGAGGTGAAGCTGAGGCGGTGATGCTAGCGCTGGGGATCGGCTGCAAATACAGATTATCGTTAGCAGAGAGGTTTGACTGCACAGAGACCACAATAAATCTATTACTTGCAGACTCATACCAAAACCCTATCAGTGAGTGGCAAGTGACAATTAAGCTGCATCTGGTGGCAGGCTTTAAGTCAGAATCCAACACTTATTTTAGTTGGTGTGTGACCCATCCATTATGTTATTTACCATTTCTGTCCGTGCCTCCTTCCTGCACTGTGCACTTGTCTCAGTCACAGTTTTCCTAAGCCCACAAGCTAACCCTGGCAAAAATGAGTAAAAAACAAATGTTGCTGGAGAGCTTCTTTGAAAAGGGAGAAAGACCCAATGATGAGACAGCAGAAGATTCTAAGACTGCCGACAAAATGAAAGCTGCATTTAAAAGAAAATGCTGAGACCTACTTAAATTATGGGTTCATTGCAACAGGTGATTCACATTCTCTAAGCCTGCTTTGTGTGATATGTAGCAACTGGCTATCCAATGAAGCCATGAAACCTTCAAAACATGGAGACCAAGTACCCGGCATTAAAAGACAAGCCTTTGGAGTTTTTCAAAAGAAAAAAATGTGAACACAAAGAACAGAAGCAATTATTGAAGGCCACCATTTCATCATATGTGTCTGCACTGACAGCATCATTCTTAGTGGCTAACCACCTTGCTAAAACGAAGAAGCCCTTTGCTATTGGTGAAGAATTGATCCTGCCTGCTACTAAGGACATTTGCTGTGAACTTTTAGGAGAGGCTGCAGTTCAAAAGGTGGCACGTGTTCCTCTATCAACTAGCACCATAACTAGATGAATTGATGAAATAGCAGAGGATATTGAGGCATAATTGTTAGAGAGGATTAATGAATCACCATGGTACGCAATTCAGGTTAACGAGTCTACCAATGTTGACAACAAGGCAACAAGGCTTGTTTTTGTGTGATATATTTTTCAGGAGGATGTGTATGAGTATATGTTTTGTGCACTTTTGTTGCCAACCAATACCACAGCTGCAGAACTATTCAAGTCTTTGAATGATTACATATCAGGAAAACTGAATTGGTCATTTTGTGTCGGTATATGCATGAACGGAGTGGCTGCCGTGACAGGATGGCTTTATGGTTTCATTACTTGGGTCAAGGAGGTCGATTCTGAATGTGAGTCTACGCACTGTGTCATCCATAGAGAAATGCTGGCTAGCTAGAAAAGGTCACCTGAACTAAACAATGTTTTGCAGGATGTGATTAAAATTATCAACCACATTAAAGTACATGCCCTTAACTCACATCTGTTCATGCAGCTCTGTGAGGAGATGGGTGCAGAGCACACATGTCTTCTCTTATACACAGAAGTGAGAGGCTTTCTAAAGGTAGATTACTGGCCAGAGTTTTTGAGTTATGAGAGCTGCTCCAGAGATTTCTTTTAGAAAAACAGTCACCACTGGCAGCAAATTTCAGTAACACAGAATGGGTCTCAAAACTTGCTTGTGTGACATATTCAACCTGCTCAGTGAACTCAATATGTCACTTCAGGGGAGAAAGACAACTGTGTTCAAGTCGGCAGATAAAGTGGCTGCATTCGAAGCCAAACTGGAATTATGGGATGGTGAGTGAACATTGGGATTTTTGACATGTTTCAAACATTAGCAAAGATTTTGAAAGAGACTAAGCCAGGGCCTTCTTTCTCCCAGCTGGCGCATGATCACCTATCTCAGCTTTCAAAAGAGTTTGAGCATCACTTCCCAACCACAAAAGACCCCCAAACTGGGAAGGAATGGATCCGCAACCCATTTGTGAATAAGGCACGTAAATCGACTTTGTGCTCAAAGAGGATCAACTGCTTGAGATCACCAATGAAGGTGGCCTTAAAAGTATGTTTGAGACAACTTCAAATCTCCATATGTTCTGGATTAAAGTCAAGGCAGAATATCCAGGGATTGCCACAAAAGCACTGGAAAGCCTGCTTCTATTTCCAACATCCTATCTTTGTGAAGCAGGGTTTTCTGCAGTGACAGCAACCAAAATGAGATTACGGAGTAGACCGACATGAGCAACACACTTCGGGTGTTACTGTCTCCCATCACCCCCAGATGGGACTGTCTAGTTGCAGGAAAACAAGCTCAGGGCTCCCCCTGATTCTGCATGATGGTGAGTTGTATAATTATTTCATTATATATTACAATGTAATAATAATAGAAATAAAGTGCACAATAAATGTAATGCACTTGAATCATCCCGAAACCATCTCCCCCACTCCTGCCCCAGTCCATGGAAAAATTGTCTTCCATGAAACTGGTCCCTGGTGCCAAAAAAGTTGGGGACTGCTGACCTAGAAGAAAGGGAGGGACAGATGATGCAGGAGAGAAAGAGGTGATGAGTCCCAAAGTAGAAGTAAAGAGACTGGCTTTCAAAAGGATAAGAGTCAATTCCTCTGTTATAACTAGAGGGCAGAAGAAGAAACTCCTATAGATAAGTTCAGGTCTCTAGGTAAGTTGAGATCTCCCTTATTCAAAAATACAAACCAAAAGGATCTTCCCATCCTACGCTGGACACTCCATGAAGGCAGGGGGCATGTCTGGTTTGTCTGCTGCTATATAGCCCAGTACCGACATTTTAGAAGGCCCTTAATAAACATCTGTGGTTGCTGAATAAATAGAGATAGGTAAAAACACATTTCCCTTCACCACTAAAAATTTCTGACTAAATGATCAAGAAATTGATAAAAATGTCATTAAGAATTTTAGTAAGAGTTCAAATGACCCACAGAGAAATCACTCCTCCAATCCTTGCTATTTGATATGGGTAAATATACACATAAGGTCCAAAGAAACCCACTGCCCAGGTATAGGGTGGTGGAGCCCCTCGCCTGGCAGCAGTACCTGAGCAAAAGGGACACAGGTGTTGTAGTAGACAAAGAGCTCAAGGTGAGTTAGCTGAAAAGGAAGGAGACCCTCAGCTTCCTGTACCAGTTGAAGGAGCTGTCTGTGGTCAAGAAGGTGGCCACTACCTGCCTGAGGTCATGGAGTGGTCTTCAGTGCCACCTTTTCAAAGGAACATGCTGGAGCATGTGCAATAGAAAGCAAACATGCTGTTTATAAATATACTTGAAACATTCTCATATGAGGATCACTGAAGGAACTGAGTATGTTTAATCCCAGCAAAAAGACTCAAGAGGACCATAATAATGATTTTCAAATGTGTGAAAGACTATAATCTTTCTAGCACATTCCCTTCAAAACCTCAAAGTCAACCATCCTTCAACGTCTTCTCAGTCCCCAGTTGATTGCTCCTACCTCCTTTTCACTATCTCGGTTCCCGGGTTGGTTAGCTCAGATCTCATAGGCCAACATAGTAATCAATTCCTCGTTTATACCCTCAAATTTCTCTCTCTCTCTCTCACCCATTTGGTGCTTTCTTCAGGGCTAGAGTGGGGTCAAAAGCCCAGGCATGGGACAGGGCAGTCTTCCAGGGTCTAAGAACTCATTTCAACTGTTTGGGGGAACCTTCCTTCCCCGTGCCTGCTATTTCCTTCCATGTGGAGGACATGAACTGCTGTCACATTCCGGGCTTCCTTCTATTCTCCCACTTGCCCTTCCCTACTCTACCCACACCAAATGGAATGACATACCTGATTGGTGACTTTGGAAGAAGAAACTGGACCTGCACCAGGTGGGAACACCTTCCTTGCTTCTCTCCTCTTGGTGATGAGCTGCCTACAAGGAGTCACTCATTTTCTGCCCTTTCTCCTTCATTCTATAAGTTTCAGACAAGGCCCTTTTGGAGAGGTCTGGGAGGGGTCGCTGAAGCTTGGGCCTGGGTAGGTAGGCCTGTCTAATTCTAGGGTTTGGCATATGGTAGCTCATTTCATTCTCAAACCTAAGCCATGTTTTCCAGCTACTTCCCTCCCTTCTGAAGGGAGCTTGCTGCCTTCAAGGAACATTGATTTCCCTCTGTTCATAGAGGACGGAGGCAAAAGTTCCCATGGAATCAACTTTTTATTCTCTCTCTCTTTCCTCCCTGCTCACCTCCCAGTCTGTTCCTGGAGAGAACGTGCCCTCAAGTAAAGACCGAGATTGCATCTATGCACCAGGGACTTCATTAAGTGCAACATGAATGTTTGTTAGATCAAATAAAATAATAGATGTTATTATGTTTTAAAGGAGACCACACTTGAGGGGTGGGAGCAATGGGTGGCCTGTAATTTGGTGCTTTAATTTTTTAAAAAAAATTTTTATTGATATATATTAGATGTATATATTTTAGGTGTACATGTGATAATTTGATACATTCATATAATCAAATCAGGGTAGTTTGATTCCTCCAAGATATCCATCCCTTAAAATATTTATCTTTTCTTTATGTTGGGAGCATTCAAATTATTGTCTTCTAGCCATTTTGAAATGTACGATTAATTAATGTTAACTATATCAAATACCAGGTCTTATTTCTTCTAACTAAGTGTACATTTGTTACAAATACATGAAAAGACTTCTATCTAAGTGTACATTTGGCTCATTAATTAACCTCTCTTCATCCCCCCACCTCTTAATGCCTTAATCTTAAAGATCCAACAATAACATGAAATCTTAAGTGACCTCAAACCCTTCGTGCCGCCTGGCGATCCTAGCCCATTCCTCAGTCAACTCACTCTCCCGTTCTCCGAAAGAGATGATTTCACTGATTCTTCTCTCTCCTCAAGCCTCCTTGCTTTCAACTGCTGGGCTTGCTTCTTATTTTACTGAGAAAAAGCAAACTGAGAACTTCCACATATGTACCACGAAGTCTATCAAATGTCTGCATCTGTGTCCTCATATGCTGCCTTCCCTCCTATCATAAGGCTCCTTCTGTAACTATGTTCCTGTCCAAGGCCAACCCTCACCTGTGCCCTGATCTCTTCTCCTTCCCCCATGCAAGGACCTTGCTCTTGCAGTTGGCCCCTCTGCTGCATCGTCAATTTCTCTCTCTCCACTGTATTATTCAGATGAACAAGCAAATGTACTATGATATCTCCCATCCTTAACAAACAAACATCATCCTCCTCTCACCCCATATCCCCGTCCAGCTACTGCCTCATTTTTCTGATTCTCATTATGACAAAATTCCTTTAAAAAGTTGCTATACTTGCCGTCTCCACCTCCTCTTCTCTCATTTTCTCCTGAATACACTGCAGTCAGACTTCCTTCCCCATCGTCCCACTTCCCCACTCCATTGTCCTGATACCCAATGAACCCCATGTTGCCAAATCCAGCGACCAGTTCTTACTTGACTTATTAGCATTGCACAAATCTGACCCTGCCCTCCTCCTCCTCCTTTTTTAAGTAAAGATTTTATTATTATTAATTTTTGAGAAGTTTTAGGTTCACAACAAACATTTGCTTCATCAGTTTCTAAGGCGTCCTTCTCTCTAGGTGCTTCAGCCTCAGTGGCTATTCCTTCTCAGTCTCCTTTGCTGGGTGCTGCAGCTTCCTGAATTCTACACAGGAGAGAGCCTAGGGCTCAGTCCTTAGACTTCAGCCTTTCTCCATCCAGACCTCATTTGGTCAGTGGCTTTATGGACCATCTATATGCTAACAGTCACAAAATTAAAATTTCAGCCTGGGCCTCTTCCCTGAACGCAAAACAGACTCCAACCGCCTTCTCAGCATATCCTCCTGGAAGTCTAATGAGCATGTGAAAGCTAATATGTCAAAACTTGAGCTCCCGATCTTTGCCCCTAAACCTGCAGACTTTCCCATCTCAGTAAATGACAACGTCACTTTTCTAGATGCTCTGGACACGTCTCACTTCCTATCTTCCTCCTCCTATGTTTCCTTGCCCCAGGGCCTTTGAACTCTCTACCTAAAATCTCTTCCCCTAGTCATCCATCCAGATGCCTTGCTTCTTCACTTCATTAGGGCCTCTTCCACAATGGCTTATATGAGAGATAACTCCCTCGATCATCTAATATGAGAAACAAGCCCCCCCTTTTCCCCGATCGCCCCATGCTTTACTTTTCTTCATAGCACTTATTCCTGCTTGATATTAACCTTCTTATTGTTTCAGGTATATTTCCCCACTAAAAGGTAAGTTTATTAGGGCAGAGAGGTTAAACATCTTGTTTACTGCTCTCATCTCTAACACTTAAAACATTGCCTGGTATGTAGCAGGCAGTCAGTTTAAGAATGAACTCCTGGGGAGTCCAAGTTGTTCAAAAGCACAAGGCTGCCTCAGAAAGCTGCTCACCAGTGTTGGTGTTGTTGGAGTGGGCAAGCAGAGAGCATCGGGGGACCGTGTCTTCCCCTCTCTCCTCCCTTGCTTAGGAGGCAGCACTGAGCTGGCTGGTTCCTCCACCCCTACTCTGACCACCACTCAGACCCCTCTGGCTTCTCTTCCTCTTACTGGTCTTTTAAACCAGTGTAAGTGTTACCCAACACTGTTTTTTACTTTCTTCTTTTTCACTACTTTCTCTAAATGCCTGTTAATCATTATCTTTAGATGATACCAATAGTATGAGAAATATTTGTAAAAATGCTAGAAGGAATATTGAAAAATCAAAACACATTTTGCTTCGCATTTTGGCAAAGACTCCTGATTTTGATTCAGAAGACCTGGGTTTGAGCCCAGCTCTGCCACTTACCCATTTTGTATCTGGGGACAAGACTTATAATTTCTCTAGGCTTCTGTTTCTTCATTTATAAAATGAGGATAATAATATCTTACCTTACATACATTATCTTAATGTACAAGGTTTGAATGATGTATGTGTGGGTAGCTTTTATAAAATATAACCTGATCTATAAACAGAGATTCTATTATGATAGATCATAAAAAGGGTCACTAAACAATTGCCTATAGGGAACAATAATTGATATGAGGAAGTTTCTTTTTGTTTCTACGTACTTGTAGGGAGAAAGTTGTACTTGTTGGCCCATGATTTTTTCTTAGGCCTTATGTCAAGACCAATCAAATCAATAATACACTGTAACTGCCCACAGACCTAGGATTATATTCTCAAATAATCTAAAAATATGCAATCAACAGAACTGAGCTGAAATGCTTCTTTTGCCCAAATCAACCAGGCCTCCATTTCACTCCCAGAAGTTAACAGTCCTCGAATCTTCATTGACTTCGTGCACACCAGCCCTCTCTCTTTGCTGATGGTAGCTGGAATCTGGCTGAATCATCCTCCCCAGTAAAGGGGGCTCATTTGGGGTTTCAGGCAGGCATGTCAGCACATTCCTGTATAAGACAGGGGAGGTTTCAACATATTCCAGACTAAGCTTTCCTTTTAGTTGCAGATCAGACAAGGAGCCAAACTTAGTTTTATTTTGTTTGTTTGTTTGTTGTTGTTGTTTGGTTTTCCCCCCATGGCACAGAAATGTGCACTTTGAGGGGAAAAAAAAAATCATGCCTGTTTTATGGTTGATTCCATGAGAAGCCAAGGTAGTTATTAAAAGTGGGAAATATTTCATGTTGCTCAGCTGAGATTTTAACAGCTCTTGTCTAATCGTTAACATACAAACCTCCCTAACCAGAATATTTGTGGGGGATGACTTCTTAACAGGATCTAAAATCAGCCCTTTCCCAAAAAGCCTGTTAAAAATTACACATCTGGAATTTTGTCCTAGTCTGACTTGGCTGCTGAATTCCCTTTTGATATTTCCTGACGGGTGGGGAAAAGATAAATAGCCTTGTTCCATTTAATCTAGTATATTTTTTAAATTTGGTGTCAGATTTGAGTACTTGCTGCAGGTAGGATAACCAACTATCCCAGCTTGCCTGGGATTGAGGGGTTTCCTGGGACATGGGACTTTCTATGATTTGGCAAACCGAGCTGAGTTGATCATCCTAGAAGAAAAACCCTAGTCCAAATCACTCACAGGACAGGTGAGGAAACTGAGGCCAGCAAGATGAAAGAATTTATCCCAATACCACAGAGTTATCTAACACTGACTGCATTGCTGGGACCAGGACCCAAATCTTCTGAGTCTTAGTTCAGGGCTCCACTGACTCAGTGTCCTTTTCCATAACAGTGAAATATAGGTTCAACCATGAGGAAGAACTTAAGTTTGATTAGGTGAGTATTTGACTGCTTTATTTAATTCACATGTAAGAAAAGGAAAGCGTAACCTAAGTACATCCTAATTAGTGATCCTAGGGATGCAAATGTTCTAAAGCAATGTAAAAATAAAATAATGTCCACTGTTCACCCATGTGCATAGCAGCATTATTCACAATAGCTAAAATGTGAAAGCAATCCAAATGTCTATTGGTGGATGAATGGATAAGTGAAATGTGGTATATACATACCATAGAGTATTATTCAGCCTTAAAAAGGAAGGAAATCCTGACATATGCTACTAGATGAATCCTGAGGACATTATACTAAGTGAAATAAGCCAATCACAAAAGGACAAATACCGTATGATTCCACTTATCTGAGGTCATCTGTCAGTGCATACTTATAGATCCAATATGCAAATACTGCTCAGAATATTTGACTGCTCTAAGTAATCAAAATCATAAAGACAGAAAGTAGAGTGGTGGTTGCCAGGAGCGGGGGGAGGGATGAATGAAAGTTAGAGTTTCAGTTTTGCCAGGTGAAAAGAGTTCTGGAGATGGGTGGTGGTGGCGGTTGCACAACAATATGAATATACTTAACACCACTCAACTGTACACTTAAAAATGGTTAAGATGGTAAATTTTATGTCATGTCTATTTTATCACAATTTCTAAATGGAAAAATAAAATAAAATAATAACCACAAATAGCTCATCTATTCCATTGGCACAGTGTTTCTGTTAAAGAGGTCTGCAAGGTGCTTTGTGGCCATTTGTTAGCTTTGGGATGTTTTGTCAAATCAAACCAAATTCTTTAGATAAGGAGTTTGGTTTGCTTTGATATTTAATGACCTTCTCTTTAGCAAGGGCATAGAATTTCCAGATGTGCAACACCCCCAACATCCAGCCGGGAGCTCACTGCCTGGTACATAGTAAATGCTCCATAAACATTTTTCAAATAAATAAATAATAGCAAAAGCTAATATTTATTTTGAACATTTATTCAGAAGTGGGTTTACCTTGAAGCTGATGAAGCTTAACCTTTGGGACCTCCCACTTTAACAAGCCTTTCCCAGACCTTGGCAGGGTTGGGGGGGTGAGGGGAGGGCTTAGCAATGTGTTACGTAATTACATATTCATATAAAACTTGTAAAAGTTAAGTTTATCTTCTTTTTATTAAAGAGGGATTCCAGGGCCCGGTGCAGTGACTCATGCCTATAATCCCAGCACTTTGGGAGGCCAAGGTGGGAGAATCACTTGAGGCTGGGAGTTCAAGACCAGCCTGGGCAACATAGCGAGACTCTGTCTCTACAAAAAATTTAAAAATTAGCCAGGTGTGTGCCTGTAGTCCCAGCTACTTTGGGAGGGAGGTATAAGGATCGCTTGAGCCCAGGAATTTGAGGTTACAGTGAGCTATGATCACGCCACTGCATTCCAGCCTGGGTGACAGAGCAAGACCTTGTCTCAAAAATAAAAATAAAAAATAAAAAGAGGACTTCCAAAAATGGTATAATCTTCAGGTCCCACAAAACCTGAATCTGTCCCTGTACTTACTGCCTTTCTAAGTACTCTACTAATTATTCCGCAGTTACCTCATGTAATCCTTACAACCCTATCAGGTGGGTGCTATTGTCACCTCCACCTCTGAGATGAGGAAACTGGGTGACTCCCCCATGGCTACCCAGGAGGGAGTGACATGCAAGAATTTGCACTCTGGCATGGGAGGCCAACTCTACAACTCCACTGAACACTAGGGGTGGCCAAACTGAACTGTAGTTCATGTTAAATTAGGTGTGTGCTTAGTAAATACTATAATTTCACCTGATATAACTGTAATAACAACAATAATGATGGCTGGTCTTTTAAAATAACCCATGATTTGGGGAAAACATTTATTATACAGGCTTTTCCTGCCTCTACCCCCATTTAGTATTTTTGTTTGGTAGATGGGAGGAATTTAGGAAAGGGGGGGAATGAAAAGGGTGAGGCTGAAGAGGGAGAGAAAGGAGCAGAGATGTCATCCTGTGTAAAAGAGGGAGATTCCCCTCATCCCCTCCCTAACGTTTTTTTTCTTTCTTTGTGAAGGGTGTGCTGGGTTCTTTGTCTCTTGGGAAGCTCCACGTCTGTTTTATCTATTATTGGTATCCGCTCTGACCCCCTAGACGTCTTCCACTCTAGAGTCCCTATTTCTCGTCTCCAAGCTCAAAGTCAAAGGGCAGAAAGGAATCTTTCCTGTAAACATCCTCTGGGCCACTCCCGGAAAAGGTGACCAGCAAATCCTGCTTCCTGTCTTTATTCTGACTCTTGGAGCAAATAGTACAATTTTCTATTCCTCTAAGCTTCTTGGGACCAATAGGAGAACAAAATTGAAAATGTCACAGGATTGAAAACGTCCTCTGTTGAGGACGTTGGTCTCTTCAGATTCAGGTTCCCTGGCTGAGAAAACGCACCCACAGCCCAGGCTGCCATCAAGACGCTGGGCATTCCCACTGCGCCTGGCCTGTGGGGACGGCTGCCGACTGATCCCCACCTCCCAAGGGCAGACCCACCCCAGGTTTCTGTCCCTCCACTCAAAATTTTCTGTCTTGATTTCCCTATTTCTGACTGCAGTGAAATTATCACCCAGCTGGCCGAACCTCGGGGTCACTCTGCTGACCCCTGCTTCCCCTCAGATCCCATTAATCCTCAAGTACCACGGGTTTTCCTTCCTGTTCATGCCCAAACTCATTCTCTGTTTTCTATTTTCTTTGCGGATATTTTGTTCTAGGCCCTGCTCATCTTGGGTCTGGGACGTTACAATTGCTTCCTGGCTAGGTTCCCTGCCTTTAGAGTTGCTCCCTTCTAGAAGTGGATTTGTCATTTAGCTAATAAATCTTAAGCTCCAGGACGCCTTGCTTGCATACAAAGACCCCTTTCAAGGGCTTGTACTTAGTTTTGTATTTGGGACTTTATATTCTTGATCTGCCACACCCCCTATCCATTTTGCCCTCCACTGCCAGATTAATCTTTTTTAAAAATAGATTTTAATTTTTTTGAGCGGGTTTAGGTTCACAGCAAAATTGAGCAGAAAGTACAGAGAGTTCCTGTGTTCTCCTGGGCCCCCCAACATGCACAACCTCCCCTGAACCACGTGTACCAGAGTGCTACATTTGTTACAATCACTGAATCTATATTGACACATCATCATCACCCAAAGTCCGTAGTTTACATTAAGATTAACCTTTTAAATATAATACTCTTTCTCACTTTTCCACTTTAAAACTGCCCATTAAAATGCTGGCCATATCCCTATAGTCTATGCCCTTACTTGGATATTCAAGGTTCTCCATGATCTGCCCCAATTTTACCTTTCAACCTTATTTCCCCATAATCACTTATTCACACTCTCCACAGAGGGTGCTGTTCACCGGCTCCCAAGCAGGCTGTCCCCATTGCCATGTCCGTGTCGTTGCTGCACCATCTCCACAGAGTTTGATTAAATTCAACTCCACAAAGATGTTCTGAGACAATCTAGAATGTCCATCTGCTTCCAGCCTGACCCTGAAAATCCTACGCAGTTTCACCTGGTCACGAGCCCTTCCTGGCTGCAATCTTGCTTGCCTCAATAGCAGCAGTTTGTAGTTTGGGAGATTTAAGTGGACCAGCAAGATTTTTAAAAATAATAATAAAGTACAATTTAGGATTGTCAATTTTTTTATTCTACCAAATAAGAACTTAAAAAAAATTACCACCATCACATTATCTTATTAAAGACATTTTACCACTCAAAAAAGCATAATCTCAGAATAGCAGTCGGTTCTTTAAATGTAATTCATTTAGCTTTAGAAAAAAAGTCACAATATTTTTCTTTATCGTGGGACTGTCTGAGGTAGGGAAAACTGCTCAGACTGGCATTTGGAAGCCATTCTATAGCACTTCTGGTCTCCACCACCTGTTGAGCACTTAATCACAAGCTGCCTTGGGGCACATTTTACGTTGTTGACTTTTTATTTAACTTCTTGTGCACATATGTCATTTCCTCAACTAGAAGGCAAGCTTTATAAGGAACCTGTAAAAGGACTGCACCCTTACCTCTCCAGCAAGGCCATGCACATAGAAGACGTTCAATAAATATTTGTTGAATGAATGAATCAGCCTTCTCTAAGCCTGTGGTAACCAATAAATCTCCTCTTAATGGGGTATGAGCGCTCCATCCCGAGGCGATTTCTTTCAACAGACTTCTTTAAAAAGAGTTAACCGGTACAAATTGCTTTGCTTTTGAGTGAAACCTGAAAATATAAAAAAAAATCTGATATGAAAAGTAAACAGTTTCTTCCTCAAGGCAGTAGCAAGCCCCAGCAAGGAGAATCAAGACACAAACACACCTTTTGTAGCCTGTCATTTAATTGATCCCAGTTATTTTGGTCTTTGTTGGTAGACGTGCACACAGTGCGTGCTTCTGGCTTGACTTGACTTGGGTGATAGGGTGGTTGGCTTTCCTTCTGTGGCTCTCACCCATGTGCCTAAAGCCTCCATAATACCCATGTTGTTTCTTTCCCTCCACCTGGGTAACTTGGGAAGGGAAGGGAAGGGAAGAAGCTTAACATCTTCCTGGCCAAATCTTGGTTTTAGATTCTGGAGTTGATATAGAGCAATTCAGAGACGTATCTTTTGCATTCAAAACATTGTTTTCACTTGGCATCCAGAGTTATCTTCCAAAAATATAAATAAGGCCACATCACTGCTTAAAACATTCATTGACTTTCAATTCAATTCCATTTAATAGCTTTTGACTGAAGACCTAGGATATGCCAGACCCTGTTCTAGATGTTGGGGATGGCTCAGTAAACAAAACAGACAGAAATTCCTGCCTTCCTGAAGCTTATGCACTACTGGGGGTGGGGGTGGGGGTGGAGTAGGGGACACAAATGAGAAACATAAGTAACATATCATTGCTATATTAGAAGGTGATAGATGGGATAGAAACTAGTTGGAGCAAGGGGGATGTTACAATTTAGATGGGATGCTGAGAACAGGCCTCATTGAGAAGACGGCTGGAGCAGACTTGGAGGAGATGAAGGGTGTGACCAGGAGGCTCTCTGGGAGAGGAGGAGGTGCCTTACCACAGCAGGAGCCACCCAGGCACCCTGTCACCTCACCTCATGTACACCAGCCCTCCCTCACTGCTCTCCAGCCACCTGGCCATCCCTCCCCACCTCAGGATTTGCACATCCTGTTTCATCAACTCAGTCCTGTATTTTCCTTCCCTATCTCTTGACCAGCTCCTCATCCTTCAGGTTTCAATCTGAATGCCACCTCCTCAGGCGGGATTTGTTTGCCCCTCCCCAAATCCATTAGTGCCCTCCCACAGTTATACTTGCAGCCCTCCCCTCAGACACTCAATAAATACTGTTTGAATAAATGAACAACAAAAAGGGCTCAAAAGGGGTGAGCTCACTGAGGACAGGGATCCTGACACGCTCATTTGTCCCCAGCGCTGGACACATTGTTGAATGTATTTGATAGACTTTATATTCATAAGTAAGCTTCATTATCAGGGGTGGAGAGAAGGATCATGTTATGGCTTGCTTAAGCATAATAACACTATAAACAAGGTGGAAAAAGGGGTACAAAGCATTCAATTGCGTTATGGGGAATGAATTCCCTTTCTGCTTCACTGTTTCAGCACAGATGGAGGAGGCCTTGCTTTCAGCCCTTGGCCCAGATGGGCTCCTCTCAGGACCGTTTCCCACCCAGTGAAGGGTCATATGGTACCTTTATGCCTGAGATCAGCTTGTCCTTCAGTTTCCTCTGTACCTCAGTCAAATTAATAAAAAATAGCTTTGTCCTGAGGGTTTATTAATCAAGGTGTTATTGTATATTAAATTCCCAATTATCTGGAGTAATTAAAACATCCTAAATTTTCTCCCAAATTATTCATACTTTTGGGAGTATCTCCTGATGGGGTTCAGGACAAGCTACCCCAAAATATAGTATCTTGACATTTGAGAAAACCACAGAAGTAGGAAGGTCACTCTCATCTTCCCCTCAACCTTCTCCCCAGAAGCATAAAACCTTCATTCCAGAGGTGCCCACTCTATACCTGGGGGAAGAGTACATCCCTGTCTCTGAAGACACAGGGACACAGAAAAGAATCTGAACAAACAGGCTTTGCTAAGTTTCCCCCAGTTTATTACCATTAGATCATACACCCTTTGTCTAATCATACTTCTCCGTAACTATCCACTCACTCATCAAACTTAGCATAAAAATACACAGGTTTCCCTGTTTCTTTGGATCTTCATTTCCAAAGACTCCCATGCCATGTAAACTTATATTAATTAAATTTGTATGCTTTTCTCTTGTTAACCTGTCTTTCGTTATAGATGTCTCAGCCGTGAACCTAGAGTGATGGGTGAGAAAATAAATTTTTCCTCCCGTATATTCCAAAGATATATTTTTATTGCTATTTGCTCAGGAAATGCCATAAGAATGACTTTATTAATGCAATGTATCTGTTTAATCTCCACCTCATTTCAAAATGCATTTTAGGTAACTTATAAAAATCATGTAATATAACTGAAACAAAAGAAATAAATCAGAGCAAAGATAAAAATACGAGCAAGACAGTAAAGTGAAGAAATAAAACCACTACACAGAAATTCCGACCATAAGGACTCAAGCAGTTAGTAAAGGGGGACCACAAATTTGGCTTTGAACAGTGAAGAAGACAGACCAGTCATACGATTCACAATGTTTTGTAAGATACACACCAGGGGGCTCAGGAGCCTTGAGACCTGAAAGAAATCTGTCCCATACATCCACAAAAGGGCAACTGAAGTCACAAATAACGTTTAAAACAAATGAGTTTCCAATAGCTGTTTCTCATGGTGTCACTCGGGAGCCTTAACTTAGGGTCTAATGCCAAAGTGAAGTCTTCTAAAACTCAGTTTTCTGAGGGGACAAAATGATGCAGTTCAAATATGAAGTTCTTTAATTATCTGAGTTCACCCAGGGATAAACTTTAAAATATCTAAAAGAAATGACAGACTGCATCCCTGCCTAAACGTTATTTTCTCCAATCAAGCTTCTATAATGATCAAGCAGTAGAAGAGTAAAGGATAAATTGTCTGGCAGGCACCCAACATGTTGAAACTTTTTATTTCTGATTAGATGCAGATCCACACCTAAGAGGTTGGCATCCATTTGTGAAAGTGAAGGTTCCTAACCAGGCCAGGTGCTTGCATAGACCTACCTCTGTAAAGAGGCAGACTAAGGTGTACCCATGGGCAGGGGCCAGCCAGATTTCCTTCAGAAAACAGTCCATGTTTGCTCTAACAGGACAACAAATGCACAGCCAAAGCCCCACAGAGCGGCCACAGTGTGGGGCATAAATAACCACCCTCCCACAAACATTACATACATTCCACCGTTAAATGTAAATTCAGTTTTCTATCATCCTGTTTTGGTTTTTTCCTTATATGCCTCTCCACCCGTTAGAGTAGATAGTTGAGAATTGACTGTTAAAAATGAAATCAACCTGCAGAGAAAAAGTCATTTTGCATTAATGACTGAAGCCCTAGGCTGCTGGCTTTGAGTTTAATTTGGATCTTTCCCAATCCAGTCCTGTGTAGGTCACCTCATATAGCTTCCTCCATCAGCAGGATGGTTTTGTTTTTTAGAAAATATGTATACTTGGTAAGCTGTCAAAGTGAGTTGTACTTAAGGTATGTGTTATTCAGAGGGAGAAAATATTTTCAGCACTACTTGAAGTCTTTATACCTGACAATGCATTAAGAATTCAACACAGTAATCTTATTGTTTTAGCTGTTGCTTTTACCATTACTCATGCAACATGGCTGGGAAAAAAACTAATAATGATTCCTCCCCCCACCCCCAGTATTTTGTGTGTGTGTGTGAATTTTTTAAAAACCTTTGGTTTGGGATGAATGCATCGAACAATCCACCATCTGGTGTGCAAATATTTTTATAGACACGAATCCAAATGCCACAAAATCACTGCCATGGCTCAGGTTATGGAGTCTTTTTCTCAGGCAGACTTTTTATTAAATGTGATTATTCTTGAACTATGAGAATCTCGGCAGGAGCATTAAGATTTAGCCTAGAGAAGAAAACTTACTGTGTTGACCAATATTAAAGAAAAAAGATGGAAAGAACTCCCCCTGGAGCTAATTTTAAGGGAAAAACAAGAAGTTTTTGTTTTTGCTTTTGGTTGACGTACTAAGCAGTATACAAACTGAATCAGTGACAATTTCTGTTACATTCCTGTTCTAACCGTGGCTGGTGGAAGAAGATAAGGTACCAGCAAGCTCTGCAGGAGTCAAATTTCAGCCCTGTCAGGTGTAATCAGAATCCTGGTCTTAAAACAAAGGTCTCCACTCCACCTCCTCAGACAGAGGACACTTCACTTCCCAGCCCCAGGCACTAAGAAGGAAAAAAAGGATCAATTTTGCAAGGGCAAAATAAAACAGAACAGCAACAGGGAGCTTGTGTGATACCTCCCTCTCTTTACACCCTGGGATCAGTGCAAAGTGGTCTGCATTTAATATTGGGCTCCCTCGCCCACCCCCAATGTGTTATAATAACGGCAATAGATTTTAGAGGTCATGGTTTGTGGTTTTAGAAAATTAAGATTCCACTCTTAACCCAATGTAAAGAAAATTGATGAGTCTGTGCCTTATGATAGGGTTCCTAGGTCAGCACCATGTTGTGAAGACACAAGGGTAGAAAGGACATTTTTTTCCTGAAAGAAAAGAGATAGTACCTTTGCTCAAAATTTCACTCCAACTTCTAGAGCACAGAGAAAATTGCTCTTGTCAGTGAATGTGCCACGCAGAGTAAATTAGAATTTTTATTGCTGGATTCCCTTGCAAAGTTAAAAATAAGGGTAAACAGAACCAAAAGGCCGTTTATAGTGATCTGGAGAAAAGAATGATGACATATCCTTGAGCTTCCAGCTTTGCTAGTGGAACTAATTGCAATGTCCATGAAAATAATCACAGAACTCAGCGTGTCCATAGTTCTTTACTGGTAAAACTGTCCTAAAATGATTGGAGTTTGATGCAGCTGCCTTGGGACAAATGGGAGAAATAACACTTCCACTGTAGCCATCAGCAGACTAATGTAAGTGGAAATTAAGCAGTCGTGCCAGGGGCACTGAAAGTCAGTGGTGAGCTGGATGGAGATAGGTCAGAAAGAGCTGAGGAAGTGTAGACGCTGGTGATAAGGCGATAACTTGAGGAAATTAAAACCCTGTAGTGTGGGAAAAGAACAATTAGCCAAGACAGAGGGGCAGGAAGGAATACAGAATGAATTACAATCAGAGGAAACTAGCCAGCAACAAAAGAGAAGAACTGGAGGGGCGGGGTGAGAGGAGTCGGGGAGCAGTGACTTAGGAATGCTGGCTTGCTCTAGGGTGCTTTGCAGCCTTATTGTTGGGTTGCTGCAGCTCATAATTTAACCCCTTTGTACCTTGGAATGTCTAACTTTAAGGCAGCTATCTTTATTCACGAAGCTCCTTGAGATTGTTTCGTGAATTCCAGGTAAGAATGACTGCACCATTACTTTAGAAAAAGGCACTCCCACCCCCACAAAAAAGACAAAAGTTTAAGCTTGGATTGGTTAGCAAAATATTTCCATCAGACACATGGGAAGAAATAGCACAAGCATTAGCAAATGTAGTTGGTTTAAGACCAAAAAGAAAGTATTCATGAAAACAAAATAACTTTTTTTAAGGAAAACATGTAAAAGTGTTTAGAAATAATTTTGATGACTATCAAGATTACCTAAGGGATGAAATATTCTATAACTAGTAGGAAATAACAGAAAAAGTATGATTGTTTTATGAAAATAAGAATTTGCTTATTTTTAAAATCAATATGTTTATGACACGTGATTATTGGCACAAGAGGAAAAGATTTACTGTGAGCCCAAAATTATTTTTTTTTACTTCAATCCTGAAAGCCAATTGGCAGAAAGCTAAGAGGAAGCTGTGCTTTAATCAACCAAGATGCTAAAATCACGGAGAGAAAGGCAAAAAGGTTGAACCACAGCAGCTAAGAGTCATTCAAAAGAAGGGGGAGAGTTGATTATGTAGGGTGAAGTAGGACAGGATGCTAAATAGGATTAGACGAACCAGATACTATTACAAAGGGTTGATTGAGGGGACAAAGTGGGTAATAAGGCAAATTAAGGATTCTTAAAAATCCTCTGTGTCCGGGAAATGAATTAACTGCTCCCACAAACTAATAAATGAAGAAGCATTACGTGGAAGAGAATGACTAAAAGTTACCATGGGGAAAACAGAAGGTTCCTGATTTATAAGACCAGCACACTTAAAAAGAAGAAAGAAATTGGGGGTATTTGAAACAATACTAAGAGCCTTTAAAAGTGAACTGAAAAAATCTAAAGTAGATGGTGATGGAAGGACGACCTTAGAAAAAGCCACAACAATAAAATATTCTTTAATTTTTTTAATATTTAAAGTGATTGTGGGTGAGGAGGAACACTCAGGAACTTGAAAAATTAAACTGTTTTATTTTAATTTATTTTTTTGGTTTTTGCCTTCATGAAACCAATAAAATGTATCATAAATGGAAACAGTGTCAGAAGAGTGATAAATTAAGGGCAATGAGGAATTCCCCTCCAATAAATTAAGATGACTCAAGAGACAACTCTTGAATGGGAAGAAAAAGCTGCAGAGATTAATACTCCCTTCAGCAGCATTGGTATAGCTCCTAGGAAAGACAGAGACACTCAGGGAAATCAGAGCCAAGTAAATCTAGTGTATTTCAAGAAATGGACCTGGTAGGAAACAGAAAATTGGTAGTCTTCCCCTTGTAACTCAGGAGCAATTGAAATTTTTAAAGTATAGATAAAGCAATCAGGCTGAAATTACCAAAAACCTACAAATATACGAGTTCAGCAGACAAAATAATAAAATTTTAAGAAAAGTGACCTTTTGATTAAAATCCTGATAGAGGTTTTTAGACTTTTAAATTTTGGCCACTATACTAGAATTTATAGAGAAGATTGATGATGAACATTTATTGGCATCATCATACTCTGGTATTTGTTAATTAACATCATGGAATAAAGGCTGATAAGGAAGAATTGGGAGCAGATTAAATCGGCCCCTCCCCTTTGAGGTTCTAACACTTTTAAGGAGTTGACATCAACATAGATGCAATGGTACCCACAAGCTTGGGCATCCAATGATAGGAAAGCTAGTGGCATATGCATGAGCACGAGAATCTCCATCTCAGATTCACCTAAAAAGAGACGGCATCCCAGAAAATGTACATATGAAGAAATCCTTGAGAAGGTGCTGGAATGAATGGCTTGCTGGGCAGGCAGGGTATTTCTGCTGCAGAGAGGGCCTCTGAGAAGGCCCACGACCAGGAGTAGGAAATCAGACTGAGGAAGCTCCAGCAGGGCTGAGAGACAGCAGAGTTTGGTGAGAAGTGATGGGAAAGGTTGGGTATTCTAGAATGGGAGGCAGTTTCGAGCATGGGCTTTGGAGTGAGAGATTCTGGGTTTGAAGCCTAGCTCCACAGTTGTATAATCTTTCCCACCTCTCTATGTGTTGGTCTCTTCATCTCAAAATTGGAAATTAAATAAACTTATCTTAATGATTGTTCAAAGAGTTAAGTGAGATAATGTGTGTACAAGCACTTAAAAATATAAGAACTCCAGTATTAGCTGTCACTGTGAATGGACTGTAGACAGTGTGAAGGTAAGAACGCACGATAGAACACCTCCTGACTGCCTCAGGCTGACTTTGTACTGTCTTTTCAAACCTTTCACACGCTCCAGGGACCACAGCCCTGCCTGGCTCTCTCACCCTAAGGGATGGTGGGAAGGCCCATTTCACTCTCGATTTCCCTTTTCTCCACTCAAAACATGTTCCATTTCTTCTTAGCCTGGCCTCCTCTGCTGTGTCCAAGAACACAGGGCCCAATTTCTTTCAAGGCTAACACCTTTCTTGCACCGTGGATTCAACAGTTTCCTCAAGTCTGCCGCAGATGACACCCACCAAGAAGCCCGTTCCTCTCTCTCAGCTGCGGTAACTCCTTCTCCATCAGCTCCTTCCTCTCAGCCCCCAGCCATGCCCAAGTCTTCTCTGGCTTTCTGCATTTCTTCCTCCAATGTGCAGAGCCAGCACTGCCCACTTCGCTCCTTCCCTACGTAAACTGAACTCCCCTCTATTGGATTTTTACCCTTTTTCTTCTGCCGCAGCAGGTGGTTTGATGGCCATTAAAAAAGAAAGTTTTTCTCCACTTTATTCTCTTCTAGTTTCTTGTGATTCTGAGTTTACCTTTAGTGACAGGTTGTTCTCTCTCTTCTGATCGTTCCTTCTTAGTCTTCTTTTTCTTTGCTCAGGCTTTCCTGTAAGTATCTCCCAGGTTTCTAGACTTGGCTTGTTCAGTTTTCCATACTGCACTTGCTCTGAACAGCCTCATTTAAGCCTTCAAGCCCGTCATTTATCATTGCTTTGCAGGTCATTCCTTGACTACCCTCCTGACGTTGGAATTTCCAATTGCTTTTAGAAAATCTCACATCATTGCCTTTTCCTTCATTTATTCCTCCACTCAACAAATACCGAGTGCCACCGAAACATGTCGAAAACCACCTAGTTATCTCTCTCCATGCCCACTCCCATCTGCATTTTGCCCCGTTCTTCCTCTGGATAAATGACATCTTAATCACTCCACCTGAATGAGGACCTTAGAAGTCATCTTCAGCTTCCTCACCTAGATACCTAATCAACCACTTAGTCAGTTTGGCCATACACACTGGATCCTGTTATTTTCTCTCAAGAAGGTAAAGGATATAATAGTTTTTTTTTAGCGGCAGGAGCTAATTTTGTTTCTCTTTGTAATCTCCCAACATGACTTAGAGTTTCCCTAGGACACTATTTATGGAGTTTCCCTAGGACCAAGTGGAACTCTGTAAATATTGTTGAAGTATATTGAGTTGAAATTATACATGAAGCGATTGACATTTATGATAAGAATCTTCTAAGACATATCTATTTCTTCTTTGGCAAAAACACAAATGGACTCAGTTATCAATTAATACCTCTCTTGCACTAATTTTAATTTTAGAATTGAGATTCTAAAATTCTATACAAATGGTACAGAAAAATTATGTAATGGGTCTAAAAACATTACTTTTAAAGATGAAAGTAGAATTGTTCAGAGAGAAGACTGTGCTTTGTTTAGCAAAAGACCTGGGATATAAAAGATGAAATCTCCAAGGATAAATTACTTTGTGTAAGAAAAGTATCAAGGGCTGGGCATGGTGGCTCACTCCTGTAATCCTAGCACTCTGGGAGGCGGAGGCAGGAGGATCGCTTGACTTCAGGAGACCAGCCTGAGCAAAAGCGAGACTCCATCTCTACTAAAAATAGAAAAAATTACCCAGGCGTGGTGGTGCGCACCTGTACTCCCAACTACTTGGGAGGCTGAGGCAGGAGGATCGCTTAAGCCCCGGAGTTGGAGGTTGCTGTGATCTAGGCTGACACCACAGCACTCTAGCCCGGGCGACAGAGTGAGACTGTATCTCCAGAAAAAAAGTATCAAGCATTGAAGGCGGGCAGACAGAAGGGAAGCTAGAAAGACGAGCCAAGGGCAATGAAGTGAGGTGGAAATGTCAGGGAACTCCACAAAGACAGCTGGTAAGTGGTTAAGAATGACGGGGTGAGTTTTAAACACAGGGATGTCTAGCATTAGGTTTTAAGTTCTTGGCTGCGTGGTGCTATAATTTGATATAACTCCCATCCTATATCAAACTAGGTTTACAGAACTAAGAGGGTCCACCAAAGCAATTTTTCCTGAGCAAAGAAAGTGTACTCCGTGTTCTGGTATATATTTTTAAGCACTTCTCAGATACTCTATCATCCTAAAGTGCCAAGTGGATTCTACCAAGTAATGACCAGTTATTCAATGAGACGTTAAAAAGGATTCTAGAATGGATTACAAAGGCAGTTGCAAAAGCCTCTGATATGACGAATGCCTGAGGAACCACCAGGTGTCTGTTTGACTGAGGGTATCTGGCCCTGCATGGCCATGGGCTATGTATGAATCACCATTTAAAAGGGGAGTTCCTGTAAATGTTATTGTTCATAGTCTTTATTCTGAACTGGACCTGCTCTTCTTTCTGTTTCTCCTCTACTTCTGACTCTCTAAGTTAACAAGTTTGATGTCCTTCTTCTGTTCCCTATTCTACGTTTGGATTTGATGTTCACTCTATTTTCCCTAAGCTATGACTGTGGCTCCTCTTAGCAAAGACTCTGGTCCTCCCCTCTGTGGGGCTGCATTTGCCCATCTCAGGTTAATACTTGGTGTCTAGGTAAACTATGGGACCTTTCTACGGGGGCTCCACCCCTATGGGTGGAACACCCGGCTGGTTTGGCGCTGGAACTGGACACTGGGAAGGCATGATGAGCTGACATAGTTCTTCCTTCAAATATTTGGAACAGTAGTTTTTCTTATTCTCTATGGCCCCAAGGCATAGAATGAGGAATAGTGGGTCATTACAAGGGCAGAGTGTAGCTAAAAACAAAAAGGTACTTGACAGCAGACAGAGCAGCCACAGTGGTCATTTCCTCCTCACCAAAAGAGTTTAAACATAGACTGGAAAACCATCACGTGGAAATGCTCTGGACACATTTGCAAAGGGAGTCATGCATCCTATGGATCATTTTACTAGAGGTTCTACAGGTTCCTTCAGTGGTAAAGTTCTCAGATTCTAAACTTCCGTAATTCTTTGAGTTAAAAAAGAAAAAAGTCGGATGCTTGACTAGAAGTGACAATTTGGGGTTAGAACTATTTCTTTTTCTTTTTCTTTTTTTTTATTGTTAAAACAGGGGCCATGTTAATCTTCTCTGTATTATTCCAGCTTTACTATATGTGCTGCTGTAGCACACAATGGAGTGAGAACTATTGGAGGGTCACTAGAATACAGTTGTTTCCAAGAATGAAATTAAAAATTGACATGAGAAGCAGGAGAGTTTAAATCTAAGTTGGGGGGGGTACCATATTCTCAGAAGGAATCTATTAAACTGTGTTTTCTGTGCCAAATAGAGCAGCTTAGACCTAAAGAATGTCAGCAATTTTCATCCTCCCACACGGCTACTTTATAATAATTAGTTTTACTACATTTTTTCACAACCTATTATTTTAATTGTTTTAATTAGATTGTTCATGCACTCAAGTTGTTTACAAGCACTTTCTTTTTATAGCATATCAATAAACAGTAGAGGGAAACTACCACCTTGGAGAAGCCAGGCAGTTTCTACTAGGTAGGCCATGGCCCAGAGCATGGAAGTAGCTTCTTCCATCCTAAACCGGAAACCATCCAGCATCCTGGGGCCCTCCTTAGAAAGGAGTGGGAGTCCCTGCCCTGGGAAAAGACTATCGCCCCATCTGTATCCTCTGTGGTCATTGTCCCTTGAGTCAAAGCAACAGAGAGCAAATAACCTGTTTTTGGCATGTTCCTCTGACAACAACTATGGAGTAAATACTAAAGGTTATGGATGGTTAGTTGTCAGCTTTTATTAAAATTCCACATACTTGGCATTTCTTAGCTACCTGGTTTGACTCCGTACTAGTTGTGTGACATTGAAAAAGTTACTTAACTTTTTGAATTCTCAGTTTACCTATCTGTCAAATGAAGGTAAAAGCACCAAACTAATAGGGGTATTTTGAGACTTACACGAGTTACAGGTGGTAGGGCGCTAAGACCTTTCTCAGCTGAGAGTGCTCATTCCATCACTATCCACTCTTCTCCCCTCTTGCCTTCTTCTCTCCTCCTTCCCCTGCTAGTGTAGGCTTTCAGCAGTTTTGACATGACAAAATTGGGATTCTTCCTTCGTTCCAGACTTCAGGGCTCTTTCTTACTTCATTATTGTTCTTAATCCCATTCTTTACATAAATACAAAAGAGAGAAAGTGAAATAAGTAGAGAAAACAATTTCCAAGGAGTAATCACTGTTTGAGTAGTTCTAGTAGGACATCTGAAAGACCCCAAGTCCCTTTTCTCCATGGCTATTGTATCATATTCTCAAAAGTTACACACACATGCTGCTTTGAATGCGCCCCTCAGCCGGGTTCTTCCCCACCTGCTGGGGGCCATGCCTCCCTGTGGGAAGGTGAGCTGCGGCTGTGAGCTCCTCAGGCTCTGCCCACGGCCTCAGAAGATCAGCCCCAGGGTTGGAGACAACAGGACAGAGACACAGGTTTTGCTCCTCAAGGGCCCTACATGTCATTTATTTGGTTGCCTAAAATCATGTTTCGAGCTCTTCTTTGAACAAAGCCTAGGACTCCAGAGAAGCCCTGTTGCCTTGCTTCCAGCCCAGTCTCTCATTTGCTCAGGTGTAAACTTGTAACAAAAAGAAACCAGAACTCACCAAGGCCCTCATTCTTCACAGTAATCCCTCAAAGCAGGGGCTCTTTAAGGCAGATCCTAAGGACCCCGTCCTTTCTGTGAGATAGAGCTGCTCACTTACCACCAGTGAAGTGTGATTTTAAAAAAAATTTTATTAAAACTTTACTTGATTAATAGAGACAGAAATATTGTCTCCAAGACCTTTCCTGTAATTAGATCTAGAACAGAGAAAAACAATTTGGTCTATGTTTGAATTGAAAAGTTTGCACTTGGCCTCATAAATTGTATTGTTTCAATTAAATGTCATAACTGAAGTATTATTTTTGGTATAATTTAAATAACAAAACTGGAAACTGCCCACTTAGGTTTTCAAAAGGAATCTTTTGGCACCATCTTGTGACTATTTTGGTACAACTTAAAGAACAAAACCTTCAGCCTTGCGTTTGCTTAAGGTTTCAAAAGGAGTCTTCTAGCACCCTCTTGCGGCACATTACAGAACTGGGAGAAAGAATAGCTACAGGATGACGCCTCTTGTCCCAGGGATTGCTCTTGTCGTAACTGTTGTTGTTGACTCCCTGAAAAATCACAGTGTAGCCAGACGTTTACAAATTTTGTTTGTGTAAATTTGAAGTGCAATATAAGAAATATTGATAAAGTCTCATTTTAACCTCAAAAATGGAAATAAAGGGACTCCCTCTAAAAATTTGAAAATTTTAAGAACCACAGAAAGCTACAACTGACCAGCCAAAGAAAGCATAAACTATATGTATGCTATTTCCACACAACAGCCCTACTTTGGCTAGTAAATAGAAATCCCCTAAAACTGGTGCCTATACACCAGGCACTGTTCTAATTTTGTCACATGTAATTTCACATGTGAATTCTCACCACAAAGGGTAGGCCCTCTACCATAATCCTCATTTTCCAAAGAGAAAACGGAAGCACAGAGAGGCAACTGCCAAAGGCCAATGACTGGTCACCGGCAGAGCTGGCACGTGAAGTGGGCCATGAAGCCAGCTACTCCTGCAAGCCCAAGGTACCCACTCCTACTTCATTCTACCTGCTACTGTGACTTTGCCCACAATTTTAGTGTCTATTGTCACCTGCTTTTAACCTTCACTATTATCATAGCCCTTTAGCAATGTCATCTAAGTGTCTGTTAAATGGTGGTGTGAATCCTGAAAAAAACTCCTGAGAAATTCCACATTTGAAGTGGACTTTAGGAGTGATAAAATTTGAAGTACAATGCAAGAAATATCAATAGAGTTTCATTTTAACTTCAAAAATGGAAATAAAGAAAATCCTTCCACATTTTCTACATTTGTTAAAACTACAAAATCTCAAAGCTGGCCAGCCAAGCAATTTTGATAATATCTGTGCTGTTAATTTAGGACAAACTTTGCACGGTTTCTCAATCATGGCACTACTGACATTTCGGGCCTGACCATTCTTTGTTGTTGAGGGCTGTCTTGTGCATTGTAGGATCTTTAGCAGCATCCCTGGTTTCTATGCAATAGATGACAGTAGCACCCCTCCAGTCATGACAATGAAAAATGTCTCCATACATTGCCAAACGGCTGGAGACGGGGCAGTGGAGTGGCCCAAAATTCTCCTGGGTTGAGAACCATTGAGATAGAGCACACTATGAAATAGTTGAGTAAAAGTGAAAATTAAAGCAGCATTATAGCCGGTCTAACATTAATTTCCCCAAATTGTCCTGAAACAGGGGAAACAAGAATTGGAAACATGTAAAATTGTCCTTGGCCTGGCTACAAGATCAACTCCCAGAAAAATGCCACAAAACTGCCACATTTATATATCATGCAGGCTAAGAATGCAGCACATCCCCCCCATCATGTTGATTCCTATGGAAAAATCAATCTTGAGTATGTAAGATTTTCATAATTGCATTGCATAATTGCATCATAAAATGTGACTGCTATGTTTCCAGAAGACTCCAAAAACATTCTCATGATCTCTTGACCTTCAGGCTTTCAACTTAATGTAACATTTCACTTATTTTTCTCTGCATCCTTCTTCCTGAGCTATTATCACTAGTCAACTGCAAGTCCTCTTCATATTTGGTATTAGCTCAAACATTTATATCTCCTCCCTCCAGATATAAAATCTTCTAAGAGTTTCCAAGGGTAACCTCATCTCTTTCACCAATGTCTATGAATATCTCAATGTCCTAACTTAAATATTTCAAAATTTCACTACTTTTTGCTACCCCTGCCTTTTTTCCATTGTCAATATTTCATTCATCATTCATTTGATAATTACCTATTATATTCCAGTGTTAAGTGGCAAGGATACATAAAGCATTACCTGGGCCCTAAGGAGCCCGAGGCCCACCTACAGTCTAGAACAGAAGAGAGCAGAGAGATTACAATGCATTGTGCATTTGTTGATTACAATGCATTGTGCATTGCAGTTGATTTGGGTATAGAAGGATAAATAGGAGCTTGTTAGGCAAAGGAAATGACAAAGAGCACCCCAGGCAGAATGAATAACATATGCAAAGACCAGAGCTGTGAATGGGTCTGGTTCATTTCTATTCTTGCTCTAGATACTCTACCCAAAGATGACAGTTCTTCCCCTCCCCCCACAGTGCTCAGGGCCATCACATCCAGGGGCTCCTGCTCCAGACCCTGCCACTCTTCCAGTCACCTCTCCCTCATCTGCTCCACTCTCCCTTTCTGCTCACATTCATTTGCCAAACATGTCAACTCCATCTCTATCCTCTCTCTTTCAACCTCGTCTCTTGCCATAGGGCTCTTACTCCTATTCAAACACAACCTACATCTGTCCTAGAGTCTGGCAAGAGCTCCTGACTGCTCTTGGCCACAGTCTCTGCCCTTTCCAAACTGTCTGACCATAAGCTCCATCTCCTGGACCACGGGTCACTCCCCATGCTGCAGCTGTGGGGGCGGGAGGGGTGGGCAGGAAAGCAATAAACTGGTATTTTCGGCCAGAAATGGTGAGCTCTGTGGCAAGGGAGAAGTGGGATGGGAGCTGGCAGTGACACAGCCACCAACAGTGTGGCCGCAGCTTAACAGTCAGGCCCCTGTCCCAGACGACATGGCAGATTCCCTCCCCAGCTCCCATTGCCCCTGCCTTTGCCACGGCCTGACAGATCGCACACCCGGGTCTCACTCCCTGCCGTCCTCCCCTTGATTCCTCTTGTCCCTCAGCTACCCAGTACACGCCTGTCTCGGGCCCTCTGTGCTTGCTCTCTTAGGCGCTGCGTGGTTTCCTCCCGTTTTCTCCACATCACTTCCCAAATGTCACCTTTCCTGAGGGGTTTCCCGACAACCCTCTATAGAATAGCAGCCCCCATCATGACCAGCAGTTCCTGCCCTCCCTGACTTATCTCTGTATCTGTTTACTTTCTGTCTCCCCTCTGAGAGCAGGGACCTTATCCATTTTGTTCTCTGCTGTATTCCCAGGGCCTTGAAGAGTGTCTGGCACACAGTCAGTAAACACCAGCTGAATAAATGGTGGATGAATCAAGTCCCATTTCCGCTATCCCTAGCAGAACTGATATTTCCTAGCCATGAAGTTTGGGTGAGTTTTCCCCACCTCTAGGTACCGGGCTAGAGTAGGGAAGGGAGGATTTCATGGCCTGGAAGCCCTACCCTCTTGGCTGCAGGCTGTGCACTTCCTGGGTATGCACTTCCCTAAGCCCAATTTGAACAGCACAGGCAGTGGTTAGTTCAGGGCTGGAAAGGTAGCCTAAGTTGGTCCGATCCAACTAAAGTCTCTTTGGCTTGGTGGTTAGGGAAAGGGAAGCTCTCTGTTCTCTGGGCAGGCATATTAAGAGTAGAATGGCTGTAGGCACTTTGTTAATAGGAGACACCCCAGCCTGAAGACCAAGTCAAAAGCTCAACCAAGAGTGTCGTAGACCAATAGAGCCAGAGCCCTTACTGTGGTATGAACCTCTCCTAATCCTGCTGGATCTTTACAATTTCTGGACTCTGTTTTGTGAACTAATGGATTCCTTTACTATTTAAGTCCACTTGAGATAGGTTTGTCTTTTTTCTGCAGTCTTAAGCATCCTAACTGATACACTGTCCTTAAAGTGTGTAGGGACCAAGGGGACCCTTGGTCCTCTGAAAAATCACAGACAAGATGCAGATTAATTGGAGAAAAGGCCTATAAATTTACTTAACGTGTATACAAAGGAGCCTTCAGAATGAAGACCTAAAGATACAAGGGAAATTGTACATTTTTATGCTTAGGTTCAACAAAGTATGGACAGCCATGTAGAAATATGATTGACAAAAAGGCTATGATCTAATGCTGATAGACCGAGTGGAGAAACCCAGCAAGGCCTGTCTGTCTAGATTCTTCTTGGCCTCTCTCAGCATGCATTCCTTCCTTCTGGGTGTTGGGGCAGGGCTTTCTCTGGAATGGGGGTCTATTGACCTACAGTCAAACAAGGTAGATCAGATAGTTTCTTTACAGCCAGTTTTTACACAGAATAATTTTAGGTTTTATGGCTAGCTTTCAAGAAAAGGGGTTTTGATTTCTATGACTGGCCTTGGGGAAGAGGGACTCTAGTTTCTGTGGCTGGCCTCGGGGGAGGATGGGACTGAGAGACAGGAGGAGGGGAGAAGGTCAAGAAAAACTTTTACTTCTGAGGCTGCTTCTGAGACTTTCATTTTGGGGTATGGTTCTTTGAGACCCAACAAGTGCTACCGTGCCCTGGTAATGTTTTAAGAAGGACATTCACAAATTAGAATATTGTTTATTATTGAATGAATGAAGTTATTCATCAAGTATTTATGGAATACCACACATGTACTTTAGAGAATGAACAAAATGATAAAGGACAGAAAACCTACCTTATTTGAGGTAAAATTGCGGGAAATGGGGAGTGTTTGGTTTCAAGGAGAGAATTACAAGGGCCATGATGATATCTTCATGACAGATGTAGTTTCATATATTTCAAGGGGTGACATGTTGAGACATGGATTTAGCTAGGACCTGCTGGAATACATAATTATCTTAATTCTGTTGTGGGTGCCAACCCTTTTTCCTGTACCAGAGGGAAATACATTCACAGAGAACAAAGCAAGACAAGGCAAAACTTTGCAATTGGCCTGGGCTTCAGCTCCAAACCACCACCGTGCTTCCTCTCAAAAGGAGAAGTGCTCCTTGCCCAAGCCAGACTGGCCTGAAGGGGCTGGCATCAAGGCAGGACAAAAGGTCCTCCTCTGGTTCCTTCTGTTTCAAAACTCAAACCCTTGGCATGGATCTTACCACTCGAATGAGAAGAGAGGACGCCCATGCCAATCCAAACCATATGGGGAGCCCAGTGCAGGAATAAAAGATCCATATGTATCCTTATATCTTCCCCTCCCTCTCCCCCCACCATACCTTCAGATGAGATCACAGCCTTGATCAACAGTAGAACTTCTACCACATGAGAGACCTTGAGCCAGAGGTACCTAGCTAAGCCATGCAGGGACTCCTGACCCACACAAACTATGAGATAACACATTTTTGTTTTTCTAATCTACCAAGTTTCTGAGTAATTTGTTACACAGCAATAAACAACCAACACAAATGGGTACACAGAATTCCATTGTGTAAATTTAGGTAATTTCCAATTTTTCCCAATTGTAATCTAACATTCAACGTCTCTGTACATATATCCTTGTGTATTACTGAAAGTAATTGTGTAAGATAAATTATTAGACATTGAGTTGTCTAATCCTATTTTGAATTATAATAAATATGGTCAAATGATTCTCCGCAAAGGTTATATGACAATTATACTCCCATTAAAATTTCCTGAGACTGCCTTTTGCCCCATAACTTTGCCAATACCACGTATTATAGATCTTTATCATTTACCAATTTGAGAGAAAAGAAAATCGATATCGTGTGTGGATTGTTTACCCCCGTCAAGTGCTGCCCCAGGGCCTTACAGGCCATCTTCCATTTGATCCTTGCAACAAGCCTGTGACATAGGTATTGTTATCACCCCATTTTGCAAATGATGAAAACAAGACTTGACCAAGCTTCCATAACAGTTAAGCGGTAGACAAGGTAGGCTCAGTGGTCTGACCTCAGAATCTCAGCTTCAGTGACTGGTGAGATCCCGCCTAGTCTCCAGTTGCCAAGAAGCCCCTTAGGGTCTCCTCTGTGGGTCTCATACTCATGCTCTTTCCTCGTGTGCTGAACATCTTCTGTTTACTGCATCACGTTCATTCTCTCCCTTCTCCACCCTGCTCTTGTAGTTGGACCCTCATGGGCTTCATCCACATGGCTCCTGGGCCCTGGGGCTTCCTGGGTTCAGCCGGTGGGAAGCCTGGCAGGAGGCTGAGGTAGGAAGGGATGAAGTTCAAAGTATCTATTTCCTTGGGTCCCTCCGTGTGAAGTTGCCTCTGACTCATTGTACCTTTAGAACAAAGTCCGTTGCTTTTCCAACCCGATCCTCTCAACCCCTGGGCTCCTGTGACCTTCCCTCCTCTTGTCTTTTCAGACGGAGAAGTGGTAACTGGGGCTGCTACCTGGAGCTACCAGGTAACTGCACTATTCCCTACAGTTCCCTTAAATCACAACCATACAAATAGTCCCTCTGTGAACAAGCCCTCTTTGGTTTATCCTATTTCCATGATCCTCTTATCATTTCACTTTCTTTTTATCATGTAGACATTTCTACCTGAACTGTAGGCACTCTCTCTCTGTTAAGATCACCACCCATTGTTTATCATTTGTTGTGGGAACAATTTCCCCAGCTTGTTGCTTTTGAGTTTTGGTTAGTATGGTTTTTGTAGGTTTATTTGTAGGCTTACTCGAGACTCCACTCTAGAAAATGTGGCCTTGATCTTGACAAACACATGGCAACTCCCCCACTTCTCTCTAAGGTGGAGTGAAATGTCTAGATTTGATCCACCTATGGCCCAAATATCAGCGTCCCTGCCTTAAAAGGTTATGTTCTTCTAAAGTGTTTGGAAAGGTTTTATCTTGTGTTCCAGAGTTATCTATCAGGAGCTGTTCTTCCACTTCACTGCCTCTTCCCTTTGCTCCCACTCTGCTGTGGACCTCAGATAATCTCACAGCTGCTACCTGCCCGAAATTCCTAAGCATAGTCTCCTCCCCTCAAAGGGTCCTTCCTCGAGGCATTGGTTGAAGTGTGAGCGTGGGGAAGGCCACGCTTTGCTTATTATATGCTCCCTTTGTTTTCCAAAATACCATAACACGAGCCTACACAGTTTATCAGACTTTGCTGGGAGTAGGGAGGGGGAGGATTGCTTTCGAGGTGAAGGGAATTATAATACAGGACCGCGGGAGAACAGGACCAAATCTGAGGGCTGAATGTGATTTTCCCAGGAGCGCATTCAGGAGGTTAAATCATTTCATGGTGCATCCTGGTCACTAATGTCATTCCCTATCCTTAGATCCTTCTCCTAACCTTTTTCTAATTCCACCTTTCTAAGAAACCCTGATACTTGTACACATGGGTCAGTCTTATCCCAGAATTATTTCCCTACCTCCAGCAGTAAATTTTCCTTAGAATATTGAAGGGGAAGAGGAGCTATAACAGCACACACTGACGGAGTGATCTGTTGCCTTTTCAAGTTCCCCAGAGCTGTACCGGGAGGGATTCAACACTTGAAATCCTGCGGAGGAGTCCAGAGTGGGCATCCGCAGTCCTGCCTCTTTGAGGTCGTCAGACTGCATGAGCTGCAGATCTGTCTTCACGTTCCCAGTATGGAATGTATTAATTTCTTTCCTCAATCTTGTGCTTTCAGATTAGTCCCCTCGGGCCTCGCAGAATAAGAAATGGACCCTAAATGGCCACTCTCTTGGCCACACACCCTGCGGAAGGAGGGAAAGGATGGGATTTTGTTTTTAACCAAGGACAATCCCTTCCCCTTAGTTTGAGGAAAAAGGAGGGAAGAAGTGTTGGTTACATGTCTCTGGGAGAAGAAGGAGAAGGGGAGCCAGAAGGGAGAGGCACGTTTGACCTTCCACCCAAAAGGACACGAGGACCAACAAGACAGATCCTAAGTTGGTGCTGCGCAGCAATGAGACAGTATGCTTTGGAAGGTGGAAGCTGTGATGCCATGAAAAGGACGACAGAGAGGATTCATGTCTTTTAAAAACAAAACACTAAGCCTTTCTCTTTATCTGGCCTTTAAGTCAATGTATATTGATGAATTATATTACTACTTAGTCATATAAATGTGAAGTCCAAGTTGGACTTAGCTGACTGTTAGGGATGAAAAATCCCAAGGGTAAGAGGGTCAGGGGTCTGGGAGAGGGTAAGACACAGAACAGGATGTGTCACACTGTTGAAGGGAGAAGCTGTCTGTATGGGGTGGGTGTGTGTGTGTGTTGTGTGTATGGTGCCAAAGACAGACACTGGTAGGCTGGGCTGGGTTAAATGACTCATTGAGAGGTGATTAGCTGGAGAGAGGGGAAGGATACCTTGCTTTTGGGATGAGGACCAAAGAATGCCTTCAAGCAACCTGGGGAAACCATGTGTTTGGATAGTCTGTGGACACTCTGGCAAAGGAAAGTGACTGCCAGTGACCTGGGCATTCAGGTCCAGAAGCACAGAGGAAAGCGCAAAGTGGGTAGTGCAATGAGAGGTTATAAAAATGACCTCATCTAGGGAGAGGACATTAATCACAGGGACTGGATAGAGACTGAATTTTTTTAAATCAACTTTATTGAGGTATAATTTATATACAATAAAAGTCACCTGGGGGGAGGAGGGAATGAGGAGTTATTGGTTGATGAGTACAGAGCTTCTGTTTGTGGTAATGAAAGAGTTTGTGATGGTTGCACAACATTGTGAATGTAACTAATACCACTGAATTGTACATTTGATGGTTAAAATGCAAAATTTCACGTTATATATATTTTATCAAAAAAGACAATCACCAATTAGGCCAGGCACAGTGGCTGATGCCTGTAGTCCTCGCACTTTGGGAAGCTGAGGCGGGAGGATCACTTGAGGCCAGTGGTTGGAGACCAGCCTGAGCAAGAGCGAGACCCCGTCTCTACAAAAAATAGAAAAATTAGCCAGGCGTGGCGGCACACACCCCTAGTCCCAGCTACTCGGGAGGCTGAGACAGACCGATTGCTTGAGCCCAGGAGTTTGAGGTTGAGTGAGCTGTGATCACGCCACTGCACTCTAGCCTGGACAACAGAGTGAGACCCTGACATAAAAAAAAAAAAGTGACCAATTAATCAACATATAGAAAATATTCATCATCCTCAAAAGTTTCCTTGTACCCCTTAGTAGTCAGTCCCCTTCCTCAACCCTGGCAAACACCAATCTACTTTGTTGTCACTATAATTTTGACTTTTCTAGAATTTCATATAAATGTGATCATAAAGTATGTAGTTCTGGTATGTCTGGCTTCTTTCACTTAGTATAATCCTTTGAAATTCATCCATATTGTGTGAATCAAAAGTTTGTTTCTTTTATCGCTAAGTGGTATTCCATTGTATAGATGTACTACAGTTTGTTTATCCGTTTCCCAGATGATGGACATTTGGATTGTTTGGTTACTAAGTTTTTTTAAATGCCAGGCTGGATTAAATGCCAAGCTGCCAAGGAGGGAGATCTCACTGTCACGTAAATGTGATGTGCAAATGCTGGCTAGATGTAGTTATGAGTAAAGGATCACAGTCAGATCTCTGTGTTTTCTTATGGTGGCATAACATTTTGAGCCATGGCCTGCAGGTAACCCCCAAGTCTTAGATTTTCCAGTTCAGTCGTTCTCAGATTTTATTCATGAACCATGCCCCATGTTGGGGGCTATGTGGCTGGGAATCCATGTTGACAGGCTCAATGAACACTGTGGAGCAGCAACCACATTCTCCTTTTGTGCCTTGCTTCCTACATGATTTCTATGGTAGTTGCATGGAGATCCAAGGAGAGGTGGGCCAACAGAAGTTTTATATAACATACCATATTATTTTATATATATAACATAATATAATTTATTATATACAGTGAAATATAATTTAATATAAACTATATAATTATATCACTTAACCTGCACACCTGATGCTCTTATTCTTTTGTAAGAAAAAAAATTCATTATATGTTCACAGGGTTATTATTTATTAAAAATTTACCTTTTTTGCTTTTCCTTTCCATTCACAGTCTCCATAAAGGACTTTCCCTAGTTTTGGTTCCTTAGCATATATCTTCAGACTCTACCTGCAGGTGCCTTGCCTTTAGGAGCCCTTGGCTGGTATCTGGTTTCAGAGTTTTGCTGACACACCTCACCCTTATCCCACCTCCCGACCTGTGCTGTGAGCTTGATGTAGACCATGCTTTTTGTCCCAGAGTGGCCTGGGACAAGAGGAAGGATAGTTAGCTCCCGATCTGTTCCTGACCCCTGTGTCCCCAGGCCCCAAATGACAAACTAAGCTTCCTGACCTTGGCAACCTTGCAGATTCTCTTCAGCTCCCTGGTGAGAAGCTGGTGAGAAGCTGGTGGTATTTAGTGGGAAACTTCTCAGCCTTAGGCTCCAGCTGTGCTTGCCAGTGGCCCCAGATGGCCTTGAGCACCCAGTGATGAATGTACCAGGCCTTCTCCACAGCCATTTTCTGCCCCCCTGCATCGCCCTCTGGTGGCCAGAGGTAGAACCCACCCACCCTGGTCGGGGGCTGCTGCTCCTGTGAAAATCCACTAGCTATGTCTTTAGTTTCCTTTCTCAAACCAGGACACACAAAATCCCAGCCTGCAGGGAGGGACAGAGTAGGATTGGTGACCATGGTGGACACCTGCTGTTTTCTCTGCCCAGTACCACTCTCACCCCGTTCTTTTGTTAATACACACCCTTTCTTCAGGGCACTCTTCCTTCCCTATTTCACCCTATGGTTCTGAAATGGGACCCAGTCCCCGTATCCTGATCCCACCCCCAACCCCACATACAGGGCATGTGACACAACATGGCCATTCAGCGACATTCTCTTGGATTCTTTCTCTTCCCTCACTGGAAATGGAACGCAAGATGCGATCCCAGAACCGCTAACAGCAGTACCCCATCATATGGAGAAGATGGACAAATGACTCTTTCATGCAGGAAACCATCTCAGTTTTTCTTTGGGGGATCCCTCATCCCACTGAATGTGGTCTTGGTTCAACTGACAGTTAAGATCCCTACCCTCTCCTGCCCAAGGCACTGGCATATGGCCCAAGGGAGGCCAATCAGATGCTGTTCTACGAGAATTTGAATCTTGAGCTGTGTGACACACAATAAAAGGTCAGACATGGACATTAAGGTAATCTTAACAGGAACACCCAGAGACTGTCCACTGGTTCTTGGATCTAGATCCCTGGATCTGCTCTGGTTTCTGTTCTCTCAAAGATGCAATTGTCAGGCCGGGTGTGGTGGCTCACACCTGTAATCCTAGCACTTTGGGAGGCCAAGGCAGGAGGATCCCTTGAGCCCAGGAGTTTGAGGCTGTAGTGAGCTATGGTGACACCACTACACTCTAGCCCAGGCAACACAGCAAGACACTGTCTGAAGGAATAAAAAAAAAAAAGCCCCAGTTGTCCAACTTTGTTTTTTTTCCTCTGAGCTATTCCATAATTCTGTAATAAATTTTATTTTCACTTATGTTAACCAAAGTAGGTTTCTGCCATTTGCCACTACAAAAGCCTTCTAACTAATAAATCTTCAAATACCTGCTGCCTCTCTCTATTAAAATCTCCCCACCTATTACCACTCTTACTGCCTTTGTTTCATCTACCAATATCACATCTCTAATCTGTGATGAACTAGGATGGAAAACAAACTATGTCTCACAAGAGCCTTATGAAGAATGTGTGTCACAGAGAAGCAGCTGCTAAAACTCACTGTTAGGAGACAATTTTCCATGAGTCTCTCATATTCCTGCACATCTTACAAGCACAATGACCAACTACTTTTGTTATGGACTATCTTTTTAAGGATATTGGTGTAACAAACTCCTTTGGAAGATAGAGATAGTGTCTCTCTCTGGAACAAAGGGTGCATGTTTGCATTTTGTCCATTATAAAAGGTTTGGGTTTCCTAAACTCAGGGCATCTTTCTCGTCACACAATCTGCTGTGTGTATAGTTGTCATCCTGCCCTCCTTGCACTGCCCTGTGGGAACTAGCTTGTACAAATGCCAATATCTGAGTACTACTTTGCTGTGAGTAATAAAGTCCTTTGTCTATGATCCAGGAATCTTGTGTCTTCTGCGAGCATCCATGAAACTGTGGCACGGTAACTTAGATCATAAGTATGGCAAAATCTCAGGCCTTTCACGGTTGCTGACAGTCTTGGTGACCACGACGGGGTGTGGACTGATATGTGAAAGAGGAAGGATGAGGGCTTCATAGGCCAATTAGTAATTTTGAGGGAAGCCCCTGGTGATCAGTAGTGAACATCTTGACCAAATTTTATGATCAATTAGGCATTAAATGGTTCTCCACTTTTTTTTTTTTGGTCAGTTGAGAAGGGGAATTGAAGAGTTGCAGGCTGAGTACTAGGAAGTAGGCTGCATGCAACAACGTCCTGGGCGTTGGTGACTCTCCTCTGGGCAGGGGGACTTCCTCATCCACCTGGCAGTCAACTTCAGGTCTGCCCCACTGTAACAACTAGCACAGATATTCATCTTGGGTGGGCAGAAGGTTTTGCCCCTTTTTGGAAGAATGGACCGTTTATGGCTCAGTCACTCCTACAGTATTATCATACCAACCTTATATCCATTCAGACAAGAGGAAAGTGTCTCAGGGTTTTTTGGGCAGTAAGTCTCAGCTACTGTAATGGAGCTTTGGCTCTTTTGGAGAGATTTCCCTGAGACAAACTCCCATGGGAAGCCATAGATGAGGTATTCACTAATTTTTGAGCTCTTATTACCTAGGATTGGGGTTACAATGCTAATGCCGGTGACCCACTGAAAAATGAAAAACTGGCCCAAAGAATCCTAGATTGATTCTGGTGGTCAATTCTGTAGCCCTGGAAAAGTTGCATTGGAACTAGGTAAAACCTTAAGAGATGTTATTTTGATAATAGGGCAGCATATGCCCCAGATTAAGGTAGACTCCTTAAAAACATTGCTTCTGTGTGAGTCAAGCCCAAGCCAGCAAGATGACATGAAACTGGTGATACCAGCCAGAGAACAAGGTGGCTGTGGCTCTGAGTCAAAGGGTCCCCACGGCTAAAATAGATGATACCAGGCTTGAGGATCTTGTCACCCAATATAAAGCACTGGACCAGCCAAAAGCAATGCAACTTCATCTAGCTGAGCCACGAGCAGCCACCACACTGTTTGAAACTGAAAGTAAACGTAAAGCCTTACTTGCTGGAAAGGCTCTTTTCCCTTTGCCCCCGATCCCTCCCTCCCCCTCTAGCCTGGTCTCAGCTACTGATAGTGCAGATATTCTATGGACCTTCCATGCTCCCTACCATCCACAGACATCTGGTGTTTAGCAATGGAATGGCCTCAAAAACTGACTCAAGCTGTGCATGATGGCTCACGCCTGTAATCCTAGCACTTTGGGAGGCTGAGGTGAGAGGACCACTTGAGGTCAGGAGTTTGAGACCAGCCTGGGCAACATAGTGAGACGCCATCACTACAAAAAGTTTTTAAAAAATTATCCAGGTGTGGTGGTACATGCCTGTAGTCCCAGCTAATCAGGAGGCTAAGCCGGGAAGATCGCTTGAGCCTGGGAGTTGGAGGTTGCAGTGAGCTATGATGGCGCCACTGCACTCTAGCCCAGGTGACAGAGTTAAGCACTGGCTCAAAAAAAAAATTTTTTTAACTCAAAAAAATTTCTGACTCTACTTCTCTCACCTTCTCCTGTTTCACAGACTTTAGTAAAGCAGTTTGGTTACTGAATGCAGCTGTCCCAGGAAAGAAATCATCTCCTCTTGGTCGCTTTCTGGATAATAATCAGGACAAAAGGAGTGGATGGTCATATAGACTTATTTAGAAAATGTGAGATTCTCCCTGACCAATCCTGGGCATGATGCATCTTTCTTTCCCCTAATAGCAACTCCAGGCCAGCCTGGTTGGTACATCCTCCAGATGGCAGCCTAGCCAAAATGGGACCTGGGAGATTCCAACTTAATTCTGGTTCGGCGTCTGGATTCTCTCATTGGGTTGATGTGGTCCTAGATCATAAAGATAATTGCCACTTGGTGGAGCACATGCCACCAAATTCCCCCACAGTGAGTGGCCCACACAGGCCAATGTGGGGGACTTAACGGATCTCTATAACTTTTATAATAATGTCTGATCTTCTGCATAAAAGATCTGGGTATGATTAGGGAATGATTGCAAAAAGGGTGAATTATAGCTGCTGGAATTGGATGCACCAATTCTGAAGCAGTAGACGGTGAACAACAACAGTGCCTGGGGTGGGAGCACCTCAGACCCTGAGAGACACAGGGAGAGAAGGATTTGAACGATATTTGTTTTCCAGAATCACCCCTGCAGCCTTCCTCATGAAGGAAAACACCCCGGCGAGGCTTTCCTGAACTGTTGTAAGGGCCTTAAATTAAACTGACTGCTGGATCAGCCATCCTCTGCCAGGGGATTCTGCCCATGATCTACTGCCACTGCCCTGACCTCACTGAGAAGTGTGTCGGGAAAACAGGGTTGGCCCCAGCTGCTGCACCTCCCTCAAGAACATCTGCTAACACCTCCAAATGTCCCTCCCATTCCCACAACCAACACTCAGTCATTCCGTCTGGTGGACAAATACCACCCAGCTGGTGGTGTGGAAAAAAGGACAGGTTGGACTAACTGCCCTCAGGCCGTTCTTCTAAAAACAAAGATTAAATTCAATTTAAACTAAACTGAGAAATTTAAGGTTTACCAGCTGGCCAAGAAATCACCCTCTCCCTGTAGCTGATGTAGGTTTCACTTAGGAATCCCCAACAATTACAAACAACACTTTCTTTCCATTGGTGTGATGCATCCCCTTGGGACTGTACTTCTTTTATAAAACCCAGGTATTAACTTCCCTGCTTTCTGAAAACATGGTGACTTGCAACTCAGCAGTGGTCATAAGAATTCTTCAGGCACTTAAAGGAGCACCACCAGTAGTAGATCATGGAGCCCTCAGAACTACAGGTATCTCTCCCTAAAGAGGCTACCCTTGTTACTCAGGAGAGATTCCCAGAGGGGTAACTGTATCCCTCATTGTTAATATTTATGCACTCCTTGTACGCAGGTATCCCTATGTCAGAGGTCATCCAATTAGAAAAGGTGGTACAAAATTAGCGCCTGATTTTAGTTGAAGTGGTGAGTGCTACTGCCTCATCCCTGGAAGGTATTCAGGTTGGCCTCAACTGGCCAGAGTTGTGGATATACTTGGCCTAGCATTCCATTTTGAGGGTCAAGACTGAGCCTGTGCAATCACAGAAATACTAATATCTTGCTGTGCCTGGGGGTGGGAGGGTTAATGTCTCAGGCCAAGTGGGAGGATCAGTACCAAAACTGAAGGAGAAAGGCACCTGACTCTCTAAGGTAGACCCTGTTGCTATATGGGGTTTATTCAGCTGCCTGGGCCTGGGACCCTGGGAAGCATGGTTGAGGTCAGTACTGCAGGTTGGCCTCATCCCACTGATTGGAGTCCTCTTGGTAATAGCTTCATTAAACAGTGTATGAGACAAATTGAGCAGATTTGTTCTCAGCCTCTAATGGTCAGATTAATCATAGTGGCCAATGGAGTGGTATACTCAGGAAAATTTGCCAGAACCCAAGACAGGATAGAAAGACACACTTATTTTCTAGTATAATAAAGATTATGTTTACTTCTGGAGCAAACAGTAGGTTGACTTACATTCCATTATAAAATGTGTGGGTTCTCTAAGCTCACAGTTCTTTCCCTGTGATGTAAGCCACTATAGGTACGGATATCACCTGGCTCTTTTTTCCTCACCCTGTGGGAATCGGGGCTTGGGGAACTCGCACAAATGCTCACACTTTGGCTACTGCTATTGCTGTGAGTGATAAAGTCCTTTGCCTCTGCTGACCCATGAGACTCAAGTCTTCTGCCAGCACCCATGTAACTGTCAGGCCACCTTGTTAGATTGCAAGTAGGGTAAAATCTCAGACTCTTCACAGTTCTTTACATCATTCCATCTTATTCCTAATGCTCTTGTTGGGTTAAAGCTTTCCACCAAGTGAAGTTAGCATAATCCTGTTCCTTTCTGCCCACAAAAGAAGGACTCATGAGGAACTAGTGTGACATGTGCTGTCCTTCACAGCTGTCTCCCCAACGGTGGGCTTGGCCAGGCTCTTTAACCAGCCCTCTCCCAGAGGGAGCATTACCTCAGTGGCTCTCTCCAGGCTCTGCCTCTTGCACTCTCTTGTGCCCTCCTATCTCACCCTGCAGCCCGTTTTTGGTTTTTGGCCACCCTAGTTGTAGTGGTTGCTATTGGTTGGCTATCCAGTACTCATTCTCTACAATTCCCCCACCCCTTCAGGATGAGTTCTTGATGGAACCCAAACACCGCTCAGACGTTCACTTTTTCCTAAGCAGCCAGAGGAAGCCGACCCCACCCCAGCTTCAGAGGTGGAATTGCTGGTCGGAGAAGAGAAGCCCATTCATTCCCTTTGCCCAAAGCCCAGTTGTGGCCAGTGATATTTTAGAAGTCTAAGGAGGAACTGCTTTCAAATATTACCCTTCTCTGTGAAAAGAAGGCCATACATGTGATGTTTGGAGCTTCCGTAGTTATCTTGCTACCAGCCTGACAATGAAGGAACCATTCAGGATGGCAGAATGCAGAGATGATGACAATGTTGTGCTGCTCAGGCAATGAACTGTGATGCCCACACTGCCTCTGGGCTTCCTCGTAAGACAAATATGTAACACATTTCCTAAATGTTTAAGTCAGTTTGAGCAGGGAATTCTATTCCTTGTTGACATATATTGCAGTAAGTTCTGGACACTCTACTAGTACCTAAATAAATTTATGTGTTTAAGGCTCATAACAAACCTGTCAGGTACATTATTTTCCTCATTTTGCATATAAGGAAACTATGACACAGGGAATTTAAAATATCTTGTCCAGGTCACACAGGCAGTTAAGTGATAAAGCTAGGATTTGAACCTAGATCTAGTACAGAATCCACAGACTTAACCACTACTCTATCGCTTCACACTAGGCTGTCACTTGCCGCCTAACGCATTCCAACTGATACTAACTACACTTTGCTTCTCAAGGCTGCCTCAACTGAGACAGACTTTGAACCCCCTTGGCCCCCAAGTCTACAGCTTCAGGCCAGCTTCCCTCTCCCGTGACACCTTCAGGACCCACTGCTGCCCAGGAGAGGAGCTCAGACATTAATATCTAATTTCATGTCCTATTTGAACACCTAGGAAAGCAGCCAAAAGTTACCACATGAGCTCTTATTTCATATTCTGTGTATTTTAAGCACCTTGATATGATCAACCTGTTGAAAGGGCATCTACTGTGTGGGCCAAATCCCACCTTTCAGGAGAGACTCCTTGCTCTTAAGATGTGGCTGGCAGCAACCAGGAGCTTATATATTTGTCCTGTTGCCATTGAGGTAATAGACAAGCAGCTACTCAAGCCTCTCTCAGGGACTATGTGTATATATTTATATATGTTTTGTATTTATATATATGTATATATTTTACCAAAGCTTATATAGTCATAGGAGACTCCTGCCCCCAGCACAGCATTATATATTTGTCCCCTGACAATCACCACGGTTACCCCCACATTATATAACATGGGATTGGTAAGGAACATAATTGCCAGACAGGATCAGTCACTTAACCTCTGCTTCCCCTGCCCTTTGTTCTGGGAAGTCCCTTCCCCTCTCCTCATTGAGAGTTCTTGGCTGACAATCACATTCTGCCCATCCTATGACTGTGCGAAAATCTGGACTTTGCATAGGAACGTGTACATGTCAGCAATTTACCTTCCCTGCCAACCCTCACATCTTCCACCCTCACCACTACAATCAATAAATTATCAGACCAGACAAACGTTCAGAATTATTTAAAAAAAATAGTCAAAGCAAGTAGGGGAGAGGTGAAAGGCATTCTAAATCTGGGGCAGAGGTTATCAGTGGGTAGCTCTGTGTGATTAAATCAGACATGCACCGTTGCCTGATCCTGAGGCAGCACTCCTTCAACACTGATCATTTGAAGTCATCTCATGAGAATCAAGAATAGAAATAACGTTGAAGAACTCATTTCCAGATTTTTCTGAACCTGGTGTGTTATCTTGAATGAAATGGAGATAGGAAGATTTCACGTTTGCAAGATTCTAAAATGTTAAATGATCTCCTTAGGTCTAAACACATAAGACTTGTTTTTTCTCCCTACAGTCTTTTGTATTATAAACATCTGATGTTTCCTTCAAAGAGATCTAAAATGAAGCACATGGTTCAAACTTATCTGAATTTAGAGCTCAAAAAAGTATAAAGCGTCTTTTCCATCTCACACTGGGCTTTGAAGACAAAGGTCAGAGCCTTGAGAGGTCTCATTTTTACATGAATAGCTAAAGAAGAGGATGCTCGAAGAGGATTTTCGTTTTTTTCGTGTGTACTCTGGAAGAAATTATCTATTTATTTTACATTTTAAAAATTCCAGTATTCTTTTCTCTAGACAGTAAAAACAATAGAGAAAAGTGATAGTAAGAGTGGGAAAAAAGTTGGAGGAACTATACTTTTGAAAGGCTTATATGTTCTGTTGGAATGAATGCTTTGCTCTCTGAGAATCCTCCTGGTTTCTTAATGGAATAGTTCAATATTAAAGAGATAGTCAAGATGATGTGTTTATCTTTTGAAAATACCAATCCTCATTTTATAGGAAAACATTTTTTGTTATTCTTATGACAAAATTATTTTGTTAGTGTGGTGTCCTATATGGTATAGTATGGTGCGGTACAGGTGGCCTTCCATGTCTGTGGCTTCTGCTTCCGTAGAGTCAACCAATCAAGGATCAAAAATATTTGGACAGAAAAAAATTCTTCAAAGTTCCAAAAAGCTAAACTTGAATATGCAGTGCACTGAGTACTAAGTTGAATCCATGTGAGTAAAGTGATGCGTAGACATTATATTAGGTATTATAAGTAATCTATGGATGACTTAAAGTATACAGAAGAATGCGCATAGGTTATATGCAAATACCATGCCATTTTATATCAGGAACTTGAGCATCCTCTGATTTTGCTTTCTGTAGGGGGGGTGTCCTGGAACCAAGCCCCCACAGATAGTGAGGGGTGATTATATAACAGCATTCTTTTTTTTCTGATTTTAAAAGCAGTGTATGTTTCCTGTAAAGAATTTTTTTAAATAGTCCTTCATTTGAACAATAAATATTTTTGAGATCCTACTATATGTAGGCACTAGGAATGCAATATCATACAAAACCAGATGTGGTCTCTGTTCTCATGGAGTTTAGAATTGAACATAAAGCACACAGAAGAAAAGTCATTGAAATTTATTCATTCAACAAATATTTATTGAGCATCTTTTGTTACGGTCATGTGAAAATTGTCTAATGCCAGTACTTAAAGTTCACTGTTACATTTTGATAAGTAGGTAGACAGACAGGAGGTAGGAAGATAGAAAGATAGATAGATAGAGGATGGATGGATGGAGAGAGAGAGAGATAGCTACATAGATAGAGAGAGATAGAACTGGATCTTGAACATTTCCTGAAGGAATGAATTGTTGATATAGTATAACTAACTCCATAAACTCAAAATGAAAATACAGTCATATCATTTTTATTTTTTCCAAGAAATTGCTTAAGCACACATCTGCTGAATAATCAGGAAGCCCAGCAGCTTCCTCTGAGGATTCTGTCTCTTGCTGAAAAGTTTGAGAATCCAGGCACATCCAAGGTGTTAAAGGGTAGGCCAGTTTCCACCTGAGGCTGCACACATTTGTCCCACAATACCCTCCAACACGGAGTGAGACCTGCATGCTCCCACAGCAGATGCTTGTCCACCGCTGACCTGATGCCTTGTTGACACAGTTCACCACAAGGTTTGCTCAGTTCTTTGAGAGAGCATGATCCCATGCCCTCACAGCCAAGGACAATCAGTATTCCCCTCTCCTGTGCTCTGAGTGTTGCAGCCTTCAGGATGCAACATTTTCAGATTACATGCAAATCCACTTTCTGGGATATCAGCCCACCCCAGAAGAGCTGAGTCGACTTAAGCCCTGAATCTCTTGCCTTCCTGTGGATTCACCTAGAACAGTTTTCTCAACCCACAATGAGAAATGCATTTACTCAACCCAGTACACACACACACACACAGACACACACATACACAGACACACACATTTATGTACATAGAATTGAAACAAAAATTTCACAATATTTACCTTTACTACATAGGGTCTATACTGCTATCTTTTTTCTCTATTCTATTCTGTCATCTTATTTTTAATAATACTGGTTGTGATCCATTAATGATTCAAGGCCCGTAGTTTGAAGAACACTAATCTAAACTTTGACCAGCTTTTCTGTTTAAATCTCAAAGTCAAAAGGGTCTGATTATGGTCTATTTCCTTGGACAATACAGATAAAGGTGAGACCTTTTAAGGCAGCTACCTTTGGAGATCCAGGGGCCATGTACCCATACTCAGAGGAAGCCATTCTTAGTGACTTCAAGTGATTGACTCTTCAGCAAGGCCCCACCCCTGCCCCCCTGTATAAGTGATTTAAAGGTGCTAATACTCTCTCTTTCAGAGAGTGAGGGTCTCTTTTCATTGACTGCATATGATTTTCTTGTACAACTCTTGCTAGAGAAGAGAAAATTTCTTCTTTAGGATAACTTTAAGATCTCTTCTGACCTCAGTAACAATAACGGATAGGTCCTACTCTTAAAAATTATATAATATTTCAGATCAAAATAGCAGTTATTCTTGGAGCATAGTGGCTGGAAGGGAACATGAGGAAGGCTTCTGTTTCCCCACCTAGGTGCTGGTTACATTGGAGTATTCAGTTTGTGAAAGTTCGGTATATACCACCCAATCCTCAAAACAACTCTATGAACCTGAATGCCCATATTCACACAATGGAATACTATACAGTAATATGAGGGAACAATTTGCAATTACATATAGCAGATGATCCCCGAGCATAATGTTAAGGAAAAGGTGTCAGATACAAAATAGCACATCCTGCATGATTCATTGACATGAGGTAGAAAGCAGGCAATGCTAATCTACGCTTTCAGACATCAGAATGGTGGTTACTTTGGGACAGAGCACAGGGAGGGCATCGGGAGCCAGGAAATGTTCTGTTTCATGATCAAGGCTCTGCTTACGTGGGTGTGTTCAGTTTGTGAAAATTCAGGACAGCGTAAAAACCACGACAGCTTTATGAGAAAATGGTTATTACTAATTCCATTCGCAGATGGGACCTCCAAGGTTCGGAAAGGCTGATCACTTGCTCGAGGTTGTCTTATGTGGCAGAGCCGGGACTGGATGCAGCCTGTCTGCCTCCAGGGCCCAGGACTATAACCACCCTGAGAAAGTGATATCAGGCTGACTCGATAAAGGAGCTTCCTGCTAGGCTTTTTACATACCCCATGATATTGTTGTGGAAGGTTTCCCTGTGTCTGTTATATTCAGTCTGTAATGGAAATGCCTTGCTTAGATCCTAATCAAGGAATTTAATTAAAAGTAAGAATTAAACCACACAAAAAGACTGCATATAAACACCAGTGTTTTGTACAATTAAAAAATAATTTATATACATAAACCAGCATAATAAGACATTGATCTAAAATACATAAAAATATAATGCAGGGTGCAAACTATTTTTACATTGAAAGAACATTAATAGAATTTATTTTTCAGAGCAGTTTTAGGTTTGTAGAAAAATGGAGTAGAAAGTACAGAGTTCTGATATACCACTAGTCCCGCCACCACCACAGTTTCTTCCATTAATATCTTGCTTGTCTATTTCCTTAGTGGCACCACAACAAATACATAAGCTCCTGGTTGCTGCCAGTCAGATCTTAAAAGCCAAGAGTCTCTCCTGAAAGATGGGATTTGGCCCACAAAATAGATGCCCTTTCAACAGGTTGATCATATCAAGGTGCTTAAAATACACAGAATATGAAATAAGAGCTCACATGGTAACTTTTGGCTGCTTTCTTAGGTGTTCAAATAGGACATGAAATTAGATATTAATATCTGAGCTCCTCTCCTGGGCAAGCAGTGGGTCCTGTAGGTATCATGGGAGAGGGAAGCTGGCCTGCAGCTGTAGACTTGGGGGCCAAGGGGGTTCAAAGTCTGTCTCAGTTGAGGCAGCCTTGAGAAGCAAAGTATAGTTAGTATCAGTTGGAATGCTTTAGGCTGCAAGTGACAGCCTAGTGTGAAGTGATAGAGTAGTGGTTAAGTCTGTGGATTCTGTGCTAGATCTAGGTTCAAATCGTAGCTTTATCACTGAACTAGGTGATATAGGTTAATATACAATCTCTTCTAGCTATGTTTCAACTTTTTTCCTTTGAAATGGGAAATTCAATGTATAATCAGAGTGCACATGGAATAAGTTCTTTTGACTTCCTAGAAAGAAACCTTTGAGGAAGTTCTACATAGCAGAATGATGAATGAGCAAAAAGCTTCAGAAACTCTGGACGTTGTATCCAAATCCCTTCAAAAAGCTGCAATAGATAATGGAGGTCATTTTAAAAACGCTTTATGACCAAATTCCTTGAGAAGTGTTAAGTGGGATTTTGAAGGTTCCTCTCATGATCTACAATAGTTTAGAACTAGGAACATTTATATTCTTAAATGTAAAGTGGGAGAAACTGTTATCAATCACTATGATACATTTATGTGAGGTAAAAAAATATTGTTATGAATATGTCCAAATTACAAATTTACTTTTCATTGAAAAGTATATGGGTTTTGTGCTTGACTACTTTTAATGCATAATGAGCCACATAATGACATTTTGGTCAATGATGGACTGCATATACAACAGGAGTCCCGTAAGATTATAATTTATCTTAAAATTAAAATTTAATTGAAATATATAGACAATAAATTGTGATAATAGTAGGTAGGCTGCCTCAGTTTGTTTCCCTTCCCAAAGACACATGTTCAATTAATAAGCAGTTTCAGTAAGCACACAGCACTGTGCTTTGGTTGACATTACTATCCCAACTTATTATGATTTTTTGATTAAACTTTTTACTTTGAGATAATTTTAGATTCACATGCAGTTATAAGAAACAGTACAAAGAGATTCCATGTACCCTTCACCCAGTTTCCCCTAATGGTAACATCTTGTAAAACTATAATACAGTGTCACCCTGGACATTGACATTGATATAGTCCACCAATATTACTCAGATTTCCTCAGTTTTGCTTGTAGTCATTTGTGTGTATGTGTGTGAATTTCATTCCGTACACTTTTATCACACATGTCGTTTCTTGTTTCCATCACTAGAGTCAAGATAGAGGACGTTCCACCATCACAAGGTCTCCTCGTGTTGCTCTATTCTCACTATACCCACTTCCCTCTGTCCCTAACAAATACTAATGTGTTCTCCATTTCCATTATTTTTCCATTTCAATAATTTATACACATGGAACTGTACAGAATATAACCTTTTAGGATTGCCTTTTTCCACTCAGCATAATTCTCTGGAGATTCATCCAGGTGGTTGAGTGTGTCAATGGTTCACTCCTTTTTGTTACTGAGTAGTATTTCATGGTATTGATATACCACAATGTGTTGAACCTTCACCCTTTGAAGGATATCTGGATTGTTTCCAGTTTGGAGCTATTACAAGTATGGCTGCTATGTACATTTGTGAACAGGCTTTTATGTGAACATAAGTCTTCATTTCTCTGGGATAAATGCCAAGTAGTACAATTGCTGGGTTCTATGATGATTGCATGATTCATTTTTTAAGAAACTGCCAAATTGTTTTCCAAAGTGGCTATACCATTTTACATCCCCACTAGCAATGTAATTCAGTTTCTCTGCATGCTCGCTAGCATTTGGTCTTGCCACTACTTGTTATTTTGACCATTCTGATAGCTAGGTAGTAGTATCCCACTGTGGCTTAAATTTGCATTTCCCTAGTGGCTAATACTGTTAAGAATCTTTTTATGTGTTTATTTCCATATGTATATCTTCTTTGGTGAACTGTCTCTTTATGTATTTTGGCTATGTTCTAATTGAATCGTTTGGGTTTTTTTACTGTTGAGTTTTAAGAGTCCTTTCATATCCTGGATACTAGTCCTTTTTCAGATATATGATTTGCACATACTTTCTCTCACTATGTAGCTTGTTTTTCATCCTCTCAACACAGTCTTTTGCAGATCAAGAGCTTAAATTTTGATAAAGTCCAATTTATCAATATTTCCTTTTGTGGATTATGTTTTTGGTGCCAAGTCTAAGAACTCTTTGCTTGGCCCTAAACTTCAAAGATTTCCTCTTTTTTTTTTCCTAAAATTGTGTAGTTTTATACATGGTAAGTTCATGATTCATTTTGAGTTCATTTTTGTATACAATGTGAGATGAAGGACAAGGTGGGTTTTGTTTTTTTTTTTTGGCCTAGGTATGTCTAATTGCTTCAGCACCATTTGTTGAAAGGCTATGTTTCCTCCATTGAATTGCTTTGGTACATTTGTCAAAAATCAGTTGGGTATATTTTGTAGATCTGTTTCTGGGTTCTCTATCCTATTTCCTTGATCTGTCTCTCCATCAATACCACACAGTTTTGATTACTGTAGCTCTATAATAAATCTTGATATCAGATAAACTGAATCCTTACACTTTATTTTTCTTTATCAAAGTTTTTTTTAACTATTTTAGTTCCCTTATCTTTCCAAATACATTTTAGGATAATCTTATATCTATCAACAAAAACATCTCACTGGAATAGGCATTACATTAAGCTAGTATATCAATTTGGGGAGAATTAATATCTCTATTAAGTTGTCTTCCAATCTATGAACGTAGTATATTTCTCTACTTATCTAGATCTTCTTTGATTTCTTTCATCAGCATTGTGTAGTTTTGAGAGTATAAATCCTGTATATGTTTTGCTAGATTTAAAACTTAAGTGTTTCATTTTCTTTTGACTAACTGTAAATGGCCCAGATGTTTTTAATTTCTGTGTCCATGAGTTTATTGCTAGTATATAGAAATATACTTGATTTTTGTGTATTTATCTTGTATCCTGCAAACTTGCTGAACTCATTTATTATTTCTAGGAAAGTTTTTGTAGATTACTTGTCACTTTCTGTGTAGATAATCATGTGATTTCCAAATAGGGATAGTTTTATTTCTTTCTTCCTGATTGGAATGCTTTTTAGTTTTATTTTCTTGTCTTATTGCACTGGCTAGAAATTTTGCCACTGTTTTGAGGAAGAGTGATATGAGTAAACATCTTTGCCTTATTCCTGCTCTTAGGAGAAAAGCATCCAGTTTTTCCCCACTAAGTATAGTGTTAGCTGTAGGATTTTTACAGATGTTTTTTATCATGTTGGGCAAGTTCCCTTCTAGTCCTATTTTTCTGAGAGTTTTTATCATGAACGTGTGTTGATTTTGTCATGCTTTTTCTGCACCATTTAATATAATCATGTGTTTTTCCATCTTTAGCTCGTTAATATGGTGAATTACATTGATTGATTTTCAAATACTGAATCTGCCTCATATCCCTGGTATAAACCTCTCCTGGTCATAGTATATAATTCTATGCTGGATTCAATTTGCTAATATTTTGTTAAGGATTTTTGTGTTTATATTCATGAGGGATATTGGTCATTAATTTTCTTTTTTGTACTCTCTTTTTCTTTTTTTATACTGTTTTGGTATCAGGACAATACTAACTTCCTAAAACAAATTGGGAAATATTCACACCTGTTCAATTTTCTGGAAAAGATTGTATAGAATAGATTTTAATTCTTCTTTAAATGTTTGGTAGGATTCTGCAGTGAAGCCATCCAGACCTGGAGATTTCATTTTGGAGAGTTTAAGATTATAAATACAATTTCCTTAACAGTTTTCCATTCAAATTATCTATTTCATATTGGTAATTTATAGCAGTTTGTATTTTTTGAGGAGTGGTCCATTTCATCTAAGATATCAAATTTATGTATGTAAAGTTATTAGTATGTGTGTTGACTTGTAGAAAATAAAGGAATGCAATTCCCTTGTTATCCCTTTGATGTCCATAGGGTCTGTAATGAATCTCCTGTTTCATGCTTGACATGAGTAATTTCTGCATTTTCTCTCCCTTTTTTTTTTCTTGGTCTTGCTAGAGGTTTGCCTATTTTATTGATCTTTTTAATGAACCAGTTCTTTGTTTCATTGATTTTCTCTATTGCTTTTCTGTTTGCAATTTCATTGATTTCAGCTCTTAGCTTTGGCTTTATTTTGCTGCTCTTTTTCCAGGTTCTTGAGATGGAAATTTAGATTAGTGATTTGAGCCTTTTCCTTTTTTTTTTTTTTTTTAATTAAGAGAGTGGATCTTGCTCTGCCACCCAGGCTGGAGTGAAGTGGTGTCATCATAGCTCACTGCAGCCTCCAATTCCTGGGCTCAACCAATCCTCCCTCTTCAGCCTCCTGAGTAGCTGGAATTACAGGCACATGCCACAATGCCTGGATAATTTCTTAATTTTTTGTAGAGACAGGGTCTCACTATGTAGTCTAGGCTAGTCTCAAACTTCTGGGCTCAAATGATCCTCCTTCCTTAGCCCCCCAAAGTGCTGGGATTACAGAGGTGAGTTACCATGCCCAGTGTCCTTTTTTATAATATATGCACTTATTAGAAAAAATATTTCCCTCCCAGCACTGCTTTATCTATGCACTACAAATTTTGATATGTTGTATTTTAATGTTCTTTTAGTTCAATGAATATATTTTTAAATTTCTCTTAAGACTTCCTTTTTGATTCATGAATTACATAGACATGTGCTGTTTAGTTTCCAAGTTTTGGGAGATTTTCTTCTTAAATTTATGTTTTTGATTTCTAGTTTTACTCCATTATTTTTGGAGAACATACTTTGTGTGGTTTCAATTCTTTTAAATTTGTTTATTCTTGTTTTATGGCTCAGGATACAGTCTATCTTGGTATATGTTCCATGGATACTGGAGACAAGTATGTGTTCTGCTGTTGTTAAGTGGAGTGTTCTATAAATGTCTATTAAATCTTGCTGGTTCATGGTGCTGAGTTCTTCTATACCCTTGATAATTTTCTATCTAGTTGTTCTATCGGTTGTTTAGAGAGTGATGTTGATGTCTCCACTATAATAGATTTGTCTATTTCTCCTTTCAGTTCTATCAGTTTTTGCTTCACATATTTTGTAGCTTTTATGTTTGTGCATGTTTTTGTTTTAATTCAGTGACTGTGAAAAGAGTCTTAGTTTAAATAAAGGCATGGACTTTGTCGCATGGGGTGACAGACAAGCTGATACAACTGTGCCAGGAATAGGCAAGGTCCAGCACTGCAATTACAAAAAGCAAATGCTTGCTTCACTGGATAAATTGTTACCCACAAGATACCTCACAATCTTGCTATCTTCTGACTGAAGTCCCTGAAATGTATCTTTTACGATGGAAGTCTCTAAATTCTCCAATGTCATTTCTTATTAAGACTGTCTTAAAAAGAAGTCAGCCTGATATTACTAATAAGAGCTCTTTTAAATATGAACTGATTTACTTAACTCTTACAATTTAAAGAACAAAAACTAATTAAAATATATCATGTATTGTCATTGTTATATGTTATATAAAATTCTTTCCATACTACCTCTCTTACTTCCACATAAGGATATTTTCACTTACATTGAAAAAGGTGTAGTCCTAAAGGTGTGACCACCTTTGAAAAAGTGGCTTTCCTTCCATTTTGTGATAATGACACAATATATGTTTTTACTACAAACGTGTATGTACAATGTGCCATCCTCATGACTTTTTTGCTTTCTTGTTTATTATAATATTCTTTAGGAAATGAGTTTAAACTACACAGAGTATTCGTATTGAAGTAAGAAGAAAGTTCTGGATAGTAGGAATTGAGGGCCATAAAATCTAACTTAGTGGGGTCTGTCTCCCCAACTTTCCTTAAAAGAACCCATCTCTTAGGGCTTACTGCAGTTAGGGGCCTGGAATAAGAGGAACAGACACCAATGTCTCAAACACCTCTCCTATATGGCTTGAGGTCCTCCTGGCCTCCTATTCCAACAGTGCTGCCATGATCAAAGCCTCTCAGCTTCAACCAGTTCTGCCAGGGCTTCTCTGATGCTGACACGAGGGACTGCCCTTGGGACTTGCTCCCTGATAGGTAGTTAAGTTTCCAAGCAGCAACCTTTGTCCAAAGGACAGGAATGTATGGATAAATGCTTCCCTCTTTCTTCCCTTGAGTGGATAGTTTTGAGGCATATTTCATAGTGATTCTCAAAAGATTTTCAAAAGTAACCGGCCACTGTCGGAGTAACCAACCAGTAGGGGTAATGCATTCTTGGATTGGATTTTTCTCCTTCCCTTTTCAGTGTCATCCCTCATTCCATACTCCCAGGCATCACATTCCTACGTCAACTAACCACACACAAGCCCTCATCTCAGGCTCTACTCTCAAGGTAACTGGCTAAGACATTAATCTTTTACCTTCCAACACTGTCCTTTAGTCCTATTATAGAGTGGCTGCTAGTTTGGTAGTGGTGATGATTGCTATAGGTCTTTCTAAAGCTACTTCTTTTATCTGTCAAAGTAATTTCAGTTGTCTTTTTCTTCAAATTAAGTCATCCTGTTCTTATCACAGTTTCCAATAGATTATCAGTCACAATCATTGTTCATTTTTATTGCATTTCTCTACATTGTATTTATACATCTCTCAAACTGCCCCCAAATGGAATAAGTAACATAAAAGAGGTTTGAATGATGCCTGGGTTTGTTTCTGCAGGGATATTATACATGGAAATCCATGGATATCCTACCTATCAGGATAGGAGTTAGAGTTGATGGGCTTCGTGGAGACCACACTGGGAATAGCAGGCCTCTGCAAACCCTCATTGTAGAGCTTCTCTGCTAACATTCCATAGCTGCTCCCCACTTATCTGCACTTCCTGTGGTCTAGCCGCTTCTGCAAGTAGCCTATTTTTGTCTTTTGTTTCTCTCTCCTCTGTCCTCTGCTTGCTCATGACTTCCACTTTATGATAATAGCTATGGATTGTTCCACCTCCTCGAGGCCCCTGCTCTTGTCTCCTCCCTTGGCGCCCTGGTAGTTACTCCATCATGGCCACTTTCAACTTCCACTTCTGCTGTGCTAACAACTTTAATTCACTATTTCCCAGTGAGATTTGAGAGAGAGATGGATCAAGGGAGGGACAGAAGGAGGGAGAGAGGGAGAAAGGAAAAGAGAGTATGTGTGTTTCTATGGGCCCATTTCACCTTTCTGTGCCAAATCATGTCACAAGCTGCCAATCCCCTCTAAACAAATGCTCACCCTAAGGGATTCAGGAAATATATAAAGTTATTATGAGCATCCCATAGCATTTTTTTTGTGGTACAATATACAGTACATCATATAAAATTTACCATTTTAACCATTTTAAGTGTACAGTTCAGTGGCATTAAGTACATTCACATTGTTGTATAACAGCGACCACTATCCCTCTCCAGAACTTTTTCATCATCCCAAATTGAAATTCTGTACCCATCAAACACTAACTCCTGATTGCTGCCATCCCATAGCCTTTTGACTGCCTTTGTTCAGTTTACCATATTCTTGGAATAGCATTAGTCAGTCATTAAGCTTCTTTTTATGTAATTGCCGGATTATCCTCCCTTTAGTACCTGGAAGCTGGGAATTTAGTGAAACAATGCCAGCTGTATTGGATTGAAGTGTGGGTGTCTCAGTAGGTGGGTAGGTGGCTCTTTCACATCTAAGCTGAGGAGTCATGGGGCTGAAAAAGAAAGGGGAAATAAACAGGTATCTTTATTCTTAATAATAAGCATTATGATTTTCATTTTTTCAAATAAGCATACTGATGCCCAGAAAACTTATTTAATTTGCTGGCTGTCAAACCACCAGAGTGGCCAAATCCAAACCAAGGACTTGTTTCTTCTTTGCTCTAAGCAGTCCCTGCCTTTTGGTTCCATGCCATTCAGGAGATCATATTTTCAAAGTATTGGGTAACTACTTTGTGCTGGGCTCAGAGGGAGACAAGCCAAAAGGCAGAGGCCAGGCATTGTGGCCCACACCAGTAATCCCAGCACTTTGGGAGGTTGAGGCGGGAGGATTGCTTGAGGCCAGGAATTCGAGACCACCCTGAGCAATGTAGCAAGATCCCATCTCTAAAAAATAAAAATAAAAAATAAAAATGAGCTCGGCATTGTGGTGCATGCCTGTAGTCCCAGCTACTCAGGAGGCTGATGCAGGAGGATCACTTGAGCCCAGGGGTTCAATGATTGCACCACTGCGCTCCAGCCTGGGCAGCCAAGTGAGACCCGGTCACTTTTGGGGGAAAAAAAAAGCATAGGTTTTGCTTTCAAGCAATTCATAATCTTAAAGCCTCAAAGTGCTACCATTTGAGTACAGGTGGCTCTTGACAAATTCTCAACTGTTCCTGTTGTCTTCACCTACTCAGACCTCAGCAGAAAGAATCACTCAAGGAGGTAAAACAGGGAAAAGATGGGTTGTGATTATATGGTGTTGATGAATGATGCAGTGACATGCAAAGTAAGGAAACATCTCAACGCAGTATTCTTGGCAGCAATAAAAAAAAAAAGAAAGAAAGAAAGAAAAAAGAAATAAAGTAAGGAAACAGGACTGTCTGTAATCCGTGCTGCTTAAAAAGAATTGACGTTTCCCAGTCCTTCTATGGCACTTAAAATGGCATTTGATTATAAAGTTAAATCTTCGCACAGGTTTTAGGGAAAATGTATATTCAGATTTCAAAACCCTTTTAATCCCTGTACCCAATGGCTGATTTTAGGGAAGCACAGTCGTGACAAGGCTGTTTCCTGTAGAGCAGGCTGTGGGGAGGTGCTTGGCTAATTGCTTGCCTCATTTTTTAAGCGGGTGTTTTGCTTGGTGTACAGTCTCCGTTTGGGAAATGGCTGGTCCTGCAGGCCCTCATGTAACCCTTCTTCTCAGAGCAAGTCCTGTCCCCGCCCTGTCACTCCTTGGCTCTTGCAGCCCATGATCTGTCTCGATCTTTCATGTCTCTTACAGCACAGGGCCAGAGCCACAGCCCCCGTAAAGCGCTCCTAACCCAAGTCAACCTGAAGGAGTTTCCTCATCCTTACAAAATACAGAGTTGAGTTACATATACTTCTCGCTTAAAAATATAGGGCAGCAGAGCATAATGGTGAAGACTTCAGGCTCTTTACTGAGGTGTCTGGATTCGAATTCAGCACTTACTGGGCCAGCTCTTTGATCTATCATCAGCCTCAGTTTCTTCATCTGAAAATGAGAATAGTAACCTCACAAGTTAGTTCTTATAAAAGTGCTTGGAACCCAAAGTCCATCGATGGGTAAATGATAAAATTGTATGTATATTTGTATACATGTCATTTTGTTTATCCATTCATCCATTGATGGATTCCTTCTTAAAAATGAGTGAAATTCTGACATATGCTATAACATGGATGAAATCTGAAGACATTGTGCTAAGTGACATAAGCCAGACACAAGTGGACAAATATTGTATGATTCCACTTATATGAAGCATCTAGATTAGTTAAATATATAGAGACAAAAAGTTGAACTGCGGCCAGCACAGGCTGGGGGAAAGGGCAAACTGGAAGCTACCATTTAACGGGTACAGAGTTTCAGTGTGGGATGATAAAAAAGATCTGGAGATGGATAGTGGTCATGGTTGTACAACAATGTGTATGCAGTTAATTCCACTGAACTGTACATTTAAAAATGACAAAGTTCATGTTATGCATTGTTTACTACACCAAAAAAGAGAGTTTAAAAAACTGCTTAGAACAGGGTTTGATGCATAGTAAATTCTCTGTGTTATTCATGGTATCTCCTGCATTATTGCCTAATGATGCTCTTTAACTCTTGCATTTTTATTCAGCATTCAGTTTGATGTCATCTCACCAACTTCAGGGTAAGGACCTTATCATGATTTGGCTTGTCCTTCCTTGACCTGCTAATGTACCTTGCATATAGTTGGACCCTGTAAATCATCGACTGATTAGTGTAGATTCCAAGTAAACTGTTTTATAATAACGTGACCCATGCTTTTACTCCAGCTCAGGGATCTCCGTGTTTTCTCTGTGGGAGGCTGTTAGCACGGTGACTAAGAGCCAGGATTTGAAGCCAAGCAGACTTGGGTTTGGATTTCAGTTTTGCCATTTACTAGCTGTGTACCTTTGGGGAAGTCACTCAGTCTGTTTTAGCTTCAACTCAACCATGACTAGGATAAATAATATCCACTTTTGCATGGTTGCTGTAATGATTAAAATGAAATAACATATGTTGAGAACATGACCAATCCAGGCCTTAATAAATGGTAGTTAATATAAACATTTTTTATCCTAAGCAACACTGCCACCTTAACTTAATTCTGAGAGTCAGTTTCTGAAACTGACTTTAGCTTAGAGTGAATGCCAATCCCTGCACTACTGTGGATGTTTCTGCAGCAAAGGATAACGTCTGCAGACCATACTGCTCAAGAGCGTTGTGGGACTTACTCTGCTTCCCAGACCCAGCAGTCTCAGATGTACCAGATGACTCTAACAGCCCTAGTAGAGTGAAAAAAGAGGCTTTCTCAACTAAGAGGGAGTTGCCACTTAATGCAGACAACTACTCTTGGATGTGAGTGGCAGCTCCAAGCACTTAGGGGAAGCAATGCTGAGCATAGTTAGAGCCAAAAGCCTGGGCCTTTCTCCAATGTCCCCAGGAGATGGCAAGAAGAGCAAAGCCACTGGCCCACCCAGCCTTAAAAGGCAGTCAACATGTGAAGGGTAGGTATGTTGCTCAGAGGCTGAACCTGTTTTTTATTAAAAAAAAAAAAAACAACCAGTGGCCACTGTGGGTGACTGACAGCAGCCAGGATGAGGAAGCAGAGTGGTAGCTGCAGAGCTGAATCCCTGAGAGCTGAGTTTTTCCTATAGCAGGAGGGAAATCTGGGCAGGTTAAATCTTGCTCTTTCTGAAACATCTCAGGGGGACTTGTTCCAGAGTGAAACAATGGGGCACTCTCTTAGCCCGGGGAAAGTGCAAATGGCCATACTTAGAGGTGAGTGTTGGAGAACAAACAAGATTCGCTTGAAATTGGCATTCCAGGAACTCCAGAAGGGGTCTTGAGCAAATAAAATACAACCATGGACTGGAATAAGACCTTTGATTTCACAAGACCTGACATGACCCCAGAATACAAAGCAAAGAGAGAGAGAGTGAGCAAGCCAAGAAGGAGGGAGGAAGCTCAAACACGCGGAGAGACCACACTTGACAAGGAGCTGTTAAGAAGAAAGAGGCCAGAGGACAGCATTCGGGTTTGGCACAGAGCACTCACCACCTGCCAGCAGCCACTGCCACCTATCCCCTGCTCCCTGACAGTTTCCCTGGCTGTCATGCCCCTGATGGTGCATGAGTACTCCGTGTGCACCAGTCACTGCATCAAACATGCATAAATTCTATTTTCCTGCCCATGGAAAATATGTGTAAATAATCTTCCAAAGAACTTTACATTTCAAAGCTTCTATGTCTAACGTATGAATCTGCTATTAATCATTATCCACAACTTGAGAAATGTTACCCTGATCAAAGTTTGGGTGATGTTTATCTATGTCATTAAGGACTTGCCTTGAATTCTCATAAACAGCAGGGAAATGCATATAGATATATGTGTGTGTATATAAAGCAGGATACTGAGTAGAATGTACCATATGTAATCTTAACTATGAAAAAAATGCTCAGGAAAAAAAGACTGAAAGGATGTTCACCAAAATGTTTACAGGAGCTAATTTCATTTTCTTCTTCATGTTTAATACGTATCTGTGGTCTCTAAATTTTTAGAAGTGAACAGATTACTTTTATAACCCCTTTCTCTTTCTCTCTCTCTAAATACGTGTTATTGATATATATAGTTTTTAAAGAAATAAAGAAATTTTCCAGAGCTACAGGGGCTGCTTCTCCCTTCTAAGTAAGATGAACAGCCAAAAACACCTCTCTGGGCCAGGGATGGGTAGAAGGTTTGTTGGACTGGCAATGGCCATCTGTTACTTAAATGGTGGGCTTGAAGGTCATGGTGAGCAATAGGTTCCTTGAAAGAAATGTGTAATATCAATTTAGGTTATTCTAAGTTATATTTTAACTTCATAATAGAAAAAATAAGTCTAGCATTTCAAAAACACGTTCATACTTTTTTTAAAGCAAATATCAAATTACTAAGATAACTGTGATTTTATTCTCTTCTATTATACTTTATCAGTACCAGGTAGACTATCAATTTCAATTTGGCATATTTTCACTACTTACTATTTACAAGGCAGTTTGAAGAAATGCAAAATAGAAATATAATCCATTGGAAGAAGAAATACAAAGATATAAATAAAATATCACAGGTCAATATAGACAATAAGTTCAGCAAAAGGCAACCAAAATGTTGTAGGATTACTATGATAACTTTTTGTACTTTGGGATCTATATAAGAATTATAAATATAACAATTTGAGGATTCTAAGCAGTCATTTGAATATTTGATAACTAAAGAAATTCACTGGATCAGTTCAGATTTTCAATGAGCAACATTTCTTTTATTCTATTTAATTTTCAAAGTTGTATCTCGGAGAGACTATTTTGAGCTACTGTAAGAAGTTTAACTGGCTCCTTGATTTGCTAACATTTTCTTTCCAGTAGATGTTGTTGGAGCTCAGAAAACAGTACCCCAAAATGAAGGCCTCAGCAGCAGCCTCAGAAACAACAGTTTTTCTCTGATCTTCTCCTGCCCTCCTGTCTCTCAGTCCCATTCTCCCTCAAGGCCAGCCACAAAAACTGGAGTCCCTCTTCCCCAAGGCCAGTCATAGAAATCAAAACCCCTTTTCCCAAAGCCAGCCATAAAACCTAACATTATTCTGTGTAAAGACTGGCCATAAAGAAATTATCTGACCTACCTTGTTTGATTGTTGGTCGTAAGACCCCTATTCCAGAGAGGGGCCTGCCCCACACCCAGAAGGAAGGATGCTGCTCACAGAGGCCAGAAAGAATCTAGACAGACAGGCTTTGCTGGGTTTCGCCACTCAGTCTATTAGCATTAGATCATACCCTTTTTGTCTAATCATATTTCTTACATAGTTGTCCATACTTTGTTGAGCCTAAGCATGAAAATGGACAATTTCCCCTGTATCTTTAGGTCTTCATTCTGTAGGCTCCCATGTGTGCACATTAAACAAATTTGTATGTCTTTTTCCTATGAATCAATCTGCCTTGGCCAGGCTCAGTGGCTCTCGCCTGTAATCTTAGCATTCTGGGAGGTGGAGGTGGGAGTATTGCTTGAGCTCAGGAGTTTGAGAACAGCCTGAGCAAGACCCCCTACTAAAAATAGAAAAATTAGCCAGGCGTCGTGGCATGCGCCTGTAGTCCCAGCTACTCAGGAGGCCGAGGCAGGAGGATCCCTTGAGCCCAGGAGTCTGAGGTTGCAGTGAGCTATGAGGACACCACTGCACTCTACCCAGGGCAACAGAGCAAGACTCTGTGTCAAAAAAACAAAAATAAAATAAATAAAAATCAATCTCCCTCATGTCAGTGATTTTTCAGTGAACCTTTAGGGGGCCAAGGGTCTTGGTCCCTACAATGTGCTCAGATAAATTGTCTTTGGTTCTATATTCATAAACTTTTTGTGTATGTGAAACTTATCCTGCTAAGATATGCTTGAACCTCCATTTCACAATTTAAGGAAAGTCTGATGTTCTCCTTAATGTTCCTGTCAAGTGCCAGGGTGAGGTAGCCGGGATGTGTGTTCTGACTCTGCCACTTGCCACTCTGACGTCCTGGCTGGGTCACTTCATTTTCTGAGCCTCTGTTTAGCAATGGGGCTTGAGTAGTTTGAGATAGTCTACGTCATCTATTACTCACTGTTGATGGAGACCAGAAGCAGTGGTGGTGGCCTCACTGGGGCATTTTTTTAAAAGACACTGAAAGTCAGCCATTTCTATTTCCACAAGTTCTTGGAGTCTCCTGCTCTACCGCACGAGGCGCATGGCTGCTCACAGCCTTGCTGTCTTCTCTCTCTTTGTATTCCTCCCATTTTTCCTCCTCACCACCCCCCCCCCCTCTGGACGGCCTGGGGAGCTCCAAACTCTTCTGTTATGAATAACTATTCTGTTTCTCGAGCCCTTTTCACAAACTCAGTTTTGGGTTTACCTTTGCAAAACCAAACTCATGATGATACTTAACAGAGGAAAAATATTCAAATACAGGATCAGACCTTGATAAAACATAGTTGTGGGAGAAAAATAGCAACTTTTACTCTGCATGAAGGAAAGTTGTTAAGTGTGTATTGTCAACTTTATGCCATGTTCAGCACTGAGGTCAACAAGAGTCTCCGAAGTTTTCTGATATTTGAAAAGCAGCAGCAACATTGTAATGTGATAGTGAACGGCAGTCTCCCTGACTTTTATTCCTCCTGAGCAAACAGCAGTGTTGAAAGTATCTAATTCCTCGTACTAAATCTCTTTCTGTTTGAAATACCCAAGATGGTTTCTGTTTTCCTGCACTCTACACTGATGATACAAATGAGGAAACTACGGCTTGGATAGGTTAAGTCACTTGCTCAAGGTCACATAATTTAGAAGTGGTAGGTCTATTTGATAGCAAAGCCTACACTGCTTCTCAACTCTGTATATTTCCTAATTATGTTTCCCAGATATAGCTGTACTTGTCAAGTACAATTTACTTGTACTTATGAAGTACAAGTAAAATTATTTCACTGAAGCAAGATACAGACATGAAATTTATTTAAAAATAAAACATAATTCCCATGAAGTAATTGTTATCTATGGGTATATACTATAGAACTCCCTTAAGTTGCAAGTGAAAGAAATCCAATTTATATTAGCTTAAACAAAAAAAGAAACTTATTGCAACACACACACAGATCCATAGTTGCATGGCTATAAAGGGTATATATAGCTAGATTTAGGGATGATTGATACAGGATTCTGGGATTATCACTTTATATATTGCCTCCAAATTTCTCTGATGTCAGCTTTATTCTCTCAGACCAATTTCTTCAAGTTATGGGGGTGCACCTACAAGTAGATAAAAACCTACACACTTACAGTTCTATGACTAGAAAGGAAGGTTATTTTTTCCAGTAGCTCCAGATGGAGAAAATCTGGAGAAGCACTCTACTGGCCCCATCTTGGGTCCCATGTCCATCCCTTGACAAACTACCATGGCCAAGGAGATGAAGTTACTTAAGAATTTGGCAGTTCCCATTCAGATCACATGGCCACAGAATAAGACAGAGTTTCCCCAAATAGGTGGAGCAACACAGAAAATGCCAATGAAGAATCTTAGCCTGAGTTCCCCTAAAAAGCAGAGTCTTTCATGCAGGTAGTTTACTTAAGAAGTATTCAAAGGAGCAGAAGTGAGAGTCTGGGGAAGTAAAACAGGGGAGGAAAAACAAAGAACAATTCCATGATGCTTAATTGATTTGGCAGCCACTGTGGATAGCTGGGGCTCAATCCTGCCAAGGCCTTCTGAGGATCTAACTCATGAAATGCATCTTAAAACTGCCCATCTGGGGGAAGAAATAGGAAAGCATTTATCTATTGGCTTCTAACCATATTGGTCAAGAATTGCCCCTCGACTGTTAACCACCTTACACTTCCATTTTGTTCATGGGTGGCAAGTGGCTTCCTGTTGGTATCCCACACCTCGTCATTAATGAATTTCCAGAGCAGGAAGCAACAATTACAGTATGGGGGCCCAAGTAAAGTGCTGTCAGATTATTTTTGTGCAAATAATAATCGAACAGGCTTTTGTTTGAAACCTGTCCAGAACTGGTTGCTGAAGTAATGCCTAGGTGGGCTGGAGAGGATGTGAAGTCGTGCATAAAGAATGGTCTAATAAATTCCACTCCTTTCAATTCTATAGTCCTTATGGCTGCAGCTGGTCTGGAGGCCGTCACTGATATTCATCATCTTTCTCCTAGACCAGCCATTCTAGATTTCATGCATTTGTCTTTCTAATGTATCTAGAGTATTTGCTACTTCCTATTCGTCAGATCCAATTAGTATGATGTCGTTAATATGGTAGATCAGAGTTATAGTCTGTAGTATGTTAAAACAACCAAGTTCCCTGCGGACTATATTGTAACAAAGAACAAGAGTGTAAATGAGCCTGGTAAAAGGGAAATGTATGCCGTTGATCCTTTCTATGTAAAAATAAACTGCTTTTGATTCTTGTTGCTGTTGGAGATTCAGATGAAACAAACTCACCAGATCAATAGCAGCACAGTAAGTGCCATAAGGCTATCTTGTTCTCTTTTAGAAGATACCACATCTCACATGGCAGATGTGATTTAAACTACCACTTAGTTAAGTTCACCTTCATTATCATGATCCATACAGTTTTTGTAGGTGTTACATAGGTGATTGGTTGGTAATATAATGGATATCAACGCTTCTGTACTTTTAAAGTCTTTGATGGTGTTGCAAATCTCTGCAATTCCTTCCATATGTATTATTACTTTGACATGTTAACTTGGCTGAGAGGAAGGACAGTTTCAACTTTCTTACCATGAAGACTCTTACTCTACAGGTTGGAAAAACAATATGAGGGTTCTGCCAGCTAGCAACTATCCATATCCCAATTGCATATTCAGAAACCAGAGACATAGCCAAACATTGGATCTAACAGATCCACTAAACCCATTGTGAGACATACTTGAGCTAAAGCTCCATTTATCACGTGGCTTCTCTATGCCCCTATTCTAACTGGAGGATAATAGAGGTATTTCAGGTTCCTTGATTCAATATCAACACAGAGCCATGTTTCCTACATTCAATAGTTCTTGATAAGTCTGAGGATTTCCTTTTTGCCGATGCATATTTATTCTGATAAATAGTCTTAGATCCTCTTGGGGAATGTTTACCATATATACTTGTAGTAGCATTGCATTGTTCTTCAGGGGACTCATCTCCAATGGGTGGGCTCTAGGTCTGTGAAATGACTGTTGTGGAAACTGGGTGAGGGATTTTTTTCTTCTGAAGTGAAAATTGGTGAAGGTTTCTGTTCACCTGCTCTTGATTTTTTATTTTATTATACATATAAATAACATTCTGGCTGACTCTCCCTCTGTCTTACCCCTCAGAACACCCTGATTCATAAGCCATTGCTGCAGACTGCTCAAGGCCAAGGCAGACTGAATCCTACTCTAGCCTTGCTGCTCAGTGCAGCAGCTATGTCCCCTGCATTCTTAAGAATTAAGCCTGCCACTTGGCCTCTTCTATTCCAGAATCCTGTCAGCCCCTTGATACTAGGAATCTAAATTCCATGGCAACATCTTCTCCTGTAAAGTCCAGCCTGTGAAAGACAGTTATCACAGAACTTCTCAAATTAACTGCATTCCTCATTGGTGTAATGAAAGAGGTGTCTTTCTGGGTTCTCCTAGGCAACATTAAGTCCCAGCTTCTCTGATTGTACATAATAAATTCATTCTAGTATTTTACCACCTTGAATCTTCAGACCCTTCCTCAATACTATGCCAAGGCAGTCCCAGCATCTTCACCTCATTTGCAGTGGGCTGTCATCATGAACAAGCTTCGAACAGCCATCTCAGCAGCATGTTAGGCAGGCTACAGGCATCCTTGCCAGGACATTGAGCTCCCATATCAATGAACTACATCCTACCCAGCTTTATGTTCCCTCTTCCCACCACCATTCCTGCTACAATTTCCTCAAGATTCTCATGCATATGTTTTCCCCTGATTCCTGAAATATACATATTAACCAGGTTCTGCAATTTCTTTGGCATGTAAGCTACTTCCTCCCAGAACAAGAACTGTTGTTTCCTCTTTGGGGCTATACTGAGATCTTACCATAGTCATTAGTTTGGATGTGCAGTAGAGGAAGGCAGGTCAGATCCTAAAGAAGATAAGCATAACTTTGACAGGAACCTGCCTCAGGTGTGATCTTTCAAATGTCTCCAGACAAAGGGGGGTTCCTCTCTTTTACAAATGTCAAGAGCTAGTTAGCAGAAAGCTGATGCCAGTTGCCACCATAGAAAAAGCTGTCCACTTCATTTGCCATAGATCTGTGGAAAGCTGCTTCTGCTCTAATGGGCTGACATTAGCATGGACATCCTATAACTCTTCTCATAAGGTTTGTGTCATGTGGGAAGTTAACAAAAGAATATAAAATTCTAGCAGAATAAAGTAAACATATACAATCAAGTTTATTAAACATTGCACAAAAAAGAAGGTATTAAACTGACAGGACTAAGTTATACCTTGGAGGAGAATTGACACTGGTCATGTTTTATTCAGCCTGGAGTCAGGACACAACATCAAGAGTCAATGAAAAGATCCTGAGTAAACAGAGGAGCTTGGATGCACTTTTTAGATTTTGGTTAAAGTAAAAAAAGACCCCTGGAAATGGACCTTCAGTGATTTTCACTGAAATTATAGTTAAAGTTGACTTCTCTCTACCACACCACTCCCAGAAGCAAGTCCCTTGAATAAGCCCTCCAACCTCTAACTCCCAACCTTGTGGAGACAGCAATGTCATTGTGGATGTCTATATATGTAAACAGGTGAGCAGCTGTGAATAAAATTTAGTGAATTTATAATTGTGTGCCCATGGTGATTTGTTTGTTTGAAGTGTTCTCATTTAAAATCTAGCTTAAGGAAGAAAAACATTATTTTTATTTTAATTAAAAGCCTTCAGGATTCAGGAATTTTCTGAATTTTCCCCCAAACATACTTGTACTACAAGCAGTTTAAGAAAAGCTATTTGGGCTTATTGTTTTAGGGGTATTTATGCCCTCTGTTGAAATGAAGCCAGTATTGTGAAGCCATCTTGAGCATTTCTCTGATGAGAGGGAAGCAAGTTCTTACTGTATGACACTGGGGGGCTTTCTCAGGTAGCTAAATTCTTTGCTTAGAGTAGGAATGGGGTGAAGTAAGCTTTAAGTTGTTGGAATTTGGAATAAACTAGGGAGCCAAGTCATTATCTGGGACAAAGGTGGGTCTAGGAACCAAAGGAAAAATGTAAATAATAACATATACAGTTGATCCTTGAACAACATGGTTTTGAATCTCGTGGGTCCATCTGTGCATGGATTTTCTTCCACCTCTGCCACCCTGAGACAGCAAAACCAACCCTTCCTCTTCCTCCTCCTCCTCAGCCTACTCAACATCAAGACAAGGATGAAGACCTTTATGATGATCCATTTCCACTTAATTAATAGTAAATATATTTCCCCTTCCTTATGATTTTAATAACATTTTCTTTTCTCTAGCTTACTTGGTTGTAAGAATATGGTATATAATACATATAACATACAAAATATGTGTTAATCAACTGTTTATGTTATCAGTAAGGGCTTCCAGTCAACAGTAGGCTATTAGTAGTCAAGTTTTTGAGGAGTCAAAAGCTATATGTGGATTTTTAACTGTGTGGGGGTTGGGGCGTTGGTGTCCCTAACCCCTGCATTGCTCAAGGGTCGACTGTACTCAGGGAACAATCTTGCCTATGGGAAAGCAGGGAGCTTCTAAGGGCACCAGTCTGATTAGAACAAATATCAGAAATGCTTAATCTGATTTTTATTACAAAGTCAATATTATCTTCTCTTTTAATTAAAGCCTCAATTTAATTTAATTTAATTGATTGAGGAAGAGATCAGTCAAGGTGTCTAATCACTGATATCTCAAAGGGTGAAGAGTTCAAGGGTAACAATCAGCATTTGCCCTGAAGTCTTGCATGTTTTTGTAATGTATTTTATATGCATTTCTCATTGCTCACACATATACAGCTTGTTTACCAACTAATCTGTAAGACTCTCACAGGGAAGGGCAGGGTACTAATTTTTCAATGACCAACACAATGCCTATTACTCTGTTGTCCCCTTACAAAACAGTCTTCTGAGTAAACATCTTCCATAATTCGGAATACTGTAAGAATGTTCTAGTTTTGCTTTTTAGATTAAAGTTGGTCTTGTTTCTAAGAATTTTAACAGGTATTCTGCATTGAAATTAATTAGTTTAAGTCGTTCTAAGTGTGTCTTAACTTTGGAGCAGATAGACCATTACTTATGAGGCATGTAAATTCAACCTCTATATGATCATCTGAAATGAACAAAGAGAAAATACTATCTACCCTGGGGGATTGTTATGACTATTCAACGAGGTAAATTCTGATTAACAAACATTTACTAAACACCTATTATGTGCTAGGGTCATCATTCTGGGTGATGGGGTTAGAATGAAGGGAACATTTTGTAAGGTATTTCACATTCCATAATACAGGGATTTAGGACCCTTATACCTCACATGGCCTAAAGAGTTTTAGAGTTCAGAGGGAATTAAGAGATCATCTTAATCAACATCTTCACTTCTCAGATGAGTAAACAAGACCAAGGGGGAGTAAATGGATTGAATAAAGTCATGTAACAGGTTAGCTTTAAAGTCAGAATTACAACCTAGGTCTTCTTGTTCTTGGTCCTCTGTTTTCTGCTATACTCTGGCACAGTATGTACCCTCCTTGGTGATAATGCATGAATGCTTGGCTAAAAATAAAGACAGAAGTTGAAAATAGCATTTCCTCCATATTTTCTGCTCTATTCTCAAATGGAATAGCATTTTATACTGCCCACAACTTATATATTCTACATTAAAAATAAAGTTGTGGAGTTTTAAAATTCACTGATATACAGACAATCTAACATTTACCTATTTGTTTTGCCCCGCCTATAGATGCATGAATCAACATAGATGCAATTTTATGTATTGAAATTTTCACTTAAACCATAAACTTCTTATCTATGCTACCATAGTCTCATAAATATACTTTCAACAATTATGTTTATCTGTGTGTTTCATTATAAAAGACACTACTTGGTTACATTAGAAAATTTATTATTCTGAAAAGCCAAAAACTAGAGGAAAATAAAGCACCTATAGTTTCACCACATAAATACAACCACATATATATTTTGGAATCATTATTATAACATTTAATGATTGAGCAAATTTTTATCTTGACAGAAATATATTTTTTCATTATAATATATTCAGATGATTATATAGGGATTTCTGGAGGAAAGTAGGGATTGAATGGGTTAGTAGACTTAATTTGTAGTGGTAATTAGTGCTGTTTAACATTTCTGTTTCTCCTTTGAATCACCTGGTAGAATTGTACTTCCCCACCCCCTTGAAGCCAACCATGGCTTTAACCAATGGGATACAAGTGGAAATGCCATGTGTTGGTTCCAGGTGGAAGCCTTTAAAAGCCAGTGTACAATTTGCCATGTTTTTTTCTTCCTACCACAGTGACCTGAAAAGTTCCGGATAAAGTTCCATCAGCTGGAGTCCTTGTATAAGGATGATGCAGAACAGTGCCCACAGCAGGTCAACAAAAAATATATGACATGAGCAAAAAATTGTGTGTTTTGTTTTAGGTCAGTGAGATCTTAGAGTTATTACTGTAACACAACCCTAGTCTATCCTGTCTGATGTTTTGCTTTAATTTTTTATATATTCTATCCATCTCACATTAAAATGATTGCTGGTTATATATATATATGTTTGGTGTGTGTGTAGGTTTTTTTGTTTGTTTGTTTTTTGTTTTTGAGACAGGGTTTTGCTCTGTTGCCTGGGCTGGAGTGCAGTGGCATCATCACAGCTCACTGCAACCTCAAACTCCTGGGCTCAAGCAATCCTCCTGCCTTAGCCTCCCAAATAGCTGGGACTACAGGCAGGAGCCACTATTCTTGGCTAATTTTTCTATGTTTTTTTTTTTGTAGAGACAGGGTCTCACTATGTTGCTCAGGCTGGTCTCCAACTCCTAGTCTTAAGTGATCCTCTCGCCTTGGCCTCCCAAAGTGCTGGGATTATAGGCGTGAGCCACCGTGTCCGGCCAATTGCTAGTTATAAAGGTGACATGATTTTGACTTCTGACATCCCATTTTTCACCAGAGGTCATGTGATTGTACCTTCTCTCTGTTCCTGTTCCCTATATATATCTATCTTTCCCAAAGACGAGAGATAAGTGGAAGAGGATAAACCTCAGATTATCAGTCAGAAGGATAATCGGTCAGAAGAGGACCGATTTTTAATCAACGTGATAAAAATGACTGTGTTCTCTCCTAAAATCTGAAAACAAAGCAAATTTGGGTCTTTATAAACAGATTTGTGCCCTTTTTTGAGAAAAGAGTTTGTGTAGAAAAGTCTTATTGTATAGGGTTGTAATAATTCCTTGACTAAAGAATTCAAAGTATAGAATGCTTAGCACAATCCCTGGCACATAATAGATATTCAATGTACACTTTTCAGAAAGAGAAGGAGTAAAGTGGAAGGCAAAGAGGAGGAAAAGGTAGGCAGGGAGAGGGAGAAGGAGGAAATGAGGAGGAGACTGAAAAAACAAGTATACACATATATGTGCGTACACACACATTCAATCAAATTCAGTTGAATATATACATATTGAATCAGAATAGTTTAAGTTGCAGAAAGAAGGCTCTATGCAGGTTGGCATTATCTTAATCATCCAGGAGACTCTTTATAGCATCTGTGCGTGACAGACATATTTCTAATACCATTGAGCCTATAAAGTCAAAAGGCCCAAATGGCAGGACATTTTGCCCTGCAGCCTGAACCTGATGCAGAGTCTTTTCTTGATCTGGACACCACTCAAAACTGGATACCTTTACTTGCTTAAAGTGTCAGAGAAGTATGCTCAAACATGGTATAGGTTGCCTCCAAAATCCAAAGAGGCCTTTTCTTTGTGATGGGAGATGCCAGGTCCACAACTTGTTTCTAACTTTTGGAGGGAGTATTTTAATATTCCTCAACCACTGAACCCACAGAAACTTTGCTAATGTGTCAGACCTCTGAATTTTCTCAGAATTTATCTTCTATCTTTAGCATATTTGTGTTTTTCTAAGGTATTTAGGGTGCTTGCTGCTTCCTGCTCACCAGGTACAATTAGCATAATGCAACCAATGTAATGGACCAGTGTGATGATCTGTGAGATACTAAAATAATTATTTTGCTCTGGATTCTATTATGATAGAGAACAGGAGAGTTGGCATAGCCCTAAAATAATACAGCAATGGTTTGTAGTGTACCTGTCACCAGAATAGTGTAAATTGTACCTGACAGGTAATATTTTATCCCTCACCCCACTCCCACCCTCCCCATTTCTTAGTTTCCAATGTCCATTACACCATTTATGACCATATATACCCATTGTTTCGCTCCCTATTATAAGTAAGAACATGTGGTATTTGTTTTTCCATTCCCGAGATACTTCGCTTAGAATTACAGTCTTCAGTTCCATCCAAGTTGTTACAAAAGACATTATTTCATTCTTTTTTATGGCTGAGTAGTACTCCATGGTGATAACCATATAACACATTTTCTTTATCCACTCATCAGCTGCTGAGCACTTAGGTTGATTCCGTATCTTTGCAATTGTGAATAGTGCTGGGATAAACATTCAGGTATAGGTGTATGTTTGACATAATGACTTCTTTTCCTTTGGGTAGATACCCAGTAGTGGGATTGCTGGATCAAATGGTAGGTCTACTTTTAGTTCTTTGAAGAATCTCCATACAGTTTTCCATAGAGATTGTGCTAGTTTACATTCCTACCAACAGTGTATAAGCGTTCCCTTTTCACCGGATCCACACCAACATCTATCGTTTTTTGACTTATTAGTAATAGCCATTCTCATGAGGGTAAGGTGGCATCTCATTGTGGTTTTAATTTGCATTTCCCTGATGATTAGTGATGTTGAACATTTTTTATATGTTTATTGGCCATTTGTTTATCTTCTTTTGAAAAAAATCTGTTCATGTCTTTTGCCCACTTTTTGATGGGGTTATTTGTTTTTTCTTGCTGATTTGTTTGAGTTCTTTATAGATTCTGGATATTAGTCCTTTGCCAGATATATAGTTTGTGAGTATTTTCTCCCATTCTGTAGGTTGTCTATTTAATCTGTTGATTATTTCCCACTCCCTTTTTAATTGCTCTATCAATCAGGAGCCTGGTAAGAAAGAAATGGAACCTTCAAAAGGAGTGAGTAAAGAAAGTTTAATGAAAGTACTATTCACAGATGTGTGACAAGATATAGGGAAACCCTAAGAGATGGTGGAGTACCATAGGGCTAGCAACAGCTGGATGCCATCACCATTTCTAAACTGGAAAAGGTGAGGGGAAGAAGGGATCACTGAAGCCAGAGAGAGCTGTAGGGGTCTGCGAGGAACTCATAGCCCATCACCAATCAAGGAGGCAGCCCAGGGAATACGTCCATCAGCCTTTTGCTGTCCTCCCATTTTCCAGTCTCTTGCCAGTGCTTCCCATTGGCCAAATCCACCTGGACACCTGGTTAATGCTATTGATAAAGGTCAGGATCTGGGGGCACAAAGCAGAGTGCAAAAAAGATGGCAAATGGGCCTGAAAGAGTAATTAAGACTGAGCAGCCTAGCCAACCACCCTTTTCTCCCCATCTGCATCCACTATTCCTTTTTTTTTCCAGAAGAAAAACTCATTTCCCCAAAGCAGGGCACACATACAAAACCCTATCAGCTAGTATTGCATCCTTGGGTATTATTGATTCAGTCACATTCTCACCTGAAACCTAAGACATTAGCCACCACCATTGCTCTTCATATAAGACTGCAGATATTTAAAAAAGAAGAAAAACCATCAATTAGCATAAAACATTGTATTGTCTAAAATGGATAACATCCAGCACAGTATAGTCCTCTGACTTCTTAGCATCTACATGACTTATAACTGGTGTGCTCTGGCTATGAGGCAATTGGAGCTGCCAGCAGGAAAATGGTTATCAGGTAGAGATGGGGCTAAGAAAGAATTATAGACCAGGGTAGCAGGGGCAGAAGGACAAACCAGGAGCTTCTGAGTTTGGTTGTCTTTAGTATCAGGATCCAATTTCAGTCTTCGTTAGCAGGGTCTAGCCCATATTTAGAGGAAAGTAGGATCCAGCCCCACAGAAGGGACCTAGTAAGAACTAGGTGAGGGGGTGGTTAGAACTCCAACTTGCTAGGCTGGTGCTCAGGCTGGGTATTAATTCTATCTGGGAACAGTACAGTAGGACAAGTAGACTGGTCTCTCACAGAGGTCACCAGATAGACAGGGAGCAGCCCAATGCTCACATGGCTCCCTGTTAATCAACAAACATTGAGCATTACTATGGGCCAAGTATTGTCCTGAAAACTGGAGATGCAATGTTAAAAAAAAAAGAGAAAAAGAAAAAATATCCTTGTCTTTATGGAGCTTAGGTAGAAGTAAAGAAATCAGAGTTCAGATAAATTAATTCAAATAGTTAATTATTATAATAAAATGTGTTACAGAGGAGAATGATGGGGTGATACCAAAGCACACAACAGGGGACCCTACCTCATTTAGAGTGTCAAGGAAGACTTCCCAAGGAGACAAACTTATCCCAGGATCATTAGCTGGCAGCTGTGAGAACAGCAAACCACCTCCAGATACCACTCCCTCATGGTGAAGGAGCTCCCAGCCACTCTCCCGCCAGACTTGCCTCTGCCAGCTCCAGGCCTGGGCAGGACAGAGCCAGACTGAAGGCTGGCATCTACAGGAGACACAGGAGACAGAAACTATTTCTATAGGTGTGTGTCTTTACCTAGAGTGGCTCCATTTCCTCTGTGAGTCTGCAATTTCTCTCTCTCTGGAAACCAATCCTAGCAGCCATTGAAAGCGGATCTCAGGTTCTTGAGGCAAGTGCTAAACTCTCTCACATTATTTCTGCCTATCCTTTCTTTCTTGGTCCCCTTGTCTGCTCAGCTTTTGACTGTTTTTTGTATTGTGGTTGAGAACTCAAACTCTGAGGTCATATAACCCTAGATTCCAATCCTGGCTTCCTCAATTATCAGCTCTGTGACCTTGGGCAAGCTCCTTAATGTCTCTCAGCTTCAATTTCCCCAATTATAAAAGGGGGATAATGATAGTACCTAACTCAGAGGGCTATTGTAAGAATACAATGAAATATACCACTATCAAGGGAACCTCTAATTATTATTCATTTTTCCCTCTTCTTGGACCTGACAACAAAATCTCAGTACTGAACTTTAACACACCATTCACTAGAACACAGACCTTAGTTACTCTCAGGTGCTCCCCACTCATGGCTGCGCCACACAACACCTCACCCAGCCCATTCTCTAGGCCCCCCTGCGAGGATCGCCCTCCAGTCAGTGCCCACCCAGGGCCGCAGGCAGCTCCCCCTTATCTCCCTTCCTGTCTCCTCTCCTCTCATTCCATAAACTGTTCCTAATGTGAATAGAAGTTTTTTGTGTATAGTTTTCTTTTAAATTTATGGAACAATTTTACATAAATTCTTCTTAATTTTAAAATCACATAAATGTAACATAACACATTTCTGTCTATGGAAAAAAAAACTGAAATGGTATTAAGTTGCTTTGTACCAATGCTAATGTTTTTCCGCAGGTCCATGGGCCTGGGTGGGAATGAAATGGTTCTCTGGCCTGGAACTGCACGATCTCTTGAGGTTCGTTTAGAGATATGAAAAAGCAAGCTAAATGACAAAATAATGAGTTCTTGTCTCACATGATTTGCAAGCTATGTTCCCAGGCTTTGTTGATAGGTCTGAGATGTATGGCTGGCATTTCAAGAAAAAAAACTACAGTGGTCTATATTTCTTTATATTTAAACAGTTTTTAGGATTTATTTATTTATGCTAGTTTCTTATATGATTTCAGGATCTAAAAATAAGGTTCTTGATTGGACACAATTTTTTTTTATTGTGACATTGAAGGCATTGTATCAGAATATTTTTCTAAACTTCTTACTTTGAAACAATGTTAGATTTATAGACAAGTTGCAAAGATAGCACACAGAATTCTTGGATACCTTTCACTCAGCTTTCCCTAATGTTACCATTGTACCTAAGTATGGTACATTTATCAAACTTCAGGAACGAACACTGGTACAGCACTATTATTAATAACTAACCCACAGATTTGGAGTTTCCAGTTTTTCCACTTAAGCTCTCTTTCTCTCCGGGATTCAGAGGGGTCCCACATTGCATTTAGTTATGACTCCTTAGTCTCCTGCAATCTGTGATAGTTTCTCAGTCTTTCCTTGTTTTTCATGAACTTGATGCTTTTGAAGAGTACTGGTCAGATACTTTGCAGAACGTCTCTCAGTTTGAATTTATCTGATGTTTTCTCATGATTAGACAAAGGTTATGGATTTTTTGGAAGAATACCACAGAGAAGAAATGCCCTTCTCATTGCATCGTATCAGGGATACATGATATAAACATGCACTCATCAACTTATCACTGCTTATGTTAACCTTGATCACTTGGTTAAGGTGGTGACTGCCAGGTTTCTCTACTGTAAAATTACTATTTTTTCCCTTTCCATACTCTATTCATTAGAAGTGAGTTACTAAGCTCTGTTAACACTCAGGGCTGGGAAAACAAGTTATACTTCCTGGAGGGAGGAATATCAAAGAATTTGTGGACATATGCTAAAATCACCAAAGCATTTAATACATATTTTGGGGAAGATACTTTGAGGCTATGCAACTATTTTGTTTCTCTTTAAAGTTTCACCCCTGATTTTAGCATTTATCCCTGAGTCTTATCCACAATAATTATTTTTGAGAAAATACTGAGATATTCAAATGCTGATTTTTTTATTGCCCTCATTCCTCCTACATTGATTATTTGAAATTCTGGAATTTTTCTGTGAGGAAGAGTTTTTCCTTTGCCCTCATTTATTTATTTATTTATTTATTCAATCATTATTTACATCAGTATGGACTAATGATTATTTATTTTATTCTTTGGGTTATAATCCAATACTACAGTTATTAACTTTGTTGCCCAAATTGTTCCAGGTTTGACCAATGAAAGCTCTTTTTGTTTCTGTATCATCTATCTATTTATCAATCAACATGAATTCATACTGGTATCTTTGACTCTGTTCTAGCACCACAGGATTCATTCTAGCCTTCCTTCCCTTTTTTATTTGTAATTTATTTTCTTTGGTAGTAAGAAATATAACTTCCATTATCTACAATTTATTACTTATGTGTTCAACCCTAGTATAGCTGTAAAGTAGTATCAAAATTGCTAACCTGTACTCTTGTGCAAAACACAAGTAGAAACCAAGTAGAATACAATGATTTTATATAGTTCCTTTTTTCTACAGTCTTACAGTTTCTAGTAAAAACAAAGTTTTCCAAAATTACTTACATCAGCTCCTCACCTGCCCCATGTGGTTGTGGTACGGTCAGATTCATTTGTCACAGTCTGCATTCCATCTAGGGATTCCTGATGGCCCGACTTATTTTTGGAAATTTTCGTACAGTAAAGTTTACTCTTTGTGGTATACAGTTTAGTGGGTTTTACCAAATACAGAGAATCATGTACTCACCACCATAGTACCATACCAAACAGTTCCATCACCTGAAATTCCCATGTACAGCCCCTTGAAGTGAACACTTTCCTCCTGCCCCAACACCTTGTAACATTTTCAAGTAATAAAAGATATTAGAAATCAACTTGTTTAAAATATTTATATTTTACAATTTTTGGTATCTTTAAAATGTATAAAAGTAATGCATACACATTTTTGTTTAATGGTAGAAAAACGTGTAATATGAAAAAAAACCTCCCTTAGTTGTGTTTACATGTGTGAGTATGTAAGTGCTTGTCTTCTTTTGTGGGTCTTTTTTATCTCCATTGGTATGTCCTTGTCTGGCCCAATGTTGTACCTTTAAATCTGGAAGTTTCTCCCAGTAGACAATGATTCCAAGCCCCATTCCCAAAGGTAACCACTATTGACACTTTTATTTCACACATGAGAAAGTTGAAAGTCAGAGATCTCTGACTCTCAGGTCACACAATTATTTATGACAAAGCTTGAGGTGAAATTCAGACTCAAGACTCCAAGCCCATTGTTCTTTCTACTTCCTGGTGTTTTTGTCCGAGGGCACGTGTTCAGATCAAGCTGCAACTCAAATGTGGGCAGGCATGAAATGGGTAACTTGTAAAACACACTTGAGTTGGTAAGTACACCACTTTGACCTCAGTTGCTGCAGATATGTAGGAAAGGGCATTTGTATGTTGGGGGAAGGTCTCAATCATATGATTTTTACTTTCCATGTTATGCCATGGAGGGCTGAGAAATAAAACCTTTCCACTCTGGCTGCAGCAGGGATTTAGTAGAGATTCTTAGAGAAGCTCACAGACAGAGGCCATAGCAAAGATTTTCTCATAGAAGTCCTCATTTTGCAAAGATTTGAGCAGCAGCAAATAGAAGCACAGCATTCTAGAATGATAAAAGAAATCATTGATAAAATACGTGCCCTTGAAACTGAACGTTAAGGAACTGAGGAGAATGAGAACCTCTGGAATTCGTATGCTAGCTGTGATAACAAGAAGAACATCCCCTGCTCTAGAGTGTGGCACTCTGAGGCGAAAGAGGTTGAGGGCAGAACTGCAGGGCCAGCTTGACGTAAGAGGTGGAGCTGCCACAGCATGTGAGCAGGAGACCACCTAAGCGCCTCCTGAAGGCTTCGCCAGCATCTAGAGAAAGAGGGGCTGCTCTTCACTGTCCAACTACACTATGATTCCAGCTGAGAGTACTGGAATATGACACAGATATTTAAACTTATGTTATTGCCATTGTGCAATGTCATTTTTCTGAACTGCTATGGTTTGAATGTCCCCTCCAAAACTCATGTTGAAATGTAATCCCCAATGTGGCAGTACTGAGACATGGGGCCTTCAAGAGGTGATTGGATCATGAGGGCTCTGCCCCCATGAATGGATTAATCCAGCAGTCCCCAACATTTTTGGCACCAGGGACCAGTTTCATGGAAGACAATTTTTCCACGGACAGGGGGTGGGGGAGGGGGAGGGGTGGAGCTCTGAGGCCTGATCCCTAACAGGCCACAGACTGTGGACCATGGGTTGGGGACTGCATGATTAATCCATTCATGGATTAATGGATCAACGGGTTATCATGGAAGGGGACTGGTGGCTTTACAAGAAGAGGAAGAGACTTGAGCTAGCACTTGAGCACGCCCAGCCTCCTCACCATGTCATATCTTGAGCTGCCTCAGGACTCTTCAGAGAGTCCCTACCAGCAAGAAGCCTCTCACCAGATACGGACCCTCGACCTTGGACTTCCCAGCCTCAAGAACTGTAAGAAATAGATTTTTGTTTCTTATAAATTACCCAGTTTCAGGTATTCTGTTTTAAGCAACAGAAAACAGGCTAAGACACGAACTAATCCTTTTATTGCTTGAATAAAATTAACTTCCTTCATGTACTGTTTAGGAGCAATACCCAAGCCGAGTTGAACCTGCTAGCATGTGTAGTCACAGCCCTGGTGCCCATCTTGGGCAGACAAGGACACCATGCCCAGTACAGGATGGTGCCCAAACAGGCCAAAATTCTATGGGGACATGCCACTCCTTATATATATATAAAACAAAAATCCCAACCAGCAAAATCTAGAAATCCTTCCAAGTATAGCAATATATGCATCTTTCTTGTTTATAAACTGGTTAGTTGTGTTGGGAAATTATTAATAATTGTACAACCTACAGAGCATTCTTAACTATTCTAAAGGTTGCTTGAGGGACATTTGAGATAATTTTCCTTCCATGTTTTCAGATACCCTAGGTCTTCTTAAGAGAAATTATTTTCCTTTCATATTTTTAGATACTCCAGGTCTTTCCCAGGACATAAGGGGAAAGCAAATGGTCTTAACAATGGAACAAATTCCAGAGATGTTTAAGTAGATGCAACTTCTCTATCAATCTGAGTGTACGGTAAGATCTTTCCTTTTTAAAAAATGGTGAGTCAGCTTGTTTCCTTATTCATTCATTCATTTAGTCTGGGTTATGATTTACATACTATAAAAGGCACGGATATTAAGTGTTCAGTTTTGACATTTGTAAAAATACCCATAAAACCACCACCCCAAACAAAATATAGAACATTTCGGTCACTCCAAGAAGTCCCCTCAAACACCTTCTCGTGGATTTTACCCCACTCTCATATGCAACCTCTTTTTGACTTCTATCATGCATTTATTTTGCTGTTCGTGCACTTCATATTCATTGAATCAATTGGTATGTGTGACTGTGTCTGTCTTCTTTCTCTTAATGTTTCTGAGATTATTTCACTTAACGTTTCTGAGATTCATCCATGTTCCCGTACTTATCAGTAGTTCTTTTTATTGCTGAGTAGTGTTTCATTGTATGGATATACCACAACTTGTTTACCCGTTCTTTTGTTGATGGACACTGAGAGTCTTTCCAGTTTTAAGCTGTTCAGAGTAAGGCTGTTATGGACATTCTTGAATAAATCTTTAAATTTTCTTTCTTGTTTTTAAATTTTTTAAATTATTAGTTGTTGTTGTTGAGACAGGGTCTTGCTCTATCACCCAGGCTAGAGTGCAGTGGCATGATCATAGCTCATCGCAACCTCAAACTTCTGGGCTCAAGTGATGCTCCCACCTCAGCCTCCCAAGTAGCTGGGACTACAGGCACTACCACACCCAGCTCAGTTTTTTATTTTTATTTTTTGTAGAGAAAGGGTCTCCTTATGTTGTCCAGGCTGGTCTTGAATTTCTGGCCTCAAGTGATCCTCCCACCTTGACCTGCCAAAGTGCTGAGATTACAAGAGTGAGACATGGTGCCCAGCCTAAGTTTTGGTTTTTTTTAAAGAAAACTTTTTATTTTGAAATAATTTCTAACTTATTGAAAGTTGCAAAATTTAAAATGGCACAAAAACACCCATATACCCTCTATCTGGATTTACCTATTGTAAATATTTAACCTTTCTTTATCATTTATGTCTGTCTCTTTTTACATATGTGTGTTTGTTTTTCCCTGAACCATTTGAAAGCCCTTTACTCCTAAAAGTATATTTACTTAGAATATGGATATTCTCTAATATAATCACAAAATAGTTATCAATTTCATCACATTTAACATTGATTATTCTACCAATAGTACTTCAGTTTTGTTGGTTATTGACTCCATAATGTCCTCTACTTCCCTCACCCTCCAGTGCAAAATCCTGTTTAGGGTCAGCTACTGCTTTTAGTTGTCACCTCTCTTTAGTCTCCTTCAATCTAGAATATTTTTCCACAGCATTTTTTTGTCTTTTATGACATTGACATTTTTGATGAATATAGTACTCCCTCTCCTTGTGAACAAAATGATCCTTATTTTAGGTTATTCAGACATTTCCTCATGATTAGATTCATATTACACATTCTAGGCTGGAATACTGCATAGGAGATGTATCCTCAGGGTTGCACATTGACAAGTATGAGATGTCCATCTGTACTACATTGGTGATGTTAATTTAGATTGACCAAGATTTTGTCCTGTTTATTCACTGTTAAAATTACTAATTTTTTCTCCATTGTAATTAATAACCAGTCTGCAGGGAGATAATTGAGGACTATGAAAATATCCTGTTCCTCATTGAAATTTCCTCCTAGATTCAGCATCCACTGATGCTAAATGACTCTTGCAAAATGATAATTTTTTTTTTGAAATAGGGTCTTACTATGTTGCCCAGGCTGGCATGCAGTGGTGCGATCATAGCTCACACTGTAGCCTGGAACTGGGCTCAAGCGATTCTCCTGCCTCGGCCTCCCGAGTAGCTGGGATTATAAGCATGCATCACCATGCCCAGTTAAGTTTTCTATTTTTTTGTAGAGATCAGGTCTCAAGGCCTTGCTATGTTGCCCAGGCTGGTCTCAAACTCCTGGCCTCAAGTGATCCTCCTGCCTCAGCCTCCCAAAGTGCTGGGATTACAGGTGTGAGCCACCGCACCCAGCTGAAAATGATAATTTTCCAATTTACACACTCCTCTCCATTTATCAGTTGGCCCTTGGCATTCTGCTGTAATCAAGAGCCCTCTCTTCTTCACTATTATTTATTTGCTTGTTTATTATAAGGTAGGCACTCATTAATTTCTATTTCTTCAATGGCTCATAATTCATTACTGTACTTATTTTAGTGCACAAATTATTTCAGATTTGGTCAAGAGAAGCCTCTGTCAAGATGGTTCCTGTGTTCTTATGACATGCCCCCATCATTTCTTTTAGCAACTTCCTTGTTTTCTGGCATAACTACATGATCATTTTATATCTATCCTGCTCCATCCCTGGAATTAGCCATTTCTTTGAGAAGCCCTGGTTTCTTTTAGTGGAGAATGGTATTGAAGACCAAGATCTGAGTACTAGGTGTGATCATTGCTACCACACTGTCTTTGCTTCTTGGTTCTTTCAGTGGACAGAACAAAGAAATATATAATTGTATATACACATATATACAAATGGACACCTGCCAATACTTACACATACATACTTATACACATCTCTATACATGCATGCACACACCATATGCATATTTTTAAAATCATACAATCATACCTGATATTTCCAATTTCAATCCATCCCCGACAGTGTTCATTCTTGTCTACTCTCACTGCGTATTTTTATGTCCCTTCCTCCTCAGCAATATCTCTAGCGCCCAACAACATCAACACATTAGCTTATTAGCTCAGTCTTGTATTCTAAAATAGTTTCAGAATTACTTCACCTATACTATTACAATAAACAAACCTACTATGAGATCAGATTTCATTTGTAATTCTTCTCCACCCACTAGCCTGCACGAGACTGAGGATGTGTAGTCAAATATTACGTTCACAAGTTATTTAATACTTAGATTCCTTCCTTCTTTCCTTCCTTCCGTCCTTCTCTCTTTTCCTCTTTTCTTCTTTCCCTCTGGTGTGGTTATGGTGCTAATTTGAAATGCAATTAGGTTTTTGTTGTGGTTTGCTTTCAGTTTTTCATTTTTTTCTTTATGGTCTTATTGATTGAATTTAATTTTTGAATATGTAGAACATAAACATGCTTTCAAGGGTCAAAATTATGCAAAAAGATAGCCTCATAAAAGTGTTACTTTTTTGTATCCCCTCTACTCTATTTCCTCCGACCCTTTGTAGGTCACTAATTTCTTTCTTTATTTTTTTAAATTCAGAGTAGTGGTCTCACTATGTTGCCCAGGCTTGCCTCAAACTCCTGGGCTCAAGTGATTTTCTTGAGTAGCTGGGACTATAGTTGTGGGCCACCTTGCCCAGCAAGTCTACAATGTCATTGTTATTTTGTCTCCCTTCTAGTGTTTCTTTGTGTAAAGATAAGCAAATATAGGTATGTGTCTTTATTTTCCCTTCTTTCTTACATAAAATTTAGTATTCTGTATAAGCTCTTTTGCTTTTTTTGACTTAATGATGATAACTCCTGGAAATTATTCCATGTCAGTTCATAGAGATAGTCCCTATTATTTTTTTATAGCTTCATAGAACACATTGTGTGTATGTGCCAAAGATTATTCAGTCAATGACCTATGCTTGAACATCTAGTTAGTTTCCAATATTTTGCTATTTCAAAATAATCTTGTGCATATGCATTTTTGTATTTTTGGAAGTGTATCTACTTCCTAGTATATCTAAATTGCTAGAAGTAGAATTCTTGGGTCAAAGGATAAATGCTTGTATAATTTTATATTTAATTCTGTGTTGCCAAATTCCCCTCAATTTTTTTCCATTTCTACCAGCAGTGTATGAGGGTGTCTGTATTCCCCATAGCCTTGCCACAGAGTAAAATTATCAAACTTTTGAATTTTTGCTAATGTTATGGGTAATAAACAGACTTTAGCATAGTTTATTTTGCATTTCTCTATTATGAGTGAAGTTGAACATCTTCCAATGTGTTTAAAGCCCATTTTTTTATATCTCCTTTTGTAAATTGTCTATTCTTGTCATTTGCCTATTTTTCTACAGGATTTTTGGTCCTTTTCCTTAAGTTTTATAAGGTATTTACAAATTAGGGATATTAGCCCGTTATATGCAATGTAGGTTGCAAATATTTTCTTCTAGTTAGTCATTTATCTTTGCTTATGGTGTTTTTTGATATGTCAAAGTTTTAAAAATTTTATTAATTTTATTTATCGATTTTTTCTTTTATTGCACCTGAATTTTTAGTCATAATTAGAAAGCCTTTTTCTGATATCTAGGTTGTAGAGGAATTTACCCATGTTTTCTTGTAGCACTTGTGTGATTTTATTTTTTACATTTAGATCTCTGATCCATGTAGAGTTTACGCTTGTGTATGGTGTGAGGAATGGATTTAAATTTATCTTTTATCAAATGGTTATCCGGCTGTCTCAACACCAGTTATTAAAAAAATAAACAATTATGTCTTTGAGTGACAAGAGGTACTTCTTTTATCATATATTAAATTTTTTATGCAGCTGGCTCCATTTCTGGACTTTTAATTCTATCCCATTGATCTGTCTGTTCAGGTACCAGTACCACACTGCTGTAATTATAGAGGCTTTATGATATGTTTTAATATCTGGTAGTACTACACCCTTCCTTTGCAGCTATTTTTTGATGTTTATTTCCCCATATGAACTCTAGGGTTAATTTGTATACCATCATAAAAAAGCTCATTGGAATTTTTCTTAAAATTATATTAAGGTCAATTAACTTAGGGAAAACTGACATATTGCTGATATTGAAACATCCTAACCAAAGACAAGGGGTATCTTTCTATCTGTTCAAGTCCCTATTTTTGTGCCTTTCAGGAATGTTTTACAGTTTTCTTCATATAGATTTTTAACATGTCTTGTTAGTTTATTCCTAAATATTTTATCTTTTTTGTTTCTATTATAAATGGGGTTTTCTTATCCATTATATAACTGGTTGTTATTTGTGTATATGAATGTTATTGATTTTGCATGCTAATTTTATATCCTGCTATCTTTCATAAATCTTTTATTGTTTGAGATAATTTTATCACCAATTCTCTAGGGCAAGGATTAGCAAATATTTTGTATAAAGGGCCTGTGTTAGGCAGTGTTCTCCAGAGAAACAGAACAAATAGGATATATGTCTATATGCATACATGTAGTTTTTAATTTATTTCATTTCATCAAATATATATTTCACCAAATATATATTCTTATACAGCACTTACCATGTGCCAGGCACTGTACGAAGCACTTTACAAATGTTAGCTCATTTAATCCTCATAATAGCCCTGAGTTAAATGCTATTAAAGTTAGTCATTGTGAGATTGTCTAATTCTAAAATATTGGAAACCATCTAAATGTCCACCACCAGTAAGGCATTGGTGAAATAATGCACATACTGACAATGGAATACTAGGCATTCATAAAGAAGAATGAAGAAACTCATTATTTACTAATAGAAAATGATCTCCAAGATATATTGTTAAGTGAAAAAGGAAAATTGCATAAAAGGGTGAGTTTCTAAATAAGAATCTTCAGAATCTTTTTTGTCAGCTCTTTTGGATAGTTGAAGTGGAGCCATCTTATAAAAACTCAAGACTTATAGTCCTTAATTAGGCTAACAGAAGTATGATTTTACTGAACTGAGGAAAATACTACCATTATAATATAACCCTGAGAGTTCCAATTAAGGAAGAAGGATAGGAAAAGACATTTTTAAAGGAATTTAATTTCTTTAAAAAAATTTTTGTTTCTAGACCTTGAACACATGTTCAAGTTGTGATGGTTCTCAAATACTTTACTAGGATAAAACAAAAACAATCCAGATCTAAAGATTCAGCAATAGATATTATTTTTGTAAAAACACACTGTACTGTTTCCAAAAATAGAAGTTTTATTTCTATCAAAATTCTGCTTTGAGCTTCTGATTTGTTTTAAGCTACAGAAACTTCTTTCATTCTCTGAAAGTAGTAATGCAGAGAATGACAAAGTACAGAAATAAGATGCTAGTAGGAATAAATCCTAGACTCAATAAAAAATGTGGAGACAATAATGAGGAAAGGGAAGGATATATGAAGGCTTTAACTGTATTAGTAATCTTTAATTTCTCAGCTGAATGGTGGATATTTGAGTATTTGTTAAATTATTTCTTGTACATCTAAAATGTTTCACAAAATTTTTTTTCAATGCAAGAAAAAAATAAATGGCAACACAGAGTGTCTAAAACATTTGCCTAAAAATGTTCAAAACCTATATTTAAGGAAAATATCTGTAAATATAGTTTTAAGATACATTGGAAAACTGTTTAACTCACTGTTTTCATGTTATGCAGCATGTAATTCAGTTGTAAATTCCACTTTACAACTTTAATTTACACAACTTTAATTTAATTTCAGGTAAAGAATCAGTTGTATACAAATTCCTTTTTAATTATCTACTTGTTTCTTTGCTAATTTGAAGACATAAACAAAGAACGTAAATAAAGTAATTTCTCTGCTTTGAGAGACTGATCAAACTTAGCAGTATCCACTTTGTTCATTCATTTTTTTCTGCCAATCAACTAACTGTTGATAGAATCTTCTCTTTCTCCTGAATGGGACAACTAAAACATAAGCACCATGAGGGTATAGACCTGTGCCTGACACATAAAAGGCAATTGGTAAATATTTGTCAAATGAAATAATGAATAAACTCTAGTAAGAGTGCCTCTTTGAGGAGGTGATGGGGACCCTAAGACCTGCTTGAAGGTTTGGGGAAGGAGCCTTCCAGGCAGAAGGAAGAAGAGTGCTGCGGCCCCAAGACATGAGTGGACTTAGTGCATTTGCGGGAGAAGGAGGCTGCAGTGTATTGACAAGGAGAGAGTGGCAGACAGTGAGTGGTGCACAGTGTCAGACAGGGAAGACCACATAGAACTCGGTGAGGCATTTGGTCTTTAGTCTCATAGCAATGGAAAGCCATGGGGAGGTTTTAAGCAGAAGGATATATGATCTGATTTGTGCTTTGAGAATATCACTCTTCTCAAATGGTAAGATGTAGATAGCAGAGGATAGAGAGAAGGACAGTTTGGGTATGGCTAATAGTGTGAACAAAGATGTAAATGGATGTGGCCTGTTGAGAGAATGGGTCTGTTTGGAACAGAGAGAATCTACTGGGAAGCAGTGGTAGGAAAAGTTGGTCAGATAAAGGTGAGTGGACTGTGGAATATATCACTTATTATATTTTTACAATTTTTTAAATTAGGTGACATTCACATAATATAAAAGTAGCTATTTTGAAGTGAACAATTCAGTGGCATTCAGCACATTTACAATGTTATGCAACTACCACCTCTACGTAGTTCTAAAATATTTTCATTACTGAAGAAGAAAATGCTATACTGATTAAGCGGTCACTCCCCATTCTCCCCTCTCTCTCCAACCCCTGGCAACCATCAGTCTGCTTTCTGTCTTTATGGATTTACTTATTCTGGATATTTCACATAAATTAAATCATACAATATGGGACCTTTTGTGTCTGGCTTCTTTCACTTAGCATTATGTTTTCAAGGTTCATCCATGTTGTAGCATTCATTAGTATTCTACTCCATTCCTAGTATAATAATATTTCATCATATGGAAAAACCATATTTTTTTATCTATTCATCAGCTGATGTACATTTGGGCTGTTTCCACCTTTTGGCTATCGTGAATAATGCTGCAATGAACATGAATGTACAAGTATTTGTTCGAATATTTCCAGAATTTGTTTCCAATTCTTTTGGGTATATACCTAGGAGTAGAGTTGCTAGGTCATATGGTAATTCTGTGTTTAACTTTCTAGTTAAACATTTAAAATTTTATGTTTAACTTTTTGAGTAACTGCCAAACTGTTTTCCACAGCAGCTGAAATATTTTATATTCCACCAGTAATGAATAAGGGTTCTAATTTCTCCACATCCTTGCCAACACTTGTTATTTTTCATATATTATTATTATAGCCATCCTAATGGGTATAAAATGGTATCTCATTGTGGTTTTGATTTGCACTCCCTGAATGCCTAATGATTTTGAATATCTTTTCAGGTGCTTTTTGGCCATTTGTATATCTTTGGATATCTTTGGATATCTTTTTGTATATTGTATATTGTTTCTTTTTGTATATCTATTTTGGATATCTATTTGTATATCTTTGGATATACAATTCAATTCCTTTGCTCTTTTTATTAATAAAATTGGGTTGTTTGTCTTTTTGTTGTTGAATTGTAAGAGTTTCTTATATATTCTGGATACTAAACCTTTATCATATATATGATTTGCAAACATTTCTTCCCATTCTGCAGTTTGTCTTTTCACTTTCTTAGTAATGTCCTTTAATACAAAAAAGTTTTAAATTTTGATAAAGTCCAATTTATCTATTTTTTCTTTTGTTGCTTATGCTTTTGGTGTCATACCTAAGAATCCATTGCCCAAATCACACCAGCTGCATAATAAATTACTCCCAAATTTAGTGGCTCAACATAATAAACATTTATTATCTCCCACAGTTTCTATGAGTCAGGAATTTAGGAACATCTTGGCTGAGCTGTGCTTGGGATTGTCTGTGAGATTGTAGTCATCTGAAGGCTTGACTGGGTATGGAGGATCTGCTTCCAAGGTGGTTCACTTACATGGCTGCAAGTTGGTGCTGGCTCTGGTGGGAGCCCTCAATTTCTCCCCAGGACTGTTTGAGTGTTCTCTGTGGCTGCTGGCTGCCCTAACAGCAAGCAATCCAAGAGATCAAGGCAGAAGCCACAGTGCCTTTTATAATCTAGCTTCAAAGTCACATACCATCACCTTTATCACACTCTTTTGGTCACACAGACCAGCTCTGATGTGAGGGAAATTACATAAGGGCATGCATATCAGGAAGCAATGATCACTAGGGACAATCCTGGAGGCTGGCTAACTACATTTCTTCAAGAGGATTTCTAGATTCCCTGACTCCCTATGCCCTGCCCCTCCCTGTTCCCAATAGCTCAAATTCTTTAAAAATCAGAGCTCCTGGAGAGCTCGCAATACAACCACATTTTCTCTTTTTCTTAATTATTTAGCACTGTAAAGTGTAAACGTACAAAATTGCTTTGGTTAATTATCAAAGGACATTTGTTCTTTAACATCTTAAACTGCAGGAAACTTGGTTGCTCTGAAATCATATCAGTGAGAACAGAATATTCCTTTCTTGGCCTGGAGGATTGGAACACTTTGAGTCACTTTGACTTAGAGAAGCAGCTCAATTTGCAGTGCAGAGGTCCACATAAAGGGTTTTCAGACACAATATTCCACATTCATCTTAAATTTATGTGTCCAAGGAAATAGAACTTTGAGTCTGCTTCTCAACCCAGGTTTGATATTACACACAGATCTGATTTGCTTTGAGTTTATCAAGCACTGCTTGATTTAGATTTTACCTACATTCCTCTCTTTCCTTAAATACTATAATGATTCCTCATTTCTTCCTTAAAAAAATTTTTTTAACCATTTTTTGTATAGACAGGGTCTCTCTGTTTGCCCAGGCTGGTCTGGAACTCCTTGTGTCAAGCGATCCTCTCACCTTGGCCTCCCATAGTCTCCTGTAGTGGTGGGATTATAGGCATGAGCCACTGCGCCCTCCGCCTTCTTTTTTTTTTTTTGGAGACGTGCCCACAATTCCTCTGCTGTATGGTATCCTTTGTTTTAGCAAGTTAATAAACCTAACTTTGTTGGGTGACTGGTTTGCTCCTGATTATCTTTATCAGATAGGCTTTATCAACAGCTATAATTATTTGAGCTCAAATAACTAATTTCATTTTTTAGAATCTCCCATGCTTCTTGAATAAGGGTACCTTTTAGAATATATTGTCAATGGGTAATCCCTATCTTTCCTCTGAATGCTTTGACATCTATTTCCTAAATAGACTGTGTTTTTGTCTAACCTTGCTTGCACTTCCTTTATTGTCACAAACTCCAGGATGATACAGTCACTTTCTCCCAAGGTTCCCAACACTTTTATATCATTCTGTAATTTATTAGTGAATTAGTAATTTTCCCTCCTGTTCTCCTGAGTAACTTCTTTGGTCCTTTAGGATTCAGTCACAAAATCATTTTCTTTTTCAAGCCTTAATTGAAAGCTCTAGACAAAACTGTATATTTTCTTGTTTGTGCTCTCATAGTGCCTTGTTCATACCTCTAGTATGATGCTTACACATTTATAATTTTTTTTCATGTTTTTCTTCTCTAACAGCCTCTGGAGAATAGGGATTATGATCTGTTCATCCTTGTATTTTCTGTGCTAGGCATAACTAATTACCTAATGTTACATGAGGCAATGAAAATGTCCACATGACAAATGGAGAATTTAGAAGCTTCACTTTCACATAATTTAGAATTTAATGTTGAGCACTCCTACAGCACGTCATTACTTCATAACCTGTATTAGGCAAACACCAATTTATATGGAGAAAACATCTAGGGTGCCACTATTTTGTAGGCTACTTTAATATGTATGTGCATTATGCGAGGTTTCATGAACTTTATTTTCTGACTGACATACTTGCTTTTCTCCAGTTTCGTCAACTGAAAACAGCGATTCACTAAGTTACTGTATATATGCTAGGCTAAATGCTGGGGATAACAGTTCCTGCATCATAGGGTCAGACAGAAGAATGCTGTAATCTGTAAAGCCCTTCTGAATCTGGGAGGAAGGCCAGCATTAATACAATGAACGATTGTTGCCTCTGAATGTCCCTTTGCAAAGAACAGCGTTTCTCAAACTTTTTGTTTGACCAGACCTACATAATGAAATCACATTTTATGTCGCCAGCCGTGATGCATCCAGACAAACATCTGAAATAAAAATTTCTCAAAACAACTCCTTTACTACTTGATGTATTCTGAGATTTTTCTATTGTGTTCTACTCTTCTCAATTTCGTTAAAAATACAAGGTGGTGGTCCTGATCTACCAAACTGATTTCACAATCCTCTAGAGATTATAACTCATGGTTTGGAAAACACTGTCTTGGAAAAAGGTATTGATCTGTAGTCATTCTTCCCACATCTCCCTACACCTCTTTGGAGTTCCCGACTGTTTCGTTTTCATCCAAATAATTACTGTCTCCGGGTTTTATGTCAGTGCTCCGTGGCGGGGCCGCTGCCCTTCTTCCCGGGCTCCTTTAAGAGGGTGGTAACGGCCCATCACAGGGGGAGTGGAGAGGCAGGGCCCGCTCTTCCAGTTCTTCCGAAAGCCAGGGGGTGTGTGCGCCGAGGGTGGGCGGGTACGGGCGAGGCAGGGGCAGCAACAAGACCTCGCTGGGGTGAGCTGCGGCGGGGGAGGATTTGCAGCGCCCGGCCGCCGCGTTTCCGTAGAGCCTGCGGGGGTCCGCGCGTGCGCAGAGCGCGCCCCGGGACTGTCCGCCCTCCGAAGCGCCCGCGCGCGCTCCCGCCAAGCCAAAGTCCAAGGTGCGCTCCGGCGCGTGAGTGGCGCGGCGGCGCGCGCCAGGGGGCGGTCCTGAGCGGCTGGCACCGCCCTCCCTCCGCGCACCGCTGTCCTCCCAGTCTGCCCCGCGCTTCCTGCATTAGGGTAGTCCCGCCGCGTCCCCTTTGCCGGCTCGTTAGCACCGGCCGAGCCATGGCGGCCTTCAGCAAGTACTTGACGGCGCGAAACTCCTCGCTGGCGGGGGCCGCGTTCCTGCTGCTCTTCCTGCTCCACAAGCGGCGCCGCGCCCTCGGCCTGCGTGGGTAAGAAGGCCCGTGGCCGCGCCGCCTGCCCGGGCCCGGGCGGGCGCTCCCCGCGCGCTCTCCCTTCCCGCTGGCGCCCGGCCGACGGGTCCCTTTGCCCGGCGGAGTCAGGCGGAGGGAGGGCGGACCGCGACTGCTGCCAGGCTTCAATGTCAGGGTGTCCGGGTGTCCCCGCGGCGCCGGCGTCCCTGTCCGGCGACCTCGCTCTCTCCCAGGGAGTGTGAATCTTCCTCCAGCGCACGAGAGCACACCTGCGCCCCAGCCCCGGCGATCGCCTCTTGTCTAGGGCGGGGGGGGGGGAAGCTGTGTGTCCCCCCTCACCTTTCTCCATACCACCTCTTCTCTGTGTCAACTTTCTGGTGTGTTCTAGTTTTGCCATCTCGTTTCCAGACAGACCGTGAAGGATTTGTTTTGGGGACGTGGATGTGATTTGAGGATGGGGATTGGATTCGCCAGGCTGGATGCTGTTGTCTAAATCACTTGGTTGAGGTTTGTTTGGGTCGATTCCTGAGTAATTGCTGTTGAAAGTCGCGAGGGTGGTTCATGTGAACTATCTATCCTGGGTCCTCTTGGCACGATTGCCTTCTAAAGTGGTGCCCCCTTGGAGTTGGTCGGTGAACGCCCTGGAATTTCATCAGGAAAGGCTGAATCGATTCTGTTGTACTTGGAGGGCAATGTTCCCTCCCTTGGCACTGTAGGTGAAAGGTTAAAGTGTGTTTTAAGTGAGGATCAAGATTCTTTGTAATTATGCTCCACTGCTTCCACTACGAGAGAATTTTAATATTTAGATTTAACTTTGGGAGGTATAACATGAGAGAAAGGAAGAGAGAGAATTGAGTTACGGTTATGGAATTACAGGCATAGCAATTTTTATTTGCTGAGCTACACTTGCCTTCAGCAAATTAATGAGAAAGGTTATTTCTCAAGTATTTGCCTGTCATTAGATTTTTCATATTAAATCTTGGCATGCTGCTTTCATGCATATTCTTTCATTCATCCCTCTGGGCAGGTTGCCTCCTTTTTTGGTTTGCCTAAAATATCTAATTAGTAGTAGGATTTGGACTAAAATACTGAAGATGGACTCTTAGGTCATAGTCCCCTTTCCACGAAGTTCTTTCTAGCCTTCTATCTTATTAAAGTCTGAATCGATGGTCTTTCTTTTCCTTCTTTAATCTGCTTAACAGAGTTGAAAATGATTTTCGTCATAGTCCAGACAATGCAGTACTTATCACTTTTTTTCTATTCAGTTTGCTTTTAGAATGATATAAAAATATAAATATAAAACAAATTTTTCTCTTGGTTTGTATGCTTTCTGAGCTTCCAATTGCAAATGGAAGTTAACTATTATCTGGAAATACACCAACAGAAAATGTTAAATGCTTTAACTTGAATTACATTTTTGCAGAGAAGTGTTTCAGCATCGAACAGGTGTTTTAATACGGGAGAGGGGACTTGAGGACAGCCCTAACAGCTCTGGCTTACTTTTTATGATTTTTAAAAAAAAATTTACTGGAGTATTACATACATATAGAAAAGTACACATCATAAGTGTAGAGCTTGAAGAATTTTTCTGAGTAAAACATACCTGTGTAATCAGCATCCAGATCAAGAAACAGAATATTATCAGCACCCCAGAAACTTTCCTAATGCCCCCTTCTAGTCATAGTCCAAGATACCTAGTAAACTGATTTATAAAACCATAGATTATTGAGTAAGGGAAATTTTAAACATAATCTAATGGGAATTAGCAATAGCAGTCAAATAGTATAATAGGATTTGTCTTATTAAATAATTTTAGCTGCTCATTTGCCATTGTAAAATGCTTTAAAAATCTCTTTTTGAGAAACCTTGTGAACTTTTGGGGGCATTAAATTATTCAGCGGGTAATTTACTGAACAAAAGATTGGTGTTAGTATCTTGCATTGGGATGAGTAGGGAAAGCCTTTATTTTACACATTATTTTGTGGGAGGAGAATACAAATTATGAGCAGATAAGCATGAAGTTTAAATTGCTGAGATAAAATGATTGAACAATTTTGAAACTATTAAGAATGATATTTTTTTGGTAAATCGTTGTAGATGGTATACTTCCAGAATCTTAGGAATATCTTTCAGTCACTAACTTTGGTGTCACAGTTTGAAGATTAGAAGATTCTAACTTTATATTTTATTGGCTTTTTGGATATCTTTGGTAACAGGACTAGTTAATTTTAATACCTGTTACTTAATTAAGGAATTGGTGGCTGCTTGACTTTCTGTCTAAGTTGTTAACAGTAGGTCTTAGAATATATATTCCCTTAGAACTGGATAGGCTAATAGAGCTAGTAAAACCATTTTAAAAGTTAAAATGTAACATTATTCCAAATATTAGGAGAATGAGTAATTTAATGTTCTGGGTTATTTTTAATTTTTGTTAATGTACTTTTTTTCACCCAGTTAAACCTCATATATGTGTGTGTGTGTGTGTGTGTATGTATGACCTTGTGTTATGGAAAATTTCACACATATACAAAGTAAATAGAATAATATAATGATCCCCCTGTACACTTTGTCCTAGAAGTACCAAAAACATTCTGCTATTCTTCTTTCTCTATATCTACCTGCCACTCCTTATTTTTATAGGTTTTTAGGTAAAATTTATATACATTGAAATGTACAAATCTTAATTATACATTTTTTGAACAAATGGATACACTTGTGTAACATACCCCATCACAGATTAGAACATTTTTATCTCCCCAGAAAGTTCCCTTGTATTCGTTCCAATCATTTCCCACCACTACTGTGCTAATTTTTTTCTCCTTAGTTTTGCCTAATCATATATTTTATTTCTTTATTATTTATGGGTAAAAGCGGAAACTTTTTACTCATGGATAAGGAGGGCCATTTATTCCTTTCAAAGTAAGTATCTGTTTCAGTATATTACTGTGCCAGGTGCTTTAGGATGTATATAGCATATATATGTATGTGTGTATATATATATTACATGCATTTAACAAATATAAGACGTCTTTTCTCAGAGAGCATACATTCTTGTTTGGGAGAAGAAACTTATTAAACACAAAGTAGTTAAAAATGAAAGGTGATGACAGAATGAAGTGTATAGACAGACATGCCTTAGAAGTTCTGAGAAAGGCAAGAAAGGTGTTTGGGAAGAGTTAGGAAAGGCTTTATGAAGGATGTGACCTAAGCTTAAAAAGGGAGTGGATAATTGGAATAAATTGAACATTACAGGAGCTTTTATCAGATTTTTGTTGCATTGATGGTCGGAAGAAACTTTGTGGTGCCCGTTCAATCCATCTTTCACTGCCACCAGACCTCTTTTTAAGAAACCCAGATGTGATCCTCATATTCCTTCATTAAAATCTTTCAGCTACTCTAAAATACGAACTTCTTGTGTTCATGATCTGGTCGTTGCCTACTTTTCCTACTCATCCAGCCACATGGAATAACTTGTAGTCTCAGTATGACAAGCTCTGCCCAGCCTCTGCAGTCTAGTTGTAATCACTGTCATCCCCACCCTCTAATACTTACTTTCTTTCAAGAGTCAATCAACATTTTCTCTTAGGTGTTTTCTGTCTTTTCCTGATCTCCAAACTGATGCAGGTGTCCTCTGCTTTTATAATATTCTGAGCATTCCTGCACTCTAGCAGTTCTACTCTGTATTGTACTAGTTTGTTCTTGGCTTCTGCCTACATCAGACCCTGAGTTTCTTGTAGGCATGGACTGAGTCCTCTTTGAATCCTTAGTTTGGATTTGTCACGGGATAGACACTCAGTAACAAAGGATACAAAGTAATACTCAGTAAGTATTTATGGAGTGGTTAAATGATATAGGCTAGTTGGAGAACTTTTAAGGGTAATTGACAGGCAGTTGGAGATGTGGGACTAGTACAAATATGCACAGAGGTGTTATTTTCATAGAAGTAATAGTTGTATACTTCAGAGTATATAACATGACCTGGTAGTGTGTGAAATCAGTGGGCCAATTTTAGAAGGCGGGGAAACGGACCGATCTGTATTGCCACAGTATTTTATTATCTTTAAAAAACAAACAAAACAGAACAAAGCAGTTTCTTCCCTTTCCCATTAGTGCTTGTTAAATAAAGTTCAGATTTCTCATCCTGGATTTCAGAGGCTTCCTCAGTCTGGTCTCACTTTACCTGGCTGATCTTATATGCCATTGCCTGCCAGTGGGTACTCTCTGTTTCAAATAGGCCAGTTTCTGCATTGTTCTTTGAACAGGCCACCCTCATTCCTGGCTTTGGAGCTTTATTCATATTATTAGCCATACCTGGAATATCACTTTGTGTCCTTTGTTCTCCAGCTTTCATCATCCTTAAAGGGTGAGGTCAGGGTCACCCCTTCCATGAAGTATTTTATTTAACTACTCTAGATGATCTAAATGACGATCACCCCCTTTTTAACCTTCTGAAGCATGAATTTGAGTACCTTTTTTGTTTACCTGTTCATTACTTGACTGGTTGTAATCTAGCTGTGTGTACCGAAGTGCACCAGCTTATGGGGGGATTCTTCACTCTTTTTAAAGCTCCGGTCTATAAATGGTGAGAACACAGTTTCCTCCCCCAAATATTTCTGAGGAGTTTCAGGGAGCTTGTGTTTCTCTTAGTCACACCTTGCTTCACTTCCTTGCTGCTGCTCTATTAGGTCCCACTTACATCTTGTCTCTTGAGCCTGTCTCTGGTATCTGCCTTGATTTCTTTAAAGCATCAGTCACAAAGCAGGTATTTGTGGTAAAGTTTTTTGGAAAATTTGGGAGGAGTGGCAAGGAATATATCCCAGCATAGTGAACAGCTTAAAATTCTTAGGAGTTCCTTGGGTATTCCCACTGTTGGAAATTTTTTGACTATTTTTTTTCCTGAGTCTCAGCCTTGTGGCCTGTGGCTAGGTCTTTTCTTTACCCACTGGGTGTCCTCATATCTCCAGCTTCTTACTCCCGACACTCCCTTCCAACTAACCCCTCTACAATTTTCCTGCAAACTTCAAATTCAGCTGTGCTTCCTTAGATCTGCTTCTTTCTAATCAAACTCTAGAAGGGACTAGCTTCACTTTTCTCATTTTCACAGGCTCACAGTGTTCTGCAGAGTGCAAGCATGAGTCACGTGAGGAGCTTGTAAAGGAAAATAAAAAAATCTTAGGCCCCCCCCAAACTCCTTATGCCAAAGGGAAAGTTAAGTCTAGAGGCTGAGTCATACACCTTCTTCCAAATGAATAACTATTACTTCACAACCTTGTGTCAAAGCGTTATACATTAGCCAGTCCCCCACAGAAAGGCAAAAGGACAGGCGAAAGGCCTTAGGCATCTCTGGATAACTGACCCCCAAAATCATTCATAAGTAAATTCTTTCCTGGCCTTCCATGAACAAGGGCATGCCAATTGTTATTTTAGGTCTAAGTCTAGCTCCTAAAACTAAAATCTGTTCAGTTCCACATAATGATGATTACAAGCTTCTCTTCCCAGGTACAGAACAAAGACAAGATGAGATCAATCATTCCTCTGCCTACTGCCACTCTTCCTACATGCCTTCTCCTGTTTAAGGAAATGTGTAAATATTAAACCTCCTGAAAACCTCTTTGGAAGGTTTTTCTCCTGGACATACCCTAAAACTCTGGCTTAATAAACCTCCATTGATTTGAGATTCTTGGCCTTAGTCACTCATTTTGGTTTTTAGGCTGGACCTGTGTGAAACCCTTAGGATGAACCATGAATGGATGTTATGTGGGCTGGCCCCTTTTGGATCCTCAGAATAAAAAGGAGATCCTTAAGCAACCATAGGTTAAAAAAAAAAAAAAAAAGCTTTAAAGGATTTGCCAGCAAAAGCAGCTGTGTACTGAACCCAGCTGAAGCAAATCAGGCGCAGAGCAGTGTTCTGAGAACTGTGTAGCTGTCAGTGGTCTGCTAGGGGAAACTGGGTGCAGGTTGTTTAATTACACTTCTCAGGTTTGGGCACATTAGCATCCTTGGGCAGGCATTCTGTTTCAGGGCTTTTGCACTTGCTGTTCCCCCTGCCTGGAATGCTCTTTCCCCAAATATTCATGGTGCTTACTTCCTTCTTTCAGTCTTTTATCAGACATCTTCTTAGTGAGACCTTCTTTTGCCACACAATTTAAAATAGCATCAACTGTACACACACTCTGTCTACCTTCCTGGGTTTACTTTCTCCTTAGCACATATCACTATAAAATGTGCTATTTATTTTACATATTTATCTTGTTTATTGTATGTCTTTGCTAGCAGGTAAGTTCCATGAGAACAAGAATTTTTGTCTATTTTGTTCATTGTTGTAGCCCAGTGGCTAGAACTGTGGCTGGCATATAGTAGGCACTCATTTGTTGAATGACTCCACTTCTGAGATGTTAATTTCTTAGGGCTGTGGTTACTGTTGTTTTAAATAACAAATTTTTCTTGCTACAAATGTAAATGTTGTCTCCTTAAGGATATTATGAGCTCTTTAGGAGCTGGACCATTTATACCCCCTATATGCATGGGTAAAGCAAGTCTCAGAAACTTACAAAATGGTATCATTATCATTTTGTAGCCTGCTTTTGACAGTTAACAATAGGGTATAAACATTAAAGACAATTTAAAAAACTTAAAAATCATACATAATGCCATAACCGTAATACACATAGTTTTATTTTTGTGTATTCCCTTTTATTCCTTATTTATATGCATATTTTTTACATAGTTATAACATACATGTTTTGTTATTTTCATTTAAAGCATACATCTTTCCTGTATTTCCCTATACATGACCTTTGTAACTATATTTTTAAAGAGCTACATAAATATCCCTCTGTGTGGCTATATCATAGTTTATTTTGCTCTTAAATGTTAAGCATGTAGATTGCCTCCAGAATTTTTGTAGATAATTCTGTATGTTTTTGCAGGTAAACATTTTCATCTCTGCTGAATAACTTCCTTGGAATGAATTGCCAGAAATAGGATTAATGAATGGAAGTTTATGAACTTCCTTAGTGTTTGTGGCAATGGTGTGAACATTCTGGAAAAATTGGCATGCTATTCAAGAATTGTGCCAATTTGCAATACTATGAATGAGTGTTAATTGTCTACTCATCATTAGAGGGTGTTAATTTTTTTTTCTACTTTAGAGGTGCAAAATAATATTGCACGATTATTTTAATTTGCATGTATTTTATAATTTGCAAAGATGAGCACTTTTATATACAGCAACTTGATCTTTATTATGGAGGCAGTTTGGCATAGTGTAAAAGCATGGCCTTTGGAGTCAGATATAGGATAAAATTTTTAGTTACCCATTTGCTAGATCTATAACCTTGGTCAATTTACTTAACCTTTCTGAGCCTTAGTAGAACAGAGATAATAGTATTTATGCAACTCAGCAGTTAAGTGTGAGGGAGAAAATGTCTTAACCCAGTGCTCAATAAATAAAAGGTAGCTCTCGTTAGCTATCCCTGCGCTTAAAGAAAAACTGAAAGGACAAACATCCCTTTTGTTACCTTCTGAAAAACTGTTGAGGCTTCCTAAAAATTTCCTCAAATGTGCCCATGAAAATCTCTCTAAAGAAGCCTTTTTCAATTGATAGAATCATTTACTTTTAGAGTTGGAAAGTATTTTAAGTTAGTTTTATGTGACATGATTTCAAACCTTTGTATTTTTTCAGTTTCTGCTTCCTGAACATGATACTCCTTATTTCTCCACCTCTTAAAGAGGCGGTCCTAAACAGAATTCAGTATTCAAATGTATCCTCACTGACACAGAATGGAACAGAACTGTGATCTGCCTTGTAGATCCTCAGCTTTTATTAAAATAGCATGAAGTTACATCCATTTTTATGACAGTTAAAAATTCCTCACTCATATTTAGCTTACGTAATAGTTTCCCATTCTTTTCCCCTCGATTTGTTGTGTTTGATTTTTTTAAAAACCTGAGTGTGGATCTTTACACTTATTTTTGTTTTGAGCATGTCACTTCCTCCTGCTGAACTTTTTTGATTCTGCACATTTAATTAATATTCCTTCTGTATGTTTTCCCAATAAATAAATAAATGATTGGATAGGACTAAGTTTAGAACAGTGTATTTACAACACTGTAATCTTTCTATTTATTGACACCCTGTAGGTATTGTATGGGCTGTCATCTTTAACTTACCAGCACCTTTCCACACATTTCCTTCTGATAATAGACCTGGCATTCTGACAGTATCCATAACCTGATCCATACTGAGCTAGTTAGAGTCGTCTTTTGGGATGTTTCTGCTGGAGCCGGTAGGGGGAAGGGTCTTTCTTTTCTGGTCATGGAGCTGTGAAGATGAGACCCTTGAGCTGTATGTGGGATTGGTCCCACATGGAAAAGGCAGAGAACTTCTGATTTTGTCTCTTATCAAATGCTTTGTAGCGTAGTAAACACAATTTACAGAATTTTTATGATACCTTCAGAGAAGAGAATGAGCTTAGTTTGACATAACCTTTTGGTGAACTCATGCTTGCTCCTAGACTTTACCACTTCCTTCTAAGTACCCATGCCATACTGTCCATTTAGATAAATAAGTTATAATTTTTTCCTGGGATCAACATTAAACTCATCCATGACCTGATGAATATCATCACCTAATCTGTTGCAGTAGAATATAAACTGGAATTATAAGGAAGGAAGATAGAATCTTCACACATTTTCTTTGGAATTATTAATATTTATGCCAAATTAAATACAATTTTATGGGAAATGATATTTCCCCATTATTTCTTTAGGAAAGATTTTTATGGAATGTTGGAGTTGTTTAAAATGGCACTTGTAGTGTTTGTACATAAAATTAGGCATCAGGCCCTTGCGTAAGAACATGGCTTTCCCCATAACATTTTCTTTATGAGTAAGTCATTTTTGTTTCAGGCATCTCTGTCAAGAATATAGCCTTCGATAAGCATAAAGATAAAATTCTTTGGATAACTGATGATTGTATTCTTCAGTGGGAACTATTATACATACTAAGATGGTTTGTAGTGTCTTAGGTAAAAAACAGTGGGAGTGTGCTAAAAATGTTTTTTTAAAAACATGTATTTCTTACCCTTTTGCTAGATTAACAGTCCTGAGTGAATGCAGTTAAATTAATAAAGTATAAAATTGAAAATAAAGCTCATCAAAGCATAATCAGCTAGTTTGATATCTGTACATAGATGTAGCAATCTCACCACTATAATAGTACCATAATAATAGACATAAAAGTGGATTATATGACTTATTCTATGTTTAAATTATTTTGACTTAATATCTCATACTTGTTGGCATTAAAAATAAATGCACTGTGTAGAATGAGGCAACTTCTCTAGGTAAATAATTTAGTTAGCATGTTGTGTTTATATGTCACTTCATGTGGCTATTTAAAAAAATGTTTATACAACTTCTTAAACTTACAAAGTAAGCAACATGAGACACGGTGTCTCCTCAGAAGGGTAAATGATTCTGTAAGTTTATCTTAATTTAGTGAGTAGGACTAGACCTCAAAAGTTGTTTTAAAATTAAATACTATTTTAATGCTTCATAGTTTTAAGAATTAAACACTTTTTCCTTATCAAAGTTTACACTATAGAAAAATTGAATACTAGAAAAAAGGAGAAAACACCTATCATTTATCATGATTACTATCATATTTCATTGATTCTAAGATAGGCATTTTTTAGGAGTGCAAAAGGCTTATTAAAAAATGTTTAAAAAAGAAAAAATAGGCATTTTCTTCATATTTTAGCATCCTTTTTCACATTTTAGCTTCTGAAATTAGGATACAATTTACAACTGATGCATTTAGCTTTGAATAAAACAGTGTTAGCAAATTGTTACATATCCCTTTTACTGTGCATACTTTTATTTTGCTTGTAAAGATACTGCATATCAGCTTGCATCAACTTCAGATTTCTGACTCTAAATTCAGTGTTGTTGCCATTCTTCAGTATATCTTGGAGGTGAGCTTAAGAAAAAAGCAGGAAAAGAAACAATTAAGGTAGAATCAGATTTTTCCTCATTCCAGAATAAGGGCTGGAGGAAGCATCTTGGCCTGAGATCAGTAGGTAGGAATCAGTGAACTACTCAAAGGAAGAAACCCAAAGATCATGTCACTAAGTCAGAGTTGAGTGCTTGTTGTGTATCAGATGCAGGGTTTTCAGATGTTCAGTGTAGAGATGATGAAGAGGTCCTGTCTCAAGAATTGGGGGGTGTGATACAAGCACCTTAATTAATTAATTCAACATTTAAGTACTAGTTGCTGAGGATACAGTGGTGAATAAGACAGGTCTCTTTCTTGGTTCTTATAGTGGGAGAAGACAGAACTCGTTTCCTGCTGGTTCTGTACTGGGCATTTGGGAATGTTAAAAATTAAATTAGACACTATTTTTGCTGTTAAGAAACTCGTAGACCATTGCAAGAGAGAATCCTGTATCTTAACACCAAATTTCTAGTTTAAAAAGAAAAACCCTGATAATATTTTATTTAAAATATTGTTCTCTATTTGTGAATACAGTTATGTTTCATCAGGAAATTAGATTCAAGGCATTTTCAACTGTAGGACTCATTTGACTTTTTTCCCCCCAATAATGCCCAAGATACACTGTTTAGTAATGGGGTGGGAAGCAAATGTAGGACAGAATAAATGATATGATCTCATTTTTTATTTAAGTATTGTGTAATTTCTAATTTAACTGTTGATGAATGACTACATTTCTGTATGTATTTTATCAGTGGTTCAACAAAATAGCTATTCCCTCTCCCCCCACTAGAGAATACATCAGTGTGGGAGGAAATATAGCATTTATTCAGTACATTCTATTGAATGTTTGTTGTATGTTAGTATGCTAGGCTTTGAGGTACTAAATTAAATGAACATTATTTCTAATCCCAGTCTTGTGGAACTACAAATACATAGGAAATTTGTACAGCTCAGTATGACGAGACCTGTGGTAGGAGCACAGTTCTATGAACAGAATAGGGAACATTTAATTCTTCTGGTTGTTACCTGGGGGGTGGGAGGGGTTCATATTTGAGTTTGACCTTAAGAGATATGTAGTGTTTTGTTAAGGGGTAAAAGGCATTCAGAAAACAGCTTGAGCAAAGGCATAGAGTTAATGGAGTTATGATTTAAGAAGAAGGAACTGCAAGGATACGAAGCTGGAGATATTACAATAAACTATTGAACACTTATTGTTCTAAATATTTCACATTTAATCCTCATAAGTCTTTTGAGGTAATTGTTTTATTATCTTCATTTTACAGGTAAGGAATCAGAAAGGTAAAAATGGTACCTGATTATGAGATTCCTTAAGTTTGAATTAGCCACATGGAAGCTAAAAGATAGAATAACATTTTCAAATCAAATTCTTTAAAATGAATTTAGGTTCAAAAGAACAGTCAAGAATCAGTCAGGGGTTAAAAAAGTTTTATATTAAATGCAAAGTGAAATTAATTATTAAAATTTTATTACAGCATATTAATATTAAAATACAGTCATACATTGCTTAACAACATGGATACGTTCTGAGAAATGCATCATTAGGTGATTTTGTCATCACGTGACTGTCATAGAGCGTACTTACACAAACCTAGATGGTGTAGCCTGCAACATACCTAGGCTATATTATATATGTAGCTCCTAGGCCACAAACCTGGACAGCATGTTACTGTACCGAGTACTGTAGGCAGTTGTAACGCAATGGTAAGTATTTGTGTATCTAAACATATCTAGACACAGAAAAGGTACAGTAAAAATGTAGCATAAAAGATAAAAAATTATGCAACTGTATAGGACTTACCATGAATGGCGCTTGTAGGATTGGAAGTTGCTCTGAGTGAGGCAGTGAGTGAATGTGAAGGCCTATGACATTACTGTACACTACTATAGACTTTATAAACATTGTACACTTAGGTTACACTACATTTATAAAAAATTGTTTTTCTTTCTTCAGTAATATCACTGTCTTCCTCCTCCACATCTTGTCCCACTGGAATGTCTTCAGGGGCGATAACATGCATGGAGCTGTCATCATCTGTGATAGCAATGCCTTCTTCTGGAATACCTCCTGCCTGAGTCTGTTTTACAGTTAACTTTTTTTTATAAGTAGGAGTACACTCTAAAATAACATTTAAAAAGTGTAGTATGGTAAATACATAAACCAGTAACACAGTCATTTATTATCATTATCAAGCATTATGTACTATATACAATTGTTTTATAAGACTGGCTGTGCAGTAGGTTTGTTTATATCAGCATCACCACATGCATGTGAGTGATGCATTGCACTACAACATTGTGTCAGCTAGGAGGTCACTAGGTGATAGGAATTTTTCAGCTCCATTATAATCTTATGGGACCACTGTCGAATATGTGGTCCATCGCTGACCAGAACATTGTTATGTGGTGCATGACTATGTTATAATCATGGTGAAATACTCTTTTTTTTTAATGGTGAAATACTCTTTAAGAGTTTTTTAAAACCCTTTTCATTGTAGATTTTACCATAGACACAGAACATATATAACTTAATTACTTCTTTTTATAAAACAAAATACCCTTGTCACCACTACCCAGGTCAAGAGATAGATCTTTGCCAGCCGCTGCAGAAGTCTTCTACGTGCCCTTTCCCAATCACAGTCCCTTTCCTCTCACCTAAAAGTAACTGCTATCCTGACTTCCATAGTAATTGTATTTTTGCATTTCCTTACAATTTTATCACCCAAATGTGCATTCCTGAACACTGTATTCTGACTGCTCCATTGACCTGTCCTTCCTCTGTATCTCTCCCTCTCTTTGAGCCTCCCTGTTCCCTGGGACACAACAGTACTGAAATTGGCCAGTTAATAACCCTACAGTGGCCTCTAAGTGTTCAAATGAAAGCAAGAGTTATACATCTCTCATTTTAAATCAAAAGTTTGAAATGTTTAAGCTTAGTGAGGGAGGCACATGGAAAGGCAAGATAGGGCGAAAGCTAGGTCTCTTGTGCCAGTTAGCCAAGTTGTGAATGAAAAGGAAAAGTTCTTAAAGGAAATTGAAAGTGCTACTCCAGTAAACACATGGGTGATCAGAATGCACAGCAGCTTTATTGCTGATAGGGAGAAAGTTTTAGTGGTCTGGGTAGATCAAACCAGGCACAACATTCCCTTAAGCTAAAGCCTAATCCAGAGCAAGGCCCTAACACTCTTCGATTCTGTGAAGGGTGGGAGAGGGGAGGAAGCTGCAGAACAAGAGTTTGAAACTAGCAGGGGTTGGTTGATGAGGTTTAAGGAAAGAAGCTGTCTCTCAAACATTAAAGTGCAAGGTGAAGCAGCAAGTTATCCAGAAGATGTAGCTAAGATAATTGATGAAGGTGGCTACACTAAACAACAGATTTTCAATGTAGACAAAACAGCTTTCTATTGGAAGAAGATGCCATCTAGGACTTTCATAGCTAGAGAACGGAAGTCTGTGCCTTGCTTCAGAGCTTCAAAGGATAAGCTGACTCTTTGGTTAGGGGCTAATGCTGCTGGTGACTTTAAAGTTTCATTTACCATTCTGAAAATCCTAGGGCCCTTCAGAATTGTACTAAATCTCCTCTGCCTGTGCTCTAGAAATTGAATAACAAAGCCTGGATAACAGTACATCTCTTTACTGCATGGCTTACTGAATATTTTAAACCCACTTTTGAGACCTACTGCTCAGAAAAAAGATTCCTTTCAATATATTGTTACTGCTCATTGACCATGCACCTAGTCACCCAGGAGCGCTGACGGAGATGTACAAGGAGATTAGTGTTGTTTTCATGCCTGCTATCACAACATTCATTCTGCAGCTCATGGATCAAGGAGTAATTTAGACTTTCAAGTCCTATTATTTAAGAAATATATTTCATAAGGCTGTAGCTGCCGTAAATAGTGATTCCTCATGGATCTGGGCAAAGTAAATTGAAAACCTTCTAGAAAGGATTTAGTACTATAGATGCCATTTAAGAACACTTGTGATTCGTAGGAGGAGGTCAAAATATCAGCATTAATAGGACTTTGGAAGAAGTTGATTCCAACCCTCTTGGATAGCTTTGAGGGGTTCAAGACTTCAGTGGTGGAAGTCACTGCAGATGTGGTGGAAATATCAAGAGAACTAAAATTAGAAGTGGAGTCTGAAGATGTGACTGAACTGCTGTGATCTCATGATAAAACTTGAATGGATGAGGAGTTGCTTCTTATGAATGAACAAAGAAAGTGGTTTCTTAGATGGAATCTACTCCTGGTGAAGATGGTGTGAACATTGTTAAATTACAACAAAGGATTTAGAATATTACATAAACTTAGTTGATAAGGCAGTGGCAGGTTTTGAGAGGATTGACTCCAATTTTGAAAGTTCTGCTGTGGATAAAATGCTATGGAGCAGCATTGCATGCTATAGAGAAATCTTTCGTGAAAGGAAAAGTCAATTGCTGGAGCAAACTTCATTGTTGTCTTATTTTAAGAAATTGCTACAGCCACTTCAGCCTTCAGCAGCCACTACTCTGAGCAATCAGTAGCCATCAACATTGAGGCAAGACCCTCCACCAGCAAAAAGATTTAAGACTTGCTGAAGGCTCAGAGATAAATCGTTAACATTTTTTTAGCAATAAAGTATTTTTAAATTAAGGTATGTATATTGGTTTTTTAGACATAATGCTATTGCATACTTAATAGACTATAGGCTAGTGTAAAAAACTTTTATATGCACTGGGAAACCAAAATATTATGACTCGCTTTATTGTAGTTGTCTGGAACTGAATACACAATATCTCTGAGGTATGCTGTGTTATGTATTCTTTCCCTTTTAGCTCTCATTTAGTGTTAGTTCTACAAATAAAGAAGTATCTAATACTTATGACCTCTCCTTACATCGGTGGCTTTATATTGATAATTATTCTTCTTGTCCAAAGCCTATGCTGTAGCAAATTCCTCAGGAAGGATTCATGGGACAATATTTCCTAGATTCTTTTGTGATACAAAAAAGTAGTCTATGGCCTTTATACTTGAATATTTAGCTAGATAGAAAATCTTCTGTTCACATTTTCTCTTCTTCAATATTTTAAATATTTTACTCCATTGTTTTCTGACATTAAGTGCTGCTAGCAAAGTCTGGTGATAATCTCATTGCTTTTCCCTTTTAAATGACTTGGTTTTTTGAGTACTCAAAGGATTTTTTTCACATTTTAAGATTTTCTTTTCAATATTAATCTTATTACTTATGTTTATATTTAAATAAATTCCTGTTTTGGTTTGTTTTGTGTGTTGTTTTCTTTGGTACTTGTATTCCTGTCTTTCTTTCACTTTTTGAACATGAATTTTTTTTTTTTTAATCATGAAATTTATTTTCAATATTCGTTTTGGTTTCTTTTTTTTATTCAGTTTCAGTTTTTTTTTTTTTTCTTTTCTTTTTGTTTTTTTAGATGGGTACTTTTTAAATGTTGCCCAGTGCTGTCTTGCCTTTCACAGAGCAATGAAGTGCCTGTGCTTGACGCTGTGATTCCAGCAGTCCTTGTGTCTCATTTCGGTAGTATCTGGGACTTGATGCTGTCACTGTACCTGGCTAGCATTGCTTCTGAATTTTTTTTTTTTTTTTTTTTTTTTTTTTTTTTTTTTTTTTTTTGGCTTCCTTTAATCATAGTTATAGTTTTTAAGTCTTGTAGGAAGTCTTCTGGCCTGCTTTCATATAGTCCTTGACTGATGTTTTAATTTTACATTTATTTTGAAGACAGCCACAGTACTGTGAGGGATATATTTTTTCTATTTTTTTTGTATACTTTGAAAAGTTTTATCTTGTGATCTTTCCTGCTTTTTTTCCTTTTTATCGATTATTATTATTAATTTATTTAACAGCCACTTATGTGGCATTTTTTTTTTTTTTTGTATTTTTTTCTTTTTTGCGTTTTTTTTTTTTGTTTTTTTTTTTTTTTTTTTTTTTTGAGATGGGGTCTGTCTCTGTTGCCCTGGGTAGAGTGCCCTGGCATCATCATAGCTCACTGCAACCTCAAACTCCTGGGCTCAGGGGATCCTCCTGCCTCAGCCTCCCGAGTAGGTGGGACTACAGGTGTGCACCACCATGCCTGGCTAAATTTTTTTATTTTTTGTAGAGATGGGGTCTCGCTGTATTGCCCAGACTGGTCTCGACCTCCTGGCCTCAAGCAATCCTACTGTTTTGGCCTTCCAGTGTGCTAGGATTATAGGTGTGAGCCACTGTGCCTGGCCTTTTTCAACTTTTATAAGGGAGGCTTGATTTAGGATAACTTCAGTAACTTACTCTGTCATGCACCCTCTTCTGTTGTTTTCATGTGGTGTTTAAAAATATGGTAATTTACTGTCTAAGATCTCAGGGCTGTTTCTTTCCTTCACTTTGTTCCTGTGCTGCTCACGCTGGATTCTGTTCTCTGCAGTTTCTCCTCAAGGTGAAGCTTTGTTCTGGAAGAGAGCTTTAGTTGGTTAATTTTGGGTATTTAGGGGTCCAGGCTGCTCTACCTCCATTAGACCTTACCTTGAACTCCTTGCACCACATGCTGTTCATTGGACTGTGCAGAATACCTTCCAGTTTCAGCTGCTGCTCTCAGATTGGCCCTTTAAACTTTCCAGTGAGTTCTTTTAGTGATTTTTGGAATTTTCCCCCAGGTGCATGAGATACCCTATTAACTTCTTTCTACTTTTTTGCACAGATGTTGCTACCATTCAGGTCTTGTAGCTGTTGGTAGGTTGTCATCAACAACTACATATTTTGGGATTGGTGTAAATACTTTGTCATTTATTTTTGTAGTTTTGTTGTATATGTTGTCCATGGGTTTTTGGTTTTGCTATCCTAGTTGCTCAGTCTGTGTTTTTTTCTTTTTTTGGCGGGGGGAGGTGGGGGATGGATTCAAGGAGATTTAAAATCATCCCATTCATCTCACATCACTGGGATGAAAATAGGCTTTTAAATAAATGCTGGTAGGATAATTGCTTAGCCATTGGAAATAAGATAAAATGAGATCTACATCTCACACCATATGTAAGATAAATCCATTAAAGAAAATGCCAGAAAAAACCGTGGGTGAATTTCTCTATAACCTGGGTGTAGCGAAAGCCTTTGTAAGTGTGACTCAAAAATCCCACTGCAACAAAAAAATTGATGAATTTGACTTTATAAAATTAAAAAGCTTTTGTGTGTCAAAAGCTCACCATAATGTCAAAAGACAAATGACAAACTTATAGAATATGTCTGTAATGTATGTTTATCACAGATAAAGGGTTAATATATATAAATGATCCTTAAACATATGAGTGACTTCACAAAAATATGAAAAATGCAAATTTAATCTATATAGTAAGATACTATTTCACGTATTGCATTGGCAGAAACTTTAAAATGTAACAGTATACTTTATTGGTGAAGCTGTGAAGAAACTGGCATTCTCTTACACTGCTGTAAAGTTACAGCCTTTGTGGAAAGGAATTTGACTATAGCTAGCAAAACGACACATGCGTTTACCTGTTGACTCAGCAGTCCTACTGAGGATACAGCTCTGATAGTGTGCAAATACGTGTGTGTAAGGTTATTCATTAGAGCATTGTTTGTTATTACAGACTATTAGAACAACCTAAATGTTCATACATAAAAGGTGATTGAATAAACTATGGTACTTACACATCAGAGCTGTGGAGCTCTTAAAAAGAAGGAAGATGCTTTCTATGGCCTGCGAGGGAGTGATTTCTAGGAAATATTATTAAGTGAAAAAGCAAAGTGCAAAAGACTGTGGTATGCTACCTTTTATGTGAGAAAGAAGAGAAAATTAAATATATACATATTTGCTCATTTTGTACAAAAAGAAACATAGGATGGATAAATCAGAAAATGATGAAGTTGGTTTACCTAGAAGGCATGGGTGAGAACTGAGTGGACAGGAAGAGGGTGGTGGAACAAGGTAAGAGGATATTATTGGGACAATTGGAGAAATTTGAATAAGCTTTGATTAGTTTTAGTATTGTGTCAATGTTGATTTCCTGATTTTGATAATGATACTGTACTTATATAAAAGAAAGTCCTTGTTTTTAGAAAATAAACACTGAAGTATTTAGGGGTAGCTTAAGCTCAAATAGTACAGAAAAAAGTGTGTGTATAGAGAGAAAAGAATAATAAAGCAAATGTGGTAAAATATAATTGAATATCTTAATGAAAGGTATATGAGAATTCTATGTATTCTAGCAGCTTTCCAGGACGTTTGCAATCATATAAAATTTTAAAGTTTTTTTTTTAAAGTTATGCATTTTCTGTAAGCCCTTTTCACAGAATCTCCTTTGTAAAATGTTTCGTGTGGCTTTTCTGCCTTTATTCTAAGGGACTTAGATATTTTGATAAAGGAACAATATTTTATAGATGCTGTGGAGGATCCCTATTTTATGAATGCAGTGACTCTTACAAATAAGTTATGAAATATGCCTGAGTTATCAACTCTTGCATTGGTATTGCTTGTATATAAATTTTAGAATCAGCATGTTGGGATTTTGGTGGGGATTGCTTCTGATCTATAGATCAATTCTAATATTGGTTATTTTGCTCTATTTTTTTTTGATCAATCTTGCTATGAGTTTATGAAATGTGTTAATTTTTTAAAAATCCAGCTTTTAGTTTTACTTTACCTGTCTGTTGTTGTGTTTTTTATTTAATTATTTTTTGCTTCTGTCTGTATTCTTTTATTTTTTTCTACTTCAGTTAATTTTGTTTTTCTAATATTCTGAGATAGGTTACAAATTTTCAGCTGTCTTTTTTAATGTGTACATTTAAGGTTATAAAGTTCTTTTTAAGCACGGCTGTAGTTGGAGCCTGCAGGTTTTTGTCATATAAACTTTTTCATTTTGTAAACATACTATTTGATATGTATATCATTCATTTCACAATATTTTCCGATTTCTTTGGCCCATGACTTCGCACAAGCATATCTCTTTATTTATGTCAGTTGTCTGTTGCTATATAAACCACCCCAAAATTCAGTGGTTTTAAACAGTTGTTTTTTACCCTCAATTCTGTGGTGGCTGGACAGTACTTCTGCTGGTTGTGTCTAGGTTAACTTGTGAGGCTATTGGTCTTTTTTTTTTCATTATTTCATTTTTGCCCCTTCTAGTAGTTTGGAAGTTATTCTCCTTTTTTTCTTTTACTGGTTACCCTAGAAATTTTAATATGCGTTTCACTTTTCAAATCTAAACGTTAGTCAATAATACTTTATCATCTTCACAGATAGTAAAAGTACTTAAAACACTATCTCCATCTACTTTCCTCCTGATTTATATGCATTTATTGTGGTGTAATTTTTTTCAGCTGTGTGAAATCTGTTAAACCTATTAATTATCTATTTAATGTCAGTTGTATATTTTATTTTTAGAAATTCCATTTGGTTCTCTCAAATCAGTGTTACTTTTTATGACTTTCTCTTGGTAGGTATCGTTTTTTAAAAAAATACCGTCAATATGGTTTTATAGGGTGTGTCTGGAAATGTCAACATCTGAATCTTCTTGGGTCTGTTTCTTTTTCATTTAAAATTAGTTGTCAGAATAAGATTTGAGGCGCTTATAGTAAACATACTTTCCTTTTTTACAGTGAAGTTTGCTCCTTTAGGTGCCTAGGAGTAATGTCAGTAGGGAACAACTTAAACTAAGTTCCTTAAAAGCACATCTAAATTTTTTAGTATAGCCTCTTAATAAACAAAAGCAAGACTCACATTTCAGATTTTGTGTTTTTATTTCCCAAAGGACTTACATCATTGTATTTCCACATCATTGTCATGTTAATGCCTTCCAAATCAACATCTCTACTGATGGACTTCAAATCTAAACTTTTTTTTTTTTAATTGTCTTCTGGACAATTCCGTACAGTTGTCTTACTGGGATGTGAAATTAACATGTTTACAATTGAGTCTAATTATTGTTTCTGTGAGTGCTTTTTTTACTGTTATTCTTTATTATGGTCAATGAAATCACTGTCCTTCAACCACGCAGGGTACAAACTGTCCATGAGACTTGGGGGGAAAATACTTAGCCTTTCGGGGTGTCAGTTAGGAGGTGATGGCTTCTAATACTTCTTCTGTCTTTACACAGTTCTCTGTATTTGTGGTCTTCTCTCCCTTTTGTTTCCGTATTCATTTAGTTTCTAATTCCTGTCTATTCCCTCACCCTCTTGTTTCTGGTAATTTCTCTGCTTCTTTCTTCCCATTCCCAAACCCACTGCCTGTGTTCAGGTGTTCATCATCTCTGACCTAGGGATAATCCCTTGGGTGCCTAATATATTCTAGTCACCGAGAGCAGAGATCATCTGAAGTAAATATTATTGTCCCCACTCTAACAGATGAGGATCAGTCAGTTTTCTCCTCAGTCACACAGTGAATGAATAGTGTAATAATAATCACTAACATTTTTTGACTCTTTACTACATGTCAGGCTCTATTATAAGCCCTTTACATATTCTAGCTAATGGTGTTATTATTTCCACTTTGCAAATGAGAAAACTACGGTACAGAGAGATTACATAATTTGCCAAAAGTCACATGGCTAGCACACGGTAGAATTGGGATTCTAATCCAGGAAATCTCTCTCCAGAGCCATACTTTAAACTATTGGTCTGCTATTATACCTAGTATTTGAACAGATTTAGTCTGACTCTAAAGTGTATATATATATTCTTTGTACCTCATAGTAGAAAGGACTGTTTTCCTTTCCCATTATATACTCTGCCCTCTTAAGGAATTAGTTCTTTTGCTCATGATGTTCCCTTGACGTAGAATATCATATCATTCTTTTTATCACCCTACCCTAAATCCTGTTCATTTTTTAAGCCTAAATTTAGATTTCATAATCTTTCTAGAATAAAGTTTTTACTTTTTTCCCCCTTGGGTTAACATTAGTTGCTCTTGCCTTTCATAGCACCTTGCTTAGATCTTAATACTTTGCTTTGATATTATAGTTACTTGTCTGTATTTTTCTCTAGCTAGATTGTAAACTCCTTGAGGACAAGTATGATACCTGTTAATCTTTGAATCCCTTTGATATAGCTGGGGAGCCTGTGGTATATAGTAGCGTCTTGATAAAAGTTTGTAGAATTTCCCCTTTCATATTTTTATTTCACAATGTCTAATTTCCTTAATTATTCTAAATTAGTGGTTTTTTAAATTTTAAAAAAGTAAGTGAAATAAAAGGCAGTTAACTTTCTTTATCTCAGGTAATTTGGTGTAAAGGCCCTGTGTAATTTATTCCTGTCCACATCTGCCCGTTTCTAACCTTTCTTACCCTCACTCTGCCCAGCGTATCTGTTGGCTTCCTCCCTTCTCTTCGCCTCTGTTCACCGTGGTAGTGCTTCTGAGAGAGTCTGTAATTCCAGTGGGCCACACACCTCAGTGTTTGCTGTAAGCACTCTATGACCTGGCTTTAACTTCCTTTGGGCATTTTCAAAAATGAAGTCTTATCCCTAAAAACTGAACAGTTGCTACCATCGAGGACGTTTAGAAGAATGAGATTTAATCTATGAAAGAATTCTGCGAGGAAAAACAAAAGTTTTGGGTTTGTCCTCTTAGTTGTCATAAATGGCTCCCCAAGTGACTACTTACTGACTTAGATTTAGATGTATAATGTTTGCTATAGGTATACGTTGTTAGAAAACCTGCATCAGTATTACTAAACGTGGATGTTGTCATTAGGATTTGCCTTTTAAGATATTTCTACTCTCAGCCTCCGTTGTCTACTTCTAGATCTTCATCCTTATGATGATATAAAAACATATTATGCTAATTGGCAAAATCGCAAGATTTTTTAATGTTTTACTTTGTGTGCAAGTTGTGTTTTTTTTTTTTTATCTGACCTTACTGAGTCAATAAGGGCTGTTTTTTTAAGCCCTTCAGTTATCAGTGATAAGTGATTTGTGTCCAAGTAAGGGTCTTTTAGTGTAGAATTCTGATTATATTCAAAACTAGATAAAACATTCAGGTTATTTAGAAAAATTCTAGGTACTAGGAGTAATGCAGTTATGGCAATTACCTATTTTAAAAAAGTAGATTCAAATGTAGCTGAGCTTCTGAGCATTTATTTTGAAATGGTACCTTTAAAAAATTGTCTTATCCAGTTTGTTTCATGAAAAGTGTATCCTTGTACTCTTCAGATTGCTTCTCGTAGGAAGCTGCTCTCTCATTCACTTGTTCCAATTGGTTTACTGCCTCAGCTCTGGCAGGTTTCCCAGGTTCATATCTGGTCACTTAGATCTTTCTGCTTTGTTGACAAACTCCAAAAGACTTGGCCTGAGTCCTTTTTTTTAATTCTGAAAGAAAATTTACTAGCATACTAAGTGAAACAAAATTTAGAAGGCAAACAAGATAAAACTTTCAGTACCTATCATGTGTCAGGCATAGTCATAGGCATTGGTAGAGATGAACAAGACATGGCCCCTGCTGTCAAGAAGCTGATGAGGGGACAGATTGCCGAGGGAACAGAGGGTAGCTAATACACACTGAGGGGAGAGAGTGGACAGAGAAGGCTTCTAAGACAGGTTCACCGTGTAATTTGTTAACCTGCACAGTTTTGAGACTGAAAGGGGGTGCAATTACTCATTGCATCAGGCAACAGATATAAACAAGGACCATTCTGGGCAAACAGATACAGATGGTCACTTTATTCCAAGAAGATGTGTGCTGAGTTTTAAGGACAAGTAGGAATTAAACAGGTTGATTATTTTAAGCAGAGGGAATAGTATGTAAAGAAATAGTAAGGTGAGAGAGAGCGTAGTATTAGGTTAAAGCATGTGCAGTTGCCATTTTATAAGTGAGAAATGGTCAAATAATTGCAATACCTGATATATTAAGGCAACCTGAGCACAAAGTATTTGTACTTAGGCAGGAGGGGAACCTGGAAAAGAGAGCAGGATCCAGATCATGAAGTTCTTTGAGTACCATACTATTGAATTTGGATTTTATTCTGAAAGTGATTATGCATGTGTTTATTTTAAAATTTTAATTATAGGTTGGTCCGAGTGCAGTGGTGTTTACAACTAATTGATCACAACCAGTTACAGATTCCTTTGTTCCTTCTCCACTCCCACTGCTTCACTTGACCAGAAAAAAATAAAAAATAAAAAATAAAATTTTAATTATAAAGTATTTATTTAATTTTGAATAGGCAACACATTCTCACGGTCTGAAATTTTTTTAAAAAGCTGTTAGTGAGAATGGTCTGTAGTTTTTTTGTGTGTGCAATTTTTGTTAGGTTTTGGTGTCAGTGTTTTATTTGCAGCAAAAATGATGTGAAAGCTTTCTTCTTTTATCTATGCCCTGGAACAGTTAAAGCATTGGAATTATCTTTTCACTGAGGGTTTTGTAGAATTCCCCAGTAAATCTTTTGGGTTTGGTGCTTTCTCTTAGGTGGTGGAATGGGTAGAAGGCAGGTATCTCTCAGACAACTTTCTCAATTTCTCAGTTTTTCAGTCTATTTAGTTTTTTTTCTTTCTGCTGGGGGTCAGGTTTAGAAAATTCTATTTTTTAAGAAGACTATCTGTTTCATCCAGGTTTTCACATTTCTTTATGTAAAGCTGAGACAAGAAGTCTTTTCTGTTTTCTTTTTTTAAATTTCATCTATTTTTGTGCTTATTTCTTTATTTTTCATCTTACGTTTTTGTACTACTTGTCCTTTTACAATTAGATTATTTGGTGCTTTATTTTATTTCCCAAAGAACCAACTCTTGGATTTTTATTGATTATTCTGCTTTCTCTTGTATTTATTTTTCCTTTTAAGCTTTTGGTTGGATGCTTAAATTACGAATCTTTTCTTTTTTATTGAAATAAATAAGGTTCTGAGCATTACTTTAGTTGAATTCCACAGGATATGTATTTTTTATATATATACACACACACACACACACCATATTTGATATGGCTGTGGAAATGAATTGGAAGAGAATAGAAACTAATGATAAGGAAACTAGTTAGAAAGCAGGTGAAAATATTATAAGAGACATAGAGGAAATATTTCAGGTGTATGAAAAAATGCTCAACATCCCTAATAATCAGGGAAATGCAAATCAAAACTTCAATGAGATATTACCCCACACCTGTTAGGATAGCTGTTATCAAAAAGACAAAAGATAAGCATTGGCGAGGGTGTGGAGAAAAGGAAACTCTTGTACACTGTTGGTGGGAGTGTAAATGAGGATGGCCATTATGGAAAACAGTATGGAGATTCCTCAAAAAAATTAAAAATAGAACTGCTTTATGATCCAGCAATCCCACGTCTATTATATATCCAAAGGAAATGAAATCAGTATCTCAAAGATATATCTACACTCTCATGTTCGTTGCAGCATTAGTCACAGTAGTCAGAATGTGGAATCAACCTAAGTGACCATGGACAGATGAATGGCTAAAGAAAATGAGGTATATACAATGGAATATGTTCATTCTTTAAAAAGAAGCAAACCTGTCATTTGCAACAACATGGATGAACCTGGAGGATATTATGCTAAGTTAAATAAGCAAGACACAAAAAGACAAATACTGTATGATTTCACATGTGAAATCTAAAAAAAGTCAAACTTAGAGAAGCAGAAAGTAGAATGGTGGTTGCCAGGGACTAGGGGCTGGGGAAAATGGGGAAATGTTGGTCAAAGGGTATTAAGTTTCAGTCATGCAAGATGAATAAGTTGTGAGGATCTCATGAGGGTGACTGTAGTTTGGTAGTGGTAATTATTTTACAGTGTATGTGTATATCAAAACAAAACTCAAAAAATTAAAATACTCAATAAAAATGTCGTAACACTTACTGCTAATAAACATTACAAGTTGGTATTTATAGAGAGAAATGCGGATCCATGCAATGCAACTACTCACAAAAATAAATATACTTTTAAGTTTGGCACATATATACACGTAAATACATACACACATACACATATGTACATACATACCTACACTCATCAATAGGCCATGTGATCAGTCAGCTCTCCCATCACTTTTCTGTCTTCAAGCTTCCATGAAATACCTTGTTCAGAGCGCACCATGACATCTTATAAGGCCCTCACTTGACCTGAACGCATAATCTACATATAAGTCCTATTTTCTTTGATCAATCTGTGGCAATTATAGTATATTACTCTGTTGCTCTGTCATTTTCACGATTTCAGACCAAAGTTTCTTTAAAAGATTTGTTTCTTAGAAATTCTATGAAAGCGCCTTTCACCTGTAATTATCACTATTAAAAACTTTTAATGGCAAAATAATTCAGTATGAGTACAAAAGTTGAAGTAGATGATTTTCTTAGTTTTACACTAATACACATCAACCTAGCACAAGTTCTAATGCAGCAAACTTGTTTGCCATACATGTGGTCACTAGATGATCAGTTAGCAACCATTTCAACACAAATACTGGCACCAAAATCTGTCATAGTATGATACTCATTCAGATGATCCAGAATGTGCTTGTACTAATATATTTATAATTTATCACCCAAATGGAAACACAAAGTTAGAAACTTCCCATAGAACTTTAGTACCATAAAGAATGTATCTTCAGACCCACTATCTGTAGGTCCTAGAGATACTGTTCTAGGTCACTTCATTCAAAACCGTGACATCAACTGTCACCCTTTCTCTAGTGGCTCCCTAAATCTCTAGCTCCCTTCTCTTTCCTGAGCTCCTAACTTGAATATATGATTTTTAATAAGGTATCTGTACCTGGATTTAATGAAAACATTTTAAACTCATCTTGTCTACATCTGAACTTACCTTTCCACCCCAAATCTATTCTTCTTTTCCCATACTGAACTTAAGCTCTAACTCATCTACCAGTTACCCAAACCACAAACCTGGGAGTTATTCTAAGATATTCTCCCTTTCTCATACCCTTCACTTCCAATATCTCTCTGTGCTCTTCTTTCCCTCTCTAATGCTATAATTTCAATGCAGGCTATCAAAATTTCTCATGTGAAAAATCTCCATGCTGTTTTCCATAATGGCCTTACTATTAATAATTTGCATTCCCAACAACAGTGTACAAGAGTTTCCTTTCCTCCATATCCTTGCCAACACTTACCTTTTGTCTTTTTGGTAGTAGCCATCCTAACAGGTGTGAGGTGATATCTCATTGCAGTTTTGATTTGCATTTCCCTGATTATTAGGGATGTTGAGCATTTTTTCATATACATGCTGGCCATTTGTATGTCTTCTTTTGAGAAATGTCTATTCAGATCCTTTGCTCATTTTTAATTGAGTTATTTGTTTTCTTGCTATTGAGTTGTTTGAGTTCCCTATATATTTTGGATGTTAACCCCTTATCAGATCTGTGGTTGTATATATTTTCTCCCATTCCATAGATTGTCTCTTCTCTCTGTTGATTGTTACCTTTGCTGTGCTAAAATGCATTTTCTGAAAGTTTTACAATTCATAAACACTTTTACGCAGATAAACAATCCTGTAATACAATTGACATTAGAAACGATAATAAACCTAAGCATTTTTTAAAATAAGAGCATCTATTGAATTGTAGTTAAGTTTGGCTTTCTAGCCATGTTTAGTGACCTGGTATCTTATTACTGAAAGTGTTCATTGGAGCACATCATTGGAGCTCAACTAGATGTTTACTGTAGAGGGTTAAGTAATACATGAACCCTGTCATAGACACAGAGATAGGCCACCCAGATTCCCCTTTAAATAAAGGCTTATTACTCAGCTGTGAGGAATGTGGAATCCAGGCAGCCCCTTCTGCCCCATGTGTTAGGGTTGGCCTTACCTGTTGAGAGCCCCATTACAAACTCCCTGAGGCAGCATGCATTTGCAGACAGAGCAAGACAGAGGTATAAAGACCTGGCCATTTTATAGTTTAGTTCTTTGAGGTATCTCCATACTACTTTCCATAGAGGTTGTACTAGTTTGCAGTCCCACCAACAGTGTATGAGTGTTCCTATCTCTCTGCATCCACCCTGTTTGTTTTTTGGGGACTTTTTGATATAAGCCATTTTCACTGGAGTTAAGTGATATCTCATTGTGGTTTTGATTTGCATTTCCCTGATGATGAGAGATGTTGAGCATTTTTTCATATATTTGTTGGTCATCATTCTGTCTTCTTTTGAAAAGTTTCTGTTCATGTCTTTTGCCCACTTTTTAATGGGGTTTTTGATTTGTTTTCTGGCTGATTTGCTTGAGTTCTTTAGAGATTCTAGTTATCAGCCCTTTATTGGATGTATAGCATGCAAATATTTTCCCCCATTCTGTAGGTTATCTGTTCACTCTAACGATTGTTTCCTTGGCTGTGCAGAAGCTTTTTAATTTGATCAGGTCTCATTTATTTATTTTTGTTGTTGCTGTGATTGCTTTTTGGGTCTCTTTCATAAATTCTTTGCTTAGGCCTATGTTTATAAGAGTTTTTCCAACATTTTCTTCTAGAATTCTTATGGTTTCATGGGTTAAGCTTAAGTCTGTTACCCATCGTGAGTGGATTTTTGTGAGTGGTGAGAGGTACAGATCCTGTTGCAGTTTTCTACATGTGGCTATCCAGTTTTCCTGGCACCAGTTATTGAATAGGGATTCTTTTCCCCAGTGTATGTTTTTGTCTGCTTTGTCAAAGATCAGGTGGCAATATGAGGATGGTTTTATAACTGGGTTCTTTGTTCTAATCAGTTGGTCTATGTCTCTGTTCTTGTGCCAGTACCATGCTGTTTTGGTTCCTATATCCTTGTAGTATAGCTTGAAGTCTGGTAAATTGATGCCCCACAGAGCACTCTGATGGACTGTACTTACTTTAGAGCTTTCTATCTGGTTGGCTGAAGTTTTGTTGGGACTGCATCACAGTTTAAGTTCTACCCAAACTTGCTTTTGCTGCCTTCCATTCGCAGGTGTTGATCCCTAATAAACACTTTATACCCCAAATACCATATCACCTGAACTTCGGAGAAACCAACCTGCAATAGCTTCTGATGTTATAGAACTAGTTTACTGGAAGAAAATATACATCAAACAAGACATTAAAAATGTGGTCAATGTTACGTAGAAGCACAGGGTGCCATGGTAATGTGTTACATTAACAAAAAGGATCTAAGCCTGGTTAATTATATTGTTTAGAGAAGTATACTGGATCACTAGTAGAGTATGAACCTTGGGCATGCTACTTACTCTTTCTAGGCTAGTTTCCTCATTTGTAATGTGGGAATGACACATGTTCTCTCATTTCTTCAGGAGACTAACCTGGGATTGCTCACGTGGTTGGGGAAAGATTCCCAGTAGTAAGAGAGAGGACCAAATGCACAGACATTTTTCAAGCTTCTGTCTGCGTTAGTTTGCTAACATCCCATTGGCCAAAGCAGTTAACATGGCCACGCTTTGATTCAAGGATAGAGAAGTAGACTTACACTTATGTATGTGTGTTTATCCACATATATATGTATTAATAATTACCAAACACAATGCCTATTACATACTAGTAGTAAACATTTATTGAGCACTTTATCTATAAATAATGCTTAGTAAGAGGCAGCTGGACGATTACTATTTAGCATGTTCTATCTCAGTATAATATGAAAAGAAGAAACCCATTTGGAGAATTTGGTATATTCTCTTTGACATCTTAAAATAATGTTAATGATGATAACACTTTGCAAATAAAGTAAAGCTCTCTCTCTTTTTTCCCTCTGCAGTAAGAAAAGTGGAAAACCACCATTACAGAACAATGAGGTAAAATTTTAAATCATCTGCTCTTTGGGATTTCATACATTTATTTTATTTACTTTGTTGTATAATTTTGAATTAGGATAAAATTATGGAATTTTATAATTAGAAGGGAACTTAAAAATATCATTTCCAATCTGCTACATATTATAGAAATTCTTTCTGAAATAGGAATCCTGACAGGTGTCTTCTAGTATTTACTGGTCATTTGATGGAAAGTACTACTCCAGGAGGCAGCCATAACTGTTTTAGTTCTAGCTGATGAGGAGATTAATTTCCCCACCTCTAGCTTCTCAGTGATTGACTCTATTATGCCTTTTGTAGCAACACAGGACAAGTCTGTCTTCTCTAGTAGACCCTAATATATTTGAAGATAGTTGTGTCTTCTGAGTCTTTTTTTTCTATGCTAAGCCACCTTCATTTCTTCAAATGTTTCTCATGTGACTTGGTTTTTGATCCTTTTTCAATTCTGTGTACATTCCTTGGGACCTATTCTAGTTTACCTAGACATTGTGCTTAGAATAGAATGTAGTTGTCCAGATGTAGTCTGACTAGCATGGAAAATATCAACATTATTACATTCCTTGATATGAATACCATATTGCTAAAATTCAGCCTAAAATTGCTTTTACTTCTTTAGCCATAACTATTGTTTACATTAAGTGGAGTTTATGGTAAATTATAACTTTCAGGTGTCTTTCTGATGAACAGCTCTGTTGACAGATTCCCTACATTTTATATTTGTCAGTTGATTTATTTCTTTTTTAGTAATAGCTTTATTGAGATATAATTCATATACATGAAATTCATCTATTTTAAGTATATTAATCAGTAGCTATTAGTATATTCACAGAGTTGTGTAGCCATCACACAACTAATTTTAGAAAATTTTCATCATTCCCTCCTCCTCCAATCCCGTACCCATTAGCAGTCATTCTTCATTACCCTCTTCCCCCAACCCTGGCAACCACTAATTTACTTTCTGTCTCTACTGATTCGCTTGTTCTGGACATTTCATATAAGTGGAATCATGCAATATGTGGGCTTTTATGCCTGGTTTCTCTTACTTAGCACAACGTTTTTAAGGTTCATCATGTTGTTCGCTATATCAATATGCCATTCCTCTTTCTTGCTGAATAGTATCTGATTGTATAGATTTACCACATTTTGTTTATCCGTTCATCAGTTGAGGACATTTAAGTTGTTTCCATTAGTAGTTGTTGCTATTATGAGTAATGCTGCTATGAACATTTGTGTATGAGTTTTTATGTGGTCATATATTTTCATTTCTCTTAAGTATATGTCTACCTAGGAGTGGAATTGCTGGGTCACATGGCAACTCTGTTAATGTCTTTTAAATAAACGTTAACTTATCCCTGTAAATGTTGGCTTATTGGGTTTAATCCACTGTCTATACTATTAGTGTAATTTTGAATACAATTCTAACATGTAGTATGTTAAGTCGAGATGTTATCCATAAATTGAATTTGCCTTCTCTTTTCTCAAAATTGCTAACAGTATTGACTAGGTAAGGACCAAAGAGATTACTCTGTGGCCTCTCTTAATCTTTGTTTTTGTTTTTAGTTATTATCTATTCATCTGTGGCTGTATCCAACTGTAGCAAAATCTGGTTCTTCTCCATTAAGGCCACAGTAATTTATAAGAAATATCAAAATCCTTGATTAATTTGTTGATTCATTTAATAAGTCAATCTTTCAACAAATATTTGTTAAGCTCCTCTTATATGCCAGCATTGTTCTTGTCTCTAGGTATATGGTAGTTATACAAATAAGTCCCTACCCTCATGGAGCTTACATTCTACATGTCAGCTAATGTATTGGTGTAATATCCTTAAAGAAGAAAATTAGAATAGTTTAACATGACTTATTTTTAGTAAACTCATGCGGCTTCTTGTGATTAGTGTCTCTTAAGCCTTCCCAAACCCTCCATATTAGTGTTTATTCTCTGAATATCCTGGACATTGACATCAAAATTGTTGTTCTTTAGTTTCTGTAATATCTCTTTGCCAGCCTTTGAAAAATGGGATAAGATACGCTTATGTCCAGTCTCCTGGCATAGTTTCATCTGCATGATTTTTCATATCTAAGTTGTATCTGAATAATCCAACCTTAGTTATCTTAGTTATTTATACTACCTGCATATCATATCTGCAAGTTCTAGGACAGCTAGATTCATTTCATTCATTTTTTATTCCTCCTTCCTATTTTTCTGAATAATTTTGTTTTAATATATACTTACTTGCTAGTTGTATAATGTGAGCAAGATAAATTTAGGTTAGATTAAATGATTGGCAATAAAAGGTATACAAGATGCATGCTGATACCACATTTGTAAAATTTACACATGTACACATATACACATATATGCTAAAATGATATTTGGTAGGATATGTACCAAAGATGGTAGCTATAGGTTTCTTTAGTTTTGTTCATCAGAATCTTCTAATTTTTCTACAGTGAGTATATTACTTATGAGAGAAAGCAATTAAAAAAGGAATTTTTTATAATCATAATTTTTGTGATGGGGCGGGATGAGACAGTTTTCATAAGACATGATATTTAAGGAGAAGAAAAGGATTTAATTAGAGAGTTAGAAAATAGTATAATGAGTATAATAGAGATAGTCTTGCTCTGTCGCCCTGGCTAGAGTGCAGTGGCATTATCATAACTCATCGCAACTTCAAACTCCTGGGCTTAAACGATCCTCCTGCCTCAGTCTCCTGAGTAGCTGGGACTACAGGCACATGCCACCACACCTGGCTAATTTTTCTATTTTTCGTAGAGACAGGGTGTCTGGCTCTTGCTCAGGCTGTTCTAGAACTCCTGAGCTCAAGCAATCCTCCCGCCTTGGCCTCCCAGAGTGCTAGAATTACAGACGTGAACCACCGCACCTGGCCCATATTTTTATATTTTTGAGAGGTGTGTCTGTGTTTGTATATATCCATAAACAATATAGGTAGAATTATTTTACATATTTAAAAGTTTTGTAAATCCACTTATAAAATGAATTGCATGTGTCATTCTTTTTTACCAGCATGTTTTTAATCCATTCATGTTGATAGCTATAGATCTAGTTAATTTAACTGCTCTATCATAGTCTGTTGTATTAATGTGAGCCACTTCCTTTTTTACAATTGTACAGAATTTTCATTGAGTAATTTTGCTATGATTTATGTAATAAGATGTACATTTAAGTTGTTTTTATTTTATGCTATTATAAACAGAGTGCAATGCTTTTTTCATTTATGTGGCTAAGCATATGTGCAGGTACATCTGTAGGATAAGTTCCTAAAAGTAAATTTTCTGGGTTATTTTATATTTTACAGTCAGTATATATTTTACATTTTGATAGATGATACATAATATTAATAGTTGTACCAATTTACACTTTCCCCAACAATATACAGGAATACTTATATTCTTGTCAGCACCATATGGCCTTTTACTTTACTTGCTATTTCTATTTCAAACATCTATTTTTTTCAGTCAATTATAGTTCATTTTGCCTAAGTTGATTCACATATCAATAGGAACTTCTTATTGCACTTTGACCTTGTTACCTCCTGAATTTTAGGTACATATTTTTCCTGGTTGCATTATTTAACTTCTTAAATGATCTTTAATGATTTGTTTGCTGTTTCTGTAATTTTCTTGTTAAAATTATATCATCACAATATTTTTCGTATTCTTTTTTTTTTACTGGGAAGTTTAGAGGTGGGGAAAGTGAATTGTGAATTTAAAATGAATTCTTAGGAAAGGCTAGTAATGTCATGAAATGTACTATCTCTGCTGGTATTCTTCTTGAGATTGGTTTCAGGTATGAATTTTATTATGTATCAGGAATGGTAGAGGATCTTGACATCTCTTTTCTGAAACCACCCTTTCTGAGCCAGACCTTCAGTCCAGGTGTCTTTTTGTAGAAAACATTGTGATGACTTTTAGAAGAATATGGTTCCCTTCATGGATTGAAAAGTAATGACATTCCAGTCAGCTTTTAGACACCTTAAGAATAGGAACAGTGACAACAGAAACAGAAGAAAACGAGGAGGAGGAATTATATACCAGTTCGCTGCTAAGCTGCTTTTTTTTTTTTTTTTTTTTTTGAGGCAGGATCTCGCTCTGTTGCCTGGACTAGAGTGCAGTGGCATGATCATAGCTCACTGCAACCTCAAACTCCTGGGCTCCAGCAATCCTCCTGCCTCAGCCTCCCAAGTAGCTGGGACTACAGGCATGCACCACCACACTCAGCTAATTTTTAAATTTTTTGTAGAGACGGGGTCTTGCTGTGTTGTCTAGGCTGGTCTCAAACTTCTGGTCTCAAGTGATCATCCTGCCTTGGCCTCCCAAAGTGTGGAATTACAGCTGTGAGCCACCATACCCAGCCAGCTGCTAATATTTTAAAGTGCTTCAATGTTACTCTTTTCTAAATTTTTTTTAACCTTCCCCATTGTTTGCCGTAGATTATTTCTTTAGACCAGCTAGAAATAGGTAGTCTTCTGTTGAAGTTAGAAGATAGCCATTTCACCTCAGAGTTTTTGTACTTAAGGTTCGAGCTAGGAATGGAGAGAAGGGTGTTGACTACAGGTGGGATGAGGTGAGAAAGGGGCTGTGACAGGAAGAAAAACTTAAGAGTAGAAGTTTAACTTTTTTAAAGGTAGTTGGTATGTATTGCCTTCTCTTTATTCTTTTCTTCCTATGTTTTCTCAGTTTAGGGGAAATAAAAGGGGAGGTTTAGGTTGAAAGGGGTAAGGTTTAGCTTAAGGAGAATAGGCTAGCTCAACTAAATGGACTGTGAGTTGGGCTTTTTGTCTTGTTTTGTTACTGGTGTGTCCTTACTATTTGGAATAGTGCCTTGGATCAAGTAAATGTTAAATGAATGAATGCACGCACGTATGAATGAAGTAGACTGGGCTTGTATGTAGATTAGTAGGATGAGGTTTGCAACTTTCTCTGAAAGACCTGAAATCCTGAGTCTCTGTTCCAGCGCTTGCAGCATAGGCTGATTCTTACCCAGTTCTATTGTAGTCTTTTAATCTAACCCTATAAACACAGTGCCTTCAGATTTGCCCTTCTTGGTCTACAATTCTGTACTACACTCAGTGCCTATTTATTAGGATTTATGTATAAAGCACTTAGTGCAGTGTCTGACACATAGATGGTGATTTATTATTATTCTAATTCAGTATGCAAATTATTTACTTAATGTTCAAGTTAGATATTAATTTAATTAAAGCATACTTATACTATATCTATTAGAATTACTATACTATGGATATTTGTTTGTCAAGAGCATAGTAGTTAACCAGATAAGTGAACTGTGATTGTGGGAATTGGGGGAAAGGGTCAGTTAGGAGATGGGGCTTTTCTGTCAAATCTCAAATGTCTTGCCTTTTCCAAGAAGTTTCTTCTGCCTTGTTCTTCCAAACTGTCCAAGGATAATAAAGTAAATAGCCTCTACTGTACAGGCTGTTCATATCACTTCCTTATCTTTGCAAATGGTTTCGTACTTATTTTCATGGATCCAGTGAAGGTGAAAAAAATCTGTGTGGGAGATAAGATTATTTTAAATCCCTCTACACTAACAAACTCTCTATCCTTACTATAGCCTCAAGGCACTGTCCTTTATCGGCCATGCCTGCCTTTTCAGCTTCTCCCATTCTTGTTCCCTTTGCTCTAGCAATACTCTCATCTTGCAGTGAAGTACACACACCAATTTTAATTCCAACACTGAGTTTTTGTTTTTGTGCTTTTTGTAACTTGTGCTTCACTCCCCCACCCTTCACTCCCACCCCCCAGGCCAGTAATCATTTTGTGGCTTCACTTTATTTATGTCTCAGCTTAAATGTCAAGAAGCCTTTCTGGTTATCCTGTCTGAACCATTCTTTTTGTTTCTCATGGCCCTGCCTAATCTATCTGTAGTAATTTATTTATTGGTGTACTTTTATCTGTGTTTCCCCTGCTAGAATGTGAGCTGCATGAGTGAAAGAACCTTGTCTGTCTTGGAATTTTATGAGGAAGAGAGAGAGTGAGTGGCAGATTGCATATTGGAAATGTTAAATGATAAATCTAAGAATCTAAAAGTTCCTGTAGTTGATATCAGGGAACATCCTGCTCAGAATTTTTTAAAAAGCCTGCTGTTAATCAGGAAGTAGATAATTAAAAAACAATAAGTACTTGACCATTTCTTAGCTGACCTCATCTGCTACTACTATCTCTTGCTCACAGCTCCAGCCTGGATTGGCCATTTTGTTGTTCCTCAAGCTCATTGAACAGGTTTTCACCTTGGTATTTTGCAATTGCTCTTTCTTCTGCTTGCAGTGTTCTTCTCCCAGACATTCATGTGGCTCTAGAACTTCTCAACTTCCTTATCCAGTTTTTAGGTAGCGTCATTTTTTTTGAAAGCATGTTTGACTATGAGGGGCAGCGCAAACCTGCTCTCTAAATTCAGTGTCCATCCTCATAGTTGTTCATATTGACTTAAATGAGACATGGTTCTTGAATTTTATTATACATTTGTTCATTTGTTATAGTTATTTCAAAAGGGCTTTTTTTTTCTTTTTTAATGTAGAAAGAAGGGAAAAAAGAGAGAGCTGTGGTGGACAAGGTGTTTTTATCAAGGCTCACACAGATTCTGAAAATCCTGGTCCCTAGGACATTTTGTAAAGAGGTAAGTCTTACAAAATTATGATATTAAGTGTTCAACTTCCAAGTGAGATCAGAACAAATGTTCTGTGTAGGTAAAGAAGACTACTAAATTTTTGTCTTTAAATCATCACCTGTCATGCAAGTACCCCTGTTTAGTGCCAATTTTTAAATAGTTTTCTCTTGATTATGAAGTATTATTTCCTTCCATTTTATGTGAAATACTAGAATACTGCAGTGTAGCTACCCTAAATTGTGTCGATTTATTATAGTTAAGTACTGTCAATAAAAACAAGATTAAATTTAAAAAGACAAACCTTTTTATTAATTGAGATGTTAACAAAATCACATTGTTGTGGAATATGTTTGAAGGCTGCTTCTTCATATTTGATTAAATGTTTTTAATATACCCAAAATGATATCTGAATTCATCAGGTATTTCAGGAAGTGAGCTGGTTGTAGGAATAAAGTCTTATTCTTTCCTTTGCCCTTTTATCTAGATTGTTTTTATTGTTATTTGATAAACGTTTTTAATGATTGTTAAAATAATGCTGTGTTTTCCATCTCTAATCCCCTCAGCATTCTCCCATTCTATGACTAGGAATGTCACCACCTTTGACTCCTCCACCTCCCCCATTTAGTCACTGGGTTGTGCTAATTTTTCCTATTCTGACCTGGATATTCAGTATTCTTTAATTAGTTTTACCTCCAGGATCTCTTTTTAAAATATTTTCTGCCAAATTTATCTTCTTAAAATATAATGTTTCCCATTGTTCAAATTTTTAAAAGCATTAGCCTTATAATCTAATAATAGCAAGGATGGATAAGATATTCCAAAAGCATTGCCATTCTCAAAGAGAACTTCCATTCCTACCTCATGCTGGACTTGCTCTCCTTTCCCTCACCTTGGCATCATGTCTTATTGATTCTGCCCTTAAGAAACTCTAAAAAAATAATGCAGTAACACTTGTTTTTTCCTAAGTAGACAGAGGTAATACATGTTTCTTGAAGAAAATTAAAAGATGCAGCTAGTTTTTTTTTTTTTTTTTGGTACCTGTCAGCCTTTCCTCATTTTGTTGTGTAGTTTTCTTGTATGTAGCATATATTTTGATGAAAATGGGATCACACTCAACACTTTTCAGATCTCCTTTCCTTATATTTTAAATGTTCTTTCCAACTATCCTTGAGTTTCTCATAAATTAATCTCTCCCTTTACATTCCTGCTGTTCTCACTGTATTTTACCTGGATTATTATAATCTCTTAATTGGTCTTTTTGCTTTTTGCTTTTTGGTCTCCTTTTCCAATTAGTCTTCTTTCTAAAACCCTGATGAAAACATTTGGCTTCCTTTTTCTTACAGGGTAAATCACAACTTGACTTTGACCTTCCTTTCAATATCATCTGCCTAGAAGATTCTTTACTATTTTATGATCAAGCCCTGTGCTCTTATGCTTTCATTTGTTCACAACATCATGTCTGTGATATCTTGTTCCTCCTGGCAACAAAAACGAATATGTTTTTTAAAAACAAAGCTTAACTCTTACTATGTTCTTTGTAAAGCTTTCCTGTGACTCTTCAGGTATAACTAATTGTTATTTCATTTCTACAACCTACCTGGCATTGAAGAATCCTTATTTGAAATGCAAGCTTCTCTGGAAAGATTCATGTATTACCCCCCTAATCATTTAACAGCTTAATGCTCATTTTAACTGTTGCACCGGTTTGATATAAAATGTAAAGTGAATGTGAGACATTGGATAGGTCTCAGGTAGTCAGAAGGGGCTTACTTGGCCAACCTCCCAGTTTTGTCTGTGTCTAACTGTGCCTCTGAGTCATTTTACGAACCATCTTAGAGGGATATAAAATTCAAGTTTAACCCCAGTTGAAGAAAATGAAAAATTCCCATAGAAATCACAGAAGATGGGAGGTAGAGATAGAGTGATTAATTAACTGATGCATGAAATAAAGAAATGAAAATACAGCATATGAATATGTGGAAGTTTGTGTATATCATAAGGTGAGGGACTGCCTAAATCACTGCAAATCTTTAGTCTGACATACTGCATGAACACAACAATGGGGATAGTGGTGATTCTAAGGACATTGTTTATATAATGGCATTTCAGAACTGTCAATAATCAAAGTTACCCAGATTTTGCTAATGTGAGACAAGTAAACTTGGTACGTCTTTTAAAGAAAAATTAAGCCAAAAATGTAAAATGAGGGAAAAAATAATTGTCTAATATTACCTTTATACCTCAATGGTTAATTTAGGATTGAAATTGTATTAAGGTCTGAATTAAAAGTTGGCATTACAGTTAAAGTGACATGCACAGATAGCATTTATTAAAGTCAGTAGGTTCTTTTGTTGTCAATTGAATACCTAACTTTGGGATGATGGGGTAGGGTAGGAAGGTGGTGTCTTCCTTGCTAGCTACCCTGGCAAATATTGGGGTAGCAGATGTCGTAGTTCAATTACACAGACTTTCTTTGACATTGTTTTCTTATGGTTTTATTTATTACTTCTATGCTTATGACTTCCTGCCTTGTCTTTCACATAAAGGGCTATATGTCTAGTATCTTCATCTTTTTTAAAAACAGTGTTTGTTTTACAAAAATTATGTAATAGATGTAGTTGTCCCTTACTTAAGTAACTGTGAAACTGAACACATTATCCAACAAACGTCCAACCCCTCCCCATCCCTGCAGGCCCTCTTCCCTGACTTTAGCTTGTATGTTACTGTCTTATTCTTTCAGTTTAAAAAGTTTAAGGTCAGCTTTGAATGTGTGTGTGGTGATCAGGGATGGCGGGATTCTCCCCTCGCACAGAGAGATAACTGACTCCTAGCCAGTCACCCAGGCTCTCAACTCTCCCCCACTTCATAACCCGTCTTGCACACAGCATTTTTTAAGTAACGTTCTCTAAACATCACTTTTTGTTTTACCTAGAAGCTTGTGATAATTTTATATTGTGTAAACTCCTGCTGGATATGCAATACCATACTTCATATGGTTTTAATCCTGTTTTTTCTATTAAATCCTTTACCTTTTTTTACCCTTAATCCTCATTGTCACCTTTGTTTTACTTGGTCTATTTAACATATTTCTAATGCCTTAACCATCTTTTGCTACTCCAAACCTTCCCTTCCTACCACCTTATCACATGAAGCGATACAGGTATTCTTGCCTAAATTTGTCTGTTTATTTGTCTTATTATTTTTTTTTAAGGTGTAAATCTTGCCTTCGTAACTAAATTGAAAGCCCTGTGAGGGCTGGGGCTCTATTAGAGATTTTTTCTAACAAACCAAATTTATTCTACTTAGACAAAATGTTAGGGTTCAATATTTGTTAGTTGTTTAACACCATGTTGACAGTTGTTGTCATTTTTCTTTAAGTTGTATATTAAAAATATAAGAAAATCACAATACATGGTGATCCAGGTGATCTGAGTTATACTTCTAGCTTCTGTCCTTGACTAGTTAGTTATATGAAGGCAAATCATTTGACCTGCCTAGGATTCACTTTTCAATTCTGGATGAGAGAGATTAAATGATCTATAAGGCTCTTTCCATTTCTATAATATTTTTAAGTTCCTTTTAAACTGTTTTTAAAAATTGAGCATAGGGAAAATGTCAGCCAACTGTATTAAAGCTAGGAAAAGCTTTGACTTTGGAAACCAAAAATCTTTACTAAGGTAATGTTTCTTTTAATTTTCTAAAATGCATTTATTTAGTTTACTGTACCTGGTTTATTTTAGACAGGTTACTTGATACTTATTGCTGTTATGCTGGTGTCTCGAACATACTGTGATGTTTGGATGATTCAAAATGGAACGCTCATTGAAAGGTACTTTTCCATGCACCTTCCTCCTGTATGTGTGAAATACTAATGTGCCTCATATTTAAGCGTTATCTTTATAAGCAAGAAATAGATTCCAAATTAGGTAAAAGATACTTAAGTCAAATCATATGTTTGTTAATTTATTGAATGTTTCCCATGTGCTAGGCAATGTGCTACACTGTGAGTGGGATTTATATAACAGTGAACAGGAGAAACTACCAAGGCTTGCTGAACGGACAGGTTATAGAGGGGGAGAGACAAGTAGACAGAAAATTAAAATGCAGTACAATAAGTACTTTAAGGGGGGTTTTAAAAAAGCCACCAAGGTGGATATCCAAATTAATGAGATAGTTTGGAGAAAAATTTCAAAGCATTTCAAAGAATCACATTGAGCATGTTTATTAGAAGGGAAAAAAATTCTTAGACATTTCTTTTTATTTCTGAAGTTAGTGCTTTTTATATTTTTTCATTATAGTCTTTCTATATGTATTATTAATCAATACAATTGATAATTTTGAATATAAAAACTTCAGAAGTATCAGTTGGGATATCTTGGGTTCTATCCATTTACCATTTATCTGTTAATAAAGAATTTATTTTTATGATACCAATTTGAATGTCAGAGTTAAAATTTTTTTTGTAATTCTCTTTCCTGGTATGCAGTATTTTGTCAGAAAATTTCTTAAAATATTTACTCTAATACAACTTTTTGAATGATAGTACTTAAAATTTTTAAATGCTCCCAAATTTTGAAATAAAAGTTTTATCTCTTAGATCCTTGATTTGCTTCTTAGAGGGTTTGTAGGAAGAGGAAGAATGCATATGTCCATGTTTTCTGACCCATTTCTCTAGGACAATGAAGAAGCTTATCTACACAGGATTAAAGCCCTTAAGCACATACCTCTTAATATGGGTAAATTATGTAGGCTCTTTTATTAAGCACAAGTCTCCCTGAAACGTCAGTCACATGCCTTTTTATTTTAATCAAAGTAATAAATGAACATAGTTTTGAAAGTAATATGTGAAGGTAGCTTAAAGTCAAATATTCCTGCAGGACTTGGCTCCTCCCACGCATAACTGTCGTTACCCAGAGCCAGTCGTTTTCTATTCCTTTTGCTGTTTCATCTCTTATTTTACGTTTGCATTTCCATACAGCATACTTGTATTACTGTTTATAGATTTTTTTCAGTTTCAGAGTGTATGTGTACATTTCCTACCTTTGAAGGTGAGAATTAGCTCTTTTATACTCTTACCCATGCCCATGCTTGTCTTCTCATATTGCAATTTTTTGTTAAATCAGAATTTACTGTTTATGTGATTTTGACCGTTGTTTGCAGCTAGCCACATGGTATGCTTTGGTAGTTCCTTTTCTGTACAACTTTTTGTTTTTCCTGGCAAACACAAATTACAAGTTGTTGTTTGTGTACTTTAGTTTTGTTTTTTTTTTTTAACCTACTTCTCTTTCTCAGCTTGAACTTTTTGACTGTACTGTGAAAGCTTCTCAGTATTGTAGTATGGTCAAACACACCAGGTAGTCTGTTAACTTTATATCCCTATTTCCACCCCCACTCTATACCTCTTGTAGTTTCTTGTCTTCCTGCTTTAATCAGGATTGGTTGCACTTTAGGCCCACTGAATAGTAGACATATTTGAACTTGCTTTTATCATTATTTTGAAAATTTGTTTCATCTTTCTCTCCTGAATTAAATAACCTGTTTTCTGGATGTTTTTCCTCTGCTTCAGCTTACTTTCTCATTTTGGCCGATGCAGTCTTTGAGAAAGGATGCAAGGGAGATAATTTCTGAGACCTTGTGAATCTGAAAATGTCTTTCTTTTACTCTCATACTTGATTGATAATTTTGCTATGTTATGCATTCCAAGTTGGAAATCACTTCAGAATTTTGAGAGCATCACTCTGTTGTTGTCTTCTAGCTTTCTACCTTAGTTACAGAATGATTGGAATCATCTGGAGAATTTTAAGAACTATTAATGCCTCAGCCCCACCCCTAGAGATTCTGATTCAGTTATTCGTCACTTTTTGGTTTTGTTTGTGTGTGTGTGTGTGTGTGTGTGTGTGTTTTGTTTTGTTTGTTTTTTTTTTTTTGAGACAGAGTCTCTCTCTGTTTCCAGGGCTAGAGTGCAGTTGCGTGATCATAGCTCACTGCAACCTCGAACTCTTGGGCTCAAGCGTACCTCTTGCCTCAGCCTTCGAAGTAGCTGGCAGTACAGGCATGTGCCACCATGCCCAGCTAAGTTTTCTATGGGGTCTCAGGGTAGTCTCGAACTCAGGCTAGTCTCGAACTCCTGGCTTCAAGCGATCCTGTCAGAGTGCCGGAATTACAGGCAGGATCCTCTCAGTGCTGGGATTACAGGCATGAGGCACTGTGCCCCACCTGGTCATCAATTTTTGAAACATACCAGGTGATTCTAATATGCATTAAAGGTTAAAAACTGATCTAGCTCCAGGTTGGGTGTTCAGGACTAATGCCATCTGATTGCCCTTCTTTAGCTGGGGATTTGTTGATCCCACTTTCCCACCCTCCCCCAATTTTTTTTTTTAATTGTTGATGTATTTCTGGTGCTTGAAAATTTCACTGAATGTTGGTCTGGATTTTTTTTCATTCATTGTGAAGGGCACTAGGTAGGCTCTTTTCAACCTAGAAACATTCTTCATTCTGGGAAATTTCTTATGCTTTTAAAAAATTTTTCCTCCATTTTTTCTGGAATCTTTATTAGCTGAGTGTTGGACCTCCAGACTGATTATCTTATAATTTCTCTTCTATTTTCATCTCTGATATTTTATTCTATTTTCTCTAGGAAATTTCTTTATCAGCCAGTGAATTTTTGTTATAATTTTGTTTCCAAGATTTATCTTTTATATGGATATTAATTTTTATAGCAATCATTCTTTTAAGTATGTGACATTTTTTCATTTCTGAAGCTACTAATTAGTTTGTTAAAACTTTCTTTTTTTTTTTTTAGCTCCTTGCAGTGTTTCTAGTTCCTTCATGGTCCTTTGTTTATTATTCTGGTCTTTGTCATTCACATTAGTGGCTTTCCTCAAGCTATCTGTGACTCTTGGCTGTAAATTCATATTTAAAAGTAAAGGCCTTGAAAACTTACTAGAAGCAGGAGTTAATGGCTTATTGATTGTTTGGTCTCTCTTGAAGGATGTTTGTAAGAGGGAGCCTGGATGTGTGTGTGAGCACTCAGGCAAGATCTGTTGATAAAAATGCAATCTCCCCAACTATAATATTGTTATCTGCCTTGTGGCAGAAATGTACAGGTCACATCTATTATGAACGACATCATATAGATATCAGTGTAGAATCAGTCACATATTATGTATAAAGAACCCTGTACAATTATAGTACAGAATAGAAAATTAGTGTTTTTTTAAAGCTTTTTTTCCTTTTATTCAGGTTTTTGTGATTTCATACTTTGTAATCCAAAAGAATAATATTAGCTTTTCTAAAATAGGGATTTCCAACTTTAATTGAATAGATGCTAATTTTAATTTCCTCAAAGACTTAATAACCTGGAAAAAATGCATTGCCGAGTGTAGGTGGTACGTTAATTTAGTTGGTAATGATTGATGTAGATGCTAAGGGAAAACTTCCCCTTTGCCCTTTAAAGGTTTGCTGAAAATCAGCTGACAGAAGGCAGATTAATAGGAGAAAAGGCATGCAAATTTTTATTAATGTGCCTGGGTTAATCAAATCACTCTGTGATTTCCCCCACCCCTCTTCCCCCACCAGCCCCCAACCCAGTGGTGTGTAGATGCTTAAATACCCTTCTTAGGTGAAAGGGAGCCAGGGAAGTGTGGAAGATTTTAGGAGAGTAGTAAATGATTTTTAGGGGTATTCAGTGGGCTTGGAGAACATACAATGGCCTGGGACAAAGTCTGCTTGTGGTTTGTGACAAAAGTCTGTCCAGGTACATGGATAGAATTTAGTCTTTCTTCCTGCGATATGAGTTCAGTTAATGAATACTCCAGGAAGGGACCAGAGGTAATTGTTTTCTTCTTTGGTGGGTCTGGAGTTTAGGCAGATAGGGGAATTTCTAAGAACTTCATCCTGTACTTTGGGAGAGACAAAGGATTGAGAGACAGGAGGAGGGGGAAGGTCTGAGAGACTTTGAGTCTTCTTCAGTTCAGCATGTCAAAGCATCATGTTTTGGGGTATTGGTTTCTGAGCCCCAACAATGGACTAGAGGAAAATGATTATGTAGCATGAGCCAGCTTATAATTCTACTAGATAGATTAGTCAACCTATTGGGTACTCAGTTTTAAAATTTTATTATGAGATTTTTTTTTTCAAAATTGTTTTTCATTTTTTCTATGAATTTCTAAAAGTTTTTTTAAAAACATTATCTTGATATACTTTAAACTTACAGAAAAGTTATAAGAATAACACAGGGAACTTCCTTATACTCTTAACTCAAGTTTACCAATTGTAAAACATTTCAAAGTTAATTGTTAACTTTTCTCTTTAATAAATATTTTTGAGCCTCTGCTATGTATGAGATCTTTAATATTTGGCCAAATGTCAATATTTAGTATTTGGTCAAATTAAAAGTTTTAAAATACTGTGCATTCATAATATGGGGCAATTTTATTTGAAAAATTAACAATTCTCTCACTATTAAAGCTACATTGTAAATTGATTTATCTGTCTTTTCCTTTTTGCCTTTTCCAAAGTATGTCTAGATTCATGTATTTCTGCTGATAAGAGACTCAAAGAGACTTGTTATGGTCCTTAATGTACTTCATTTTAATATCTTGTTCATATTTAAGTTTATTTGTTAGCGGTGGCTAATGACTTTGGAGGAGGGGCAAATCTTAAATAGGACAGGGTACCTTTTTTAAGGTAGAAACTGTAGTAATTCCATGATATGGAGGAAAATCCTTCATACCCTGTTGCTGCTTTACTAATCATAATGGTATATTTGTTTTCACCGATTTGGCTACAAGCAGCATTTAAAAATTACCAAACTATTTTTTATAAAAATCTTTATATATTTTGGAAGTAATAATGATTAGGGCTGCTACAAAATTACTCTTTCCTAATTATTTTTCTTTTGCACTGGAATAATAAGCAGAAATAAGGCTTTAGTCAATAAACCATTTTTTAAATTTATAGCTGCTACTCCAGTGGTAAACCATTGCTGAATGATGGCATGTTCTTTACCAAAATGTTATAATTTTGTGCGTTTCACAGCTTGGGCAGCACTAAAGCACTTTAGTTTTATGTTAAGTTTGATTCAAACAATTTTGACATAAACCTCTAAACTTTTTGTACTGTCTTAATTGCTTAATGTCTCTAATATTCTTATTGATATAAACATTTCTGTTTTAACTTTCTTCTAGTTCAATTTTTTTTTTTAACTTTTTTGCTTTTTAGGGGTTATATCAAAATTGGAGTATTTTTCTATCAGTAACATTTCCCAAAGTATGTTCTATGGAATTTTAGCTAATACTACATGCTACAAACCCCTCTCAGAGTTACAATACACATATTATACATGAAGCGCTTCGAGAAGGTCTTTGATAAAGACATTTGTTAGCTTTGTTTAACCCAGGTTTTCCCAAATATATTTACCTAATCCCTCATAAAAGGGAAATTTTTTCTCTATCATATACCAGTCATTTTTTTTTTGTGCTCAGCTAGGTTTAAATCCTTTAGTCCAGTGTTTCTCAAGTATATTTTATTAATTTTATGTAAATATATTTTAATACATTTGGGAATATTAAATGTTATTTGAAAAAAGTTCTGTGAGCAAATAAATTATCTCTCATTAATAGATCATGGACCTATCATACTCAAAGATCCTTATATGATATAATAATGGTTTCTAAACTTTTAATAAAAGAGTAGAACCCTTACTTAAAATTTTAATGTATATTTTAAAAACAGATATGTAAAACAGATTAAAAACAGGTAAAAGAGGAGCTGGTCTAGTTGAAGTGTGTTGAGGGACCTGAAATTTCTACAGAACCATTCTGAGGCTCTGAGGACCCCCACTCATCTACTCTGATCTATTATTTATTCCCAGCATTGGCAAACTAGGACCCACAGGTCAAATGTCACTGCCTACCATCTGTTTTAGTAAAATTTTACTAGAATACAGCCACTATCATTCTTGGCTATTTTTACCCTGCAGTGGAAGAATTGAGTAGTTGCAACAGAGACATTATGGTCCACAAAGCCTAAAATATTTACTCTTGGCTAGATGCAGTGGCTCACACCCGTAATCCCAGTGCTCTGGGAGGCTGAGGCAGGAGGATTACTTGAGCCCAGGAGTTCTAGGCTGCAGTGAACTGTGATTGAGCCACTGCACTCCATCCTGGGCAACGGAGTGAGACCCTGTCTCAAAAAAAAAAAAAAAAAAGAAAAAATTACTCTTGACCTTTTATACTAAAAAGTTTGCGGATCCCTTACTAGTCTGTCTCCCTGATGTTAGTTCATACAAATGAGAATCAGGATGTTAAAATATTTTAAAACAAATGCTACTCTTTTTTATCCATAATAATCCATTCTTGGGGCTATAAAGTTGTTAATTGTTTTGCCATCTAAACTCCTTTTGTGGCAGCTTAAGCCTTTTTTTTAAGATTGCCATTCTTACGAAGGAAAGAGGTAGTTACTCCATTTAATTTTGTCATTTGCAGATGGAGATTCAATCAAGTTTAAAATTATTACATTTCAAAAGTTGTAAACCTGTTTTTACAAGAAAATGGTTTTTAGCCTCTTTTCTTCGTATTGATTGTTTTGATTCAATGGAAATTTCCTAGAGTAATTTTAGAGCTTTACAGAAGTTTTCTTAGTGTTAGATTTTGCTTCTTTTGCGATTAATGCATTGTATGTGGTGGTTTGCAGTGGTATCATTGGTCGTAACCGAAAGGATTTCAAGAGATACTTATTTAACTTCATTGCTGCCATGCCTCTCGTAAGTTTAATTCATTAAAAATCTTATTTATATAGAAGAAATTTACAGCTTATTAAAATCTTTAAGGATTTTTACTTATTAAATGCTTTAAAGATTTATGATATTAAGTTCCTATTTCAAGTTTGGTTTTGTAATTCTAGTGTAATTTTTCATATAAACCTTTAAATAGGAAAATTAAAAGGAATTATGTTTGGGTTCAATTTCATTTATAGTGTGCACATATGTGGGGTGGTTTTTTTGTTTTTTTTTTTCTCAACCTTCAGGCCAGGTTTTCTTCAGTGTTTAGCAGCATCCCATTAGATGGCAGTAGCATCCCTCTTCCAGTTGTGACAACTAAAAATGTTTCCAGACATTGCCAGATTTGAAAGGGGAGGGTGTGTGGGGGGAATCACCCTGGTTGCTTTAGGCCGTGAACCATTTTAGTAACTTGAACTACTCATGTGGTTTAAGTTAAATTGGAATTTATGTTGTGAATTTATTAAAAATAGTTTAGTCTAAAACATAAGTGATTTTTGGTTCTTATTTTTATTTTATTGGCACTATAAGAATTTTAGTGTTCTAAATTTTGAAATAAAAAGGAGAAGCTTGGTTGTAAGATTCAGTTAGGTTGAAAATATGTCAGAAAATCTATTAATAGTTTAATAAAGCTCGAGGATGGACATACATAGTTTTTAGACCTCATAAAATACAAAATTGAGATAAGCAACATAGATATCCAAGACTGAGATTCAGCAGGAGACCAGTGTTTCATAAAGTTCCAAGTAAAGTACGATATACGGTAGAATTGAATTATATCAATTTGGATTATAAGTTATAAAAATCATTGGTTTGGGACACAGCAAATGATAGAGAAATAAATTATAATTTAGTAAGTAGAAACAAAGCAAAACCAATAATATTTGTTCGTTTATTTTAGATCTCTCTGGTTAATAGCTTCTTGAAGTATGGGTTAAATGAGCTTAAACTGTGCTTCCGAATAAGGCTCACTAAATACCTCTATGAGGAGTATCTTCAGTAAGTGATAACCTATTTTTTTTTTTGCTCAGTATTCTCCATAACAATAACCTATTTTTATATTAAAATATTTAAATTGAATATTTATGAATAATATTTATGAAACTGAGATATAGACATTTTTGTTATTTATTATATATGTTTTTCAAGAAAACTGCTCTTAGACACAGAAGCATATTGAGAAGGACCTCTCAGTTATTTGGAACCTAGTCCTGGCTGCTCCATAATTTGGCAAGTCATCATTCTCTGGACTTGCTTTCTTATCTCTAAAATAAATTAGGGCAATCTTTAGGGTCTCTTCTGGCTCCAGACTTTTCTGTTTCTATGTATTTGTACAAGGTGGTATAATGTGAATTTTTTTGTTTTGTTTTTAAAATAACTTGTTTTAAAATTATTTTCTTACTGTAATTTTAGAGCTTTCACATACTATAAAATGGGAAATCTGGACAACAGAATAGCTAATCCAGACCAGCTGCTTACACAAGATGTAGAAAAATTTTGTAATAGTGTAGTTGATCTGTATTCAAATCTTAGTAAGGTAAGTTTCTCTACTTTTTAAAAATTATTTGTTTAATTTGTTGAATTTTGATTCTAAGCAAATTTATATAGAATTGATTTGATGGATAGAACACTAGCATATAAATATTTAGTGCTTTTTATAATAAAATTAGAGTTGTTATAATAGTTTTGATTATAATTATTTAATTTCTTATATTATTTTTTGTGAGATACTTTGGCCAAGAACTGATAACTTAGTGTCATGTAAGGATTTTTGTAAGAATTTTACAGGTTGATAACAGTAAAAGCACAGAAATTTGAATTCTCACTTCTTGACCTGTGTAATTCCAGCTGTTGCTGGAGATTGTCAATTTATGTTTCTAATTCCACATTTATAACACTAGACTAGGACTTCCTTTCTGCCCATTTCTTTGCTTCAGTGTCTCTAATTTTAATAGATCATGTAAGTAGTAGTCAAAAAATTTTCACAAGATATAAGTTTAGTTCAGATTTCTAATTACTGTTTTTCCCCTTCTTCTCAGGATATTGCCAAAGCTCTTGATTCTGATTGGCCTTGACCAGTTTTCTTTTTTCCTGCTAATTTCTTTAGTTCTTGGGTTACTCATCTTATCTCACCACCAGTATTACAGCTTTTGCTATAGTCTTCTCATTAAGCCATCTTCTTTGCCATTACCTTCTGCATTGAGTATGACATGTAGTGAGCACCTGTCAGGTTGTCTACCCAGCATCCCGTCCCTCTTCATCTGAGATGCTCTGATTCTCACTCTAATTCACATGACTGCCCTTGGTCTGGGGTAGGAGCTTGTCTCAAACCGGAGTGATTATATCATCTTTGCCTCTGGTTACACAATTGACCCACATATCCAATCTTAGGAGAAAAAACGATATACAAGGGACTGGGTCACATTGTAAGAATAGGAATGTTCCTGCTTCAGCCATGTGGATGGAGGGAGGATAAGCAGTTCTTAGAAAAGAGACATATATCGACAAGAGTGTCTCCTCGTGCACAAGCCCACTACTAAGATACTTTTCCACTCATGCCAAACTTTGTTCTTTATTTAGCTCTCCAGAAGCCTTTCCTAACTGATCCCAAACTCTAGAAGTCTAACAACTACAAATAGTTCAGTAATCCAGCTTTCTTTTCTGCTCCCATTACCACACTTTAAAATTTTAAAATTTGTTTTCTGTGTGTGTACATGCATGTGGGGTTGGGGTATATGTAAAACTTTTCACGTAATTTTGTAGATATTATTATGTATTCTTTACATCTTAGCACTTGAGCAAGTCTATGACTCAGGTCTTGTCACCTCTGCAGCAGAGAAGAATATCCAATTAATTAGTTATAGTGGTGTTAGGCACTACAGTATGCTTACTGTTTTAAACATCTAATTGTTTGATCCCTGACTTATAAATTGTCGTTATTTTTGTTAATAACATTTAACTGTACTTGAATTTTACAAGTATCTCTAGCTTCTTGATAATTTATGAGGCAAAAAAGAAAAGAAAGGTCAATCTTAGTTAGTACAAGTCAATTAATAAACCAAGCCATCTGTTGCAGTAATAATGTGGATATTAGAAAGAGGCGGCTATAGTCTTAAAGTGAATGAACACAATTTGAGTTTCTTGAAAAACATTTCAAAACATATGCAACTGATGGTGCATCAGTTGTTGTCTATATGTATGAGGAGCAGAACATTAATATATTATTTTAGTTCTAGAAGCATGAGTTTTATATCACAAAATTAGATTCAGAGGCTCATGTATTTCCATATATAGATGATGTGATAAAGTAATAGAATCTGACAATATTAGAGCATGAAGAGCTTCTCACTTCACAGGTAAAGATATATAGAAACCAGAAAAGTTGGTAGAAGATTTGGGGTTACAACTTAGGTCATTTTATTTAGTGTCTTTATATTACATTGAGAAAGTACTAATGGTACTTCAGTAGTGGTTAATTATCACAGTAGAGCTATCTTAGTTAATGGAAAGTGATAAATATTTTTCCTACTTGATAGTCAGTAGACCTTGTTCAGGCTGTCTCCATTTTAAGTTTCTTGAGGTAAAAACTGTTATCTTTTGTGTATTGATCTACATACTATTATAGTTCATTATACATGGTGGGAACTCTACATGTTGATAATTATGTATTACATGTTTTTGTATTTAATATTTTGTATTAGCTATCATTCTAGTTATTTTGTTTTAATTTTGTGCATTCTAATATTTATCTTACAGCCATTTTTAGACATAGTTTTGTATATCTTTAAGTTAACAAGTGCAATTGGAGCTCAGGTGAGTCTACTTTTATTTTACCTTTAAATTGCTATAATACTGTGTCATTAATAGCTTAGTGCTCTATAAGAATTTTTGTATATCCCAAAGAATGTGTTTTCACATCATGTATGTAGCAAAATCTGGTTATAAAATAGTACTTTACTAAAGATTTAAAAAGGACTAATTTGGTTTTTTAATTTTCCTTAAGATAGATACTTGGAAAAATTTTGTGGCATTAAAAACCACATGCTTATTGTTGCAAAGTAATGTCTATAAAGAGATTTGGAGACAGCCATTTTAATATAAAATTCAAATGTTAAAACATCAATAGTACATTTAGAATGGGTATGACAGTTTCAAGAATATTTTTTAATAAAATAAATGGTTGGCTATTCCATGAGCCTTATCACCCAGTCTCTGATATTTGTGATGGCAAGAATCACCTTTAAATTTTCTTTGAGTTTCTCATTGAAATCTAACTTTAATGGTTTAATATGTAATGTTATTGTTATCTGCTTATAACACAATCATACAATAATGTGGTTGCTTTATGTATATATGTGTGTGTGTATGCATTTTGTAGTTGGTTAATAAATAATTTACATAGTGATTTTTGTTGCTTTCCAAAACACCAGGGAAGGCAGTTTTTTATTTGAATTTTTTTGTCCATCTTCCTAACTTTTTGCTATCTTGTGATCCAGATTTAATCATTCTTATAGCTTGTTTTACTATAAGCAAGTGAATAGGTCCAATCCCTCTTGTCTCTATGCTATAATATTTTTATGGTACTTACTACATTTTTATAATACTTAAATATGTTTCCACATCTTCCTGTTACCTGATTCTGCATTTCTTAAAGGCAAAAACTGTTCTATTTATCTCTTTGGTCCGTATTTGTAGTAGTTGTTGAAATGCATTAAATTGATCAGATTTAACTTTAAAAAATCTTGAATACATAACTATATTTCACATACATAGTGCTAGATTGTAGGAACAAAAAGATGAGTAAGACATAATTCCTGCTGAAGAGGAATTACAATATGGCAAAAGGGGTGGATATTCAATCAATAATAATGCCGTGTGATAAGTCCAGTAAGAGAAGTTTCAGTAAAGTATTTAGTGCCTGGAAGAATTGGAGTTGATATTTCAGCTACTTTGGGGAGCTACATAGGTGTCCATTGGATATGTCAGGCTTGCCAAACATAAGAGCAGCCTCACTGAATGGCATGTTCAGGTAAAATTCATTTTAGTATGACAGAGCATATGATATATATGGGGATGAGGGAGGAGCCTGTGATGAGCTTGGAAAGGTAAGCTTTGAAGCTTCTCTCTTGGGATGGTCAGTGGGTGATGAGGTCACTTACAAAGTTAGAAGGAACAGCAGCTGGAAGAAAGATGTCCAAGCAGGGAAAGGCAGGTAAGAGCTTGTCTGGGGGAATTGAACTTGAGGCATCTACACAGTAGTAAGGTGAAGATGTATGGTACTTACTTGGAAATAATATCTTGGGTTCATAAGACTGATAGGACTAGAGGTATAAATTTGGGATGAGAAGAGAGTTAAGGAAGGAACCTGAGGGCATATTAACATTCAAAGAGAAGACATAAAAGAGGTCTGAGAATTATTATGGAATATTAAGAGATTATCAGGAAGAGATCCAACAGAAGAGTGTTAGATGCCATAGAAAAAGTAGGAACTGCAGTTAGGAGTTTTTAGATGAGCAAGTGCAGGAGAGCTGAGAGTTGAGCTGCGGTGGTTGGAGAAGTATATGAGTAGTAAAAGTGTAGAGGCTAGTGTGAATTTTTTCAGAAAAGAAACAAGGGGGATAAATTAACCAAAGGAGCAATTTCTCTCAGTCACTGGGGTTAATTATAGAAGTGGTATATGTTCGCATCCAGTGAATTTATTGTGATATCCTAGAACTTTGTGTATCTTTCTCTCCCAATAATAATAGGGCCCAGCAAACATGATGGCCTACTTGGTTGTTTCTGGGCTATTCCTAACTCGACTTAGAAGACCCATTGGTAAGATGACAATAACTGAGCAAAAGTATGAAGGAGAATATAGATACGTTAATTCCAGGCTCATCACAAACAGGTAAGGAGAAATGTATTAAAGTTGTACTAAAAATCCATTTTTATGGATACTTGATGTAATTTATTTGACTCCAAAAAGTCTAGTAACACTGTTATTGAAATAGTGTACATATATGCTTGTTTTGAAAATATACGTTATAAAGGATTTTAGTTTTACAAAGTAGTAATCCTGCATATTTTGAACCGTTTTTCTTGTTATCCATGTAGTATCTATCCCGCATTCATCTGTTCATTACCTTCTGTTGACTAATTTTCTCTTAATTTAACTTTAAACATAGTCAACATGCAATTCAAATTCAAATTTACTTAAAATACTTCTTCAGAGAAAATTTTGTCTCAATTTATCCACAGATATATTTTACGACTGTTTGTAATGCTCAATAGTATTACTGTTTCAGTGCATGTTTCTCTATTTTCCAGATAGTTTTAAAATCTAAAATAGGAAGGAAAAGCATGAGCTTTGGAGCTAGCCGTACTGGTTTCAAAATCTACCTCTTCCACTTATCGATTACATATTATATGATTTTAGCAAATTATTCATACCCTCACTTTTCTTCTTTATAATAGGTGGATAATGTAGAATTATTATAATTAAATTTAATAACATATATAAACCTTCTAGTTTAGTTTTTGATGCAGAGAACGTACTAAATTTTCTCATGTTAAATCTGTCAACTTTGAGTCACTTTGAAGGTTCTAATGCTTAATACTCTATAGGCATTTACAAAATCACTTAGGAAATTACTGTTTTAATAGTTCCCCTTCCCTTATTTCTTTGGGTTGCTAAAATGGTACCAGTTTTATTTATTTGTTTATTTGTTTAGAGGCAAAGTCTTGCTCTGTCCCCTAGGCTGGAGTGCAGTGGTACGATCATAGCTCACTGCAACCTTGAACTCCCGGGCTCAAGCAGTCCTCCCACCTCAGCCTCCCAAATAGCTGAAACTACAGATGTGCTCCACTATGACTAGATAATTTTTATTTTTTGTAGAGATGAGGTCTCGCTATGTTGCCCAGGCTGGTCTTGAACTCCTGGCCTCAAGCGATCCTCCCGCCTTGGCCTCCCAAAGTGCTGGATTACAGGTGTGAGCCCATGCCAGGCCTAAAATGGTACCAGTTTTAGATGGGTTTTTGTGCTGTAGGACAGCAGAGGAATAGGAGGTTACGTAGAGAGGTGATTTGCCAAGTAAATGAAAGATGGTATCAGCTAGTATGCTTTTTACTTCAAGAAACAAAATATGAGTCATGACTTCAACAATAAGGACATTTCCTACTTCCCATAAGAATCCTAAAGACAGAGCAGTTCTAGGCACAGCTGATCACTGCTCTGACTCTTCTTTGATATTCTCTTGGCTCTGCCCTCCTTTGTATGCTGCCCTTCCTCAGGCTAATTCTTCTTGTGATCACAAGATGGCAAAAGCAGTTCCAGATTTCACGAGCCCCTCTCCCCTGCAAAAAGGTCCAGAAACAAAAAGGAGCCATCTCTTCTGTTGTCTCTTTAAGAGAGCAAAGAAGCCTTTCCCAGGAGTCCCATAGCTGACTTTCCCTCACATCTCATTGGCCAGAATTATCACTTGCCCATGCCTAAAGCCATCATACTGAAGTGATGGGCTTAGACCAGCTGGGACCCATACCCTGTGTATGGGGTTGAGCCCATTCCTATGGCATTAGGGTACACCGAAAAGGATAGATAACTTTAAGAAAATTGGGGTTCTTTTAGGAAGAAGGACACAGAAGAAAATAGATGTTGGATAGGCAGCCATCAGTATTCTAGGATGTTTTGTTGTTTTAGATTTTTCATTAGAGCTTAAATGATTCAATTCAGGAGGAGAATCCTTACCTCATCTTCCTCCATGGATAGGAGGTAGAAGGAAGTTTTAAAAAGTAATTGTAGGTATGTATTTGTGGGATTCTCATACTTGGGATTCTTACACCCTGGAGTTCTATATCATTGTGTCAAGGAAACCACGAAACACATGACAAATGTGATGCATCTTTATGGAAAGTTAATTTTACTTGAAGAGGTTGAAGTAGGAGGTACCTTGTTTTTATGAAAAAATACTTCAAAATACTTCCATTTTGAAGTAGAATATAAAATTCACATTTTTAAGGGAAAAAGACTTTAAAAACATTGGGTGTTTATTGAAGGCTGTTTCAACTGTACCTTCTAGACTTCTGTGTAAATATTTGCTTTCCTCTGCTGTAAGAGCTACTTAGCTGGGTAAGTTTACATCATACTTATACAGTGGAAAGACTATAAACTTTAGGGTCAGATATGAGTTATAATTTCAGCTCCTTGACTTGCTGGCTATGTGACTTTCACAGATTTGCTTAACTACGCTAAACTTTTCTTCATCTATAAAATGCCCTTTTTTTCTAGTCAACATGCTTGTGGGCCTTGTGTACCGATTCAGGCCAGCTCGAGAAAAGGAATTGCTGTGAGGATATGGTGGGGTTCCAGGGTTCCCTCCTAGGAGCTGGCACTGTGAAGTCATCAGGGCTTGGCCTGCTTTCCTTTCAAAGGTTGTGTGTTAAGGCATCACTACCCATCTTTTTCTAGCTGTTGTTTTTTCTCTCCCTCCTGTCTGGGTCTGTATTTTAACTTGTAGTCTATAATGTCTATCCCAGCCCTTTGTATATATCACCACAATTTCCTTCTGTGTCTTATTTGAAATTTCTGAGAATTAGCCCAGCATATCTTTCCCAGTCAGGCTACATAAGGTATAGGTTGCAGTCCAGTGTGTAATCCAGTCAGATGTGTTTTCCTGTGCTCCCGTTAGCTGAGCTAGGAGCAGGATCTCAGGTACAGACCATAGCTTGAGATAAACCAGATAAGCTCATAGTCACAAAATGTCCATTTAAATACAAAAGTTCAGTTATTAAATACTGTATTTCAATTATTTTTCAGGCATAGGTAACATTAAAATTAATTGCTGAATTATTTTCTTTAATAGTGAAGAAATTGCCTTTTACAATGGGAATAAAAGAGAAAAGCTGACAATCTACTCAGTCTTCCGAAAACTGGTAAGAAAGCATACTTGAGGCTCACGTGTTTATAGAAAGATTTTTTTTTTGGCCTATGCCAGGAGGTATATATATATAAAAATAAACATGTGTATATAAACATGTCTTATGTATGTGTGCATATCTTAAAGACATTTAAGTCTTAGCTATAAGGAATTTTAACATTATATTTTCAATAAAAATGAGATTAAGAACTATTTATAAAAATGGATAGATTTATTAAGATAATCTTCAGTGTATTTTTACAGAGCTTGCTTAGGGGTCTTATTAGTGATAAACTTAGTGACTCCCACAGAAAGAATTTGTTCCTGTAGCATTCATGAAAATACAGTGAAGATTATTACATAGAGCAGGACTGAGCAAACTTTTTCTGTAAAGGGCTGGATAGTATAATATATTTTAGGCTTTTCAGACTGTACAGTCTTTGTTGGAACTATTCAGCTCTGCTATTTAACAGTAGCCCTATATAATACATAAATGAGTGGATGTGGCTATGTTCTAATAAAACTTAACGTACGAAAACAAGTAGCAGGCTGGATTTGGACTGTGGGTCATAGTTTGCTGACTTTTTTTTTTTGTCTCTACAATTGCAGAAGGAAAGTTTGCTGACCTTTGATTTAGAATATAAACATTGTTTCTTGTGAAAGCTATACTTCAGTTTTTTATTTTCTTACCACTTAGCAAATTTGAATTCAAGTAATTTTATTTATTATCCATTCAGAAGATACTGAGTGCCATCTGGGTACCTGTGCTTGTTCCAGGTGCTCAAGATAATGGTGATGAACATGATGGATAAAATCCTGCCTTCAAGGAGCTTACATTTTAGTGGAAGTTTGAAGTTCGTGAAATTAAATATACATTTTAGATGATTTAGAAAGGTTAAAGAGGTTGTCATTTTAAATTATTTCAGAAATTGGGTTTTTACCGATATTTAACTTGACTGAACTTTTAGAGTGCTCACTGATAAAATGCATTTTAGGTAATTTTCCAGGGGGCTGCTGTTTATCAGCTTGCTTTTCATATTGCTCACTTATTCTCATCCTTTAGATTTGCAGCCCAGAGTTAACATCTTATTGAGGCTTTGCCTTCTCTGATGAGCCTATTAAAATGGCCTCCAAGAGTTTCTTCCTGTTTTAATCATCTGTTTCCTTAAAAGCATATACAGTCAGCCCTCCATATCTGTGGGTTCTGCATTCGTGGATTCAACCATCCACAGATTGAAAATATTTGGGAAAAAAAATTGTGTCTGTATTTAACATGTACAGACCTTTGTTTCTTGTCAGTATTCCCTAACAATATAACTATTAGTGTAACAACTATTTACATAGCATTTACATTGTATTAGGTATTATAAGTAATCTAGAGATGATTTAAAGTATACGGGAGGATGTGCTTAGGTTATACGCAAATACTACGTCATTTTATATCAGGGACTTGAGCATCTATGGGTTTTGGTATCTGAGGGAGATCCTAGAAGCAATTCCCCTTGGATACTGAAGGACTACTGTATTGCAATCTATAATTTTCTTGTTTGTTTACTAGTTATGTCTTTCATTAGAATGTGAATTCCATGAGCTCAGGGACCTTATTGTTCTATTCATTGTTAGATCTCCAGCTTGAGCACAGTGTCTGATGCATGATCGTCATTGAATAAATGTTCCAGACATTGGTCTAATTGCAGTTTATAAGCTACCCTGTACTTAGGAAGCCCAGATTTTAGTAGAGGAGACAGTAAATATATAAACAACTGGATGTTCTATATAATTTCAGGTGGTAATAAGTTCTGTGACCAAAAATGAAGCAGAATAGAAGGATAGATATGATGGGCTTATTGCCTGGTTGTTTTATCCAGAATGGCTAAGAAGGTCTTTCTTGAGGAGGTGACAGTTAGTGAGAAATCCACATGAAGTAAAGGAGTTAGTCACAAAATGTAAATATCTAGGAAGAGAGTATTCCTGGCAAAGGAAACAGCAAGAGGAAAGTCTTAAGACAGGAGCATGTTTAAGAAACCATTATTTCTGGAGCTCAGTAAGAAGGGGCAAAGTAGAAGCAGATGAACTTGAAAATAGAGCCCAGTGCCAGATCATGCAGGACCTTGAATAATCTGACAGATGGACAGTTTGAGAACACTAAAACTCCAGAATAAAAAACATTTTTGGGCTTGTAATTTTGAGATATTGCATGCTTACATTAAATCTGTAGAGTTGGGCTGTGTGGCATTGATTTACTTTAGCATTCAGCTCAGATTGGTTGTAATATATATAATTCTTATAGAAAGCATAGACCATGTGTCTCCACCAAAAGCAAAACATTGAATGTTAGTCTGGACGCAAGGCTAGTGTTTCACCCAAATTAGCTCATCCCTCTATTCTTTTGCTTCGGTTGTTGATCATTTTGGGGATATATGTATCTGACAGTATTGTGAACACAATAGCATTGTACTATTACACACAAGAGAAACAACCTTGTTAAAGTTGTTTATGTAATTTCCATTCTGTTTGCATAAAAATGGTTTCCGTAGTGTGTGTTTGGCATCTGCTCTGCGATTAACATTGTGCTCAATGAAGTGTCATGTACAATATAATCAGAAATCATAGGTGCTCGGTAAATATTTGTTGAATAAATGAATTATATAGTTTGTTTTATCCTCATGGTAGATTCATTTTTTTATACATAGAAAAATATTTTTACATTTTGTTTTTGTTTTCTGCCAGGTTGAACACCTACATAATTTCATTTTGTTTCGGTTCTCTATGGGCTTCATTGATAGTATAGTTGCCAAATGTAAGTATGTTTTAAAATACACAGTGCAATGAAATTTGTGGGAAAAGTGAAGTATTATTAATGTTTTAAATCTTAACTGTTCTGTTTTAGACTTTGCCACTGTAGTTGGTTACCTAGTTGTCAGTCGTCCTTTCTTAGATTTATCTCACCCTCGACATCTCAAGAGTACACATTCAGAACTTCTGGAGGTAAAGTAGTTATAATAAAATGAAAATTTAAAAATAAAAATAAAGTAAGCCTAGTTTATAATGTTAGAAATATAAGCGAAAACTAATATTTATTTCTTTTTAAGGATTACTATCAAAGTGGAAGAATGCTTTTGCGAATGTCTCAAGCTCTGGGTCGAATAGTTTTGGCTGGGCGTGAAATGACTAGATTAGCTGGGTAAGAATTGATAATAATGAGCAATTACAGAGAATAATTTTTAAAAATATGTTATCCTTAATGATTGTGCCCAGTTAAAGTTAAGGAGTGACATTTCCTATTCCAGGCAGCTGGTTTTGATAAAAGATTAAGGAAGATTTTTCTCTGACTGTGAACCTTTCATATTTACTGAAGATAGCTGTTTTAAGCCTTACACTAAATTAGTGGTTCTCAAACTGTTTGTTCTGTGGACACTGGTATTTGATAAGCTGGGAAATGTTGAATCATGGCAGTCTTTTCTTAATTCATGGAAAATTAAGTTAATGAATAGAATTTCTTCATTTGAACTTTTTTGTCCCCCACCATACATTTTTTTCTTAGATCTTTGATACTGGCAACCTAGCAAAACAGATGAGCAGAAATGAAGTTGATTTTAATGGAAAAAAAATGAGATGTTAACTCATGGTATCTGTAGCTGCAGTTGTAAATATGATCATATTGTCTAGTAGTAAAATTGTTCTTAGACCATATAATGGAATTAAATATTTTAGTATTTCAAACCCTAATACGAAGGGCGCAGTGTGGTGTAAAGAACAATGTAATATAAGAAGCACCACAACTTTTAGGTTACCTGAAGAAATGTGATGACTTAAGATCTTTCCTAGGCCTGGGATCCATCTTCACATTTCTTCCTCTTTTTTCCTCCTCCTTTCTTCCTGTGGCAGTTAAGGTCTTCATGGCAAGACAGAAGTTGTCAACTACTATGAGTAGTATCTTTCTCCTGAGAGTGCTAACATTATTCCTACTTGCTAATAACTTTTCTCATGCCTTCACAGTTCATGGCATGTGAGGTGCTTCTGCTCCTTTAGGAGGTTGGTTGATTGGTTGCTTGCTTGCTTTTTTCTTTTTCTTTCTTTCTGTCTTTCTTTCTTTTCTTTTCTTTCTTTCTTATCATTGAGGTGTGATTGAAAACTGTACATATTTAATGTATACAATTTGATGAATATGGGGATAAGTTATATACCTGTGAAACCATCCAGACCATAAACAAATCCATCACCTCCCAAGTTTCCTTTAGAAGGTTTCTGCTTAGTATTCACAGAAAAAATCCTGTTTTGTTCTTTGATAGATTACTTTCTCTTTTTACTGCTCAACCTCTTAGTTTTGATTTCTCTCTATTGCCACAGTGATTTCCATCTAATATTAAGAACTCTTTATCTTTTCCTCTCTTCAGAGTAAGAAAGAGGGAATCTTCCAGATTATTCCTTGTTTGCAGGGAGGCAACATGCATTTGGCATACATATAATATTGCCTACCTCAGATGGAAAGGTTACCTTTATATATGGCTTTGTAGGTCGCTCCAGGAAGAACTCAGGGTCCATACTTCCTGGGTCTAAGGAATGTATTAGCAGTAGTCCTTTTGTAATATCCTTAAGAAACTTCCTTAAAATTCTAGTAGCAAACAGCTATCTTAACTTGCCTGTTAATGAAGTATTTGTTGTGTTGGGAATCCTATGAAGCCTGTTCCCCTTATGAAACATGGGGAAACCTTATCCCCATGTTCCTGCTCTCCTACTGAAACATAATAAAACACGCATACTATCATTAAAACTTTACGTTAATGAGACTTCTTATAGGTTATTTCATTTATATTATAATTTTAGGACCTTCAGTTAAGCTTTATAAAAGATAAAATAATATTCTGGAGTTTTGATTATGGTTTCCTTTTTTAACAATTTTAGTTTTACCGCTCGGATTACAGAATTAATGCAAGTACTAAAGGATTTAAATAATGGCAAATATGAACGCACAATGGTCTCGCAACAGGAAAAGGGTAAATATGAATGTCACAGTTTGAGGTCACAGTTTTAAGTGTTTCCTGATGTAATGTGATGCTTTAATACTTATTTTCCATTTAAGGTATTGAAGGAGTAGAAGTCATTCCCTTGATACCTGGTGCTGGAGAAATCATTAATGCAGATAACATTATAAAGTACGTACAGAAAAAGGTTTTTAGCACCATAAACTTCGTAATAGCCTTTCTCTTTCAGCTTACAATTGCTTAGTGTTTAATTTAAAGTTACCCTCTTTTTTTTTTTTTAACAGCTTTGAGGTATCATTGACATAAAAATTGTATATATTTAAGGTGTACAACTTGACGTTTTGATATGTGTATACATTGTGAAATGATTACCACATTGCAGCTAATTAACTTATCTGTTACCTTAACATAGTTACCATTTTTGGGTATGTGTGGTGAGAATTTAATTTAGATCTATCTTAGCAAATTTCAAGTATACAATACAGTATTTTTAACTGTTGTCCCTATGCTGTATATGAGATCTCCAGAACTTACTCATCTTGTATCACCTAAACTTTGTACCCTTTGACCAACATCACCCCTTTTCCTCCTCCCCCTATCCCCTGGCAACCACCATTCTACTCTCTGCTTCTATGAGCTTGATTATTTTAGATTCCACATACAAATAAGATCATACAGTGTTTCTCTTTTTGTCTTGCTTATTTTGCTTAGCATAATGTCCTCCAACTCCATCCATATTGTTGCAAATAGCAGAATTTCCTTCTTTTTAAAGGCTGAATAATCTGTTGTATGTGTGGATATACATATACGTGTGTGTGTGGATATACACACATACACGCATTATATTTTCTTTATCCTTTCGTCAGTCAAAGGACATTTAGGTAGATTCCATATCTTGGCTATTGTAAATAATGTTGCAATGAACATGGGAGTGTATCTTTGAGATACTAATTTTATTTCCTTTGAGTATATACCCAGAGTGGGATTCCTGGATCATACGATATTTCCAATTTTTTGAGGAACCTCCAAACTGTTTTCTACAATGGCTGTACTAGTTTACATTCCTACCAACAATTTACAAGGGTTCCCTTTTCTCCACATCTTTGCCAACATTTATCTATTGTCTTTTTGGTGTTTGACATCCTAATAGGCATGAGGTGCTCATTGTGGTTTTGATTTGCAGTTGCCCGATGATTAGATGTGTTGGGCACCTTTTTCATATGCCTGTTGGCCATCTGAATCTTCTTTTAAGAAGTATTTATTTAGGTCCTTTGCCCATTTTTTAATGAGGTTATTTGTATTTTTGGTATTGAGTTGTATGAGTTCCTTATATACTTTAAAATTTTCCTCTCTTTATTAATTTCCTCTATAGATTTGATCATGTTCCTTTAGCAACGCCAAATGGAGATGTCTTGATCCGAGACCTTAATTTTGAAGTAAGTTTTTAAATTATCATATAAAAGCTTAAATCACCTTCAAAATGTGAACTGAAAAACTGTTGTCTGAATATTTAAGTTAATTTTAAGGCTTGACTTAGTCTCTAAATCCACAGAATTGGTTTAAAAAATAAGTGTTTGAATTAGAAATCTGTTTTTCTTAATTGATGGGACTTCAAAGTTTCAAATTCTGTCAAAAAACTTTTTGCAAATAAAGTCCATGTCAAGAGAGTCATAGAAGATATAGTTAATTGGAATCTCCAGTGTATATTTACAGGCAAATATATTTTTAGTCTCTTTAAATTAAAAAAAACTTATAGTTTGGTTGGTATTATTTTGACTGTGCAAGAGGATTTACACCTATAAAACAAAATACAGAATTTTTTATTAATATTACTGATGAAAACAGTGGAAGAGCAGCATAATAGCACTACAAATAGTCACTCACCCAGAACAAGTAAAATTTCATGCCAAATGAATACTGATGCTGATTCAATGTATTCTTTTAATGAAGTGGGATGTGGCAGGCCAAATTGAAAGGAAAAGACAAAAGAGTGTTTTTGTATGATTTGTAAGACTCACATATCTAAAGGTTACTATTGGTTATGTGTATGTTGTGACTTTATGAATGGTTCAGATCTGGAAATCTTGAAGATTAGTAACAAATTTCTATCATGTAGGCTGTCTTCCCAGTTCCAGATACCATTTCTCTAGAACAGCACTGTCCAATAGAACTTTATGTGATGGTGGAAGTGTTCTATATCTGCACTGTCCAGAACAATAGCCACGTGTGGATATTGAGCACTTAAAATGTGACTAGTACAGCTGAGGAACTGAATTTTAAATTGTATTTAATTTTGATTAATATAATTTTAAATTAAGTAGCCACATGTGACTGGTGGCTGCTGTATTGGACAGCACAGCTCTAGAATTCCTCTCTACATGCTTATGTCAATGGCCTTCTGTAATTTGTGTTTTATGTGGGGATTTTTTTTCCAGCAGCTTTCATTGAAGGAATATTGTCTGATAGTTTGTAAAATGAGTATAATTATTGGATTTGTTTTTAAATTGTTACAGTCTTAGGTAAGTCTTCAATTTTTCTGCTCTTAGTAATTTGTATTTATTAAGTACATCTCTACTTTCTTCTCAAGGAACTATAAAAATGGAAAATGTTAGTTATGCAAGTACTTTGAACTTATTCAACAATGCATATTATATTCATTATCATATTTATTTTAAAGCCAGGAAACACAAGAGGAACTACAGAAAATATAAATATAGTTGGTAAATTTTGAATGACTCCAAGTATCACAGAAGTGTTTTCTCAGTTGTAGGTACTCCATTTACTTGAGTGCTCCCTTGGCAAAGTAGGTAGCCAGGCTTGAGTTCCAGCAGCCCTTTTATTGCCACTATGCAAGGGTAAAAAGGAACATGAGACTTCTCTATTGAAGAATGCCTCTTAGCCCTTTCTCCCATTTTCCCTCACTTCTGTTTTTATGTACAAATAAAATATACCAACAATATAGGTAAACACGTGACTTAAGCATGATGAGAAGGGATTTGGGATCTGTATGTACAGATACACAGAGGAGATAGATCTTGATTATGTTCCATAACTACTTTGTTATAAGGTTACCACACTAAAGCAGTCACTTTCCTTTTAGTCCAAAGCCTTTTCTTTTCTTTTAGTCCAAATCTCTTATGTTTGAATTTAATATACTTCTGGCCAGTTCCTGTAATTTCACTTTATAGTCTTAAAAAGGTCCTTAATATTTTGCCCTTATTTTGGTTTCATGTGGAAAATCTTGAGTCCCCAGTTATGCCCCTACTCATTCAAGTTTTTTACTTTGTAACCATGTTCCTTACTACCTAGTGTCTAGCCTGTGATTCTTGTTTTCTCCTCCACTGGGAGCTGTTTCTTTGATTTCTGTCCTTTTGGTCCACTGTTAGGAACTCCTCTTCTATCTCTTTCTGATTTAAGGTATTCTAAATTAGACTTGGCTTTTTCACATTCATTCTGTCTTTCCATCATTTGTCCTAACAGCCTTTATATAGTCAACAAACATCCTTCAGTTCCTTGTAACCGCCAGTTATTTTCTACCCATCTGGTTCACTTGAAAATATGGATTTACTTCTCTTGGAAAGAGGCATAATAAAACTGAGACGTGGCCCCCAAAATAAATGGTTCCTACTTTATGATTCATTTGCCTTTTGGGTTACATTATAACCAAATAATAAAAGCTTCTTTGGGATAAGAGATTTTACACCTTTTTCCTTTATAAACTCCCCAGCGCAGGCATATTTATCTATCTCAATATTCTTTTGTGAGGTATATAGACTGAAGGGGCCCTAAGCAGTAACAACTTGCAGGTTGTAATGTAGGGATTAAAATAGTATTAATACTTTTTAACTTATTTAGATTTTTACATTTTCAGTAAGACATTTGTAGTGTTTAAAGAAACCAATAAGTCTTCATAAACAGCATACTTTTATATAATTCCTCTTTTATTTAAATCATTTATGTATAGAATTTTAAAATTTCTTATGGTAAATTTAAAGGAAATAGGGTTTATCAAGGAATGTTATTTTGGGGGAAGGTTTTTATTGGTAAAAATATGGTAACTCAAAGCATTTGTTGACCCAGTAAAGCAATCTAAAAGCCCCAATTAAACAGTGTTATTAAGGACTTAATTTTCAATAAAAGTTACCCTTGGCTTTTAATCTTAATTCAAGCACTCAAAAGTACATGTTTATAAATCTTTAATATGGAAAAATTACCACTGGCTTACCATGGCTGATGTCATAATTGGAAGTTTTATCCAACACTGCCAAAAGCCATAGAGTAAAGAAAAGTTAATGCTGAGTCTAAGACATTTGAACATAAGAGAGTACCTAAGGATTTCAGGTAAGTCTGGTTGTTATTTACATACATCATTACAAACTTGGGTTTTTAGGTTTTCTGGCATAATTCAGCAAATAGTATGGAGGAATTTTGTTGGAGGCAGGAATATCAGTGTAAACCACGAAGAGCAGTTAGAGGCAAAAGATAGATATGTGGCTGACATTACTCAAATAAAGCAGAGTAGTAGGGAACCACTTGATTAACAACTCCCTTAACCTTAGGATCTCCTAAGGGTGTCACTGTTATAATAGAGTACAGTTATTATATATAATAACCTTGCTTTATCAGGAATATTCAGTATATTCGATTTTCTAGGATAAGGAAATATGTAATTATTTAGAAAGAAGTCTATCTTTCTAGACTTTCTAGATATTTCTAGAAATGATTCTTTAAAATAATTTCTCAGAAAAAGTTCATTCATCTGGAAAAATCATTTATTATAGAATAGCTCATTCTCTAATGATGTGCATAATTGTGGTATTTTATTACAGATCAGCTATGTGTTAGACTAGCTCATTTCTTTTAAATTTTTAAAAGTTGTGATAAAAATATTTATAACATAAAATTAGCCTTTTTAACCATTTTTAAGTGCAGTTCAGTGGCATTAAGTACATTTACAATGTTATGCAACCATGACCACTGTCCATTTGCAGAACTTTTTCATCTTCCGAAATAAAAACTTTGTACCTGTTAAATAATAACTCCTCCCCACTTCCTTCCTCTCCCCAGCCCCTGAGAACTTCTTAATTCTTTCTGTCTTTGAAGTTGACTACTCCAGGTACCTCATATAAGTGGAATCATACAATACTTGCCCTTTTGTATCTGGCTTATTCCACTTAGCATGATGTTTTCAAGATTCATCTATGTTGTAGCATGTATCAGAATCTCCTTCTTTTTCAAGATTGAATACTGTTCCATTGTATGTATATACCACATTTTGCTTATGCATTCATTCTTTTGGGTTGCTTCCTCCTTTTGGCTCTCCATTTCATCACAGTAAAAGCCAAAATTCTTCCAATGGCTTACAATACCTTGCAGGAATTGCCTACCACTTCCCTATCCCACCTTATCTCTCTGATCCCATTTCCTACTGTTCTTCCCTCCTCATTCTTCTCCAGACAGATCAGCCTCCTTTCTGTTTTTTGGACAGGACAGGTACATTCCTGCTTCAGTGCTTTTGCACCAGCCTTTTGTGAGTAAAGGTGGGGCTGGAACAGTCTTCCTACAGATAAATCCTAATTTACTCCTTCTTTCAAAGTTTTGTCCAGTTGTCATTTTCAATGAGGTCTACTCTGACTACCTTAAAAATGCAACTTCCTCCACCCACTCCTAAGTTTCTTTACCCTGATGTATTTATTTTTTCATAGCACTTATTTTCTGACATTTAATTTGCTTATTTATTATGTATATTCTTTATTGTATATCTGTCCCCACCAGAATGTAAACCAGTAAGGGCAGTGATTCTTTTTTTTGTCTCTTTTATTCGTTAATGTAGCCCCATTGCCTAGAACAGAGCCTGATACAGAATATTCAATAAATATTTATTGAATGAACCTAAGGCTAACCAGCTTAAAAAATTTATCAAAGGCAGGTTACATAGCTACTAAAGTAACCCATATCTCTGTAATGTCTTCTTTCCTGTTGTGCTACATTGGTGTTTAATGTTGTATGCTAGAATTGTAACAGATTTTCTGATCCTTTATAGAGCTGATTATGGTCTTATAAGACCTATAAGCCTAGAATTTAACTACTTTTTCTCATTTATCTTGGTATTGTTGAAGAATAATTTAGTGGCACTTGTTAAATATTTAAGACGTACATACACTTTGATCCAACACTTCTAATTTCTAAGACTCGAATCTATAGAAACATTCTCACTAGTGCTTAAGTTTACTTGCTGACTCAGAGGCTTATTGGAGTATTATCTAAAGGAACAAAACAGTATGTAGATGACCTAAATATTTAACCCAAGGGGAGTGTTTAACTAAATTATGATATATCCTGCTATGGAAGGTACTGCGGGCATTAAAGGAATGGGGAGAATCTGAATATATACTGACCTGGAAGACTATCTGTGATGTATTGTTAAATAATAACAGCAAGTTGTAGAACAGTCTATAATACAGTTCCATTTTTTTAAAAAGAGACTGTGTGTGCACATGTATTTATTGTTTTCAAGAATTCTCAAATTTTTTTAAGCATTAGCTCTTTGTATCTTAAGTTGATGATATCAATCAGTAGTGATTTTTGGATGAAAAAATGCAACAGTAAAAATTGAAAGCAAACAAAAGTAAAACATCCCTTCGCCGTACCTCTTCACTGTTCTGCCTAACATCACATTTACAGACAAATATTTAATAGCTTTTAATTAGCAAAGGGCTATTTGACTCTAAGGAAATGTTCATTGCGTATATATTCATTTGATGTAATTAATTAATAGACTAATTTTCTTTCAGGTTCGTTCTGGTGCCAATGTTCTAATTTGTGGTCCAAATGGCTGTGGAAAGAGTTCACTATTCCGTGTTCTTGGTGAAGTAAGTACAGGTTGGCCTCAAAATTTTGCAGTCTTGTTTTGTCATGCTATCTGCCACATTGTGAATTTTACAATTCCTCCTCCCTTCTCTCCTTTCATTTTAAAGTTATGGCCTCTTTTTGGAGGACGTCTAACTAAACCTGAGAGAGGAAAGTTATTTTATGTTCCTCAGGTAAGAACCAGTTTGGGTTATTTTGATTTAAAGATCTTTTTATTTATTTAAAAAATACTAATTTCCAATGACTTTGCTCTGCCGCTATCAGAGACCATATATGACGCTTGGAACACTTCGAGACCAAGTGATATATCCAGATGGAAGAGAAGATCAGAAAAAGAAGGGAATATCCGACCTAGTAAGGGAATATTTATGTCCTAGATCTACTAAAAATACTCCATTAATCAGTTAAGTATTTTAAATGCCACATAGTTTATCCTAACCTGTAAAGCCTTCCAAAGCCATTAATTACAACTTTCCAGGTTGAGGTAAGATGATAACCACTTTGGCTGAATATGAATCATTTGCAGTGTTTAGCCTTACTGTTACACTACTGTTTGTTTCTGATTGCCCTCATCTAATTATGTGCGATAGTGTTACTCTCTAAGCTGCCAGACATATTTTGCCGAGGTTAGTGTAGACAGGAGCTGAAAGGTTCCGGGCCGCCTTGTGCCACATTCTTTCTGAAGTGGTGTTGACAATGGAATTATAGTGAGTCCAGTTTAAAAATAAAGCATTTGAAAATGTTTGTTTATATTAAGCTTGGTTTCATCTTTAATCATTTTGCTGAAAGGTACTGAAGGAATACTTAGACAATGTCCAGTTGGGTCATATCCTTGAACGTGAAGGAGGTTGGGACAGTGTTCAGGATTGGATGGATGTACTTAGTGGTGGAGAAAAGCAAAGAATGGCGGTAAGTATATTCTGAAGACATCGCACAAAAATGCAACTGGTAAAGTCACTCTTAGAGTCCAGCATTTTGATTACTCAAGACACAAGGTTTTATTTTATCTTTTATCTTTTTATTTAGCAATTGTCTTAGTATGGATTAGTTTAAATGATAAAGTGCTTGAAAATGTTTAACTTGCATGTACATTTGGAATTCTGAAAAATTCATAAATATACTGCCAGTACCTGTGAAAGGAAAAGCTGCAGATCCAATTGTTTACCATTAATCCATTTTTCTAAAAGTTAGGGGAAACTTTGTAATTCATTGATCCTGAGATATATGGTAATCCTGGTTGGATTACAAAATTTCTTGCAGTGTCTTTTCCTGATAGACATCTCTTTTGTCTCACTTGAACTGTATTTGTTCTTTATTCTGTTCTTGCCATTTCCCTCCATTATTATATGTATCATTGTTTCAAGGCTCAGTATCTACTACTCTTAAAGTTATTTAGAATTCTTAAATTTTCCTAGTATAAAGAAGCATTTGAAAGGAACTGTTTTAATTTTTATGATGACTAAATTGATCCCAAACCAAAAATATATACTAAACACTACATATAAAGACTGATACTTTGGATACTCTGTCAAGAGGGGTAACTTTATACAGTGTCATTTTTTTTTTAACTATTCATATCATAGTTTGAGTAGATCTAAAGGATTTTTTCCCTCAGAGTGTTAGCCTTATGGAAATTAGAGAAAATTATACCCAAAAGAAAGAAAGCAAAAGAACTGGCTTATGGCAGCATTTCTTACCCATTCTCTTCAGGTTATATTCTACCTTTTTGTTGCCTCCTGTTCCTTGATTCTGAAGGCTGTTTTTCCCAAAATCACACCCACGCTATATGAAGTTAATATTAACCTATTAATATTAATGTGTTTTGTGTAATGTGTTTTGCCTGGCTAGTGCTGTAACATGAGATTAATCTGGTGTGAACAATGAATCATAAACAAAAGAAAAGAGATATTAGCTATACTCACAATGGAAATTGGGCTGAAGGAGTGAAAATTTGAAATGACTGGGCATTTCTACAGTCAATTTAGAAGAAGACTATAGAAATAACTGCAAGTCAAGAAAACAAATTTAAATTTCTTTACTATGACCTCAAAGAAATTGGAAGGATATGGTTCACAAATGGACACAATGGAAACTCAGAGAAAGAATAATAAATGTGCTTAATTAAGGAATTCTTTGTGTGTGGTATAAAGGTACAGAGGGGGGTAGTTTTTATTAGAAATTCAAGAGTGTGCCTAGAGCAACAGGAGGATATTTTGGAAGAGTAAGGGAATGGGGGGGAAGAGTCCTGTAAAACCAGACGAACCATTATAGAGTTGTTTGGGAAATGGGAAGAACTCACCCATGGCACTGCTGCACATATAACTAGAGCATGACCAAGCCATTGGCAGGGCATGTTCTGTATAAGCCAATGTTTAGGAAATCGAATGTAAAGTTTAAAAGAGGGCCTATTGTTTTGTTTCATAGGGGAGGAAGAGAAGGTTAATGCAACAAATATTAACATTGGTGCATTTAGGTAAAGATTGTGTATGTGTGTTCATTTTATTTTTTCAGTGTTTTGGTAGGATTGAAAATTGTCAAAGTTAAAACATTGGGGGAAAAGTAGACGTAATTTTTAGGAAGAACAGACTTGAAATGCCCAACTACTTAAAACAATGAACCTGTAAGAGTGAAAGTTGTTGTAAAACAAATGAACCAAAGAATCCCTTAGATAAGAAACGTCAGGATTTGAATTTGGCACATAAGAGGGAATGCAATAATGGTATTGAACAAAGGGAGGTCCAGTGAGCAGATTTTAAGTCCCCTTTTTTTTTTCTTTTTTTTCTTTATTTTTAAAATTTTATGTGTCATCCTTACTCAGGGGCCATGATAATCTTCTCTGTATCATTCCAATTTTAGTATATGTGCTGCCAAAATGAGCACTTAAGTCCCTTTTAAAAGTCCCTTGAAAAAAGTCAGCATAAATGTAGGGAAATAAGATTATTAATCCATTATTTTAACAGTGAAAAAAATTAAATGGTATAGTTTCGGTAGTATTAGCTTGAGAGTCTCCTCTGTGCAAGGCACTGTGCTAGGTGCTTGCCCTTATAATCTAGGTAGGAGTTACAAATAGTCACTGTAATGCCAGGCAGCCTTCAATTATAGCTACAAGGAAAGTGCACTGGATAATGATGAGGGAAAAATTGGTTTCGGACGGCAGATCCTTTTTAATCCTCCCAACAGCCCTGAAAAGTCTGGTACAGACAGGGGAAGACGTGGAGTGCTTAAGCAGCTTCCTAATACCATGCAGCTACTAAGTGGTAGAGCTGAGATTCAAGTGCAGGGGTGTATGACACCAGAGCTCTTGCTCTAAGCCAGTACCTTATATTGCCCTCAATGTGCAGGTGGGCTGTCTTCCCAGTTCTCCTCTCTCATTGTCCCTTGAAGCCTCTGGTGACATTTCCTTTCTTTCCATGGCACTCATTTGGGCCCAGCCATCATGAGCTGGAATTGCTCCAGCTAATATCATAAGTTGGCATATCTTATTCTGTGACCAAAAGTTACCTTTTCCACTCCATTATTCTTGCTCTTCCAATTTAGTAACGAGTTTTCTTATTTTGAATTATGAAAAAGTATATATGATAGAAAAGTTGGAATATTTATTACAGTATCAAGGGGGCCAAACCCCTTTACCAGAGATACCACTGTTAGAAAATTTTTAGTGTTTTTTTAAAATTTGTTCTTGTAAATCTTTTCCTTTTACCTTAAATTGACACTATGCTCCTTCTTCAAACTCCGTGAGATCTCTAGAATATTGATTCCTCCCTTTTCTTACAATGGATTGCTCTCCTTCTGACTTTGCCTCCTTTCCTGCCCAGTGCAGACTACATAATCCAGGGCTTGACACATAGGAGATGACTCAGGATATATTTCTTAAAGGAATGAACAAATGATCCCTTCCTCTTAACTTCTTTCTTTCTTTTTGTTTCATCGTATTACCTAAACCCCAACCCAAGAACAGTTGTTTGCCTTGGCATTTCTCTACCCAGGCTTCATAGCACAGCTGGAAAAAAATCAGTGATACAGGTATGGATCAATGCCACGACGCTTTCGTGGTTTCCAACCTTAGAGGGGCTCACAGCATGTCTTGGCTGTCATTTTACTTATTTTTACCTCTCTCTCTCTCGTTTTTCATGATAATCATTTAAAAACTACCAATCTTAGGTTCTTTACCTCGTTACTTACCCTACCACGCTTGACAGAATAACCTACCTTCTACTTGTTAAAGAAGAAAGGGAGTTATTTCAGTTCAGTGACAGATACTTTGTATCGAGTGCTTGGGAGGTGGCGGACAGTGTGCCAGGCACTTTGCACAGGTTATCTCACTTACCCTCTCAGCAGTCCTGTGACATGGGGACTGTGGCTGCCTTGTTTCACAGAGGAAATTGAACTTTAATGCGATTAAGTAGGTTGCCAAGCAAAGACAACTAGTTAAAGCTGGTGGGGGAGGCTTGTCAAGCTCAGGAACACTATGCAATTCCAGTGTTCGTATACTTACTCACTTTACAACGTTCTTGTATTGTGGCATCAAGTAGCTGACAGCAAAGAGGGGGAGAGAGGGAGACGTTTGATGAGAAAATGCCCACACAGCGTGGCAAGAGTAGCGATTAAGGCATGCAGAGTCCCATGGGAGCGCAGAGGTGCGGCGTTTGTGGAGTGCCTTCACATAACCATTCCTCTTCATTAACTTCACACCGCTCTGTCCTGACCTCCCTGCATCCACTGTCCGTGGAGGATATGCCACCCTTCCTCTCGAGGAAGGCTAATGCCTCCACCTGTGTTTTATGGACCCTCCCTCTCTGACTTTATTACATACCTTCCCTTCAGGTATGACCCCTTCTCCAACCCACACCTACGTTTTACCTCTTCTAGTCCTTCTCTTTCAGAAACACATTTTCAGGTCTCTCTGATCTAAAATGCAAAAGCTACCTTACTCAAAAGTCCCCTCTGGTCTGTACCTTTCATTTTCTGCACAGTTGAACAACTTGTTAGGGTGTACTTACTGCTTCCCCTTCCTCACCTCAGACAAATAGATACAAACCCCAAGAAAGCTGTTTGTTTTAGTCATTCATTTCTCAAATACTTGCATGTTAGCCATATATGTGTTGAGTATAGAGTAGTGATTAAAACAGAGTCTCTGCTTTTGTGAATCTTATAGCCTAGGTAGGTAGACAAAGAAAGACAAACACACAATTCAGAATATATGAAGTGCTGCAGACATTTTGCAGAAAGGACCTGCTTGGGTTGGGGTTAGGGATCAGGGTAGGTTTGTCTGAGAAGGTGACATTAAGCAGAAATTTGAAAGACAAAAGAAGCAGAATAAGGCATTTGAGACACAAGGAAAGAATGACGTGTGCTAAGCCTCTAAAGCCTACACCTTGTTCCTAGCGGTTGAGAGGAGGCGATGTTGAGGTTAGACAGTGAGTAGGAACAAGATTGTGCTGGGCCTTGTAGGCCACAGTACGGAGTTTGAATTTTATGCCAAGTGAAGTGGGAAGTTGTTGAAGGGTTTTAAGCCAAAGAATGAAGTTCTCTGATGCACATTTCTGAGAGATTCTCTCTGGTTACATGAAGAGTGGCGTGGAGAGGAGCAGAAGAGGAGGTCGGAGGCTGTGTGTGGTCATTGGCCAGGAGATGAGTGTGCTCTGGACTAAGGGCATGTTGGAGATGAGGGAAAGTGAGTGGACTTTAAACTCCGCATGACTTACTTGAATGGACTTTTTAGTCCATTGTAAAAATGGGGGCAGGGATGGAAGGGAGGAGGAGAAGGGAAGGACCAGGAGGACTCCTGGCTTTCCAGCTTGAGCGACTATTGGATGGCGTCATTTTCTGAAATGTCCAAGAATACAGGAGGAATGGATTTTAGGGGGGGATATCTAGAAGATGCATTTGAATTTTAGACGTTTAAAGTCCGAGAATCTTGTGAGATTTCCAAGTAGAGAGTCAAATAGGAATTTTTGTATGTCAGTCTGGAAATTAGAGAAGTGTGGGTGAGAGATACATTTTGGGAGTTTGTAGAAGGTAAATAGTACTTGAAATTGTGAGATCGGATGAGATCACTCAGAGAGATACAATATAGGGAAAAAGAGAAGGGGACCTAGAAGTTAGCCCTGAGGAGCTCCCACATTTAATGGTCAAGTGGAAGAGAAAGTGCTGGAAAAGAAACTTAGAAAGCATCCTAAGAAGTGGAAGGAAACATAGGAGCATGGTTTCACGATCACTTTCTCAAGAAGGAGGGAGTGATCATCTGAGTAGAGTGCTGCAGAGGAGATAAATTGGGTAAGGAGAGAAAAGTGTCCCTTGGTCTTACAACATGGAGATCCTTGTTGGGGGCAGATGACAAATTGGAATATTTATTAGACAAAGGATCAGAATAAACAATCCCTAGAAAATAAAATACATGTGGAAAATAAATATGGGAAATGTTCATCATTCCTGATAATCAAGAAATGTAAGCTATAACAATCTTGATGTTAATTTTTATTTATAAAATTATGAAAGGCTTTAAAAATGAGCACACCAGTACTGAAAACAGGGATATAAAACAAGTAAATAAAAAATTATTGGTGGGAATATTAATTGGTACCATTACTTAAGCAACAATATGTTTAAGATAAAGACCTTTTGGCACCTTAGCCATCTACAGTCTGAATTCTAATGTTTGGTTAAAACATATACTCTCTAATCTTGTTTGTTTAGTGAACTTTCTTCAGTGCTAGTTTGAAACTCCCATCTCTCATCAGTCTTAAAGTTTTTGTTTTACTCTGAGCAATAAATATTTCCCGTGAATTACATTTTCCTCTTTGTTCAAGATGACAATAAAAACAATAATGTTTGTTTATGTTGTTTCTATTTCTGGAAAGTACGTTTTTTGAGTTAGAATAATTTTTACACTTTTGCTTGATCAGACTTCAAATGCATATTTAAAGTCAGTTTATTTTCGCTTATTAATTTTAGTTCTGTGTGTGTTTTATTCAAAATATTTCTTTTTATACTTCAGATGGCAAGATTATTTTATCACAAACCCCAGTTTGCCATTTTGGATGAATGCACAAGTGCAGTTAGTGTGGATGTGGAAGGCTACATTTATAGTCATTGTCGAAAGGTGAGTGGCAGGTTCTCAGTGTGAGGGGCTGCATCCCCCTGCCCCGCTTTCCCTGTGTCCAGCCAAATATCTATCCAAAGAGAAGATTCCAAGTTATTAAATAACAAAATTTCTATCTAATAAAGATTTTTAAACTAATAATTAGTAGAAATAAAAGAAAAAGAATTATAAATGCATTCTGTATGTAATTTTCTTTAGTCATTTCTTAGATATGAAACTATATTTTAATATATGGCCCTTTACCTCATTAGTTATACTCAGAGTTAATAAACTGGTCTTTTCTTCATCTGTTCTATTAACTTTACCTAAACATCATTTTTTTAATCAAGAAAATTCAACAATAATTATTTGGTAATTTTTAATTCATCCATTTTATTCTCTGGCCTGAGCAATATTTTACCAAAGCTACTTTTAGTAGCCAAGTCTGTGGCTGTCTACTTTGGTTCTATTCTTTAAGTAATTATTCAGTAGTCTCAGTTTTTTTCTTTTCTTTGAGAAATTGATGCCACCATCTATACACTTGTTAGATTTTGAGAAAACGAGTAGTATATCCCAACTGTTTTATAGTTTCTATGTAAGAAATGAGGTATAGAAGTATTTTAACATTTTGTACCTGTTCTTTGGGAGTTTACAATAAGTATAGAAGGTCATGTTGCACATATATAGTATGAATTCCTATGGTTTAAAGTGTGTTCATGGATTAGCAGCATCAGTCACATGGGAGTTTGTTAGAAATGCAGAATTTCAAGCTTTACTAAATCAGAATCTGCATTTTAACAAAATTCCTAGATGATTCAAATGTACATTAAAGTTTGAGAAACACTGGTGTAATGATAAAAGAATAAATTTGCTACATTCATTTTTGTATGAAGAGTTTACTGATTTTATCTCTTGAATGGTTTATTTCCTATTCTTGAAGCAGTTTTGGTAATATATAATTTTTTATTCATTTGTTCATATTGGTTTTCAAATTTATAGGTATTAGAGATCTGTTTGTGGTATTCTCATATACATAGAACCAGGTAGTCCGTATTTGATCAATGATTTTAGTGGCTCTTCGCTGGTAATTTTGACCATGTGATTTCCTCTTAGGTTCCAGCTATAGGATATAAGTCCCCACCTAAGATTGTATAAATTCTATAAAACATAGGTTTCATTTAAAAGAAGAAAGTTCAAATGGGGGCCCAGTGATAATTTAAATTAAATTACTATGATAAACTTTAAACATGTATAAACATAAAATGAGGTGTGAACTCCTTAAGCTTAGAGCTCTTTTACAACTACAAAACTAATACAAATTTACAAATTAAATATAGACAAAACTTAAACACAATTTTGAATTTGCAGCATTAAAGAGACCTATGATACTGTTATACTGAAACTAAACCACTGGTTTGGAATTTTATTATGGAAGATAGAATCTGAGGTCCAGATTTTCTATTTTGAATTTTGCTTTTGAATTTTGACTTAAGTAATTCTAATATAAAGAATGCCTGCATTAAGTAGATATCTAATCCGATTATTATAGAATCATGAATAGAGAAATAATATCTGAAATGAGCTTTCAAGAATCAGAAGTGTTGTACAGTTGAAATGTATGTTTCATATTAATATACTTATTACTATTAATACACTGTTAATATACTTATTTTATCATGCAGTTCCTAATTTAAGAACCTTTTCACAAGGAGACCAAACTTATGACACATTAAGTTTTAAGTTATATCACTTTGTGCAAGCAGAAGTGTAAACACAAATGTGGACACTTAAATGTCATGGTAAAAATGATCCAGAATATACTTATGCTGATTTTTTAAAAAATTATCGTCAAAATGAAAAAATTAAGAAATTATTATGGAAATTTCCTGGATACCCTAGGCATGTATGTCAGCCTTGAGATATTCATTTTGAGAAACAGTGACCTAGACCAGGATTTCTCAGCCTCAGCACTACTGACATTTTGGCTGGATAATTCTTAGTTTGGGGGAGGAAGCTGTCTTGTGCATTGTAGGATGTTTGGCAGCATCTCTGGCCTTCACCCATTAGATGCCAGTAGTGCCCTCAATTGTTACAACTAAAAATGTCTCCAGACACTGCCAAATGTACCCTGAGGCAGCCATCCCCAACCTTTTTGGCACCAGGGACCAGTTTCATGGAAGACAATTTTTCCACAGATTGTGGGGTGGGAGGAAATGTTTCGGGATGATTCAAGTGCATTACATTTGTTGAGCAGTCAAACCTCTCTGCTAATGATAATCTGTATTTGCATCCTCTCCCCAGCGCTGGCATCACCGCCTCAGCTCCACCTCAGATCGTCAGGCATTAGATTCTCATAAGAAGCACGCAACCTAGATCCCTCGCATGCACAGTTTACAGTAGGGTTCGCACTCCTGTGAGAATCTAATGCCACCACTGATCTGAGCTTATGCGGTGATACCAGCAATGGGGAGCATCTGTAAATACAGATGAAGCTTCGCTCGCCTCCTGCTGTGTGGCCTGGTTCCTAACAGGCTGGTACTGGTCCGCAGTCTGGGGGTTGGATACCACAGCCCTGAGGGAAAAAGTTACCCCTACCCCCATTCCCAGTTGAGAACCACTGATCCAGAGCAACTATGGTTGTGTCAGTGTTTTTCTGAAAATCTGAAGTATAGATCTATAAATCCTTATTTATAGTCTAAAATCCAGAAAACTTTTAAAACCAGAATATTTTAATAATTTTGTAGCAAGCTTGCTGGGTAACAAAACCCAGCCTGAACTAACAAAAGATATTTAAAATCTTTGTCTCAATGTCAGTGTCCATATGTGTGGTTGCAGAAACATTCATGTGTTTAATTACAGAATTCTGCCTCAGAACCCTCCGGGGGTGTTAAATAATACATTTACAAATTCCAAGACACATTGTAAAATAAGAGTTTCCAATAGGGGATTATGACCCTGTATTTGAGAAGCAAGTTGACTGTAGACAGTGCTATACTGTGAATTTTTCCTAATTTTAACCTTTTGCTATTTTTATCTTTACATTTTTTTCATATATTTTTCACAATAAAATAGGAAACATGCTAGGAGATATATTTTTTGCACCAAACAAAATAATATACTTAATGCCAGTACCTGTTAGTTTTTATTATGTGGTTGATGGCCACATATAATTAGTATAAACGTTAGGCATCGGTTATAATTTTTTCTCTTTGACGTTGATTTTTAACTATAGCCACTGAAGACAGTCATCTTGACAGCTTAAAATATATGGACTAGTTTAATTTGCGACTCTCCATTATTGACATAAACCCAAATCATTTTCTTTGTATTAGGTTGGCATAACTCTCTTCACTGTGTCACATAGAAAATCTCTTTGGAAACACCATGAGGTTTGTATTTTTTTCATTGAATGGTACAGTGAAAGTTTATTATATTTAAATGTGTGAATTCAGGTGAATATGGTTTTATTATCGATTTCATGGTGTGTATTCCCTTATAAACATATACCTTAAGGGAAAAAAGTGATTTTATTTGTTTTATAAAATAAAATAGAATTTTCTTAAATATTGTAGTTGTTAGTTTTGAAAGCTACAATCCCTAGTATGTATGAGAGATATTAGAGAACTAGTTAGTGGTTCTCCACTTTTATAAATGACTATTGTATAGTAACTGACTGAAATTTGCATAATCTTATAACAAATATAGCTAAGTAAACTTTTTCTTATCCAGTATTGACAGAGGAGGGAAATGTCTTCAGAAGAATTAGATGGCAAAAAATTGAGGGGCATTTTTAGTAGAGGCCAGGACTGCAAGGGGGAGATTGAATAATCAGTCAGTCAGCCAGCTGTGTTTATCATTGCACTGTAATAAATAGCACTCATTAGGTAGTCACTGTAATTTACAAAGATCTTCTAGTAAGTTTACATTGGTACAGATGTATTATTATTCTGGGGCTCCAGCAGTGTCATTCTCACTGTGGCAGTTCTTTTCAACTCTTAATGTAAAGTGCTCAAAACTTGAAAGTAAACCTAGTTTGATTTCTTTTATTTTCTTTCCTTCCTTCTTCTTTCCTCCTTCCCTCTTTCCTTTCTTCTTCTTTCCTTTCTTCTTTCTTTCTTTTTTTTCTTCCTAAATGATGCAAAAATTTTAGGTAAAAGAAAGGGTTTGAGAAAAATTGGAACAATGGTAAGGGTATCTTGCCCCACAAAATATGTACCTTATTAAGCACCTTTTTTGCCAGTTTTGGGCTGTCAAGAGGGATGCAGATTACAGTTTTTACCCTCAAGAACCTTGTGGTTTCAACTGTCACCTGATAGTCTACAGGTGATAAAATGAAGAGCATGGGATTTGAAGTCAGAAAGCCTGGGTTCAGGCATCACTCTTTCTAGCCACAATTGCTTCCTTTGTATAATGAAGTTATTGATCCTTGCCTACTTATTTCTTACATTACCATGAGGATCAAAGAAGTAGCCTATATGAAAGTACTTAATAAAATGTAATGAAATTCTATATAGCTTTTAAAAATAGCTTTTATTATTTTATGGCATATTATAATTTGTCCATTTTTCATGAGTTAAACAGGAACTTGAATAAATAGAAATCAAGGTAGCAGTTTAAAATACACCCAAGCCTTTGTGTTTTCGTAGAAGTTGATAAACATTATAGCCATAGGACATTGAGAGGATTGGGTTTCACCTTTCCTCTTCTTTTGCAGGTATAGATAGACAAATAGCAAAATAATCATCAGACCAGTGATCATGTGTGAAGGAGGGGGGCACAAAGAACTGGAATGTTAGAGGCCAGAATAGCTAAGAAATAGCAATACAGAAAATGGAAAAACAAAAATCTTTCTGTAAATAAAAAGCCACTAAGTAAAAACAGAAGCTTTTGTAGCTGCTGTCCTAAGTGTCTTCAGAGGATAGGATATATAGGCACTTTGTATAGCTCTTTTTCCCCTCTGCTAAATCAAAAAACAAATAAAAAGCCTAAGTTAGCAATTCCTAGCTGATCTAGGAAATCAGGCTAAAGAAAGTAATAAAGACTGCCCTATTTGAACAGTCTTGCATTTAGCACGGTTTACCCAGCTGGGAGCTTAGATCCTTGGTGGTGGAGTTGCAGAAGCATTCTAATTTGTGGGATACTTATAGATTTGATTCCCTTAAAATAAGAAGGAGATCTGTATTTTAGTTTTCATATATCCAATCCTAGTTACTGATTTTTTTCCCCTTCTTTCCCACAGTACTACCTGCATATGGATGGCAGAGGCAATTATGAATTTAAACAGATAACAGAAGATACAGTTGAGTTTGGCTCTTAGAGAAATCTGGAGAACTGTACCTACTTCAATGAAATAATTACAGAATACACTTAGAAATACAAAGTACATTGTAAAATAAAGTTGAGCTTGTTTTTTTAAAAAACAAAGCAACAAATTAACTAGATATAGAATAATCAAGAAGTTGTTAAAACATTTAATATTATATAGGATATTGCTAATTGTGTATATGTTGGTTTAATTATTAATATGTACTAAGAATGTCCTTATTCTTGTGGTTAAAAACCTGCCTAAATTAAATTGGGCTTAAATCAGTGAAACCTGATTCATCCTGGGATGTAAACCATTTGAAGTCAGGTAATTTGACTTTTATGGCTCTATCTTTTCCTTCAATGAAGAACCCTATTTAAAACTGGGGTCATCACTTGTCCTGTTCTAACAAGATAGTTTTGAATTTCATTTTCTTGTGCCCCATGGTATTGGGAAACAAACAAATCATAATGTATTATTAAAATATGTAACTTCATTGCATAATAGCATTTATTACACAGTGGCAGATTTCTTTAGCTGCCACAGTTATACTCGTTCCTTGTATATGTCTTGGAGTGCATTTGACTCCAGGAAAGCCATTTGGATTTTCTTTAGTTTAATGATAAATATGCCCCTCTCAGTCTGCAGTATTGAGTTGTTTGAGGTGGTATAACAAAAGTGTATGTGCAGTCGTGCTTACGAGAGGGTGGTTACTATGTGTCACACCTAATCTTCCCAATGTTTGGGATATTAAAACACAAAGTCCTTACAGGTCAAACTCAAGGTCTTCTGAAAGTTTTAGATTTTTTTAAAGAATTGGACAGATTTGTGGGTGTTATAAGCCTATTCATTAGAAGTGTGGTGGTTATGCGGTGTTAAACTCCAGATGAGCCATAGGAATGCACTACGTGGAGTAATGCACTGAGTATGCAATGCTATCACTGTCTTTGACCATGATTTTATGTCTAAAAATATGTTATAAAATTATTATGTGCATGGGTGAATTATGTTTCCCAGGCACTGGTTTATCTTTGTGAATCTTGAAGAACTTTTTAATATTTGGATTATTATGTTGAACTATCCTAACAGAAGATAATTTCAGTTTACCGAACCACCATTAATGACTACATGTATTATTTTGCACAGGGAGAACTGAAACAGTATAATCAATAAGCTAGATATGAAATCAGTTTTATCAAACTGGGGTTCACAAAGGGACATTTTATATTCTTGTTTCTGCATAACTGGTTTTGTTTTTTGCAGAATTAACTAAAACAATCATCGGCTACCGAAATAAATTTGATGTACTGATTCCATAATAAGTAACATTCGATTTTTACCACTTCTCTTTAGCATACTTGTATACTTACTTATTTTCTGTTCAGATTAAAAAAAGTCGGATATCCTATACAACCTTTGTGTGTTATTTTTTAATTCTGGTATCTAAATACTGAGTAGTTCATATATAGTTCAGTCTTGACTTGAAAGCATACATAGTTTAGTCTTGACTTGAAAAACACAAAAATAAATTAAATTCACAAAACACTTTAGCACCCAATGTCAAATGTGGTTTTTAATTGAATGAATTTCAAATGAATTTCAAATCTGCATTGTACCTGACAAATACCAGATAGCCAGGACACCTCAAAAGATATTATCAATCTTGGGGAAAAATTTTAAGGCATGGGGAAGTCTCAGATTTTCAGAATTCTGGATTACCCTAAACCTACTAATAGAAGTACTCTCCTAGCTGCCTCCTAATTGCTTTTGTAATGGGTTCTTGCCATTAAAAAACCCAATTTGGGCTTAAAAATTTTTTTTTCTTCCTTTCTTATTTAACATATATTAAAATAGAGGAAGATCCTTCTGGAGAATCACTGTGTACCTTAGCATTATGGCAGTTCTAAGAAGGCCTATAATAAAGAAATCCAGCATTTCCAAAACATGGTTGTCCATAGAACGTCTTTTTCTACCTACTTCCTGTTAACATCATCCATGAATTACATTGGGAAATGGCAATTTAATCTGAAGAATAAACCAAAGAATAAGAACTTTCATCCATGAGCAACATACTGCATCCCAGATGTATCACTCTGTATTTTAATACCAAGTTTCCACTTTTTATATAATGAGAAAATAGATATGTGAACAACCTTGGTAGTTTGCTGTGCATTAAATGAATAAAATGTGTTTAGGGTTTGCACTTTCCCCCCTCTGTTAATGATTAACATTCGGCTTAAAACTGGTGATATTACAGCATCTATCATTTCCTTATATAATTTTTTAGCTCTTAAACTTGGTGTTTATAACCATAATTGGTACCTAGAAGCAGAGTGAATTTTCTTCTCCTGTCAGGTGGACATTAGCAGTTAGTTGTAGGAAGCTGTTTACTTTTTAAAAAACCTATATTAGTAATTTTTCCTTTGTGAGGAATTGGAATGTTCTGATCTTTTCTATAAACGTATGCATGTCACTTAAAAAAAATCTAGTACCCAAAAACCTGAAAAATAGTTCCTTCCAAACCCCTAAGGGCAACCATTATAAACTCTTCTATTTAATAATTGGGATAATTGCAACTTAATATTTAAACAACATGCCTACATTGCTATTTCTTAATTTGTCAATTTTAGACATTCCCTACCACCAATGTTCCTACCACATCCTCCCTAGATAGTTAAAGCATTTTTAAAAATTAATTAATTTATTTATTTATTTATTTTTGAGACAGAGTCTTGCTCTTTCACCCTGGCTAGAGTGCAGTGGCATCATCATAGCTCCCTGCAACCTCAAACTCCTGGGCTCAAGTGCTGCTCCTGCCTCAGCCTCCCGAGCAGCTGGGACTGCAGGCACATGCCATCACGCCTGGCTAATTTTTCTATTTTTAGTAGAGACAGGGTCTCCCTCTTGCTCTCGAACTTCTGAGCTCAAGCGGTCCTCCCACTTCGGCCTCCCAGAGTGCTAGGATTACAGGCGTGAGCCACCGCACCCAGCCAAAAATTTGTAAACATTTTCCTGCTGTATATGTACAAAAAAGTCCATTAATTCAAGCTCGGTGAGTTTTTAAGAAAGTATGCATGGTCATAACCACCCCCCAAATGAATAGAACATTGTCACTCCTCCTTCCTGTCTTCTTCCAATTATTAGCTCCTGACTTCTGTCATGTAAGTTAGTTTTGCCTGTTTTTGGACTTTATGCCCTTTTGTATATAGCTTCTTCCCCTCAGTGTTGTGAGACTGATCCATTGTAAGTGTGACAATAGTTCCTTCACTTTTATTGCTGTGTAATATTTAATTACAGGCCATCCCTGACTTACAGTGGTTCGATTTATGAGTTTTTGGCTTTACAATGGGTTTATCAGGGTATTAAATACATTTTCGACTTACCGTATTTTCGACTTACGATGGGTTTGTTGGGACGCAGCCCCATCGTAGTAAGTCGAGGAGCATGAATAGGCCATACTTTATTTATTCAACCATTGATGGACATTGGGTTGTTTTCTGTTTAGAGCTTTTAGGAATAGTTCTTACAAACATTCTTATCCATGTCTTCTGGTGCACATGTGTGGGCACTTTTAGAATGGAATGAGTTCAGTTTGTTACGCACTGCCAAAATTGTAACATTTTTATATTCCTACCGTAAGTGTAGAAGCACTCCATTTTTCCTGGTTTTTGCCAATACTTGGTATTGTCAGTGTTTTCTTTCTAATTTTATTTTTACTTAATGCATCTTAGCTATCAACAGCAACTCATCATGGTTTCATTTTGCATTTACCTGATGACTAATGAGGTTGAACTCATTTCATGTTTATTGTCTGATCTAGATATCCTCTTTTTTGAAGTGCCCCATTTAAAAAAATGTCCTATTGATATTTCAGAGATTCTTTATATATTCTGGATATGAGTCCTTTATTAGATATAAATGTTCCAATATTGGACAGAGTAGACTTTAAGACTGAACATTTCTAGAAATGAAGGACACTTCATAATGATAAAAGGGTTAACTTTTTGAGTATATTGCTTTTTGAGTTAAGAATACATAACAATTCTTAATTTGTATATACCTAATAACATAGGCTCAAAACACATAAAAACTGACAGAACTAAGAAAAAAGTAGATAAATGCACAATTTTTTAGAGGGAGACTAATGTACCTCATGGTAGCTGATAGAACATACCAAAAAAAAAAAAATCCGAAAAACACACCACACATAGATATTTGAACACAACCAACTTGATCTTATTGACATATGCATACATCTGGCAATTGCAGAATTCTTCCAATCTCTGAACATGACAAGTCCCTCCATTTATTTAAGACTTCTTTCATTTCTGTCAGTAATGTTTTATAGTTTTCTGTGTGGAGGTCTTACACATTTTATTAGCTTTATTCTTAGGCATTTGATGTTTGTTGATTCTAACTGGTATCTTTTTAACACTTTATTTTCTAATTGTTGGTACAGCATAAAAATGCAGTTGATTTGTGCATATTGATCTTTGTGGCAGATTGTCTTTTCCAAAGATGGTCCCATAAACATATATCCCATCCCACCTGGTCTTTTTTACAGTGTGGTGTCAATATTCTCCATGGAGAAGTAGGTCTGTATTCCCTCCCTTGAGCCTGCAAACCTTTGTAACTTCTTGTGTTAAGTTGGGGGCTTTGGGGGTTGATTAAGGAAGTGACAAGATCACAAGAGGCAGTAACACACAAGCTTTTTTTGGGTGGTGCTTGGACAGGGTTGCATGAGAGGGGAAGTCCCTCCCAGTAAGAGTCCTCTTAGGGATAATGGCATGGGACCACTGCCCATAAGGGCAATAGGGCAAGGGAAATCCCAGAAGGAAAGGGGAAGCCAGAGGGGCTTTTATGTCTCGGTGATGTCATTCAGCAATAAGGTATGGAGTCTCTGGGTCACAAAGGGCTACAAAGGGCTGCAAAGGGCAGCAGCAGTTTGGGGTCCTTTATAGCTACAGGCTTTGTCTCATTTTTGGTTAGCAGATGTCGAATGTGGTTTTGTAGAGTATGTAAAGTAGGTATGCACTAATTGGCTACAAATACTTTTTTTGGAACCATATTTAAATCAATTGGAGGTGTGAGAATTTGAGTTTGGCATAAGCAGGCTTTGGGGTAGTGGTCCTAGCCTGTTGTGAAGAAGTGAACAGCCTGGGGGCCATCTCCAGCTCCTTTAAAGAATGTCTGCAACCAAAAGTGTGCAGCAGAAGTTCTAGTTAAATCGTTTTAATAGTCTGTACTCTCTAATGCATATGTAATACTGTCTGCTGCAGAGCCAAGTAGAGAACTGTTTCCTTTCCTACTTCTTTTCCCTCTAGAGTCTGGTCGCCTTCCTTTTTTTTAAACCTTGCCGTATCTGCCATAATTACCATACTAGATGATAATCCTTAATTATTTCCAGTCGTGCCATCCTATCAGTCTTGTGTTACTTTCTGTGGATGTTCTTCCAGGCCTTCTGTCCTCCTTCACTCTTGGACTGGTGGTTATTTAGGCTGGCTGGGCTGTCAGCCTGGCACTGAGCTGTCTTGCATTGGGCCCCCTGTCTTCCTCTGTTTTTACTTTACTCCCTTTAGTGGAACATGTCATATAGTAGCATCCTGGAAAAGGGTGCATGGGAGGAAAATCATTTGAAGTTTTGTATGTCTGAAAATATCCCTATTCTGTTATACTTGGTGGAAAGTTCAGGTAGGATGAATTTATACTGAAGATCATTTTCCCTTAAATTTTTTTCAATAGTCATGGTCCTCTTATATGTGTTTACTTATATTCAGTTTGCTGCTGAGAAGTTCAGTATTCTGATTCTTGTTCCTTTGCACATGATGATGACTACTGCTTTTTCTCCTCCTTCCTGCCTGCCTTGCTCGGTGCCTCTCCCTATCCCCACCTCTCAAGAATGGCCTCTGCCATATCTGGCAAGTCCTAGTGTCCTCTTGAGAGCTCTGTGAAGGCGAGTTAATTTTCTTCTCTCCTTTTCTTCCTCTGCACACATAGGATATGGATTAATATCCTCACTCCTTTTCTTTTTGTCCCTATGGATTTAAACTTTTTAAAGTTTGCTTAGTACGTTATAGCAGGGTACTGGAAAGGAGAGGATGAACATGTGTTTCACATTTAACTGGAAGTCCATAAAGACTTTGAAGTCCCTATGTTTATATTTTTTTCACAAAAGATTGCTTATTTTAGTATTAAAGAGAATGGTATATTTAAGAATATTCCAAGTGAATAATTGGGTCATGATTCTGGGATGTTCTTTAGAGCGTAATTTTTCACGGTGATTATGTATAGCAGACTCAAGACGTTTAATTTCTTTGAAATTTCTGTTAACTCATGTAAAGCTCCTTTTGCTAGTTCTTAGAATGGAAGGGCAAGCTCTGTGATGTCATTATGGTTCTCTGAACATGCTTTTTAAAAAATTAGCAATCATCCTAAATAAAAATGTCTATAGCCAATACTTTAAAAGCTGTCTTGTTTTTTTAAAAGATTAATTAGTCCAACTCTATTTAGCCAAAGTCATTTGCCAAGTAACTCTGACTAGAATGCTTGAGGTAATACCATACTCCAAACTTTGTCAAACACACATTTATTTTTGGCATTATCTATGACCAAGATAATGTTTTAATGATGCAGGCATTCCCTCTTCCTGGAACACTTTGCACACTTTCCCCCCTGTGCCTGGCTAACTCTGGGTCCTTCAGCTGATATTTTAGATAACCCTTCCAAGTCCAAGTTAGATGGCTCCCCGTGAGTTCCCCAAAACACCCTACTTTCCCTATTATAACATTTATGTTCTATTGTAATTGCTTGACATTTTACTCCACAAATATGTTAGCTCCACAGGAGCTGAGGTTATATCTGTCATTTAAATCAAATCCATAATGTCTGGCACATAGTAGGTGCTTAGTATTAGAATAAATTAACGAACAAATAAATGAATTCAAGTGCATAAGCATGGTTCTTGCCAAGGAAATTACGATAGGTAAGCAACTATTCATGTAATATTAAGAGTTGTAAGACTGTAGCAAGGAAGTAGAAAGAATGCAGTGGGAATCCAGGAGATGAAAGCTCGGAGTGAGGTCCAAGAAACACTATAAATAGTTTTAAAGACTGGGTAGCTAGAAGCAAGGCCCGTGAATCAGTGGAATTGAGGCAGGAAAGCTTTTGGTCTTTAGAAAGCTGTGGATTAAGGCAGAGTTCCTCAAAGTATTGTATTTGAAAAAATGTAGTATTTTTAATATGATCATGACTCTGCTTGTACTTTTGACTTGGCTTCATAACTTGCTAATATTTAAGTTTAATAAATGGCATCTTCTCTTCAAGGCTGTGCAATTCTATCCATTGGTGAGGTGTCTGTCTCCCTTCTCCACGCCCCACCAATCCCCCTTTGTGAAGGAAATCAGGAGTAGGGGTTAAATGATTGGGGAGGCATATAGAGCAGAGTTTCTCAGACTTCAGTGTGCATACCAATCACCTAGGAAACACAGATTCTGATTCAATAGATGTGGGGTAAAGCCCAAGAATTTCCATTTCCAACTAGTTTTCAAATGATGCTAAAGCTGCTGTCCCAGACCAAATTTTAAGTGGAAGGGTTTGGGGTGGGAGCTTCAGCTATGGACTAAAGAGACCATCACAGGTGGAAATGCAGAAACCTGGAGACATGTCCCTTCATTCTTAATCACTTACAAGTATTTTGGTTTCTGTTTACAATTCCTTTAGTGCTTTCATAATTCAGTCTGAACATTCTAGTTAAGTTGTCTGTCCTTCTCAGGAACTCAAGATGGCGCCACAATCTTAGTCATAAAGGACACCTAGACTAGTCCCAGATGTTAATACACGCAAAGGAAAAAGCATTTCCTGCCTCTCTTGAGTGTTACATCTCATATTCTGTGGCCTGAAATATGCTCAAAGAAGACAAATTACTTTGCAGGTGGAGCATAGCTTTTTGTTGGTTTTTGAAAATCAGGCTGAATAAAGATTGTCATCTCAAGAACCTTTTCCTTAAAGCTCTTTTAGATCCCTATTTTAAATGTTTATTAAATTTTATATATTCAAGATGAATTGGAATTCCCAGTTTCAAAATTGCTGGATTTTTTTTTTAGTATTTTCATTTTACCCACAGAAAGTGATTTTTATTTAAGTGTTAATTATTGATGCTATAATAATGAATAATCATAGAATTTAAGCTAAAAGGGGCTGAAGATCTTTAGACCAATTAGCTCACTTGACCAAAAAACAGGCCTCCCATTTTTGCTTAAGCTTTCTTGAAAGAGTTTCTGTTCCTTGCAGCAGGAAAAATCCTAACAGACCTATATGTGACAAACCTTCATAGGGAGTTTGCTGTCTACAGATGGAGGCTCTCATCTATGTTCTATGTATTCCTTAATTTATTTTGGCTTCGGAGCAGGTTGCATTCTGACCTCTCTAAGGTCTGGGAATGCCCCATTTGGGTCTGTAGCTATTCCCAGACTCTCTTTGCAGTAAATAGTAAACACATGTTGCTGACTGTGGTCATTAATAGATCAAGCTAGTGGTTCTCAAACTTTAGTGGGCATTAGAATCACTTGAAGGGCTTCTTGTTAAAACACAGATTCAGGTCAGGTGCGGTGGCTCATGCCTGTAATTCTAGCTCTCTAGGAGGCCAAGGAGGGAGGGTCACTTGAGCTCAGAGGATTTTGCAAAAAATAGAAAAGTTAGCAGGGTGTGGTGGTGCATACCTGTAGTTCCAGCTACTTGGGAGGCTGAGGCAGGAGGATCGCTTGAGCACAGGAGTTTGAGGTTGCAGTGACCTATGATGATGCCACTGCACCCTAGCCAGGGTGACAGAGCGAGACCCTATCTCAAAAACAACAACAAAAAAGATTTATTATTTTTAAAAAAAACAGATTCAGTAAGTCTAAGGTTAAGACTATACTACTAGGTTCTCAGGTGACATTAATGCTGCTGGTCTGGGGGACTATACTTTAAGAACCATTGGATTAAACTAACATTGGAACAAAGCAATGGTTTGTAAATGTCCAGGAAAATGAACAAAATTTCTTCAGGGAATCAGATATGCACACAAGATTTAATCTTTGTCACTATGCAGATAGCTTTTCCTTAAAAGGAAATAGCATGGCTTACCTGTTGATAGGGAAAAAGGGAATATTAAAAATATGGGCAGTTGGGCACCCAGGTGCGGGGCCAAATGTAGCGGGATGAGCGTGGGGTGGTCAGGAAGGCATAGGGGCCTGCTGCACAGGGTGGCGACCAGCACATGGCCGGGTCTAGGAAGAATCAGGCTCCTCTTCCACCTTCCCACCAAGTCCCTTCACAACAGCTGCTGAGTGAAATGCCACCATTGCTCTCATTTTTTTTTTCATTTTAGGAGTATGACTTGGTAAAATATTATTATGAATCATTGGCAATTTAATGTGAATCATTTTAAAATTCTTTCTCCAGTTGGAATGTTGGTGGGATCATGTCCTTGCAAATATCCATCTGCAATTTTTCCCAGGTCTGTCCTTTACCCTTGACCCTTCCCCCATTTAGTCAGCTCAGCATTCTGTGATTGTTGTCTCTGGAAGGGACACAGCAGCTGAAAGCAGAGAAAAGTCTGAACCAGCAGGACCAGTGCATAGACAACAGATTTAAAAGAGAACAAGGCAACAAGTAAGAACGAGGCTTCCCCACCCCAGCCCACCACCCTCAGACTGGAAAAGGATTTCCCAAGCTGGAGGGCAAGATTAGAAGGCAGTGACAGTGGTGGTTGGGTGTGGACTTGTACACAACTGCAGGGAAGAAGTGGATGTCCAGGGGGAGTTACCAAATTGCTTGGGGTGGTTTCTACCATCTGGTAGAAAGGAGGCCTAAGTTAAAAATTAAATCAAGTGTTAGAGAAATGAAGAAAATTATGATTACTGCACACATGGGCTCTGTACCCCTATTTGTACCACTGTGGAGGCCTTGTGTGGGGAAATCCTGAAGACCCGTGGTTCTGGAGCTGGGAGTGAGGGGCTAAAGGATGAAGGGCTGGGCAGAAGGCTCCTGGTGTGTGGACTGGCCTGTGCTGAGCAGCCTTTTGGTGTTCACATTCCCAGGACAAGGAATCAAGTGCTGAGATTATATCTGTCATTTAAATGCAGCCAGGAAGGATCAGGACCAGCTCATATCCACCTCCTCCTTGAAGCATTTGTGGATCCCCACAAAAGAATGTGGTCATTCCCTCCTTGGACTCCCAGAGAGAGCTGGTGAAGGAGAACTGGTAGAAAATCATTTACTTTGCATCCGGTGCAAGGCCTAGGTCACTGTCAGTCAGCAGGGTTGGAAGTCAGGCAGAAAAGCTAGCCACAGAGTAAGGGACAGCAAGGACAAGCTGGAATCAGCTGGCACCTCTGTGTCTCTCTCCACATCTAGCCATGCTGACCTTCTAACGGCTGCTGCTTCGCGTCTCCTGTCCAAGTCTTGTGCAGATTTCTCTTTTGGTTAATCATAATCTAGAACCATACAGGTAAGAAGATTCTGAGAAATGTGGTTCCAGATTAGCCAAATTGCCACACTATAAACCCCCCATAGAACCCTTTTGGAGAGTTGAGAACAATGACCATGAAAACATAATTTATATATTTAAAAGGATTACTTTGATTGCTGTGAGGAAAATAGACTGTAGAGGACCAACTGTGGTCATGGGAGGCCAGCCAGGAGGCTGCTGCAGTCTTCGTGGGAGAGCAGAGCGGCTTGAAGTAGAGGGAGCACAGAGAAGGAGGTGACCTGTGGAACTGGGGTGTATTTAAAAGGTAGAGTTGGCAGCTTCGCCCATGGGTTGAATGTGGCATAGAGAAGTCAATGGTGACACCACGGGTTTCAGCCTGAGCCAATGGTGGTGCTATATATTGAGATGAGAAAGACTGGGGGAGAAATGGGTTTTGGGGTTGGGAGAAATTACAAATTCTCCTTGGACATATTGAGATTGAGATGCCTGTTAGAAATCCACATAAAGAGGTTGTGTAAGCAGCTGTACAGTGCCGCGCTGGAGTTTAGGAAAGAGGTCGGGGGCTGTGATATACGTCTGGCAGTCCTCAGCCTGCAGATGCTACGGGCACACAGCACGAAGGAGCTAGATAACAGCCGTGGCCTGGGCACAGTGCCCAGAGAGTGATTATTGGTAGAGAATGTGTTTGAGCACTAAGGTAATCCGACATTTAGAAGTTGGAAAGAAGAGGATGGTGTCCAAGAAGGAATAGGAAGTGAGGAGAAAATCTAGATGAGGGCTTCCATGGGGTCAAAGAAAGATTGTTTTTTTAAGATAGAAAATAAGGAAGTCATCAGCAGAGTAAATAGACAACCTACAGAATGGGAGAAAATATTTGCAAACTATACATCCAATAAAGGGCTAATATCCAGAATCTACAAAGAACTCAAACAAATCAGCAAGAAAAAAACAATCCCATTAAAAAGTGGACAAAAGACATGAACAAAAGTTTTTCAAAAGAAGATAGACAAATGGCCAAAAACATGAAAAAATACTCAAAATCACCACTCATCAGGGAAATGCAAATTAAAACTACAATGAGATACGACGTTACCCCCGTTAGAATGGCCATTATTAAAAAGTCAAAAAACAATAAATGCTGGTGTGGATGCAGAGAGAGAGGAACGCTTATACACTGTTGGTGGGACTGCAAATTAGTACAACCTCTATGGAAAACAGTATGGAGATTTCTCAAAGAAATAAATATAGACTTACTATTTGATCCAGCAATCCCACTACTGGGTATCTACTCAAAGGAAAAGAAGTCATTTTATCAGAAAGACACCTGCACGTGAATGTTTATTGCATCACAATTCACATTGCAAAGATGTGGAATCAACCTAAGTGCCCATCAATTGATGAGAGGGTAAAGAAAATGTGGTATATATAAACCATGGAGTACTACTCTGCCATAAAAAGGAATGAAATAATGTCATTTGCAGCAACTTTGATGGAACTGGAGACCATTATCCTAAGTGAATTATCTCAGGAACGGAAAAACAAACACCACATGTACTCTCTAATAATTGGGAGCTAATCAATGGGCACAAAGAGATGTAAAGGTCATAGGAAACCAAGGAGGGGGGAGGGTGGGTGGGAAGTGAGGGATAAAAACTTACCTATTGGGACAATGAACACTATTCTGGTGACAGGCACACTTAGAGCCCCAACTTAAGCATTATACAAGGTGTCCATGTAACAAACATTTGTACCCCCTTAATATTTTGAAATTTTAAAACATTTAAAAATTTTTAAAAAAGAAAATAATGCAGTATGTTAGTATTCTGATAGGAATGATCAAATAAGACACTTATAGGGATGGAAGGGGGATAATTTCAGTGATAAAGGCATTTTTAAGTAGTTGGGAAGGCACTAAAATGGAGTGTTATTTTACATTATAAGTTTTTTATATTATAAGTTTACATTATAGGCACCTTCTTCCTTTATGTTTACACTCATGGTCAATGCTTATACCACATCAGTTAGGGTGCTTTTGACTGCAAGTAACAGAAAACCTGACTCAGCTTGCTTAATCAATTAGTTGGATTATGTCCAGTGAAAAGTCCACAGGTAGGGACTTTGGGCAAGGCTTGATCTAGCAGCTTAGTGATGTCACCAAAGACTTAGCTTCTGTCCATCACTCTGCACTGCTCTCTAATATGGCAGCTCCGTTTAAAGCTGGCTCCCTTTGTGGTATCAAGAAGTCTTGGGGCTATAAGTTTCTTCATTATGTTCATCAAGAAAGACAGCATCTCACCATTTCCACAAAAGACTCTGAGATTCACTCTTCTTACCCTTGGTTAGGTCAGGTGCCTACCCTCAAACCAATCTCTGCAGCTGTGACGAAGGAATGTGCTAGTTGGAAAACCAGAATCCCCTGGACCCCAGTTGAAAAGCAAGGGCTACAGGAAAGGAGAACTAGCGTCTATTACACACATCCAAATGAAAGTCATACTATGTTATAACAATACTAAACACTCTCAGGCAACTGTTGGAGGAAAATGATGCATGTTAAATACACGTGTCCTAGAACAGGTAAATAGAGCATTTGGGAATGAGTTTATTTACTATTTGATGGATAGAGATAATTATTTCTTTGTTTATTTAAGAGGCAGGTTAGAATATAGGCCATCAGCTGTAACTAAGCTAAAATGTCTTTGGAGTTCATGAATATTAGCTTCTCATATGTAAGCCAAATTTAGTCAATAATTTAAGATGGTAAAAATACCTCTTCAAAGCATGAAAGTTTGGTTTACTAACAGTTTTATGGGGTGCATTACAAGTAATGCAGTCTAATATGGCCCACTGGAGGGCAGTTTCTGGATACCAGCCAACAATTTATAGTATGTTTTCTGGGTGAATGTTGGTTTTAGCAGCACCTGTTAAGTCTCAGAGATAACGAGAGGTGTGTCTAACATTGTAGTGTGGAAGCTTTCCCATCAGATCATCGCAGTTCAACCTCAGTCGGGTCTATAGTGAATCCCTTCCCTGTGAACAGCCAGATACTCCATTAGTACCCAGACCTGCTTTCAGTCTACCAATATTTTCTTTAGTGGGGTAACTCAAATTCCTTAGGTTATGAGGCCACGGAATTACACAATGCTATAATTATTCCTGGCAGGAAGAGTCTGGACAGGCACTCTCTCCTGTGGCTTGTTCTGCCCCCTCACTGAGCTACATGTGAGCCCCATGTGAGCAGGAATTCAAGACAATGGCTAAAGCACACTTCCTTGAGGACATGCCCCATGCCAACCTCTTTTGTTGACTCTGCTGCAAATGTATCTCCTCTGATATGACAAAACACTACAACAGTGCAAGATTCAGCCTCTCCAGTATTCACAGATTGACAAACACCAACCAAATAAACCACTGGTCTGCTTCCCTTAATTTCTCCAACATGGCTACCATTTCTTCTTTCAGGCTACCATTTTAATCATTCTTCCTTAGGATGTGGTGTTATATCGAACATTTCATGTTTAGAGTTTTATTGACAATGCTTAGAGTTCTTTGGTGCAAAGGAACAAAATGAATTTAAAATTGATGAATAGCTGGATAGTAAACTGAGTCTTCACTCATTTAACACTTGCTCAGTGTCTTTGTGGGACCACTTCCGGGTAGGTGTGCCATCTGGATGTCTTTCCTAGATGCCAACAGATCAGCATTCCATAGTAGGAAGCAAATGAAGTTTTGTGGCCCAGCTTGGTGCCCAAAACCTCATTTCCTTTTTTTTTGTTGTTTTTTTTAAGAGACAGGGTCTCCTTCTATTCCCCAGCTGGAGTGCAGTGGTGTGATCATAGCTCACTCTAACCTCAAACTCCTGGGCTCAAGGGATCCTCCTGCCTCAGCCTCCCATAGCGCTGGGATTACGGGTGTAAGGCACTGTGCCTAGCCTAAGAACCTCATTTTCGTCTCTATTTAGAATCTTCTTTTCACACAGTTGACAAGATAAGACTATTCTGCTGCATTTGAATGGAGGACTGTTTCCACATTCTAAAGGTAATAAAGTCAACTCAGCTGTTACTGGTTGAATCCACTGTGCACTGTCACCCTAAAGGAGCTATAAGCCACAAGCTAGATCCAGTCGCTGCCTGCAAAGAACTCTCAATCTAGTTTGCTAAAATTAACTCTAGAGACCTCATTCAACTTATGTCTCTCCCTATCTTACACTGTCCTTTTATCCAATTTTCTTTCAGTACAATAATCGAAAGAATTTTTCTTTTTTTCTCACCTCTGATCTTCAACCACAACTCAAAGCTGATGCCCATGGGAAGAAATCTCTCCAAGTCTGCAGTAAATTATATTATTTTCTCCCTTCCCTGTAAGGTTACATCCCTGCCCACTGCCATGCGACTTGGAGTGTCTCCCAGTAGGCAGAGTATTGTCAGGCTTGCTCACTTGGTTGAGGCAGTGGCATGTGAACAGAAGTGACAATGGGCCAGTATGGAGCAGGGGTATTAAGAGGTGGCTTAAAGCTGGAAGCTGTGTTGCTGGCTTCTACCAGTTTTTGGCTTTATCCTCTGCCCTGATCCAAATAGGGATTTCTCTGTTGGTTTGGGTCCTAGAATGATAAGATATTGAGAAGAACTGCAGCCAATCTACAGTCATCAAAATGTAATATAAGTGAAACATAAAGAAATGTTGTTATATGCCACTGAGATTATTAGGGTCATTTGTTACTGCAGCAGATCTGACTAATACATATACCAAATGATAAATAATAAATGGAAGATATAATAAATACAACAGCAACAATTCCCAGTCACCTTTATTTATATAAAAGTATATTAAATAAATTATCTCAATATATACAAATAGAACAATATTACCTATATAAATAGAAAATCCCCATATACAAAACATTTTTTAAAATTTTATAAATATATATAATGCTGACCATAGAAGCTTTAAGTACCTTAAATCATAAACTCTGTGTAGTTTGTTAGTATAGTAGTCTTATAAAAATATTGTTAGCTCTCAAATGTTTAGTCATCACCACATAAGTCAGTCAGTTAAAGTGCTAAACTCTAATGCATATTATTAGAATGGTATCCAAAATAGAAGTCTCCTGCATTAACACATTAATATAAAGTTTGCCAATTGTTTTGAACTTTCAAATGTACTCCTAAAAAAAAAGAACCTAAACACCATATTACAGACATATGTTAAAAAAGTCCACCCAATTTCCATTTTACTTTCCTACATAGTTTGAAGTCAGCCTCTTGAAAGCTCTTCAACAGTCCACCCAGGATTTTTTAAGGCATTTGTTCATTTGTTTTTGCTTGGGTGACCTAGTTTCTCCTTGAGTATGGAATATATAACCTAAAGCATGATATGTGCAAAGGTGCCATAGTGTTAAAAATTAAAACATTGGTTGTACCGTTCATTACATTTCAAAGTGACTAATGCTGATGTCAAAATAAGAATGCTAATTGTAATAATAGGTTTTATCAAGAGCTTTTTTGAACCCGAGGGTCTTCATGCTCCAAAATACTCATTCGTGTTTCCATATATTCTCTTAAAAGTTCCTGGTCACAGTGCAATATAGCATTTGCAGTAGTTGGCAGCTCCAATGGTGTTTCCTTTATGCAATGTTCAGTGGGGAGTTCTCCTTCCCGCTTCTCCCCGCTCTTGCCTTTCTGCACTTGTGTAGAGATACAGACAGGATGATGATAAGGATGATGACCACAAACACCACTGCTCCAATGATGAAGAGCATTTCTGAAAAATAAAAGGCACCAAGTCAACTTAGAGAGCTCAAATCCCATTTATCAGTGGGCAGAATTGAGGGCATAACCCCAAATTACACCACCCTGCTTTTGCACAACTTGAAATTTCTTTCTTCCACTCTTTCCATCACACTTAAATTGGGAAAGAATTTGTCAAATCCTAGGTGTTTTAGAGCAATTGACAATGGCTAAAAGAATTTAATGGGCATTTAATAAACTGAATAATATTCACAGGAAAGATGCACATAGTTGGAAGTAAGAACAGCTGTTGGAAACAAATGGCTAAAAATGACACTGAGTTTGGTGGCAATGATTACAGTAGAAGATGAACTGTAAGTGCAAAGAGGGAGGTCCAAAGTGCTACCAGGACTCGGGTGAAGAAGAGATGATGACTGGTTGATTCAGTAAGAAGGCCTCATGGTAGAGGTGGCATTTAAAACGCCTCTCGAAGGACACATTTCAGTAGACAGAAAAGGGGCAGAAACAGAATTCTGAGTGTGCACAAAGGCAGAATTAGAGCTGGGCTTTAGCCCCTGAAGGATGTGGGTAGGATGGGCCAGAGGGGTGCAGGACCAGAGAGAAAAAGAGCCCTTTCCTTCTGTCAATGGCAATAAATAGGAGGGAATAGTTTATTTAAGAGTGTTTTAAAAGGCTGAGTGCAGGTGGCTCATGCCTATAATCCTAGTACTCGGGGAGGCTAAGGCAGGAGGATCGCTTGAGGTCAGGAGTTTGAGACCAGCCTGAGCAAGAGTAAGACCCCATCTCTACCAAAAATAGAAAAAAAATTAACCAGGCATAGTGGTGCACGCCTGTAGTTCCAGCTACTCAGGAGGCTGAGGCAAGAGGATGCTTGAGCCCAGGAGTTTGAGGTTGCAGTGAACTATGATGATACCACTGCACTCTCCCCCGAGCAACAGAGCGAGACTGTCTAAAAAAAAAAAGTGTTTTAAAATTTTAAAAGCTCACCTTAGCACATTACATAGGTGTTCAAGAAAATGCTTGCTAATACAAAGGAACAACATTTAGAAACATCTAGAAATGTTTCTAAATGCTTAAAATCTTAGTACCAAAAGCAAAACCAAAAAAACCTAAGGCAGTTTCTCAGTGAATAGTTAACAAAAGAAGTACATCACGGCTCTGAGGGTGGAGCTAGTCCTCTGGCAGGCACCCACGCCTCCCACATGAGTGTCAGGCAGAGCCACTCACCTCTGAGTCCACCTTTCCCTTGGCTGGTGCACTCGATGGGGCTTTCTGGACTCTTCTGGTTAGCTCTGCGGGATGGAATCACTGCTTGAACATTGAAACAGTAGTTTTCTCCTTTATCCACGTCAATCAAAAACTCATTAGTGTTTGTCTTGGCTGTTTTCTGTGAAAAGATAAAGAGTTCTTAATTCATCTGGGCTCAGAGTGAATTCTTTCCCCTTTATGAAGTCACCGTGGAAGTAAAAACCTAGGATCTAAGCAAAGCTTACACAGGCATATATGACATATGAAGGATTAGAAGTGACTTGGCTAATCAGTTCCGCTGATCACTGCTAAAAATGCCTTTTCTAAGACTGAAAATGTCAATTTAGACATATCCAACCCAATTTATCCCCTTCAAAAGATATTAATATCTGCAGTGAAGAAAAAGGAAGTATTAATCATTGAATAGAAAACAAATTTTGCCTCTGAGATCCTCTACAGAGGGAGAAATGGCAGAGCAGACGGGACCCTTAGGGATGATCTGGCCCAGCCCTGCGGACCCTGGGTTTCCGAGGGGGCCCTGCCCAAAGTCACAAAGCAGCTCCGAGTTCAGGTAGAACCAGGACCTGTTGTTCACCCCCCCACTCCACCACACCATCCTCTCAACACCCCCGTTCTGCTAGTTTTGAACTGGGGAAGAAGTGGGCTGTAAAACGAAGGAGCCACGATTTAAAACATGAAAAAATTCTCACCTTTCCTGTACTTGAAGCTCTCCAATAATAAAGTGTATAGTTTAAGTCCTTGCCAAAAACATCCCGGAGGCTTAGGAATGTGCCGTTCATTCTGACTAACGTACGTGCATCTTGTACTATTACATTCAGTTTTGTCCCAACTTGTTCAAAACTCTGAATTGTTGGCTGTCCAAGGTTTGCTGAAACAAAGGAAATGAGCTTGGGTGGAATCAAAAAATTCTGTACAAAGTAAAACCCTATTTAATTATCACAGTTAACAACTTATCTCTCATATAAAACACCAGCATTGAATCAAATCCCTGATAGTAGGCTTGGTGGCACCAAAGCTAAATCCTAAGACTATAGGACACTATGGCAGTCTTGTCCAATGTCCAATGGGAATACAGTGGGAGCCACAGACATAATTTTAAAGTTCCTTGTAGTCACATTAAAAAAGTAAAAAAGAACAAGTAAAATTAATTTTAATAATATATTTTATTTAACCAAATACAGTTGACCCTTGAACGACAGCATTTGAACTGCACAGGTCCACTTATACACAAATTTTTTCAATAAAATTTACACCAAGTGTGGCTGCCTCTCCACTTCCTCCACCTCTTCCGCCTCTGCCACCCTGAGACAGCAAGTCCAACCCCTCCTCTTCCTCTTCTTCCTCCTCAGCCCACTCAACATGAAGACAATGAGGATGAAGACCTTTATAATAAGCCACTTCCACTTAATGAAGAGGAAATATATTTTTCTCTTCCTTATGATTTTCTTAATGACTCTTTTCCTCTAGCTTACTTTATTGTAGGAATACAGTATATAACACATGTAACATACAAAATATTTGTTAATCGACTATTTGTTATCGGTAAGGCTTCCTGTCAACAGTAGGCTATTAGTAGTCAAGTTTTTGGGGCGTCAAAAGTTATACTTGGATTTTTGACTGCACAGGAGGTTGGCACCCCTAATCTCAGCATTGTTCAAGGGTCAGCTGTATATATCTAGAATATTATCACTTTAACATGTAATCAATATTTTTCAAGATCCAGTGTATATTTCAGACACATAGCATTAGCCATATTTCATCTGGTCAATGCCATCTATGATTAGTGGCTACTATATCAAACAGTGCAGCAGTGTAAGGTTCTACATTCTAGGTACAATAAATTTAGAGCTGTGGGCAAGCCCAGGAGATGTCCTTGGTACTGCAAGGAACTGGTTTTAACCACGGGGTCTCTGTAATGGCTCAATGATTTCGTGTGCTTTGGTTGAGTGATGGTAAAACCAACACCAGTTCTGTGCAAGTCACAGGGCAAAGTGTATGTACACGTAATATAAATATGCAAACTATTTTCTACCTTGCACCAACAATGGATGTGAAGTGACTTATAAAAAACTCAAGAACTACAAAAGGAAATCATAAGGATGTCATCAACTGGGGGGACAATGATTATCAGTGATCCTGCAAAGTCACTGGAGGTGACTCTCAATGTATCTATCCTCTATCCCAATGCCTTACGAGACACACAGGTAGAAGCATTGGAGGGGTTTGCCTCTGGGAAAGCAGCCACGCTCACCTGGGGAAAGGCCCCCTATTTTGACGCTCGAAGTAGGTACTGGAGGACTATGGATGGTTGATTATCCATCGACCCCTCCTCACCACCCTGACCTCGAGAGACTGTTCTCTCTCCCTGGGCTGTCAGAGGTATAAATATAGAAACACTAATAACACTACACTTTCATTCTAATCAGCATGCCTTACAAGAGAAGTTAATTTCACTCTTCCCAATGTGCCACATATTTTTATGTAAAATACCTAGCTCTGAACCACAGTCGTGACAAAAGAATTTAAATCTCCTACTGGAGTGAATTCTCTGCATTCCCTCATTAGATCCCAGGGTTGGTTTACTGGGGCAAAGGCCTATTTCCAAGAGCAGCATGAGGGAGGCAGGCTGAGAGCTGGGCAGGTGCTGGCACATCACGAGATTCAAATCTCGGTCAAGTGATCGGAAAAGGTCAGCAAGCCTAATTATGGGCTCAGAGGGAAACTGGACTTTCCCCATGGATCTATGACCGTGTGCGAAAAATCTTAAACTGGAATTTTTGGTCTGATCATGGGACAGAAAATTCTGGATATATGATATATATAAGGAAAAGCTGAAACCCCAGCTTTGGTGGATTTCCTACCCCTACCACCACCAGCCCACACACACATTCAGCTGGTTACTGGTGGGGTCTGGGGACAGACTGGTGGAGAAAGTTACTTGATGACACTGTTATGAATTCCAAAGTTCACATTCTGTGAACCTCCTACCACATTTGGACTGTGTGAAGAGGGCTGTGGTACTTACCAGTATCTGGGAAAGAAGATGTGTTCATGGATAAATATTTTTTATCTAATGGCCTCTAAGGGTCACAAGGTCACAAGAACATTCAGAAGTTTATAACAACAAGAATGAAAGATATTACAAATTGAGCTACTTACTCTCCAGGTAAGGAGTAAACTCTGGGGAGTTCTGAAATGGAGGTTCCCCTGCAGAACCCATGATATCTACACTCCCTGCAGGGTAGGAGAGGACCCGCGCCAAGTATGTCTGCTTCACGTCCTGCACAATCTCTTCAGTGACGTCACATTCTGTGTCTGTTGTGTAGAAGCACTTGCTTTTCCAATTTCCTAATTTAGAGCTAAAGAAAGGAAAAAAGGAAGAAAAAGAAATGGAACATTACGATTTGCGCCCAATAAGACAGACAGATTTCCGCCTGTGGTCTGTGCTGACAAGAGCTCCGCAACCAGTCCTGACAAGGCGTTTACTGTGCTGGACACTTGAGATGCATTTTGAGTCTTCATAGCACCCTGGAGGCAGGGGCTCTGTAATTAGCCCTGTTTTTACAACAAATAAGGCAACTGAGGCCAGGGGTGGTGGCTCACGCCTGTAATCCTAGCATTCTGGGAGGCTGAGGCAGGAGGATCGCTTGAGTGCTCGAGCTCAGGAGTTTGAGACCAGCCTGAGCAAGAGCAAAACCCCATCTCTACTAAAAATACAAAAACTTAGCTGGGCGTAGTAGTGCGCGCCTGTAGTCCCAGCTACTCGGGAGGCTGAGGCAGGAGGATCGCTTGAGCCCAGGAGTCTGAGGTTGCAGTGAGCTACGATGATGCCACTGCACTCTATCCAGGGTGAGGTGCAAGACTTTGTCTCAAAAAAAAAAAAAAAAAAAACGAAAGAAAACAAACAAGGCGACTGAGACAAAGTGAGATTGGGTAACCAGCTCAAAATCACATAGCTGGACTCTGAACCAGACAGCAGTTCGACTCCTGGGTTTGTTCTCTAAACCATTTTATTAAATATCTTTCTTAGAATGTAGGTGCTTTGTCATGGTTACATGGGAGAAGGAGCAATTTTCCATCAAGATCCAACTGTTCATTATAGTCTACTTATTACATCATATTACATACTGTTTATTATATCACATTCTATAATATAGGTAGAATATAGCCTATATAGTAAGTCTGTATAATAACATATTATATATATTATAGTCTAGCATGACCATTATTAGTGTGGTTATATTAATCATTTATTGACTCTACTGTATGCCAGGTACTGTACTGGGCCCTTTACACATGTTACTTCATTTGATATAATCATTCTAAGAAGGTATTGGATTTTTTTTTACACATGAGGACAGTGAAGCTCAGAAACACTAAGCAACTTGACCAAGGTAATACAGCTAACGAGAGGCAGAGCTGGGTCTGTTTGCTTCATTATACCACATGCCTCCCTCACTTTTGCAAGATGTGAATACATCTCACAAAGATTACAGAATTAGGATACAGGTAGTATCTGTCTAACAGAGTCTGAGACTAAAAGGCTAAAGACAGGTGGTTCTTCTGTAAGACATCATTGAAAAAGAAATAACCTACAACTGCTACTAAAAATGAAATTCTTCTAAAGGACCAAAACAATTCATAGGTCAGGTGTCACTATAATTTGAACCATGAACTTCTATTCCCCGGAAAGTGACAATTATGCTGCTTTTCCCTTCTGCATCATCGACTGTCACGGCGCAATCCCACTTGCTCTGGGAATCTCTAGATCTCCTTACTGCAGGCTTCTCTCTCCCTTCCCTGTCCCCCCGCACAAGTACCTCCATAACACACTTAATTCACAAGTCTGCTCTGTACCAGGGGTCCACACTCTTGTGCTCCCCCACCAAGCAGCAGGGCTTTAGGGCCTTGCTGAGTCTTAGTTTTGCATTTACAGGTTGAATTAATAAATCATTGGGGGTAAACAAGTCACCATATGGATTCAATTGTCAAAATCCCTACATAACAGCCATTAATGTGTATTATTTAAAAATTTGAACTAAATAACAAGGCTGATTTGGATAAACACATTCTTTATCCTAAAATGCACAAAATAAGATTGATATTGAAATATTTTGGCTTCTTATATTTCAATTTTTAATTCTAATAAAAGTAGAGAGGCTATTTTGGTCCAGAATGACCAAAATACATTTTTATTATATCATTTCCATGACAAAAAGCAAATGAGAACATCATGATTCCTTTCCATCACTATAGCAAACAGCTGTTCGGATACCAGGAGAAAGACTGTTGGCCTCTGCAACTGCATACTATGAGAGATAGAGGATTTGGCTCCTCCCAGCTCACAAGCAGGGACCACGTACTCCATGGCAAAATTTAGCACAAGGGTCTATACGGTATCACTGGTATCACTGTAAGTAATAAATCGTGCAAACAGGTAATGAATGGGCAATGCTGCAGTAAATTCTTCAGAAGGCCATTAGCAGCATTAACACTTTAAAAGCCCTCAAGGTTCCTCTAGGCATTGCAGAACCCCCTGATTTGGAAATAATAAAAGTCCCTCCCGAGTTACTAAGAAAATTCCAACAGAATACAAATTATCATTAAATTTACTTGCAGGTTGTTTTCTAGCAGCTTTGTAAATTCAGCTTTAGAATTCAGAACATTCCCATGGAATCAATATTACAGGTGAAGGCTTGGTGTAAGGTTTGAGCCAATAACATTTCCTTACCACCACTGAAAACTTTTTGCAAGGGGGAAAATGCAGCCAGAGCTCCAGGTGGGGGTTTCACCACAGCAATGGTGCCCTGTGGCTAGAGCCAGGCTTCAGGAGTGAGGGCAGTAGCTGGAGAACAGGGCAGTCGCTTCAGATGCTTCCTCTAGGGAAGGAAAACAGGCAGGGAAGGAGGCCCACTGAGGAGATGCAGTGGGCAAGGCTTTCCTTTCTTCTCCTAGCTTTGGGGCCTCCCATCATATTGTGGCAGAGCCATCTGAGGAGGTGGTGGTGTGGCGTACTGGGGAGATCTCGGTTCCAGACCCAGCATGGGCACTCAATATCAGTGCAGTCATGAATAAATCCCTTACTTCCCAGGGCAACAGTTTCCTAGTCTGTAAAATGATTGCTCTAGTCCTTTTAACCAGGAATCCCATTTATCCCTGAGGCAGGCAGGAGAAGAATGCAGGTCTCAGGCAAGGCTGATGGAACTGCTCCCAGGCCCTCCAGCACAGCAGCAAGAGTGTGGGGAGATTGCCTTTGTCCGCAGGAGCACTGTGGGCACCCCCAAGCTGTAGCCCGGTGAGTCTCATGTCTGCAGATTAGGAGCTGTGCTCATCTAAATAACGGCGGCCTTATAAAGTTCCAAAACTTAGAGTTAACAAAGGCTTATGTTTAAAAATCAGGTAAATCATAAATATATTCCCACATGTCCCCCAAACATAAGACTGAATATATTTAGGAGGTAAGCATTCCTCCCAAAATCTAATTTTCACTATTCAGAAAGAAAGTGGTTACTAAGGTAAACTTCAGGTCTGTATCAGAGAAATTACTTACTAATTCTCAATCAGTGGAATCTGAATTGACAAGTTTGACCATAATTGTAGTCATTATCTCAGGTTATGAAATTCCTTTATTTCTCTCTCTCTCCAAATATATATACACACAAATGCATGCACTTGAGCATACAGATTCTCCTCCCTGTTGGTTTGGCAATAGTCATCATGCAGTTCATTTTGAAAAACAAGAACATCCACCTAAAAGACCCACCTCCTACCTAGAACATTTCAGAAACCAAAAACTTGCCAAGAATATGGTGAAAACCATCAAGGAAGACATAACCTTTAGATTGAATATGCTGAATTACTGGCTCCTGGGGAGCGCTGTCAGAGATGAGACCCCAATGAGCAGAGCAGCCCAGACAGCGGAGGGCGCAGACAGCGAAGTATTTCTGCAGGGCTCAGTGACTCACAAATTTGGCCTCCTCCACCAAGATCATGTGTGCTACCAAATTTTGATTCACAGGTCCAAAGATTAATGAATCAAACACTGCTTAAGGGTAATGTATACATTGGAATTCCTCCCCACCTTTTCCCTAACTTGTTAGACATGGCTCACAGTCTAGACAGCAAAGGAAGAAGACATCTGTGCCTAGATGAGATTAATCTATCATTGATCCAGAAGCACACTTCAGTGCCGACTCAAGAAGGTTCACCTCTCTATACCTTATACTAAGCTTACAAATTTTCACATCATTTCCCAAAACAATTTAAACATTCTATCAGTTTAAGATCCAGAAATGTTGCAGGCTTGATAGAGTATAACACTGGCCGGTATATTACCATGAATACCCTCTCCTTTGTCTTTTGTTAAATAATCTCATGCAATAACCAGTTTTAAAGACATTTGTGGGCTGGGTGCAGTGGTTCACGCCTGTAATCGTAGCACTCTGGGAGGTCAAAGTGAGAGGATTGCTTGAGCTCGGGAGTTCGAGACCAGCCTGAGCCAGAGTAAGACTCCGTCTCTACTAAAAATAGAAAAATTAGCCAGGCATCGTGGCACATGCCTGTAGTCCCAGCTACTCGAGGCTGAGGCAATAGGATCACTTGAGCCCAGGAGTTTGAGGGTGCAGTGAGCTATGATGCCCCACTGCACTCTAACTAGGGCGACAGAGTGAGACTCCATCTCAAAAAAAAACATTTGTGTTCAGCACAGGAGAGTAGAAACATCATCAAAAACCTTAATTTTCTTTTTTTGTACCTAGCTTACCTTATCTGAACAGTGTAGACATGATCCACGGGTTTGGGTTCCCACTCCAAAATTGTCTTGAAATTAGTTGATTTCCAAGTTAAATTATATGCTACCACTATATCTGTAGTGCCTTTAAACAACAGAGAAACATCTATTATTATGTGCACTTCTCAGCATGACTTTGAGTTGGCAGTATAAAACACCTTCCCACCTCTGACCACCATAAGGTTTACATTTGTTTTTAACTACAAAAGCTTCATTGCTGAATTATCAAGAGAAAAAATTTTCAAATTCTTTCTATAACCAGAATTTCCTCATGGCAAGATCTACCTTATCATCCATGGAAAACAGCAAGAATCTTGAAATCCTCCTTTGAAGTTATTGATGGGGAAAACCGTATCATAACTTGACCAAGAAACACAGTCCAGAGCTATCAATGTGCCAGGGTGTCCAGGCTCCCTCAGGAAGTCCAAGATTCAGGTTCAACCCACCAGGGAAGGCCAAGTAGGAAGGGTTTTCAATAAATTATGGAAAAAGGCAAATCCCACATGTATGAGAAGTTAGGACTGCATACAAATGAAAAAAGCCAAATTTGACTTTTTCCATTTTTATCTGAAATGTCTCTATACTGAAACTTCCATAGAGACCAAGGTGGCTGTGCCGCCGGTCACCCCCGGCAGATGTATTCCATCAGCATGCTTTAATTATTAAGGCCTGCTTTGTCACTTCGCGGCGGACCCCAGTCTCTGCCCAGCCCCAAAGACCAAACAGGCATATGGGGCTTGCACAATGCCATACCTGCTCCAATCCAAGCAACATTTTGCAAAAGGATTGCCTACACCCAAATCTAAAACAAAGACAACCAAGAAAAGACCAAGGCTGCTCTTCATTAAGGGAAGATGTACATATAATGAAAGATAATATCCAAAACCTTTGCACGCTGACCCGGGCAGATGCGGACCCATGTCCCATCACCTTCAAGGTCGCGACTCGCTGGGAAACTCTTTCCCCAGAGTTGAAGAGGGAGCCAAAAGTCCGCTTATGCAACAACAATGGACGCCCCGAGGAAACATAGCAGAAGGGGCAGCCAGGTTTGGGGCGCCAACTACTCGGTGCAACTCCCGCCAGCGCGCCTCGGGGCCCGGGTTCATTCAAACGCGGCAGGGTGAACGCAGCCGAGTCCTGCAGACGCGGGGGCACCATGGGTCGCCCCGGGGAGCCCAGGGCCAGCCCGCCGCCAGCCAGGACTGCGCCCTCCCTCCTGCGGGCAGCGCGCCCCGGACTTCTGGGGGCGGATGCTACTCACCTGAAGCGCCGACCACCTGGGAGAGGACCCAGCCGAGCAGAAGCGTCCGAGTGACGGCGGCCTGGGGGCGCGGAACCCGGAGCCAGGCAGGGGTCTCCATGTCCACGAGCTGGCGGCGAGGTCGGGTGGGTTTCGATGCACCCCGGAGGCTGAGGAGGGTGGGCTGGAGGCACTCTATGTCGCCGGAGAGAGCGGGATGGGGTGCGTGGAGCCCCGAGAGTGGGGAAGCCCGTGCCGGGCGCGCTATAAAGGGCTGCGCGGACGCCCGCGCCTCTGCGGTCCCCTGGCGCCCCGCCCCCGCCCCGCCGCTCCTCCCGACTCCCCGCCCCCGGCCCGGGTCACTAGCCGTCGCGGTGGGCGGCCCCAGGGATTCCACACCCCTGCCCCGCCTCCTCCCGGTAGGAAACTCCGGGACCCTGCAAGGGGTGACTCACCCGTGACTCAATCACGCCGCCGAGCGCCAGGCCGCCCCTGCGCCGCGGTCAGGCCCAGGTGCTGCGGGGCCCAGGTGTCCCCCGGCTCCCCCAGCCCTCCCGGCCACCCAGGCCCGCGACCCCGACGTTCATCCTGGGTGGGCGGCAGATCTATGGAGAAGACAGAGGCGCGTTGGAAGCAGCTCTCCAGTCGGAGGAAAGGGATTCTTCCCTTCCATTTAGTGATAAAGTGTCCGGCCGGTGGGAGGGGCAACATTGACAAAATTTAATAGAAAGTGCGGTCTCTGGCCGCCGCTTGGGCAGCGGAGGAGATTGCCCACCTGGGGCTGGGGCAGGGGATCTGCAGCCAAGTAACGGTGTGGCCGTGAGCCGGGCCCTCTCCCAGCCAGGGTTTCCTCTTCTCCCCCGCGGGGCAGGATACCTGGCCCGCCTGCCTCGCAGGCCCTCAGCGCGGTCGCGTTGTGTAAAGGTGGCGCAAATCCTGGTCGGCCGGCCGTGGGTACGAATGGCCCCCAGGTCTGCATGGCAATTGGCCCAGGCACCACGCGGCCAGACTCGGGATAGTGACTGAGGAGGAGCAGCCTCAAATCTGGCAGTTTGCCTCTGGGAGAATACCAGCGTGACAGCTGCAGCCCTGTGGTTTCAGAAAGGATGGTGGTCACATTGAAGAAGACATCTGTGGGATTGAGTGAGTTCCACCCAAGTGCGGAGAAACCAAAAATGAAATTGAAAAATGTAATCAGACTTTCGTGCCACTGGTTTTAAGCTTTGGTTTTTCTGACTTTTTTTCTGGCTTCTCTTTCTGGCCTTTGCTGTAAAGTTGTCAGGCATGTTAACTCTTATCCTATTGAGTGCCATTGTTCTGGGTCTTGTCAAAGTATCTCCCATCAGTCGTTTATTATTACTCTGTAGTTGCCTACAAGACACAACTGGAGAATTCTCAGTGGGAGAAGAGTCTGTTTTCTCTCTCCTTCTCTCCCACTTTTTTTTCTAGGAATGTCAGCCTTTCGTTTTAGTGCGTACACTATATACACGTTTCCATATAGCCTGCTGAGTCACAGCATTACACTCGTTTTAAAGAAGTAAAACTTTGCAAAATTATTTTCTCCCTTTGCCTGAATTGAAATGAAATAGCACATCCAGGTTTAGCCCTTGTAGTCCTTCCTTCCTAGAAGCTGAAAGTTGTGCTTGCTGGTTTCTTCTTTGAGCTCTCTGCTAGCTCTAAAACCCAAAAAGTTTGTATTTGCAAAACTAAGTCATACCATCCTCCTTCTGCAGTCTCTGGCCTGAGTCATTTTCCCTAACAGATCTTCAGCCCCACCTGGGATATGATTCTCTGCGCTCTGGGTTGAAGCTAGCTAAAGAGAAATTATTATACTTCAATCAAGTGTGTCAGAAGACCCAAGAAATCATTGCTGCCTGTACAGAGTAGTTAACTCCACTTGGAGTCACTGAATGTCCTGAAATCATATAGGGCTTTAAACAATGTCAAGATCAGCCATTTGATAAGAAAAATATGTTTACCATTAGATTGTGATGCAAAACTTGCCTTAAAAGTTGATAAATTAGATAAATATTTATTTTGCACATCCACTAAAATTGTCAAGCAGAGAAGAGAGGAATTTGTTGGGTCTTTGCATAGGGTTTTGAGTAAATACAGAATGACATTTTTCAAGCTTCGAAAAATGCTGAAATCATTACTATTTTCAAAAAGAGAAGGACAAAAACTGTCCATGGTAAATAATGTTTCACCGCAAAGTTTTTTTCGCAGCTAATCAAATTGTGGCCAGATGATTTTATAGATCAACTGCTATTTGGCACCATTGCAACTACATTTCTAAAATTCCACTGTTGATATTTACTGCACAGGAACAAATTGATTGTTAAAATTATTCCCTAACCTTACACAATATTTTCACTCCCTTCAAGCTTAGCAGTTACCAAAGTTCCTTCCTACATGATACATCTTCGAGGCTCTGAGAAGTTCAAAAAGTTACTAAACTGTAATGATAATCTTCCTGGCTTGATCAATCTCTTTCTGATTAGATCTTAGAACGTCAGAGGGTTGGAGGGGATCTCACAAACATCCTTTTACAGATTAGGATCCTCTGGCCAGCTGGCCTGAGTGACCTGGCTTGCCTAACCACACAATGCAGATCTGATCTTCTGACCCTAGGGATGTTCCTTCCATGACCATGCTTTCTCCTATTCCCAATGAATGCAAGTAAGATTGGGTCATGAGCCCATTAAGTGAGTGATTAATTTGTCCATCCATAGGCACTCAACAATATTCTGCAGTAGGTGTAGAAGATACTTGCAGTTTGGGGAACTCAATCTTCTTAGGCAGAAACATCCTGATGGTTAGTCCTTGAAACAGGCATGCATGGAGACATGCAGAAGGGTTTGAGTTCCTTTTGCATAACCAGTGATGAAATGTGGTTGAGGAGGAGTCTGAAAATGACTGGGGCAATGGTTCAGCCCTTCCTCTGTACTTTTATAACACTTGCTGCCAATTTCACCCACTCAATTTCACTGAGAACTTCACTTACTTTGAATTGTGTGTTTACTTGTCAGTCTTCCTCATAAGAACTCCTTAGGGGAATAGGGACTGGGTTTTTTCTTTACATCTCTCACCCTTGGGACAATTACCCGAACATAGTAGGCATTTAATACATTTTGAATCAATGAATATTTTATGAAACTATGCATGCAGCCAAATATTTTCACTGGCGTTCAAGAGATGAAACCTGTCACTGAAAATTTTCTTTCTAGGGGCCAGGCAGTGAGGGTTCCGTAATGCTCAGATTGGTAAGAAAATAAAAATCCGTCGTGAGTCAAAAGGCACCACTTGACAGCACGCTCCAGCTGCCTAACCAGTGATTAAACATCTTTGCTGCCACCAGAATCTGATCAAGAGGAGAGGGAGCTGAAGAGCAGAAAACAAATGCAGAAGTTAGGGAACTGATTAGCATTTTTCTAAACGACTGGATTCCAGGGTGATTCAGAATATGCTCAGTCATGTGACGAGGTTCTAGATAGCTTTTTTTTTTTGCATATAAAAACTTAATGACTTTTTAGAATAAATTCCTCAAAATGTCTATCTCCCCAGGAAAGAGATAGGTTAAGATTTATGATAGCAAGTAAAATTGGGAGTAATTTTTAAAAACCTACTATATGCATATGAAATGGTAAAAAGAGCATTGAAACCATTTTACTGAAAATTCAGGTAAAAGGCAAAGTATGAAAAAAAGCCAGAGGGAATTAAGAGTAAATGGGAACACAGAGTTCTGGAAAAAAAAGTGACTCAGCAGAACCTAAGAAACATCTGGCAGGGTATAGTTAGTCATGGGAAAATTGGCAGTCATGATTATGCATTTTGTGAAAATAATTATATACTAGTCCAACAGTCTACATTTAGACCAAAATTAATAGTTGAAATCTAATATCCTGGTCATTCAAATACTTCTATCAACTGTCTAGGATAGCTTACAAGAAGCTTTACCAATAAGTTATCACATAGCACCAGTATTCTGGAAAGCATAATTTTAGAGAAAAATCTTTCAGTTTAAGCCTTATACAAGGATGAGTATTTTTAGCACACACCTATCTTTATAAACTTAAGGCTTATCAAACTACCTGTCAACTTTCATTTTGAGGAACAGTAAATATTATTTTTATTATCGACATACAATGGTATCAAAACAGGTAAATTGTAAATGTGAATTGTGAATATTGTTTTAGCAACAAAAATTCATTTAAAATGAAAACTTTTAACCTATGTTCTTAACATTTATATGACTTAAAATTTTGTGTGTGGTATCATTTTATGCAAGCATCCCTTACTTCCTCATTTCTGTAACTCCTTCTACTTGACATATGCACTAAATTTGATGAACAGAAATTCATTCATTCAACAAATACTTGACTGTCTACCAGATGCTGGGTTCTCTGCTAGACTCTGGATGTACAGAGTAAAATAAAAAAGTCCCTTACCTATTAAGTACATCATCATTCCTTCTTATGTCCAGATTTTAATGATTTGAATGATTTTCTGTCAGCATTTGGACTGAATATAAAACAATTTTTTTTTAGAGATGGGGTCTTGCTATGTTGCCCAGGCTGGTCTCAGACTCCCTGGGCTTAAATGATTCTCCTGCCTCAGCCTCCGAGTAGCTGGGACTACACGCATGCATGCACCATGTGCCTGGTTAAAACAATGTTATTTATTAAGAAATTTCATTCCATGCCCCCCTCCAAAGATTTAGGTGTGTCATGGTCAGTCTATCAAATAGGTATCTCTAACTCAGAAAATTACTTATAGATTTGAGGTACATGTACTTTATCAGTTTGAATATAGTGATAGACTCTCAAAGTTTTGCCTATGGAAAAAATATATGAAGCCCAACATAGAAAGGCACCTCTATAAAAGGGCAAGTTTGGCAGAAAAGATAACCAGGTATGAGATTCCTCAGGTGAAGAAAAAAAATTAGTAAAATAACCAGTTTAAAAGCATGTGTGCAAGAAGTTTCATTGTTATTTATATATTTGTTGACATTTTGTAAAATAGCCTAGTTCACAGATGCTCCAAATTTTGAGCCTGTAACCCATCTATTAATAATCACTTGCTGCCTTTGATTATTAATAATGATTAACTATTAGTAATGCACCATCCTATTATACCAGTTGCTCCTTTAAGCAGAGCTCTCAAGCCAGGAAGTAGAAGTCCCTAATAAAAGAAGTTATTTCCATACTGGAAACATGTTTATAATGTTTGACTAGTTGTAATTGTCATCCTAAACCATTACCCTTTAAGTTACCATATTGTAGCAACTCACAGTTCTAAATCAACTACAAACAAATCATGAAATACTTCTATTCCCTGCCATAAGGTGAGTAACAGGATGCTTTAGACTGAATGTTTGTGTCCCCCTCTCCCTGCACAAATTCATATGTTGAAATCCTAACCTCCAATGTGATGATGGTGTTAAGAAGTGGGATCATTGGTAGGCAATTAGGTCAAGGGTGAAGCCCTCATAAATGGGATTAGTGCCCTTATAAAAGAAACCCTGGAGAGCTCCCTCTTCCTTTTTGCCATGTGAGAACACAGCAAGAAGTCGGCTGTCTATGGACCAGGAAGTGGGTCCTCACCAGACACCTAACCTGCCAGAACCTTAATCTTGGACTTCCTTCCCAACCTCCAGAACTGTGAGAAATAAATTTCTGTTGTTTTAGAGCCAGTCAGACTATGGTATTTTTGTTATAGCAATCTGAATGGACTAAGATATAGGACATATAATATGGAAGATGCTTGTGGTACTGTGACAGTGATGGCTTTTCAGAATATGGTAAACTTTATAGAACACATTAAAATGACCAGATTGAAAGGATTGATCTTATGCCTGGACCTTAATTTAAGAATAGTGTTTGTTTTGCATGTCCTATCATTACGGACTTGTTAACCAAGATCATGCCTTATATAGGTTGATAAATATTTATTGAGGAATTACTGTGTACAGGGCAATGTCCAGGAACTGTTGCATGAGTCCCTTTTGTAAAATATCTTGCAAACTCATCAGGGAGAGGAGATAAATAACATGAGCTTCCACAGGGGAAAGCAGTATAAGTGAAGTGGGATATGTTGCCACATCTCTCGCTAGTAGACTGAGAGCTCTCTGCCAGCAGAGACTGCTTTATCTTTAGCAATATCCATCCACAGTGCCTGGCACACAGTAGGTCCCTTGTATCCATAAAGTTTTGTTTAAAGATATGAAACGTGTTCAGGACCTCTGAGGAGAGAGTTCAGTTCTCACTGGAGTGACCAGAGAAGGTTCTCTGGAGGAAAGCAGTGGTTAAGATGTGTCTTAGTCTGTTTGGGCTGCTCTAACAAACTACCTTAGACTGAGTAATTTATAAATAACAGAAATAACAGTTCTGGAGGCTAGGAATTCCCAGATCAAGGCACTGGCAGCTTCTCTGTTTGACAAGAGCTTACCCTCTGATCTTAGATGGCAACTTGTGGCTGTGTCCTCACACAGTGGAAGAGGTGAGGCAGCTCCCTCCAACCTCTTTTATGAGGGCACTAATCCCATGCGTGAGGGCAGAGCTCTCATCACTCAATCACTCCCTGAAAGGCCTGGCCTCTTAATACTATCTCATTGGGTATAGGTTCCAACATAAGAATTTTGGGGGGACACCAGCATTCAGACTGTAGCCAGCTGGACCACAGAGGAATAGCAGAGAGGAGGAAGAGTGATCCCAGGGTTGAGGGCTGTGTGAGAGAGGGGTGAGGTACATCATGTGTCAGAGAGCAGGGTCTTGCAGGTGAGAAATGTGGCCTGAGGCTGTGAAGGTGGCTCGTGGGCAGCTTTGTGGGCCCTGCTATGGAGTCTAGACTGAATTCACAGACAGTTCCTTAAGAAGCTTACTCTCCTGGTCATGGTATGTCAGAAGAATTGAGTCGAGGAACACATCAAGAAGCTAAGCCCCTAACCCACATGGTGGCTGAGGAACAGAAAGGAAGGGACAGCTGTGGGAAACAGTATGAAGGAAGAAGCAGCAGGACTTAGTGACTAGTGGTGGGTGGGGCAGGAAGGAGAGAGAGAAGGACATTCTGGGGGCAGAGAAAGGTGGCACCATAGGTCAAGACAGAGCCTGGATGAGAAGGTGGGCAGCACGGAAATGATAAGTTTCAGACATGTGGAAGTTGAGGGGCCCATGGGACCTCCAGGAAAAATGCCCAGCACAGAAAGTTGGAAATGGGGTATAAAAGCTTGGGAAGAAATTGGGAGCCCTTTGCCTAGAGGTTTGGTCAAAGATGTAAATGTAGACAAGGTCTCCAAAGGAGGGTCTATAGTGACAACAATTCAATTAGCAAGTGACAGAAACCCTCTCAGACTGGCTTAAATCAAAGGGGAGTATGTAGGTTTATGAATCTGGGAAGCTCAGAGCACCCATGGAAAGGCCACAGAAACCAGGGCCTCAGAGACAGGGCCTCTCTGTTGCTCTTGTCTGTTCTTTCTCCCATCTCTCCTTTTAGCTGGTTTCCATTTTTTCTGCAGTCAGATTCCTCATAGTAGGGCCTGGATGCTGCCAACAGCCCCAGATTCACATCCTCTTGGCTTTATCACAACAAGGTCCAGCCATTAGTGCCAAGGGAGGACTCCGATTGTCCCTGCTTGGGGCACATGCCCACTCCTTGGGCCAATCTCTGGTGCCAAAGGAACACCAGCCCTGGGTCATATGTCCACTCCTGGGGCCAGGGAGCAAGTTGGCAGAGCTAGTGGGACAGAAGCAATAACCACCAGGGGGTCTAGGGCTGAGGCTGGGAAGTCCATGTTATGCTGCTGGAGGAGGAAGATGACCCAGGGAAAAAATGGATGAATGTCCAGAGAGGTGGGGGAGGACAAGAGGGGACCCTAATACCGAAGGAGGAGAGTTTTAATAAGAAAGAGGAGGTCACGGCAGCTAAAAGTGAGCAGAAAACCGGTTACAGGCAGACCTTGGAGATATTGTGGGTTTGGTTTCAGACCACCGCAATAAAGCAAATACTGCAATAAAGTGAGTCACACAAATTTTTGGCTTCCCAGTGCATATAAAAGTTATGTTTACACAATACTGTAATCTATTAAGTGCGCAATAGCATTATGTCTAAAAAAATGTATGTACCTTAATTTTAAAATACTTTATTGCTAAAAAATGCTAACAATCATCTGATTCTTCACCAAGTCATAATCTTTTTGCTGGTGGAGGGTTTTGCCTCGATGTTGATGGGGCTGACTGCTCAGGGTGGTGGTTGCAGAAGTTTGGGTTGGCTGTGGCAATTTCTTAAAATAAGATAGCAGTGAAGTTTGCTGCATCAATTGACTCTTCCTTTCACAACGGATTTCTCTGTAGCGTGCGATGCTGTTTGATAGCATTTTACCCACAATAGAACTTCTTTCAAAATTGGAGTCAATCCTCTCAAACCCTGGCACTGCTTTGTCAACTAAGTTTATGTAGATGGAGTAGATCCTATCTCAAGAAACCACTTTCTTTGCTCACCCATAAGAAGCAACTCTCCATCCATTCAAGTTTTATTGTGAGACTGTAGCAATTCACTAACATCTTCAGGCTCCACCTCTAATTCTAGCTCTCCTGTTATTTCCACCACATCTGTGGTGACTTCCTCCACTGAAGTCTTGAACCCCTCAAAGTCATCCGTGAGGGTTAGAATCAACTTCTTCCAAACTCCCATTAATCTTGTTATTTTGATATCCTACCATGAATCACAAATGTTCTTAATGGCATTTAGAATGGTGAATTCTTTCCAGAAGATTCTCAATTTGCTTTGCCCAGATCCATCAGAGAAATCACTATGTATGGCAGCTACAGTTTTATAAAATGTATTTCTTAAATAATAAGACTCGAAATCTAAATTACTCATTGATCCATGGGCTACAGAATGGATTTTGTGTTAGCATGAAAACAATGTTAATCTCTTTGTACATCTCCATTAGAGCTCGTGGGCAACCAGGTGCCTTGTCAATGAGCAGTGATATTTTGAAAAGATTCTTTTTCTCTGAGCAGTAAGTCTCAACAGTGGGCTTAAAATATTCAGTAAACTATGATGTACTGTCATCCAGGCTTTGCTGTTCCATTTATAGAGCACAGGCAGAGTAGATTTAGCATAATTCTTAAGGGCCTTAGGATTTTCAGAATGGTAAGTGAGCATTGGCTTCAACTTAAAGTCACCAGCAGCATTGGCCCCTAACAAGAGAATCAGGCTGTCCTTTGAAGCTTTGAAGCAAGGCAATGACTTCCTCTCTCTAGCTATGGAAGTCCTAGATGGCATCTTCTTCCAATAGAAGGCTGTTTCATCTACATTAAAAATCTGTGGTTTAGTGTAGCCACTTTCATTATCTTAGCTAGATCTTCTGGATCACTTGCTGCAGCTTCTCCATCAGCACTTGCTGCTTCACCTTGCACTTGTTGTTTTTTGAGACAGAGTCTCGCTCTGTTGCCCAGGCTAGAGTGCAGTGGCCTTATCACAGCTCACTGCAACCTCCAACTCCTGGGCTCAAGCAATCCTCCTGCCTCAGCCTCCCAAGTAGCTGGGACTACAGGCGCGTGCCACCACGCCCAGCTAATTTTTTCTATTTTTTGGTAGAGATGGGATCTCACTCTTGCTCAGGCTGGTCTCAAAACTCCTGACCTCAAGCAATCTTCCCGCCTCGGTCTCCCAGCACCTTGCCCTTTTATGTTATGAAGATGGCTTCTCTTCTTAAGCCTCATGACCAACATTTGCTAGGTTCAAACTTTTCTTCTGCAGCTTCCTCACTTCTTTCAGCCTTCATAAAATTGAAGAGAGCTGGGGCCTTGCTCCAGATTAGGCTTTGGCATAAGGGAATGCTGTGGCTGGTTTGATCTATCCTGACCACTCAAACTTTATCCATATCAGCAATGAGGCTGTTTTGCTTTTGTATCATTTGTGTGTTTACTGGAGGAGCACTTTTAATTTCCTTCAAGATCTTTTCCTTTGCAATCACAACTTGGTTAACTGGTGCCAGAAGCCTAACTTCCAGCCTGTCTCAACTTTCAACACGTCTTCCTCACTAAGCTTCATCATTTCTAGCTTTTGATTTAAAGTGGGAGACATGCGACTCTTCCTCTCACTTGAACCCTTAGAGGACACTGTAAGGTTATTAAGTAGCCTAATTTCAATATTGTTGTTTCTCAGGTTATAGGGAAGCCTGAAGAAAGGGAGAGAGATGGGGGAATGGCCAGTCAGTAAGGCAGTCAGAACACATAGGACATTATCAATTAAGTTTGCCATTGGAGTGGTGGCCCACACCTCTAATCCCAGCACTTTGGGATGCTGAGGTGGGAGGATTGCTTGAGGCCAGGAGTTTGAGACCAGCCTGGGCAACATAGCAAGACCCTGCCTCTACAAAAAGTTTTTTAAAAATTAGCTGGGCTTGGTGGTGCGCCTGTAGTCCCAGCTACTGGAGAGGCTGAGGTGGGAGGATCACTTGAGCCCAGGAGTTGGAGACTGCAGTGAGCTATGATCATGCCACAGCACTCCAGCCTAGGTGACAGAGAGAGACCTCATCTAAAAAAAATAAAAATAAAAACGTTCACCATTGGGATGGGACTTGTGGCACCCCAAAACAATTACAGTAAGTGACATCAAAGATCACTGATCACAGATCACCATAACAGATACAATAATAATGAAAAAGTTTGAAATATTGCCAGAATTATCAAAATGTGACACAGAGACATGAAGTGAACACATGCTATTGGGAAAATGGTGTCTGTAGACCTGCTTGACACAGGGTTGCCACAAACCTTCAATTTGTAATAAATGCAGTATCTGCAAATGCAATAAAATGAGGTATGCCTGTACATGTGTAATTTTCACGGGTACTTAAAGACCCAACTGCCAAAAATAACTTCACTACATATCTTGTCAAGTTTCTCACTTCTTTGGGTTAAAGCATGAAAGACCAGTACAGTTGTATAGGGGAGAGAGTCATTAGGTTGTATCAGTCATTCAGATCAATTCGACAAGCATTTTCCTATTTCCTACCCTATGTGCTAGGCATGATGTTAGATGCTGGGGACACAAAAATGGCAAAGATGTGTTCTTGCTCTTAGGGTTATAAGATAAAGGATAACACAAGATACACAATACAGCATAATATGTGCTGTATTAATTAATTCAATGAACATTTATTGATCACTTACTATCTGTCTGACCAGTGCTGGGCACCTGGGGGGTACAAGACTGTTCAAGACACAGCCTTCCACCTGGCCAGGGCCAGAACCCCACACTTACCCTCTTACCACATTCACTGCTTTATATTGAGGTTACTTACGATGTCAGTGTCTTCTGCTCTAGTCTAAGTATCACACAGGCAGGAATGAGTAGGCCTTGTTCCTCCACTGAAGGCCAGTACCTCTATTGCTTAGATGCTACTATCAAATATTTGCCAAAGAAATAGACAGTAATCAAGACATAGCCCTGATGTGGTTTTGACAGGTTATGTCATGGTCATCACTATAACGTGGTCTTTCTAAGAATCCAGAGAATCTGCAAAATGACTTTGTTCCCTTTTTTATTTCTTGTTAACTGATGTCATGATGCCAGTGGAAAAGCAAATGATCGTTTGGAAATATTCAGTGGCTCTCTATTTCTATTATTTGCTACCAGTGAAAATGGCCAGAAAATACTATTCGAGCATCCTCTAGGAATTAACTTATTTAATCCTCACAACAACCCTCTGAGAGATAGATAGACCTTTACATTTTGCAGATGGGTTAACTGAAGCCCAGAGAGGTTAAGTAACTCACCCAAGGATAAACAGCTGGGAAATGGCTGAGCTGGGATTTGAACACAAGCACTGGAGCTCCAAGGTGCACCTCTGTGACCACCATGCTATGTTGCCTCTGCTCAATGATGGCACTAAATCTTGTACAGTTCCTGTGAAAGTGCAGTGAAAACCACTGAGCTTTCAGTTCCTTCTTTCCCCCAAGTTTGCCCTGCCTTGCGAATCTGACCCTCTCTGAAGTTCCTGGCTTTAAGATATGGGGGATTTCCAAAAGAAAACCAAGCAAAGGCCCGTCCTTCGTCAAGAATAAAGGCTCTTTCTTCTGCTTTGTTTCCAACTCATTTTGTCCTAAATGCTGTCCCACACCTACATTGCTTTCCTCTCCAAAACAGGAAAAAAGAAGCTATATCTGGAAATGGCTCATTTGTCCTGAAAACATGAAATAAATGCTCCCCGCATTTTCTGTTATTTATCGAGAAGTCTGGGTCATGATGACAATTAATAAACTGGAGTTTGCGGTAGGAAGGCCCCTTCCGACCTCCTTCTTGCTTGTGGCATGATTGAGCTGAGGAGTTAGTGTAACATATGATCACCTCCACTTATCTACCAGCCATTCCACAGCCCTTTTCTTGCTCACAAATGCACGTCCTATGTATCATCATGATACAAATGCCCAGGCTCAAGATAGAACTTGTTGTGGGGTTACTTATATTTCCCCTGGTCTATTTGTACGATGATTTCTCCCTACTTGAGAGCTCCCGTGGGGACCCTCTGCAGATGAGCTCCCTCCCATGGGATGCAGGGCGTCTCCACTGCTGACCTGACTCCTCCATGGCGGGTCACTTCCCTAAACCCAATCTAGGCTGCCTGGTGCCAACCTCAGAGCCTGCCTCTAGGAACAGGTTAGGAGGTACCAGTGCCTGGGTGTCTGGGGACTGGCTTTGTTCAATGCTTCCTACCTTTGTGCCTTTCCTATGTGGTCATTTCCATATCACATTTAAAGCAGCCTAGAAAAATGTTGCCAGTGTCTACAGAACCCATGACTGAGGCTGATCCCAGGAAAAATCACCTTGTGCCTTTTTCCTCCCTCAGAAACGTTTTTATCATTTGGCAATCAGGTTCCAATAATCATCATGAGCAGCTTCGAGAGAAAAATCCATGGGGACAGTGGTAGTTAAGTGAGATTGTGTGTGTGTGTTTTAGGGGGTCATGGGGGAAGATGGAGAGTATTTTATTTTAAAATGGAGAGGAGTTTGGAGTTGGTTGTATGGACATGAACCACAAGTGCCCACCAGATGCCTCTGAATACCCCAAGAGAGGTAAAGGAGAACTTTGTACCCATGCCTGAGAAAGTCAGTTTGCCTGTCTTCATAGGGCAGAGAGGTCATGTTGTAACTGGAGATATTACACTAATTATACCAGGCAACACCAAGAGATTCTGAGTCCCAGCTGCATTTTGGCCTAGTGGGGTAGGGATGGTTTATTACAGCCTTACACAGCGATGGGTTACAGTAACAAGAGGTGTGCCAAAGGTGCTGTCTCTGTGGTTCTCCCTCACAGAGAATTCCCCACTCTAAATTACCTGGAAGAACTGCTTCCTTCATTGCAGTTTCAGCTCTGGCCACTGCACTCTTTCTTGATAGTATCTGATGCCTCTCCGGATAACTCCAACTCCGTGTCTGGCCTTGCTTTGGTGTGCTGTCTCCAAGGTAGGCTCCATGGAAATCTGGTCCCAGGATCTCTGACCCAGGCCTTTTCTGTTGCTCAATAAGTGCACATGCTAGCTCTTTGCTTTCTTCTGTGCCTGCGACCTGTTGGGCAGGGCACTAAATATTCTCCAGTCCGTGTTTCAAAGAGAAGATTAAGAACAAGTTAAGCCTGTAGTTTAAATGGTTCAGTTAATCTAGAAGGAAAACCCACTGAGGTTTAAGGCCATCTGAAATAGCCAAGTGGCATATGTTCCTTCCACTAAGCAGGGAGATGTGTGTGTGTTCATGTGCCCACTTGTGCCCTAAGAAGCCATTTGACTTCTTAGGCTTTTAGTTTCATCTGGATCTCATATTCCATGCTTTTCTACTTAAAGATAAAGATATGTGGGCCAGAACTTATTTTCATGGCTGATCTATGTCAGTTGTATTGAAGTTACTATTTCTAAATTTATTTTAAAGTTTTTAGTTGACATTTATCCCCTTCTAATGATTATAGTTCATAGTTTCCATGAACATACTTTCTAAACGGACTCGAGTCAAAGCATCCAATGTTTCCAGATATAAACTGGTTATGAGAGTTTGACACCAATTCAGACTCATCACTTCTTTTCACTGGAATTAACTCAGATATTAAGGGCATTTACTTGTGGACCTGTTTTTTTATTTCACCGTTGGCATATGCAGTAATTATGGTTCTTGCGGTCACAGCACTGTCCATCACTCCTGAGATGCGCCATGCAGTCGTGCACAGGGAATACTCAGCTCTCAGGCTGGAATAACCTAACCAGGCACACGGGTAGGGACGGGGGAGGGGGGGTGATGCCCAAAGGGGAAGGCCGGTGAAAACTGGTTGCATGACAGGCTCTGCACCTGTTTGTCAGTAGTCATTACTTTCCATTTTCAGCAGGGATGTGCTGTTCTGGGCAGGGCTTGGGGAGGAGAGGACTTAATAGGGACAGGTCAGAGAGTGAGGCATAAAACAATTTTCTGGGATTCTCCTATCACCTGTAATATCCTCCCAGGCACACTCACTGGATTTTCCCTTCAACTAACAGTTTCTGAACTCTCAATTGGTAAAAGCCGTCTTTGATGATAAAGGACAAATAATGGTGGTTTCCCCCAGCACCCAGACCCCATCTCCGAATACTCCCACCTTTGCTAAGCACTTGTCTAAAGGAGTACGTTTCCCTTTGCCAGAACATGTCATAAATAAGTCATTGTTTTACTGGCACTGATGAACATTCTGTCTAGGTTATTATTGTTTAGTGACTGATATCTTAAATATTTTGAGTGTTTGCCATACACTAGGTTTATCTAATTTACTTCTCATGAAAACTCTGGGAAACAGGTGAAAGCAGAGGCCTTGCAAAAATAATAGGAAAATACCTAATCCTACAATTTTCCCAGGAACAGTTAAATAAAGATCACTCCTTGGAGTTCTCTCACTAGCAGGCACCCTGCAGGAGTTCTGTTTTGCACAAAAGAGCCGAATGAACAGAAAAGAGATGTAAATCTCTCTCTTTCAAAACTGTTTTTTTAAGAATCTGCTTTTACAGAGTTCCTGAGTAAACAGCAGAAGAACAAGCTACAGCCTCAACCATATCTTGAGGACAGAGTCACATCTCCTGTGATAATCCCTTTTCCAAGGAAAGGCAGGAAAACAACTCTTGGACTTTGACATCCTTGCAGTTTTTGTTATCTACCTGCTGCCGCTTTTGTTACAACTGACAGCCCCTTGGCCTCGCTGCTGCCACCCCTTTCTCTTTCTTTCGGACGCCACGCCCTCTCGTCTCCCTGCTCCCCGCCCCCACACTCTCTCTATCATTCTCTCTGTCCCTCTAAAGGATAAAATAAACTTTTTTTTAAACTTTTATATCTTAATCTGTGCGTGAGAAATCTTTTTCCACCAGCGCCGTGCACACCTACCAGGCTTTCCACCCTAACACAGGTTCTAATAACCTTCCCCATTTTACCCTTGAGAAAACTGAGGCTTAGCAAGGCTAATGTGACTTGCTCAAGATCACACACCGGGGTGTGGTAGATCTGGGGCTCAAAGCAGGCTGTCTGGCTCCAGAGCGTGTGCCCTTGACCATGACCCAGGCTGCTAGCATCCCCGCCCTGAGCTCTCACGAGGCGCCAGCACAGAGTGAGGTACCAGGAGAACAAGATGTTCTTCCTGCTCTCCGGGGGACCTGGGGGGCGTGGGGGAAGGCAGAAATGTGAGCTATAGAGAACACACAGTGCCACACCCATGACAGCAGGTAGAACAAAAGAGAGCTGCAGGGGCCTGAGAAAAGAGTCCTCAATTCTGATGGGGAAATATTTTTGTCTTTCCATCTCACCTGGCTAACATGAATTATATATTTTGTTACATGTACATTAAAATGATGATTGAGACTTTGAAAACTAGGAAAAAGTGCCTTTTACACACACACACAAAAATGGTTGTATGGCTTCAGATAAAATTTCTGAGCCTGTTTTCTCATTTGCATCCCTGCTTCCCATAGGCAGGGAATATGTGGATTCCTCTCTATTCATTTTTTGTTTTTTCTCTTATTGTCTATTCTCTCCAAGGGTGAATTCAGCTTCCTTTAGCAGCAAACTACATTGCTTCTCAAGGTGTTAATGTTGATATAAAATCTTTTAATTAACACTGAGGAGGAAGAACAGTCCCTTAAGCTGATCCACCCCTCCCACACCTGTTAAACTGCTCCAGCTGCATTAGTCAACAAAACCAGCCAAAGAAGCAAACAAATCCAAATCTACCCAGCCCAGCCCTCAAGTTTATCCCCTGAACTGTTGTTTGACTGATGTGTAATGTTTAGACTTGGCTCTTCAAGCCAATAACAATAGTGACACTGTTTGATCTTGCAGACAGAGCCTAAACTTCACTGATGTCTTTAGGTGTTGAAAGTAAGGAAAACCTTAGATTAGTGTCATGATCAAAATGCTACTTAGGAACAGATCCAGGCAGAATTTTTTTTTTTTTTTTCTATACAAATTCACTTAGAATGAGGCAGCAGGAGGCCACAGGATGAAGCAGGTTAGGTTAGAATGGACAAGCCCCAGAGTCAGGGTGGAAGAGTTTCCTGAGCAGTCCCTGAGCTCCAGGCTGCAAACCCTGTGGAGGTGGGAGACAGGGACGGTCCTAGCAGGACTCCATCAGCCCTTATCCTTTCTGGAAAACACAAACAGATTGTTAAGAGCTCTGCACAAATTGCTACATGACACCCAACATCCTGTGGCTGAGTAAACGGAGGCACTTGTCTACCTAAGTCCTTGATTATGCTGAAAAATTTAGCTTTTCAAGGCAAACCGATATTCCAGGAAGCAGAGATCCTACACCAAGGATGTCCAGGTTTGGACATGACTTATTGTCTCTTATGAAACAGAAACGTATCTGCACTTTTTTTTTTTTTGAGTGAGGGTCTCGCTCTGTCGCCCAGGGTAGAGTGCACTGGCATCATCATAGCTCACTGCAACCTCAAACCCTGGGCTCCAGCAATCCTCCTGCCTCAGCCTCCCAGGTAGCTGGCCTTGGCCTCCCAAGGTGCTAGGATTACAGGAGTGAGCCACTATGCCCGGCCTGGCCATACCTGCACTTTAAAGATACATCAATATGGTCCCAGGAATGCAATTCTGAGTACACTGCCAGGAAAAATTAGCATCTTGAATAACAAACTGAGTCTTCTTTTTCCTTACCAGCCCGATAAACACATTTTTAAAAAAGGTTTGCAATGCAAGAAATTGTTCAGTTGTATATTTTCCTAATTATTAGTAAACCAGAAACTAAATTATAGCACTGGATTAGTTAAATTACCTAGGCACTTTTTGCAAAGCATTAATCTAAGAGGAGAAAATTGAAGTAAATAAAATAAACTGGTCTCCACTCCCTGCCCTCTTCCAGATGGGAAGAGACAGATGGACTGTGAGGCCTCCCAGCCAAGGAACCAGAAGAAAACTTCCTCTGGTCCCTGCAGAGCTGCTCACAGGTCTGTCTTTGTATCTGACTGTTCCAGGGAGGTCCAAAGGTCAACTGAAAAGATTTTTCCATTATTGAAAATCAGCCCTCAGCAGTATTGACTGGAGGCTCCGGAGCTGGCTGAGATCAGCTTCACGTTGCCCAACTAGTATTCCCGCCGCTTTGCCCTGGTGGGTAGGGAGCTGTTCTTCACCCTCTGTGTGAACCTGCAGGGGACTCAGGTCTCTGGCAGCAATTTCTGGATTTGAAGTTTCGTGCACTTGCTATTCCTGCTACTCTGAGGGCAAAGAAGTGCTTTTTAAAGAATGTGTTCATCTCTAGCTCCAATACCAGGCACAGAATTGCCACACAACACATGTTTGTTGAGTTGAGCTGAATAAACTAGAATCCAGGGGAAAATATAATTGTTCTTTATGGTAACATCTCTATTAATGAAGATGTGTCCCTATTGCATGTTTTACTGCCATGAATATGTCTACCATAACTAGAAATAACAAAGGAGGAGGAGGGTGAGGATTCTCGTTGACCACACCCTGCCAGGGCATTTCCACCCCCGCAAACCCCGCCAGATGGGTGGACTGCATTGCTCTGGCTCACATGAGGGGCTGGGGTATTCCCAATATTTGTCTGTTTTGTTCTCTGCAGTGCTTAGAATAGTGCTTGGTACATTGTGGGGGGTTCAGTGACTTTCTGTGGAATGCATGAATAGACAGATGGTTACTTTCCCCCAGTTGTCCTCCTATCCTTGGGGGTGGTAAACAGATGTCAACTCTTGTTCCTCTTGAGATTGCCTCACTGTGTCCTCTCTGGTTTCTCAGCTCTTACATTACCTTTGTAACAAATTCCCTGTATCAAACTCACTCTGTTTGAGAAACCTAGAGTAGTTTCTGGTTTCTGACTAGACTGTAATGGACACAGCATACAAATACCACTGCTGACTTCATAGAAGCTCCTCACTTCCTTTCTGAGTGCCCTGTGGAAGGGAGCACCCTCACAAAGGAATGGGCACTCTCACAAGATATTGTGATAATTAGTTGTTTGTGGAAGATCTCCCAAATCTTGGAATGGCTGGTAAGTTATGAGTAAGAATATATTTCATTAATTAGCATTCATCCAAATACTCTCTACATGCTGAAAAATGCTTAATTTCTATTCCTTTTGGAACGACTATTTGAAATTCAGCCAGGCAATTTCCAACTCTGCCTTAGCCTTCACTTCCTGCTTGTGCAGAGCCTCAAGGTCAAACAGAGGTGAGAGTTTAGGGCCTTCTTTGGCCTTTCCTGAACATGTACACAGGCTTGGGTATGAATATAACCTTCTAGATTCCCAGGAATATATCAAAGCTTTTGAAAGCTCCCTATAGACATTTCATTTCCCAGATTTTTAAAAATCTTTTTGGTTAGCCTATTGTTTGACCCAACTGTTATCTACCACTTCAGGCAGCTATAATGCTGTCAGCCAATGCCTCCAGGAAAAGGCTCTCTGCACTGGGTATGCTCCAAGTCAGTTCAAATAAAGACAGCTTTATAAGTGGAGTCTCCCAGGAACCACCAGACAGGTCAAATAATGACAATTCTCTGGGAATGGGGCCTTTGAAGGAGCTCCTACTCCATTCTGCCCCCTCCAATGGCTGCCAGGATGCTGATTTTTATTGTACTTGTGGGCTGTTTAGTTTTCAAGACTATTATTGAGTTGGGGAAGGGAAAGTAGGGATAGAACAAGTTAAAATGTCACAAATCTTGCTGCTGTCACTGAGATTCAGCCATTTTTCTTGAATTAACTCTCCTTGGATTGCTGCAAGCATTTGGTTAATTTCCCATATTCTGAAAAAGTTGATTCTGACAAATTTTGCCAGTGTTCTCATTGCTTTTATGGAGAAGATTTTCAAAGGTCCTTACTCTACCATTTTCATTGATGTCCCTCCACAGATTCTTTCAATAGCATGTATACTTTCCTTGACATAAACTATTACTTTCCAAACATTGAAAAATCTAAAGCCCCAAATAGTTTATATTTGTTCTAGTCTTAAGAAGGGAGTTTTCTGACATAAATGTTTGTTCTTACAAAACCACCAATAAAACAAGGCAATTAAAGGATATACAAAGCCACAGAAAAAGATAAATTGTTTATGGCTGTCTACAACTTTTATCATTATTTGATGTCTTTTTGCTTGTTTGTCTCAGTGTGGACCTAGTTAACTCGAGAATTCCTGGTTAAATTTCAAGTGTGTGAGTCAGCTGTCCGTCTCCTCCCTGGGCCTAGGCAAGCCTGGAGCAGAGTGAGACAGAGGTAGAGCTGGTCTTCAGTAGCCACCTTACTGTTGGCCATCAGTGTTGTATTAGTTAGCTTGGGCTGCCTTAACAAATACCACAGATTAAGTGGCTTACACAACAGAAATTTATTTTCTCACAGTTCTGGAGTCTGGAAGTCTGAGCTCAAGTTGCTGCAGCTTTGGTTTCTCCTGAGGCCTCTCTCTTTGGCTTGTAGAGGGCTGCCCTCTTGCTGTGTCCTCACAAGGCCTTTCTTCTGTATGTGCATACTCCCAGTCCAGTTAGATTAGAGCCTCCCCTTATGACTTCATGTAACCTTAATTACCTCCTTTGAGGCCCTATGTCCAAATACAGTCACATTGGGAGTTAGAGCTTCAATATATAAATTTGGGGGGGGGCACAATTCAGTTCATAACAAATGTCTAACACAGAGTAAGTTCTCCATAAACACTCACTGATGACATGCATCCTCTTTCGCTCCTTGACCTTTACATTTCTGCACCATCCTTTCCCCTCTGCAAATACCTCCCAAACTAGGCACTACAGCTTTTGGTCTACTGTGAGAGCAGCACAATGTCTGGTATGGAGCTGCCAGACTAGGAATCCTGACACCAGAGTTCAAAACCCTCCTCTGGTACCAAACAGCTGTGTGACCTTGGGCAAGTCAGTTAACTCTCCAATTTTCTCCAGCTTTTGCATTCTTGGGTGCTTTGACCCAATTCTCTTTCATTGCTCTCTATCCCCTAGGTGCTGAATTTGTCACCAACCTTTATTACTAAAACACCCTTGCTTCATCCTCTGTGTGGCATGTCTAGGAGTCAACTAGCAAAATATATCTTGGTAAATGCACTCACTAATTACCTCTGGGTAGTCTTCATCTCTGCCCAGATGTGTTTCTGGAAATGCTGTCCCTGCTGTTGCTGCTCAGCTAAGAGTGGCATTAGCATTGCTGAGTGGTTTAGTCCAGGAAGGAAGGAACAGGAACACGCAGAGAGAGAGAGAGAGAGAGAGAGTGAGCCGGTGGGGAGGTGACAAGGGGTAGAACAGAGCTGGGAGTTCCTTCACATATATTTACTCAATCAACCTTTACTGAGATTCTACTTGTTCCAAGCATTGTGCAAAGTGATAGACCAGAGCTACATCTGGGGCTTCTCTGATCATAGGATTTGGACTTGGCATGAACTATAGAGTTGCAGAAGAAGAAAGATAACCTGGGTTCAAGTCTTGAATTTGTTGTTTACTTCTCTGTGACCACAGGCAAGCCAGTTAGCTCCCCAGAGTCTTGGTTACTCCATTTAAAAAACAAGAGGTGGATAAGTTGTTCTATATGGCTAGTTCTAACATTTTGGCTCTCACCTTCTGGAATTTTGTTTCAGTAGGTGTGGGGTGTGGATCTTGCCTAAAGAAAAATCTGTATTTTTGAGTTGATATCTGCACAAGGTTGCTCTGCTAGGAATATGGGAGGAGAGAGGTATATACAAGTGGTGAAAGTTTAGTGGGGGGATTAACTGTATAGTTTACTCAGAAATCTTGGAAATGAACCCTTAAAGGAATGAAGTATTTGCATTCTTATACTGTCCTTTGGTTAGTTATTCAGGAATATCTCACATATAGTATAAAAGAACTCATTTTAGCAGTGTAGACAAAGAGGGGTCCATTGTGGGTTATTAACCCTAAGGAGATTAACCAGGTGTTCGTAGTAAATGCAGACTCAAGGGGCAAAACTATCACTTTCCTAGTATAACCAAAGCTATAGTCACATGTTTATGTGTTTTGATACAGGAACCACGTTTTGTTAACTTCTCTTTCTAGCACCTAACAACACAGAGTAGACACTCAAGGGACATTATGGTCCTTGTTCTCCAAAGGATATTTTCTTCACATTACCTTCATAAGAAGAGAGATAAAACCAAACCAAATTTTAACACTGACATTGTTTTCTACATTACTGGAGAGCTAGATTTCATTATTTCCAACAAATTCAATAGAAATTGTCCATACCTTTGGAGTTAGCAATTTAAGCCTTTGGCGCTGCAGGACCTAGTGGTGTCTTTGTGTTCAGGGTAAGTTGGTGTCAGTGTCAGTCTTCACGGGCACCTTGGATGTACAAGGGAAGTGGCCAATCACACTGGTTAAGGCTCAGGCTTCAGGACACAGATGGATTTGAGTTCCGGCTCTGCCACTTACAACTTTGTAACTTTGGCAAGGTACTAACCTCTCTAAGCCCAGTTTCCAAATCTGTAAAATGAGGATGACACTATTAATATTAACTACCTCATAGAGTAGTTCTTTTTTTTGAGACAGAGTCTCACTCTGTCACCTGGGCTAGAGTGCCATGGCATCATCATAGCTCACAGCAACCTCAAACTCCTGGGCTCAAGCCATCCTCCTGCCTTGGCCTCCCAGAGTGCTAGGATTACAGGCATGAGCCACTGCGCCCTTATGAAGGCATGAGCCACTGCGGCCTTATGAAGATTAATCTTTTAAAGGCATTAAAGTACACAGTGACTGGCACAAAAGTTAAAATCACAGAAAATGTTAATTTGAAGAACTGATAGTCATGGGTAAAAAGGAGAACATTCTATGTCTTTCATTTTTTCAGGATTCATATAGCATAGCTATAATAATAATGATAATAACTATTATTATTATTCTTGTTATTATTATTGTACTTTAAGCCTCTACATAACTTTATCAGGAGAGTAGGATGCCACTGAACCACAGCATAGGTAGTTGTTCAACCTGAGATGTTATTAATTTGTTTTCCAGATGTCCTCTTTGAAAAGTCCCAGAAACCACTCACTATCTCATATCATTGGAGTGCTTACAAAATTTGGGAGAAACAAAGTAAAAAGAATATGCAGTCAGAGAGGCAGGAAAAATAAAAAATATAATTAAAAGCCTTAATTCTTTAAAAAAAAGTTTGCAGTCATCTCATACATTAGTGTTTACAAACAGTACCATATTCTTTATGAAATAATGCTTTAAAGCTTTGAGGATATACATATAATTTCTTCAAAACCTTGCCAAGAAATGAAACATATACAAGTCCTCAATACTGATATAAATATTTTTAAAGTCTTTCCAAAGCAATGAGTCTAAACCCTACACTTCCTTCTTTTTCCCAGCCTCCCTCCTTCAAATGAACAGTCTTGTTTTCTTTAGCTCCCACAGGAATCTGTACTCGTGATGAGACAGTAAGGTTTCAAGAGTTCCTCCTCTAACATACTTAGAAATATTTTAAATCATTGCACCCAAAGAGAGACTAGAAGTAAGCTAACTTTGCCTCAAGTCATTGGAAACTTAGTGAGTAGTCAGTGTTTTAGAATTGCAAAAGAGAACTTAAGCAGGGTAATTGTTTTCTTGGAGAAGGAAAAGAAATAAGAGCTATATAATGTAGAAAGGTTTTGGCCATAGTTATATCTAAAATAGGAAGATAAATCTGCCAGGACCTGATTGAGCTTCACTGGACCAAATACGCAGTTCATGACCTTACATTTTCTTGAGAGTTTTGGGGCTGAGAAGTGGCTGGATAGCCACATTTATTGCGAAGCTAAAGACCAAAGTCACAACATGGGGATGAATGAGGCAGCTGGGGAAGAAGAAGGCATCCCAGCTGGTCTGAGGTTTTCACAGAGGATTTCTGAGTGACCAGAGAGCTTACCTGAGGTTTATATACCTGTGCAACTTCCTGTGTCTACTCCCTGCAGATCATTTATGCTGCAGACGCAAGGTTCTCCCTCATTTTTCTGGAACTTTAGATCTCATCCTCCTCGTAATGCTTATATTCTCACAAGCATAACTGTCACTTTTTCCTGAGGCTGGGGGATAAAAGCAAAACAGAACAAAGCTAGAGGTCTGAGCAAATGAAACGGCCCCTCTGCTTAAAAATCCCTTGAGTGTCTCTTTCAAATGTGTGATTGTTTTTTAAAAACTTCCAAACCCAGACAATAAATTTTCTTCCACAATATATGGACCAAATGCCCAGCAGTAATAGAATGAATAATTTGCGGGCATAATCACCACAATGGAATACATTATAACAATCAGAATGAACAGGCTACTAATAATACAACAATATGGGTGACTCTCATGAACATGTTGAATGAAAGAAGCCAGACACAAAAGGGTGTACACTATATGATTTATTTTATATAAAATACAGAAACAGGAAAACTAATCAGGATGGGGATTACCCTTTGGGGGAGGAGGTGCAAGTGGGTCTTCTGGAGTACTGGTGATATTCCGGGTTTTTGTTCTGAGTGCTGGTTACACAGCTGTGTTCTTTGTAAAAATTCATCAAATTGTACAAGAATAATATGTACCCTTTTTATATGTTTCACTTCATTGAAAATCTTTTTAGAAAATCATATATGTAAAGCAAGTGACTCTTAATCCATTGGCCAAAATCTTTTCTGATTTCAGTCTGACATCCCTCACTTATGTTTTGGCCTCTTCTGCATTTTATAATTCATCCTGGGAGAAAGTCCTTTACGACTTTTCAGAATTTTCCATGATGGCATCCCTGGTAAACACAATCAAGTGTCTGTGATTTGTGGAGGCCTAATGATTTACAGATTTCTGTATCAGGGATTTTGGATACTGTTGAGAAACACATTACCATGAACTTTTCAGGGTACTCTTGCTGGAGTCATGTGAGCCATCAGCGAAACTATTTCTTTTGTTCACAAAGATTTCAGGAAAATACATGTTCTTTTATGGCAAGATTGCAGTGGTGATTATCAGCTGGCATGGGTTTTGTGTACTTTACTTAGCAATGTGAGATTTCTTACGGAGTTGGAGTCACCCGATGTTAGAGAGCAATTGGAATAACTCAGATGTGAGGATGATGGAATACAGGCTACAACAAGATATTTTGAGCTCTGAAATGCCAGCAGTCTTTGAAATGTTCTATTTATTCTTTATTGTTATACTGATTGGTTGATATCAGGGTTCTCCCAGAGATTATTAATAAGCAAAAAAGTAAAGTAAATAAATTAACTGGTTCACCTTGCTATTTGTTTAATGAAAGAACAAAACTAATTTTAAAAGTTGTTTCATGTTAGTAATGATGTGGGAATCTGATTATGTCTGAGCTCATCAGAAGGAATACCTTAAGACTGTTTTAAAATGCTTGAGTCCTGAAAAAATGTCAAAATGTAGTTACCTATGTATTTTTTTCTTGATTAAAATTGTTTAAAGAAAAATTGAATCCATATATTATTTACTAATATTGAAAATTACCAAAACATAATTTGTACACTATTATACATCCAAGAAACTAAAGCCTTAAACAATGCCTTTTCAAAATTCCTTCAAATAAGAAGCTGTATTTTCCCAAGAAGATACTTAAGTTGAATCTTAAATCCTTAAACAGATGACTCTGGTATAAATTGTTCATATAACAGGTTTCATATTCTGAAACATAGGGGTTAAGAAGTTGCTTCATGCATGTTTTTTCTCCCTAGCCTCATTTAATGATGGGTTAGCAGCCAAAAGAAGTAATCCTTTCTTCTGTATTTTAATGAAACTATTATTACCTTTGCCTTTAACTTCAATTTATGTAATGTGCTATTGGCCACCATATAAAATGGAAGAGTAAGCTGTAAGCCCTGGACCTTAAATCAGGATTCAAATTCATTATAATTTCTTCTATGTACTAAGTATGAGATGAGTTCTCTATTTTCTCTTAGCCTCAGTTTCTACATCTGTAAACAGGGTTAGTAACTCCTGCCCTGTCTAAATCACAGGTTTTTTGTGAGTATCACTTGAGTTAATGTACACAATATTTGTACTCAGTGAATGTTTTGAACATAATTTTTTTAAAACTGGGTTTAAAAGTTGTCACCCATTACTTAAAATAATAAAAACACTAACAAAGAATAATAAAAACAGGTAGGGACTATTCCTAAATGAAAGGCCTTTCAGTTTCAAAAGAATTGACTTTTTAAGGCAGTGAAACTTCTAGTTAACTAGCTTCTCCCACAAATAAACACTTTCCTTTCTCAGGCAGGCTTGAGTCTGACACCACCACTTCCATCCCATGCGGGAAGGTCCCTGTGGTTTCAGGAACTCTCAGTCCCCCGACAGTGATGGTCTATTACAATTTACTGACCTCTCTCTTCTCTTGGGAAGCACAAAGATCCTCTTTCCTGGGTCAGGCTGAGTTTGTGAGAGCACAATTTTTTCAAGGGGGCTGAGACTTAAAGTCCCCAAGTGTGATTTTTCTAAAATAACAAACTATCATAGTCAAACCTTCCTTTTTTCAGGAACAGATGAAGTAATCTAACAAAGGTGCATGGCATGTGTGAATGGGAGGAGTGGTGAGGGGGAGAGGGCCTCCAGCACAGCAGCATGATGGGGGACAGGGAGAAGTTCTCCTCCAGCCAGACTCTTGGCTTGGACAAGGCAACAGTCCCTCTCCCTTGACCCTGACCCGGAGATGTTCTTAGTTACCTGAATTTCCTTATACTCAAAGCAGAGACAGAGAGTTCCTTCCTGTAAGACCAGGACTTCTGGGACAAAAGCTGAGACATTCTGCTAAGCTATTAATTTCTGTGTCATCTCTCAAACTAGCACCTTGCTTAGATTCGATCCTTCACAAAGACTTGCAATTTGCTGAGTACTGAAAGCACTTCACAGTTCATTTATGCCTGTCCCCTTGAACGTGAAACAGATTTCATGCAAAATGGAAGAATTTTCAGTATGCCAGCCTATCCAATACGGATTGCTCAAAAACTGGGACTGTCTTGGTCAGCAAGAGCCAGGAGGTGCCCTACCGTCAGGTGCTTTTGCTGGAGAGTCCACCCTTAGCCATATCTGGTACACAGGATCCTTTCTTCTCCTCCCTACCTCCCCCCTCCCCAAAGCTCTCCTCCAGCCACAGGAAATGACCTGGTATGTGCAGTGGACCTGGGGTGATGTATAGGCTGCCCAGCAACTTATGACATGGTCTAGCTTAAAATGATGAAATCATCCAGGAATTCAACTAAAAATATCAAGAGGATGAAGTTAGCGCTAGGAGTCAAACTCAAAATGGGGCACATTCAGAAGCAGATAAAGCTGGGACCATGCCAGATCCATGTTCATGGCATCCAAAGCTACAGGGAAGTAAAACCCAAAGCAAGCACTAGCTAGGAGACAAAAAGAAGACTGCACAGAAGAAAAGAACAGGTAGAAGGTAGAAGTTAGAAGGGCAGAAGAAAAGAAAGTTTCCTAAGTATTCATTTTCTTTTCCTGGGTTTCTGTTCATTTCTTATAATAAACCTCCATTCTTTTGAGTTAACACGATCTATTTGTTGTACCCGGAAGGTCAAAACCAGAACAATTAGATGCACACACTCCTCCCTTCCTTCCAGCGAGTGAATAAAGACTGTGTGAGGGGAAATCTGAGATTACTCTTGTTATGGATTCTCCATGCTAATGGAGTCTGCTGACTCATCAGTAATATTAGAAATATTCTAGGCTTTTAAATTACCGGACTCATATAATCACATCTCACTCTCCTCATTTCCAGCACGGGTCCGCAGTTTGCAGCGGTGCGCTCTCCTCCAGGCTGGGATAACTACCCTCACTCTCATCATTTCCGGTTCCGGTTCATGTTTTGTAGAAGTGGGCTATCCTACTTTATTTCCGGTTCCGGTTGACGCTCTGTAGAGGAGGGCTCTCCTTCACGGCTAAGTGCCATAGAGGTCGTTAATGTCCATCACTTTTTCTCCCTGGCATTTGTAAGGAGAGGGCAAGGTGGAATTCCTCAAGAAGGCATTTTGGATTTCTGGACTGTAGGAGAGGGCAACTAGAAAAGGCCCAGCACCACCACAGACTTTTCTTTGATTTTGCATAGCCAGCTATTGGGCATTTAAAAAAAAAAAAAAAAGGCTCAGGCGGCAGCCGTGAACTTTAGAGCAGTTCCGGTTCCCAAGTTGCTGACTGATGGGACTGGGATCAGGCAGGGGTGGGTGTAAATTCCATCCCTGCAGGAGGGGAGGAGACAGAGGTGACTGTGCCCAGGCTTGCTGGAGGGCAGCACTGCCAGGGCCAGGACCACCACCGGAGCATGTTCCCTCCACTCTTCATCTATCTTCAATGCAAGATTTTATTGCACAATTGAATGCTTTGTGGGTTTTGTTTTTTTGTTTTTTTCACTTAGAAGTTTACTGAAAGTTGATTTCTTTCATTAGTTGATCTTAAAAAGAATTCTCCTGTAATTGGAAACCTGTATTGTGAGATGAACTTGGGACGAGCAGGCCGATCGGACTAGCTCTGTTCCCTTCATTGTTTTCCACCTTGAAAAGCATTTGAAGCTGCTGAGGAAATCATATTTTCTTAAGATGTCGTAGCTCATGCCTTTCAATCTTTTCATGGAAAATCTGACTGTTAAGGCCTTGCTGCTCAGTGCTTTCAACCTGCAAAAGCAATTAGAATGCAGGCTGTGGGCTGAAGGAATAAAGTGTTTCCCCTCCAGAGAGTAGAGGGGACCACATAACTTTGGGAGGCCAGCTCACTGGGAACAGTCCAGAAATTCCTAACTCACAGGTCACTGCAGGTGCCATCATAATTTGAGATGCTCTGACTCATCTCTTTCACCCCCAGTTCTGAGAAGCTCAGGAGCCTAGTTCCCGTTATGGTGGCAGCACAATGGCTGGGACTTAGAAAGACTTATAAAGAGAGAAAAGGGTCACATGCTCTCCCTGCCAAACATAAAACAGAGGCCTGTTTGTGTAGCTCCTCTTTGGTCATCCTGCCTCTGTTCCGGAATAATCTGCTCCATGGAAAAGAGGGCAAGAGCCCCCAAATTGCAGGTCCCATCCACCCTCCCCCTATCCCATGTCTCGTAGCTCTTCTTTCAACTCAGTGGTAATCACCATCAGCGGAATGCTTCCAATTTACCTCAGAATAAAACCCCCTTCAGGAAAAAACATCCAAATAATCCTCAGAAACAAGAGTTCTGATTGGCATGGTGGCATTTCTTCCCTGATGGGAAGGGGGAGTCTTGGGCCTGCCTGTCCCTCAGATGAATTAATACTGTTGCCAAGCAACCATGTCAAACCTCGGTCCAGAACTAGCAAGATGAGAAAGAATGAGGCCACTTATTTCCCAGTCTCGACTCATTACCAGCTTGTGGCTTTGTCTGAACAGACTGTGAGTGCACAAAACAGCCCCCAGGCTTACTCTAGTGGTAATGGCATATTTTAAGACAGAGTGACGGAAAGCAACAGTGGCCTTCAAGTAGGCTGAGGTCACATCCCACAGCTCTAGTGAGGTGTCCAATGCAGCAAACTGGTTCCAGGGACCCAATATATATATGTAGCACAGTTGTATATGTGTTATTTCATTTAAGTCTCAACAACCCTGGGGAGTAGGTATGAGCTGTTTTACCGACGATGGAAGCCAGGCTCAGAGAGGTGAAGTGACTGGGTCAAGATTGCACAGAAAATGAGCAGCCGAGTCAGGCCTGGGTCCTGGCTCTGTCTGGTGTCAGGCTCCTGCCCTTTCCTGCACACCCACTGCAACTGCCAGACTTCTGCCAGACTTGTGCCCTGGGAAGGAAGTGAGGTAGCCAACGAGGCAGGTGCTGGTGTTTATGAATAACTAGATATTTGCCAATTCAAAAATCCTATTGAGTTGCTCACCAGGTGATGACGATAAGATTTCTTCCTGGCCACAGTGGCGTACTAAATGTTTATCCACAGAGTTACGCTCGTGGAGTGTTTGTGGAACATGCTAAGGCTTCCTGGCTTCACACGAAAGGGACGAAGTCAAGTCTTCGTGGTGGGGTGAGTAGAGAATTATGTTCTCTCACTTACCCCTTAACATGCCCTGCCCAGTCTACCAGGCAGCAGTAGCCCATGTGCATCATCGCTCAAATTTACTTCCCTCTGCCTGGAAAGCTCCTCTCATCCTCTAAGACTCTTCTCAGTAGAGCCTTTGTGATTCTTCCCAGCAGTTTATTGCCCCTCTCCCTGCCCTCATAGCACTTTGTGTGACATGTGGGCACTGTGATGCACCACTGAATTCCTCCTTTATTGAAGAACTTGTTGCCCCGGTTGCTACAAGTGCTGTCAGTAGGCAGCCTTCAGCTGTCAGCCCCTCAGGGATTACCCCAGCTGCCCATGTCAAGCCCCTGTCTGGATGGCGCCCACTCAGTGCTTGATCAGTGTGGAGTGCAGAGGCTATCGTGGTCTAACTTAGGACAGCTCTGAAGGGCCAGAGCTCCCTGTGGGGTGGCTGAGGCTGCCATCGGGCCTGTGTCACAGCTCAACATCTCTGCCCATCCTGCTTCCTCTTCCCTTCCACAGATGTTGATCCCAAGGGCAGCCTGGATGCTCAACTCTGTCTCAATCATCTTCCTGGGGAGCCCCACGTGCCACACTCTCCTTCAGACCATCTCTGTATATGACTGTCTTGCTCATTAGACTGTGAGCTCCTTAGGGGAAGAAGCTGTACCAGCAATGCCTAATTCAGGCCATGGCACATAGTAGGTGCTCAGTAGCTATTTGTTGAATGAATGAATGTGGTCATTTAAAAACTACTGTGGGATGAGAGGAACTGAGAGACTGGATGGCGGATGGACAGGTCAGTTGTCTTTTGTTTATTATACAAATATTGCCTTCTCAAGAAAGGATGCATTTCTACTATCCTCCAAGCTACTTCACTATCCAAGTAACATGGACTCTTTCTCCTCCCCGAAATTCTGTCCTGCTGGACTAAAAACTGGGCTTTGCGGTGTAGTCCCTCAGGAGTTATTGAAATAAAACGAGAAGCCAGGACCAGGAGGTGTATCAGCAGGGCAGCCTGTGTATGGCTAGAGGCTGGTTATTCCAGAATAACAACCCTGTGCTCTCTAGCTCCCTCCATGTGGCAATATTTTTCTCTTAGTTTATTTCTGTTTTATTTTAACCTAATTTTAAAAATACTCTGTTTCAGGTGAGATAAATGTGTTGCTCATACCTGGCCAGGTGAGCCCCAGGGGTTACCCAGTGATAGTAGCCATAGTGTTGGCCCAGATGGAAGAATGTCACGTAGAGTCGGGACAAAGAGATAGCTACAAGCCAAAGAATTTGTGAAAAACAGCAACTCCTTTCTTGACCCTTCCCTGAATGCAAGTCAGAGGCATGGGTTTCCTTTCTTCAAGGAAAGGATAGAGCTGTCGCTGACAGAGAAAGAAGGAATGAGCAGTCCTCCAAGGCAGAAAGCTCTGGTGAGCTTTACGTGAGGGAACTCAGTGAGCACTTTGAAGCTCTTTGAAGCTCCATGGATCTCGTGTCATAACCTCTAACTCAGGATTATTATGTGAGGGGCTTCAGTATTATTGCCCCAGGTCTACTTTTGAAATAGCCTGGGTCCAGCCACCAGCAGCTATGGAGGCTCCTTGCTGGACTTCCTTGTGTATTGGAAAGTTGGCCCAAAGGAAAAATTGACAAAGAGAGTCCTCTCCCTGCACAGAGGACATGCCTCCTCTCCTGATTGGGGCAGGCACATTCCTCATGTCATGTCAAGCTCAGAGTGGCTCCCTCTGATGTGACACTGGAGGCCTTCCTGATTTGCTGCAGTGGAGCTGTGTTTGTGTGAATATCAACATATAAACAAGAGTTGCTGGTGTGTTGTACAAGTTGAGGCATAAAATAATCACTGAGTCTCTCAGTGTTCCTTTATGTTGTGTTTATCATTGGTGATTCTTCCCTGCCTCTGGATGAGAACTCAGCAGGCCCCAACATGTTTTGCTTACTCTTAGGTGAGGGAAAATTCTAGAGTCTTCTTAATCAGTAAATACTTAATTCAGCATTTAGAAAGTCCAGTATAGGACAGCAACCAAAACTCTGAACCTAATAAGTTGTCAAACCCTCTCTCCTTTCACAGTGGGCCTACTGAGGGCTGGGCACCAGCTGAGGAGAGCTGGCTGGTGTGGTTGGCTTCTCCCCAGTCCCTGTGGGGCTGGCCACAGGGCGGGCAGAGGGGAAGGTAAGGAGAAGTTTCACTTCAACTGGGATTGTCGTAAGCTGCCTGCCAGTCATCTAAAGCTGGCTGTCAATCTTGGTGCATTTCCTGAGCAATTCACAGGTTCCCTGCCAGGCAGTGCCCTTGGCAGTGCCACTGACCCCAAGTCAGGGCATCTCTATTTTGAGGGGTTGCTGGTATTCCTTCTTCAGTCCCCAGGCATTTACCTCCAACTTTTTGCTGCCGGGATCTCTCGGCCACTCCAGGAGGCCCTTAGGACAACATCCAGGATGACCCAACACAGGGTCTCTTTCCTTACAGTGCACTGCTGCAGCACTGCCTAACCCTCGCCCCAGCAGACCCGGAGTGCCGGCCAACCCTGCCACCGCCGCAGGCTCCTGCTCGGCTTCCAAAGCAGGTGATTGGTCCAGCTCTCACCCTGTGCACTCCCAGGTTGGAGTCCGACTTTGCCCCCAATTATAGGAGTCACATATGAGGATCTTTGGAGGATGATGAAGCAAGCAATCTTCCCTCCCTCAGGGAACAGAGGAGATGGGCCAACAGCACAGCCCTTTCCAAGTAAATCCTCCTCACAGAATCCTCTCTGCTCCGCATCGTCTTGGTCATTTTTTATCCTCTAAGTGGTGAGGAGGTTTAAGAGTTATGGAACAGATTCTCTGAAGTTTCCTTTGAAACACACATGGAAATTTGATGCCTTAATCTGGGATTACACACATACTGTTTGGTGCCTAGTCAATGCTTTGATTTAATATCTCGTTATTTAAAGTTTCTGGGTATTGTGTATGAGTCCAAATGTTGATCTGACTTTCTGATAATTTCTAATTATTTAAAGCAAAAATCCACACAGCTCACAGGTGTGTTTACTTGGTGGAGTCCAAATCACTAGAAAGAGGACAGAGTCCCAGATTCAGCCATGAATGGAAAGCACTTTTCTGCAATAGTTCTTACAGAATTCAAGGACCTGTGGACAGCAAATTCAGAACCACACCTCTGCCCTCTGTGGAATAAGGAGGAGAAAGAAGGACTGGAAAAGGGTCCTAATGTTGGTTTGGGTGGTAGCGGAGGTGGAAGCAGGGTGAACACAAGGAAAATCTTTCTGCTTCCCTGGTCTTCTGCTCAGCAGCAGCAGCAGTATGGTCAAGGACACGGACTCCAGAGCCAGCCAGGCCTGGATATGATCCCGGCACTGCTGCAGGTGAGCTGTGTAACCTTGGGCAAGTGTTCCACTCCGTTGAACCTCAAGTTCTCCTTCAGCAAAGTGAGGATGTCGCTTACCTCACATTGCACAGCCGTAATAGTGGGGTGAGATCTTAGATATAAAGTGACTGTACGGTGGCTGGCATGTGGCAAGCTCTCCATGAGTAACAGCTGCTGTTATTTCAGCCCCACCAGATGCTGTCTTATCAATCAGGGAAGAATGTTGGAGAGAACATACATGTTAAAGCGCCCAGGTAAAAGTTGTAGCGAAATCTCTCAACCCTGAGTTGGAAAAGAAAAGACATAGAAAAAGGTATTTACTGATCACATCCCATGTGTCAAGGGCTATAGCTTTACAAATCTTTTTTAAAGAACACTTTGAAAGAGCCTCTTATTTAATATTCAGAGTAACTGTTTGACATGGGTAGTTTCATAGAAATCAAAGCTCAGACATATCTCAATTTGGTTTAGGTTTGGATGCCTGTGACAGAAAAACCTAAAATAATAATGACTTAGATAGGATAGAATTATATTTCTCTTTCATTTAAAAGAAGTTTGGCAACAGGCAAGCCCGAGCATATACGGTATTACATAGTGTAAGGGCCTGAGCTCCTTTTGTCTTGTTGCTGTCGGTGTCAGCTTCCACCTTCTGGTCCAAGGTGGCTACTTGAGTTCCGGCCATCCCCTCCACATTGCAGCCAGCAGGAAAGGGGAAGGGGCAAAAAAATGGTGCATCCTCTTCTTTCAAAGACACTTCCTGGAAGTTGCACGTACTGCTTTTACTGATAACTCATTGGCTAAAACTTAGTCACATGGATAGCCCTAGCTGCAAGGGAGGTTGGGAAATGCAGTCTTTACTCTGGGTGGCCATTTACCCCACTAAAAATGACGGGTTTCTGATCCCAAGGGAGTAAAGGTGGCTATTGGGCCAAACAACTAGCAATTTCTGCCATAGGTGTTAAATAACATGCGCAGGATAGGTGTGGTGGCTCACACCTGTAATCTCAGCACTTTGGGAGACCAAGGTGGAAGGATCACATGAGGCCAGGAGTTTGAGGCCTGGGCAACATAGCAAGACCCCATCTCTTAAAAAATAAAAATTAAAAAAAATTTAGCCAAGTCTGGTGGCACATGCCTTTGGTCCCAGCTACTTGGGAGGCTGAAGTGGGAGGATCCCTTCAACCTATAAGTTTGAGGCTGCAGTAAGCTATGAGCACAGTACTGTACTCCAGCCTACGGAAACAGAGACCCTGTCTCTAGAAAAGAAGAAGAAGAAGAAGAGCATGCCCAAAGTTTTCCCTGTCTGCTTCAGGTACTGCCTACACCAGAGGGGAGCAGTAAGCTATGGTGGTGGGCCTTAGTATAGTGTCCACACTGAGATCTGGGGGGTGGCTCTAGGGTCTCCTGCCTGCTTTACTACAATTCCAGTTGCTTTGCTAGGAGCCTGGTGGACTTAGCTAACCACCTGAATCTTCACTGCCAACCTGCTTTAGCCAATGGACACTGGTATTGAAGCCTGCATAGTAGAACAGAGAGGAAAATTTTCAGTAAGTGTTGAAATGGTCAGGAGGGGTAAAAAGTAGAGCAATTCTTGTTTACTTTCAGCTTCCTGCCCCCTGGTTCCTCTTTGAGAATGGTGGACTTGTGGTTTCATTCTGCTTCAGCTAATACTTAACGAGCTTCTACTTCATGCAAGACCCCAGACAGGCCCTGGGGGATACAGAGTGGAGCAGACAGGGTCCCGTTCTTCAGAAGCACAGATGTGTATGTACACAGATAACTCTAAGGCAAGGTCCTTAGAGAGATAAAATGAAATGGGAGGTCAGAGTAGGGGGTTGGGGGAAACATTCAGGAAAGAGAAGGCCTTTGAACTTGGCTTTGAGGAATAGTTAAAATAATGATTAGAGTGACTTGGGGAAATGGGCAATGGGTGCCTCAAAGAAAGAAAACAATGTGAGCGAGGAAGAACAGAGGAAAAGTAATTAGTCCAGAACCATTGGAGTTTAGAGAGATTGTGTGTGTTATGAGTTTAGAGATCTGGTGTGTGTTATATGTTGCGTGTGTGTGTGTGTGTGTGTGTGGTGTGTGCCTATGTGTGTATGCGTGTCTTTAGGACGGACCTTGGCATAGAGGTGGGTGGGATGAGATGAGGGGTAAGACTGAGAAGGTAGTTTGAATTAGCTCGTGGCAGGCTTTACATACTAGATCCCAGGCTTTATTACGTACAAAGCAGGGAGTCATCAAAAGATTTTGAAAGGAAGTAACACAATAGGCTTCCCTTTCTTCCCTATTTTTTAAAAATAATATTGAACAGCAGACATTCTCTAAGAGGGCCAACGACCAACAGAAGTCGTCAACAGAGAGGGCTTATAGGTATTTGCAGTTTTCCATGTAGAGACATTCTGTGGTTCAGTGATGGCAAATTTCCATGGGAAAAACTGAAAGTGGGGAATGAGCACTATACTGCTGTCTTCTGAATACACTGGCAATAGCCAAGGTCACTGGGGAGGAGGCCCTAGAGACTTGTCCAGACATAGCTTCTCTCTGTGGGTTAGGCTTAGCCTGGCTACCCAGGAGTAGGGCAGCCTCACCTGAACGGTAGCTGAACAGGGGACTAACCTGGGAGACACAAGAGCTTCGTCTGCCCAAGCCCAGAGCATCTGGGAAGCCACCCCGTTCTCCTGGAGAGAATGAGGATGTTGGGGGGCTGACAAAAGGGACGTGGTGTCAGACAGCCACATCCCTTACATCCTCTGCCATATCCACCTATGGTGTTCCAGTATCTGGGAGGTCGATCAGAAGAATTTCTCCTGTCAATTACATAGTGTTTCATCCTCTGAGGAGTCTTAAGATTTGGGAATATGCTTTATTTTGCTCCAGAAAATATGTTTAGTTTTTTGGCACTCCCTGAAAATGTGGTGCGTGGAGGACTGAAAAACAGCAAAATGATGCTTTGTCCACATCAAAGCTGCACGTCACATCAGCGCTTCTTTTGCTGAGAATTTTCAAGGTTCGCTGGGTAAAAGAAGACTTTATTTTCATTTTCATAGAATGAAACAATATAGGTTTAAGGGAAGTTTAACTGCAAATTTTTTCATTGTTTAAAGTGGCACCTGTGAACATTGTGCTGGACCTTAGGTTTGAAAGATTAGTAGATGTATACAGTAGCACCCCATTTTTCAGGGACTATCAGGGGATGAGGCATTTCACAGATATTAAATATTGAAGTACTTAAGTCATATGTCTTAAGAGACTCAATGTTTGTGTTAAACATTTTTCAAGGAAGATTTCCCCAAATCTCCTGTGAACCCACTGCTTTAGGAAACAAGAGGGCAATGAGAGTCAGATCCCATTTACTTTGCTAACTTTAGAGTGTTGTTATGAAAACCAGTTATTGGATCATTCTGAATTCTGCATTGCCCTCTGAGGCTACTGAAGCTTGTCAGCTGTTTACCTCTGCCCTTGGTGGACCCAGTTGTGATCCTATAATTCTGTTAGCCATGAGTGCCCCCATATAGCTTCCTGTACAAGAGCATGAGGATGCTTTGTAAACTGGAAAGTGTGGTACCTATGTCTGGTGTTGGCATTGGGGGTCTCAACCCCAGAAAGTTGGGTTTGCTTAGGTTTACTTTGATTACTCTTGCTTGCTCGTAATGTGAAGTCAAATGATCAGAATTCAAGTTCTATTTCTTTATCTTCTTGCCATATGATCTTGGACAAGTTATCCACCCCTCTTTGTCTGGATTTTCCCACTAACAAAAATGGTAGTAGTAATACCCTACCCAGGTTTGAGGATTAAGCCATGTCATAAGCTATAATGTGTTATGCAAATGGTAGCTCTTTTCACTAAAAACCACCTGCTCATGCTCAGCTTTCACCCTAGTGTATATTTGATCAGGAGTAAGTTGTTCAGGGCATGTGTAAGTTTTAAATAACATGGAGAGGGGTTTTTTATATGAAGGGATAACTCTGGCAGATGCAGCAGGAAATCTCTAAGGGGAAAGTGTCTCCCCCAAATTTCCTATCATGAAGCTTGTGCCCAGGACACTGTGTGAATGAGAATTGGGGTTCAGCAGCATATGCAAATTCCCCTTCCCTTTATCAAGACACAAAGGAAGGAATAAGCCCCCCAAGTATCTCTCAGGAATTACATTGGTTTGTCATTTTCATTATCCTTACATTTTTCAGTAGTTAAATGTCAGTCAAGGCCGTGTTATTATTTCAGTATTACTAGCCCTTTAAGAGCCCCGACACGTCTGGAAAGCAACTTGTGGACTGCTTCGGCACTAAGAGTGGGTGTGAGCTATAATGGGGTGACCTCTGATCCTAATTCTAACCCCAACCTGGACGGATGGGCTCCCATTGGCACATGGAGTCAGCTGGGCAGCTGGCCCTTTGGTATAGGGAGCTGTTGGATGGGGGCTTGTCACATAAACTGGGACCTGCTCAAAGCCCAAACTTCATAAGATTCCTCTGTTTTGCACAACTCTGCAAGAGTAGCCACATCCTTATTGTGTAAATTCAGGTTTAACCACAGACCAATCAAATAGCCTGTGCCTTGCTCGACAAGGAGGAGCCTAACCCACTGAAGTGTATTTTATTTTAAGAAGGGGAGAAGGCTCCTTGTCAAGGGCCCTCAGAATTTCAGATGAGGACACTATGAAGACTTTGAGTGTTGCAAGCTGTCAGTCACTGCCCCAGCAGGTGATATAAATGACCAAGTGATTAAATGCTCTTTTAATGCTACTATTAAATGATATTTTAGTCTGGACTCATTCTTAGAAAAGCTCAGGCTCCTTCTGCACAAAAATTGACAAAGCAATTTATAGAGGGAGCTCACAGGTGTTCAGTGAATTGGATCAATACATAGGAGAAATTTTAAAAGCCGAGCTGAGGGAACAGTGAGTGGTAGAAGTAAACCTTTTATCTTGAAGAATGGCAAAAATAAACACAAATTAAATAGCCTATAGAAGAAATGCAGCTGATTCATAGAAAATAAACACGAAATTCTTGTGGTTTCGATTACATAAAGATAAGCAATTCAGAGTCTGTTTTTTAAAATAGCGGGCTTTTTCCTGTTTTAGATAAAGAGTGCATCAAGGAATTGATGCAAATGTGTTTCTGCTCATCATCCTTATATTTCCCTTTTCTCACTAAAATTACCTACTTCACAGGATGTGAGAATTAAATGAGATAGTATGTGTCACTATGCTTGGCACATGAGAAACACTAAATAAATGTTGTTAAATTGAAATCTGAATAGCACGTTTCTTCTCCTTCCTTCTTCCGTTTCCTTTTTCCATCCTCCCCTGCTTTGTGGGTTCTTCCTGAGAACTGGCTGTGTGCGCTGGGCTGGCGCTGAGGCGGCCCCGCTCTCCGGCAGCTTTGCTCATTCCTTCACTGAGCCAGCATTCACTGAGCTCCCACCATGTTCCAGGCTCTCTTTTGGCCCTGGAGACCCGGTGTTGAGGATGAAAAAGTCCTCATTTACATTGAAGGGTTAATACCCTAACACTTTAATAAATCCGTAGTATAATTTTGAGTACTATTAAGTGCTATGAAAAAAGACAAAAGAAGATTGTGGGGGCTATTTTGCATGGAAAGATCAGGGAAGCCTCTCTGGAGAAAGTGGCACTTGAACAGAGTCCTGAATAAGGTGAGGAGCAGACCCCTGGGAGGATCTAAGCAAAGTATGGAGCAGAGGAAGAGGAAACAGTACGTGCAAAGGCCCTGAGGTGAGAACGAACTTGGTGTATCTTAGGAAAACAAAAGGATCAGGAGGGCTGGAGTAGAGTGAGCTGGGGAGGAGGTTGTCAGGGATGAGCCTGGAGGCATGGGGGGGGCCAGATTACATAGGGCCTTGTGGGGCTTGCTAAGGAGTTTGTTTGCATTGTTTTCTCTGATTGATGGAAAACTTTTGGAGGGTTTTGAGTCACAAATATTGTTTATGTGTTAAAAAAGGATCTCTTTGGCTACTGGAGAATACAGAAGTGTAAGAGGCCAACTACGGGGGTAATAGGGGAACGGAGAGGGAGTATAACACAGTGGTTAAGGGTCTGGAGCAGAGTGCCAGCGTCTGAAGCCGCCTCTGCCATGGGTGAGCAGTGAGAGCGTGGACAAGGTAACTTCTCTGCCCCTCAGTTCCCTCACCTGTGAAGTGGAGGTGATAATAGTAAGGGCTACCATGTTGTACAGCTCTAGGGGGAATCACCCCCTGGGGCCCAGCGAGTCCAGTGTGAATAGTACCACTAATCATACCACTCAGAGTTGTGCAACACAGTGGTCTTGATAACGGTTCCTACCTCATTGGGTTGCCATGAAGACTAAGTCATAAAACACATGTAAAGTGCTTAGAACAATACCTGGGACCCAAGAAGAGCTCATAATATGAGTTATTATTTGTAGTTGAGGTAAGAGATGATGTTAACTTGGATTAAAGTGGTTATAGTAGAAGTGGTGATCAATGATAAGGTTTGAAATAAAATTTGAAGAAAGAGCCTGCACAGGCTCCTGAGGGCACAACCACTAGTGATGATAAAACTCAGAGCACATCTTTGCCAGGACTTCTGGTGGGTTTTCTCAGTTTTGAAGCTGAATTTCTCAGTATCTTCCTCACCAGTATGTTTTCCACCTAAAATGAGGAGTGCGTGTAGTATATATCTTATAGAGTGATTGTGAGGATTAAACAAGATCCTGCATGTAAACCCCCTAACTTAGTGCCCAGGACATTTTAAATTTAAAAAATGTCAGCTATCATCGTCATGATCATGATCATCATCTGAGCAGCTGATGCTCCAGCACAACGGATGCGCATACGTACAACTCCACAGACGAGCGATGTCAGCATTCCCCTCCTGTGAGGGCAGCTAAAGACAACAGAGGCCTTTGGGAATTACTGTCCTGAGCATACCATGTCCCTAAGGAGGCTTGTCTTCGTACCCTCCGACACCCTCGATGGCCCCCACAACGCTTGGATAGGAACCAGCCCAACCAGGAAAAGAAGCACCAGAAAATAAATAAAGGCATATGATTCAAAAGGCATGGTTCATCTTTATTTCACTGATTTTACCACTTACAGAACCCAAGCCAACCATTTAAGGTTATGAAATTTGTTCACGTTCTGTTCCTTTTTCTCATGCACTTGGCCCTAATGAACATCAAACACGAGTAATGTAGGTGGTAGGGGCCGCCCGGCAGGCCCAGGAGCTGCAGACACCTAATCCCTCTCCACGCCCCAGCATGGTAGGAGGTGCAGGTGCTGCTCTGCCTCCGCCCCCCGCCCCAGGCCTTAGGTCCCAGTCATACTGCTGTCTGATTACTCACGCACCATGAGGTAACCTCCCCGTTTTATTTGTTCTTGGATGTGTGAGCCATATAATTCCTTCTTCAAAAGTTGTGAAGGTGAGACTGCTGCCAATAACTCCACATAAAACGAGGCTGCCATTTTCTCATCCTCAGGCCTGGTAAGGATTGCTGCTGTGAGCCACTGATTATGGAAATGACTCAGCCCTTCTCTCCTGTGCTAATAAGATTTTACTATCTTTGGTCCTGACTCAAACTGGCTTGGAGCAATGTGGGGATCATAGAAGCTGTACCTGAGTGTGTCACTATGTAACTTTACTTACTTACCCAGATACTATGCAAACAGGAGCCTTTCCAGCCCATCTGCCTTCCTTCCAAATCTGTTGCAGTCTTAGCCCAGTTCACACAATGGGCGTCTGTTACTCTCTTCCTTTACCTGCCAGGAAGCTGAGGCCACAGTTCTCTTTTCTCTTTAAAAGCTAATAAGCCTTTAAAGAGATGGTTAGTGGGCTGAACTCAAAATAAGGCATCTCGGCTCTCTTTGCATCACTAACATCGACAACACTTAGCTTCTTCTTGGGGGTGCCAGGGTGAGAACTGACCCAGGTGTCAAGTGAAACTTCCTGTTAGAGTTACTGTGGGACCCTTTGTGTCTTTTTCTTAGTTGAAATGATCACTCTGGGGCACCTCTGGGGATCCTGGCAGTTCAGAAGCCAGCCAGGGGCCATTCATTTATTTGACAGACATCATCGATCACCTACCCAGTGCCAGACAGTGCTAGGCACTGAGGATGGAGAGACAAAAGGCAGAGTTCCTAATGTCAGAGGCCACAAGGTCTACTGTGGGGGACTGATGAAAAAATGAACAGTTGTGAGTGGTGTGATTAGTGTTATGAAATATCTTTGGGGGCTACAGAGGCAATTAGGGGGCACCTGACCATGTTGGTGGTCAGGAAAGATTTCCTACAGGAAGGTATGCTTAAGCGACTCCTGCAGGCTGCATAGGAGCTATCTAATCAGAAAAGGGCCAGGAAGGAAGCAGAGAGACATTTTTAAAGAGAGGGAACAGCACATGACAAGCATATGTGACAAAGCTAGCTGCTATGACCCCCACCATCCATTCTCTCCTTCTTCTGGGCCCACAGCCGGATTACACTTCCTAGCCTCCTTGCAGCTGAGCACGGCTGTGAGGCCGTGTTCTGGCCGACGGAAGGCGTGCAGAGGTGATGGGTGGGCCTGGCCCCCAAGATCCTCTCACATGTTCTTCCCTGTGCTTCCCTCCTTCAGGTAATTGGGAACAGATAGAAATCAGCACAAAGGGCCCTGTGTGCTGCCTGAAGGAAATCCAAGTTATGGTGCAGGTAATAAGCAATTGAACACAGTGAAGTGACCACACTTAGTTTTTAGAATAATGGAGGGGTCAGGATATTAGTGACAAAGTTGAACTTTACCAGAGCTTGAGAAATCCCCTACCCTTTTGTTTCCCCAAATTCCCCCAACCTTTTGTGTTCCAAGGCTAAGCCTCAAAGGACCATCCTGCCCTCAATTATTTTCAAGTAAGACCCACCTCCATCCTTCCTGGGGACTCCCACAAAACTCCTTTTTTTTAACCTCCTCAGAGTCCCTTCCTTTTCTTAGATACATTCCTCTTTCATGAATATTCTCCCTATTGCAAGAGCCCGAATAAGATCGTCTCCTTAACTGTCCAGAGCATTTTGTCTTTCACATTAGCACTGACGTAGGAGTCAGAAATCTAACTGAAGCTCTGCTTCTACTTGAGAGTAGACCTCCACCCTGCTTTATTTTTCTTCAACAAATTTTATTGTATATGTTTGGAAAAACTCAAACCGTGTTTTTCCTCTGCTGTCATACCACAACAATCAACACAGGAGAATTCTGTGACCCCAAACTATGTGGGGATTTCTCCCCACCAGCAAGCAAGCCATCAATTCTGCAGTGGACACCAGCTGGGTCCAATTCATTTCCAACACTATCCACCGGGAGATAGGGTCAGATCCCACAGGGTGAGGGCTCAGTCCCCAAGACTGCCCTCCCCACCCCCACTCAGGGGTCGGTTGCAAGTCCAGGCCTTCAGAAGTTCTGACCTACCTGCTTCAAGTTGGGGGTTCCCACGACCCCCTCTTTGGGTTCGATTAATTTGCTGGCATGGCTCATAGAGCTCAGGAAAACACACTTACTGGTGTATTATATAGGACATTTTAAAGGGTACAAATAAACAGTCAGATGAAGAGATACATAGGGTGAGGTCTGGAAGGGTCCCGAGCACAGGAGCCCCTGTCTCCATGGAGTTGGGGTGCATACCCTTCTAGCACATGGATGAGTTCTCATTCACTTTCCTGTCAGCTTCCAGAAGCCCCCTCATCTCTGTCCTTTGGGCCTTTTATGAAGACTCCATTGGTTGTCCATGACTGAAGCACGGACAACTGCGTTGAAATGTGATTGGACAAGAAGGGAATGAGCTGTCTGTTGAGATTCTTCCTGTCTCTCTGTGCAGCATTCCTTCCTGCAGAGTGTGGGGCAGGACACTGTCTAGAAGGAGGGTCTTATGACTCACAATCAGATTAGAATCCTGCCTTGGGTAGGTGAAAGGAGGGCAGGAGAAGGTCAGAGAGAGAGAGAGAGATTCTGTTTCCTGAGGCCTAAAATGCCCCAACATGATAACAAAAGACCGTGACAAGGGCTATGGGAGTTATGAGCCAGAAACCATGGATGAAAACCAATATATGTATATAATCATAATATCACAATACATTAATGTATTTGTCGTCAGTCTTCCATTAGAATATAAACCCCTGGAGGAAAGAGCTTGTCTTCTTTACCACTGTATCTCTAGGGCCTAGCACAGTTCCTGACACGTAGCAGGTGCTCAGAAATTAGACAAGTTGTGACACGGTAATCACCCAGCCCACCTCCACAGGCCTCCCTCGGCTCCTCTGGCCTTTCTTCTCCCCCTTGTTTCTGTTGTGCTTCCTCTGCGTCTCCTCTGCTCTAGGCTCTCTCTGCGGCCTGCCTCTCTCCCCTTCCTCTTTCTGGAGCTCTTTCTTAATCCCTCCTTTCTTTTCTTCCTCTCTTTCCTCCTTGGGCTTTGGGTCTGGCAGTTCCCTCTTCTCCCTTCAGTGCCTACTCTTCGGCCAGGTTGTTTATTTGGGAGGGTGCAGGCCCAGGGCAGAGGGCTCCAGCTATGGAACGGGAGGGAACAAACCAAGTCTGTGTTTGTATCTGCTGAATCAGGACAACTTTAGCAACTTCGGACACGTGTCTGGCCACAGGCTCCTTGAAACTTGAAGATTCACCCAAAATTGGCCAAGTCTGCATTTCAGTAACAATCAACAAGTGGTCCATAAGCCTTGCTCCAAGCAGATTGCTGAGTGCTGGGGAGGAAAAAAGAACCCAGATGAGGCCCCTGCCTTGCAGGAGCTTCCAGTCTAGTGAGCCAAGGAGGTGAGGCCCACACACAGCCCTCCAGGAAACAGCCAGGGAACAAAGGGAGGCAGAACACAGGGTATGGGCTGTGCAAACCAGTGGGTTCTGAAAGGGGTCAGCCTTTCTTAACTTTGGAACTTTGGGGCATGTGGTCTGTACATGAATATTGAAGCAGAGATCAGGGAATCAACTGCAGACAGGGAAGAAGTGAGAGGCAGTGTCAGTGTCCTGTTGGGAACCGCAGGCTCCTTGGGCCATGGTGGCCTGGGGGCACTTCTCTCATCAAGGCCCTGCACAATCCCCTTCCCCAGCCCATCACCAAGACTGAGTGAAGGAGCCTGGCTCAGTGAGCAGAGATTTCCTCAGAGCACACAGTTAGAGCTGAGGAGCTGGGTGCAGATGTGGCTGCGTTGCTGTGCAGGGCCACATAAAGTTGTAGCTTCCTGCAGCTTCCAGGCCTGCTCTAAGTTTCTCCTCATGGAAACTGCATCTCAGCACGCCTGGAGTGAACCCTCCCTCCAGTGTCTTAATAACCATCAGCTGAATTGATTTAGATACTAGGAAATTGTCTGAAAACCTTGATTAATAAAACCTGCAGTATGACTGGTGCCTCTTCCTCTGCAGACTGGGAAAATGGCCCTGTTAGCGAATGATGCTCTGGGGGCACACTGTGCAGCAAGTGGTGGTGGGGGGTGGGTGCAGCTTGAGCCCAGGGCAGAAAGAAGAGGATGGTTGATTTGTGCTGCTTGTGGAAACTCCAGGCGGGTGGTGATCCATCCAGCATGAAGCCTGTTTATACTGATGCCAAGCTAAAGAGTACTTGGGATTCATTTTGTGACTGCTTTCATAAATAGGTTGGGCCTGAATCTTCCTGGCAAATACTGGGAGAACAATGTGGCCTCCTAAAGTGGGTCCTTGTAGTTCTGTGACTCTGGGGAGGCAGAGACAGGAAAGAATATTTTCCTGAGCTGTTATAAATGTGGTTGGGGTCGGGGAGTGGCAGTAATGACTAAAGTGAGTAGATGTTCCCCCCAGGGGATGATTCTCGGAATAAAAAGTGATTTGAGGGTGGGAAGAAGAGATTAGCAAAAAGGGATGTCTGGGGGAGGGTGGGGTCTGGGGGGTACTTCCCCAGTTCCTTCAGGAGGGCAGCTCTCATTTTGCAGTCATGTTGCCTCCCGGCCTCTCTCCCCAACAACTTTGTACAAAAAACCCACCGAAAATCCCTCCACGAAGGCTGGTTCATTTAGTCACTCCTTCCTTATCACTGACGGCCTCCCTACTCACACTTCACTCCCCTTGCTGACTCAGGGGTTGTCTTAAAAGCGGCAATTTTTGCACCCTGGGAAGATAATGTTACAACACCATGCCCGCTCTCTGAGTCTGGCCGGTGCACTATTTGAGTTGGTGTGTCTATGAGAGTGACAACAACATCTGAAGCCAAAGTTCATGGCTCAGGTTAGTGGATATTTAGGGCAAAGTCCCCAGTTCCAATTCAGATTTCCCTCCCCCACAAAGCAAGACATTTAGAAAATGTTTAAATGGCAATACAGAAAAGGTTAACTTGATTTACTTCTGTCTGTTTATAAAAAAATTAGTATTTTTTAGGTTCCACATCTCAGTATTAAGATGCATTAAGTTATTTTGATAGTAATAAAACAAAACAATGAGTCCTAGAGGCAGAATGAGAAGGGGCTAATATTTCTAATATTTATTGACCATCAGTCTGCACTGTGTCAGGCATCATGGGTGTCTGAACCCTCACAGAAATGGGGTGTTGAGAAAGTGTGATTTACCTTCACTTCACAGCTGAAGGAGGTGGGGCTCAGACAGGCCGCATGCCGTGTTCGTATGGCTGACAGAACATGCAGCCAGGACCGGAAGCCACATCTGCATGACTTCAAAGCCAGCGTCTTTCCCATCCCACCAGACTCTCTCCACAGAACCCAGGATGCCCCTCCCTGCCACTGGAATTGCTTAGCAATAAAAACACTTTTAGAGCTAATTACATTATGGTTCCCAAACTTCTTGAATCCATATCATTGAATTCTCGCCACAGTCCTGTAGGGTAGGTATTGTTATTTGCTATTATGGTGGACACCTGTTGTTTTTGCCTACCCAGCACCCACTTATTTATCTTCTGGCACCAGCACCTTGGCTGTCCTTTGGGGATCACTCTTCCTCCATCCTCAGTCCATGTGGCTTGCCTGGGGCTGACCCCACTGACTGGCTGTAAGGGTCTAGAGTCTAGAATCTAGACCCTAACCTGGCCAATGAGAGCACCTGATCTCTGTGATAGGTTTAGGAGTTGAGCACATGGCCAACTGGCCAATCAGAGCAAATGAGCATCAGCTCCTGACTTTTGGCAGAAATGATAGGAAATGGGGGTGTCAACGGAAAAGAGTCCAAACTGTATAAAATAATTTAAAGAGGTTTATTCCAAGCCAACTATGTGTGACCGTGGCCTGAAGCCACACCCAAGAAGCTTTGAGCAAGTGGTCTCACCGTCGTTGGGTTACAGTTTGGTTTTACATGTTTCAGGGAGACAGGAATTACATGTAAAGTCTTAAGTCAATACATGGAAGGTTTACATTGGTTTGGCCTGAAAAGGTGGGACATCTAGAAGCAGGAGATTACAGGTTACAGGTGGGTTTAAAGATACTTTGATTTGTAATTGGTTAAAGAAATGAAGCTTTGCCTAAAGGCTTGGAATGGAATGTTTTAAGTTGATAAGGAAGTCTGTTAATCAGAGACAAGCCACCAGATGCATACCAGACATGTACCCAGACTCAAGTGATCTGTTAAGTAAATTGAGGACCTGCAAGCGTGGTCCAAGGCCTGCCCTGTATAGCCCTAAGCTTGTTAATGAGTTACAAAGGGTATCTCCAAGAAGGGAGGGGGGCATGATGAAGCATGTCTGACCTCCCTTCTCATGGCCAGCAACTCAGCTTTAGGGTATTTCTGGGGTCCCCTTGGCCAAGACAGGGTCCATTCAGTTGGCTGGGGGGCTTAAGATTTTATTTTAGTTCACAGGGGCTTTCCTTCTGGTAGTGTTGCAAAGCTGGTAGGAAGTGCTGGTGGCTGTCTTTGCTTAACTTGGGGAGAGCCGGTCTGAGAATGGAGCTAATCCAGACAAAAGTCCAGCTGAAGAGAGGAAGGAGACAGGTCCCTGCTGACATTGTCTGGCACCCAAATCCAGCAGTGCTCAAAGTCCAGGTGCCCCTGGAATTTTCAGTTCATTAAGCTAGAAATTTGCCTTTACTTAATTAAGCTAGTTTGAGTTGCATTCCTGTCACTTTGTTATTTATTATTATTCAAGTTATTGCTCTCCACCATCAAAGGAAATTTGAGATCACTGTTGCATCACTGTCAACTTTATTGACCATTTAATTGTGGATTCTGGAGATACAAGAAGCATCTAGGCCCAGAGATGGTTCTTATTTTGTCATGGGGTGGTGGAGGGGGTGCTGGTAGCAACAGCACAAGGCATCATGAAATAAAGTTACCCTGAAACACACTCTCACCTCTGCTTCTTCTCGATCCCTCTCTCATTGGAAACTGCACGGGGGAGCAGAGGAATGGGCAGAACTGGGGAAGGAGAGGGGAGAGGTGGTGTTTGGGGACGTTGTCTGTTGGAAGGGAGGTAGGACCTCCATGTGAAATGCATGTTAGGCAATATTAAATGTGACACTTGGCATTTGGTGAGAGGTCAGAAATGAAAGTGGTTTTAGGCAACATACATAGAGGTAAGAGGTGAAGGGTGAAGTTTCAGGAGACTATGCAAGGACAGGAATGCAGAGGGCTAGAACTGAGCTGTGGAGCAGACTTTTAGGGTCAGAGAGGAGGAGTTGGCAGAGAAATTTATGTAGCACTTATCCTACTTAGCACTAGTATCTTTCCAGGAAAAACTCACAGCATAAAAATTTAGAACACAGTAGGGGGTATACCTATACACCAATGTTCAGAAAATGCAGATTCTTGTTAAAGTCATAAAATCTATTATTCTTCCATAATTCATTCATTTCTTTTGCAGTTGAAGAAAATATGAATGTTTAGAGCAAATTGCCTTCAGCAAGTTTGACCATAATAAATAATTTTTGTTTTTAAAGTGAAAGAGCTCAGGAATTTCACCCCAAAATTTGACTCTTTGGTATAAAGAGTATTTTGAATTAAAGGCCCTTTGAGCTCAACAGGTGTTAGAAGGGGCTTTCTCTCTATCTGCATAAAACCAGACAGACTCATCAAAAAGAACAATTGCTTTTCTTTGCCCTCTCGGTTATCTCAATATACTGCAGGAAAGAAGATCAAGGATGCAGCCAGACCTGGCCAGACCCATTTTAAACATAATACCTGTCTCTCAGGTTAACTTAATTTCCAAAGAGAGTCATTTACAAGGCAATCTGTGTCCCCCCCCACCCCGTCCATTCATTCTCCTGAGTATCTATTCATCCTCCTGTAACAGAGGGAATAGCCTGAAGAAACAGCAAAAATATTTCCTGTCTCTTTAAAACTTCCCCCATTCTTTTTGGGAACTGAGGCCTGGCCCACATGCCTGCCTCGGGCAGGGAGAATGTCTCTTGTTCTTTGTGTTACAGGAGATAGCTCAGCCATCCCAGGCCAGGGCCAGCCTCCTAGGTGGGCCCAGGTGGGCAGAGGTCACAGGCTTTGTCTTAGGCAGAGATGGGACAATTAGAATCATTAACACAATAGCCTAGAACTGAGGGCCCTCCCTTTAAAACCTCTGTATTTCTGCTTATGTTCAGGGATTTGGGTTTTGAGATGAGAAAGTCTACCATTTTCCTCCTTTGCTGGCAAAGTAATAAACTTCTCTTTCCTTCTCCTCCCCTTGTCCTCATTCTTCTGACATGGCATCGTGGACAAGTGCTGAGCTTTCAGTAACACTTCCTAGTAACTATTTATTGCCCCTAAACAGAATTACCTATATTCCTCATCTGCCCCTCCCCCTCTAAAATAAGGGTATATAAACTTTTGGGCCCCATTGGGATATTGGGTAATCACTCCCCGTGCACACAGTAAATAAATTTGTAATCTCTTTCTCTTATTAATCTGCCTTATTATGAGTTGATCTTTCAGTGAGCCTTCTAGGGGAGAAGGGGAAGTTTTCCTTCTCCCCCTGGAAAGCAATTTCAGAATGTCTGAGAATTAAATATTTTTCATGTGTAATTTTGTACATGCTAAATTTGGAATCAAAACAATACAAAATGCCCTGCCAAATGATAAAACTGACATTTTTTTTTAGAGCAGAGCCTTGTCAACCTTTTGGGTACATCCAGGATGTTTTGATTATTTTGAGAAGTCTGCAGTCTTACGCACATCATATGAGAAGATCACACACTGATATGGAACTGCTAATGGAAACTTGTATATAGGAATTTTGGTTTTTCTGGCATCATGGAGCAAACCCTTATTTATCTAGAATGAGAGAAAAGAAAGAGACAGGGCGACACAATTACATTTCTAAGTTAAATACAAATGCCCTGGATCATTGGAACAGACTGAAAGCTGTGTTATAGGGTCCATTTGGTTCTCAAAGCATTTCATGACTTTACATTAGGCAGCACCTGGCCTTCCGTGTCACAGGCTCTCATACACGTTTGTTGAGAATGATGCAGATGATGTCATCAGTCCTTTTCCAGCAAAGTTCCCTGAAGATAAAGGCCAGATTGTCTGTGCAAAGCTCCAGGCCTAGTCTAGAGTCAAGCACCACTTTGAGGGCAAGGACCCACTAGGGGTGCTGTTGACGTTGAGATGGAATGGTCCTTCTGTTAGTTAGACAGCTAGGGACCTCCGGCCCCTCCTGGGGACAAGGTGGGCATCTGGAGCAACTGCTACACCTGGGGGAGGAGGGAACGCCCTACCAACCTACCAATCAGAACTTAGCATGCCAACTGCAAAAGAATGCAGAGGACTTTCTAGCCCACGGGCCAAGCAGCATAGGTACAATAGAGTCTGGAAGGTGACCTAGAACACCCTAAGTCTAATTATCATGTCATTAACTTAAATCTACATTGAGGTTCTCCCCCCAAATCAGCTTTCAGAGAGGCTTATGGGAGATCTGCATGCAAAGTAAGACTCAGGTCATATAATTCCCAACTGTCCGTCAAAGTGATTTGATGATGATGTCTGACCCACAAGGAAGGCCCAATCCAGACACTATAAAACCACACCCAGACCATAACCAAGGCCTTTTTTTGTTACGACAAGAGGCCCGTTCACTGTTTTGTGGCGAACGTATCTTGCTCTTACTCTGTAAACCTATATCTTGCTCTTTCTCTGTAATCCTATCTTTCTCTCTTGAATAAACCTTGTTTCGTGCTTACCTTGCTTTCGGTGTGTCTGGTCATTCTTCAGTCAAGAGCACACCAAGGACCGACATTTCAGACTGCTAACCCAACACTTCCAGTGCAGAAGTGTCCCATCACTGCAGGATGTTTAATGTCCCTACCCCCTCTACTAGATGTTTGAAATACTCCCCAATCTTTATGATAACCATGACACCATGACACCTCCCAAATTACCAAACACCCTCTAAGAAGTACCACCCCATCTTCTTAGTAGATAAACACTAGAGGATTTCCCCTTTGGGTCTAAAGATGTTAGCTTTGGGAACCTCAAAAGTTTAGGAAACTGCCTACAGCTGAGATCTCCTAACCTAACCTTAATCCAACATCTATTTCTGCCATGGACATGATACTTTCATCCTCTTTGGTTGTCAGGCAGAAATAACAGATACCTTGGGATATTATTCATGGCCACCATCCACCCTAGACTTTCCTGCCAAATTACATGCATGTGTTATAGATCTGATGCTTTAGAATTAAGGTTTTGAGTTATTCACTGGGAAGGAAAAGTTCCAGAAATTCAGAAACTTAGGAAGTGGTGTGGAGTCCAAGAGACATAGAAAGCAGCAGGGGGTGGAGGGTGGCTTACAGGTTATAGGTGATTTTAAAGACTCTTTAACTTGTAATTTGTTAAGGACATGAAGCTTTTGTCTAAAGGCTTGGAATGTTTTAAGATAAGTAAGTCTGTTAATCAGAGACAAACTACCCCAACGGACATTTGTTGCGTAAATTGAGAACCTGCAGGTTTACCTTGCATAGCCTTAGGCCTGTTAATGAGTTACAAAGGATATCTCCAAGAAGGGAGGGGGGCATTATGAGGCATGGCTGACCTCCCTCCTGGTGGCAGGCAATTTAGTTTTAGGATATCCCCTTGGCCAGGAGGGGGTCCATTCAGTCAACTGGTGTGGGGGAAGCCTTAAGATTTTATTTTAGTTCACACTGGGCTCTAGTGTTTTTGAGGGAAAACATTTTAAGGAATTTTTAGACAGGGCTTCAGTGGGGGAAGACCCGGGAATTTCCAGTATAGTTCTGCTATCCTAAGAGTACTAAGCTGTAGTCCCCAAAATATTTGCAAGGCCACATTGTCCCTTCCCTTGTTTATGAAAAGTATAAGACCACCCAGCCAATGGCCGACCATTCCATTTTCAAGTGTACCTAGATGAAAAAGCCAATCTGGGCAGCTGTTTCCAGTCGGCTTGTAATTGCTTCCATGGAAGCAATAGTTTATCTGGAATAGAGCAGCTACTCAGCCCTCAGGAATATAAATATTTAGACCACCAAAAGAAATTGTAGGGGCCAAGGAGGGGAACCCTTGGCCTTCTGAAGTTTTTCTGAAAAATCAACTCACAAAAGAAAGATTAATTGGAGAAAAAGCATACAAATTTATTTAACGTGTGTACGTGGGAGCCGTCAGAATGAAGATATGGGGGAAATTGTTTATTTTTATGTTTAGATTTAACAAAGCATAGATGGCTGTGTAGAAATATGATTGGACAAAAAGGGTATGGTCTAATGTAAATAAACCGAGTAGAGAAACCCAGCAAGGCCTCTGTGAGCAGCATCCTCCCTTCTGGGTGCGGGGCAGGGCTCTTTCTGGAATAGGAGTCTAGTGACCTACAGTCAAACAAGGTAGGTCAGATAATTTCTTCATGGCCAGTTTTTACCCAGAGTATTATTTGGTTTTTTGGCTGGCTTCTGGGGAAATGGGGTTTTGGTTTCTATGACTGGCCTTGGGAGGAGGGATTCTAGTTGTGGTGGCCTTAGGGGACAACGGGACTGAGAGGCAGGAGGGCAGGAGAAGGTCAGAGAAAAACGTTTGCTTCTGAGGTTGCTTCATTTTGGGGGACTGTTTTCTGAGCCCCAACAAAATGGAGAGGGGAGGCCAAAGAAGTAAAACTTTTACAATTACAAATTCATTAACCCCCCAAATAATGTTATGGTTTCAGAGAAAAATGGGAGCTTAGATAAAAATTAAAAGATTGTGCTGACATATATGGAATTAATTAATTGAATGGCTTTAAGAAGTAAGAAGTTGAAAGCATTTGAATTAAGATCCTAGAATTCATAGCAGTTCTCCTTGCCCACCAAGAAGGCATGTTAATCTGGATTCTTTAGAGATCAAAGAGATTTCTTAAATTCCTTTAGGGGCAGTGAAGTGGCCTTAGCCTCCATCAGCCCCATTTATGGGCAGAGCCTCCAAAACCCCCAGATTGAACTGAGGGTAACAATGGACCTGTCATTCTGCCCGCTGCTTTCTGGACCAGCCAAAGAAATCGGGGTTTGCTTCTTCAAAGAGCGGGAGAGAAGCAGCTCATGAGGCAGTACAGTTTGCAGCAAATGCTCGGAGAAATGTGTGAGTGCTGCATTTAATTTTAACTTGAAAAAAAAATCCATGAGACTTGTATTTCCTGTTAGAAAGCCCTGCGGAACAGTGTGCCTAAGGACTCTGGAGAATTAATGACAGACGCATGAGTGGCTTCTTAGGGACACAGGAGGAGATGTGATTCACGTCGGCCACGCGTCAGGGAGGGGACGGGTGCTTGAACTGAAACTCCCTACAGTTCACTGAAGCCCACTCCTCCTTCAGGGTCCCTTTCTGGTCTCCTCTCTTCCATGAAGCATCGTTACCATTAGCCTACACTGACAATAGTGAGAGTAATATATCAACAGCAACAGTACTAATTCCTATTCATTTAATACCTACCAGTTGTTAGGCACTATGCTAGGAGTTTAACATATAACATCTATTTCTTAATAACAATCCAATCCTAGAAACAATCCAACAAGCTTTACATATATTACCTCTAACTATTATAAACAAGTAAGTTAGGTTTTATTATCCTTGCCTTGCAGGCAAGGGAATAGGCTTAGAGAGGTGGTAGCGTACCCAGGGCCACACAGCCTGTTGTAGCCAGAGTCGGCATTTGGACCCTGGCCTGCTTGAGGACGAGCATCTTGATGTGCACGTCTTTTGTACCCCTCACAACACAGCCCTCAGCCCATTGTTCTACAGAAGGCCCTCAGCAAATGCTAATTCGTTAGATAATTCAAATTAATATTGGCCATGTACACCCAGGGATGGCACTGTGGCACGTGTCTGTGTGTGTGCATCCTGGGGGCAGCATAACTGGAATGTGGACGTGGTCTCTGAAGGCGCTGTGGGCACTGGTGCCCGCCGGCCACATGCTGCCACCTCTCACCTCCCTCTCCCACCTCTCAGAGGGCACCGGGACTTAGAGCTGGAACTGACCTCACACGCTGTCTCCACCAACCCCCTTTATTTTATATATGTTCCTATCTGTAAATCTACAGATACATGGCTTCTTTAAGTGAGGCTCAGAGAGGTTGAGTCAACCAGGTCACACAGCTAGGCGTGGCAGGGCTGGGACATGAATGCGGGCCACCTCCTAAACTCTCATCCAACCCTCTTCTGTTGTACAGCAGCAAGGCGGAGCGTGAGCGAATGTTGGAGCAGCAGGGGACTCCTCCCTGCTTAGCCATCTGGTCAAGTGACAGTGACACAGATCACATGCTTGTCTGGCGTGGCCCACCCCAGCATCACTTAGCAGCAGGTGCACATGAATGCAGGCAGGGAATTGGCCTGTCAGAACCATTTTGTCTGCCAGGAGTTAGGCCTTGTCGGTGATTGACAGTGTGGACCAAGGGGGAAAGGTCATCTTCTGAAAGTTTTGTTCTGTGTGCTCCCCTAAAGACCCATTGTAATGTCCATCCAAGCAAGCTACAGATTTGTGGCAGATTTCTCTAGATTATATTTGGCTTGTTTTGCTTGTTTCAGATCTTACCTCTTATCCCTGTCTAAACATTCCAGAATGAACTACAGATATGCTAATCTTGGTTAATTTTTTTAAAAACATGAATATATGCAGTTGAAAATCCTTTTATTTTATGAAATGACTTCTTTAAAATCTGTACCAAGTTTCACAAATTCACGGCTTTTTCTTCCTTGGAGGAAATTGCCCTGCACAACAAAACTATTCCCTCCTTGTGTGGCCCCTTCTCTCAAAGTAGATCAACAAACTTTTGGGCATACCTTATATGAAAGGCCCTGTGGGAGATGACAAAGAGCTGTGAAAACTAGTCTCTCTGTCCTCAGGGGACTTACAATTTAGTTGTAGAAAAACTACAGTAGCTGCAGGTATTAGATACTTCCTGTGTGCCAGGCACTATCCAGGAGCTTTTCGTTGGCTGTCTCATTTACTCCTCCTGACATGCTTAGTGAGGTGGTACTAGTGGGTGAGAACCCAAGAGGCTCAGGGAGGTTTTGTGTCTTACCCAAGGTCGAAACTGCTGTGAGTGGCAGAGCTGGTCTGTGTACCCTGTGGTCTGACTCCAGGGCCATGGGCCACCTAACTATGATGTGCTACAGCCAGCAGGTACCACCACTTAACAGTTGCTGCCGTGTGTATTGGCTCCCCAGAAAGTGTGCAAACTCCTGGTGGATTCTCAATATCTTGCATCTTTTGAGTTCCTAACAGCCCCAGCGGTGCTGTGCTCATGGTCCATGTGGACTAAATATTTCTTCATTGATTGCACAGGAGAGGGGAGACATGTTGTCTTGTGGTGCCTTAAGAATCAAGATAGACCTTATAAGAAACAAATCCTCTTAATGGCTAGGATGAAATCAAGCCCAAGAACATTTCTTAGGACAGGTCTTGGCAGGCCTTGGTGAGGACCTGATCACCCAAAGCTGCCAAGCAGCAATAGCTTAAGCATCGTTACATCCTATTTCCTCGAGCATCTTTACCTGCTGTGCTAGAGAATCAACTTTAAGTTCAGGGATCAGGAGCCCTGTCCCCTTCCCCCACATGGGAGTCCTTGCTGGAGAACTATGTGGTAGTATTAAGGAGAGACAAGCCTGGAGCTGGGCCTGCCCTCATATGCTGAAAGTGGAACTCTGAGCTGTAACAAGGCCTTGGTCCAGGCACCAGATAACATGTATATGTGTGTATGTGTGTATATATATATGCTTCTATCTAGTCTTTCATTCATTTATTTAAATTTTAAATTTTGACAGTGATGTCACAGGTTCCACTCTACTTGTCTAGGGGCCATATTCTGGGCTCCCCCTGCAGATACCCACTGTGTAAAAGCTATGTTGCCGAGGGTTGGGGCTGGGGAGAGGCATGAGTCAAAACATAGGGGCCAAGTCCAGTGGAAACTGGGTCCCTCCTGGAATATGTCACCTGTGACATTTAAAGCCATCAAAGGCATTTCCCAGCAAACCTTTAAATTCCCGGGCAGAAGGGCCAGGAAACAATTTCTGTCTTCCTCCACCTCCCCTTTTACCTTAGTGTTTCCTTTTCCAAGAATAAGAAGGTGCTACCTGTGTGAGCTGGCCAGGCCACTGTGCAGCCAAAGAATCTGGGGGCTGGCTCAGGCCCAGGCCACACCACGCCCACGTCTGCTCTCCCGCTGTATTTATCTGCCGAGGCCCAGCACCCCGCCAGGGAGGAGAGGTGGGCTCAGCTGGCGTGACTCATGCCAAGGAAGTGAAAAGCCCAGACACACCGGGTTTATCAATTCCTCCCAGGTCTTAGCCCATGCTTGCTAACCCAGGCAGTGTGTACCAACACTGAGGGTTCAAGGCAGTAACTGGGAGTCTGTGGGGACCAGACGTCTAAGATCTGTGGGTGACAAATATGACTTGATGATCTAGTCTTCATTTCAAGTGCCAACAACTTTTTTCTTTTCTTTTCCTTTAACTCATTAAGGAATTTTTCAGTAGGATTAAACAGATTTCTCAAACTTGTTCCCAAGCTCAGATCCAACCAGGATTTTTCAACATCCTCCTGGTTCCCTGCCACATACAATAAATAAATGCTATGGTCAAATATTATTGCATCGTGGGAGCAATGTCTAGGGTGAGCCTTGTAGAAACAGCATTTAAAGGAGCCCTGGATACCCTGGTCACAGTTCTGGAGACAGGGCAATATTCAGTTCAGGACTCGGCCTTCTGCCCTTGTGGGCAGGCCCAGCCCCAAGCTTCTGTTGCCTGAACACTACCTCACAGTTCTTAAGCTAGGAGCCCTGTGTTGGCTCATGAGGCCTGAACTTAAAGTTGACTCCTCCAGTATTAGAGAAAGATGGTATGTTGCAGTGCCTAAACTATTGATCCTTGGGAGTTTCAGATGGATAGAAAAGGTCCTCAACAGAGTCATTCTCTTTCATCTTGGGGTCTTTGAAGAGCCACTTCCAACTGAGCATCCCCGGAGTGAGCTCAGATTAGTTGAGCATTTATTGAGAGGCTGCTAAGTGCCATGCCTGTGCCAGCAGTGCAGAAGCAAGGATGAATGTACCCAGTTCCTGTCCTGCATGGCCTCAAGGGCGTGCAAGCCTTTGGGTGATGAGATAGAAATAATTATTTAACCTATGGACAAGGATAAGAGCACACTGCTTACAGAAATTATTCACTAGTATCTGCTTTTCTCATGGATTGAGGTTTAATGGAATCCTAAACAAGGACCTTTCTCTCTAACATTTCTCTTTCTTTCTGACATTTCCTACCCATTGTGGGGTGTAAGTGGACTGATAAGGGAGGGAAGCAAATACAGAGCATGTTGAATGAGCAGGCTACCTTGTGGGCATCAGCTCTCATCCCACTGGGGAGCTGGGAAAGATGGTGTAGGACTTGTCTAGCATTGTCCCACCTGAGGGCGAGGAAGCTGGGAGATGTGTCTCCCAGTTCCCTTCAGACACTGGCAGAGAGCATTAACTCAGTGGCAAGTCTGGCCTGCCCTGCCTGTGGGCCCAGTACATTCCTGTGGACAGAGAAATCCAGAGAAATCACTCAGGCAGAGAGGGGCAGAATGTGCAGGCCTGCAGAAAGGTGAATGTGAGCGGATCTGGGCAAGGCACTGACAGGTCGGCCTCATCCACGAGGCCTAGGAGGAAAAGCAGCAGGCCACGTGGGAATGGCAGCCTTGATCCCCAACTCAGGGAAGAGGGATGTGGACCCAAGATGTCGGCCTTTCCACCGCCCACAAGCGGGAGTAGTGGGAGTAGCAGGGAGGGTGGACACAGGTGTTGTTTTAGGCAGCGCTTTCTCGAGAGCAGTTTCCTTATGAAACTACGTAAGTGCTCAGGGAAATAGGTTTGAATGAGCTTTACACACACACACACACACACAATGAAGTTTCCTGGGTCCACAGATGGCCTCGGCACACACTCAAAGTATCACCTGTACAATTCTTGCACTCATGTACGTGGATTTAGCTGGTGGCAGGGACAGGTGCTGGGTGGGAATATCTTTTTGGTTCCTGCTTTTCATCCCCACATAAATGTTCTGTGAGACCAAGGGCCAATCTTGGACTTTTTGAAGTCTGCTTCACACTGAGTATCAGGGAGGGTCTCAGTGTTCATGCCTGTCTGGCAGGTAGACGTTTCTATGACCTGGAAACCAGTCTGTAGCTACTTGGCTATAATGAGCCAGCTTTAGGGAGCAGCAGCGAGCCTTCCCGTGTGCCCCATGCCACCCCAACTCAACAGGGGCTAGGAAAACGCTGAAACTGCATCAGGGTCCCAACTTGGCTCAAACTCATGTTGGAAGTCACTCTGCCTGGCTTCTAGGTGCCAAGCAGTTTGTTAGTACTTATGAGCTGTTCATTAGAACTGGGAAAAATCAACGCAAAGCCTGGCAGGCAGGGAGGGTGTGTGTTTGTCTAAATAGTTTGGTGCTTGGTCAGCGCCCTCCTGTGTGTGGAGTCTGTGATGGCCTTCACTACAGCCTGGGGTGAAGGTGGCCTCGCATGGAGCTGCAGCAAACACTGACCCCCCACCCCCCACCTCCCAGCCAAGGACTGCAGTGAAGGGAACATTCTGGTTAAAGCCCCCTTTATCCTCATAACAAGAGTGGAGTGAAGCCCTTGAAATGTCTTCCCAACTCTCTCCATTTTCAACTGAATCACACCTGGATTTTTTAGTTAGGAGACAGCAGATGGAGGAAGGAGAGGTAAATGCTGCCCATGCCGGCAAAGCCATCACTCTGTGGTTCGGCCACAGCTCCCTGATCAGGGAGAGGACCCGAGGGGCCTTTCTCAGGTGAGTCTCCATTGGCTCAGAGATCGGGGCCTGCCGAGCCCCCGGTGCTCTGTCTTGTTTCTCTCCAGGCAAACGTAGCCTCTTGGGTTGAGAAGGGAGCAGCAGATGGCCAGAAAGAAATGGTCATTCTCCAAAGATCTTGCCTAAGAAGAAAGAAATCAAAGCTAAACCCTAAGCTCTGTTACCAGATCGGGAGGCCAACACTCAGCTGTGAGTCTGCTGGGCTTCGGGCCTCTTTGATAAACTGGTTGGGCTGCCTGACAGGTTTATTTTTAAGGGGTGTAGGAACCTTTGGGGAGAGAACTCATTCCAGGGAGAGAGCAGCATAGTGGGCCAAGCCAGGAGCTAAGTATTGGGTGTTGGCAGCAAGTAGTAGTTCTGATTTCCGCCCAGTTTAGACACATCATCTGGGTCACAGGAGAGAAAGGGGGCTTCCAGTAAAAAAAAAAAAAAAAGTGAAATAAATTATTCTTTAAAACTCCCGCCTTTGTCCCGTCACTCACTAGCTGAGTGACTTTGGGCAAGTTTCCTATCCTTTCTCTGCCTCGGAGCCTCATCTATTAAATAATGACACCTGTGGTTCCTACCTGAGAGGGTTGCTATGAGGTCATAGGAGTGTTTGCAAACTGCCAAGAACCATGTAAATGCCAAGTGCTTGCTACATAAATGAAACCCAAACCATTTATAAGACTCAAGGGCTCAAGGAACACTACTTGGGGACCCTTAGACAGCACATAAGATGGGGAAACAAGCACTCCCTGCTCTCTGCAGACCCTGCCAGTCTCCAGCACTTTAGAGAGCAGCACCCAGCACAGTGACTATAGCACCCAGGGGTCTCCACGGGTGGGGAACCCTCTGGGATGCAGAGACGCCTAGGACTGAGGAGTGGCACTGACAGGAAGCCCCATATAGACAGGTGAGAGGCAGCTATAAGCTGGCCATTGCTGTTAATGTGGTCTCATCTACACCCATGAGCTGGTGAGGCCCGAGGGGCTGGGTCACAGGAGAGGTTCCCCCTGCAGCTCCACCCAGAGTCAAAGTCAGTTTCTTGGCAGCTGGCAGCTCACAGAAAGGTAAGGGCTGTTCCCTGGGAGCTGCCCAAAGCTCAATGGTATGGCTTCTGCCCACCCCACCTGTTATTTTGTTATATTTGATGTCTGAGTCCATTTGGGCTGCTATAGCAACATGCCATAGACTGAATGGCTTATGAACAACAGAAATTTATTTTTCACAGTTGGAGGCCAGGAATTTCAAGATCAAGGTGGTGACAGATTTAGCGTCCAGTGAGGGCCCGATTTCTGGTCCATAGACAGTCCCTGCTTGCTGTGTCCTCCCCTGGTGGAAGGGCAGATGAGCTCCCTTGGGCCTGTCTTATAGGGGCACTAATCCCATCGGGGAGGGCCCCATCCTCATGACCTACTCACCTCCCAAAGGGCCCTACCTCCTGACACCGTCACCTTGGTGTTTAGGATTTCACCACATGAATTTGAGGGGGGATGCAAATATTGAGACCATAGCAACTAGTCAAACACCTCGGTTCTTTTTCTGTTTCTACTTCCATGGGGCTGGGCTTTTTTCCATCTTTATAAATCTGCCTGGACCTTGCTTTCTGGACCTTGCTCACCGAAAACTTTATTTCAAATCCTCTGTCTTACCAGTTAGGGTGGTTGTTAAACTAACAAGAAGATTTTAAGGAAAGTCACTACCAGAAGGTGGTACGTGGGAAAAGCCGCTGGAATAGACAGTGAATGGGGGTGGAGGCCAGGCTGCGTTTCACAGGAGGGTCAGGAACGCCTCATTTTCACGAGGGTGGGGCCCCTTGCTCAAGGGTTAACGAGGGGCTTCGGGACTGGCCCTGCTGGCCCCCCTCTGGATCACAAGCAGAGCACTAGCGAAGGGAAGAGAAAGAGGACATGTCTTAGCCAGTGTGGCATTCACAGGGACAGGTTCCTTCCTCCCCAAAGCTAGGTGGAGATTTGGATGTGCTCTAAGACTGGGGGTGTGATCTGAGTGGAGCAGAATGTGGTGAAACTGAAAGAGTTCTTGGGGGGGGTCCTGACTTGTGTGCTGGGAGTTTGGAGGCTCCCATAAACATTGAGGCCAAAACCTGGAGATTTCTCAAGGCAGAGGCCTGCAGAAGTGTCCTGGCAGAGGAATGAGGTTACTGTCCATGAGGTGCTTGGCAATAAGCTGACTGGCCAAGGGGGCTGATACCCACTGGAAGGGAAGGTGGAAGGCACAGACCAGTGCTGGCCTAATGGGGGCCTCAGGATAGGGGGATGGCTGGACATAGCCCAAAGAAAACCTTGCCCACCATTTATGATGAGACCAGCACACCAGCCAAAATTTCCAGTATCATATAGAGCCTGACTGAGCCAGGGGACACTAGTGACACCTGTCCAGCACAGACAGGTGGCCAGTCATGTTAGATGGTCCCTGCCCCTTCCATGAAAGGGAAGATGAAAAGTGAGAGAGCAGACTACACACTCAACCTCCTTCAAGTCCTTAGCGGAGGTTTGACTTTCCCAGGGAGAGGGAGGAGGTGAGATTTAAATTGGACATGAGGTTGGAGTTTTGAACCAGACTGGGCCAGACACTGAAGGTGACTGGTAAGTTATGTAATATCCTTAAGACATCATTACACAATGGGCAGAGGATGATGGGCAAAGGTGGCGACTGGGGACAAATGAAAACCCGTCATGCTTGTTTCCCACCTAGATGAGACTACTCAGACCATTTTTTTGCAGCCATGAATTCTGGGAACTTTAAGAATATATTTTCCTCTTGAAACACAAGATTTGGAGAAATCTAGAAAGTGGTGTAAGAGCGGTTGCCTTGTTTGGAGCAGAGATCTGAAAACTCTTAAACATTCTTTAAGTTTTTCAATGCCTGGGGAGTTGTTTCTCAAAGATTTATTGATAGATGGTGCATTAGTTTTCTATTGCTGCTGTAACATATTATCACAAACATAGTGGTTTAAAACAACATAACCTTATCTTGCAGGTCTATAGGTTAGAAGTCCAACATGGGTCTAGCTAGGCTAAAATCAGGACTTCAGCGGGGCTACAATCTTTTTGGAGACTCTAGGGGTGAATTTGTTTCCTCGCCTTATCCAGCTTTTAGCGGCTGTCTACATTCCGAGGCCTGTGGCCCTCTCCTCCACCTTCGCAGCCCGCAATGGCAGGATGAGTCCTTCTCATCACCTCACTCTGCCTTCCTCTTCTGCCTTCCTCTTCCACTGTTAAGGACCCTTGTGATTATAGTGCGCCCACCTGGACAATACAGGCTCACCTCCCGATCTTCAAGTCAATTGGTTAGCAACCTTAATGTCACCTGTAATCTTCTTTCCCCCTTTCCATGCAACCTACCATATTCACAGGGTCAGGGGTTAGGACCTGGACTACTTTGGGAGCCATTATACTCCATTACAAGTGGCTTATATATTATTGAATTCAATTTAATTTAACAAAAATGCATGTGATCCTCACAGTACACCAGCCAAGATTCAATCACATGCCTCACAGCAGCTTGCCTCACAGGAGTTGGGGGGTGCCAGGTTTACTGTGAACTATGAAAGGCAGCAGCCAAGAGACTGCTGGACTTTCACCATGTCCCAAGGGCAAACAAAAGCTGTTTAATCCCACTTAGGCCCCAAGCAGGGGTGATTGTAGGACATGTGCCCTGCACTCACCCCCAGAGCTGAGGAGCTCTGAACCCCCACCCCAGCTGCCACCCGTCTCCACCCACATGCTCTGCTGACACCAGCACTTACCACTCCACTGATCAGCCCCTTCTTATCAGTACTGCAAGTACCTGATTTCAAAATCCTAGGTGTGTATAACCAGTTTCAGGTGCTACAAAATGCTGCTTACTTAGGGAACAAGAAAGGTGGTGAAACACCCTGTCATTGGGTTCCTGAGTGGTGAAGCTCAACATTCCCTAAGGTGGAATTTTCTGGCAAAAGCTGCATTTGCAAGGGTGCTGCAGCCTGTGCTGGAAGGAGACCTGGAGCCACCCTACCACGCCATCTTCAGGGAGGTCCTGGGTGGAAAGGTGCAGCCATGGAGACTAGGACACAGCGCTCTTAACTGCGCCTCCTGGGATGGGAGACGCGTGCGGGGATTCTTGCAACTTTTCTGTATTTTGCCAGACTGGTGACAGGTCCTGACTTAGGGTGCACTAACAGTTGTTGTCTGGCCTCCAGATAGGAAAATGGGATTCTGCCCATCCCTCCCCACACGCTGACCAGGTTTGCTGGCCTTGCCATCGGTCCTGGGGTGTTGAGGGAGTTGTGATGAGCTCGGCTCTGTGGGGCTGCGCTTCCTCACAGCTTGCTGGGGCACTCTGGGTTCTGAGGGACTCACCCTCGCCAGGGGGCCTAGCAGGTTCGGCTGGCCCTGGGGCAGGGACGGGGCAGGGGTAGGTGTTTGGTCCAGCAGCCCCTGGACATCAGAATGTTTCCCCAGAGCACTCTTGCCCCCTCTCCCATTATAGGAACACTGTGAGGACAGCAAACCCACCCTCAGACCACCCGAGCATGGGCTCTTGGGCAGCTGAGACATCCATCAGCAGCCCCTTTCCCTCTGCCCCCAGCACTGCCCCCACACCCACTCCTGCTGTTTGGCACAAAAGCTCTCATTCTGTTTCTTTTCTTACACATGAAGGCTCAACAACCACTGGAAAGGCCGAGATGGCCTGTTAAAACAGAACCTCAACTGCTGGGAACACAGGGACTTTTCTGCCCTCCTGGAGAGGGAGAAGGGCCCATCCTCCCCTGGAAATGCAATACAGGACCTTGGCATCACCCTCCCCTGGAACATTCATTCATTTAAGATGAGGTCACCTTCACTCAAGAGTGGACCAAAGGCTTTCCTTCTGAAGCACAACAATCCACAAATCCACTCTCAAAGCACATGTTTTATAATGAGCATTATTTCTTTCATAATGGGAAAAAGCCCTGTATTTTTAAATGTTCGAATAGCAAGGCCACGCAGATTGCAGCCAAATGAGACCACATTCCCAATTACAACAAGCAGTTTCTAGTGTTTGGACATTTTGGTGGGGCTGTAGCCTGACACAATAATTTTGTCAGTTATTTTAGAGATGAGTGCATAGGGAATTTTCCTACCCTGGAAAGGGCCCTGGACCAAGTCAGAAGACTCAGCCAGAAGACTCAGCTGTCGACCCCAGCTCCTTCCCTTTGCTGACATGACCCGAAGCCTCGCTTTCTTCTTCTGTCAGGTGGGGAGAGGGACGTAGCCCTGCCTGATTGCTGGGGTGCTGTGAGAATCTGATGGGATGAAGCCAGTGAATGTGTGTCGTCACCAGGTGGTCCTGGAGCAAAGGGACTAAGAGTCCCCTGCAATTTTGGCGATTCTATCAGGCAACAGTAGCAGAGCGTGAGCTGCTCAAAGCTGCAGCTGCCCCCAAGCACAGCGTCCAAGGGACATCCTCAGCAGAGACTAGGACACCGGTGCCATGCCAGGCCGGGGTGAGGCAGGGCGAAGCCTGGCTGGGTGAGAGGCTTCCTTCCTGGCTTCAGTGAGAGGTCCCACCCAGTCTGGCAGTGAGGCAGGGCTGGGATCTGCTTTAGAGGCACATTTCCAGCAGAGGAGTCATTTAGGGAACCTCACCACAGGGATCCCCCTGGGTCTCGGCTGGCCCCTCGGGCCAAGGAGGGAGCTCCAGGTGACATGATCTGCTGACAGCCACAGAAGCCGTCCTGCCCCGCTGCCCTAAAACTGCACCCTCTAATGCTGCTTCTTCTCCAGGATGGCAAGTGTGGCTGTTGTTCCTGCTCAGCAAGAATTACAGAGGGCTCTGTACCTGGACTGCTTGCTGTTGACTTTCAAGAGAACTACTTTCACCAAGTTATGTTTTAGTGTGTGATGTCATAGGCTTACATTTAAGGTGAGAACTGCATTGCCACAACTTTACTATTCCAGAAAACGCTTGCTCAGGAAGATCATGAGCGATGAAATAACTCTTTGCCTCAAGAACCCCCCCATTAAGTCCATTTAAATGGTTCAACTTTTCAATAGTTAACCAAACAACTATTTACTTTCTAAAACTCTTCAAAACCCTTGCCTTCCTGTATCCACCCATCTTTAACTTTTGTACTGTGATCCTCACCCAGTTCTAATCAGGCTCCTGCACAGAAAGATGTGCTTTCAACTAGACCCCCCATCCCCAAAGTCTTTTGCCTTTGAGATGCTACTGAGACTCTGTCAAGGAGTGATCTCCCTTGTTGTGACCAGCAAGCAATTCCACTTTGCCTTTTTGACAGGTGGTTGTGGTGGTATTTTTGGACATTCGCCAAAGGATATTCTGACAGACTCAGCATCTATTTTCTGGGTATACTAGAAGGACAGTCATCACCTTGCCAGAAAGACTTAGTTTCCCTTTTATTTTTTGTTTGCTCTTCACCTTTACTTAATTCATCTAATTCATGGCATTATGATGCACTTTGGGTGTTCTTGTACGCCATCTACACCATCTTCAGTGCTCTGTGGAAGGAGGAAGGGTATTGCCAGTAATGCTGTCAGTGTCCCGGGCTTATCCCCTGAATCACAAGTCCTGCCATCTACCGATGGCCAGAATCTGCATTTGTGCCTGAGGGTTCTCCTCTCCTGACTAAGAACGGGGAAGGCTGCGTAGTCCGTGCTTCAGTGACCCAGAAGTGCTAATGAATTAACACATCCCCAGCAGAGAATTCAGGAAGGACTCAACAAGTAGTATATAAACGTCCCAGCTTCCTCATCCTTGCGTGGAATAATTTTTCAGACATGTGTATACATCTTTCCCCAAAGTTTCCCTGTACAATTAAGCTTTATTGGCTCGCTGTGATAGCTGACTTCATAGGCATCACTATTGGCTTCCTTTCCTTCCTTGGGCCCATTCCTCACTTCCCTAGAGTGTTACCTGCACTTCCCCAATACACTATTTTACCCAAATCTTTGCCTCAAGAGCCACTTCCAGGAGAGTCCATGCTAAAAGGAATATGAATATACAGAAATGAATAGAAACCAGTAAAATATGTTACATATTATAAATACTCAAATAAATGTTTGCTGCATTAAAGAGATAACAATGCAAAGTGTATTCTCAATGCTTAGCACAGAGCTGAGCACATAGTAGGTGTTCAATAAATGCTTAGAGAGGAGGAAAAAAGAGCATAGTCAAGCATAGGTTGGATGATCCCCAGTGGACATATTAGAGGGGGTTGAAGAATCATTGACAAGGTGATGGACAATCCAAGCTTTGAGGATCCTTCTAGACTTAGGGTCCTATGGGTGTGACTACTGCTACAGTGGTGGCAGGGAGCGTTTTAGGTGTGAAGAATGGGGGCCAGCTTGGGATTTTCAGTTAGTGTCTCTCATTTCCATATTGAAGTTTCTTTGATCACAAAAAATTTATTTTAAACACTTTTATTGAGATATGGTTTATATACCATAATATTCACCATTTTAAAGTATAAAACTCAGTGGGTTATAGTATATTCACAGAGTCATACAAATATACCAGTATCTAATTCCAGAATATTCCCCCCAAAAGAAACCGGTACCCATTAGCGGTCATTCTCCGTTCCCAGCTCCTCTCAGCCCCTGGCAAACACTAACCTATTTTCTGTTTCTATTGATTTGCCTATTCTGGACATTTCACATAAATGGAACCATACAATATGTGGGCTCTTATGACTGGATTCTTTCACTTGGCATAATGTTTTCAAGGTGACTTTCAAGAAGACTGTGATGTAGCATGAATCAATACTTCATCTCTTTTTATTGCCAAATAATATTCCATTACGTGAATATAGCACACTATGTTTTATTCTTCAGCTGGGGGACATTTGAGCTCTTTCCACTTTCTGGTTATTGTGAATAATGCTGCTAGGAGCATTCATGCACAAGTTTTTATGTGGACATATGTTTTTATTTCCCTTGAATATATACCTCAAGAATACACACACAGACACACACATACACACATATACATATATAGACAGGAGTAGAATGGCTGGGACATAGTAACTCTATGGTGAACTTTTTGAGGAACTGCCAAACTGTTTTCCAAAGTAGCTGCACCGTTTACGTTCCCATCAGCAAGGAAGGAGAGTTCCGGTTTCTCCACATCCTCACTAACATTTGTTATTGTCTTTCTTTTTTATTATAGCCATCCTAGCGGGTGTGACGTGGCATCTCATTATAGTTTTGATATACATTTTTGTAATGACTAATTATGCTGAGCATCATTTCATGTGCTTATTGAACATTTGTGTACCTTCTTTGAAGATATGTCTATCCAGACCCTTTTTCTTTCTTTCTTTCTTTCTTTCTTTTTTTTTTTTTTGAGACAGGGTCTCACTTTGTCACCCAGGCTGGAGCACAGCAGGGTCACCATAGCTCACTGCAGCCTTGAACTCCTGGGTTCAAGTGATCCTCCTGCCTCAGCCTCCCAAAGTGCTGGGATTACAAGCATGAGCCACCACACCTGGCCTAGAAATATAATTGCTTTTTGTGTGATCCCACAAAAATTTTTAAGTCTGTGTTTTTTCCCTTCAAAATCAAGAATTATTATTTCTAAGAAATATTTTTTCCATCTTAAGGCAAGAGATTATATGGGGCCTGCCACAGAGCACCCAAAGCTTGCCGCTGTCCCTGAGAGAAAACAGAAAAAAAAATTCTTGGTGTCGGGAAGTGAAGTGTGTGATTTACTTAGTCTTTAAGATAAGCTAGGTTTATAGAAAGTCATGAACTTTAAAAATGTCTGAGAAGTCCTTGAGCGCAGAACACAGATATGTGAGTAGTACAAATGGGTTACAAAATGAAATATTGAGCTCAAAAGTTGATAGTATAATGACATGTGCAGGAGAAATGCATGTTTAAAAAATAACAACACTTAAGAACCCTCCAGGGAAGATGGGTATATGCATTCCACTACCAACTTTGGTTATTGGTTATAAAATTTAGAGCTTGATCAGATTTTAGGATTATCCAGTCTGTTCCTCTGAATTTACAGATAAGAAAACTGAGTCCAGAAAGGTGAAGTGACTTGGGGTGCTATGTAGGGGAAAAAGCCAAGGGTTTGGAAACAAATTACCTAAATCATTGCCACTGTGAGACCTTGGGAAAGGTTGCTTAGCTTCTGTCAACCTCATTTCTTCACGTGTAAAAAGGAAAATAATGATGTCTACCTTGCAGGGTAGTTGTAAGGACTCAGTTATTCAGTCAAAGTCTTTGCTGGGCACCATGTGCCTGGCACTGCATTTTGTGCTGGGGACAGAGTGGGGAACAAAAGGGACAGCTCGTGACCACAAGAGTAGATTCAGGATGAGGATTTAATGAGATAGATGATAGAGTGCAAGGCCTAGCATTGTGTTTCTCCGGCTCATTGTATTTGCTCATTGTAAGTTCCAGTTATTTTTCCCAAAGGCAGGGCCTTTATTGTATTCATTTTTGAATCCCCAGTGCCAAGGCCAGTGCCTGACACATTATAGACTCTCGATAAGTGTTGAAGTAAACAAATTTTCTTTGTCTTACCCCAAATCAAAGGAGGACTTTAAACATACAAGGGAAAGACGGGATTTGGCAGAAGAGGAAGCAGAGTCTCAGGAGGAGGTGATGACCAGCACGAAGGCTCAGCATGAGACCAGGTCCTTGTCCCAAGGAAAAGGTAAATATATCAGTTGAGCTAGGGTTTATTTAATTTTATTAAAAAAATAAAGCTAATCTCTTGATAAAACAAAAACCCTTTCTGGTCCCTTTTTCCTTCTAGTCACATCCACACATGAATGTCTTTTCCCACAAAATAAATCAGTTTAGCAAGGAAGACTGAGTTTTAAAATAGAAATAAATGCAATTTATGTCAACATCACTCTGAGAGTAACATAAAAGCAATTCTGTGCATACCATCACAAGTTTGAGTCTGCCCAAACTGGGATGATAAGAAGGACAAAGGCAGTATGATTATAGGGAGCAGAGAATGATTTCAGGCCCAGGAACAGGAGTCCAGGCCCCCGGGGCATTGCTGTAGATTTCTACCTGGGGAGGACCCTTCATTCTTCCTGCTGGGTCTGCAACAGCTTGAGGGCTGCAGTCCTACTGGGAGGGGGCGGAGAGCAGGAACCAGGCTGGGACCAGGGGAGCAACTGGTTACCATGAAGCACGTGTCAGGCATCACACAGAGCCAGCCAGGTCCCTAATCTCTCCTTGCCTCATGAAATCAACCCCCTACAGACCTTATGAATAACAGATCAAAAAAAAATTGATGCTGAAAACAATACTCAAAGAGAAATCTAGAGGGCTGGATTCTAGATCCCCGTCTGCTTCTCAATGGCTATATGGTCTTGATGGAGTTACCCCAGCTCTCTGAATATCAGTTTCCTCATTTGTAAAATGAGAAGCTGGAAGTCGATGAGGCAGGATAAACACCCAAGAGGAGTGCCCTTTGCCATGTCTCGTCCATGGCAGACATTGCTGGTCCATCGCCCTCCACTACCCTTTGCAGCAAGTTGAGGCTCCTTCACAGACCAGTGTGGCCTAGGCCAATCATTTGGAATTGAAGTGCAAGATACAACTTATTTGCCAGCCTTGACCAGACAGTTTTATAAGGCCTTTTTATCCTGATTAAAGTGATTCAAAGTCATTTTATGTAGGTTTGTCCAGGCTTCCCACTACAGTTGTCATGAAGCAGAAAACAGATGATTCCATAAAGTCAAGAAATAGCCTATGGTGGCTCCATGTAAGTGTAAGCTGTGGGGAAAGGTTTTAATTATGTAGCGTGCTCTCCACTCTGCTATCGTGCAGTGAGAGCTTGCTGAAGGGAGGGGACTGCCTCGTGAACTTGGTGAAGGATGGTCTGGGTGGAGGTTGAGTAGCAGGGGCGATGTGGAAAAAGAATTTTTGAAATTTTTTTTCCTGAAATATAAACTTGTGTTTCTGTGCCAGGATTAATTCCATTCCATGCAAGCATCGTTAGGGCAGCATTGCTAGGAAATTAGCGCCTGTGAGTTTGGACAAGTTTGGACAGGAATGTGTCATTCATGCAGTGCAAACAGGGAAGGGCTTTGAAGTGTATGAAACTGATCTCCGTCCAGTTCTATTCAAGGAAACACAGCACAGGAATTTTTAGACACAGCCAAGGTGGAGAATCTTTCCCAAGGTGATCTAATTTCCAGGGTTGGGTGGCCTGGAGTGCCACTCTCAGGTCTCGTTCCGTCTGCATGGCTTGTCATTGCTTTCACTCACAGCTGTCGCCCGGCTTCTGACCTGCACCTGGCTGCTGGGTGCCTGGGACCAGAGCGAAGGCCAAGAGGGGAGTAAGATGACACCTCTTGAGAAGGAGTCCTGGAAAGCCAACTCACCCCAAGAGAATTCCGCCTTTGGGGCTGCGAACTGGAGCTCTTAGGAACACCCCGACCCATCTCTTGAAAGCCTGCCCCGCCTCTGCGGCCCCTCTTCCTCCTTCCTTGCATTACTTTTAACCACCAGTTAACAGCGATGTGTTTTAATGACTTATGTGTTTAGGGTCTCTCCCATCTCTGGCCTAGAAGCTCCATGAAGGCATGGGTTTTTGTCTGTTTTGTTCACAGCTGTTTCTTCAGTACCTAAAACAGTCTCTGAAACTTAATAGGCACCCAATAAGTCTTTGTTAAATGATGAAATCTATTCATTTATTCAATATTTTGTTCATCCAGGTAAGAAAACTTTTATTGAATACCTATTGAATGCTTGGAATTATTGTCCAGGTTGGGGATTGGGGTCCAGGAGGAGATTTGAAAAGGAAGGCAAGTTCCCACTGCGGAGTGTAGGAGAGGGTAGAACACCCCTGACCGTCTTTATGTCTGACTTCATAGCTCATCAGGTGCTGTCAGGTTCATTGTTTATTTGTGCTTCAAATCAGCCTTTTGAGGCAAGAGTCCTTATCACAACTTTTCAGAGGAAGAAATGGAGGTTTATAGAAATTAAGTAACTCATCCCAAACCACATAGCTACCAAGTAGTACAGCCTAGGCCTGCACAAAATACACAAATGTTGCTTTCGGCAGCTGGCCACTGCCCTTCCCCTTCCTCATATGTCTCTCTAGCTAGCTGCTTTCCAGAGAGGCAAAGCTGTTCCAACAATCACGGTCTGACGGAAGTCCCTCAGAGAATAGAACATCACATGAGTGATTGCAAGCTTTTTCCTTTTTTGAAATCTGTCTTGGTTTGAGATTTCTACTACTATAAGGTCTAAAAAGCAGGGTAAATTCACATGGCTCTTACCGACTGGATGAGCAAACATGCGTGGAGAAGAGACATTCAAGTTTGGACTCAGATTTGTAAACAACTAAGGTTTAGGATCCTCCCAGAATACCCTCAGCAGGATTTCCCCTGGGTTAGTGATCTTATTTCCAGGGAATTCCTGGTTTGCACTATAAGTGAAAATCAAATCCATTTCCGATCAAGTTTAGGCTTAGAGAATCTTGGTGACATACTGCCTATTCCCAGGCCCCCAGAAATTTAGCCCCTAAGTCCCAAAATTGGCGGCTGGGAACACTTTGAAATTCTTGTGATTGAGCAACTGAGGACTCCAAATAAAGCCCCCAGCCATCAGGACGCATCCTGTGTGTGAGTTAGTCATCCTGAGATGTCCGAAGGAAGTTTAAATTCTGGTATCTTTGTATCTTATGGGGTCATTGGTAGTCCACATTGGATCATATGGTGCTGGCCCGCCTAGCACAGGAGGGTTGGGGGGTGCGGGGGGTGAGTGTGTTTCAGTACAAATAAATATGTTTCAAGCAAGTATTTAAATAATAAAATTTCTTCCAATTGAGTTTCTCTTATATATTATATTCATTTATTTTCTTCAACTACTCAGTTTGTGAAAATAATTTTATAACTTTTTAAAGTTAATTTCCTTTGCTGGGCCCTCAGGCAAAAACCACATCTGTGATAGAAAGGGCCTAGCTATTTGCTCATACCCTTATAACACACACTCCTTTTCAGACTTTATGGGAAGGTGGCAACAGCATATTCTAAATACAATCATGTTCCTGTATCCCTGCCTGTGGACCCAAACCCCTGCTGATGGGGAGGGCCCGAAAGTGATAGCGGGAAGTATTAATAGAATGCTTCTGGAGGTGGCAGGATGCATAGTTCTCTGTGTCACAGCTTCCTCGAACTTAAAAAGCATAGACTTGGCCAGGTGCGATGGCTCATGCCTATAATCCTAGCACTTTGGGAGGCCAAGGTGGGAGGATCACTTGAGGCCAGGAGTTTGAGACCAGCCTGAGAAAGAGCAAGACCCCATCTCTACAAAAAGTAGAAAAATTAGCCGGGTGTGATGGTGTGCCTATAGTCCTAGCTACTTGGGAGGCTGGGGCAGGAGGATCGCTTGAGCCCAGGAGTTTGAGGTTGCAGTGAGCTATGATGACACCACTGTACTCTAGCCCAGTAACAAAGTGAGACCATGTCTCAAAAAAAAAAAAAAAAAAAAAGACTCAATAACAAAAAAGGATCAAGTATCTGCTCTGTGGTTTCAAAATAAAACTCAAAATTCTAAGTGCTTAGAATTACTATGGTCCTAGACATACTATTAGGTCTTATTGCATACAAGGTAGTTTAGGGTAAAGTGGAGGGTGATATAAAAAGCAAAAGACAGCATCTTTGAAAAACACACTGGTGTTCAGAGTATACAGAATATACAGGCATGAAACAACTGGAGAATGACAGATAAACGTCACAATGTGCAATAGATCAGACAGATGGAGCAGAGGCAATGTGGCTGTGAAAGGGGACGGGAGCCCAGGATCATGTACATTTTCTCCCTACTCTGTTCACTGAGGACATCTGCTTCCCAGCATCCTAAAAATAGAATCCTCGTTGATGCTTTCTCATTTTCTTTTCCCTAATGAATATCGTCACACATTTCCAGCAACAACAGAGTATCACAAGTTAATTAGGTAGAGAGAGAGAGATGCCCAGAATAGCAAAGAAATAGAGAAAAAAATCTGATATATGACAATAAGAGAAACAATAGAAGATACAAAATATCAGAAATAAAAGAGATTAAGAATCAATACCATACTTTATAAAGAGACTATCCAACCGACCAATAAACGTATAAAAAGGAACTCAACTTCACTAGTTATCAGGGAACTTGCTATATGATCTGAATGTTTGTGTTCTCCCAAAATTCATATATTGAAATCCTACCCTACAAAGTGGTGGTATTAGGAGGTGGGGCTTTTGGAATGTGATTGGGTCACGGAGACAGCGTCCTCATAATGGAATTAGTCCCCTTATAAAAAAGGCCTGAGAGAGAACCCTTGCCCCTTCTACCATGCGAGGACACAGCAAGAAGGTCCATCTATAAGCCAGAAAGTGGCTTCTTCCCAGACACTGAACCTGCCTTGATCTTGGACTCCCAGCCTCCAGAACCGTGAGAAATGATTTTCTGTTGTTTGTATGCTGTCTATTTTATGGTTTTTGTTTTGTTTTGTTTTGTTTTGTTTGTTTTTGAGTGAATCAAAATGAGTTACCACTTCACATTCAACAGGACAGCTAAGATTTAAAAAAGACAGATAACACAGACAATAACAAGTGTTGGTGAGGATGAGGAGAAATTGGAACTCTCATACATTGCTGGTGGGAATATTACATGGTGTAGCCGCTTTGGAAAACAGTTTTGCAATTCTTCAAAAAGTTTGACAGAGTTACCATATGCCCCAGCAATTCTACTCCTAGGTATATACTCAAGAGAAAGGAAAACATTTACACAAATTTCATTGCAGCATTATTCCTAATAGCCAAAAAAGTGGAAATAGCCCAGATGTTCATCGACCGATGAATGGACAAACAAAATGCGGTGTGTCTATACAATGGGATATTATTCGGCCATAGAAGGAATGAAGTCTAATACATTCTACAGTATGGATGAACCTTGAAAATTTGTAACATGAAAGAATCCAGTCATAAAAGGCCATGCATTGTGTGATTCCCTTTATATGAAATGTCCCAAAGAGGCAAATCCCTAGAAACAGAAAGTAGATTAGTGGTTTCCAGGGGCTGGGGGGGAAGAGAGTAGAGAGTGACTGTTAATAAGCACGTTTGTTTGTTTGTTTTCCTGGGGAGGGGAGTGATGAAAATATTCCGAAATTAGGTAGTGGTGATGTTGCACGACTTTATGAATATACTGTGAACCATTGAATTCTACACTTTAAAAGACTGAATTTTATGGTATAAAAGAATCTAGTAGAGGGAGACATAAAAATAATTAGGTAATATGAAAAAAAAATCAGTAGTACAGTTAAATTACTGTCTTTGGAAACCATCTTTTTATCCATCGCAAGAGCCCACTGGATTCTAATCTAAACATACTACATTGAAGAGTATAAAATTGTGAATCAGGGAAGTGTATACTATTCTTTACCCCAATTTTTCTCTCTGTAGTGCCTTTCACCTACCTTATTCCCGAATGCCCATTTTTGCCTTATAGACCAGTGTTTATCAAGGTGTCACCTTGGTTCAACTACATCCCAAATCTCTTCTAGTGATTGTGAAAAATTCTTCAGCCCCACTCCAGGTCCACTGAAACAGAAACTCTGTGGGTATAACTCTGGACTTGGCATTTTTAACAAGTCACCTAGCTATAAAAATAATACTACTGTTAATAATAGTAATATTATTACTATTACTAATTATTACTAATACTGTTAATAATAGTAGCTTTTGCTTGTAGAATACTATGTGCAGGCTTTATATAAACTAACTCATTTAATCCTCAGCACAATCTATGACTAGGTACTATTATTATCTCTATTTTACAGATGAGTAAACTGAGGTACTGAGAGATTAAGAGGCTTTCCCAAAGGCACATAACTAGAAAGTGTACAGCCAGGAGTCAAATGCAGGTAGTCTAGCTTCAGACTAGAACCACTGCACAATATCACCTCTTCTCCCTATTGGTTCTTATGCTTAACTTTGAGACTCACTGTTATGGTTATTATTTAATACACCACTTGCACCTGCAAGAATAAAAATCTACATCTCTACCTTTGATGTGGAAATTTAAAAAAACAAATTGTCTTAGGGGAATACACCAAGCTGGTTGTGAGATTGTAAGTTTGGAAACCGGGACGTGAAAGGCATACGCCCTTGGCAAAGGTGCCACGCCTGCCCTCCACCCCAGTGAATTAACTCCAGTGATGCAGAGAAGAGGCCCAGAGAAGAGGCCTGTCTGCTGCAGAAGAAACCTGGCCTGAATTCCATTCTGAAGCCTGGACCATCCTCCCCCATGGTGCTTCTGCCTTGCAAGGTCAAGGAGAGGAGACTTATTTGTGGGTGTCATTGCTCTTGTCACAGAACTTGGTCAGTGTTTGGAAGTCCCAGCCAGTTTCAGGTTGTCTACTGCTGGCCCAGGCCACTTTCAGGCTGGAATTGGGTCCCAGAGCTTCCATGTGGCCACAGTCACCACAGCCACATGGGCCAGGGTTGGTTCCACATCCCTTGGGCACCTGCCAGTGCACTCTCAGGTGACAGGCAGCACACTGACAAGAGCTTAGTGGCGGGGAGGGTGGGGAGGGTTGAGGGGAAGAACACCACCCTGGGGATGAGAAGACACAGGAACAAGTGCTGAATCTGTTCCTGGGAGTGGGTACGACAGGCAAGTCATGAAGTCTCTAGAGCCTCTGACTCTTCACCTGTAAAGATAACAGTTCCCAGCCAACGCCTCTGCAGATGGCTGTGACTTTCTTTGCAGGTAACATGCACAGTTGCAAAGTGACTAACAGGCATCTCAAACTTGACGTAGTTGAAGCAGAACTCTTGCTTTCTCCCTGAAAACCACCCCTCTTCTAGTTCGCCCGTGTCCTAAACAGCATCAACATCCACCCACTTGCTCAAGCCAAACCCCAGGAGTTAGCTTTGGTTCCCCATGTCTTTCTTTCAGTCCGTGAGCAAGACCTTCCGAGCACGCCAGAGCCCCTCTCGCACTTGCGCCAGCCCCAGCCCAGCCCCCGCCCCGCTCCTCACCCGCTGCAGCAGCCTCTGTGCCAGCCTCTCTGCTCCTTTCCAGGCCCTTCTACGCCTCGCAGTCAGGACAGATCACATCACGTCATTCCCCTGATGGGAAATCTGCAGTGGCTTCCCAGTGCTCTTGAAATAAAAGCCAAATGCTTGCCACGCTGTTGAGGCTCAGCATGACCTGGCCCCTTCCCTCTCCCCGACCTTCCCTCCTACGTGGCTCCCCCGTTCACCGCATCCCAGCGCCAGCCCACTCTCTGCCATCCCAGCCTTTGCTCTGGCTGCTCTCCAGGACTGGAATGCTCTTCCCCCAGAACACTGCATGGCTCCTTCTCATCACTTAGGTTTCAGTTCCAGCCACCCAGAACTGAAGCTACTCTCTACCCTTTTATCTGTTCTTCATCATATCTGTCACAATCTGACATTATCTTAATTATGTGTTTATTTGCATGTCAAGTATCTATTATTCCCTTCAACTATAATACAAGTTTCACAAGGGCAGACACTTTGTCTGGTTATCCCCAGCTCCTAAATCTTGACACATAATTGGCTCTTAATAAATATTTCTTAAATGGATGAAATGATGTTACTACTACTGCACTGTTTTCAACTGTATTAGAGTTGCTCTGAAAAGAATTTAAAGAGAATAAAATACAATAACATCTGTTAAATATCAGCCTAGGATATTAGGTTTAAAAAAAAAAAGAGAGTAGGGCCAGACTCAGTGGCTTGTGCCCGTAATCCAAGCACTGTGGGAGGCTGAAGCCAGAGGAGTTGCTTAAGGCCAGGGGTTGGAGACCAGCCTGAGCAAGAGCAAGACCCCGTCTCTACAAAAAAATACAAAAATTAGCCAGGTGTGGTGGCACGCACCTATAGTCCCAGCTACTCAGGAGGCTGAGGCAGGAGGATCACTTGAGCCCAGGAGTTTGAGGTTGCTGTGAGCTATGATGATGCCACTGCACTCCAGCCTGGGCAACACAGCCAGACCTGTCTCAAAAAAAAAAAAAAAAAAGGGGATAGGATGCTTACAAGAACTCTTAGCTTTGCAGTGTCCCAGGGCTCAGTCTGGGGAGCCTCTTCTCTACCACACTCCCATGGTCCTCTCCTTCAGCGCCATGGCCCCAAACACCAGCAGTGTGTTTCTGTCCAGTGCAGACGTCTGCCCGGGACCCACGCTCACTCATCCCCAATTGGGGTCCAATAAGCCCCTCACATTTAGTATGTCCAAACCCACTGCCCCACAGTTTCCATTGTGGGAGAGCATGTACTTCAAGACACTCTATCCTTCCTATTTCTCAAGCCAAAAACCTCCCAGTCATCCTTGACTCTCCTCTTTCCTTCATACTCCACATTGCCTCTGTCGACAAATCCTATGATCCAGAACAGAATATGACCCTTTCTCTCCGGCTGCCCACCTGGCTGAAGACACCATCACCTCTGAATTCCTGCAGTTGTCTCCTGGTTGGTCTCCCTGCTTCTACCTGTGTCTTCCGTGTCTGTTCTCAACCCATGAGCTAGAGTGATCCTTTTAAGTTGTACCACTCCTCTGCTCAGGGCCCTCCCATGGCTGCTCATCTTATGCAGCATAGTGTCCAAGTACAGCAAAGGCCTCCCAGGCTGGACATGATCTTGCTTTGGGTTATGTCTCAGACCCTGTCACTGCCTCACTCACTCCCCTACAGCCACACCAGCCTGGCCTTCTTGCTGTTTCTTGCTGCCCGGCACACTCCTGCTTCAGGGATTTTGAATTCACTGTTCCCTATCTCTGGAGCGCTTTTCCCCAGGGATCCCACAGCACACTCCTCCCCACTCAGGCTTTGTTCAAATAGCACCTTCTCAGTAAGTGCTTCCCAGACCTCTGCCCTATTTAAAATTTACTTCCTTATCACTGCTGTGTATATATATGCATATATATACACGCTTATAATTTCTTTCTTTTTTTTTTTTTTTCTGAGACAGAGTCTCTGTCGCCTGGGCTAGAGTGCAGTGGCATCATCATAGCTCACTATAGCCTCCAACTCCTAGGCTTAAGTGATCCTCCTGCCTCAGCCTCCCGAGTAGCTGAGACTTCAGGCACACACCAACACACCTGGCTAATTTTTGTATTTTTTGTAGAGATGGGGTCTCGCTCTTGCTCAGGCTGGTCTTCAACTCCTGACCTCAGGCAATCCTTCTGCCTCAGCCTCCCAGAGTGCTAGGATTACAGGCACGAGCCACCATGCCTGGCCCACTTATAATTTCTTTATCCATCACTAGACTGTAAGCTTCTTATGGGTAGGAACTTTTGTCTCTTATGTTCAGGGCAGTATCTAGAAAAGTGTTTGACAGGTAGTAGGTACTTAATAACTATTTGTTGCATTAATTAATGTAGATGAAGCTAGAAGTGAAGCAAGGACATAAAGCACATGCTTTGAGGTCTTTATAAAAGTTAGTGTTGAGCCACCAGCTTGCCTGTCAGCTTTCTAACAGTCAGTACACACACGCGGAAGCAGCTTCAGTTATATGTGACACAGTGTCTGACTATAAAATCAAATAAAACTGTCTGTTCAGGAAAAACATAATAACTCTTCCTGATACTGAGACCTGAGAAGAATTTTTCCTGTGAGCCCTTCCAAAGACGTGGTAATATTGTGAGCAAGGTCCTCAATTCAGAGTGTCAGAGAACTGCAGGAACAAGCATCAGAGTCTTTCTTATTATATTCTCCAGTGTGGGTGATGCCTTACAACAGAACATAATTATGTAAAAGCAGGGCCAGAACAATGTAGTCCAGAGTTGCACCTTTCTATCAATCAGTCTGGACTGATCCAGAAACAGACATGGAGTATCCAGGAACAGATACACTTCATGGCTTTTGGGCCAGTGACTCTCAAGGAAGCTATCATTAACTGCTAAATGGCAGAGAGTTCAAGCTTACTTTTGCTGAGAAGTTGACAGGTAGTCTATGAGAACAGGGCTGTCTTATAGTGTTATGGAGGTTGTACCAATTAAGCTTTAGAGGTGCTATCATGGTTCATGTAAATTCACTACTTGGAGTAATGCAGTGCACAACCTGTACAACTGTGTGAGGCATCCCTGTTTATGAGCTGGATGAGTGAAGACACCTCAGCTTTAACCAGCAGCCAAAGCAGAAGCCTTGCCATATATGTATAAAAATTACAGTGCCAAAAAAGGACACATAATATCTCATGTACTGCAGAAATAGGCTAAAGGAGCGCCAGTGGGAAGGGCTGAGATGCTGTGCAGAAAGAATTTGGAGTTGGGTCTACTGGAGAATGGCCACGAGAATACTACTCTGAAAATGTTCAAAGTAGTTGAAATAAAATATGCCCCCCCATGCCAGCCATAAGATATCTCAGTAGATCTCCCACTGGCCAGCTCACTTAAGCAGCGTGGGTTTTTCTTCAATGCACAATCATGAAATAAACATCAAGGCAGATGACTGAATTACATTGCTATTTAGGATAGCTAGCCATAAGCTGTTAAATCAGGAACTGTTACCAAAACTGATGACTGCAGGAAGTTTTTCCACTAAGAAACTTGATTCTATAAAATTTATAGTAATACAAATATTCACTCCACTGGGGATCACAGCCAATTCTTCTGTCTAAGGGCTCCTAAATTGCACATGACAAGAAGATCAATATTTCCCTGTGTCCGTGTGTGAGAAGTACATTTCTTGAATTTTTGTGGTAAGTCAAGGACTTTCATGAGAATTAATTTTCATACACACCCTCCCAAAGATACGCATTCATTTTCTTTCATTTATTGGAAGATATGAGGAAATTGTATGGTAATTAAGCTGAAAAATATGTCTTGTGGCAATGACTAAGCAAACACCTCAGCTTTCATGATCACGGCTGCCTGAATCCCAGCACCGCATTCATTCAGAGGTGGACCCACCTAGAGAGCCTACTGTGTGCCCATCCCCATGCTGTCTACATCTCAGGAGTTGGGGGTAGAGATGAAGAAGATCCTTGACCTCAAGAAGCTCCCAAGCCAGAGGAGGAGTCATAACCTCACCTGAAAAGTCATCTAGTACTGCAGGGTGGTGCATGATGAATGCCCACTTAGGGATGCACCTCGTGTGGTCTCTGTGGCTGAGAGGGGTCCAGGTCTCCCAGGGAGGTGGGCCCTGAGCTGGTCTTGAAGATTGGAATGTGGAAAACGGGTCTCATAGAGGGTAGCTGCTCACTAACCTCCTTCCTCTGACTGTTAATAAGAGAGAAATTGAATTTGTATGGCACAGTGGTGCCCGCCTGTAGTCCCAACCACTCGGGAGGCTGATGTGGGAGGATCACTTAAGCCCAGGCCAGCCTGGGGGACATAGAAAGACCTCGTGTCTTAAAAAAAAAAAAAATTGAACACATTTGGGCCACTGTATTTTTGGGTCTCCTTGTTACACCAGCTTAGCCTATAGCCTAACTGATACATCTCCAGAGTAGTTCTTGGGCTTCCCTTCTCCTAACACAGACAGCCCAGTATGACTCAGACAGCAAGAAGGAAGAAAGGGAGCTGATGGCAGCAGCATCCTTGTGATGAGCCAGGCATTGTTCTAATCACTTTACACACAGCAACTCTAACCTCACACTGACTCTGCCAGGCAGGAGCTATTGCTCACCTCCAGCAATAAAGGAGTAGAGGTACAAAGATTTTCCAAGGTCACACATAGTTAGTAAGCAATAAAGACCAACAACCCAGACAGGTCTGATGAAATAAGGAAGCCCTGCTACACATGCAGAGCCAACTGTAGACAGGGGGGCCTCAGAGGGCTAGATCAGATGTCCTCACGGATCTGTCTTCACTCCAGGAGGGTGAAAGAAGGAATCCCCAATGTTCTATTGAATCCATGCAGGGGCAGTTTATTGGGGGTTATTTGGAGAGTAGAAGTCTTTTAGAACTGGAGAGAAATTTGGAAATTTTCTAGTTTAACCACCTTGTTTTACAGATGAGGGAACTTAGGCCTAGAGAGGTAAAGCAGTCTGTCCAAAATTAAATGATGCCTGCATAAGTTCACTGCTCTCTTCACCACAGCATACTGTGAAACTTACATCCACGACATTGATGGACACAAGGCCAATTAGGGTATGTGCTTTCTTGCAGACATCTCTGTGTCTCTCTGGGCTCAAGGAGCAGGAATGATGGGAGGTGCTCTGTGTTGGCTGGGGAGGCCGAGGGGCAGAAATATACCTCAGTTACTGTGGGCCAGAGCTCACCCTGATCTAGCTCTGAGACAGGGAAGCCCTGCCTTTGTCCCTGAGTTTCCCTTTCTGGGTCCTCTGCTCTCCCCCAGGTCACGACCTCCCCCCTCATGTTCTCCCCTGCCACTCCTCTCTGCTTTCGGGAAAGGGCTAGACAGGTGACAGCTTGGTAGGATTTTGAGCCATATTATGGAGAATGTATGTTCATTTAGGCTGTCTCCCCAGTCATCAATGAAAACCTTTGTCCTTATTGAAGAGACTTCAGGCCCACCCAGCAAATAGGTTTTTAGGGGAAGTGGGGGTAGGGAAGGGGGGTGGTGACGGTGAGGGTAAGAGGGATGAGGGGTCACTGGGAAAATCTGATGTGCATAACAGGGAGGCAATCGCTTCCAGCTGCCTTGTACCCTGAGGCGCATATCCAAGCTGGTCTTCCTGTCGGAGCTCAATGCTGCCTTTCAGAAAAGATGTTTCGGTGATGAAATCAGGAGCTTTCATATCTGTTTAGGCAGCTAGCCGCATTCCCGAAAGCCTCCTGACTTGAGCGGGCTGAGTCAGGGATGGGCCCATTTGTTAGATAAACTCAGAGAGTTACAGGTTTCTCAAGACTTTATAAACTGATCTCGTGTGGGAGTATTTCCCTTTCCTTAAATGGCTCATTAGAAAAGATTGGATGCAAATCAAGAATTCAATTTCTAACCAAACAAATTTCCACCCACACAGATAACTCGACTCATTTTAGTACAGGCAACTTCTAATAAACAAAAGATTTTCTTCATCTCTGAGATTGACTTCTCATTGGAATAAGGTGAGAATCTAGAGGGGTCCTTTAAGGGTCCCTGTCTGGGCTGCTGTTACTGTGACATGTAATCCAACATGTCACAGTTAAAAAGCACCGTAGACAGACACATCAAGGCCTTTGGACCTATGTACTCTCATTTGCTGCTCACAGCACCCTGGGATCAAGACTGTGGTGAGTGAGCTCCACACTCGCCAAGGAATAGCGGAGCAGGCTGTGCCTGAGATGCTCTTAGCACAATGTCTGTAAGACCCAGCTCTGATCAGACAGATGTGACATCGCCTGTCTGTACGACCTTGGACAAGAGACTTACTCTCCCTGAACCTCAGAATCTTCTAGCTCTAGAAAACAGGGGCACTAACACCCACCTCCCAGCGCTGTTGTGAGGACCACATGGGACACCTGTGTAAAGCGCCTGTACCCAGTAACACTCTGTTTCATGCTAGTGATTATTATATAAGGAACTTTCCTAAACATGCTTTTATTTTTTCCTTTTCACTCTCTTTTCACTTCAAGTTTCTTCCTACTCATGGAGAAAATTATGATTGTAGATATTTTGGAAAACACAGAGCATCATAAAAAAGAAAATAAAAATTGCCTATGTTCCCAACACCCATAAAGAATCACTGTTAGCATTTTGGTGTACTTTCTTTAATATCATCACACACACACATACTTCTTATTATAGTCACACACATATAATTTTATGGTTGAGAATGTATATTATTGTTTTTTCTTTTTTCACCTAATATTATATGTATTTTTTTCACCCAATATAAAATATTATATTATATTTTCTCATATCACTAAAAATTCTTTAAAACATCATTTTCAAGTTTCAAAATAATAATAGAATTTTTTCTGTTTTAACATCATTGTGCATAAATCCTTGTGTTTCTGAGTATTTCATATTTTTCTGTTTATTTCTAATTTTGCAGAGGGATTGACTAATCAAAGCACATGAACTTTTTAAAAGAATATTTAGTGAATTTACTCAAGTGAAGAAAGCTTAAATTATACAGAACCAAAAATATTAGATATCTATATATAATAAAAAGTGAATATAAATTAGCCACCTCATGGACATTTCCAGTTAAGCATTCATACAAATACATATTAATCTTTTTCTTTTACATAGAGATAATGAAACCACCTTTATAAAATTAATAAAGGACCCCAAGGCAGAAACTGTGGTAGGGGAAATATATATGTATATAACCAGCCATTGTTCCCTAGCTTGCTTTCCTATAATTGCTTACTACTCAGGAGTCTTTCTTCATTGCTCCCATAGATCACATCACCCTTGTGAAACCTAAGGCTGGTTTTTGAGATATCTTCCAGGCCTTGCATTCCGGTGGAACGGCTGACCCACCCAGACCAGAGGCCCATACCAAGGGACTGACTCAACTGGTCTTGTGACCCTTACCAAAGAACAGACTCAACAAAGAAGACGATTTCTATACCCCTATGGTTCCGCCCTGAACCCAGCCAATTAGCAGACCCAGTTGCCTAACGCTTTGCCTAACTACCTTTAAAAACTCTTTCTCCCAAATTCTCAGAGCGACAGATTTAAGAACTTCCTCCAGTCTCTTCACATGGTGCCTGAACATTAAACTCTTTCTCTGCTGTAACCCCTGCTGTCTCAATGTATTGGCTTTCTCTTGAGCAGTGGGCAATGAACCTAGTAAGGTTGTAACAATAACACGTACATACATGACATGATAATTCTGGCAAAAAAAAAATCAGAGATACTAAAAATATCCTCAAGTTTTAAAAATGAAGTGGAATAAGTTTCAACAATAACATTCTACATGAATATAAACCCCTGATTCAATTCCCTCATGTTATCACGCCAGAAGTATGGTTGGTTTTAAATGTTTTTAAACAGATGTTGGTATCATAACACATTGCCTTCTCAATAATTAAGGCATTTGCATGCACAATAATTCAGTATGGACAAAACAATTTTAATATTATTTGCCATAATAGTTTAAACTTTCAAAGTCTTTTCAACATAAAAAAAAGATGCACACATTTAAGTGTTGTCTTATCAAACACAATTTTTAAAAAAATTAATAAGGACTGATCTTTGTGGTTTCAAGCAATATGTCCTGTCTTATTTTTTTCACATAGTAGAAATTATATTCTTATGCAATATGCAGGATTGCATTAACACCCAGTAGGTCTTAAACAATGTTACCAAATAACCATATAAATCCCAAATGCAGCAAGGTCGAATGAAGGAGCTTAGGAAATTTCACCCCAGACTATGACTCCTTGGTATAAAGAGTATTTTGAATTAAAGGTCCCTAGAGATCAATAGGCTTTTGAAAGGGTCTTTCCCTCTTATCTGCACAAAACCAAACAGACCCGTCAAAAAGAACAATTGCCTTTCCTTCCCCCTCCCTGTTATTTCACTATATTGTAGGAAAGAAGATGAAGAATGCAGCCAGACCTGGCCCAAATCATTTTAAACATAATGCCTGTCTCTCAGGTTAATTTAATTTCCAAAGAGAATCATTTACAAGTCAATCTGTTTCCCCATCCATTCATCCTCCCAAGTAACTACTTATTGCCCCAAAATAGAATTACCTATATTCCTCATCTCCCCTCACCCCTTCAAAATGATGGCATACAAATTTCTGGACCCCGTTGAGATATTGGGTAATCACTCTGTGATTCTCCCACTACACATGATAAATAAACCTCTTTCTCTTATTAATCTGCCTTCTTGTGAATTGATCTTTCAGCAAACCTTCCAGGGTAATGGGGAAGTTCCCCTCGTCCCCACACAAAAGATCTTCATAGTATACTTTCACCTCATTGTAGTTGAAGCTGCTCCTTTTGTATATTTTTCCACTTCAATATGAAGTAGATTGTTATAGTTTCATTAGTGGGTTCTTTACCTGGCTTCTTAAAGGCAAAAGTGGTTTTGATTTCTTCCATAGGTCACAATTCTCAAACAAGACGTTTTTCTGGAAATCATAGAGTCCAGGGATATTTTGAATAACCAAACACTCTTTAGTAAATTAAATCTCTCAATGTCACTGTAATAAATAAGAATTTATATCCATAGCTATATTACCAATATATCCTGGAACCAAATTAAGATGGTTTTCCTGTTCCCACAATCCACCTAATTGTTTCTGGAGTATTTCCATAATTTATCATTTCTGTTTTGATATAGTCCTGACCGCCACTTTTTTGTGACTGACTAAGGTCAGTTTAAATCAACTATTACATATTCTTCAAATTTGCTTTTAAGTAGTTACTGTACTAGGGGTATTAAATCTACACAGCAGCCAGGTGAGGTGTATTGTTTTCCTTCCTGTAAACTATTGGTGAGCACAGAAAGGCAATGTACTCAACTCCGAGATCGCCTGTCCTCACCAAATAAGCTACAAGTTCACGTATACTTCCTTTTCTCCACAAAGTTAAAGCTACATTCAATCTCAAATTCAAGTTCGACAAAACTTGTGCCTCTGTTTCACGGTCCTCAGAAACCTCAGCAAAAAAAAAAGCCACTATATTTTGATGATAACTTTGTGGCTACGAATAATCAGAATCTCCGGAGTTGACCAGATATATTCAACTATCCTAATTTTTCACGTGGGTGGCCTGCACAAACCAGTTCATTTTCTTTAGTTGCCATGTTACAGCCCCCACTTCTAGGGCACTGACTTGGGATTTGGAAAAAGATGACGAATATTCTTTCTGCTATAGATGCCCTTACATAGTTTATTGGGGCATTTCACAGCTTGTCCAGCTGTTCTGCTTATGTAAGCAGCCAACTGTTTTGGAGATTTCTTAAGCGCCTTCATGTTCCTATTAGTCAAATTAGAGACCCTTTTTCTATGAACATCAATGCAATCTTCCTCAATATTATCACAAAAGTTTCATTTTTTTTAACATGGAGGTTTCAGGTGCCATAATCTCTTAAATACTGGTGCCTCACGCTACGGCAGCAGTTCAGCCCAGCCCTGGCACCTGGCAGCGCACCCAGGGCCAGTGCACGGCCTGCTGGGGGAGCTCACCTGTGGACGGGGGCACCACGTGTAGGTCACAAAGGACCAGAGAGGGGGAAGAGCTACAGTACATGAACTATTAAGGGCAACATTGCCAATTTGTTGTCCAGAAAAGCTGTACCAATTTCACTCCCATCAGCAGGGGAGAAAAGTAAAGATTTGGGACCTTTGCAACTTCTCCATGCCTGTTATTCTTATTTGCTCCTATAGCAATTAACAGCAAAACTAAAAAGACAAGGGGGTCTGTGAAGGATGTCAGAGAACCAGAAAGGGAACATTGGGAAGTTGATCTTAGTTCCCAGGCTATGGAAATTAACAGCAGAAAACTATCTAGATAATAAAAGCTTTAAAACGGCCTGATGGTTAGAAGAGGAATGGGGGGTGGCAGGGAGGTACTGCTTGGTGTGTGTTTTCACTTCTGAACTACACAGAATGTTCCTGGGGGCAAGATGGTAGCTCTGCTTCTTTATACTGACGTCTCAGCCCCGTGCTGGGCACACAGTGGAGGCCAGCAAGTACCTGTGTAGTGATGGGCCCTCATGGGCCTGGAGGGGGATCTAGAAAGTTCCTGTAAGAGGAACAGAGAGTGGAATTCTTGGGTCTGGTCAGCTCCAGGGACACAGGTGCAAGTGTTGGGCGGAGGAGACCTAGACGCCTTGGACAACCAGCTCTCAACAACCTCAGGCTCATTCTATAAAAACTATAGAAACGAGGTGGTCATCCAGCTTTCTGGTCTCTGTAACCTAATCCACCTTCCCTCCGTCCATCAACCAACTTTCCCTGAGCAACACTTTAATGCCCAGCACCTGAGCTGAGCCTTGCAGGGTGGCAGATGAAGCGGAAGCCCCAGTACCTCATAGTACCTATGAGGAGCCTGTGATCTTGTGGGGAAGCCAGCCCAGCACCTGTGAAAGCACACACACCACACGAGACCATAGAAAGCGAGCATCAGATTGTGCACTGGGTGCGAGAGGTGCGGTGAGAGCCCCAGGGACGGGAGGTGGGCAGGACGGGGCTTCAGAGAGCAGGCGAGGCTTGAGCTTTAGAGATCCGGGGGGTCCTTGGGATCCACATCATTGCTCTGTGAGGTGTTAAGAGCTGATCCTTCTGAGAGGAAGAAAACTATCACTCCTTACTTTCCGGACCCCCTGCTCCTCCCAGCAGCCACCTGCTTAACGTTACCATTCTCGAGGACTATCTGTCAGTGGAGGGAAAGGGAAGAGAGGAACCGATGAGAATAAAACACAGCTCCAGCTCCTTCTACCGTGCCGACTTTTGTGGCTGGCCCCAGGTTGCAAATATGACTCCTCTGGCTGACTTGCCTCTTGGGGGCAGGGGAGGCTTGTCTTCTGAGAGTCCCTAGGATCCCTGCTTTGTCCCTAAGATCAGACAAAACACCGGCTCTGTTGCAAGGGTCTGTCAATGTCCTCATAGTTGGATATGTGAAGTGCTGGCGTATTTACCCCGTTTAATCACCGCCCCACCCTTCTGAGAAAAAAAGCTTATTTCGGTCATTTGAGGAAAGAGAAATAGCAGTGACCTTTCTACAGAACCAATGATAATTCGCTCCTTATAAGGAGTGGACAAACAAAAAGCTTTACACTCATCACGCAGGAATGTGCACCTCCGTGTGTTCTTCCTAACATTACCTGGGCTCTACACCTGAGTGCAGCATTTCCTGCGGGCTCTGGGATAGCAGAAGGAGGGTGGTCTCCCTTCCCACCAAGCTGAGAGAGTATTAATTACGGGAGGTAATCCTACCCATAAGTTTTTGAATCAGTGCTGCAGTTGGATTGACTGGGTCTAAAGGGCTGTTAAAAGAAAGGAATTTTCTATTATTTGAAAAACAAACTCCTGTCAGCTTCATGGTCTGCTTCACAATGGGTTATTATTTAATCCCCAGTAAAAGAAGGGTCAAAATTTACAGGGATCAAAGCCAAAGTCTCTCCAGGGGCTAACATGGTAATAAAACCAGCAGTAATTTTAGCTATTGTTTACTTACGGTGCCTCCTCTAGGCACTTCATTTATGATCGGTTAATTCCTATATTATTAACCCAGGAATTGTGCCCATTTTATAACAGAGGATTTTGAAGCTCAAGGAGAGGTTGTATCATTTGCCCGAGTTCACACATCTACCAAGTGGGAAAACAGAAATTTGAACCCAAGTCTTTCTGACTCCAAAGCCAGCAGAGTTCTTTCCACTGGAGCCACAAACACCCTAATGCCCACAGGTGACCAGGATCCCTTTGGGTGGTGCAAGGTGAAGAATGAGTTTGGCCACTCTAACTCATCTTGTTCCCCATGAGGATTTCCCAAATTTTCAAGTAATATAAGAATGTTGTATTTCTCCTAAACTGTTTCTCCTTCCAATCTTGTGTTGCTCAGAAAAACATGAACACAGAAGCCAAATTCCAGAGTCTTCTCTATACTCAGTACTGCAGAAGTCCCGCCAGCAGGGCTGTCCAAGGTCTAGCGATGACATGCTCCATGGCTGGGCCTCTCTCCCCACAAGCTGGCCTGCCAGCCTGTTCCCTGGCTGCCCTTACAAGCCACCCAGGCTGCGTGCCTCTGGCCAGACCCCACCCCATATTCAGTGTGCTCACCCAGACATTCTGCCCCCACCTGGCCCATCCTTCATTGAACAAATATCTGTGAGTACCCATTGCATATGGAAGGCACAGGCCTGTGCTCTTGGGGGATAAGGCAGAGATGATCCCTGCCCTCTGGGAGCTGACAGGAATGTGGAGTAAATACCCAACTAGTTACTGAATTAACTGCTTAATTACAATTGTATGAGTCCTTCAGAAATTGCCAGGTTGCTAAGAAAGTATGTAACTGGGGAAGGGATGTGGGGCCTGACTAGGACTGAGGGATGAGGAAAAGCCTCCCCCAGGGAAAGACAAGATGGCTGAAGTGCACAGAAAGGAGTCAGTGGTACAAATGAGGCTGGAGAGGTCAGCAAGGCCCTGTCTTGAGGGCCTGTATAGATCTGGACTTTGTCTTAGGAACAATAAGACCCCATTGAAGGGTTTAGGTTGTGAATGAGACACGCATATAAATCAGCAAAGACAGGAATGGTGCGTATGTCAACAAATTGTAAATTGTGCTGAGAATTAACAACTGTCTTTTGTTAATCTTTTGGTCTCTCTGAAAGAGCAAGTTTGCAGTAACTAGAAGGTTGGCACTTAAAGGAGTTGCAGTAAATGTTCTCAATGAGGAGGATTCAAGCCCAGGCAATCCTCTCCAAGTCAGAGCACTCACCCGCCCCTACCAGCAGCCTGAATCTGGAAACTTCTTCTGGCATAGCCACACCTCAGTGAGTAGGCCACCCAGGCCCATCCAAAGAGGTGGATTTGGAGGGCCAGCTGGAACCAGCTGGGGGGAGAGAGGCAAGGTAAAGAGTAGGGTGGCATCTTGATCCTTGAGACTAACCCCTTTTGTTGCGGTTGTCCGTGTGGGTTGCTTTCCTGAGCCCTGGAAGGCACTGAGCGACCCCAGACATGGTTTTCTGAGTCTGCCCTGACATGTCACTCCTGAAGACTGAGGCCTTTGGTCCTTTTCCACGTGCACAAGAAGGGCTTGCACTGGGGGATCTACTGAAGTCTCTTCTGACCCTAACATTCTGGAACCTGATCACTTCAAAGGAGACACGCCATTCCCAGCGGAGGCTGTAGGAGGAATGTTTGATGGTGGAGACGCTGAGAGCTGGTGTGGGCCTAGAGTAGGAAAGGAAATGAAGAAGTGAGTGTGCTGGGAGATCCTCAAGGACTTTTTGATCAGTTGAATGGTGGGAAGGCAGCAAGACAGAAAATAACTCACAACTGACTACATACGCCGTGATCCCACCCAGAGACAACCCTGCCTGTGAAAGCTCGCCTTGCCCAGAAGTGAGGAGGATTTAAACACACACTCACATCTTCCATACATTTCTTATTTAAGGGAATGTTAACATTTCTTTAAAGTGTAATTCTTAAAGTGATATTGTAATAGAGAAAACAGCCTGAAAAGGGGTTAAATGTTTTATGAGCTATCTCTTTAAAACCGCCCAATCTTTTTGGGAATTAAAACCTGCATCCCTGCCTGAGGCCAGTAATCAGAAGGGCAGGGGAGTGTTCTTGTTTCTTTGTACCACAGCAGATGGTTTAATGGAATTGTCCAGGCAAAGGTCATGAGATTGTCTTCTGCAGGGATGGGGTTGATCAGGACCATCAACTATAGTTAAATAACAATTAATTGCCTAAAGCTGAAAACCCCCCTTTAAAAGATCTGTATTTCTGCTTATAGATAGGATGATGGTACTTTAGGACAAGAGTCTCCATCCTCCTCATTTGCTGGCCAATTAATAAACTTCCATTTCCTTCTCTTTAAGCCACTTGTCCTCATTCTTCTGATATGGACTTGGGGACAAGTGCCAAACTTTTAGTAACAGAATTTGGCATCCCTGGGTAGGCCCATCAGTGCCATGGTGGAACAGTACCCTGCAATTGCTGGAAGAGGCGGGGAGCACCCCGGGTCAAGCCATGGGTGGGAACATCACCTTTTTGGGCAAGAAAGCAAGGGACTATCCCAGCAGCTGCCAGAGTCTGTTTAGCTCCAGGGAACTCCCAACTCTTTCTCCCCAAATTAGATGCAGCTCCGACCAACCTGAACTTTTTTCAAGAGAAAGGAAACGGATTTGAGAAGTGTCCAGATGCCTTGGCCATTTGTTTCAGTAAGTTCCCCGGCATACACACTGACACCCTTGATTCCACCCATTTGTGGAAGGTTTTCATATCCTGCTCTGTGGCAGGATATTTTGTTTGGATTTGTTTGGAGGCACCGTTTGGGGGTGAAAGTCATGAGGTTGAGTGGAACTCAGGAACCTGGGGGATTCGTCCCAGTTTGGTTTTACAGCTCGTTTGTATAGTTCCCAGGGAACCTGGGAAATTCATTCCCCTTTAGATTAGGAGATGTTGGTTCTTATTTAAAAAATTTTGGTTCTTGTTTGTGCAGTTCCCATTTGTTTGATAGGTCTTGACATTTGAGATTGTTTGTGTTGAGAATTCCCTATATCGTCTGTGTTTGTTGTTTGTGATTTTTTATTTCAACATGGAGACTCCATTTCTATTCCATCTAAAAGCTCCTTGGGGAAAATCTTGGCTAAATGGCCAACTCATAGCTATAAGTCCATGTCTAAAAATAAATGGTGTTATTATAATCCAATGTACATGCTAGAGTGTAAGGAAAAGTGGCCATTAAAAAGAACCTTAAATTATTATACTACCTTACAACTGAAATTATTTTGTCAAAGGTCAGGTAAATGGGATGAGATGCCATATGTAATCAGGTTGGATCACATGGGCCCTCTACCTGCTGTCCTGTCTGCTGTGGGCCTTTGCAATGCTTTATTGTAATTAAACAGTTGGATTACCCTGATCTACACCAGTTCTAAGTTGGCTGCTGGATGCCTGCTGAGGTGAGACACTGCATGGAACTGTGGCCCCAGGGAAGACCTGGCCGTGCGGGGGGACACAGCAGCATGCAGCGAGAGGGAAATGGAGTGCATGCGTGATGTGGCAGGGAGGCACCGACACCCGCCAGGCTCCCTGGGGGCAGCCACAACTCCCACCACAACTGGGCGATCCATGGGAGGGGCCTGGCTTGTATCCAGAGTTGCCATCTTGGCATTGTAAGAGGGGATGGGGAAGATGCAACTAGAACTAATTCTTCAGTTCCACACCCATTAGGTTATAGCTCAGGGTTGGGATGGTCTCTCCTTCTAAGACCTGGCAGGGAGTCTAATTTGGCCGGAGGACATGCATAGCTGGGACAGGACAATCTCAATTACGGTAATATCAGATAGGGGGCTTAAATACATAACAGCCAATAGGGTCCTTTATAACAATCAAAAGGAAAGGACAAAAAAAGTCACCCAGATTGATGTACAATCAGGGTACTTTGTGTAAAAAAGAAAAACATTAAAAAGAACATTGCCCCAAATTACAGAGGGCTCCAGGTAACAAAAGAACCCACTGGAACAAATGGTTTTTTTCAAGTCCAGAACTCAGATGACAAAGGAGGGGGCCTGGGGCCCCCTGCCTCACTAGTGGCTCTGATCCAAATATCCCCACAGGAACCCTGGGTAAAATTGACAGTGAGGATTCAATTGGTGCTATGCTACATGGACAGAAGCAGTCTGGGCCAGGCAGTGGTGAGACAGCCATACACAAGTGGCAGCTGAGAATCTGGCCACAGCAGGCCCAGGAGGTGGACCCTGGAGAGATGCCGCCACAGCTGGAGCCAGTCCCACTGCTGCTTCCACAGCCAAATCCAGTGGACCTGGGCAAACAATGGGAATGCCGGGAACTGTTCCAGAAGCAGCAGAAGCTCGCTGCTGGGGATGCCACCAAGCTCCGGCTAGACAAATACCAGGGCCTGGTTAAACATACAGGAGACTGCCATTACAGAACAGTTCACTTTAAAGTTTGGGCCTCAACAGACCTACACATCATTGGAATATTTACAAGAAAAAATCTACCAAAAGTGAGTAAGACTGTATTGGCCAACGGGACCCCAGGACGTACACAAAAAATTTAAATTCCCCATACCAATGAGCATAGATTCATGCAAGATCTACATGCCATTAATGATATTGTACAAGTGACATTAAATGATAGTCACATTTAAATGACAGGATCCTGGGACTAGGGTGGTCTTGTGACACTGCTGGACGGTGTTGTGTCAGGGGTTTAAAAAAGGCTCTCCTGCCCTTTTTGCTGAGGACTTAGTGGGGGACTTACAAAACCTACAATTGGACAGATTTGTAAACAGCAAGTTCCTTATCTGGGATTCCAAATTAGCAAGGGAACCTGCGACAACTGTGCAGGTTTCTAGAAATGGCAGAGTTCTGTCACATCTAGATCCCAAACTTTAGACTAATAACAAAGTCCTTATACAGGGCCCTTAAAGGGACAGATGTGGAGCCCCTGTTCTGGACCACAGATTGTCAAAATGTCTGAAAAACTAAAACAGAATCTTATGACTGTCCCTGCTTTGGGGTTGCCTGACTTACAGATACTTTCATAAAAAACAAGGAATGAGCCTTAGAGTCTTAGTACAGATGCTGGGAGACATCCCATGGCCAGTGGCATACCTGTCAAAGACACTGGACACTATTGTGACAGGATGGCCTCCTGCCTCCAGAGAGTAACAGCTACTTGTGAATTGTTATTAGAGACTGTGTCTACTCTCAATCATGCCACCCCATTACCAGCCGAAGAGAATGAGCCCTTGCAACATGACTGTTTAGAGGTTCTAGAGGCTGTCCATTCCAGCAAGATAGATCTGTCAGATCAGCCAATGTCAGAGCCAGATTGAGATCTTTTCACTGGCTAGAACAGCTTTATGGACAACAAAGGACCGAGTATGCAGCGCTGCTGCCTGGGACTTCAGCCCAAAAAGCTGAGCTAATTGCTTTAACCAGAACTCTTCAGTTATCCAGAAAAAAAAAAAGGTAAACATTTATATGGACTCTAAACATACTTTTATGGTTATACATGCTTATGGTGCAATTTTTTTAAAAAAAGGAGTCTCCTGATGACAGAAAATAAGGATATTAAGTAGGACACTAAATAATGGCCCTGATATAGGCCATGGCTGATCCCAAGTGGGTGGCCATAATACACTGTCCTTGTCACCAAAAAGGGAGACACTTAGGTTACAAAAAAAAAAAATCAGACCACTGTCAGAGTTACTAAAGAGGCTGCTAAAAAGTGGTCTGTTCCTTGGGACCTTGATACCCGGGCTAGACTTATATCAATGTAAACCCCTTTAAAACTAAAGACTGGGGCTCTGACATTTGGGATAACACTGCTAAGTAGAGACAAAACTCTCATGGACTTGTTCTCCTACCCAAAGCCTTGGTTTGGCCTCTTATAAAACACATAAATATACAACATTAGGGGTGTAATGCCTTAATGGATTTGGTGGGACCTCATTTAAAAAGACCCCATTTACAACAAACTACTCATGTACTTGAAACAATCCAAAGACAGAAAAGCAACCCGCGACACAGGGAACCTAAACTGTGGGGAACCCCCCTTTAAACTTGTATTAGTAGATACCTTTTCAGACTGGGTAGAGACTTATCCTACCTGAACAAAGAGAGCATCTGAAGTTAGCAGAAACCTTCTGAAGGAACTCACTCGGAGATGGACTCCTACCAGGAGCTGCTGGCCTGAGACAGGGCCTTTGCCAAGTTCCTGGGCTCATGTGCCAGCACAAAACAAAAACAGACTTCAGAAGATGATGAGATGACAGGCATCAACACTCCAGGGTAAGAGGCCAAGCAGATGGAGAATGGCATGCTGGTGATGGATGCTGTGGACAGGCAGCTGCAGAGATAGCTCAGCAGCTCCTCCTCCTACAGCAGAGGCATCAGTAGGGCCCAGGAGCACACTAAAGTCCATCTGAGCATCTATAAAGCCCTGGGCATTTTGCAAGGTATCACTGTGTTTGGCCACTCCATGGCAGTGTCGGGGGGGGGGGGACGGAATCTTTGCTTCCTGCCCTGCACCTGGATCTGCTGCACAATGTTCTATGGTCACCCATGAGCTTCTTTGAGCAGACCCACCAGGGAGAACCTGTTGAACCACTTCTCCAAGGAGCCAGACACGGTGGACTCAATGATCCCACCAGTCATCAAGATGTTCATAGGCTCCCTTCCTCCATACAGAGTGATAATGGACTCTCCTTTGTATCAGAGGTAACACAGCAAGTAAGAAAAGCCCTATATCTAGCCTGGAATTGATGCAGGAAACCCATCCAAAGTGGGATAGGGTGTTGCTGCTTGTCCTCCTCCAGATAAAAGTAGGTCCTAGAAACAGGCTTAAGTTAAGCCCCTATGGAATAGTTTATAAGAGACTCTTCCTAACACCCAGAGGTAAGTATGGTAATATAACCATGAGTAAGAAAAACAGAGCAAAACAATATATCAAACAAGTGGGTCAGATGCTAACAATTATGCATGAGTTTGCCTCTGTCAGATCCTTGCCCCAGTTGGAGACACCTCTCTACCCCTTTAAACACAAGACAGGGGGTTGCTTAAAGCCTGGAAAGAACAAGACTCCAAACAACCACTGGCAGAGAAATGGAAGAGACCCTATAAAGTGCCTCTAGCAACTCACACCTTGTTGAAATTGTCAGGGGTAAAACCTTGGGTCCATCACACCAGAGTAAAGAGGTGTCCTATGGAACAAGAGGACCCAAAACCCCAGTGGATGGGCCAGTCTTCAGGCAGTCTAAAGTATCTGTTTAAGAAGAAAAAAATGAAAATGTTGATATTTTCACTAACCTTTCTTTGGTTATTTATTCTGTCTATAGAATAGAGAGACAACTCCTTAGTAAGGATCTCCCGGTCTATCACCTCTTCTGCTAATCTGTCTCCCTGCTGGATTTGTCATCCTAAACTTCATTCAGTGCAAGTATTCCTGTATATGATTTCTGAATTTACAGAAGCTGGTCTCTCGGATCACCTACAGGGTGCAACTAATAGCTCCGCAGTCAGAGGTCCCATGTTTCTTTCTCACCCAGCCCAGTATCGGACATTGTATGCAAGTAAAGACCCACAGTCCTACTGGTGTCTTAGATACCAAGCAGAGGAAACTCTCTCTTATCAGGTGTCCTCCATTTCATCTTGTCAATCCTCATGGTTGTAGTTGTTCCTTAGGCCCTTTCTCACCCGGTAATCTGTTACATTCTTTATTTTTGTAAATCTACTGCCAAAGCTTTGCAATGACATAAATAAGTATAAACCTTCCATCTAAAACATCGCCCCAATTCAATGGGAAATAGCTTAATGACTACGTCACCCTCCCCCCATAGATATGGAAGGATAAAATTGACAGTGGGGAATATGTAACAGAGAGAACAGCCTGAAAAAGGGTAAAATGTTTTATGAGCTGTCTCCTTAAAACCACTCCCCAATCTTTTCAGGAATTAAAACCTGCATCCCTGCCCGAGGACAGTAATCAGAAGGGCAGGGGAGTGTTCTTTACATTTTGTACCACAGCAGATGGCTCCATGGAATTGTCCAGGCAGAAGTCACGAGACTGTCTTTGCTGGAGATGGGGTTGGAGATGGGGTTGATCAGGACTGTCAACCATAGTTAAACAACAATCAATCGCCTAAATCTGAAAAACCCCCTTTAAAAGCTCTGTATTTCTGCTTATAGATAGGATGATGATACTTTAAGACAAGAGTCTCCATCCTCCTTATTTGCTGGCAAATTAATAAACTTCCCTTTTCTTCTCCCCAAGCCACTTGTCCTTGTTCTTCTGATGTGGCCTCGAGGACAGTGCTGAACTTTCAGTAACAATATTTGGAGACCACATTCTTAAACTTGTGGGAATATATCTCCAAAATCTCAGTAACGCGTGATTCAAAAAAAACTTCCTCTGTGACTAAATTTAATGTCAGTGATTAAAATGTATGCCAACTTGTAGCATTAGAAATGTTGCTGCAATGCCTGTTCTGCCAAAACCCTTTCCCTAGTATTTCCTACATTACCACACATCTGCAAAATTTTCCACTGAGCTTGTCCTCTTTGAAGGGCTCCTGGGAAGTGCTCTTTTTACATGCAGTACATCAGCAGTGTGTAGTGCTGCTATCATGTGTTGAGAAGAATGTGATAAAAAAAAGAGATAATGTCTGAAATGGAAAAAAAAAAGTGAAATTTCTAAACCAAATGATCAACCGTTGCCAGTTCTGCTTCCCAACTATCATGAATCGATAATGAATTAGCAAAAGGCCAAACTTATATGTGCAAGGCGTTGCCACGTGTAGTGGCCAGATCCAGGAATGACACACATTTCTAGATATCTTCCATGGCTTACAAGCCAAAGCTTTGTGAAGTCTTGGCCCTGTGATGGGGCTCTCTTCCCAATGGGGTGAGAAGAAACGTTTCCTTGCACTCCAGCTTGGTGTAGTGGCTTATACTCTGGCTGGGAGGTCAGGAAACAGTCATAGAACCAGCTCTGCTCATTATTAGCTGTGTGCTTTGGCCAAGTCTCCTAACCCATTGAAGTCTCTATTTCTTTGTCTCTAAAATGACAGCAACAATTCAACACCCTTTGACTGAGGACCAATTATATACCAGGCTGAGCCATGTGTAAGCTAAAATATAGCTATCACCTCCATGAGAGTGGAGTAGTGGATATAATACAAAGTACCGCATGAGAGGTGACTCCAGATATTAGGGCATCCCCATTTACCCAATGAGCTCTTAAGAAAAGATTTTGTTGATTTTTATATTTGTTGTTATAAAAATGTATCGGGATGTAAATGAATAGACAAATGTCTGTGCATAATAGTTACTGTACTGTTTTAATTACTTATACGTACTTAAAACCACACATGTTTATTAATTTATAAATACTGATTAATATGTTAATAGTTTAAATTATATATTTAAAAATCACATCATGGTTATACTGTAGAAATATTTTCTTTGCCCACTCACAATGCAGTACTTTTAATCAAACTCTTCCAATGCACCTTTGACATCAGTGTCTTGATCTTCACTAGAGCCAGCCTTCAAGCCTGTTTTCCAGAGCACAGAATTTTCATACCCATCTAGGTTGCTTGGTATTCAGCACTTTCTGAATCTAAGTCTGATGTCGTCCTTGCAAATTTTACCCCAAGCCACAATAATCCCTTCCCTATTTGTCATCTCCTAAGATTGCCACCTATCTTTAAAGTGTGGTTCTCAGTAATATTGATCTCTAACATGATCTTTATGTGGTTTGTTTGCTGTGACCTCCAACACTTAACAATTGAGGGGTCAGATCCTCAGGAATAATAGCCAAGCATGTGTTAGATTTCTTTGCTTCCTTCTTTCCTGTATTGCCAGCAGTCTTTCATAAAATCCCACACTAGCATTGCTTTAGATGGTTTAAGACTAACATGTGCTCATCAAAGAGAAGGTTGTTGAAAACAAAGTGATTTTTAAAATGAAAGAGTGCCCTGTAGAGTATTCTGTAAAGACTCTAATGTAAGATGACTCCAAGGGATAATTTTGAGGGGAAAAGGCATGATAACATATGATACTTATAATAAAGGGTAGAGGGCATTAACAGCTCTAAATAAAAAGTGTTTACAGATGAGAGAAAGTATAGACTAGCTATATGATTAATCATTGAGTTGTTAATTTTTCTTAGCTTCCTTACCTAGAAATAAGGCCAATGAATAATACCTCAAAATGGTGCTAGGAGGAGTACATGCGGTTATAAATTCTAGCACAGCACCTGGCTTACAGGTGTAGTTATGATGACAGTGCCATTCTCTGAGTTCTTCCAGCTCTGCTCCCACACGTGACTCTATGGGGCATGTTAAAGGACAGGTAGCATGAGCAGGACAAGGCAGAAACAAAATGGCTTTGCCCAGTGTTCAGCTGAGATAAATTTTTTCCAAAGGTGCCTTACCAAGAACCAAAGGAAAACTAAGAACTAAAGATGCAAAGACTGTAGTTGCAGAGCCCCCCTCTCCCCCTCCTCCAATCTCAGTGTCTTTGTTCCTTTCTGCATTCTTCAGTCCTGGGGGCATTTTTCTCTCCTAGTCTCAGCCCTTTTTCACAGCATCATTGATTTCAGCACTTACTGGACCTCTGGGAATATGAAGACAACAGATGGAGAAGACCCTAGGTGTCAGCTTCCCCAGCAACTTACTCCATCCATGCCCAGTGGCTGGGCATTTGCAAAGTGTTCCAGAGCCTGGTCATGGCCTCTGATGCATCTTTCTGCCCCTAAGGAACTCCCCTTTCCCACTGCCTCTTTAGACTCTGCAGAATTCACTCTGGGTCTTCAGGTGTCCTTCTTTTAATAACACTAGCTAAAATGTATTGAGCACATTGTACATGCCAGGCACTGTGCTACGCATTTTACTTCCATGGAATCATTTAATTCCATGGAATCATTTAATTCTTATAACAACCCTGTAAAGTAGGAACTATTATTAGTCCCTCATTTTACAGAGAAGGGAACTGAGGCCCTGAGAGGTCAGGTAACTTTCCTGCACAGCTAGAAAGTGACAGAATCATGACTAAAGAACAGCTTCCTCAAGAGCCTGTGCTCTTTATCTCTAGGCTATACTGCATCTTACTGGCCCTTATTATGTCTGTCAGCCATTTCCTTTACCAAAGAGAAAGCCCTACTTCCTGCCCACCCAGTAAGTAGATGGGTATACATGACTGGCTGTCTTTAGCTTGGCACATGTAATGGGTATCAGGCAGTGTTTGGGGGGAGGATGGATAGGAGGAAGGGTGGATGGATGGATGGGTGGATAATGGGCAGATAGATGGACAGATGGTTGGATGGGCAGGTGAGTGGATGGGTGGATGGATGACGGGTGGACAGAGGGGTAGACTGCCACATGATCAAGGGTCTTTTGCACGAAAAAACATTTGGGAACACAAGGAGCCCAGCTAACCCAGAGCCACACACTCTATGGCTGTTCTGTTGCCTCTTTTCTCCAGATCCTAAAGGCTGTTCTGTTTGCAGGAGGAGGGCTTTCTCTGGGTACCTACCCCCACAGAACAAAGAGAGCAGCTGTGTTCCCTCTAACAGTTATTTCTACCTGTGTTTATTTTCTTAGCTGCTTCACACTAACTTTGGAATTCAAAACGGGTTTGCTCAGGGAGGTTTGGTTTTCAGTAAATCTGGTCCTGCAGCCCAAACCTGACTCAGGAGCATCAGCCTATGGGATGCATTGTTTGTCTGGAAGTCTGAGACACCCCTGTTGTGCAGAAGCAAGGAAACTCACATCTCCCAACACACTGGCTACAAAACAGGGGCCAAGATAGGATGTAGCCTGCTCTTTTAACCCTGAACAAGCTCATGGAAAAGATGAGCTTGCAGGATGGGGACAAACCCCCAACAGGCCCTCTTTCCCTTCACTTCCGGGTCCCTGTCGATCATCATTGCAACCTCCACACAACTCCCAGATGTCTCCTCTTGTTCCCTGTTTCCAGATGACAAACTTGTTGGGCTTACTCAGGGCGGGAATTTGAGGAATGTGGGGGGGGGAGCGGGGTGGATGAGGAGGTCAGATGAGGGCCCCCGGGATTCTGGAGGTTGTAGAGACAACCTTGAATTACAAGGCTGGGATGGAGCCAACAGAGACTGGCAACTGCTCCAGGAAGAACTCCCGCTCCCTTTGTCAAGAATGTGACCCCCTCCCTATGCCCACAGACAACCAGTCCCTCTCAAAAACCCCCTTGAGACTCCCCACAGAGAGCCCTTAAAACCCCTCAGCATGTAAGAGCCTGGGTCTTTGTCTGTTTTCAGACAAAGGCTGTCCTCAGGTTTCACCATTAAAACCTGCCTTGCCTGCCAAGCCGCCTTTCTGTCTCTTTCTTTTCTTCCTCTACCTGACAAAACTCACTCTTGCTAAGGTGTTAGTGATTTACTGTTTTTCTTTCCTATTAGAAAGAAGTTCTTCAATAAAGGCAACATTAAACTGAAAGGCAGGGCCGCTGAAATTGCCCAAGCAAATGATACTCACTGGGCCTGTCATTCAGGCTAGCCTGTTTATTTATGATATTACTGTTATGTATTCTTTTATTATTATTAAATCTCAAATAGATTGGAGAACAATTCAAGGCCAAGTTTTTTTCCCAGTGACTCTAGTGACTCCAGAGAGCCTCTTCCTGTCCTCCTCAGAACAAGGGTTTGGGGCACAAATAGGCTAACTGCTCTGACCAACCCCCAAACCCGCAGCCCATGTCTCATTGCAGGGTATGTAACTTATCAGAAGTAGCCTGCCCTGCCCCTAACATGGGGTCTGTTTGCTCCTTTGGAGTGACCAAGAGGCCCCAGTCATGAAGTCCTGCTCGCATCCTCTGGCGGGACCTATCTCCATCTTCAAGTAGTTGTAGCACAGGAAGGTGGAGTTACCTCCACTGGAGAGTTTTCAAGATGTTGACCAATGTGTACATTTTGACATGGGCATAAAAGAAAGGAAAGGAAAAATTGCATCTTCCCTTCTTTGGTCTCATTCTAAGCTTTTTGATAAACTCTACATGCCCAGCTCTAATCCTTTTGTCTGATTGTAACCTAAGATTACAGGTAAACTCTGTGAACTTTCTGCATGAAAAGCTGTATATACAAAAAAAAAAGTTCTTTTCCTCATGCTCTAAATCCCTTTTGTTATTAAAATGACATTGGGAAATTGTTGTCATATCCAATCAGCCTATTTAATGGAAAAGCAGATTAAGCCTTTATGCCCCTTGGACTGTGAACAAACCTGCCCATCACAGGTGTGTCCCAGTCCTTGGGAATCATTTATGCTCCTTTTTTCTTCAGATAGAGGGAGGGTACGCTCTTGGCAGGGCAAAACTAGTCAGTGTGAAATTGGACAAAGGCATCCAGTCTTCCAGCTGGACATAGTGTCCCCCAGCACACAGCTTGACAAGCAGAGTGCAGGCTGATTTCAGCCTGCTTGGCCTCCCGAGGGTACTGTGTGGGGTGGCCCTGGCCCCCTGTCCAATTAGCTTTGCTATGAGGTTCTTTGACCATTCTGGAGATGGTTAAAGGTGGCTTAGCTTTCAGAGCACCTGCTACAGGTTTGCCCACCATTGACCTGAGAACAGCAAGCATGTCAGCTGGAGCAATGAGGGTGTCTGGAGTTGGCAGACTGGCCACGGCCTGCATCACCCCTGCCAGTTTAGAGGCATTTGTCATCAATGCCCACTCAGCAAAAAGGCGTTGAATCTCAACCCATGTCCACTGTAAATTTCTCCAAAATCTTCCAGTCAAAACAGCTCTTAGATATGCAAAGCATAATTGATAGAAACTTAAAGCTAGAAGCATCCTTGAGAGGCTACCTGGGCCACCCTGCCAGGCTTTAGACAAAACCACCCCAAGCTAGCCTAGAAACACTCACTCCTGGAAGCTGATGGAAAGGAGCTTTCCTCTGGGAAAGATGCTGGATGGGCTCTGAGGGCTTTTTGAATACTTGTATTTTCATTTTTTAATTATACTGTGCGATGAAGGAAAATTCTCCAAGTCTGAAAACACCCCATCCCGACCACTATCATCCTTCTCCTCCTCCTCCTCCTCCTCCTCCTCTTCCTCCTCTTTGGTTGTTTTCTGAGATGAGATAAACAGCAGGAAGCTTTCTGAGGCCAACACTCAGGGACAATACCTGTGAGAGAGTAAAAGAAGCAGGGCTGGGCAGAGGTAGAGGCTGGACTGCAGTACATTTGTCAGGCAACCACCATGGCCTCAGGGTAGCAACCTCAGCAGAAAGTACTTCTCTCTCTCAGCGTCAAGGGACCAGTCTCAGGAGAGGGCTGTGATTGGTGCAGATTGAGTCTCGTGCCCACTTCTTGGTCTAATCACTGTGGCCAGGGGATGAGTGATTATGATTGGCCAGGCCCAGGTCACGTGGCCACCAATATCAGGATAAAGGAAAAGCTTGCTGGACAAAGACAACAGCTATCACACACTTCTGAAACTACCTCTCAAAATTGCTGGAAAAATTAGAGAAAATATACATAAGCACCTAATAGAGTGGCTAATAGGAGACATTTAATAAATGGTCAGTTTCCTCCATTGGCGTCGTAAGAACGAATGCAGTCAACCTTTCTTTGTAAAGTTGGAGCAAACAGGTGCTGATAAAATCAACATTGACTCAAACCTCAGCCCCAAATTTGAACTGAGCCTGAACCCTTCTGAAGAATGGAGAATGTTTAGCAAACATTTTCCTCCAGTGTGTCTAATCTTCATGCATCCTTGTACTTCCTGAGCCAGATGGGCCTGGATCTCTAGAACCATCTTAAGGACGCTTATCTCCCTGACAGCTTCAATGGTCCAAAAGTATCTCCCAAGAAAGACCGTCCCCAGTGTTTTTCTGACCTCTTCATAGAGCCAGAGCATTTGGATGAAATGAGTAAAATTCCTGTGTCTGAACTTAACATCAACTTCCTGCAATGTCTTGTTCATAAGAATGGATCGTGTATGTCCTTCCCCTCCTCAAAACTGTAAACCTCTCCAGAACCTCCCAAAGAATTAAGATCAGAGAGTTCTGGGCCCTTGGTGACAAGCCCACCACCCATACTCCCCTGCTCCAATGCTATACTGAGGCCAACTGGATGTTTCAGTGCCACTTCAAGGCCACTGCCCTCTGCATCCTGTTGGCTCACTGCTCCCTCTGCAACAGTGTGCTCCTCCCGCTCACCACCCTCATAACCCCCTCTCAAAATCCCACCCATTTCCTACCCCTTCAGCCAGCTATGGTCTTGATTACCTTTAATCTCCTTATGGAATATATATTGTGCCTTATCCTGTGTTAACTTGAACGATGAGCTTTGTAATTCATTTAAAGGGCATTTATCAAGCTCCTCCTCTGTATCTGTGCCAGGCACCGGAGATAGAGATGCATAAGATAAAACTAACCCTGCCAACATAGGGCTTGTAGCAGCCTGGATATTATGTATTTCAACTGATGAATTTCCAGCATTTTAAAATTTATTTGCTTGTCCTGGCTTATGCTTCAGATAGTTCCATCACTAACTTGCTCCGAGTTTTGGTGTCATCAACCTCGAAATGAAAGCTTTAGGCTACATGGTCACTGAACATCTTTTCCCACACAGCAATGAGTCTTATATTCCATAGTTGCCTTGTCAGCACTTCAGTGATCACTCTGCTCCTCTTATCATCCAGCCACACAGGGTGTCCCCCTGAGCTGCAGAGAACTGGGGGCAGAAGTTTGAAATTAACACATAATAGCCTAGCTATGTTTGCTGAGCATGCTCAGTGTGGCGGTCAAGTTGGTACAAAGTCATACCCTCTTATCTAGACCTCAATCTCCTCATCTGTACAATGGGACAGTTGGAGTAGAGGCTACTGAGGCCCCTTCCAACCCCGACACTCTGTGATTCATAATCATTCCCTCTCTTGCTCACGAAGGAGCGCGCTCTGTTCTGCAAAAGGATGTGGCTGCCAAACTACCTGGCAGAGGGAAGCAAACGCTCAGCCACTCCCACTCGTACCCCAGGGAGACAAGCTGGATTTTGAAAAAGAGGCTGCGATGGAGAAGGCTTGGATTTCAGTTGCCGGCCCCTATTCTCAGCATGAATTCACCACAGGAACCAGTTGAACAAATTTAACCTCTGGAGAGGAAAGGGCAGCAGCCAACCCTACTTGAATGGAGAACTCACCCTCCGTACTCATCTCCTGGCTTCCCTTTTCCCAGCTTTGCTGCCTCCCAGGTCCTGGCCACAGCCCCTGGGTGGAACGAAACTCTATCTGCGTTACATTGAGTCATCTCCAGACTTGGTGTACGTGCTGGCCGGGTACCCATCGCCCAGAGAACTTGATGGGAGATGAGAAATTCAGTCTACTAACTGAGGTTGCTCCAAGTGGGGAAGAAGTTTTCTAAACTGACCTCCTCTTAGCCCACTATGTTAATCATGATTTCTGTCTTAATACATTCCTGCTCCTATAACAAAATACCTTAGACTGGGTAATTTATAAATAATAGAAATTTATTTCTCACAGTTCTGGAGGCTGAGAAATCCAAGATCAAGGCAACAGCAGATCTGGTGTCTGGTGAGAGCTACCGCTTCCAAAGTGGCTCCTTGTTGCTGCATCCACACATGGTACAAAGGCAAAAAGGCAAACTCTCTCCCTCAAGCCCTTTTATAAGGGTACTAATCCCATCCATCAGGGCAGAGCCCTAATGGTCTAATCACCTCCCAAGGGTGCCACCTCTTAATAACATCACCTTGGAGGTTGAGTTCCAACATATAAATTTTGGAGGGACACATACATTCAAACCATAGCACTTTCTATCTCCCCGTAAAATGTGCTGGCCGATGCCGCTCAGCTAGAAGACTGTACCATGTGCTCTAGCTCCCACCAGCTGAGCAATATGCTTACCAAGAGGCAGCTGCACTTTGCCCAAGCCTGTTTATGGCAATAGTCCTTTAAATGTAACAATGTCATTTACCTGAATATCAAATAAATCAGTTAAGTACAAGTGCAAAAAGGAGTTGTTGGTTATATAAAAACCAAATTAAATTAAGGGGTAAACAAAGGTAAATTCCTAAAAATATTTGCAGTCAATTTTGGTATATAAGTGAAAAATACTAAAAAAAAAAAATAGAAAAATTCTGTAGTCAGATTGCCATGTAGTGTCTATATCTTCTTGTTCCTCTTATTTCCCTTGAAAGAAGCAAAAACTAAAAATTGTAGATTAGATATATGGCTGCGGTTTATGTAAAAAAAAAAAAAAGCCACAAATGTCAATCGGAAGAACCCATACTCAAAGAAAAAAAGCCTTAAGCCTTAACCCAACATCAAAACATTGGCTAACATTATAGGTTTTAAGTTAAAATATAATATATAAGATATGTTTGATTCAGTTTTGTTACTTGTTGCATACAGACCTAAAAATATTTTAACTGAACATAGATGAATGGCATTTTATTGTCTGGGACCCAAATATTTTATAGTTTTTCAGCTTACGTTCATATTTTAGGGTTGTCTCATAGTTTTTATTATTATTATGACAAACTTCAAGCGTATATAAAAGTAGAGAGAAAATCAGAGTGAACCTCCATGTCCCATCATCTAGATTTTGCCATCAATGTTTCATCTTTTTCTTTTACCTTTTGCTGATGTATTTGAAAGCAAACTGCAGGCATTGTGTTATTTTATCCCTTACTTCAGTAGATATCTCTAAAAATTATGGACATTTTCTTATATAACCACAATGCCATCATCATGTCTAACATAATTAGCAGCAATTCTTTGGTGTCATCTAATACCTTTACATACTCAATTTTCTCAGATTGCCCCCAAAATGTCTTTTTACTGTCAGTTTGTTCAAATCAAGATATAAATACAATGTGCACATTACCTTAGGTTGTTACGTCTCTTATGCCTTTTTAAATTCAGAACAATAACCCCTCACTTTTTTTATGCTATTAATTTATTGAAGAATCCCTGCTTTTATAAATAGAGATGTGAGAATTTCAAAGAACTCAGAGAATTTCAAAGAATAGCAATTGACAAGGGTTTAATGGTGAGGAATCTTGAAAAGTGTTAGAACAGATCCCAAATTTCTCAGGGTGCTTGGGGAGCTGATGCTGTCATGGCCCAGAGAAGAGTTTCCACCTCTCACAGACTGACAAAATGAGCAAAGAACTGGAGACTGGGTTGAAAGATAAAAGGTTTAAAGTTCTCAAAAACAAAGATTCAAGCCATTAAGGAAATGCAAATCAAAACCACAATGAGATACACTTCATACCCACTAGGATGACTATAATCAGAAAAAGACAGGCAATAAATAAGTGTTGTTGAGGATGTGAGGAAATTGGAACTCTCATACTTTGCTGTTGGGAATGTAGTTTGGAAAACAGGCTGACAGTTCCTCAAAAATTAAACATAGAGTAATCATATAATCAAGTAATTCCACTCCTAGGTATACACTCAAGAGAAATGAAAACATATGTCCACGCAAAAACTTGTACGTGAATGTTCATAACAAATTATTCATAATAGCCAAAAAGTAAAAACACCCCAAATGTCCATGATGAATGGATAAATTAACATGGTATATCCACACAATGGAATATGATTCAGCCATAAACAAGGAAGGAAGAACTGATACACTACAGCATTCGTAAACCTTGAAGATACTATGCTAAGTGAAAGATGCCAGCCAGAAGGACACATATTGTATGATTCTATTTCCATGAAATAGTCATAATTGACAAATCTGTAAAGACAGAAAGTAAATTAGGGATTGTTTAGGGCTGGAGAATTAGGGAGGATTTGGGGGGAGGATGGCTAAAAAGTGTGGGAATTCTTTTTGGGATGATGAAAATGTTTAGAATTAGTGGTGACAGTCGCACGATTCTGTGAATATACTAAAAGCCATTGAATGTACACTTTAAATGGGTAAATTGTATGGTATATGAATTATATCCCAATAAAGTTGTTAAGGCATACAAACACACACACACACACAAAGGTTTAGGGCCCTATTTTCGCCAGCTTTGAGCATGTAGCAGGGCCCTGCCCAGGAGGGGTCCACTCCACCAAAGACATGCAGGAGCCTGCTTTGTTGCTGATGGATAGTGTGACAACACCGGTGCAGGCCACCAAGGGAGAGCACATGGTCACCTCTCCCTGGCCCCAACAATCTTCTGGAGTGGACTGGATTGGTCTAGTGGATGAACTAGATGACCTCTTGACCCTGAATTCAGTAATACCACAGGGGAACCCCAAGGAGAACATGTAGGAGAATTCATTCTCATTTTTGCTCAGGGCTGATCCCCTCCAGGGTGACCTGCTTCCTCTCAGGCCTGTGTTCACCTTTGTTTTCCTGCCTGCCTTCGGGTGACGCAGGCCCAGCTGCTTCACACTCAGGGGAGCAGAAAGAGGGGAAAAGGCTGCCAGTCCGCATCTCCACCATGGCAGCCTCCTGCCCCTGAGAAAGTGGGACATACCCAGGCAGGCAGCTGAGAGCAGGCTTTCCAGGCAGCCAGGCGGGGCTAAGCTTCCACCTCCACATGGGTTCAGGGTGGAGTGTGCCTTCACCAGTGGGGCCCTCGAGCAACACCCAGCCTGAGGTTGCAGCTGAGGAACAGTGGAAAGGTGGCACAGAAGTTTCCTTGCCTGATTTTGAAAGTCTTCAGGCTGTTCAGACTGCTGCTTTTGTCAGAAATGGGCATCTGCCTGGCCCACACATGTTCAATTATCCCTCCGACCACAGGATCCTGTGCCCATTTGGCAAAGGAATAGGTCTCAGGAGAAGCATGCGGCCTCACAGAAATTGCAGAGCTTAGCTGGGGTCTGCGGAAAGGCCTCCGGGTCGGCTGCTGATACGGAAAGCTCCATTTATGGCAGGGCAGCGGTGGGTGGGTCAGGTCCCCATGAGGACGCTCCCAGCCCCTCCCTCCTCGCCCCCACCGTTTCCAACTCCTCGGCCCACTCAGAAGAAAAGTGGCCACAGGCCACAGCCTTTCCTGGCAGCTCTAAGGGAACAGGTAAATAAACAGAGAGAAGACAAAACATCAACAAGAAAGAGTGTAACTTACAAACTATGTGTTTCCAGGGAGAAGAATCCAGAGAAAATACAAAATGGTTGTCTGGAGCCCCCACCTTAGAAGCTAAAGAACTTCTGTCTCCAGCCTTGGAGAAACTGATACTTCACCGCTTGTTCTTTCTGTTTCCAGTCCTGAGACCCCCAGGAACTGTCCTCTTTCCCGGGGACCCAGGAGCCGATCTCTCTGCACATCTGGCCTCCAGCATCTCTCCTGCGTCCCCTCCACCCTGCCTGCTTCCCTCCCACGCAGCGCCCGGGCAGACTGGAGTTAGCATCCCTGTCTCTTGACCACTGTCTGTCCCATCGTGCCTGTCCTGGGAGTAATAACAATCCTCACGCCGTGGGATTGTGGCGAGAGTTAAAGGAGAGAACGTGTGCACCCAGCACAGAGTAGATGCGTGATGTTTTTTTCTTTTCTTCTCTCTCTCATCCTCCTTTCTTTTCGTTCTTTCTATGATCTTTCCTTCCTTCCCCTAAAGGTAAACTTTTCCAGGCCCAAAGCCCCATCTCAGCGTCAGGTATAACCCAGGTATGCCCTGTGCACAGCTGACTTGCAGGGTGCTGTGCAAGCCGCTTCTGAGCCGCAGTGAGGGGTCCGATCTGCCCCCAGCCCCCAGCCTGCCCTGCACATCTCTGGAGCACCCTGCCTTGCTCTTTCCAGCCTGGCCTCAGGCACAGGAAAGGGGTCTCCTCAAAGTTTAGCAGTCATCACTCTGCCTTCCAGCATCTTCTGCTCTGGTTGACCTTCACCATGTGGAACATGGAAACAAGGCACTCCTTTTAGCTGCTGCCTTTTGGGAGCTTGGTCACTGTCCTCCAGAGTAGGCTGATTCCTGCAAGGGACACAACTCGAGTCGGCTTCCTTTGCAATTTCTTCCAGCCTAAGTGCAACAAACATGTGTTGATGTCCTGTGACTGCTATATGGACCCATTTTAGGTCTCTCTGAAGCACCCCAAGCAAGCAAGCATGAAGGGATGGGAAGGTGTTCTTTGGTCAATTCTAGAACTCCATAAATAAGAACCCCACCCCTCACATTAGGGCCCACACATCACAGTGTAACAGCCAGGCTTGTCGCTTTGCTCCAGTGGGAAGCATCGTCCTGGGGAGAGGGTGATCATCCCCTCCAGGTGCCTAGAAGCTGCCTAGAAAGCTTTGGCTCTGCAAGGGAACACCCACCAGCTAGGTTTCATGCACAAAGGCTGCTGCCTGTCACCACAAGGTCTCTTGACTACATGGTGATCCCTGGCCGGCTGGTGTGAGGCAGCCTGCCCTGCCTTAACCCTACTCCCGCAGCATGGGCCTCAGTGGTCAGTGGAGGTGACCCTCTTCCTGAGCTTCTAGAGTAGCTTGCTGCATGTGCTGCATGATCTTGAGAACTGCTTCACCAGAGAGAGAGGGAGAGAGAGAGAGATTGATTTTATGGGCAATATATTTAGAAAATATGGTATAATGTATTCCTCTCCAACCGCTGTCCCCACCTGTTTGAGGTTCTTAAAGTGCTCTAGCTGATGAGAAGTGAGAGGTCCTACAATCAAGACGACTGTTTAATACCCCTGGGCCCAGGAGCTCCCAGAACAATGGAGCACAGTTTGGGGAACGCTGCTCCAAGAGAGGTTCTGAGACCTGACTGGACATCCGTGTCACACAGGGAGCTTCTTAATGCTCCAGTGGCATCTGGAAATCCACGTTCCTAAGAGCTCCACAACTGTTCCGTGCCCTGTGTGTGGGGTGGTGCTGGGCACCACTGCTCCAGGGCCTGGGGGAGGGCGAGAGTTGGGGGAGTAGGGGTAGGGAGGGGTTGCTGCTCCATTTGGCAGTTGTCCCATTCACTTAGGTATGTCCAGCAAAGGAGGCCACTGCCAACTGAACAGAAGTCCCCTCTCCTTGGCCTGACTCGCTGCTTTGGAAAAGGCAGCTTCAGGAATACCCCTTCCTGGAGTTGGGCCCTGCTTTCTTCCTCAGGCAATCTGGGAAGCCTCTTTGCTCACTGTTGGAACCTGTTCTAGGCCACAGGGAAGCAGCTGGATTAAGAAGATTTAAACAAAGGGGCTGGGGATGCACATCCAGGGTGTCGTGCCTGGTGGTGGGTCTAAGGCCTCGTCTGGCCCCCGAGGTCCTGCCAGGCCTGGCCCTGCAAGCCTCCTTCTGTCCTGGGTACAAATTACATTTAATTATCTCATTCACTAAATTGTTTCACAACTCTGTGCCTTTGTTGTCACTGTTTTCCTATGTATACTCCTTTTCTTAATGCCCACTTTACTTGGATAACTTTCACCAGAGGTCAGCCCAGGTGTCACTTTCTTCGGGAAATCTTCCCAATTGCCAGGTCGGGCCCAGTGCTTCTCCTCTGTGTTCTCATGACGTCAGTTTGGAATCCCACATTAGCCCTTAGTTCACATGTGCTGACAGGATGGGTTTGTGAGTCCATACCTTCCCCGGCCCCAACCCGAAACCCACCTACTTCTACTTTTAAACTCCGTGTGTGTGTGTAAAATATGAGGTCTCATTGCATGAAAATTTTGGCTAAAAACATGTGTCATTTTTCACACCAGTCTGCCCACCCATCCTTCATTCTTCAGTGGCACTTGCTGAGCTCCCGCGCATTCGTGATTTACACCTTGCTGTGCTCTCTTCGCCCTTGTGATGGGTAGAACGCCTCTACTACACCTTAAATTCTTTAAAGAGTGTATGTTATCCACCTATGAACCCAGGGAGCCTAAATATTACAAGCTGCACTGTTGATACCCTCTTCAGAGACAGGTTTCACTTATGTGATTTATTTGATTTCACATCCAGCAACCTAAGCTAATGGCTTTTTTCTTTTTTGGATTTCCATATTAAGGAATCAGCAATTTCTAACATTTCACAAGGGAGAGGAGAGGACAGCAAATGGTTTGGAAATCATAGATTTGTAGGAGGTTGGCAAGTGCCATTTAGGAATTAGGGACAGGACAGGCTCTTTGGATTAAGAAATGACAGCAACTATAGTCAAAAAGTTCATGAAATAAGAGCTCACATTAAAAAAAAATTAAAGAAAAATAAAAGTTCCTCTATAAATTAAATCTATTTTCTTTGCTTGCTCAATGCACTTATTTTCACGTGGAACCTGGACATCTGAAATTGAACCAACAGCATCAGTCAGGGCTCAGCAGGAGACCAGCTGTACCTGTGAGAGGAGTAATTGAGCAGAGATTAATGAAGGGGCCATTTACAAAGGTGAGAAGGGGTTAAGGGAAACCAGTAAGGGATGGAGAAGCACCCAGGAAGTAGCAACAGTGGGACGTGATTACCACTAGGTAACCCTAAAGAGGTTCCCAGAATCTGGAAAGAATTTAAGTGCAAGGGAGAGTTGCCCAGCGGGGGCTGTGCGTTAGGCAGAAGAATGGAGCCGCAGCCACCCATAGCCCTCAAGAAAGACCCGAATTCAACTCTCCTTCGGTGTTCAGTCTCCTGCCAGGGCCCCCCTTGGCCAAACCCAACCAGAGGGCAGAGGTCAAAGGAGCCCGTTGATACAGATCCTCAGCGTTCTGGGGCACAGAGGATGGTAGACAGGGAGGTAAATCGATCTAAAGGGGCAAGCGTAGAATATCCAGTGTACCAGCTTTTGATTAGAAAATAAAGTCGCATTCCTTACTTAAGGTCCAAATCACAGCAACTCTGAGCCCCTGCCTCGCCCAAATTAGTCTTTTCTCATCAACCCCTAAAAAGGGTGTGTCCATCCAACTTCCCCTACTGAAGGACACAAGCCCCAGGCCCTTGCCTGCCACTAGGATCTGTCATTAAATTTCATTTGTTCTTATCAAACCCTAGGTCATATGGGCTCAGAGAGGATAGTCTTCGAGATTCTGGGAACTTCCTGGCCCCTGAGCCACAAAAGCCACAGATACAGCTGTCTTCCAAGTAAAATCACCTGTTGCCACCCTCCTGGCCGTGGGTATAAAGTACTAGATTTCTGGAGCCCTTTAGAAAAATGGGCTTCTTCTGGGTCCTTTTACTAAACACTAAATTAGGCAACATGTCTTGATCTTATTGTCAGACGATAACGTTGTATCAGATGTCTAGGCTCTATGTGAACTAAATATTAAGACGATAAGGAAGTGTGAAAGTAAACAAAAAATTTTAAGTCATGAGAGTTTGCTTTCAAAATTTCATCACTGTTTTGGACAAAAACTTGGGTCATTTCTTATGCCAATGGCATTGTCTGTCCTTCAGTGGCACTGATTTTGTGATTTTGTGAGTTTTAGAGCCTGATCATCCACTTATTATCTATTATTACTAATCCTGTCTTAAGCTGAAACACATGTTATTGTAATGAACTGGTTGTGAAATTTACTGGCAACTTCCAGGCACCCCCCAGAGTAGGATAAATAGGTGCCTAGAAACAATTTGGTATGCCAAAAATTATAATTCTTAAAGGCTTACCAGCAACATTTCAGGGTTAGAGCCCAAAAACCGAAAATTATAATTTCCCAGCCTCCTTGTCCACACAGGTGAGAGGATCTCTGTTCTAGGAAACTGATGGAAAACAAAGACAAATTCAGTGGATGTTCTCTCAGTATATGTTTGCAAATGTAAAATAATTTTAGATTTTATCTGTATAAATATCTCAGACATCTAAAAAGGAGCAAAACAAATGAAGGAGGTAGAATTCTCAGTGTCAAGTACTCAGTACTCTCTAAGTGTGCTGTATACTTTCCTGGGTTTCCCAGAAATGGTCTAGATATTCTGACTCATTAGACAACTAGGTATCAGGCCAATTGGCTTCTTAACTCTTAATTCTTAATAAATTCCTAATTGGGAACAGATGGTCCCTGCACCTGTGAGGAGGCCAGAAGTTTTCAGGTGAAGTTTTCACATCATCATGAACTGTCGACAGGTGAAAAGACATGTTTGTTTTTCAGGGTCACACCTAGTCCTGCTGGTGCAGCTGGCTGGAGAACCAACTTGCTACCCCCTGCTCCCTAGCACACACCTGCTGATATGGTTTGGATGTTTGGCCCCTCCGAATCTCATGTTGAAATTCGGGCCCCAGTGTTGGAGGTGGGGCCTGGTGGGAGGTGTTTGGGTCACGGGGCAGATCCCTCGTGAATGGCTTAGTGCCCTCCCCATGATAAGGAGTTCTTGCTATATTACTTCAAGTGAGAATCTGGCACCACCTCCTTCCTCTCTTGCTCCTTCTCTCGCCATGTGACACGCCTGCTCTCCCTTCCCCTTCCTCCTTGATTGGAAGCTCCCTGAAGCCCTTACCAGATGCAGATGCTGGCATGATGCTTCTTGTGCAGTCTGTAGAACCACGAGCCAAATAAAACCTCTATTCTTTATAAGTTACCCAGCCTCAAGTGTTTCCTTTAAGGCAACGGGAGATGGACTAACACACCCGCCCATCGTGTGCCTCCAGCACCAGAGAGCACCGACAGCCCACCCTCCCAGCCCAGCCCGCTCTTTGACAGTCACTGACAACCCCTGTTAGCCCATTCTTGTCCCTCCTACCACCGGAGAGAGAACTTTAAACCTAATGTTGAGACTTTAAGAGTGGGCTTTTATAATATTTAGGTACAGGTTAGTAATTTTCCAGAAACACAGGTTACTGAGACAAATGAGCAGTCTCCCCAGCCAAACTGCCACTGTTGTCACAAGTAAATGCAATGTTTTCTCAGCCAAGGGGCTACTGGCTGGGCTCAGGAGGGCAGCAAGCAAATCCTACCTTTAAAGGGGCGACGATAGGGCTCCTATAGACAGAGATGAAATCTCACTGTGTAGCATCTCAGCTGCATCCAAAGTCACCAACAGGGGACATTATTGTTAACTGGAGGCCCACGCAATGGCATTTGCTAAGTAAACGAACGTGTCCACCAGCAGCACATGGCCTGTCCACTGGCAGCACATGGCCCTTTGGGTTAAAGGCCTGCTTGGGGCAGGCCACCCTTCCTGAAAGGCCCTAACAGGTCCTACATTGCTAAAAATTTCTTCCTACTGTCCCAGCTTACGTGAATCTCCCCCAATACTTGCTCTTTCTAAAATCCTGCATGTACAGGTAATACACTTTATTATAACAGTGGTTTGTCTTAACCAGGAAGGCAGTACCATAAACAAGGGCTCTGAGCTAGCATTCCCAAATTCAAACCCTGGTTCTGCCACATATCCGTGGTGGGATCTTGGGCAAGTTATTTAACGTCTCAGTGCATGTGTCCTTACCTGCAAGATGATATAATAAAGGCGTCTCCTTCAGAAATGTGTTGTGAATGTTACAGCTAAAGTAATTGGTATACAATAAATGGTAGCTATTATTATTTTTAAAATATTTATGTGCTTTAATGCAGAAATTCTGCTTTTAGAAATTCATTCTAAAAAAATAATCATGAATTTATGTAAAAACCCTTCCTTCAGCATTTTTTATAATATCAAAAACTGGATACAGTCTAAGAATCCAAGAATAGAGAAGTAGTTAAATAAATTATAGTCTATCCATAAAATGGAATACTATCCAATAACTAAATATCAATATCTCTCTATGGCATGGAATAATGTTCATAAAATATGGTTAAGTGAGAAAAACAAAAATATAAAACAATGTTTGGTGAATACCATGTTCCTAAAAACGACGAGCATCTAGGGAAGGAAACAATACCAGGATACCTGTCAAGTTGTTCATGGTGGTTAGGATTTTAAGCTATCTTTTTCTTATGTATACTTTTAATTTTTCTATAATCCATTTTTTATGATTTTCTATAATTACAAGTAATCCATGTAAAATTCAAAAAAACTTAAACTGTCTTGCACTGTTCACATCCTGGCCTTGGCTGCCTGACTTGCACCCAGCTCCCTACTGCAGGAACCACGGTGAGGTTATTCTAAGAGTGGGTACCTGGCCAAGGGCAGCCCACCCTTGGGCGGGCTCGGTGATCCATGAGACATTAGGGGCTCTGCCCAGCACAGGGATGGTGGACATCAGGCTGAGCATCTCCCTTCGGCATCTAGACAAGAGAGTGAGAAATGAAGCGGCTGTCCTGGTAGGTGATAAGAACAAACCAGGACTTCAGAGAAGGACCAGGGATACCACCAGAGAGAGAAACTATGGGAGTAGAGGAAAGAAGGAGGTTCCCAACGTTGCGCGTAGCTCCTGAAGGCTTGCTGGTTCCTGGAGCAATTCTAGTGTCAGTTTAAGGTATCCTTAAAATCACCCCCAATTTCTGAGAGTATTTTTGAATGAGTCTCTATGTCTCACAATGAAAACAACTGAACCACCAGTTCTCTTAGCATTGTTTTCTGAAACGGATTATGAATTTCTTTAGGGCAGGCGCATGTCTTCCACATCAAGCTGGTGTAGTTCGAGGCCAGCCGTATGTTAGCTGTGCATGTAACGCTTCATTCATTCGTCCACCCACTCAACAGCTACTGAATGTGTGTTTAGGGTGTGCCAAGTGGGGATGCAACGGTGAATAAGACAAACCAAAAAAATTCCTGCCTTCATGGGGCAGGGAAACGTGGTAAAATACAGTAAATAAAATATATGGTAAGGTAGAGCATGACAAGTGCTAATGAGAAAGATCCAGAAAGGAACTGTTCAGGGTAAAAGGAGGGTGGGCAGGAGTTGTAATTTTAAATAGCGCAGAGAGGCCTTCCTACGAAAGAACCATTTGAGCAGAGTCCCAAAGGAGATGGGGGAGCATGCCATGCACTTACTCTGAGTAAGAGCATTCCAGGCAGAGAGAATGGCAAGTGCAAATGCCCTGAGGCAAAGGGAGCTGGTTTGTTTGAGAAAGAGACATGACCCCAATGTGGCTGGAGTACAGTAAGCCGGGGGAGAGGGGGGCCTGTGGAAATGGGCCCATTGCCTAAAACCAGTATGAGTCGTGTTGAACTTGATGAGACTGAAGGCCAAGGAGGCCCAGGAAAGGCCAGTGGTGGCTCCTGAGAGGAACATGTTGAGGTGAAGCCTTGACCTCTGATAACCTAAGACTGGAAAGTTAAGCCTGAGCCATTGTTTTAGGTCCTGTCTTTGGGTAGGAGGGGAGAGGAGGGGCTGTATTGTGTATGGTCAGATCACAGGGGGCACAGAAGAACTGTGGCTTTTAACTCTGACTGATGCGGGGAGACACAGGAAGCTTTTGAACAGGGTAAAGACATACATCATGTGACGGGTTGCCACAAATCACCCAGCTGCTGTGTAGGGAACAGACTGCAGAAAGACCAGGAAGAGGCTCTTTCTTGCACCAGCCCAGGGGAGAGATGACAGTGGTTCTAATACAGTCTGTGAGAAGAGGCAAAGCCATACTCCAGACATGATTTGGAGGTAGAACACCAGAGCAGACATGATATCCTGGGGAGCTACAACCCAAAACAAAGGCTCTGGCTTCACCTTCCAGTTTTGGATTGGAGGTCAAGGTTACCCTGCAACCTGTCCCTCCCAGGAACAACCTCTGAACTTTCTGGCATAGTATGACTCATGTCAGGTTTAGACAATAGGGCGTTTCCACAGGCCACTGCCTGGATGAATCTTCTCTCTTAAACCACTCCCATATTTCCTTCTTTCTGACTATTCACCACCAATTGTCTAAGATAATTGAATGAACCACATTGTCCTTCTTGAGATCTCCTTATCAAGTCTTTGGTGAGTTCTGATAAAATAGCAAAAATCCCCTTTAAAATTAATACACACACATCACAGTGAGTGGGGAAAAGCTGAAAGCTTTTCCTCTAAGATCAGAAACAAGACAAGGTTGCCCAATTTCACCACGTCTATTCAACATAGTACCCGAAATTCTAGCCAGAGCCATTAGGCAAAAGAAAGAAATAAAAAGCATCAAAATTGTAAAAGAGGAAGTTAAATTGTCTCTGTTTGCAGATGACATGATCTTATATATAAAAAACCCTAAAGATTACACCAAAAAACTCTTAGGACTAATAAATGAATTGAGTAAAGTTGCAGGATACAATATCTACAGATAAAAGTCAATAGTGTTTCTATATGCTAAAAGTGAACTATCTGAAAAAGAATTTTTTTTTAAAAATTGCATTTACAATAGCTACAAAAAAGAAATAAGATATCTAGAAATAAACTTAACCAAGGAAGTGAAAGATCTCTCCACTGAAAACTATAAAACGTTGATGAAAAAATTGAAGAGGACACAAATAAATGAAAAGATATCCCATTTTCACGGATTGGAAGAATTAATATTGTTGAAGTGGCCATACCACACAAAATAATATATAGATTTAATGTAATCCCTATCAAAATAACAATTACATTCTTCACAGAAATAGAAAAAACAATTCTAAAATTCATATGGAACCACAAAAGACCCCTAACAGCCAAAGCAATCCTAAGCAAAAGGAACAAAGCTGGAGGCATCACACTACCTGACTTCAAAATATACTACAAAGCTATAGTAACCAAAATAGCATGGTACTGGCATAAAAACAGAAATGTAGACCAATGGAACAAAATAGAGAACCCAGAAACAAATTCACACACCTACAGCCAACTGATTTTCGACAAAGGTGCCGAGAACACACCTTGGGGGAAACACAGTCTCTCAATAAGTGGTAGAAAATTGGATATCCACATGCAGAAGAATGAAACTAGACCCCTACCTCTCACCATACACAAACATCAACTTAAAATGGATTAAAGACTTATATGTAAAACCTGACTATGAAACTACCAGAAGAAAATATGGGGGAACACTTCATGACATTTTGCTGGGCAAGGATTTTTAAAACAAGAAAGACCTCAAAAGCACTGGCAACAAAAGCAAAAATAGACAAATGGGATTACATCAAACTAAAAAGCTTCTGCACAGCAAAGAAAACTATTCACAGAATGAAAAGACAACCTATAGAATGGGAGAAAATATTTACAAACTCTCTGTCTGACTAAGAGGTTAATATCCAGAATACATAAAGAACTTAACGGCAAAATAAACAACCCAATTAAAAAATGAGCAAAAGACCTTAATAGACATTTCTCAAAAGAAGACATGCAAATAGCCAACAGGTATATTAAAAAAAAAAAAGCTCAACATCACTAATCATCAGGAAAATGCAAATCAAAACCACAATTAGATACCACCTTACTCCAGTTTAAATGGCTATTATCAAAAAGGTGAAAGAAGACAGGCATAGTGGCTTGTGCCTATAATACCAGCTATTCAGGAGGCTAAGGCAGGAGGATCACTTGAGGCCAGGAGTTTGAGACCAGCCTGGGCAACATAGCAAGACCCCAAGACCCTGTCTCTAAAAAAAAAAAAATATGAAAAAAATTAGCTGGACATGCTACTTGGGAGGCTGAGGCAAGAGGATCACTTGAGCCCAGGAGTTCCAGCCTGCAGTGAGCTATGACTGTGCCACTGCACTCCAGCCTGGGCAACAGATGAAACCCCAATCTCTAAAAAAAAGAAAAAAGAAAAAATAGACAAAAGACAACAAGTATCAGTGAGGAAGAAAAGGGAACACTTACATACTGTTGATGGGGTTGTAAACTACTACAGCCATTATGGAAAACAGCACAGAGGTTCCTCAGAATATTAAAGGTAGAACTACATGATCCAGAAATCCTACTACATCCAAAGGAAATGAAATCAGTGTGTGGAAGAAATATATCTGTATTCTGAAGCTTATTGCAGCACTATTCATAATATCCAAGATATGGAATCAACCTACGTGTCCAACAAAGGATGACTGGATAAAGAGAATGTGGTGTATATACATGATAGAATACTACTCAGCCATAAAAAATGAAATCCTGTCATTTGTGATAGCATGGATAAACCTGGAGGACATCATGGCAAGTGAAATAAGCCAGACACCAAAAAATAAATTCCATATGATCTCACATATATGTGGAATCTTAAAAAAAAATCGATATAATAGAAGAAGAGAGTAGAACAGTGGTTACCAGAGACTAGGGAGGGGGAAGGGGAGGGGAGGCTGGCAAAAGGTTGGTCAAAGGGTACAAAGATATAGTTAGATAGGAGGAATAAGTTCTGATATTCTATTGCACAGTAGGGCGACTGTGGTTAACAGTGAAGTATTGTATATTACAAAGTAGCTACAAAGGGGCTTTTGAATGTTCTCACCACAAAGAAATGATAAATGCATGAGGTGATGGATATACTGACTACTCTGACTGGATCATTATAAGACATATATACGTACTGAAACATCAAATTGTACCCCATAATATGTACAATTACAATGTGTTGATAAATAAATAAATATATAAATAAATAAAAAATAAAATTAATCCACACATTTTCTTAGAAGATAAAAAACAGTTTCCCCATAGCCTTGTTGGGGGAGCAGGGCAGGGAAGGAAGGAAGAGAGACAGTGAGGAAGGCTCCGGTCCAACGCTCCTATAAAGCTATAAAGCTGCCACTGGGCTAAAAGGTATCTTTCCGTGTCATGAATCACCACTGAGGAACATCGAACAGTGCCTGTGGCCTCCAAGACTTAACATGCTTCCAAATATAGCTAATAAGTTACTGGGAAGAGACTTCACCCCTTGATAAATGTCTCACTGAGAGTGAATAATATAATTTCTGTGAAATCAGTAACCAGCCCTCCTCCCCCACCTCTACTCTCCACCAACTAAACACTGTTAATCAAAGGAGATCAGAGAGCTTTGAAACATACACTATCCCTCATCTTTTAAGCTACTACCAAAGCATCTTGAGTATGAATTAATAACAGGGAGAAAATTATATTTAAAAGCATGCCAGGAATGGGGCTGTTGTATTTTTAAGTCTACCAGAACTAGAACTAATGTCTACAAATATGTGTGGTTTAATTGCTCAAGGTCACTTTCAAGGAGCTGTGCTAGATGCTGACAGACTTTGTTGGAATTATCGGAATTTTTTCAGGCTCAGTCATGTTGGTGTACCTCATGGAGGATTCAGATAAAATGTCAGAGGCCTGACTACCCAAACTCCAAGTCACATATTTTCTTTCTTGCCTGTGTGCACTGGTTTTTTCTAAAGTCCACTGAGTTTAGAGTCAAATGATCTGCTTTTGAAATCTAACTTCACCACTTACTAGTTCTATGGCCTTTAACAAGAGGCTTACCATCATTTAACAAATATTTATTGACTCTCTACTGTGTTCCAAGTACTATAAACGCTGATGAGTATACAACTCTCTGAGTCTTGGTTTCTTCATATATAGATGGCACTAATATCCCCTTCCCCAAGAATAAACTCAGTAGGGGTTGGATTAGTGAGAGGGGGTTCACGTGTGAGGGACACCAGTGAATGGAGAATTAGAAGAAATCTACATGGAATGTGCAGAGGTGAGTGTCACCCCAGTGAAGCCAGATACCTACTTCATTTGGTTTGAAAAGTCTCCTGCTGCCAGGATCTGGATTTCAGAGAGGACGTTCTTGGCTTGGCTGCTCCCATCAGTGCAGTTCTGAAGCTGTTATAGCAGTGTTGTTACAACACTGCTATAACAGCTAGTAAGTTGTGTATGGCATGGGATAGGCCACAGAAACAATAAGAATTTACTACCCCAATTAACTAAATTTTGGCTTTAAATTTTCTTCCAATTTGCCATTTTCAACATAGCCTTAGCTTTTTAAAAAAAAATGTATTTTCACCTCTTGCCTTATAGGAAGTAGGTGAAAATATTTTACTATTCTAGATTAAATAAATGTCTCCACAGCCAAGCACGTGACAGGGAGAACTCCATTCCCATTGTTTCAGCTTCTTTAAACATGTCCACCTTTAACAAATGTGTCGATTAAGCATTGCATACAGTATATTTCAGTATATTCTAGCCATGAATTGTCCAGCACTTTATCAGAGAAGTGAATAGTACCGTGATTTAAAAACTCCAAGTAGTTTGGGTAACTAGAGATTCAACCGTACTGGATCCCTTCGCTCACACAGCATTGCTTATACATCTCCACAGACGACTCTGGGAGCCACACAGCCAGCCCTGGTTTGGTTTTTCTTTTTGGAATATATGGTATATTACTTTCTTTTCGGTTGAAAGACATCTAAATTGAACCAAAGGCATTATCTTCCCGCTGACTTCTACTCCCTGCCATGTCTCTGGTGGTATCAAGAACACAGTTCTCCTTGCACTTCCCAGACTTGTTACCACTGGGAAGAAGGGCAGGAATCATGTCTTCTTTTCCTTCTCTCCAACCTAAACTCACATCCTGCAGGACCCCGAGAGGCTGGTTTCTCAGCTCAGGGGTGAAGGAAGCAGTGATGCCCCACACTCACCCACTGAAAACCCTCTGGATCCAGGATGAGGAGTCCCCAACTTTCAGAAGGCCTCACTCTACCCTTCCCCCAGGCCCCAGGGAATCCCTGTTCCCAGCCTACCTCAGGAGGCCCTCACCTCATCAGAGCTGGAAGAGGAATTGCTCATTTCCCCGTTGTGCTTTGGGAAGTCAGCCCTGAGGCCTGGGTGGCCTTCACCTCAGGGAACAAACAGTACACAGAGTCACCCTTCATCCACCCTTGCTCATGGAGGAGGCGGGATGTAAAAAGTTCCCAAATCCTCCCTCCTTAGCTTTGGAATGTGTTATCTTATTCTTTCCAGATGTTTTCCTAATAATAGTTGCTTGATCTAATGTAAGAGTGAGTCCGTATTCCCCAAGCACACAGTGGACAATGGGGAACTAATCCAGAAATGAGCAGGAAATAGAGTATTATGTGATTGAATACATTTTTTGCCTGGATGGTCCTCATAGTTGATAATCCTCCCATGAGGGCATAGAGCTTGAAAAGAAGAAATAAAACTATGTTTATTTGCCAATGACATAATGCCCTATATAGAAAATTCCAAGGAATCTAAAAAACGGAAAACAAGCAAACAAACAAAACCCTCCTAGAACAAATAATTTACCAAGGTTGCAGAATACAAGATCAATATACAAAAATCAATTGTATTTCTATACACTATTGATGGCCATGTGGAAACCAAAATTAAAAACACACTACCATTACCCCCATAATATTCTGAAATTTAAAAAAAATAATAAAAAATAAATAAATAAAAATAAAAATACTTTAAAAAAAAAAACACTACCATTTACAATCCCCCCCAAAAAAAATTAAAATTGTAGGTATAACTCCAACAAAACATGTATAGACTGCTGAAAACTACAAAATGATGATGAAAGAAATTAAAGAAGATGTAAATAAATGGAAAACATACTGTGTTCGTGGATTGGCATATTCAACATAGTAAAGATGTCAATTATGCTGAAATTGATCTATCAGTTTTAACACAATTCCTGTCAAAACCCTGGCAAGATTTTTTGTAGTCTTAGACACGATTATTATAAAATTTATATAGAAAAGCAATGGAATTAGATTAGCCGAAACAATTTTCAAAAAGAAGAATAGAGTTGGAGGAATAACTCTATCTGATTAAGATTTACCATATAGCAACAGTAATCAAGACAATGTATATTAGCAGAGGAACAGATAGATCAATGAAATGGAATAGAGAAGCCAGAAATAAATCCACACAAGTAAAGCCAACTGATTTTTAAGGGGCAAAAGATAGTCAATGGAGAAAAGATAGTCTTATAAAGAGATAGCTGGAACAATTGGACATCCAGAGGCAAAAAAATGAACCTCAATCTGTATGCCCCATCTTATAAAAAAGTAACTCATGCATTCAGCTATGATGACCCCACTGCACTCTATCCGGGGCGACAGAGCAAGACTCTGCCTCAAAAAAAAAAAAAAGTAACTCAAAATGGATTATAGATTTAAATGTGAAATGTAAAACTGTAAAACTTTTAGAAGAAACATAAGAGAAAATCTTCAGGACCTAGGGCAAGGTGAAGAGTTCTTAGACAAGACACTAAAAGCACAATCCATAAAAGAAAAAAATCCTTAAGTTGTACTTTATCAAAATTAAAATTTTTTGCTCTGTGAAAGACCTTGTAAAGAAGACAAAAAGACATGCTATAGAAGAATAGAAAGTATTTGCAAAACACATATATGACAAAGGACTTATATCTAGAATATATAAAGAACCCTCAAAACTCAACAGTAGCGAGGGGTTAGGAAGTAGGGGGTGCGGGTGTGACTACAAAGGTATAGCACAAGGGGTATCAGCGGTGATGGAACAGTTCTGTGTCTTGATTGTGGTGGTTGTTACATGAATTTACACATGTGATAAAAATGCAGAGAATCATATACAAAAATGGTGAAATCTGAATAAGCTCTGTGTATTATACTAGTGTCAATTTCCTGGTTGTGATATTGTTCTCTAATTATGCAAATGTTGGCATTGGCGGAAATTGGGTGAAGGGTACACAGGCCCCCTCTATGCTATTTTTTTGCAACTTCCTTTGAGTCTATAATTGCTCCAAAATAGAAAGTTTTAAAAAATAATTGTAAGTCACTTTTAGAAGGCTAAAAATAATAATAATAATTGTTTGGATGGTTGTCACAGTTAATAAGCCACTAGTAATAACTGAGGCTTGACTCTGTTCTCCTACTCTAGACAGCAGATCTTTACAGGTAGAGACTGGGGCTTATATATCTTTAAGACTTCCATATTCTCACCACAGACAAGCGCTCAGTATGTTTCCAAACTGTCCTTGATCTCCTTTGGCTCCCTCCTCCGATTGGAATCTTTGCCACTGTGTCTTTACCCAAAACTGCCTGACATTTCTGTCTGATGAGCCACTTGTTCCAGATTCCTCAGATCCTGCCGGCAACAGCAGGCCAGTCCAGATGAATATTCCCTTCGGCACCCTCCAAGGGAGTGAAGGCTCTTCAAGACGGGGTCTCCTGTCGTGTGCACCACTGTATCCCCATCCCCTAGAGGACTGCCCAACACATAGTAGGGACTCAGAAAATATTTGTGGACTGACTGACTATGCATAAAAAAAAGACAGTGAGGACAGAGAGAAAGCAACAAACAATCCTGCATGCTGGGTGCTATACCAGCAACAGGGGTTCAGAGGTGAGCAATGTCTGCTTCCTGCCCCAAAGAAGCCCCCAGCACAGTCGGGGAAAAGACAGACAGGCAAGTAGGTGTGCCAGGGTGCTAGGATGGCACAGCAGAGAGGAATCTCAATCTAGCTTAGGGATATTGGGGCGGGCTCCCCAAGTCAGCAGACAGATGTGGAGAGGGACAGGCAGACAGGTAGATGACCGCCACTGAGTGCATGTTCTGTGCCAGACACCATGCTAAACACTATATACATCGTCTCACTGAACCTTCTACAACCCTGTAAGGTCAGTTTTATTCCTTCCAACTCCCCTGCATCTGGGAGGACAAGTAGAATTAGGCAGTTAAGAGAAACAGAAAAGGTGCTTGCAGGCCAAGAGAACATCATGAGCAAAGGCAAGGGAAACACGCACACCTGGGCCATCTGGGGGCCTGCAAACACAGGTCATTTGTATTATTGCAGTAAAAACTTGACTGAGATTAAGACGGGAAAGGAACCAGCAGTCGTTGACAGGAGTTAGACCCTGGAAGGCTTTGTTTCCCGTGCCAACAAATGCCAATGGCCTTTAGACCGGGCTGTATGAAAGCTTGGCATTCACAGGGCTGGGCCATGGTTGCTGGAAATGTTTGGTTCTAATTTCATTCAAAATGTTTTTGGAAGAATACTTTAGCAGATGTTGTGGGTGCCCTGCCCATACCTCAACACTGCATTGCATACCTGCTCACTTTGAACTGCCAGCCCTTGCATTTCTTTGACTAAAGAGCTTTCTTTGACCACCAGAGTCCACTCTGCCTGGCTACGTGGCTGGTTGACTGCACCCCAAAGCTCTCAAACAATGGAGTTGGTTGTAAAACTCCAGCTTCATTTCCCCTACCGGGAAATAACTCCGAGCCACAGGTCCTATGCTGGCTCCCAGAGTTCCCTAGGGGGATTAACCTCTGGTTGTCCATAGTGGTAATTTCCTTGATCATCTTCACTGGCTACCTTCCCTTCCCAGTCTTTTGTCCCCAAGCCCCTGCGGGTGTTTCCTGGGAGCACCTCTCAGACAAACTGCTTGCATATAGATCCTTGTGTCAAAGTCTGTTTTTAGAGTAACCCAAACTAAGACCCATACACACGCATGCACGCGTGCTTGCGCGCAAACACACGCACACACACACACACAGAGGCATAGAATATCTCTGATAGGATTCAAAGAAACTATAATAGTAACAGTGGTTGCTCCTGGGGAGAAAAACATTGGTTGGAAACAGGGGAAAGGGAGGAGATTTATTTGTCACTAAAAATCCTTTCTTTTACCTTTTGGCTTTTGCACTATGTCCATGAATTTTCCATTTAAAAAATAAAATACTTTTTAAAAAGCTACCCAAAATATGTACTTTAAATCATTAAAAAATCAACCGTAATTTTACAACAGTCACATGTGCTTTGTATCAAATTTTAACATATTAGAGACGACCAATGTATTAATTCATGCTGTGAGGCAAAAGTTCTTTGATATAGTCTGAAGAATTTATCTTTTATGCTAGTTTGGTTCATAACTTTGGGCATTTAATAAAGGTGTCACTGATTAGAAAGACTGTAGCTCTGTACAGGCTGTTTCTTAAAATTCAGGTCCATGCATGTCCTTTCAATCAATCTATACAAGTGTACTACTATGGTAACTGAGTCATACTCAAACAAACTCACACTGGCAAAACCTAGGTGATCACATTCCCTCTGGCTGTGTAAAGGTTACCTGCGCAATCAGGATAATATCGCATGAGCACTGTCCTAAGTTTGGACTACTTTTGATATGACTGTTACATTTAATATAAGGAATGGAAACACTTAGATATTGTTAATGGTGCAATATTAGAATCAAATTTTCCTCCTAATCTACATTCAAGGTCTTAGGTCTGTTTAATTAAAAGCATCCTGAGATTTCAAGGCAAGCTGTTTAAAAATAAAAAATAACATAAAGCTGTTGCTATTTTTGTGACTTACATCTGTGAATCAAACTTTCTCAACTTCAGGAAATAGAACCAAATGTAGGAATAAATTGGATAACAAGGCTGATATAAAACTGCAACTGCATCCATGCCCATGAATGTCAAATGCTAATGCTTTTCAAAATAGCCTCATTGTTCAGAGTGGTTGGCTTTATAACAAGCAAGTGTTATAAATGTGTGCCTATAAAATACATATCTACCAATAAGATAACTTTTCATCTGTTTCTTCTATTGGTGTTGAATATATTTATTTGAAAAGCAAGTTACATTTCCAAATGTTTGGGACCTCTGACATGGGTGATGTACTCCTGTGTAGGCGTAGGCGAGGGCTGTGATCAGATGTGTGCATTTGAGGCAGGCCACCCTGGCCGCTGTGGGGAGAGGGAACTGGAGCCAGCGAGCCTTAAGTCAGGACAACCAACCGGGAGGGGGCTGGGAGTCAGGCTGGAGATAAAGATTTGGCATCACAAGCTTAATGGGAGGTGGTTGATGTCTTGGGTGTAGGCAAGAGCCCGGGGAAAAGTATAAAGTAAGAAGAGAAGTAGACCAAGGCCTGAGAAGCCACTGCCAGCCACTCCTCCCGCAGGCATAAACATTAACTTCATAACTGGAGGTTACTCCTCAAGGAGTGAGACCTTGGAATCCGTACAGGGCCTAAAATAAAACTTTGTATACAGCAGTTGCTCTGCAAATGCTTCTGGACTGATTTATTTAATCCAAATAGCAAGGGATGGTATTACAATGAGAATCTCAGTTAAACAAATTTATCAAGATTCCTATATTGTATCCAAACTTGTTTAAATGTCTTTACCTAGACAGAATTAGTAGCTGGCATCTTTCTTTTTTTTTCTTTTTTTAATTATCATGATTTGTTTTTTGGAAAATGTGTACAAACACTGGCCGCTTTCAAATGGCATCTTTTCTCCCTAAAGAAGAAAAGAAAAAAGGAAAGAAGAGAGAAAGGAAGGGAGGGAGGGAGGAGTAGACACCTCGTATAGAGGCACGGAATGGCTGCTTCATATGCTTAGTTTCTTTCCCTACTGCTAATAATTAATAACTGGACTGGGAATAATTCCTGTTACTCCCTCTCCCTGCCTGCTCCACTGCCCTCGGACCCCTTCCTGGTTTCTGAACAGAGTCTGGGCCCCTGAGTGGACCTCACCCAGCCACCCACTGCACGTCTCCCTGGGACCCAGCCCCTCAAAGCTCCTCCCTGCAGGGCCCAGCACAGGATCTGGAGGAGGACCCTAGGCCTGCTTTCATGATGAGTATGTGTCTGTCTTGCCTTCTTGGTTTCTTTTCCCGATGGGAACAGAACCACCAAGATCAGAGAAATGTTCTCTGTAGAGGAGTGAGCCCATCTTTCCCCTCCTAGGAGGACCTTCCCTACCCCCCACTGTCAGTGTTGTCCCAAGGGTTGAGTGCTGACCATCGTGGGCTTGGGCTGGGCTGGGCCTCACTGTGGTCTCTTGCGGCTCCTCTCTCTGTCCCCATTTCTATTTGTGCAAACTCTGGTTGAGATGACTGTCACAGGAAGTCTGGACCGAGGAAAGAAGTCACAGAAAGGCAGTGTTGCAGGGCAGGGAGGGAGGAAAAATGCTCTGGGGTGAGTGTGGCCCTCCTGGGCTGATCTAGCATAATCCTCGGGGCCATGGCTTCACTGGAGGAAAGCTAAGGAACGCTCACTTGCCCTTCCAAAACCCTGCACCTAATTTCATATTTGTAATTTCATATTCTTTTCTTAAAGAAGGCATCTCCAAATTCTATAGGCTTCAAGGTCCCCCAAACCAAAGCCAAGCCTTGCCACTAGCTGATTCAAAGCCACTTTTCTCCTGCTCCCACCCTCAGGACCGCTCTCTACACATTTCTACTTTCCTGACTCACAGGGCTCCAGCCACTGGGCTCCTTGTTCTTTGAACACACCAGGCTGTGGCCAAGGCATTAGGGCCTTTGCGTTGGCTGTTCCCTCCCAAGTGCTCACTTCCACTGGTCTTTACTCAAGTGGTACCTTTCCAGTGAGGCCTGCCTTGAGCTCCCTGTTTAAGGTGGAGTCTATCACTCCTTCCACAATGTACAAGCTCCTACCCTTCCTACCCTGCTAAGTTTCCACATCATTTATCATCTGCCAACACACTCCATCATCTAGTTATTATTTTCTGCCTCCCCCCACTAGAATGTAAGTTCTACTAAGGAAGGGCAATTAAAAACCTGTTTTGTTTACTGATGCATTCCTAGCACCTCGTACGTAGAAGTCACTTGGTTAATATTTTTCTAATAATTGCATGAAATTGCAAGTCCTGACGAGGCAAGCATACTGCCTGCTGCAGTTTGAGGACAGCTCTGGCCAATAAGCATCCAAATGAGAGAAAAAAATTTGCTTCTCAGAGGCAACTTGGCTTTGTAGTCTGGGCCAGAACCCTGGACCACAGGCCAAGGCCATGGACATCAGTACATCCTGTCCCTGTCTGTCTGCCTCAGTTCACATCACTTGGCTCCTGGACAGTGCTGCTGCCTAAGAACTCACCAAAAATGCTGAGGCTGAGATGGGAGAGGGGATGGAGTCTGCCCAGGTTGTGTCTGTCTCACTGGTGCTGGGGACTGTGGGACTTTTCACGTGTAGTGTCCAGTCTTAGAAAGGGTGGCCAATTACTAACATAGCAAAGTGCCAAATTGCCACAGTAAAGAACAGAGATGTTTACTCAGACCTAGAGCTAATTTCCTGCCTTTGCAGTGGCCTTTGGGCTGGGAGGTGCACATCTGGCAGACACTCGCTGGCCTAATCAGAGGACATGATGCGGGAGTTCCAGGGGATGATCGTCTTGTGTCATTTTAACCCCATGGGGACACATCACTGATTGGTATTTACCCTGGCCGAGAACAGGGTGTGTGTCTATGAGGTACAGGGTGTGGGTGACACCAAGATGTCCACGGAGCTGGTGGTCCACAATCAGCCAGTCAAGACCACCCCCTGCAGACAATGCTGATGACATCATGACAATCCTGGGCTTTATATAGTAGTTCATAGTTGCCAGAGCTCTTTGTCATACCCTATTTCATTTTACGGTCATCCAAACCTGTGAGAAAGACAGAACAGGAATTAGCATCCCATTTTCCACAGGAAGAATGTGAGGCTCAACGTTTAAGTGAGGTACCAGGGTACAGAGCTAGCACACATCAAAGCTGGGCTGCCTTCTGCCTTCACAGCTGCACCCTGTCCTGTGTGCTCAGTGACACGGGCCCTTGACACCCTGGGCTTAACATTTGCAGCTTCAACTATTTCCTAGAAACTTCAAAGGCCCTTGAGGGCAGTGACTTTTCCCTGTGCTGAGGCTGAATTTGAATCCTCCCTCTGCGAGGCCAGCTAGTGGCAGCCAGTCACTTAGCTGGCCAGCAAGCCCGGCTGGCCTCTGGGGCCCCCAGTGCACTTGGCTTGCCATTGTCTAATCACTATTGTGGGCACCCTAACTCTCCTGTGGTAATTTAAAAACAAAAACATAAACAAAACAAAAAAATTGTTTCTTTTTGAGAAATGGCCATCAACTGAGAGTCAGCAAAAATCCAAGAGGCGATGGATGAGTGTGAAGTTCATGATCAGGAGTGTGGCTGCCTGCCTTCTGTTGTACACTTGCCAAGTGTTAGGTGTGTTAAGTGCCTTACATATATGACCTCATTTACACCTCCCCATTTAACAGATAGGGAAACCGGGGCCTAGAGAGGTTAATTACTTGCCTAAAGCCTTACAGTGGGTAGGTGGTGGAGCCCAGCCTCAAATTTTGAATCTATGTGGCCAAAGCCCACGCTCTGAAGCTCTGCTTTGTGCTGCCCCTCCTTGGAAATGTGATCTAGCAGCTTGTGTGGCCTCCTATGACATTTCTGAACTCACACACCTGCAGACTCAGAGAGGTCTCAGAACGTATCTCCTCTCCGTCTCTGTCTCTCTCTTCCCATTCTCCCTGCTCACTCTTCCCTGGTAATTTCAGAGCCTTCTTCTCCTACCTTCTCTTCTTGGGCTGATCTGGGAACTCAAAATTCTTCTCTTTTGATTTTGCAGAATAAGCCATTCATTCAACAAATAGTATTTGGATGCCTGTTTTACGCCAGTCCTCGCTGGGCATGGGGAAATGGCAGTGAACACAACAGATGTGGATCCCTGACTGCCTGAGGAGTCCAGGCTAGTGGAAGACAAGCCAAACAACAGATGTATATTTCCCTCACAGCCTTATCCCGCCTGACAAGGTAAAGTCGGAGGCTGTGAGGGAAATAAGGCATGAGGAAGGGGGAAAGGGGAGTGACGGGGGTTGCTGTTTGAGATGTGGGATCAGGGAAGGCCTCCCTGGAGAAACGCATTTGGGCAGAGCCCAGAGTCAAGCGGGAAGGGAGCTGTGGCATTGCCAGAGGAAGTGCGTCCCCATTGAGGGGATGAGCTTGGTCTGGAGTGGCCAGATTTAACAAAAAGGAGGAAAAGGGGAACAAGAAAAGGAAAAAAGAAAAATTGGACACCCAGTTACATTTGGATTTCAGATAAACAATGAATAATTTTTTAGTATATGTCCCTCACAAAATTTGGAAAATACTTGTCTTAGTCTTAGTCTGTTGTGCTGCTGTAACAAAATACAACAGACTGGATAATATATAAAGAACAGAAATTTATTTCTCACAGTTCTGGAGGCTGGGAAGTCCCAGATAAAGGTGCCAGCAGGTTCAGTGTCTGGTGAGGGCTGCTTTCTGCTTCCAAGATGGCACCTGGTTGCTGTGTCCTCCGGAGGGGACAAAGGCCATGTTCTCACATGGTGGAAGGGATGGAAAAGGGGTGAAGAGGTACTAACGCTGTGTCCTCACATAATGGAAGAGCAGAAGAGGGGCAAATCCACTCCCTCAAGCCTTTTTATAAGGGCTCTAATCCCATCCATGAGGCTGCTACACCCTCATCACTTAATCAAGCCCTGAAGGCCTCACCTCTTAATACATTGCATTGGAGATTAAGTTTCACCATGAATTTTGAAACCATAACAATACTTATACTAAGATAATTATTCCTTGTTTACCTGAAATCCAAATTTAACTGGGAATCCTGTATTTTATCTGGCAACCGTAGCCTTGTGTGTTTAAGGAGTGGCAAGGAGACCAATGACGCCAGAACAGAGGAGGCAAGAAGATGGAGGGAGATGAGGATGGGGAGCCTTGGAGAGGGGAGGGTGGTTGGCACTTCAAACCCAAAGAAGCCATCTAGGTGTGCGTTCTGTTCTCCCAGTGGAATCCTCTCCTGACCGTCCAAAAGGAAAATGCATACTAAGGGCTATGAAAGAAGAGATAGGAGAGAGTGCAGCACAGGAACAGTTAATCCAGTTTGAGTCCTAAAGTCATCCGTGTCTGCAGCATCCCTTCTCCAAAGAAGGTAAAACTCTCTGGAAACCTCAGGCGTCAACTTGATCTTGTCTTCTTCCCCCAGCAAAGCAGCTGGATCCTGAGCACACTACCCGAGGGAGGATGTGTGGGGCCATGACCTAGGAGCCCAGAGATTAAACTGCAGACAGTGCTGGGGCCTCCCTATCTCCCGTCTGTGCTTGGTACACTGGCACATGTAACATCAAATGATAAGCATCCCTTCTCCATTCTACTGTCCATTCCCGAGACCTGGACCTGGAGGGACCTTGAGACACCCACCTTCCCTACCTGTGTGTGTGTGCACACACACACACACACACACAGGGGGGGAGAGAGAGAGAGAGAGAGAGAAACTGTAATATTGGATCCGAGCACTACAGCTGGATCTCTTCCCTTTCTCGTAAATAATGACCTGGTGGGATTACATTGTCTGGCACATAGCAGCTGCCCAATAAATATTGCTAAATGAATAGCCCTGAAAGTAGTGGCTTCATTCCCAAGGTTCTCCCAGAGTTAGATTTTTCACTTCCAAACCAACAGAAAAGGAAGTAGGGCCGCCTGAATGGGGTTGTCGAGAATTAGGAGCGAGCTGTTCCCCGCCCTTCCCAGTGCAGGGACGTTGCTTCATCGCTGACTGCAATGTAGGCCAGGGAAGCAGCCAGCTCCGGCACAGCAGCCGCCTTATAAGGACATTGGCCAGGCCCGCCAGGTGTGTCATCCCCAGCTGGAGAGGCGACCAGTGGTGGACCCCATGAGTCAAGGCCTGGGTGGATAAAGCATCCTCAGGAAGTCACACAGGCAGAAAGTGAGAGTTTCCTCACGTCCCCCCTTGCCTGTTGCCATGTGTTTTAAATTAGTATCCCATTTGCCATTTACCTCTGCAGTTGGGAAAACAGAGAAAAGGATTTTTGAATTAGAAAAAAGGTACTCATGAGCTGTTACATCACTAGCAAAGGGAAGTCCCTCTCTGCTTTTTTGGGGGAGGGGCACTGATGAAATGAAGAAATTGTACGTCTGTGGAAAGATCTCCTTGAGAATTAATACGCAGTGGCCGCTCCAGACAAGGTAATATCTGGCAGCAATGAAGACCTGCCCCGGCCCCAGGGCAGTGCTGGAATCTCCTGCACCAGCCTCCTGGACCCAGTGTCCTGTTGAGAGGAGGACTTGATAGCAGCAGAGACAAGCCAGGGTGGGCAGGGAGCCTAGGAGAAGAGCAGTCCTTCTGGAAGGCAAGAGGACAAAGGAAGGGGCAGTGGGCCTGACCAGAGGTGGCAGAGAATCGTGGTTAAGAAATTAGACTTTAAATCTTACGGATCTGGGTTTGAACCCTGACTTTGCCTACTTCAGCTGGGTGAGCTGGAGCAAGTTAATTCACCTTTGTAAGTCTCAGTCGCCCCCTCTGTGAAGTATTTGCTCATTTCACAAATACCTACATAGCACTCCAATGCTTTACTCACGTTAACTCGTCGAATTCTCATAACCAACCAATGCAGCTGATTCTGTTATTATCTTCATTTTACAGATAGGCAAAGTATGTGCCCAAGGTCACACAGCTAGTAATTGGCAGAACTGAAATTTGACCCCAAGCAATCAGGCACCATGCCTGCGCCCTTAGGTTAGGTCTAAGACATGCTGCCAAGAGGCTGTAATTGTACCACTTCACCTGATGGCGCTCTGGAGGATGAAGTGGGCCAGAGCATGTAAAAAGCTCTTATTTCAGCACCTTACACATAGTAAGTACTTGGTGAATGTTACCTACTATCATTTGTCTATTATTTGTGGAGAATTACCCAGCAGCAGACCCCGAGAGGAAGCTTCCTGTGCAAGTGATTCAGGAAGGACAGGCTCCCTGAGGGAACTGGCCCAGGAGCAGGAGCGGGAGAAGCAGGCCCAGGAGCAGGAAGAAGGCAAGCAAGGGTGTGATCGCAGGCAAAGTCTCACACTGCAGAGACTTGTGAGTTTGTCCCCACGGAGGCGAGAGAGCTGGGCTTTGTGCTGACAAACTGTCAGTCCCTGGCTAAGGGGAGCCCTGAGGAGACAGGCACTCCCAGGCAGGTCTGGGCTGCGCACGTGTGGGCAAAGCAGTCTGCTGACCGCGTGGCAGTCTGAGCTGAGCGTATGGGGCCGTCGGAAGCAAAAACACCAGAAAGCACTGATGGAGTTCACAGAAGCAGCAAAACTGGACCCAAGGGCCTCTGGGGGCAGCAGGAACTGAGTACACTCAAGACTGTCCCTGGCACCACTCAACCTGCTCACGTCTTCCATCAGCTTCACTTCATCCTGCGTCCTGCTGCTGCGTCTTCAACAGAGCACACAGGGCTCAAGGTTTCTGGGGGAAAACTAACAAAAGGAGAGTTAGTGGGACAAGATATATCTCTCCTCGCCACCCGCCTTGGCAGGTGGTCTCTGGGCTGTAACTGATGTTCACCATCTCCCTCCTCTGTCACTCTCTCTAGACTCCCCTCACTCTGGGCAAGCGCGTCTGCTGGTCTAGTTGGCTGGCTTGCCTGCCGGACTGTTGTCCCTGAAGGGTTTATCTCCCACCCTCTGGAGAACATGCATCTTACCAGGGCATGCAGAGCTTTTGCCACTTGTGGTTTACTGGGTTCAATCAACATAAAGTAATCAATTGCTGAGTCAAAGGACAAAGTTTGTCCTTTCAGTTTCCTTAGAAGGGAAAAGGATGAAATTCCATTTGCCGTAGTCAAAGGAGCATGCCATCAATACCAATAGAAACTGTAACTTGTATTAGGTAACCTGTTGTGATTAGGTAAACCTTGCTCAATGGGAACCAGTGAGGCTTCTCTAAGAACAAGTCAGTCCAAGAGTACATTGGGGATGAGCATAGGAGAAATGGGAAGTCAGTTTGTTCAGTCCTGGTAACAAGTAAAAAGGGATGATTGAGGAAGGAGGTGTAGGCGGAAGAGAGGAAATGAATGCGTAAAATGTCTATTATTTTCAGATTTCATTTATACAAACAATTCCCATTCATTGGTAGTTGAAAAGTGAGTGTAATTTTTTCCCCTTTGCTGAGGTAGAAATAGATTGTGAAAATGTTATCTTGTGGTTTCTTAGGAGTTAGTAGAAAGATGGAGTCAAATTGCAGCGTGAATTTCATGTGATAGGGGGCCCTGCCATCAGGAGCTAAGGCACCAAGCCGAGATCCCTCAGAATGAGAAACAACCCCATGTGGCAGCACGCTCCCCACATGCCAGCAGAGGCAAGTCTCTTAAATTGCTTCTTTAAATAAGCAAGAAGAAAACCTTTTCCCCATATTGGCAATATTTATTGTTTTTGCTGTTGTATTACAAGGGTAATAACCTGCTCATTGTAAAATCTTCAAAAATACGAAATAGAACGTGGAACCCACTAATAAGTCTAACTTGATCCAGTGATGATAACTGTTAATGGCTTAACATAAATTTTCTCACTTTTTTCCTCTTAAATAAAGAAGTGAAAGGAAATATGCATGAGTAGATGAATAAAATGCTTTACAATCTGCCTCTTCCACTTATTGTATTGTGGACATCTTTCCTTGTAAAACATGGGTCTCTAGGGATTTGCTTTTTTCTTTTAATAATTGCATAATATTCCATTATATGGCTGCACAGTGGTTTATTTAAACAAACCACTACTGATGAAAGTTTGACTTACTTTCATTTTAACTATTATTAACAATGTTGCAGTTCATATAGCTGATATTCTTTTACATACACTTGGTACTCTTATCTGATTATTTGTATTGTTTCTTTTGGAAATTGTCTACCAATGTCTTTGGTCAATTTTTTTTCTTAGGGAATTTGTCTTTTTATTATTGGTTTGTAAGAGCTGACTACTTATCAAGGACATTAATTTCCCCTTTGTAATATAAGGGAATATTTATAGCAAGCCACTTTAATGAAATAAATATTCCTGACTAATGGGAGAAAAGGCATAATATTGTGATTTAATAATTTTACATTCCTATACTGAGAACCTAGGCTCTAGGCATAGAAGACATGTGCTGCATAGAAGATACAGACAGATGAAACCAAGTTGCTGATTATTTAAGGAAAGAGATAAACTAAGTAAATAAATAAATGCCACATGGTGCAAAATGTCATCAGAGAGTTACAGGTAAGGGTCAGTGAGGGACCAACAGAAGAGCGGTCAGCTCTGGCCGGGGAGGGCAGGAAAGTTTCCATCTTTCTTCTCTGGGTATCGTCTGTGGTTATTTTAGGTCATTTGACTTTTTCTTATTGATTTGTGAGCAGGTCACTCTGATGCACTAGTATTAGAAATAACATTTTGGATTGTGTTGGGATGTTCTGAATTCAGGAATGTGGTCGATTGGTGGTGCGAGGAATGGTAATTTTCATTTAACATCTTCCCCTTTCTCATCCCCTGATCTTGTCCGAGAATGCACAGTTCTAGAGGGAGAGTCCCATGAGCCAAGCCTAGAACCCACTGGAGTGGTAAGCAGAGCCTAGCCTAAAAATAAGGGGTTTAGGCTAAATGCCAAAAACAATTGACAAGCTTTGAGGCATTTTAAGCAGGGGAGTTTTACCTCCTATGTGTGCCATAGAGGCAGGCTGTCCAGCTGCTGTGTGGAGAATGGTTCAAGGAAAGCAAGACTAGAATTATTGCTTAATTGCCCCCCAGAAAGGTTCTACAAATTTATAGTTACACCAACAGTACATCAGAGTATCTGTTTCCCCACAACCTGGAAACAGTACCTTTGATTGTTTACAATAAAAGGAGATTATGCATCTGCCACATGTTCAATGGTCATTTGTATTGTTTCTCTTGGAAATTGTCTACCAATGTCTTTGGTCAATGTGAGGCTGCTATAGGAAGGAGATGCTGGGGCCTGAACGAGGCCTGCACACAGATTGGGAAGGCATATGGAGGGGGAACTGCTGACTGTTTGGACATGGCAGATGGTGAGTGTGAGTATGGTGACATTCACTGAGTTAGGAGGCAGAGGAGGAGAAGCAGGTTTGAGGGAAGTTTAGTCGAGAACTAGGTACCTGTGGGACTACCAGTGAAGATGCCCAGAAGGCAGCCACATTTGTGGGTCCAAAGCTTTTGAGCCAGCTGTCAGCTGGATCTCCAGAGGTGAGAGTCATCAGCCTACTGGTGAACATTGAAACCTTGGACCTGGATGCTAATCCCCCTTTCAAGGTTTGAATGAGCAACAGGGCTGGCATAGAACTCTGGGGAAGACCAACAGAGGAAGAGAGAGGATGGGAGACCAAGAATCCTGGGACAGATGCCACCTCTCCCCAGGCTCTGAGATGCCACAATCGTGAGTCAAAACCACCCTAAGACTCACTCTTCCATTCATTTGGTGAACCCAAGCTGAACACTTTAAACCAACACCGGTTTAAACTTGCTAGAGTAGGGAATCCAACAGTTCTGTTCCCTGGTGTCATGGCTGCAAACCCATTCAAACTGTTTCTGCTCACAACCAGTTCTTTATGGTTGAAGGGACCCAGCTTCAGCATAGGTGGTATCTCCATGACCTGGTTCACTCAGTGACTTTTGCACAATCCCAATTAGACCTCTGTTTCCCTGAGCTCTGCTTCCTCAACATATGTCTTCCCCTGCATAGCCCTATGGAGAAAACATTTCAACATAAGGAAGTGTATCATGTGAAGGAAAAAACAAACATACCCTCTAAGTGTTCATGCTTTTGTTGAAATGTGGCACGTCCTCCAGCTTCCCAGGGCTCCCTAGCTGGGGTGTTGGGCTGGATGGGAGTCAGATGGTGATGACTTGTCCAAGTGCGTCTGGCTCTTGCCTAACAGAGAAGCAATTTTCGGCAAATCTTAAGGAGGATTTGTTCTCCCTTTAGGATGATCGTTTTTCCACTAGGCAAGCTGCCTTCCCAGAACCCTTACATTCTGGTCTGAATCACACTTTAAGAAATTAATTATTCACTGTTATACCACCAGTCATGTCCCCAGCTAGATTCTAAATTCCCTGAGGAGCCAGAAGCCATGATATTACTTCTCCTGGATCCCCAAGTGCCCATGACTGGGCTGCATCCATGGGAGGCCCTTGATGGAATGCAGTGGATCAGGGAATGCAGAGCACAGGGGCCCACAGACCTCGTCCTTGGGAGCATCTCGTGTAATCCCTTACAAATAGGGAAACTGAAGCCCACAGAGGCTCAGTAGTAGGGCAGCCATACACCCATAGATGACAAATCCAGGACTGTTGCACAAGGAGGGAGGAGAAGTAGTATGGTAACTGGTCAAGAGCGTGGCTTTGCTAGGCCTCCTTCACTTACTAACCATGTGCATGTGAGCAAGTTACCACGCCTCCTCCGCTTCCTCTTCTGTAAAGTGAAGATGGTAAGTGAACCACAGCTCAGGGCTGTGTGAAAACCAAATGGGCAGATCCATGGAAAGCTCATGGCACAAGGCCTGGAATAAGTGCTCAACAAACCTTAGCCAAAGGAAAATATATAACTTTAAAAGAAAAATATATCATTTCATTGAAGTAGTTGCTACCTCCAAGTATTTTGCACAAATTTGTTAAATAACTTGACAATAACTTTTCGGTTCAATTCTACCCTTGCAGAGAATGCAGCTGGGAGCTGGAGTCTCTGGGCTCCCTAAGCACAGGACTGTTCCTTCCCAAGTGAGAGGTCTGTACAGCTTTGAGCACTGTCGAGGCTGTACTCAAACAAACATAGCCAGGCACAGCAGCTGGGGTGGAAATACCCCAAGTGGGTGAAGTTGTGCAACCAGATGGCAGAACAGAGAAGTGGTCCACACTGTGCAGGGAAGCAAGGGGAGTGAGGACCACAAAGCTTTTCCTTATTCACAAAACTGTCACCTTAACTGAAATGCAAAGTCTCATCTGGGCCTCGTTTAGGTGTTTATTAGATACTGTAAAATCACACTTACTGGGGCTGTACTCTAGCTCCAATCCTTCCTAGCCATGTGAGCTTAGGAGTTATGTGACTTTTCTGTGCTTAGTTTCATAATCCACACTCCATCTGCAAAATGGGGATAATAATTGTAACTTATGGTTATTCCTTATGAATTGCTGTATTAACTTAAAAAATAATTCCTATAAAATATTCAGAACAAAGTCTAGAATTTAATAAGCTTTCTATAAATATTAGTTGTTATTATTTTTATAATAACTTATCCTATAGTTTGAATACAGCTATAGAGTTTATATTTCAGGAGCAAAATCCTGATAACCTGTTTCTACTTGACTTGATTTAATCTGAACTCAATTAAACCAAAAGAAAATTGAACTTAGCATTTCATTTATGCATAGAACAAGGGCTGGAAGGAAATACACCACCATTTAAACAGTGGATGTGATAGGATAGGACTATGAGTAGATTTTATTCTTCCTTTTCATATTCTACATTTTCCATCAATCATTTTTATAGTTAAAACCAATCATGTCAGACAAGAGGGACATTGTGAGCTATTTGTGAGATATACAATACCTTCTACCTGTTGCTTTCTGTAGGCAGAGACAAAGGAAGGGGCTCCAGCTTGGTTTGGGGAAAGTTCCAATGCTATTCTCTTGGCTTGGAACAAGCCTGCTACCTCGTCTAATGTTGAGATTCTACCTACTCGGGCCCCCTCCCCTCCTGGGGCCTCGAGTCTGCAGCCAGCCTCCCAGCCTTCTGCCGCCTCCCACCTGCAGCCTCGCCTGGTGCAGGTTGGTTGGTGAGGAGGGGACAGGTGGCCTCACTCCCCAGAGCCCTGCCACTCTTTGGACCTGGGCCGGGTTCTGCTGATTGCCCTCTTCTGCTGAGGTCTCCATCATCTGTTGGCGCCCCCTCTGTGCCCTTGCCTCATCGCCCTGCCCACCATGACGGGCTTCTCCTGTTTCCAGGGCTTCAGCAACTGGCACAGCCTTCTCTCCCTCCATAGTCCTTGCTGCTTTCGACACACAGGTGTCGTCTACCTGTCTGGGTTTTTTTGGGTTTTGTTTTTTTTTTTTGCTTATTTGTTTGTTTTACAGTATGATTCCATTAATATAGAGTCAAAAAACTAGCAAACTAGACCATATTCGCTGCAGGATGTATATGAAGGTGGCTTATTATAAAGAACAGTGATTGTATCTACAGCACCGTTCTAAGCACTTCATATATATTCATCATATTTAATCTTTTAAACAACTTTATCAGTTGGCATCCTATCATCTTCCAAACTTCCTGTCATGTAGCTAAGGTCTCTGGGAAATCTTTCAGAACAATCTACCAGGAAGACCAGGGCAAGGCACAGCCCAGGGCAGCAAGGCCAGAGCCATGCGGACCAGAGGGAAAGGACCTTGCATCTTCTGTGCTTGTGTGCTGCCTGACCTGTGACCTCCCAGTGCCTTGAGCCTCATCTCCACACCGTCTGAGACCCGCACAGGCGCAGCAGCCCCCAGACCTCTGCCTCTATCAGAGCCCTCGCTCATTCTTCACTAAAAGGTGGTGAAAGGCCTTAATCCACTACATCCACTGCTGCCCAAAATGAGGCTCTAGCTCTTTCATAAGGAGGGACTCTCAAGTAGTGAGGCCCTTACCTCTAGAGTCTAACCCTAACCCAGCCTGAGGTAGGCGGGACGCTGCGTGGTATTGTGTTCTTCTCACACAGCCTCTTGCTCCTTGCAGGGGGCCCCCCGCAGTGTTCCATGAGCATTCCATGAGCAATGACTCTGTGGCTTTGGGGAGGTCTTCGCCTGCTCTACTTCAGGACTCTGGCACTATTGCCTGATTTGTATGCTGATGATGACATTGGAATTCCCCTCATACCCCCTGACCAGCTCCCACTTGGGGGTTTCAGTCCACGCCCCAGCCTCCCTGGGGCATTCTGCTCACCCTCCCTGGGCAAGCTCAGCCACTTCCGGTTCTGCTTACTCCCATATCAGCAGCTCCCAGCACCCCTCACCCTCACCCCCCTGCCCATCTCCTGACTGCCTGACACACCTCCTTTTCTTGCTAATACTCAGCATCTTAGTTCGTTTTGTGTTGCTAAAACAGAATACTGCAGACTGGGTAATTTATAAAGAAAAGAAATCTATTTCTCACAGTTCTAAAGGCTGGGAAGTTCAAGGTCAAGAGGCATCTGGTGAGGGCCTTCTTGCTGTGTCATCCCGTGTTGAGAGGTGGAAGGGCAAGACAGCATGAACACAAGAGAGAGGCAAGAGAGAGCCAAACTCACTTTTATAACAATTCCACTCTTGTGATAATGAACCCACTCCTGTGATAATGGCCCAAGCTCCCAGAGGGAGACCAGTTTGCCTTCTGTATTTGTTCTCTCCTGGCCCCGGGGTAATTGGATGGTGCCCACCAACATTGAGGGCAATCTTCCCCACCAAGCCTGCTCAGACTCACACACTAATTTCCTTTGGAAACACCCTCACAGACACACCAAAAATAATGTTTTACCAGGTTTCTAGGTATTTCTTAATCCAGTCAAGTTCACACCCACAATGAAGTCCATAAATCTACCCCTAGTCAACCTGGCATACATATGCATCTCCTTAAACCATACTTAATTTCCAAATAAAGACAATAACAAGGTAATAGTTCTGCCTAACATGATGGAACTAACGTGATGAAATTATCCTGTGTACAACCAAAAATGTACTAATCCCTTCCCCAGAATTTGGCTTTCAGGATTTTAATCTTTCAGGATCGTGATTTTCAGGATTTTAGATTTTAGAGATTTTAGGCTTTAGGGACTTTTTTTTTTTTTTGAGACAGGGTCTTGTTCTGTTGCCGAGGCTGGAGTGTAGTGGAGTGATCATAGCTCACTGCAGCCTTAAACTCCTGGGCTCAGGCAATCCTCCCACCTTAGCTTCCCAAAGTGCTAGGACTGCAGGTGTGTACCACAATGCCCAGTTAATTTTTCTCATTTTTTGTAGAGATGGGGTCTCGCTATGTTTTCCAGGCTGGTCTCAAACTCCCAGCCTCAAGTGATCCTCCTGCCTCGGCCCCCCAAAGGGGCCCAAAGTGCTGGGGTTATAGCCGTAAGCTACCACATCCAGCTACTTTAGGGATTTTGATCTTTTGGGATTTCAGCATTTGAGATTGTGGTGTTCAGGACTGTGTCTTTCATATTTATGATCCAAACCTCCTGGTGTGTTCCAGGAACAATGAGGAGGCCAGTGTCATTGGAGCAGAGTCACTGAGCGAGGGAGTAGTGGAGCCCAGAGAGTAGCAGGGGCTGGGTCACATAGGGCCTTAAGTCACTGTATGCTGAGTGCAATGGAATTCACTGGGAGATTGTGAGGGGAGGCATAATGTGTTCTGATATGGTTTTTGACAAGATTCCTCTGCCTTGAGACTTGAGGAAATCAGGGCAAATGTGTCAGCAAGAAGACCAGCTAGCAGAGTATGGCAACAATCCTGGTAAGAGATTATGGTGGCTGAGATTAGGGTGATAGCAGTAGAGGTGGTAGGAAATGGTTGATTTGGGATATGTTTTTCAGATGGAGCAAATAGGACCCCAGACCCTTGTGCTCAGGGGCTTCTTGGACACCTGCAAGTTCCTCTTGCACTTCAGACTCATCATGTCTGAAACTGAACTCTTACCTTCCCCCCAAAATCTTCATCCCTCCTATACTTCTGTCTCTGCTATTACCACTCCCAGCTAGACGGTTGCCCAAGGCAGAAACCAGGGCATCATTCCTGCTCCCTCTCCGTGTCCACCTTCCACATTCAATCAGCCCCCTGCCCCGTCCATCCTGCTCTCCCCTTCTTCATTCCCACCCCCGCTGCCTTAATTCAGTCCCTCTGGCCTGGGCTCAGCAATCTCCACATGGCCCCAGAAGCAGACCATGCCATGTGGGAAGCAGACCACAGCTGTTTAAAACTCTTCTAAGACTCTCTGTTGCCTGTTAAATAAAGTCCAAATCCTCTGGCCCAGAACAGTTCAAAAGAAATATAATGTGAGCCGCATATATAATTTTAAGTTTTCTAGTAACCACATATAAAAAAGTAAAACAAACAGATGAAATTAATTATAAGGATATATGTAATTAACCTACTACATCCAAAATATTATCATTTTAACATGTAATTGTCAAAAGACAAAATTATAACATATTTAGCTTAAAGAACTTAAATAGAATTTATTTGCATTCTAGAATCCAGCAACATCTCATTATTTAAGATAGAAGGAATGTTGCGATGAGCTGAGCCGAGGAGTTTGGCTTTCTAAATAGTGAAGGGCTGAAGAAAGCAGAAACAGAACAAAAAGTGGATTGGTTGTTTAAAGTTAAAGCAGAGGGCTTTATCACACCGGCTAAAACTGGCTGGTTTGGGGACGTGGCTGTTATCTCTCTCTCTCCTGATTTCTTGGAAGGTCAGATAAACAACTTAGTTTCGGCTTGGTGGCGTGGAACTTCAGCGTGAGTAACTCCACCTTGGTTTGGTCTGTTGGGCCTAGTGCAGGAGCTCAGTCCTAACCAATGACCTTCTACAAATTTTATTTAGTATAATCAATATTAAAAAGTATTAATGATAAATCTTGCATTTCTTTTTGGTATTATCTTCAAAATCTAGTGTATATCTCACACTCACAGCACATTTCAGTTTGGACCAGCCACATTTCAAGTGCTCAGTAGCAACATGTGGCTCCCAAACCAGACAGTGCAGCTCTAGCTGACCACCCACCACCCTCTCCCATGGTCTTTTCCAGCTCCTCTCCAGCCTCGTCCCTGCCCCCACTCCACTGTCCCTCACCGCTTGTTCCTTGTGCTCCAGCAGGTCTGATCAACTCGTCATACCCCAAACACACCATGCTATTTCATGCCTCTCTGCCCTTGCACATAAATTCAGCGGTGTGCTGGAGTAGGCTTGCACCGGCGCTCGGGAGCCAATTGTGCACATCTCTTCCCAACTCCCCATTTCAGTGTGTCACATTGGCAGCTAAGTCAGCTGTGGTGGAAGTACTCACACTACAGAAATTGGCAAACGCTTTATATAAATCAGGGCTTTTGTTGTGGAAGGGGGAACCAGTTGTTAAACAGTTACCAGCATATCATCACTGCACATAATGCCCCCGCCACCGTAATGCTCTTCTCCCACCCCTGGTGCACCAGATAAACTTAGTCATCCAACTGCATTTCTGCCCCCACTAGACTTTACATTCAGAAAGCAGAGCCTCATTTTCTGTGCCCAGTACTCAGCATGTGGTGGAGTTCCTTTCTCCTCTGTTTTCATTTCTCTGCACACCCTATTATAATTACCACTGTGTATAAGAGGCCATAAAAAATAGACATTTAAAATATAAGTTTAAAAATGAAATCTCTCTGGATATAAATCTTGCTTCCTCTACTTACTGGCGTTGTGGCCTCAGACAACATACTTAACTGTTATGAACACTGGTTTCCAGACCTGAAAAGAGGTTTAAAAATACATTCACCACAAAGTGGTTATGATGATTACATCATATAAATTGGTCCACTACCTGGTATGTACCACAAGCACTGAAAAATGTTTAGATATTATTAAGTGTTTAAGTATTCATCAGTTGTACAAAGTAGTTGCTCAAAATCTTTTTGTTAAAATAAATGTTGAATGAAATTTCAGAAATTCCTTGAGTCCAATTCAGAGAGTGTGTGAGTCAGAACTCCAGCTGAAGACAGATGGCATGCACACTCAAAGGGCTGACTAAGAGGACGTTTATAAAAGGACTGTTTACAAAGGTCTAGGCAGGGTTAAGGCAACCGAGGAGTGGCAACAGTGTGTGACCACCTCTAGGCCTGAAGGTGCAAGGGGAGGGAGCACTTACCTGAGCCCCGTGAGCTATGAGAACTGTCGCTAGAGGAAATGTCAGTCAGAATCTGGGGGGGCTAGATACACACCCCGCCTCACTTTCCTCCAGCTCTCCAGAGGATCTTCTGCTGGTGCTTCCCACGGGCCCAACCCTACTGAGAGTCTAGATGCAGGGAGCCCGAGTGCAGTCCCTGAAGGCCAGCCACCTGGGCAATGAGCTGGACAGAGAAGGTGGCAGGTGGATTGGAAGCCCAAATGGAGACTTGCAAGCACAGAGAATCTTCAAGTGGGACAAACCCCCGTCAGCCTGCAGGTGTCCAGTCTTGCTCACGCTCCCGAGATAATAATCATTGATACTGGGCAGCGTTTCTTTGGTTTTAGCCTCAAGGGAAAGAATCAGATAACAAGCATTTATATGGGCTGTTTGGTTACTTTATTTACAAGTTTCTTCTCTCAGATTTAAGAAAGCTGAGTTTCCTGTGTGACTGTCCACTTTGTTGGCATCTAACCATTCCTAAAGAGAGGAAGTCCTTTCCTATGTCTAACTCAAATGATTCACACTTCAACAGAAATATATTGTATCTAAGCAGTTCTCCATAGAGCAAGAAATGAACTAGTATATATATATAACCTTAATTAAATCACCACTATAGTATTTTTACCTTTACAATTGATCATCACAGTTCTTTTCATTTTTCTATGAGCCCCTCTCTACCCCTCTATTCAGTCTCTAGAAATGGCCTATCAAATATCCTACTGATGTCAGGAGAACTGTTAAAATGCTTGTTTGATTATATCTGCTTCTTCTGTAGGCCTGGAAAAAGATGTATAGTTTTCTTGGAAAGGCCTAGAAGGAGGCTGTAATCATTTTCTGGCTTTGTTCTGGAATCTCTCCACTTCCCCACAAATCTCCTTATGCTGGAGAGGATGGTTATAGCCAAGAGATCAATTTCAGTTTCCTGTCTGTCCTAAAGTGTGGTGTTCTGAGTCTTCCCTTGTCCCTGCTAACAATTCCTAAAAGTACTGGCTGAAGCCCATTCCACAGGAAAGAGGTGAGGAGGAAGGGGGCAGGCAGTGAAGGATTCAGATTCAGACATTTTGACTCCTCCAGTAGACTGCAAGTCCCATGAGGACAGGGACCACATCCACCCAGGTGTCCCTAGCACCTAACCTTGTGCCTGGCACATTGCAGGTGTTCAATCTTTTTATAGAATGAAGGCACACAATGTGCCAAGCTCTTGAAGACATTGGCGATGAGAAAATGGAGCACCCACTATTATTGAAAATGTCAACCAACCAACCAAGATTTTCTGTGCAACCATTATTGGTCCAGCTCTCTGCTAGATGCAGAAGAGACTAGATGAATAAGCCTCAGCCCTCATCTTCAAGGAGCTCACCTCCAGTTTGGGAGGTAATCATGTGATTGCATCAGCCATAATACAATTTAGTGTATTGTGTATAGCTGACATAGTAGCCCCGTAGCCCTTAAGGCCACTGGGACAGAACAGCTAACCTTGACATGGGATAAGGATAGGTCAGTCTAAGAAGGCTTCCCAGAGGAGGTGTCATTTGATCTGGATCAAAAAAAGAAAAGTAAAAGATTTTCGTATGTAGCATGGAGAACAGGCATTTCAGAAAGAAGGCATAGAATGGACAATGCCATAGTAACTTGAAAGAGAATGCTATTTGGGGGGAAGAATGAAAGTTCAAAATAGCAGAGGGAATGTGGCACAGAGTGGTGGGAGAGGACACTGGAGCAAAAATGTGAAGAAGCTTGGAAATTTTAAAACATGTATTGGAGGAAAACAGAAAAAAAATTAAAATTACCTATACTTCTCATCATTTATTAAATATTATATAAAGTAAGACATCCTGGAAATTCCCTCTCTGACCATCCAAAACCATCCCACCAAGGAAACCACTGCTAACAGTTCGATAGACATCCTTTCTTTTTCCTAAATTTATACAGGCATTTCTATGTGTGTATATTTAAATCACATTTAAAAAAGAAAAACTAAAGTATCCTACACCTATGGATCTGCAACTTTATTTTTTCAGTTAGTAACATATTTTTACAGGTCAATTTGCACAGAACTATTTTGTTATTTTTAACAGGCAGTGAGGAACCAGTAACAGACTCTAAGCTTGAGTGGATCGGATCTGTTTTATGCGGGGGCTGGTTGGGAGAGGAGGACCTGGGCAGAGCGTCCACTCAGGGAGGGCGCCAGTTGGTGGGAACTCCACTGAAAAGGCCACAAGGATGATATTTGAGAGAGATTTCTGGGGTAAAATCAGCAGGATTGTGACAGGTGCTGGATGGGCTGTGAGAATGGCTTGGTGAGGGTTCGTTTTGTTGTGTGTGATACAAGCTGCTCAAAGTAGCTTCAGAAAAAATGCTTTGAAAGGATGACTCAAGGGCAGGAACTATAACCGCCTGAGGAACGCAGAACTAGAAAACCATCAGGAGTCCAGTCTCTGTCTACTTATCTAGGGCCTCGGTCTGTCATTCCAACTTCTCGCAGAAGGTCCCACTCATTGCCGTCTGTCCGTCTGCTTCTCCGTGCACGGGTGCCTCTCCCAGCTGCAATAGGAGGCCGTGCAGAGCAGGCTCTAACTTCGACAGATCAGTCCAAACTGGACCCACATTAAAATCGGAATCAGGGGGAGGCCTGACCATCCCGTGTGCGCGCGGCGCGCGCGTGTGTGTGTGTGTGTGTGTGTGTGTGTTCAGGATTCCCTGGGCAATTCCAACATAGAACAAGAGTGCAGAATCTCCAGTTTGGCACGTTCAGTGTCTCTGAGGTGCCATTTCCAAGTTCCCAGGAGAGAGGGTGTGACTGGCCAAGTCATTGGACCTATCCAGTCCAGTGACCTGTGGCCGCAGTGGCAGGGGCCAGACAGAATAAACGTGGCGTTAGCACAGCCTCCAGGGCAAGGAAGTGGGGGGCATGGAGGAGCGGCCCTGACCATGTCAAGATTTTGTTGTGGTTCTACAGGGCACAGGCAAGTTGGGTTTCGTGTTTACCTCTTGCTCCTTCCCCTGGGGACGAAGCCCTGGCCTGAGTGGAAAATGAGTACTTTGTGTCACTGGCACGAAAGGACAAAGGGAGTGGGTTAGTCCCTGGGCCTCATCTCCAGGCTTAGCCTCCTCCTCCCGGGGAGCCAGCGCTGCCTGAATGTGCCCTGGTCTCAGAGCCCCTTAAGCAAAAAGCGTGTCTGCTGGGAAGTGGAAGTAAACAGCTATGAGAAGATATTTCATTGGATTCGACTTCTTGTTTGTCATCAGAATGAATTACTGCCAGTGAATTGTGGCTTCATCTCTATCCAGATCTGGGGGAGGAAGGCAGGCGGGAAAGAGCTGACCAGAGGAATCTGAGTCCTAGAGAAGTTGGCGGTTGTGGTGTCTTCCCTCATATTTACCTCCCGGTTGTTAGGCAGCTCCTCCCACTCACCTAAGGCAATCTCCCTAGATGGAGATGTTCTCACACCCGCTTCCATGGAGGAAGGGCAACTGGGCTGCATTTGAAGGGACTTAGCCCAGCCACAAGCGATTTCTATTCCTGCTCCTCCAACTCAAAGTCAGATCACTCCAGGGGCGCGGGTCCTAATATAACCACCAAACCTCAAGAACAGCCCAATAGTGGGTTTGGAACCAGAGGCCTCTTTGTTTTTCTGTTCTGCCAGGTTTTGTCTTCCCTTTTAATATCCTACTCTTGACCACAGTTTCCACAATGTTTTTACACTTTGCCCACTTGGTAATTTATGCATGTGTTTTTGAGTGACTACTTTTCAGTTTTATTTCTCTGGGAAAGCTAAGGGGGTTATATCGTTATGCCTAGACAGAGGACTTACTTGAGATTCAGAAGACCTTAAGCCAAGTTTCAGATCTGTCAATTACTAGTTTTGTGACCTTAGGCAAATGACTTCAGTTTCCTTCCCCCATCTCCTGTGGCTGTGTTTACACTTCTGTTATTATGTCTATCAAATGTCTGTGTCCACCTGGAGATTCTGAACTTCTTAAGACTAAGCTTTTATCTATCTTGGTAACAAGCCCAGTGCCTGGCACAGTGCCTGACACATAGCAAATATATAAAAAACTTAAAATTTAAACTCTCACAGTCTATGAAATTGGGACAATTATACCAAATTGTAGATATTAAATAAGACAATTCATATAATTTATGAACTATAAAGAATAATAATACATATGTTTAAAAGTTCTAATAATGTCACTGTAAAATTTTGTAGAGCTTTTTTTTTCAAAAAAAAGGTTTTATTAAATTATTCTTACTTCATACTTGAAAAGTTTAGGGTAAGGGGTTTATGAGGAAAAGCCAAGATTTCTCATTTGCAAGATTTTATTAACTGTGTTGTTTATTCTGTTTCTAGCATAAGCCTCTGTTCTTACCTGTGATGTTTTTTCATTCAACTAGTTACATTGTTTAATGGTTGATATATTTGGTGTAAAGGATGATAGCTCTAAACCAGTGTTTCTCAACCTTTGCACTATTGACATTTTGGGCTAGATAATTCTTTGTTTGGGGGTGGAGTGGGGTCTGTCCTGTGCATTTTAGAATGTTTAGCAGCATCCCTTGCCCTCCACCCAGTAGATGCAGTAGCACCCTCACCCTAGTAGTAACAACCAAAAATGTCTCCACACATTGCCAAATGTCCCCTGGAAGGGGGGTGCAAAAGCACCCCCCTCTTCTCTGTTCAGCACCACTACTCCAAAGTTTTGACTTACACTTTTCTCTCTTACATATCCTATTATTAACTTTCTCAATATTTTTAATGTATGAGCTCAGGTCTCTTAAGTGCTGCAAGGTAAAACCACTCTGAGTCCTACTCAAAGCATTTTCCACTGACTTGGGTTTGAAGACATGCATGTCCTTCAATGCACCTGATTACTCAGAATTTCTGTAGCTTGCCAGAGAAATTCCCTCCTTCTCCCTCATTCTTCCTCTATATGCAGGGTTGGCACAGATCAATCCTAGAATTCCACTCACCGTTGCTTCCAAGAAGCGAGTATGCTTCTTCCCTGGGATGGCCTGCCTTCTCTGAGCTCCCCAGGGGGATACAGAATCGAGGCCCACTGTGAGCCTCACTGTACTCTAGAGGGACGCTAGGTTTGCCGCATAGGTACATTTGGGTGTGGTCACTTTATATTACCACAGAGAACAAGTCTCTCTTAAGTAAACTACACCTACCTTCCTTTTCACACATGTGCCTTTTCTCCTCACCTCCCTCCCCCTCCCTTACGCTGTGTTTAGTGTCTTCATGGACTTACCCCAATTTATAGGCAATGGCTTAACTTTTCCATCCCACTGATGGCTGCCGCCAGTGTCACAGTCCTCTTGCTGCAGACAAGATGCTTACTTTCCTCCCAGCCTCCTGCTTATCCTGCTTTGAAGAGTTCCAAAGCTCATGGTTTTGTCTGAACTTCATTTTCTCCAAGGTGCAAAAGCTGTTATTAATAGCCTCCACTTGTTTGCCTATGAACTTGTTAAGCATGAGTTTACCAAGTACAAATGGTACCCACTCCTCTGAACGCCTATGAGACTGGTACTCACTTAACAAATGCCTCTTTCCCTCATAGAAAGGATGCTGCCTCATCAGAAATCATCCTATGCACTATGCACACAGCTCACATTCTTCCTTAGGGAATTGCATTCTTTTGGACAAGAAAGAATGAGACCTGCTGTCATCGGATTGCATATGCACACAATGAATGCCCGGTGTCTGGATGGTAACACTTCTACAGTTGCTTTTGGCAAGAGAGTTTGATAGCTTAAGATTGCTATCTTTACAAAGTAGCATGACCAACTACTTTTTAAGTTATTATTCTGAAGATGAGTTGACATCTGAAAAGATAGGAGCGTAGTTAATAGGAACCCATCTGAGGAGGAAATTTGGATGGGCTGTTTAATATGTCCATGTTTCAAAATAACTCTCTTCACATTGACAACCAGTGTCCCCACCTCCCCTGTGAACTCCAACTTAGTGCTTGACGTACATTATGTCATTTAAACCTCACAACAATACTGATGAGGTTTTACTGGAGATAAGTATGGTTATCTCCATCTTATAGACGAGGAAACTGAAACTCAGAGATGTGTGAACCTGACTGGGGCACACAGATAAGCAGCAAACTTAGGATTCAATCCAAAGCCCAACAAAGTGAGAGGCTGGACATCCGCATCAACAACAGGAACTTCTGTGAAGCTCTGAAGTGGAGCAAAGAGGTTCGTACACAATCCCAACAATGGTCACACTAAGGAAAGAAGTCCTTAAAAAAATCAGAGAATAGTACAAAAAATACGAGATTAGGAATCATAAGATATAGATCTTAATCCCCACTTTACTCCTTTCTATCTGAGTGATCACGGACAATCGACTCACCATCACTGAGCGTTAGTTTTCTCATCTAGAATGGAGATTACAGGGCTGTTGTGTAATTATGTTTTAACTGCTATTCTCTATAAAAATGTAGTTCAACCATAGGCATTTCCCAGGAGTCACATCACCAAATCATGGGAAGAACCTGGCTTCCCTACTCAAGTCAAGTTGGACAGACATTGCTGAGGCTGTGCAAAGGCAATGTTCCCTTTCCCATAACATCAGCGATGACACAAGGAGAGTGAGCATGTCAGGCTATGGGGGCTGCATCTCTAATAGGCTGACCACGTTTGGAACATAGACTGGGCCTCTTCTGAGTAACCACAAGCAGAGGACAAACAGATCAAACAGATGCAAGGGCATGCCTCCAAGTGGCTGGCCAGCACCCAGGGGCTTTGGAACACTGTGGTTAGCCTTAGACTCCGGCAGGAGGGAAAAGTCCCAGCTTCCAAGTCAGTCACTTCCACAGAAGTAAACCAAAATGAGTCATGCGAGGATGGAGAAACCACCAGAGACAGCTTTCCATGTAAGGATCACAATAAAGAATAAAAGCTGGAGATGGGAGAACTCTAAGAACAGGGTGGCTGATGTTTGCATCTTGGTGAGTCAATGTGGAAGATGTGTGGCCAGACACGAGCATGTGTGTGCATGTTCATGCTCGTGTGCAGTGAAGGGAACCTTTGTATATTCTTTTGCCTCCTCTTTGGTTGGCTTGCCAGCTATGCTGCTCAACACCATGCAGATGGATAGGAAACTTATACAATATTGTTATTAGAGGGTGACCCTGGTTCTTTTTGGTATTACAAAACTGCCCTTTAAAAAGTTTGGACCAATTCCATTTTCATTCTTGCAAACAGGGTATAAGAGTTTCTTTTTTTCTTCATCGATGCCAACACTTGGTAATATTCTTAGTAATACTATTATTCTTTCCAGATTTATTTTAAAAGTAGTACCTATATGTGATGAATATTACATTCAAATAGTACAGAACGCTAGGAAAATCTGCTCCCCCTCCTCACTCTGTCCCACTCCCCGTGGTAACCAACTTTAACCAGTCTGGTTTTATTTGTTTTGGTGGTTGCCACAAATACTAAATAATATACTTATACCTTTGTTTTTGATTTATCAACTCTGACAGTATTGACTCCTGCCACATGAGGGTTTGTGCTAACTTATCTCTTCTCATCATCATAATTTTAGACTGTATTCTACTTGACTCCTCACTATGGAAAGGAAGGACTCTTAACTACTTTCCTCCACCTTTTCTTCCTGCTTCCCTTACCTTCTAACTTCTGCCTTCACTACCGTTTCTTTTTATATTTATTGGGTTTGTAACGATTATGTTCTATTCTGAAACCAAAGTTAAGTCTTCCATGCTTTGTCCAAAGATTGACTCTAAGTATTGAAAACCAATAGATAGTTTTATAATCCTGTAAATAAATATAAATTATTTACTGAAGAATCAAGTAAGAAAGAAAATAACCCCAGGCCACTCGAAAGAAAATGAATCCTCTTTTCTTACCCTATCAGTTCCTTAATTTAGGTTCCTTCTCATTTGTATTAGAATTATACCCCTGATTTTTGTTCCTTCTGGAGTTTCTACTTGCCTTTCATTTTTTAACTAATTGACAATAGAAACCTATGTCCTCTTTACCAGATCATGAAGATCATCCAATTTCTTAAGCATATCATTTTTGAATGGCCTAATTTTGTCTCATTGTCTTCTAGGTATGTGCTACAGTTGCCACCATTTTTTTTTAATTTTAATTACACCCTTAAATTATTTCTAATGTTTCTTAGATCCCATGACTTTCTCTTTCTTGGATTCATCTTTCATCTTACTGGGGTGCACATACAGGTAGTTTTTCAGAACAGGTGGATAAACGCTTGAGTCTTTGTTTTGTCTATAGATTAATTCTAAAAATCAATCATCAGTTTTTATATTATAATTGTACAATTATGATTTACTGAGAATTGAGTAGCATAGTTCTGAAAAACTACTTGCCCGGACAGATTGGTGAATAGTTCGATTACGTCGATAATTCTAAATGGAAAATCACATTCCCTCGTGCTGCAAAGGCTCTCATTGCTCCGCTACGTCGCTCTCCTGGCATCCAAACTTGCTGGGTCGAAGGCCGGATCCAGGTTAATTCTTGTTCTTCTGTGATGTCTCTTTACTCCCTGGCAACATCGAGCATCCGCTCTTTAAAGTTCATGCTCTAAGTCTTATCACAACGTGTGAGGGTGTTTTTTTGTTCTTTTTTGCTCAATCCTCAGTGGGTCCTTCCAATCTGAAGGCTCTTGTCTATCCCTTGGTGTTTGTCTCCTCATCTTCTCTGTTCTTTCCGGAATTCCCGCTTGATGGATGTTGGACTTGTTGAATTGATCCTACGTGTCTTTCAACTTTGCCCTCAAAATTTCCACCCTCTCTTTCTGTCTTACATTCTGGAATATGTCCTCAGCTTTTCCTCCAGGCCTTCTGTTGAAATGCTTGTTTGCAAGAGCTCTGGCTGCCCTCACTGACCCATTCACATTTAGAGTATGTGCACGGGTAGAGCATATGCACTCGCACTGTCCCCCACTTTAGGTCTTAGGGTACAAGGCAGGCTGACGGGCAGCTCCCTACTCCCCTTTACTCCCCCTCTCGGGGCCAAAACAAGAAAACCTTCACTCTGGGGGGCCAACCTCACACAAGGAGCCCTAGATCTCCCAGGTAGACGAATTTTCTTAAAAAGCAAACTCATCTCTGAAGGCAGCCAGTTCATGGCCAGCTGCTCTACATCCGTGGTAGGGAGGCGGTGGGAGTGAGGGTGGGCAACTAGCTCAGCAGCTCCACAGAGGGCCCTTCAGACGGTCACCCTGGATGCCGGCCCACTCTCCACTGCCATGTTTCCTTTCTGTCACCTCAGAGCTTGGTGCCTGTATTAGTCAGGGTTCTCTAGAGAAACAGAGCCAATAAGATATAGATGGATAGGTATGTAGGTAGGTAGGTAAACAGACAGATGGATAGATGAAGAAATTTATGATGCGGAACTGGCTCACGAGATTATGGAGGCTGAGAACTTCTATGATCTGCCTTCCGCCAGCTGGAGACCGGGGAGATCCAGAGGTGTAATTCCAGTCCAAGTGGGGAGGCCAAGAACCAGGGGAGCCAATGGTGTAAATCCCTCGTCCCAGCCACACAAGCAGGCAGGAAGCAAAAGGGGGCAAATTCCTCCTTCCTCCACCTTTTGTTCTATTCAGGTCCTCACCAGATTGGGTGGTGCCCACCCACTTTGGGGAGGGCAGTCTACCCAGTTTACCAATTCAAATGCTGATTTCAACCAAAACACCCTGACAGACACACTCAGAAATAATGTTTAATCTGGGCTCCCCTTGGCTCATGCGAACTATGTAGGATTAACCATCCCGTGCCCCTTCAGAGCCCCAGGACGATGGCTCCCCTCCCGGGAGGGCAGCTGGCTGTCCATGCAGCGTTCTCCTACACCTCAGATACTGCTTCCCCACTGTGATTTATTTGACAATTCAATCCTATTGCTTTCTATCCTCCAGAAAGTTCTCAAAATCCCCTCTGATGTCCCCACCTGCTGCACCCTGTGCCACTGTGGACTTCTCCCCTTTTGTACATCTTTCTGCAATTTCAACAGGTCTCTGAGTGGGAGGGGAGGAGATATGTGGGCCCACTTCACTCTGTCAACTAGAGACCCAGAGTGGTACTGGTAAACACTTTAAACGTTGTCTGGGAAGCAAAAAAATTATATCTTGTCTTTGACTTGCCTTTCTATAAATTTTAGTGAGGCTGAGCACCTCATATTTGGTTGGCCGTCTAAATTTCTTCTCCTGCAGACTGGATAGCCTGTTTATGAGACAAATGGTCCTAGATGTCATTCAAATCCAGCAGATGTTTGACTTCAGCTCCTTGCCCAGAACATTTTAGGTTGCAAAGACATACCACTTGTGAGCTCTCAATCCTCGTGAGTAGTAATTCATAATTCTTTATGAATTATTAATCCACATGGTGAAAATAGAGCTGTCAGTTTAAAAAGGTTGCTGTTCTCCTTTCTCCAACTTTTCCTCAGACTTCTCCTTCCTTACTTTGTTGAGAGATTAAGGGCAGAGAGGAAAGGATGTACCACACCACGGTATTCTTTCCTGAAGTCAGCTTTCCCTCTTGCCACCTACTTGAATTCTGACTCCCACACATTCCTCTGCTCTCAGACTTGTCCCATGTGGGACTTATGGTTGGAGCCACCTGTGCTTGCCCATAAAAGTCCTTTGGTACATGCCAGGCTGACACCCATCCCCAGACCCTGCTCCCCAGCAGGACATAAATGTGAGACAACAGGCCCTGTGATTGGCACCATTTTGTGCAGTGGTGGTCACAGTGACAGGCACCCACACCCATTTTGTTAACAACATAGGGCCCCCACCTTGGTTTTTATAAACTGAACTCCCCTTATTCCTTTGCAGCTCAGAATGATGCTCATGGTAGCTTATTTCAATAACGTGAGCCCTCTTTGGACAAAGCTCTTTATTTGGGGAAATTCATCAAATCATTTCTGAAAATTAATGCTTGGGGAAAAAAGTCATGATAATGCTGAGAAAACTTGAAGTCATGTGTGTGCATTTCAGGAGTTCTATTTTAAGTAAAACAAGGCATTTTAATCTACTCACTCAGCAAACTGGGAAGAGCTGGGGAATTCAGGGCCCACGTCCTCCCTCTCAGCCTGGCTGGAGCCACACGGGACAAGAGTCTATTTGTGGCAGAAACTGTGTGCAGCAGGTTCTTCAGATTGACTCTTCTCCCTCTTACCCAATGGATGCACAAGCTTCTGAATTCAGGAGGGAGAAAGAGGAGCAGGAGAGAGTGGCAGTGGCCCTTCATGAGAAGGAGGGGTGCCTTCCCTCAAAACCTCTCAAAACCACAATTTTGTCTTAAACAATCACGTCACAGGAAGAAATGCTGCCTATGGAGACTCAAAGAATGGGGACCCAAACAGGAAAATCCCAATGAGACCATGGATCCCAGGAGGGGATCCTCTTTTGCAATCCCCAAAGGCAAAGAACTTTGCACACAGTAGGCATTTGTATTAGTTTGCTAGGGCTGCCATAATTGAATACCATAGACTGGGTGGCTTAAACCACAGACATTTATTTTCTCACAGTTCTGGAGGCTGGAAGTCTGTGATCAAGGTGCCACCAGGGTTGGTTTCTGGTGAGGCCTCTCTTCCTGCCTTGTAGACAGCCACCTTCTTGGTGTGTCCTCACATGACTTTTTCTCACATGACTTTTTCTCTGTGTGTACCCAGAAAGAGAGAGAGAGAGAGATCTATAGTGTCTCTTCTTCTTATCACCAGTCCTATCAGATTAGGGCCTCATCCTTATGACCTCATTTAACCTTTATTACCTCCTTAAAGGCCCTATCTCCAAATCCAGTCATATTGGGAGTTATGGCTTCTACATATGAATTTGGGAGTGACACAATTCAGTCCATAACAGTATGGAATAAACACCTATGTTTAATTAATTCATGAATGCTCTGACTGCTTTTCTGCATATGGGGGGCCCTAATTTTTAAGCCACACCAGGCTGTAAGGAGAGAGAACTCCTCCTTGTTCACATCCTTCTTGTTCTTCCTCAAGGTGGATGTCATTGCTAATATGATTGCACTACCAAGGCCGTCAAAGGATGCAGTTTTTACAATGTCCCTTTGAGGAGGCAGGAACTTGTTCATCTATCACTCAGCAAACATCCACATGTCCATGACCAGCCAACCCATCTACACTCCACCCCTACATTGGGGCCTTGCTCATTCTCTCTGTCTCTGTCTCTGCCACTACTTGGTATGATCTGAAAGTCTGTGTCCTCCTCCAAATTCATATGTTGAAACTTCATTCCCAGTGGGATAGTATTCAGAGGTAGTGCCTTTGGAGGGTGATTAGGTCATGAGGGCAGAACCTTCATGAATGGATTAGAGCCCTTCTATAAAAGAGGTCCCAGAGAGCTGCCTTGCCAGTCTACTATGTGAGGACACAGCAAGAAGGCACCATTTATGAACCAGGAAGCAGACCCTCACCAGACACTGAATCTGCTGGTGCTTTGATCTTCAACTTGTCCATTTCCAGAACTGTTAGCAACAAATTTCTGTCTTTAAAAAGCAACCTAATTTAAGGTATTTTTGTTACAGCAGCCCAAATGGACTAAAATGCTCTCTCTCTCTGGCCCAAGAGGTGATGAGAGCCTAAGATATGTATTCAATTTTAGGGGTAGACAGTGGGCCCCACTTCAGTTTCTAGCCTTAACTGTGTGCTCTAATTCAGCTTCCCCAGGTCTCTGCTCTGGGGGGTGGACAGCGGGGGCAGGAAGGGAAGTGGAGTAGGCATCGTGCACGGCCCACAGAAGGTAGCAGCACTTTGTTCTCCACTTGCTATCCTCTCTCTCTCTCTCTCTCTTTACAGAGAAGAGGCACCAACAGGAGAAGATGGACATTCCCAGGGCCTCTGGCAAAATGTCATTAAAATCTAATCTACATCTTTAATGAAGACTATGAGTTTATTGTTCCAAAAGTCTGCATGTTCCACCCAATAAAGAGTCATATAAACATAACGAAGTTCTGGCTTCAAGCTATAAATGTGTTTGCTCAGTCCTTGAGAGCATGATTGGCTGACTGATTGTACTAGAATTACACAAAAGCAATCCTCCCTGAGCATATGGGACCTAAAGTGATTTCTCAAGATGCTCATTTTCTTTCATGAGTAGTCTCAAGTCATTGAAGTGTTGTATTCAGAGCTGTCCCGGTATTCTCCCAACTTCCTGGGACATCACAGCTCAATATCCTTCTTTTTTCACTGTCCAGGGGCCTACCATACTCATTTCCTCTCTAACTGTTTCAACTCTCAAAAATATTCCTAACACATTTACAGTTTGCAAAGTATTTTCACATGTCATCATTTAATGCTCACAAGTACTCTGTGAGGTGACAGTGACTCAGTCATTCATTCATTCAGCAAGCACTGATCGAGGGCTAGGTACCACGCTGGGCCCTGGGGAGACAGAGCTGGCCAGGGTGTGCTGCCCACGCCTGAGGCGCTCACAGACCACTGACAGAAGCAGACAATGTCCAGGCCTCAGTGCCATGGTGCATGTTCAGAGAGCACAGAGGCCGCCCACTCTGGCTCAGGAGGACCAAGGAGTTTTCCTGAGGAAGACTATGGATCTTGCTCCTGGTGAGAGAGTCAGAGCTGAACAGACAAAGAAGGGGACTGAAGGAATGCCAGGCAAGGCAGCAGGACCTTCAAGTTATAAAAGAGAAAGTGGGGCCCATGCACAGTGCTCTGAGTAGTTGAGCGTGGCTTGAGGTAGTGTGAAGTGCAGGAGGGGAGGTGGACAGGAGATGAGTCCAGAGAGGACCTTGGGGGCCAGATCACAGGTGAGGACATTTCAGAACACGTTAAGGAGTTTAGATTTTTACCCTAAGGGAATTAAATAGGTAATCACTAAAGGTTTTAAGTAAGAGAGGTGCATGGATGAGACGTGCAGTTTAGGAAGAGTAATCAGGCAGTGGGGACGCTGGGCTAAGGGGTGAGACAGGAAGATACAGAGTGATCCAGGAGAGAGAAGAGGAGATGTCAGTTCGGAGCCATGGCACTGGGGACGGGGAGCGGGGATGGGTGCATGCGGTGTTTAAGAGGACTGTACAGGACCTATGGCTGGATGAATGTGGGAGGTGTGGGGGAAGCTAGGGCAGACATTCAGATTTCTATCTGGGCCCATGGGTAGATGATGGTGGCATTCACTTAAGCGGGATGAGGAAGAGGAAGCAACAGGTTTGGGAAGAAAAGTGAACAGGTTGATTGGGCATGCTGAGTTCTAGGGGCCTGCAAATCCCAACAGAGATGTTTGGGGAAGTTTAGGTTCAGGGCTCTGGAACTCAAGGGAGAGGTCTGATTTGGCAATATGGATTTAGGAGAATCTGGCATATTGGCTGTAGTTGGTGTCACAGAAGTGTGTGAGGTCACCCGGCGCAGGATGCAAAAGCCTGATGTCACTTGACAGATGAGGAAACTGAGTCTGGCCCAAGATCTCACAGCTGGTCCATGTTAGAGCTGGGCTGGAGCCAGGTGTTCTGACTCCAAGCCCAGTGCTCTCCCTCCCACTCCAAAGTCTCTGCCGGGCTTCCTGGAAGTGAGCCTGGGCCATGCCTAGGGCCAACAGGTTTTATCTCTGTGGTTTCCTTGTTTTATCTACAGGAAGCAGCCCTTGAGCATCAGCTGCAGGTAAGTAGAAGCCTTTGCCATGTTGCTGTTAGGAGGCTGGGGTGGGGTGAGGGAGAGTAGTCCAAATACCCACCCAGGAAATACCCTTGGATGGGATAAGGCAGAAAACACATGCTCTCACCACCATGTTCACATTTTCATTTGATCCCTACATTTGCCCTTCCAAGGCTGCTCACTGCCCTGCCTCCCTCCCTAGATTCCGCCCACATCAGGTCCTTTGCCTTACCTCCTCTATCAATTAGAATCTGTCTGTCAGGGTCCCATCGTTTCTCCACTCCAGAATCTGAGTTCTCTGCTAGACCATGTGATAAAGCAAGCCCTGCTAAAATGGGTACCAACAGGTTAGTGAGAAATCCATCCCATGGAGCCCACTCCTTTTAGCCAGAATTCCTGGAGACTCATAAATAGCATTGCTAAAAGCAAGAATTTCAAGCAACTGGGCAGATTATTGAGGACAGGATAGGAGTATAAGCAGGAGGGGAATCGAAAGAGGAAGTTGGGGGCCAGATCACCGAGGGTGTATTTCATATTTCGTGAATGTGTTTGGATTTCAGTTCATTCAACGTGGTGAGTCAGGGACCTGCTGGTCCACAAGCACTCCCCCATCATGACAGCTGACATTCTATTTCAACACCTGGCAAAACAATAGGTGTGGCCTTGGCTGTACACACCCACCCCACAGGCATCTCTTGCCTCCTGGTCTGCAATACAATAGGAACAGAGTCAGGGTGATTTTCAAATCAAGGCCACAGGTCCTAAATGTTTTTTTCTCAAGCTCTATGAGTGAGCTCATTGGAAGAACCAGTGCCAGGCCAGGCTGGAAACCCACTCAGAAAGTGTTTACTAAAGGGTGTGTCGAGAAGTAATCCTTTGGGTAAGGGAGGGTTTTTCTCCCTTGGCAAAATAGGATTTGCTGTTTTCAAGTTAATAAGAAGAGGAGAAAAAACAAAAAAATAACAACTGAAAGATCTTTTAAAGGAAGTACAAACTTGGACAGACTAAGGAACATTTACAAAACAGCCCATCCTGCTGTCTGGTTCCAGCCTTGCAAGACTCAAGCCACGGTGACCTCAGGGTCATCAAAAGAAGAAACCAGCTGGGGTTGGGGCTTGGGGAGGAGGAGTGGTGTCCAGCACATGATGCGCAGGGCAGCAGTTTATCTCAAGGGCTTAAGATTCTGCAGCAGGCCCCAGGGCACACCGCCTTCCTGCCAGAGTAGAAATCGGGCCACCCAGCGGCTCTGCAGTAACTCTGGGGAGGATGGCCAGGTGGCAGGAGGTGGGGCGAGCCCAGCCCTCCTCCCAGCTACAGACAGGAAATGCCAAACCATGGGGGATTGAGCATAATGGAGTTCATGAAATCACACGCTCTTCAGCTGGAATGAAATTATAAGGTTGTCCAGTCTCACTCCCACCAGTCAGTGTCTGAATTCCCTCAACAACATTCTCACTGAGTGGTCATTGTTAGGTTGAGCCGAGAGGAAACACACAAGCCTGGGGGCGTGGTAAAATGCCCTTTATTTTGAGCACCTGGGTGCAGGTGGGTGGAGCCGAAAAAGTTCACCCAGAGGAGGGGAAGGTGGTGAATTTTATAGAAAGTTTGGGGAGGGGGAGTTCCATCAGTTTCTGCCGGCTTCATCCCAGCCTTTGTAATTCAGAGTTATCTTTACAACCTCTGGAGATTCCTCTGGAGCCTGCAGCCTATGGGAGTCCTTATGTGACCTCATCTACCGCATGCATTCCGGGGCAGACCCAACAGTCATTAAGCCAGGGCTTGAATAGCCCCCATGACAGAAACTCTTATCCTTCAAGGAAGCCCATTTTGTCTTTGGACAGTTCTGACTGGAGGGGAGGTCTTACTAACACTGAGTCCAAATGCCTTCTTACTTCAACTGCCTGGTGGGAGATGGTCCTCTGCAGGCACATGGGGTACATTTCTGTCTGTTTCAAGTGGCAGGTGTTTGTGTGAACACCTGGGTCTGCCACAATACAGGTCAGACTGGCCACCCTGTACCTCCAAGCACAAGTGACAGGGGCATGTTGAACTGCATGTCACAGAACAGGGAGGGATCTGCTTTGTTCACCTCTGAGTCTTCGGCACTTGCCCAGTGACTGACACTAGATATACTTGATAAATATTTCCTAAGAAATGAATTAATAAGCCTAACATCTTGGCATTTATTCCATCAGAAAACATAAATGATATTAATGTAGAGGCTCCAGATGGATTTGAAATACTTAAATATGATTATAAAGGACATTCAAGACACCCTTCAGCAAAGTCATTCTAACCCCACCCTTAACCCAGTGCACTCAGCCCAGGGTAGGTACCAAATTTTGTGCTATGCTTTTGCAATGGATCTCTACTTGAAGAGATATTTTATCTCCTTTACCATATGGAAAATTCCTCCAGAAGTTCCCAAAAAAGTCATTTTGGTTTATTGTATAACTCCTAAACTCTCAGGACAGTGCTAGGTAGACATTGAGTAGTAAAAATGTTCCAAACTGGTCTATGTTAGGCACTCACAAATATTTGTTGAATGAATCAATGGCAGACGAAGAGGCTTTATTTTTTTAATATATTTTAAACTATACAAACTTTACTGTTGTTTTGTAAAAGTATAGAAGTTGGATTACTCAAATTTTACTTCTTATAAACATAAATATTCATATATACACATACATTCCTTTCCCTCTCTTAACTTTGAATAATTCTTGGAGTGTTTTGACCTTACCCAAGGTTATTTTTCAAAAATAAAAATTTCTACTATTTCATTGAAAACTCACCTACAACATTTTTGCCTCCTCCCCCCTTATCACAGACTCTGGGTCTTATCTGTAGATCAGATAATAATAATGGAAATTAATAATTAATAATGTATATACTCTGAACTCTAAAATAAGCACTAAAATAACACTATAAGGAATTCTAGGTGTAGGGGTGAGGGGAAACATCCCCCTTCCCCTGAAAGTTCAGTAAAAGATCAACTCACAATAAGACAGATTAATAAGAGAAAGAGGTTTATTTACTGTGCACAGGGAGAATCACAGAGTGATTGCCCAATATCCCAGTGGGGCCCAGAAAGTTATATACACTCCTTTTAGAGGGGAGGGGAGATGAGGAATATAGGTAATTCTGTTTAGGGGCAATAAATGGTTGCTAGGGAGGACGAATGGATGGAGGAAAAGATTGACTTGTAAATGATTCTCTTTGCAAATTAAATTAACCTGCGAGACAGTTGTTATGTTTAAAATGATTTGGGCCAAGTGTCATTGCATTCTTGGTCTTCTTTCCTGCAATATATTGAGATAACAGGGAGGGGAAGGGAAGTCAATTGTTCTTTTTTTGATGGATCCATCTAGTTTATGCAGATAGAGAGAAAGCCCCTTCCAAGGCCTCTTGATCTCTAAGGGCCTTTAATTCAAAATACTCTTTATACCAAGGAGTATAAAGAGTATTTAAACTCTTTGGGGTGAAATTTCCTGAGCTCCTTCATAGGTAATAAGCCAGGAGAGGAGATAAAATAGAATAATTTTTTTATATACAAAAAGAAGGCAGAAAAAGAGGGAAAATACAACAAAGGACAGATGGGACATAGAAAACAAACAACAAGATAGTAGATTTAAGCTCAACCATCCCAATAATCACATCAAATGTAAACATCCCAATTAAAAGGCAGAGATTGGATTAAAAAAAATAAAAAGCAAGACAACTAAATACTGCCTATAAGAAACCCACTTTAAGTAAAAAGACAAAAATGAAGAGCAAAAGGATACAAACAGTAATCTAAAGAAAGCTGGAGTGTCTATATTAACATTGGGAAAAGCACCTTTCAGAGCAAAGGATGTAACTAGGTATAAAGAGAGTCATTTAATAATAGTAATAAAGGTGTTGAATTATCAAGAGGACATAGGAATCATAAATGTTTATATCTCTAGTAACTGACCTTCAAAATACATGAAATAAACATGGATAAAATTGCAAGGAGAAATTGACAAATCCACAATTATAATCAATTATTTCAACAGTCCCCTCTCAATAGTTGATAGATGTATAAAGAAAATCAGTAAAGATACTAATAACTTGAATGACATTATCAACCAACTTGACCTAACTGACTTTTAGAGAACATTTCACCAAAAAGACAAAAACCAAAAAAAAAACTTAGCAGAATACACATTCATTTCAAGTGCATATAGAACATTTTGGGCTACAAAACAAGTCTCAATACATTTAAAAGAATTCAGGTCATACAAAGTATGTTCTTTGACCAATATGGAATTAAATTAGAAATAAATAACAGAAAGATATCTGGAAAATCTCCAAATACTTGGAAACTACATTTCACACTTATAAATAATCCATAGGTTAAAAACAAAATCACCAGGGAAATTAGAATGTATCTTGAAATAAATAAAAATGAAAATACAACATATCAAAATTTGTGGGATACAGCTCAAGCAGTACATAGAAGGAAATTTATAACACCAAATGCTCATATTAGAAAAGAAATGTTTCAAGTCAGTAACTTCAGCTTTGATTTTAAGAAACTAGAGGCCAGTCATGGTGGCTCACGCCTGTAATCCCAGCACTTTGGGAGGCTGAGGTGGGAGGATTGCTTGAGGCCAGGAGTTCCAGACCAGCCTGGGTAACAGAGTAAAACTCCATATCTACAAAAAATTTTTAAAACTTTTAAAAAAGAAACTACAATAAGAAGAGAAAATTAAGAGCAGCATAAGCAGAAGAAATGAAATAAAGATTAAATTAAAAAATCAATGAAAATAGGGTTGGGGAAAAAGGTGCTAACATACGTAACTTTGAAAATGAGTGGAGTCTATAAGATTTAAGGCAAAAGGAATGGCACATAAGCACTGTCCTCAGGTTGATAAAGCTGTTTTGCATGGGATACAGGTTAACAATTCTGATATCATTACACATGTACACTGGAATTGAACAATCGAGTAAATGGATGGTGAATGGTGAAAGCCAAGCTTCTCTTTGAGAGGGTGGAAAGTCAAAGATAAGCACGGGAACAGTCTAGAGTGGTCCATGCCGTAAAAGAGTTGGAGACATCAGCGTACACCCATGTTTTGTTTACTATAGATGCAAATAGTTACATATAGAAATGTTTATAGATATGTGTACACAAATGAGTTAGTATATACACATACATATTCCCTTGATTTGTCAGCTGAGAGGGCCTAGAAGAAAAGTCACCTCTGTAGAAACAAACACTCATAGCACCCAGATCTTGGTTTCTAATACCATTCTCTGATAAAAAAAGAAACCAGGGCTCCTTGAAAAAAAATTGCTGCTTCTATGACTTAGGGGGAAATAAACAAGATGAGCCTCGAGCATCTTGCAGTGACAGGAAGTGAATCCTCAAAAAAAAAAAAAAACGTACATTAAGGGGGTATGTTAAAGGGACATAAGCGCCAACTAACACTGCTCCCAATGGCCAAAGCTGGAACAATTTGGATGACAAAATAAACAAGATAGCATTGGATTATAAACCAAAGTACAAAATAAATATGGAAGAGTGCATATTGACATAAGTAAATGATTGAATAAATTGAACAAGAGGAAAATCTCCCATGCAGAAGAATTCTAAATAATTTATGTAGATACTCTGCTCTCAAGGAGGTGGAGCATGTCTCCTGGCTCCTTAAGGGTGGGATGCACATAGTAACTTCCTTCCAAAGAGTACAGTATTAAAGGGGGGGGTAACATTACAGTGGAGAAACATGACCAAAAACTGGAGCTGATCATGATCCCAAAAGATACAATCCCAAAAGCCATAATCCCAAATGTTGAAATCCCAAAAGATCAAAATCCTAAGAATATAATTCTGGAAAAATTTATTTTAAAAATTCTTCTAAAAATATTTATTCATATTTTTAATGGGGGATTTATTTGAGAAACATAAAAACACAACTGCACACTTCATAGGCCACTTTGAACAATAAAATAGGAAATAATAACATACATATTTTGTAAGCATAAACACTCAGGTATACCAATGACAGTTGCATGAGTGTAAGAGTTATGAGTAAACAACCTGTATTCATAACAAAATAGATTAAAAAGCAAAATGTATAAACGCATACCACTGTGGTGGGTAATTGTGTGCATCAGGTTTATAACTTCAGTCATCTGAAATACTGTGACAGACAACCTAAGTTTTTGATGAGATAGATCAAAAATCACAATGGGTCACCACCACATAGGCAGTTGTCCAAAGAGCTGAGAACTCAAAAAATTTTATCTTTCAGAAATGCAGATGTACAAAGAGGACATCTCCATCATTTATTGAGAAAGTTTCAATGTTTTTACAAACAAGCACAATGCTTACTTTCAGAGTTACCATTATGATACTACACTTTTGTGGAGTACAATTTGCAAAAAATGCATAAAACAAGTTAGAACTCTCAAAGTCTTTACATAATTTATACCTCCAATATTAGAAATGATGCAAAGATGAAATACATAGCATAGCAAACTGTAAAAAATAATGCTGACAATTTAAAATAGTGGGGAAAAAAACTAAGAAAAAAAAGAAAAGGAAAACTCAACACATGAAAAAACATATTACAGGGATATACTATGAGCAATTGCACGGAGGTAGTCCATAAGAGCTGGCCAACTTTCACGATCATTAACTATTTTTTGAAGTCCTGCATTGTAATAAATAGCTACCTTTTATCTTTTAGGGTGTGGGCTCTAAGAGAATACGTTCATATTCATTTTCAATGTGGTACTGCTTTTTCAAAATTCTCCTATGATTCTATTTATACAAACTTAAGCATTCTGTATTAAATTTTTCCATCTTCTGTACTATGCTTTTATGTTGTTTTGGGTATGTGGAAATCCATTCTGCATGCACTCATATAATATAAAGACCACAAATTTGGCAGAAACATTACTGGTGATAGAACAGCAAAACTGTTGCGTTAAGTGTCTTCTTATTCTACCATGCATGTAATTATTTTTGAACCAGTCAGAAACTTTGCTGGCTTCTTCAATCAAATGTGGGCTTAATTCATCAAAAGCTCCTAGAATTTCATCAGCTGGAAGGAATGCCAATGCAGACAAATGATGCATTTTTAAACTAAAGTTTTCGGTGTGTCTGTATTGCATCGTGTGGCCAATCCACTTATTTGAATTTTCTGCCAAATGCAAATAAAGACAGTAAGAAGGCAATAGTTCCACTTAACATGATGCAACTAACATGATGAGACTATCCTGCATACAACCAAAAATGCATTAATTTCTTCCCCAGAATTTGGATTTCAGGATTTCAATGCTCAGGATTTTGTCTTTAGGGATAATGATCCAAATCTGACAAATACTACTTCAGCCAGGTGATCAAGAATCACATCAACAGTGATAAATCATGTTGATAGTATGTACTCTTGATATGATGTAATGAAAACAGCTCTTCCTCCTCAAACCCCATAATCACAGTCTAATCATGAGAAAAACATTAGACAAATCCCAGTTGTGAGACACTCTACAAAATACTTGGCCAGTACTCCTCAAAGTTGCCATAGACATCAAAACCAAGAAAAGTCTGAAAAACTGTCACAGGTAAGAGAAAGAAGCCTAGGGAGCTATGAAAACTACATGTAATTTCGGATCCTGGAGGTGATCCTGAAACAGAAAAACAACGAACGTTAGGTAAAAACTAAGGAAATCTGAATAAAGTATAGACTTGTCAACGGAAAAGAAGCCAAGATTTTTTAAAGAAAAATAATTTAAAGAGGTTTATTCTGAGCCAAATTTGAGGACCATGACCCGGAGCCACACCCAGGAAGCCTTGAGCAAGTGGACTCACTGTGCTTGAGTTACAGTTTGGTTTCATACATTTCAGGGAGACAGGGATTACAGGTAAAGTCAAATCAATACATGGAAGACATACATTGGTTTGGCCCAAAAAGGTGGACCGTCTCAAAGTGGGGGCTTACAGGTTATAGGTGGGTTTAAAGATTCCTTGACTTGTAATTGGTTAAAAAATGAAGCTTTGCTTAAAGGATTGGAATGTTTTTAGATAAGGAAGAGATAAGCCTTTGTTGTGCAAATTGAGGGCCTGCAGGTTTGTCTTGCATAGCCTTAGGCCTGTTAATGAGTCACAAAGGACATCTCCAAGAACGGAGGGGGCGTGATGAGGCATGGCTGACCTCCCTACTCCTGGCAGGTAATTCAGTTTTAGTGTATCTCCTTGGCCAGGAGGTGGTCTATTCAGTCAGCTGGTGGGGGAGAAGCCTTAAGATTTTATTTTAGTTCAACAAAAAAAAACCTATTGTATTTATGTACAATGAGGACATTGATATTAAAATTTTAAAACAGTATCATTTACTATAACATCAAAAACTGTTAAATACTTTGAGATCAATCTGACAAAAGCTAGACCAGACTTGTACACGGAAAACTACAAAACATTGCTTAGAAAAATTAAAAAAGACTTAAATAAAGAGAGAGATAAACCATGTTTACATATCAGAAGTCTTAATAGTGTTGAGATGTCAGTTTTCCCCCAAATGATCTATAGATTCAATACAATTCCAGTCCAAATTCCAGTAGGCACTCATTAGAATTGACAGACTGATTATAAAATTCATATGAAAATGTGAAGGACCTAAATAAACCAAAACAAAACTCAACTCTGAAAAAGAAAAAGCTGGAGAACTTACACTACCTGACTTCAATATGTATAACAAAACTGCAGCAACCAAGACAGTGTGGTATTAGAGTAAAGTTAGACAAATAGATTGAGGAAACAGAATAGAAAATCCAGAAATAGTCAAATGATTTTCAACAAACGTGTTGGCAATGATATAAAGGAACTACAACTCTCCATACACTGCTGGTGGGAATATAAAATGGTATAATCATGTTGTAAAACAGTTTGGAAATTTCTTATAAAGTTAAACATATTTCTGCCATATTCTCCAACTATTTCCTCCCAAGGTATTTACCCAAGATAAATGAAAGCATGTGTTCATAAAAGACTTGTTCACAAACATACATAACAGCCTACTTGTAATAGCCAAAACCCAGTGTGAACTAAAACTAAATAAAAGGCTTCCCCCCTACTGGCTGACTGAATGGACCCCCTCCTGGCTGAAGGGATATCCTAAAACTAAATTGCCAGCAGGAGGGAGGTCCGACATGCCTCACCAAACCCCCCTCCCTTCTTGGAGATATCATTTGTAACTCATTAACAGGTTATACAAGACAAACCTGAAGATCCTTAATTTACACAACAAAGGCTTATCTCTTCCTTATCTAAAAACATTCCAAGCCTTTAGAAAAAGCTTCATTTTTTAACCAATTACAAGTCAAGGAATCTTTAAACCCACCTATAACCTGTAAGCCCCCACTTTGAGACGGTCCACCTTTTTGGGCCAAACCAATGTATGCCTTCCATGTATTGATTTATGACTTTACCTGTAATCCCTGTCTCCCTGAAATGTATAAAACCAAACTTTAAGCCAACCACAGTGAGTCCACTTGCTCAAGTCTTCCTGGGTGTGGCTCCGGGTCATGGTCCCCAAATTTGGTTCAGAATAAACCTCTTTAAATTATTTTACAGAGTTTGGCTTCTTTTCCATCAAAACCAGAGATAATCCAAATGTCCATCAGCAGGTGAATGGATAAATGTATCACGATGTGTTCATACAATGAAATACTGCTCAGCAATAAAAAGGAATGAACTGTTGATAAAACCAACAACACATGGATTTCAAAGTCATTATGCCAAGTGAAAGAAACTACACAAAAAAAGAACTAGAATTTGTATAAAATTCTTGAAAATGCAACTAATCTATGGTAACTGGAAGCAGATCAGTGGTCACCTGGGGATGGAAGGGCAGGAGGGAGGGACTACAAAGTAACTTGAGGAAAGTTTGAGGGGGGATGGATATGTTCCTTATCTTGATTTTGGTGATAGTTTCACAGGCATATGCATACGTTAAAACCTACCAAATTGTATACTTTAAATACATATAGTTTATTATGTCAATTATACTTCAATAAAGCTTTTTTAAAAAATACATACAGAATCCCAAGGCCCAGAATCAGAATATTCAGGGGTGAGACGCAGGAATCTAACCTATAACCTGAATTTGAGACCACTGAGGTTGGCTATCATAGGAGATAAGCTAAAAGAATCAGAGGGAATAGGATGGGACATAACATAGTGAGATGCCATTGTACGGACCTTGAAGTTCTAGACACAAAACTCTGTGACTTGCAATACAAACACATATGCTTTCTGAGAAAGGAAGTAACAGAATCAAAACAAAGCTGCTCCAACTTGACAGCTGAAGAAGGCTCAGAAGTGGCGGTTCCTTTGTGTTCACAGAACGGTAATGACTGTGTAAAGGAAAAACAAAAATCTCAGGACCCCCCCCTAAAATTTATTATGCCAAAAGGGAGAGCTGAGCCTGAGAACTGAGTGATACAAACACTGCCATCCTCTCCCCAGTGAGGTACAGGGGTCCTCTTTTAAGAAATAAAGGGGCTTAGAAAATGGCTAAACAGGATTTTTCTCTTTGGACTGGGTATGGGAGGGAGAAAGGAAGCCTGGCTGGCAAGGTGGTCTTGTTATGCAGATAAACCTAATGATAACAGCCCCCGGGGACATGTTTTTATCCAGACTTTAAAGGTGCCATAGTCTCTGCAGACCTGTCCCAGATCAAATAGGCAAGGCCTGGCTGCATTTAAGAGAGATTCTCTACAAATGCAAATAACTCCCCTAGCCTCCCCACCTAGACAACCTTACAGCATATTCCTGTTTGCCACAGCCATCTCAAACTATGACAAAGGCCTGTATTTGGAGTTAAAATATTTCTTTTTTCCTTCAGCCCTAAAAAAAATAACATTCAAGATATACAGCCCCTATAATATGAGGGCATATCACTTATAACCTTAGGACTGTAGCCTGAATGAACTCTTAAACGTCAATTACAAGTTTATCTCCACAGATGCAAATCAAGAGATATGACCAGTCTTCTACCTGCCCAGAGAAGATTCACAACATTGACTACTTCCTGTACCCTCCTTTTTGCATATTCATCTTATCTCATGTAGATTTACTGGACACCAAATAGAACTTCACAAGAATACCATCAATTGCCTCACTCCTCACCCCTCCCTTTTCCCTGTGCACCTCTTTTTTCCTTTAAATGCAAAATCTTCAACCTCTTCTAGGGAGAGCCCAGTCCACAACAGATACTTTGTCAGCTGTGTTTTTCCCGGGCACATCCTGAAAATTGTGGCTTAATAAACCTCAATTGAATAGGACTGTCTCAAACTGGAAGAGTCACTGAAAGATCAACTCACAATAAGGCGGATTAATAAGAGAAACAGGTTTATTTACCATGTGCATGGGGGAGAATCACAGAGTGATTACCCAATATCTCAGTGGGGTCCAGAAATTTATACGCCCTCCTTTTAGAGGGAGGGGGAGATGAGGAATATGGATAATTCTGTTTAGGGGCAATCAGTGGTTACCAGGAGGATGAATAGATACTGGGGAATGAATGATGGAGGAAAGTTGACTTGTAAATGATTTCTTGCAAATTAATTACCTGAGAGACAGTATATGTTAAAGATTGGACAGTCTGGTTGCATTCTGGTCTTCTTTCGCATAAGAGAATAACAGGAGGGGAAGGAAGTCAATGTCTTTTGATGGGTCCATCTGTTTATGCAGATAGAGGGAAAGCCCCTTCCAAGCCTGTGATTCTAAGGGCCTTATTCAACCTCTTATACCAAGGAGTGGTATGCTCTTTGGGGTGAAATTTCCTGAGCTCCTTCACTGGTCAATTTTTTCTCTTCTGGCCATGTCAATAGATAATTTAATTGCATCATATGATTCTACAGTTCTGGATGGTGGCTTTTCTAAATGATTTTGTGCTAGTTCTTTATGTTTATTAATGTATTCCTGGTCTCCACATTTCAAATATTCTGCCACATATTTAGGAAAGTTAGAGTTTTTAGCCTGCTGTGGTTTTTAAAAGGATCGCAGTTAAGTGCCTTTACGAGGTGACTATCCGGGCCTCGACACTGTCCTCTGAGAACCACTCGCCCTGTTCACAGCAGTGCTTGAAACTACATTCAGCACCTACACTTGAGTTATATGATCTTGTTTGCTGAGATGGGCCAGATTCTCTTCCCCAGGAATTTAGAATTGGGGTACAGAGACATGCTCTGGCTGTCTTTTGACCCCTTGATCGGCACACAGGCCATTTGGGTGCTGTTGGGCAGCTGAAACAGCAAAGGTCAGCCCACAGGGAGAGAAGGCAGCCAATTCAGGGAGAGGCAGAGCAGGGAACAAATGGCACTCTCAGAACTCCTGATGAATCTCAGTCACTTTCTGTCTTGAGTGGCCTGAGACGCTCTAATACCTGCCAATACATCCTTTTTTTCGCCAAAGCTGTTTTGAAGTGGTGTTCTGTTACGAGCCACCTCAAGACATTTGGTTTTGATAGTTGTACAACCAGAAACCCACTCATACCTGCTATTTTCAATATGCTTATTTTAAATTCACAAAGGAATTTCATGTAGCCATTTCCAATGACGAATCCACATCAATTGCTTTTGCTTTTTCTTCAAGTAACAGCGATGCTGTCTTTTCTGGTCAAAGAGGAAACCACTGACCAAGGACGGGCTGAGCTGGGTTTCCAGTAAGAGGGAGGAAAGGAGGTGTCTCTTCCTATCTCAAGGCCGTGAGATAGGCCTTGGGAACAAAACCCATCCTGCAAATAAAATGTCTCCAAATTTCCCCATATGGAAATTCTTCCTTATATCTCATCTAAATTCCTGAGAGCTTAACTTGAGCCATTTTCTCAGAAGATCAGAAAACAATTGTTATTGGTCTTGTTCACATACGTACAAGCTATCACTAAGCGCTGTTCAACCTCCTTTTTGTTTGTAGGCTAAATAACCCTATGTCCTTCTTTGCCAAGCGTCATCTTTTTGGCTTGACCCAGATTGTAATCCAGCTTGCTCTTCCTTTCCCTTCTGTCCCCCACCCCCAAATCCCCCCATTAAAGTGAGATGTCCATAGTCTTCTTATCCACCTCCCAAATGTTTCTACAGTCGCTTCTATTCCCTCCCTTCCATTCTCTCCATCACTTCCAAAGTTCAAGCCCTCATCAACTCTTACCTGTGTTTTGTAACTAACACCTCTGCTCTCTCCTGTCTTCCTGCATCCTGTGTAGAACTGCTGACAAAGGCTCTCTCCTTGGCCAATTCATTTTTCTAATGGCCATGATCATACCACGCCCCTACCCAAAAGCTTTCCCTCCTGCATGTAAAATGAAGTCTCAGCTCCATAGTCTTGCACTCATTCCACATCCTCCATTAGCTGGTCCAGCTGATCTCCCACTTGAACCATCTTTGTGCTTCCCATGGTCCTAACAACCATGCTCATGGACAGACTCGGCTCTGTGAACCTGCTTCCATCTGCCTCTACCAACCTTCATTATTCTTCTTTTCTTCCAAAGCTTAGCTCTACGTGCCTTCCTTTGTGGTTCTTCCCAGTCAGAAGAAATTACTCAGTGTTCCCTGGTTACAGGGTATACATTTCTTTTTATAGTTCATAGAACTTTTTAAGGTCTGGTGTGTAGTCGTAGGATATGGGCCTATCCTCCTCACTAGAAAGCAAGCTCTTTGTGGACAAAGCCAGGCCCTACACCTTACCATAACCTCCAGATCCCTATCTTAACGCAGGGCATACAGTACATGATCATAAATGTCGGTTGAATTGGGTTTGAAAAAAATACGTGCCCGCAGGCAAGCAGTTTCCTCTGGTCATGTGACTTCTGTTTCAGAAGATCTATGAGGTCAAATGACTCAGCAAAATTTTGCAGGCCAAATCACAGGAAATGAGAGCTTCAAAAGCAGATTCCATTACCACTGATCTAAAACACATGTGCCTGGAGCCCCATGCCGTAGCTGGGGAGTGTTTCCACAGCACACACCAGGGCTCTGCAGCATGATAGTGTACCACCTGGAGGGGCTGATGGGCCACAGGCTCCCCTGGCATCTGGTGCCCAGTGAGGGTGCTGGCGAGGCCTGCAGGGCTTTGAGCATGCATACAGAGTTGTACTTCCCTTATCCAAAAATTTCAAATGCCTAGATTTTCCAGATAATTGAAACTTACCCCCATAGGCACCCACTTTTTTTTTTTTAAGAGATGGGGTCTCACTCTGTTGCCCAGGCTGGAGTGCAGTGGCTCAGTCATAGCTCACTGCAACCTCAAACTCCTGGGCTCAAGAGACTCCCACCTCAACCTCCCAAGCAGCTAGGACTACAGGTGTGTGTCACCATGCCCAGCTAATTTTTTTATTTTTGTATTTTTGTAGAGACAGGATCTTGCTATGTTGCCCAGGCTGGAGGCACCCAAATTTTTAAAAGTAAAATCTATTTTGATAAGGCAGATTCCAAAAGGAATAACACAATCCCACAATTTCCCACCTTTTCAAGCTATCAGGGATGTTATTTGACTTCTTGATAGATCGGAGCTGATATCAGGTATTAATTGCTGTTTCTCCTACAGGATTGTTTACCCCACTACTGGAGAGGTAAGAAGTCATTATACCTTCAAATAACAATAATTACCACAATAATAATAGCTGACATTTATGAGTACTTTCTATGTGCCCAGCACACCAAGAGGCACTCTATATACATTATTTCATTTTTGCTTCACGATATTCCTAAGAAGTAGATATTATTTTTCCCAGTTTCCAGATGAGAAAACTGAGGTTCAGGGAAGGTTAAGTAACTTGCCCAAGGTTGCACAACAAGTTAAATAATGGAGATAGACCGTCACCTGGACAGTTGGGCTCCAGAGGCCACACTGGCAAGCCCCACACTCTGCTGCCTCCCTAGGTACAAGTTAGCCTCGGATACAGTGATCAACTGATCCCAGAACTTTCCTGGTTTAAGCACTATGAAACCCTTCACAGTCCAGGAAAAACTGAGAAGCCTGGTCACCCTCAAATGAGAGCTAGAAAGCATCTGCCAGAACCCTTGGCTTTTATAGGCCCCACGTTCCTCCTAGCTGTTGAGGGTGGGGAAGGAACCCATTAGCCAAGCAAGTCAAGCTGGTAAGTCCAGGCTTCTCTCTGCAGGGCTAGATAGAGACACAGGGGTTCCCTAAGATAGTTAATAATATAGCTCCCCTTTAAAGCATATTTGTTCAACATTACTGGGGGTGAGAAACTTCTATGTATAAAACCCACTTTCTTCTCTTTACATTCAAAATAAGAAAATGGTTGCATGCACAATTTTCAAAGCCAGACTGTTATGTGAGGCATGTTAAAGAGCTTATCATTTAGAACATAAAAGAGAAAAGAAACCCCTCATTCCCGGGAACAGCATGGCACCATGTAATATTTAGTTTCACATGTCCGCTGACTAAAACGTGACTCTAGTCTCGAGGTATGGGGCAGGTCTCGGCAGTGAGGCTCTGGCTGCAGTTGTGCCCTGCTACTTGCTTGGAAACGTCACAAAAAGGAATGCTTCCTTGAGAAGACTGACAATGGTGAATTTTGCAGCAAGGAACTGCTTACTTCCACAGAAACAGTTGCAGGCAAAAACTTGAGTTAACTGACATCGCTTTTCTAGTTTAGCCAGTGTGGTTTTAGTGCGCTTTCAATGCTAATATCCTAGGCAGTGTCCATACTGCCCCTGGGACTCCTCCTTAGTTTGCCTGGGTCTTCTGGCCTGAGAAATTGGGCGGACTTTGTGGCCAGTCTTTTCCTCCAAGACCTTTTCTAAACTCTTTTGTGGCTGGAGAGGCTGAGGTTAATGGATGTCTGGCCCCCACAGTGCTGTATTTGGAGTGTGTTGCTTCCTCATGGCATTAAGTGCTCCTTTGAGAGTTCAAAGTTAACTTCCAGGCAAAACAAACTGAGTGGCTTTCTGCCTTGCTTCTTGCATCTGCACAAGCCGAGGCATTATCTTGGCAGGAAGACTTAACAGTTTAGGGAAGAAGAGGCAGAGGAAAGCTGATCAGCCTAATGGCAAGATCAGCCCTGCTATCTCCCCCATGCCCTCAGTTTATCTTGGACTCTCCCTGCAGCAGCCTCCAGCAGGGGCGGAACAGAGCCATTCCCCTGGGGGTCCCCTGGAGCCTGCCCATCTCCCAGCCTCCCCCAGAGGGATTCCCCAGTTCCCAGAGCGGCAATGGGCATCTGGTGGGGCAGTCGGATTGCTCTTCAATGAACTAAAAGACTCCTTTGGACACTAGAGACCAAATAGTTTGAGGCTGCCAGAAAAGATGACTAATTTGCTTTTTCTTAACTAAACAACAACAAAAAATGTACTGTGGAAAATTATAAAGGCATTTTTAAAGGACACTGGAGTTCACATTTCTGTTCATTTTATTTTTCATTTTCTTCTTAAATTTAATTTAACTATTTAGGAAATTGCTTATTAAAACTAAAGGTCAAGATCTTTTCCTCCGTCAAAAGCAAAACCAAACTTAGTCTGTTTTCTTTCACAGGAAGTTCATAGCATCTTCCTGGAGGGAACTGGTTACCTTGCTTGAGTGTCTCAGTGCTACTTTGGCTCAATCTCCATAAACAAAACACTGTTATTTAGTTTGTGCTTTTCCCAACTTTCACCCATCTACCCGGTGCATGGGCTTTTGAATCTCCCAGGGAATTTTTGCTAATTGCCACAGACACAGTATTGAAAAGCTATATAGTCAAATGCCATTATACTATGATTGGATTCTAAATGGACTTGTCCATGGCCCAGGGCAAAACGGGAACCCAAAACAGAATCTCTCACTGCAAGAGCTTGATAAAATGTGCAAATCCTGCCTTCCCCAAGAACTTAACATTGGGCACTCCACCTTCTGTTCAATGACCTCAACGCCTAACAAGAAAAACCTGGTCAGGGCATCCAATTTATGGAAATATAGGAAGAAGATGCTGATCAAAGAGGATAGACTCAGAAATGTTAAGCTATTTTCAAAGTCTTAAAATATCATTTCAAACTAATGAGATCAAAACCAACCATAATTTCAAAGTTCACTTGTGTAAAGCGTTAAGCTCCAAAGCATTGATGACATCTTGAAAGTTAAAATATACCAAAGTTATGGCCCCTTGCAAATGGATATATAGAGAAAAAGCTATAAAACCCTTGTTCTTTGGCCCTTTGCATTCAGTTTAAGGCAAATTATATATAGTCGATCCTCATTATTCCCAGATGACATATTTGCAAACTTGCCTGCTAAAATTTATTTGTAACTGCAAAATCAATACTCATGGCCATTTCAAGGTCACTGCAGATATGCACAGAGCAGCAAAAAATTTGAGTTGCCCAACGCACTCGTTCTTGGCTGATCTCAAACAAGACCATGCTCTACCTTCTTGTTTCAGTACTCATCCTGGAAACAAGTATCCTTTTCATGGTCTATTTAGTGGAAGCTTTTTCACATTTTTCTGCTTTTTGTTGGTGATTTTGCTGTTTAAAATGGTCTCCAAAATCTAAAAAAGTTGAACTCATAGAAACAGAGTAGAATGGTGGTTGCCAGGGACAGGGGGATGGGAGAAATGAGCAGATGTTGGTCAAAGGGTTACAAATTTTTAGTTATAAGATGAACAAATTTTGGGGATTTAATGTACAGCATGGATGGTAATGGATGTGTTAATTAATTTTATTGTGGTAGTCATTACAGAATGTATACATATGTCAAATCATCACATTGCATATCTTGAATATATTCAATCTTTGTTTGTCATTAGATATTTTTAAATAAAAAATAAAATAAAATAAAATGGTCCCCAAGTGTAGTGCTAAAGTGCTATATAGTATTCCTAAGCCCAGGAAGGCTGAGATGTGTCTTACGGAGAAAATACATGTTAGATAAGCTTCATTCAGGCACGAGTTATAGTGCTATTGGCTATGAGTTCAATGTTAATGAATCAATAATACATAATAAATAAAGTGTCTTTAAACAGAAACACAAAGTTATATATTGATCAGTTGACAAAAATGTGATCAGAGGTTGGCAGGAATTTAACCCTGTATTTCCCCTGGGAACAATGGTTCAGTATTCACTAATTCAATGTTCACAGAAACTTTATAGTTGAACATATAGAACATAACTACCAGGAATAACAAGAATTGACTATTTCCTCGAGCTTATAATTATCCTTTTAAGGGAATTCAATTTATGCAATGTCTTTGTTGCAAATTTTTGTTCACCCTCACTTATTGAGCACCTATTGTGGGTGGGGGCACCATGATAGCTCCTTAGAAGGACGAGAGATGACCAAAGCTAACGCCTTTGCCCTCCCCATCAAGAGATGGAGTCTGTTTCCCTCTCTTTGACTCATGGCAGAACTTTATGACTGCCTTGATGAATAGAATGTGGCAGAAGTGACAAAGCCTTTCAAGGCTAGCTCATAAAAGTTGATATAGCCTCTACCTGGCTCTCTTTCTGGGGCCACTCACCCTTGGAACCTTGGAACCCAGCCACCACGTTGTGAGGAAGCTAATCCACCATGGGAATGTCATGGATAAGTGTCCACCTTCAGCCAGCAATCAGCACTAACCACTGTACATGTAAGCAAGCAAACTCTCAGGGGACACCAGCCACCTGCCTTGGAGCTGCCTCAGCAGACACTGAGTAAGCAGAGGCAAACTGTTTCCTCAGAGACCTGCCCAAATTGCAGATTTGTGAGCAAAATAAATATTGCTATTTTTCATGCCACTGAGTCAGGGAGTGGTCTGTCATGTAGCAACAGAAACCTGAGATACGGTTCTTACGGTTCTCAGGCTTAAAACCTTTGAGCCAGCCTTGCCAGCTGTCTTCCTCTCATGCCCACTTCAAATCTGTCAGCAAATTCTAACAAAACATGTCTAAAACCTGACCTCTTCTTACCATCCATTGTTGCCACTGGGCCTGGTCTGTCACCACCATTCCTTGTATGCTTTATTGCAACAGCTTCCTAACTAGCCTCCCTGCTTCCACCCTTGTCTAATTCTCAGCATAACATCCAAAACAATCCTGTTAAAATGTAAGTCACATTGTATTAACTTTCTAATCAAAAGCTCAATGGCTTCCCACATCACTGTACAATATGCTCCCACCCCCATAACTTGTCAGTCCTCATTTCCTACTGTTCTCCCCCTCACTCCCTCCCCTATGTCCCACTGGCCTCCTGTCGGCCTCCCTAATGCTCCTGATACACACTGGGTCTGTCTCCACCTCAGGGCCTTTGCACATGGTCCACTCCCTCACCTCCTTCAAGTCTTTACCCAAATGTCACCTTCTATGTGAGGCTGTCCCCAGCCATGCTATCATCCTTCCCTGCACTATTCATAAACATTTGTTGAATAAATGAATGGGATTAAATGCTTTGGTTGAAGTCACATCATGTAGATGGCCATGGGAGAATTGGAACCCAGGCCATTTGCTCTAGTTTTTATACCAAATAATATCCATCAAGATATTTTCAGCTATAGTAACAGAATACTCAGGTAAAACAAGGAAGAAAATGTACTATCTTACAAAACAAAATATCTTGAGGTAGGTGTTTCCAAGGTTGATTATTTCAGTAGCGCAATGATGGTATCAAAGACCTGGGTGTTTTTAATCTTTTCTCTTTGCCATCCGTACTTATTGTAGCACACTGCATTTCTCAAAGATGACCACATCTATATACTTATCTCATAGCACATGCTCTTCACACAATGTGAGTGACAACTGACACACCCCTCACCAAGAGAGGGGCTTCAGTTCTCTCCTCTCAACTCTAGGCCGGGGATTGTGACAGTCCCAATCAATAGAGTGAGGCAGAAAAGACGCTAGTGACTTCTGAGGCTAGGTGACAGAAAGGATACAGCTTCCATCTGGCTAGCTCTCTCTCTTTCAGGATGCTTGCCCTTGGAACTCAGCCACCATGTTGCGAGGAAGCCCAGACATCTGGAGAGGCCAACATGGAGAGAAACTAAGGCCTCCCTTCAGCAGGCAGCACCGATTGCCAGCCATGTGAGTGAACTATCATGAAAGTGGTCCTTCAGGCCCAGTCAAGCCTTCAGGTAGTTATAGCTCCAGCCAACATGTGATTGCAACCTCATGAGAAACCTTCAAGCCAGAACTTCTCTCAAATTCCTGACACATAGAAACCCATATTATTTCCCATATTATTATGGGAAATAATAATTAGTGTTGTTTTAAGCCACTACGTTTTGGAGTAATTTGCCAGGGAGGATAGGATAACTAATACACTTAGCATGTTGTCTTTGGGCTCGTCTCTTCATAGTTAAAGCATGGCAGATACAGCTCCTGATATCACATCAACATTTCAGGTAAATATGACAATATTTTCTGGACAGAATTCAATTAATCTTATAATAGGCATCAAGCTACTAGAATCTTCTGGATCCAAATCTGGATACAAGATTCTATCACTAAGAGCTACAGGACTGGCTAGATTTTTATACTCTTTTTAAGCAAGAGTGGGGAGCTACTCTAAAATATGTCAGACAATCCACTTATCTTTACCACTAGTAAGCTCACTAATAAAACCCCATTTGTAGCATCCAATATGCTAATTAAAAAGCCACTGATTTCATCAGTGGAAACCTATTTCTAGCATTTAGTATGCCAACTAGCAAAGCACCTGCTATTGGTCTTAGATAAAGGTCAGGGGAGCTCTTGTAGTAGCTGCTTCTGGAGTATAGGCTTCCTAATTAGAATGCTCTCCACCCTAGGGTGTGAATTCCCGACTAGGGCAACGACTGTACCCAGTCCTAGGGTATAATGTAACCTGGAATACACACATGAGATCACACTGCCTGTGATGAAGGATTTTAAAGTAAGTTACAGACCATTATAACACCCAACCTGGCTTTCTTATTATAATAAGTCCATTGCCATCTTCCCTTCCAAGCCCCCTGTCAAGTCTTACTATTAACTTTCACTCACTTCTGAGGAGTCCCACCCACTCAAACACAGGAAGGAGTTTCCTTTCCCATACTCTCTCCAGTATGAGCTGCAGATGCCCTGTTTGGCTCTTAGATCTGCTCAATGCATACCTATTTCCCAAGGAAGGCAGTAATCCTGGTAGACAGTTCAGTTCAAACCTACATTAAAGGAGGACATATGCTGTATGCCTGCCTCATAACTTGCCATTAGAATCAATAATTCCTGTGTGGTTGAAGATGGGATTTGGGCTTTTGGAGCCTACCAAGATTAAGACCAGGATCCTGTTATTCCTTAATGGTTTTCACAAGAAAGACATTGAAAAGATACAGATACGTTAAACTCCCACCTAGTGTCCATGTTCTCCTCGGTCTTCATCTGGGGTTAGATAGGAAGTGCCCTGTTCTCTCAGTGGCAGACGTCAGCCGAGGCTTATCAAGCCATGGATCAAGCAAGGATACGTGGGCATGTACAAAGGAAAATGGAGAGGCCAATAAAGCCAACCCAGGCGACAGCAGGGCTGTGAGGAGTAAACAACCCCAGGAGAGAGCCCAGACTCCAGTCCCACTGCCGCCAACACTGACCCTGGACATGCTCCTTAACCTTTCTTGGCCCCAACAATTTCTCATCTACAAAACAAAAGGACATAAGATCCCTCCTAGCTGGATAGGCCAGTTCCGGCTACTTGAAGCCCTTGCTTGTGGACAAACCTGTCGTTTCTGTATTTCCCTCCTCTGTTCTTTCCCCTCCGTCTCTCCTCTCTTCCCTTACCTTCCCCTCCGTTCCCTTTCGTTCTGTCTTCCCGCATGGAGTACCTACTAGGACCTCAGAACACTCCTTGCCCTCAAGGACTTCACCATCTAGTAAAGGACATATCAATAATAATTATTATAATTACTGTATTTTAATGAGAATAACACTAAAATGCTAACTGCCAATATTTATTGAGCTCTCACTATATGCCGGGGATCATGCTAAGTGCTTTTCATGCATCAGCTCATTCAATTTAATTCTGGAAACACCCCCATGTGGGAGGAACTGCTATTGTCCTATTTTGTGTTTCAGAGAAGTCAAGTGATGCACCTGAAAGCCCACAGCTCTTACCTGATAGAACCTTTTGAACAACTAAAAATCACAGTGCAACACGACAAGTGCTACCTAGTGGTTTGTCAAAAAAGCAGTGAGAAGCTGACAAGGAGAAAAAAGATCTCTCCCTGAAGGAATCTAGAAAGATTCTTCAAAGAGGTACCAGTGAAGAATGAGAGGGACTTTACCTGATGGAGAAGAATCTGAATTCAAGATTAGGTTAACTCATAACTTAGAAAGTGATAAAGAAGAAACAAAAAATGCCACTGTCATCTAATACTACCACAAGAAAGGAAATTTACTCGGGCTTTCATCAGGCTATATGTTAACACAGATGATGCATCATTTTTTTTTCCCCTGCACACACCAAAAATTACTCATTTCATGGTTACAATTCTTGCTTCATTTCCTCCTTTATGCTAAGTGATGCCACCTATATTTGTGGAACGGGTACAAAAGTTCTCTCTTAGCCTCCTGCCTTCCCCAATTTTCTGGTCCATACGTTTGTTAATCGTGTGGTTATTCTCCAGAAAACGTGCTTCAGGGCACTTTACTTAAGAAATGTTCTAGAACAGATCAGGGAAAACCCCTTCACTTTCTAGGAACATTGGCAGCTACGTGAAGGCCCTAGGTGACTGTTCCCTCATTTAAGTTCTGGGTTCAACCTATACACATATTTCAGAGTTAGAAAGTACGGGAATGTGATGGTTTTGCTGCTCAGAACTTGTACCTTCTTTAAATAATGGAAAGTCATATTTTCTTGGGGAACATTTCTCCCCCAATCTCAGTACAAGGGCTCAATCGAGGTCAGAGTCATGATCCCTGCTGGGCCGCCGGGCATCAGCCTTGGAACTTTCCCTGGTCCTCTTGGGAAAGGCAAATTTTTCCCATTTTTGATTAGCAAAGCTGGTGGGACATGAGTTTGGTGCTACGAGGGCCCATCTTTGCCACCACCTGAGTAGAACCTACCTGAAAATGAAGTTAACACAGTGTCAGTGTCTCTGCTCAGGCTGGTTAAAGCCCTTCATGGCTTTCTCCCTGCCCACACATGAGGCTACTAGTGTCACTGCAATTGCACACTGCCAGAGGAGCCCCTGATGGGGACACAGGGATACAGTGACTATTGATATTGCCTTTATTCAAGTAGTAGGTGCTGTCTCTCAACCCTACCATGATTCCCCATGCCCTGGCTAGGATCCTGTAACTCCTCCAAGTACTTAAAAATCACTTTCTTGCCTTAGTGTTAGATTTCTGCTTCCAACTCTGTCCTTGTACCCTACCAAGACCTGTCAGCCTCATGGCAGAAATGCCTCTTTATGTTACAGCAAACACATCTCTGTGGTCAGTCTGGAACCCTCTCAGAGCCAACAGCAGCCCCTCCAACACCAAGGTCACTCCCTCTTATGACCAGAGAACCCTAGACTTTCCACTTTCCCCTGAGGCCCTAGAGCCTTCACGCAAAAGAATGAAGAGCCAGCCTTCTGCCTGGATATCTGTGGTCTTGACACTGGTGCTACCTGAGACTGCTTGTTGCTCATACCAGTCCCAATTTCCAGGAGAGCAAGTTGGGATGTCTGTATGTGTCTACGTGGAAGACGGCCCTTCAAAGATGCATCAGCATGCAACAACGCTGTTTGTTATGTGAGGTGGCCCAGCCATCTCCCACAGCTGATTAAACAGCATTATGCCACAAATATTATGCCAACATTATGATCTTTTTGGATAATACCCTGATTTTCTCTGGTTCATCTGTAGCTCACTGAAAGTCATGATTCCTGGTAACCCACTATGATGTTTCTGGGCTACATTCTGCTCAGCGAGATCATTTGAGATATTAACATACATAGGAGGACCCCTCCTCAGTCCATTTAAAATCCTCTAGTTTTCCTGGGCCACCTAAGGAAGTGTCACTGGGATGGTGTGGTCTACAGACTCCAAGTCTCCATTCCTGATACAACACTACCCTTCCTGCTAGGAACCAGCCACAAGAACAAAAACCGTTCAGGTCTCCTAGCAATGCCTTATTTGTGGACAGATTGCACAATAGCCATAGTTGAACCAAACTTTCAGGTGAGTCTCAACTAAGGTTGGTTTGTATTTCCCAAGGTCACTTATAGGCCAATTCTTGGGACTCAGAATGCATTTTCCCACGGAAACATTGTCATATACTATAACAAGGGCCTTAAGCCAAGCCACAGGTGCCTACGGTAATCATGGTGCCAAAAGCACTACTTCATTAACTCCCAATCACGATACGTAATATTGGTTCTATAAGAAGTCTCCAGTTGTGTTTCAAGCTCCCACACAGGGTTCTAAGAACACATTTCCAAGCCCCTACACTCATCCTGGTAGCATGAGAGAATTACTTCTTTTGATTAAGCATTCGTTCATTCCCACAAATACTTATTGAGTATCTATTTTGCACCAGCCACGGCTGCAGGTGCTGGGGACACAGCAGTGAATAAAAGTCACCCCCAAAATGTTCTGAAATGGAAACACAAAGTGAGCTGCTACCATATTGGCCAGCATAATGGAGGAAAGGTCCCACTGTTTCTCCCAAAATGGCTAGAGTGTCCCAAAGGTACATTTCCACCCTAGAATGCAGAAATGCAGACTCTCGGTTTTCTAGCTTAACAATGTTTAGACCTAGTCTTCACTTTGCATCCCATTTTTCAAATTTAGCTGTTGACCCTCAAGTCTATAAGAAGCAGATCAAGATAAGACATATTCTGTCTTCTGCCATGTGGCAAAAAAGATCCTGGGAGGCACATTATGTCTTAATTGAGCTTGCCTGGCTGAGGACTTCAGATTCCTTGGGAGTTTCGAAGGGCTTGTGGGGAAAGGGGATGATGCCAGTGGAACCACCAGACCAGGGGGTTTCCAGTCAATCCAGATGACGAGAAAAGAGCTACATTCTTCTCAACTGCTCTGGGAGAACCTTCTGGGTAAGTTCACCTGGACTGTTTACCTCTCCAACAGCTGCTTCCTTCTTTAAGTAACTGCGGATCCTGCTGCAGACTGGCTGTAGGATGGAGTTTGCACACGTACCTCGCTCTTTACTGCCTCTCATCTATTCACTGGGAGCACTCAAAATGTTCCCAAACTTAAAGGGATATTTGCTAATTTTCAAGTGCTCATTGTCCCTTATAAAGTGATCTCGTAGGTTTTTTCCCCTCCTCTTGGACCATGTTTAATGGTTCTTCGTGATTGGGGGACTTAGGGACAACTTTCCCTTACAGAGAGGAAAACAAAACCCCAAGAGTAGTAAATCTCCATGACATTTCTACCTCCTCTTTTTCCTTCTTAATAGGTTTATTTATCTGGATTAAAACTTTCATTAAGCTTTTTTTTTTTTTGGATTTGCAAAAGGTCCACAATAAAAACCAGTGACCTTCCAATGGCATCATTTGATTATGAGCTTCCTTAGGACAGGAAGTATCTTTAGTTCTGTTGAAGAGTACAGATGAAAGACAAAAAAATAGTAATAAAATAAACCTAACAGTTACACAGGTATTACTCAAAAACTGGCTTTCACTACCAGGGTGGCGCATTTTCCTATTGATATCAGAAAAAGCAAAGCAATCTTCTGAGGACACAGACAAAATGTGTCTGGAATACGTCTGTTTAAGATCATGGGAGGGGAAAATTGTATTTGTAGTATTTGGCAACAATAAATTTGACCTAGACATGTGTAGAGGATAGAAAAATTCTTTCTCCATAACTTCTATTCCCCTGGAGAGTGGCTTCCCAAAATCCACTGAAATGAGTTCAGATACTCAATGTCTGTAAGCAGCATCCCTCTGACCTCCCTGGAGCGAGTACAGCTGTGTTCCAGCCCCAGCGCCAGGAACTTGAGACCATGCGCCAGCCCGTGGCACCAGAGTCTATCCTCCTCCCTCACTGTGGCTCCAGATGCCAAACCCTGAGGGGAGAGAAAAGGTAGCGGGGCCTCCTGTCCTTTTTTTTCCCACCCTTCATGGGGATAGGATGTGGCTGTGGGACCAGAAGAAGGGAGAAATGAACAGCTGTTCTCCTGTTCCCTTTAGGAGTCTAACATGGAGAACAGAACCCCAGCACCTGCCAGGAGACAGCTCAACTTCGAGTGGCATTCATCCAGGAAACTCCTCATGTCGTGTCTTCAAAGGCAAGGTATCACCTCGTCCGGACTAGACAGCTTGTAGTTAGCCAATTTGACTCCAGGAGTTGCCACTTTCTAGCTGTGTGGCTTTGGACAAGCAACTGAGCCTTACTCTTTTCATCCATAAAATTCAGAATAATATAAATTCTACCACTTAGGGCCGTGGATTAAATGAATTAACATTTGTACTGCATAACAGAGCCATCACGTCTGGCACATAGTGAGCATGCCACAAATGGCAGCTAGTATTCTGAAGTATTACTTGGGTTTCGCTTATGTAAAATTACAAAGCCTATACTTTCTTCCCCAGGTTGGAGAAGATGCTTTTCCATTTAAGCCTAAGAGAGTCAGAGATTCGGCAGTTTACTGACAATGCCCTGCACAAAGCATAATGGTCAGTAGGAGAATTCTAACCACTATGAGAGGTGCTGTGCTAGACCCTGAAACAAGTTTGGCTCATTCTTTCTGTTCCAGAATGAATGGCATCACGGCTGCTGTCCTTGAACACCAAATGAGAGCACCATAGAGGGTTTCTTGCAGAGTTTCCCACACATCTCTAGTGCATTTCCCGTGAGCTGACATTGCAACCCCAAGCAAATAAAAAGTTAGGCAACAGTTTTCTTAAGTACCATCTATGTAAAGAACACTATGCTCTGGTTACAAAGCCATGAAGGGTTGGGGGAAAGAATGCAATAACATGCCCGTGGCTGGATGTAACGATGGAGGCAGCGTGGGGTGGTGGACTGAGCCCTGAGCTGGACATCAGAAGAGCTTTGGTCCTGGGCCCACCCCCTCCCCTTAAGAGCTGTGTGATCTCAGGCATGACAGTCCATGTCTCCGGGCCTGGGCACCCAAATGTCCAATGCAGGGAGTGGGCTAAGTCAGTCTGAAGGTCCCTTCCAGTGTGTGGCTGCAGTTAAGGGGGAGAAAGGAAACGTGAAAAGGTGTGAGATAAACAACAGGGCAATTCTCACTGCATCCTAAAATCTCAGCCAGTGAGGCCAGCCCACAGGGGCGTCGGGCAGAAAGCTTAAGTGCCTACTTTTCCCCATTAGGTTTGTTTAAACATTTCAAATCCTTGAACTATCCACTTTCCTCAGCTGATAGGAAGGAACTGGTACTGAGAACATGAGTTCACTGGGGCATAAATCTGAGCTGCCTGGGAGGGCTGGACACTGGAACGTGAACCTCTCAGGAGCCTAAGTAAGGGAACAGGCCACAGATCAGTTCACTGGGACAAATGCACTATGGAACCCTGAGTCAGCCTCAGTTAGGAGAGGGGCTTTACCTCCCAGGAGGGAGCAAAATGATCTCACGTGTGAATGAAACCCTGCCCATGCATCACCTAACAAGGAGAGTCAATGTCAACACAAGCAGACCAGCCAGGAGGGAAAACAAGGCTGTACTGGGCTGTGCCTCCCTGGGGCCTGCTGCCCAGTGGTCCACCCTAAAGATTAACCAGCCCAACTGGCTAAGGCCATGTTCCTCCACAGCCAGCTGCGGGGCAAGTGTGCTGCCCACTAGGCTTTTGCACGGAGATTGCAGACACAGTGTCTATGGGAGGCTGGCAGCACTGCCTATTTCAGACACTTTTAATTCTGAGGTTCTGGGAGCCCCAAAGTTCAGCCCACTCACCTCTCCCAGGCCATGGGCACCCGCCCCTGCTCCCACCTCTGTTGGTAAGGCCTTGGCAAGAAGTCTTTTCATTTCCAAAAAATGGAAAGACCCTAAAGTGAATCATAAATCATAAATCAAAGTGCTCTCTTGGGATCTCTGTCTCAGGAAGTAGCAGGAAACAGGATGCCTTCTCATCCCCCCACTGGTGTCAGCTGTAGAAGAGTGTGATTTCTCAGAAACATACTGGGGACCACTCTTGCAGACACTCCAAGGTGAGAAAACTCCCAAATGAGCTGAGAAAGCCCATTCTCACCTGAACAAATATTACCAAACACTGCTGCCATGATTAGGAACAAGTAGTAGCTATTTAACCATGCACACACCCTAAGAAAACACGCAGAGATGGATTCCACATTTGCCAGGCATTCTCATGGCTTCGTAGCTCTCATCATCCTGTCCCCTCCACCCGGAACACCTTCTTTTACTGGCTAAGTTGTGCTTGTCCTTCAAGATTCACTGGAGATCAGAGGCCTCTCCCTAAGTGCCTGGCCTGCCTCCCAGGGCCCATGCACAACGCCTATGTCCTCATTGCCATCGCCGGCAGGGGCCTTCACGAGTGCCCTGCTCAGTACCTGGCAAAGAAAGAGCTCAACAAAAGATTTTAGACAAATTGGGTATTATTGAAAGTAACATCCTCCTTCCAATTAATTTATGGAAAAAAGCATAAATTGACCATGCCATGAGGGAGCATCTTGAAGAGTGTTCCCAAGTCCACAGCTGTTTGGAATCTCTGTGGGAAGAGCAACATTGTCTGAACAATGGCATTTCCCAGCTTAGACGAAACTGATCCTTGAGAAAGGACATACTATCATTTCTGTGTGATTTAGTAGGCAATCAAGGCAGCAAAGTTTCATGGCCAGGGGTCACAATTATACAAAATTGCTACGATAAGACCATGTTTTTCCATTCACAAACTTTTCACTTGTTTGGCAAGTGCCTCCAGGGTACCAGGCACTTTGCTAGGCACACAGGTGGTGAACAAACCAGACTCGGTCTCTGATGTCATGCAGTGGGTGTGGGAGGGACTAAGATTAGACAAATAAGTATATAATTAGAGGCTGTAATTAATGCTGTAAATCAAAAGTACAGGGCACCACAAGAGATTCTATAAGAGGGGAGGGGCCTGACTGGTTGGCATTTATTAAGAACTTACTGTATGTCAGGACTGTGCCGTGCTCAGACAGGGCTCTTTTTACCACGGCCCTCACAATGAGCTGGGAGCAGAGAATTGAGATTTTGCCACAGGGAGGTCCTGTGCTTTCACGTTGCCCCTTTCCTCATTTGTCAAAAGCACAGATAACACCTTGCCCACTTGCTTCACATCTTAATGTGAAGATCAATGTTCAAGCATGTTACCTTTTCAAAATACTGGGAGAAATTAGCATTGATTAAAGGATTTTACAGAAACAACCCATGTTAAACTGAATTAAGTTTAGCCTAAAGCTGTCTCCCTACATATTTTAAGTTTGGCCTAGAGGTTTCTCCATACATAGGGAGCTGTAACCTAGCTTGATGTTAAACAGACTGTAACCTACTCTTGTAACAAGTAGCCAAGTCTCAGCCAATCACAGCAGCTGAACTTCAATCAACCACAGGCAGCCAACTGTTCAAACCAGGTTCAAATAAGGCAAACTCCAGCTTTAACCAATCAGGTTATCTCTGTACCTCACTTCTGCTGTCTGTATGTCACTTCCCTTTTCCTGTCTATAAATGTCCAGCCACACAGCAGCCCCGGAGTCTCACTGAACCTGTCCTGGTTCTAGGGGCTGCCCCATTCACAAATCATTCTTTGCTCAGTTAAACTCTGTTAAATGTAATCTGTCTAAAGCTCCTCTTTTTTTTTTACATGGGGTCTTGCTATGTTGCCCAGGCTAGTCTCAAACTCCACCTGGGCTCAAGTGATCCTTCCGCCCCAGTCTCCCAAGTAGCTGGGACTCCAGGTGCAGCTACCATGCCCAGCTTCTTTTAACAGCAGTTATTTCCTTCCGCTCAGATTCATATTCAACACAGAACTCATTTCCTCAACCATCCCAACTCTCATTTTTCATATTATAATTTTTTTTGCCATTTTTTGAAAGACAATAGCACTGCTAAAAGGTAAAAGCATGTGAACTAAGATACATGCTTTCCTCAGGAACACAACATAGGAAGGTCACCTTTCTTCCCTCCCCACCCTGCCCTGAGGTCAGACACGGCGCTTCCTGCTCAGGGACCAGCGGAGACCAGAAGAGAGACATTTTGCCTCACGTTTATTTGTGTCCCTCTTTGCCCCAGACCACCTGACCAGGAGGCAACAGGAGAATTATAAAGACAACGAGAGTGACACTGGGGGTTCCCCAAATGTAGCCCTGGTTTTGACGCACTCGCCTCTAGGTGAATCAGGGAAAGAGAGAGTTTCTTTGTCCTCAAGCTCATGTGACGAAGATGTGGCCTAGGATAAGGCCCTGCTGGACAGGACAGAGCCTGGCAGGCCTCCATGGTCTCCTCTCAGGAGGCTCAGGCCGAGGGCCAGAGCAGGCTGGGTTGGGGCGCAGCTCCGGGGTGATAAGCTGCAGGGTGCCAGGAGGGCTGGCCTAGAGGAGCGTATGCCAAAAAAGGAGAGTTTGGTTCGCACCCTGCCTCCCCCCCAGGTCTGAGCCTTCTCCAGCACCCCACCACCACCCACACCTGGGGCTGCTGGGACTCAGCACCTGCCCTCTGCCCCCACAGGGCAGGATAAAGAAGACACAGCTAATGTCTTTGTGGCATCTAGTGCAAGAAGCTTGCAGGGCTTCCTCTAGACACACAGCTGCATAGGAGAGGCCATCTGCAGAGCAGCAGGTGTGTGCACGTGTGTCAGGTCTGAGAAGCTCACCTCTTCCCTGGCAAGGAACCCTTTTACACCCGCAGCAGCATTTGATCTGCATCACCTTCCTGGCAGGTCAGGAGCCTGAGGTCCAGGGTTGGTGGAGCTGCCTATCGTCACACAGCTAGGCGGTGACAGACTCAACAAATTGGGCATGTTTCTGTTACATGCTGCCTCCCCATGACCCAGGGCTTCCTGCCACAGCAAAGGGAGAAAATGATTACCTGAGAGTGCCCCTTCCACAGCCATAGCCCTAAGTTGCTAATAACCGACATGCCCACGCCCCCCGCAGCATATTTGTGATGTAGAGAAACAATGCCTTAATCAAAAGGACCAGTTTTTACAGTGGAACATGGGGCAAGAGATCTGCAGAAGAGGTATTTGAGGACCTCGGTGGAGATCCTTACTCCTTTCCCACAAGAGAGCAAGCTCTTTCACCCAGAGCAGGGCCGTAACTGTTTCACCCTGTCGCTGTGGTTCAAGGCACAGTGCTTAGGACATGGCAGGTATTCCATAGGACATCTGATGGTAGATGAATGAAGAAGTGGATGGATGGATGGGCTGCCCCTAAACCTCCCCAGTAAATGAATCATTCATTCATTTAATTCCAATTATATTCACTAAGAACCAAGTCTGCACCAGGCAATAAACTAGGCACTAGAGATATTGCTGTGAACCAGACAGCTTAGAGTCTAACAAGTGAATTGGTCATTAAACAAACAGGGGCCAAATAATTATTTAGCCATAGGTGAGACTAGATGTGCTATTAAGGCTAATGGCCACAACTGTAGGTTCTGACCATTTAGGATCCAGCTGCTAATCTGTAATCTAATTTTGTAATCTGACCATTATACTAACCAAATTCTAATTTTTTTAATCCACTTTGGTGTTGTTTATACACAACCTATATGTTATAATTTTTTTCAACTCAAAAGAGTTACACTTAAGGTGCACAAAGGAAAGCCAAGGCACATATGTCGAAGCTCTAAGAATCAGGTTTCAGTTCCACCAAACTAGGATATTTCCACCAGTCTATTCAACGATTAGTATTTTGAAGTTCACAATAGCTTCTACAGCAATATTACAATTACATAAAAATTACATGCATAAAAGCATTAAAAGAAAATCACAACAATATAAACAGTAGGTATTTATTAAGTGATATGATTATGGCTGTTTTTACTATTGCCATTTTTAAAAATTTTTATTTAATGGATGATTATTACTTTGTAAAAATTAACTTTTTAAAAGGCTGTTCAAATATATGATAGATAATCTCATTTTCCTTTTGGACTTATTCATATTGCAAAGTCTACAGTATCTTATACTTAGTGAATGTTCACTATGTCTTTCTTTTCTCTCTCCACTATATATTCTTGAATGTAGAAGTAGATGAATGAATTTTGAATCCCAAGTCAATAAGACCAACATATGGAAATTTTTGTCTTAAAGTGTTGAACTCATATTTCCCAGTGACCACAGTCAAGACCTTTTGGCTTTCTCAAAAGAGATTTGTCAAAAGCTTGTTTTAATTGTCTTATTCAGTTCTTGGCTATTTTGTTTATGAATATGGGTTTTGAACATGGCAAATGGATTGAATTAAAGAAAAAATGTTTAAACACATTCTGAAATTTAATACTTCTCTAATTTCTATTATTTAAAAATTATCTGTCTCTTATCAAGAGCAACATCCTGCAAGCTTCTCAAAAAATCTCATTTATTATCAAGAAATATTTGGATCCCTTCAGAATATTTGTTTTTCATTTGTGATTTTATCTCCTTTGGAATCCTTCTGTGATATGTTTGGTTGTGACTAATAAGCTAGAAAAGACTAGTTAGAATTTATTCAATCCCAGAAGCTTGCATTTGGAAGGGACATTTGTGGTCATTCAGTCCAACATCCCTCCCAAAGCAGGAATCCCTTTTGTAGCCTTAGTCACTAGTCTCTCGGTGTCTGCTTGAATATTTCATTTGCTGGGAAGCTCACTGCCTCCCATGGAAGCCTAGTTTGTTTTTAAAACATGCTTATCTTTAAATTATATCCACCATAGATGAAAGTTTCATTTTGTTTACATGTGCGCTTCTAATCCCCAGCACAGAACACAGCATATCAAGAATCTTCAATAAATTTTCATTGCCTGAACAAGTAGAAGTTTGAATTCACTCATTCATTCAGCATATTTATTGAATGTCTACTATGTGGTGCATGGGGAACACAGCAGTGGACAAGAAAGACATGGTTCCCTGGCCCAGGAGGCATTTTCATTCTAGCTGGAATGAATCGTCTACCCATATTTCCCTTTCCTGTTTAAATCTTAGCCACATCGTCAGAGGGCAGATGGGAAGCAGCCACCATTAGGACAGGTTGAGAAATATGTGGGGAGTTCTCGCATATTCCTAGAGATTACTCAAAAACTCCAGTGGAAGACTAGGCTTCCCGTCAGGATGGGCCGGTGGGTGTTTGAAGTCAATATTGTTTGAATATTAAAGAAATGTAACCTTATTTTATTCCTAAAGCTGTTGGAGCAGTATATTCGATATAGAGAGAGATAAGATGGAGATATATTAGCACATACACTTATATTTCTACTTATTGATATATTTATACATGTATGCACACATATATATAAACATTTATTCTTATTCAAACACACATACACACTCACATAAAAATGGAAGGATATTCACCTAATTTTTTAAATGATTTTCTCCAAATAGTGGGATTATAGATTTATTCTTTTTGCTTTTCTACATTTGACACATTTTCTTCAACAAACAAATTTTACTTAAGTACAAACAAGTACTACTTGAGTAAGCAAAACAATTTTATAAAAACAAAACACACAAACAAAACCCAGCGCATGCCGCTAACTGGTCATGCTGTTCACACCTCGGTACTTTGTTCCTGCTGACACCTCCCTCTTCCCTCCTCCCCCTCCCATCTTCCTGGCCAAGTAAATCCAGAGTCTCAGCTCGAGCATCACCTCCACCAGAAAGATTTCCTGATGCCCGCCTGCTCCGGGCCCTGTAGCCCCTTTCACTGTGCACCTGCTGAACTTCATACAGACATCGTGACGCTGCCCACAACTCTGCTCGCCTGATTGTGAGTGCCAGCAGGCCTGGCTCTGTGCACTTGGCTCTGGACCCCAGCCCAGCATGGTGCCTCCCCTCAGCAGGCCCTCAGGAGATGAGTGAGGATGGCTTGGGCCTCACCTAAGTCACTGCCACAGCCGCCCACTTGTTTCTCCTCTCCAGCTCAGGTCACATTGCCCCTCCTTGCAAACCCCTGACGGCTCCCTACTGCCTACTGAAGCAAATGCCTTAGGGCATCCAAGAGTGGTCTACAACTTGGTACAAGCTCACCTTTCCAGCCTCACTTCCCTCCGGGTATCCCCTCCCAGAACCACTCATCCAACCCTAAACAGGCCATGCTTCCCCACCTTTGCCCCTGCTGTTCTTTTGAACCGAAATTCTCTTCCCTATAAGGAATTTCTACAAAAATAATTCCTACTCATCCTTACACTAGCTCAAACCACCAGTGCTGTGACGTGCTCATCAAAATCTCCGTCAGAAGTAGCTGCAATCTTTTGGTCCCAACCTCTCTTTGGAACCCCTATTAACCCTTAACCCGCACGGCCCCTGGGATCCGTGTCTGTCTCTGCAGCCATGCGGGGGCAGGCTCTATGAATGCCTTGTCCGCTTCCATGTCTTAGTATAGTAGGCTCTCACCAAGAGTCTGTTGATTTTAAATAATCTGAAAAAGAAAAAGTCCAACTTCTCTTCCAAATGAAATTCCCTGGGAAGGGCTATACAAATGCCGGTGAATGGTTTTAATAGAAAAAATGAGAGAAAGGAGATCCAAAAATAGAGTGAAATGGGATAGGCTACCAATCAAGCAAAGAACAAAACTATAAAAATAGAATTTACTTTAAGATAAAAGTTCAGGCACTGCATATCTGGGAGTTCTCTTTTCTTGTTTCACGAGCTCTGGATTGCAGGGAAGCCAGAGACCCCTTCCAGCCCCCGTGGAGCTCCTATCTGGGCTCTTCAGTTGGATCTAGAAACCAAATTGTCACCAGGCAGATTAACAAGAGAAAAGCATACAAACATTATTAGTTTTGCATGGGGATCTTCACAAAAGAATGAAGTCTGAAGAAATGTCAAAGCAAGATGCTTTATACTTTTTCGACAAAGAGCGATAAACTTGAGAAGAAACGGCAAGACAACAGGGATCTGGCTAGGAGCAGTACATTTCTAGTGGCGTCACTAGGAGACATATGGAGTCCGTAAAACTAGTGGAAGATAAGGGCTACTTTGGTAAGTATATTTACACAGGTCCATCGAAGCCCCCAAGTCCCAGGCTCTGGTGATAAGGGCTATTTTCTCGCCCTGGTACAGGGAGGGTACCCCTCCTGGAGGAATCTTTACAGATCGCTGCATGCAGGCAGAGACAGGTCAGCTAGCCCTTTCGGAAACTACAATCTCTCCAATGTTTCCAACTCAAGATAATCAATATACCAATTCAGCATATTTTGGGATGGCACATCCTTCACTCCTTCAGGATTCAAAATCACAAGGCCTTGGGGCTCTATTCTTGGCATTGCCTCTGATAAGCATGGTGACCTTCGGTAAGTCATCTAACTCTTCCAAGCTTTACTATCTTTCTCCTTAAAATGAATACAAGGATCAATGGAAACAACAGCTATCAAAGAGCTGTGAAAATTTCATAAAGTGCTATCGAGATGTAAGGCATTTGTGAATGGGATGTAAGTTATTTCAACAAATAAGTATTAATTGAGCATCAATTATGTGCCTGGTATTCTGCTGGGTGCTAGAGGCAGGGGGCTAGGAGAAACCGGGCAAATGGCAAGTGGCATCAACTTGCTTCCTTCCTTTTAGGTGGATCCTTTTGTGGTTGACATCAATGCATAATGCCAGGTGCCCTCTCTTGTCTGCTGGAGCAAAGAGAAAGGAACACACAAAACTCACCACACATTCCCTGTCCTGAACCTTTCCAAGCCCTATACCATATGAACACAGATGGAAGGCAGAGGCTCTTAATGCTCTGGGAAAAATGCAAACCAGTCTGTTCACACCACCAGTCAAAGAGTTTATTGATAAACCATGAGCTGTGACCATTAGCAGGAAGCTGGCTTGACGTTAGGATCAGTACATTTCTTAGCAGATCAGGAGCCTCTGCCCGTCATTAGAGTCTTTTGATCTCCCTTGCCCACCAAAAGGAAAGGCAAGACACCATATGCAAGTGAGGAAGCTGGGCCAAAGGTACCATCCTGCATTCCAGTTCCTGAGGAATGAAAGAGCCTCAGCCCCAGGTGCTGCACTCAGACGGGAAGTGAGGCAATACTGGGCACCTTGTGAGAATTACACTTTCAGTCATGCATTCAAAACTATTAAAACAGTACAGCTTAATGGTTAAAACACTGTCCTTTTGTTGCACAAACCTGGGTTCAAATCGTAGCTCCATCCTTTACTAGCTATGGGACGTTAAGCAAGTTACAGAACCTCCCTAAACCTGCCACCTCATCCAAAAACTAGGATAACACCAATAGCTACCCTTAGAATTGTGGTGGGGGTGGAATGATATAATGTATGGGGACCTCTCAGCACTGTGCCTTGCACCTGCTAGGCATATAACGAATAATAATATTATTATAATCATCATTGTCATTGACATGTGCCAGGCACCACCCCTAGATCATAGGGATAACGAGTTTAAAAAAAAAACTTGCACCCAGGCAGGCAAACAACTTACTGTCATACAATATGACAAGTATTCTAACAGAGCTCGGAACAAAAAGCTATGGGAGCAAAGGGTGGGCTTTCCAGGAGACATAGTGTTTTCATTGAGCCTTAGAGAATAAGTAGGAATTTCACCGGAAGGAAAGGATTGGATAAGGTAGGACATTCCAGGCAGAGAAAATGTCAAAAGCAAAGTCTGGAGGAATGAAGGAGCAAGGTGAGTTTAGACAGCTGCCTATGTACAGCCTTCTATTGCACAGAATCGCCTTGTTCTGCCTTCTACTGGTCAGAAAACAACCCGGGGTGCTGGGCTGATAGGGAGATTCCAAAGGAGGAAGTGTCCAGGACTGGCTGTCTTTTTGCTTTGCAGTTCACTCTTCTGCCACCCAAGATGCCTGACCACCAGGGGAAGGGCAGAGCTGCCAAGGTCTCAGCTGAGGGAGAGAAAGGGGCAGAGCACTCCCCCGAAAGCTGGGCCGTCCTTCTAGCAGAGCTTTGGGTAACCCACAGTCAGTGCGAGGGCAGTAACTGCTGTAGGAGGCAGCCAGGAGCTGAAGCATAGCCAGCAAGGCCGCCCTGCCAGCCTCCGCCACAACAATCGCTATTTACTTTGGATGCCAGCCGTCCCCACAGTTCACACACAAGATTTATCACCAGAAAATGTCACACAGGCTGTAATACTAACAAACTTCCCAAACAGAAGCCTTTGCCAGGAGGATGTAAATGAAGGATTATGTCCAGTTCTGGGGAAAATCTATCATGCCTTATATTTTTAGAGAAAGTAAGTTCTTTGGAAATGTTAGGAAGTCTTTTTCTCTATCTTCAGCAACTTTGGTATCTCGTCACCATAAGAGGGTAGTACACTGAAATTTTAAACTGTGTTAATGTTCCCTGTATTTTCCCCAACCCCTTATTCAATCAGGAAACCAAGCTTTGTAATTTCTTATAAGGGGATTTTGGCAAAGTGGAAAGCAGATATCAATTCTAGAGCAATAGAAGTCAGAGGCCAAGACAGGAAGGATGTCTTTAGGGCACAGCAAGGTGGGAAATAGAGATTCCTGGAAACTGGGAAGGAGGTGGCAAGACTTTAGAGACGAACAGCTAAGCGCTTACAGACTCCCCAAAGACTCCTGGAGCCAGAGCTTGGCTCTGAGGAGAATACAGAGAATTACCACCCAGCTGCCTGGGCCAACAGATAGCAAGGTGTCAACCAGAGACAACCCAGGACTGGAGGGACCTCCCCAATGCCTTGGTACATAAAACCCTGGGACAAGACAGCATCCTCCAAGGGGCTAGGTTGGAATTCCCTACTAGTCAAGTAAAATGGAAACTCAAATGAGGATTCTTTGCCAGTAGAAGCAGCCCTTCCACCCCTATCTAAAGAGATTAACCCTGCATTGCCTGAGGAAACGGTAATGGCCTCCCTGAGGCAGGTGCCTTGCCAGACAATGCAGATTCTCCTCAGGACCCACCTCCACCACCCCTCTTTTCTTCTAAACCCATAGACTCAGGTTCCAGCAGGCTCCAAAAGATGAGGTACAGTGTGACCCATGAAGAGGTGTGCTACACTGCAAAAGACATGCATGATTTTTCCAACTAATACAGACAGAGATCTGGAGAATGTGTGTGGGAATGGATAGTAAGGGTGTGTGATGATGGTAGAAGGAACACAAAATTGGATCAGGCCAAATGTTTTGATATGGTCCACTAAACACAAAGTCTGGATTTAATGTTGTAGCTCGAGAGGTTAAAAAGGGTCTTAACAGTTTGGTTGGCTGGTTGGCTGTTTGGCTGAAACATGGACCGATTGTGGTCTCCACTAAAGGAAGTTGAAATGATCTTGGTATACTGTAGAAGGAAGTATTCAAAGGCTTAGGGAGATTGGAATGTTAGAGTGAATTTACCATGTATGACCTGGCCGCCCACCCCAGGAATGTCCAGAGGACACATCTTTTACCATAACTATAAGGAATAAATTTGATGTGCTCTGGGGTGGCTCTTCTTTGTAGGTCAGGAATTACCATGGTAACTGCTACCACTAAACTGCAATCATTAATGTAATGGGGATAATTGGATCCCAGGGTGGCAGGGGCCAAGCGGTGGCACTTAATCACCAAAGACAAGGTGGGTGTGGCTACCACAATGGACAGCAGAGTCAAAGTAGTAATCAAAATCATATAACTCATAGAGACATATAGCATTGCCACTTGATTATAGTATCCCTAAAAGTGAAATAGTTGGTCAATCTCCTAAATTCTTTCTTACTCTCTATAAGCAAAAGAGTTCTAGGCCCAGTGAACACAGTCAAACTTGAATCATAAAAATGGAGAGTCAATCAGTTCCTAGACTTGAGCCCATTTACAGACCCCAAAGTCCTTGAATGAAGGGGAGGTTTGATTTCCTTGAAGAAGTACCCTAGTATACTGCCAAAAATTTATACCATTAATCTTTCTCCCAGCCTTCCCCAAGGGGACCTACAGCCTTTTACCAGGGTGATTGTGCATTGGGTAAAACAAAATAATCAGACTTTTGGGTGATTTCTGGATACTGGGTCTGAACTAACATTAATTTTAGGAGATGCAAAACATCACTGTGGTCTACCAGTCAGAGTAGGACCTTATGAAAGTCAGGTCATCAGTGGAGTTTTAGGTCAAGTCACAGTGGGTCCTGTGGGTCCTCAAACCCACTCAGTGGTTATTTCCCCAGTTCCAGAGTAAATAATTGGAATAGACATGCTCAGCAATTGGCAGAATCCCCATATTTGTTCTCTGACTTGTGGAGTGAGGGCCATTATTGTAGGAAGGACCAAGTGGAAGCCACTAGAATAGCTTTTACATAGGAAAATAGTAAACCAAAAGTAATAATACTGCATTCCTAGAGGAACTATAGAGAATAGTGCCACTATCGAGGATTGGAAGGATGCAGGGGTGGTGATTCCCACCACATCCTCATTCAACTTGCCTACTTGCCCTGTGCAGAAAACAGATAGATCTTGGAGAATCAGGTGATGACTCTATATGCAGCTGCTCTTCCGGATGAGGTTTCATTGCTTGAGCAAATTAACACATGCCCTAGTACCTGGTATGCAGCTACTGATCTGACAAATGCTTTTTTCTCAATACCTACTAATAAAGACCACCAGGAGTGATTTGCTTTCATTTGACAAGGCCAACAATACACCTTCACTGCCTTACCTCAGGGGTGTATCAGTATAATACACCCTCCAGTCCTACGTTATACTTTAGTCTGCAGGGACTTGATCACCTTTCTCTTCCACAAGACCACTGGCCCATTACATCGAGGAAATGCTGATTGGACCTAGTGAGCAAGAAGTAGCAGCTACTCTAGACTTATTGGTAAGATATTTGTGTGTCATAGAGTGGGAAATAAATCTAACATAAATTCCACAGTCTTCCAACATCTATTTATGATTAAAACTCTCAACAAGCTAGAAATAAAGGAGAATTTCCTCAACTTGATAAAGAATATCTACAAAAAATCTTTGGCTAACATCATACCTACTAGTGAGAAATAAGCTTTCCCATGAAGATCAGGAACAAGTCAAAAATATCCCCTCACCACTCCTTTTCAACATTGCACTGGAAGTCCTAGCTAATGTAATAAGGCCAAAAAAAAAAAAAGGAAATAATATGCATAACGACTGGGAACGAAGAAATAAAACTGTCTTTGTTCACAGATAAGATGATTGTCTATGTAGAAAATCCAAAACAATCAACAAAAAAAATTCCTGGAACTAATAAGCAATTATAGTAAGGTTACAGAATACAAGATTAATACACAAAAGTCAATTACTTTTCTATATTCCAGTAATGAACAAGTGAAATTTGAACTTTAAAACTCAATACCATCTACATTAGCACCTCCAAAAACAAAATACTTTGGTATAAATCTAACAAAATATGTATAGTACCTATATAAAGAAAACTATAAAATTCTGGTGAAGGAAATCAAAGAAGAATTAAATAAACAGAGAGACATTCCATGTTCATGGGTAGGAAGACTCAATATTGTGAACATGTCAGTTCTTCCCAACTTGATCTATAGATTCAATGCAATCCAAATCAAAATCCCAGCAAGGCATTTTGTGAATATTTACAAATTGATTCTAAGTTTATATGAAGAGGCAAAAGACCCAGAATAGCCAACAAAATATTGGAGGAAAAGAACGAAGACAGAGGACTGATACTACCTGACTTAAATACTTCCTATAAAGCTACCGTAATCAAGACAGTGTGGTATTAGTGAAGGAATAGTCAAATAGATAAATGGAACAGAATAGAAAGCTCAGAAATACACCCACATAAATGTCAACTGAACTTTTACAAAGGCACAAAGGCAATACAGTGGAGAAAAGATAGTCTTTTCAACAAATGGTGCTGGAGCAAATGCACATCCATGCATCCATGTACAAATAAATAAATCTAGACACAGACCTTACGCCCTTCACAAAAATTAATTCAAAACAGATCATAGACCTAAATTTAAAAAACAAAACTATAAAACTCCTAGAAGATAACATAGGAGAAAATCTAGATGACCTTAGGTTTGGCGATGACTTTTTAGATATGACATCAAAAGCATCATCAATGAAAAAAATAATTGATAAGCTGGACTTCATTAAAATTAAAACCTTCTGCTCTACAAAGACACTGTTAAGAGAATTAGAAGATAAGCTACAGACTAGAAGAAAATATTTGCAAAGACATATCTGATAAAGGACTGTTATCCAAAACATACAAAGAACTCATAAAACTCAACAATAACAAAATAAAGAACCTGATTAAAAAATTGCCAAAAGACCTGAACAGATCCCTCACCAAAGAAGATATACAGATGGTAAATAAGATTATAAAAAGATGCTTAATGTCATATGTCATTAGAGAATTGCTAATTAAAACAACAGTGTACTCTTCAAAAGTACATTTGAAAAGAGTACATTTCAAAACAGCTAGAAGAGAATGCCTTGACTGCTCCTAGCATAAAGAAAAGATAAATGTCAAAGGTGATGGATATCCCAGTTACCCTGATTCGATCTTTACACAGTATAGGATGGTAATATATTAAAATATCTCATAAACCCCTAAAATATATCCATCTATTATGTATCAATAAAAAAGAAAACCCAATAAAAAATGGGCAAACAATGTAAATAGATACTTTATCAAAAAAGATACACATATGACTAATAAGCACATGAAAAGATTCTCAACATTAGTAGCCATTAGGGAAATGCAAATTAATACCACACCCACTAGAATGACTATAATGGAAAAGACTGACCATACCAAGTCATAGATTGTTGGTGGCAAAATAAAATGGTACAGCAACTTTGGAAAACATTCTCACAGTTTCTCAAAATGTTAAACATACACTTACCACATGAGCCAGCAATTCCACTCCTAGGTACATACTCGTAAGAAATCAAAACATACGTCCACACAAACACTTATATGTAAATGTTCATAGCAGCATTATTTATAATAATCCAAAACTGGAAACTGTCTAAATGTTCATCAACTAATTAATGAATAAATATATTGTGGTTTATCTGGAGTAGAATAGTACTCAGCAATGGAAAGGAACAAACTACTGATACATACAACAGCATGAGCAAAACTGAAAATATTATGTAAGTGAAAGATGCCAGACATAAAAGACTACATTATGCTTGATTCTACTTACATGAAATTTCTAGAAAAGGCAAAACTATGGAGACAGGAAACAGATCCGTGGCTGCCTGGGGCTGAAGGATGGTGTGAGGATTAACTACAAACAGGCACAAAGAAACTTTTTGGAGGTGACAGAAGAGTTCTAAAACTGGATTGTAGTTATGGTAGCAAAGCTATAAATTTACTAAAAATTGTCAAACTATGCAGTTATAATGAATGAGTTGTACAGTATATAAATCATAGCTCAATGAAGTTGTTTTTTAAATCTGAGCTAATTCTTGCATACTTGAGTTTGTAGACTTAAATTCATACCTATTTCATCAGCTTTAATTTTCCCCAAGCAGAAATCATTCTTGTTACTATGAGAACAGTTTGGACAAAAGCTGGCCACTTGCCGTTACCATTTTGTAATCTATTTGAAAGCACAGAAGCTTCTATTGTACACCTTTGATTCCTGCTCCTTCAAAACCTTTTCTATTTTGTGATTATCCCACTTGGGAAGGGCTCAGTCATAGGGTCAGAACAAAAGAATCCAGAGTGACCGTGAGACTCAGGTACTCTTCCATCCCCTATGTATCATCTTTCTTCCAAATCTATGGCAGTGATTACTTGGAGCCAAGATCACTGCATTTTAAAGACTGAAAAATTCATCATAAGACTTTTAATTTCTAATTAAGTCTTGCTCCCATTAACATAGAGATGAAATTAAGCTCATTGTAAGGCCACTATCTGGAGCCTGTTCTGTTACCCGTCCAGATCCAGAGCCATCCAAGATCTGAGTTCTAGAATCTTGGAAACCCTAGGTAAACCTAACTGGCCCATTTGGCCACACTTTGCAAATTTTTCTTTCTTCATACCAGGAAAGTTCTGTGGGTGGTTTATAAGAATTTGATTTTCACAAAACATAGAATTCAAATCTAATTGTGTTTATGATATCTTTCTAAATCTATAAATTTCATTTTCTTTGAGTTGTTGATGAAATTATCACTCCAAATAATACAGCTGGATGAAATCTGAACCACACTGTACCTACCAGTTCATGCAATGAAATTCAGAGCAAAACACACGCGCAATTCTGGGAAGAGTTAGTTGCCCAAATCTAGGAGCAGCAGACCCAGGGTTCTATTTACAAATGGTGGGTTATAGCTGAAATGTAACTTTTATGTCAAGATGATGATTATTTTTCCATAGGAAATCATGATAATTATATCTTTAAAACTTGCTTGTTTGTCTGTTTTGGAGGCCACCCAGTTCTCCCCAGCTACTGTGAGCACTGCTTCTCCAGAAATAAGTGTTTGACACTAGGCTTTTGTTTAGAAGATTATTTTGGTTAAAACCTCTCTGAGATTCTGGGTGCCAGAAAAATTGTGTCCCAGAAGAAACTCATCAGGTCTAGCAGAGTAAAAAGTCATAGAATGATAGAATCTCAGAGTTGAAGACCATTCACCTAACTCAGGAATTATCTCTACAACATCCCTGCGGTTCTTCTATATAATTCTAGGAAACCATGACCTGACTCTCTGAGTCTGGAATTCTATATTTTAGTCATTTGTTTTTTCTATTTTGTTTAGCCCTTTGAATACTTCAAACAGAAAATAAGGAATTAATTTTGGGTGTATTTAAGCTAGATGACTAAACTTCTGAATCTGGGGAAAAATATTTCAAAAATAAAAAGGAAATGTCATGAATTTAAGCACCTGAAAGAAAATGGTCCACCCCCTCTTCCCAGGACCATCCCATTCACTATCCTCACGTCACAGACTTCAAACACAACGCACAGAGGCCACCTCCTGCCTAGGGGAGGACAGATGAGCATGCAGAGGTCTGCAGTTTCTGTTCCTGGTTCACAGTTTCTATTTTTATAAGACTATGATAGATGCTTCCTCTATCCAACTTGGTACATTTAAATTGTGTCATTATAGAGGAAGTAAAAGGAATTCCCAAAGCCCTGTGCATATATCCTTTGGGTTTTTTATTAAGTTAGGTTTCGTGTATCAACAAAATAACATGTACAAATTGTGTAGGAAAACAATACATAAACCTTCCAAAGAAGGGCTCAGAGTGGTTATCTGTTGCAAGCATCATCTCGCCAAACAGTTATTACTCACGGGGCTGATGGTGCCTGGCATTCTTTCCAAAAATAGATCTTTCCATGAAAAAGCACAATACGCTGTTGCTGTATGATGTAAAACTACAAAAGAAGTTATTTTTATCCTCTAGGCAGTTAACTTTTTAATCCAAATAGAACCAACCAGTTTACGGAAGAAAAATAAAAAGAACTCAGACATCCGGAAATTCACCGTTCCTTTTCCTCCCGTTTACATTTCTGAAATGCCTTTTCTTATTAGACAAAACCATATTCTCTAACCAGAAATGTCCACTAATGAATGTTCCCAGCTTGTAGAAGGCGGTGACAGTAAATTCAAACTTCAGAAATGAAAGAAAAATAAATAAAAAGAGAGAGAAATCATATTCAAAGAATAAACAGTCCACACTAAAGCATACCTTTTTTTCCTATCATTTCCATCCCAGGCTCTGCAGTGCTGCAAAAGAGCCTGATCTGTAACTAGCAAGGTCTAAATGCAAACATCCGTGTGAGAAGGCTAGCTCCATCACTTACTAACAGTATGACCTCGAGCTAGAGACTTCATCCCCAGCAGTTCAGTTTCCCCAGTTCAGTCTCCCCAGCTGTGAAGGGGGGATAATGGTATCTCCCTCACTCACCGGGTAGTAGGACTAAATGAATGTGTGAGCAAAGGGCCGAGCCCGCTCCTGTCACGCGGCAAGTACAACAGAGCTTAGCAAGTAGGATCCTCCATCTTAGACTTACACAGAATTTTGGGGAAGGAATGGCGGGGAACAGTGAGAAGAGAAAAGAAAAGAAAGAAGTACAAGGACATAAACGACAGAGGGAGGCAGTTTTGCCTGGTGGCCTGCCCGGATACTGGGACCCTTTATCAGTACTGCAGCCTTTGATACCACGTCGTCCATCTTGGTGACTCTGAAATCACACTTCAGTTGTTTTTCCACCCAATAGATTTGCAAGGTAACTATTCGTAAGCTCCCATTTTTCACAGGCCAAGCTGAAATACTAAAATGTTCAAGTCCTCAAAGGCAAAGCCAGACAGGAAGGCCACAACTTACTGCGGTCAGTCTGCTGCTCGGTCCGTCAGCACCAAGAATGGGTCTCATTGTCATTTTCTTTTTAAAAAACATTTCTGATACATGAATTTAGGTGAGAATATAAAATATTTATGATAATACTGTAGATAGGTAAAAAAAAAATCTCCATATCACAAGAACTAGGAGGTAATGTGGACAAATGAAAACAGAATTTTATTTTGGGATAAAATTACATGTAGTATTTGTGCTGCATTTCAATTATTTTAAATTTTTAGAGTATCTTAGTAGTTGATATTATTCTTTTCTTTCTATCTCTTTTTCTAAATACTAACATCTGAAATCACTGAATGACAGGTGAAGCCTTTGGCAGACCTACCTACCTACAAGGTTCCCTCCCATCCAGTCCCATGATGCATGGATGGTCCTAAGAGAGAATTTCTTGGTGATTGTAGCACATTCCTAGCACAATTACTTACCCTCAACTAAAAGAAAACCAAGAATAAAGTCAGCAAACCATTGAGAACAAATTGCAAAGCACATGATTTTTAAACCTCAAAGGCATATTCTTGGGACCAGTAATCTGAAAGTTTGAGAACCACCATCCTGAATGTTTGACTCATCTTAAAAGCACTACAGTCCTGAATTACCAGAAAGTCCAGAACTGAAGGGGTCCCTCAGATGGCTTACTGAAGGATGCTGATTATCAGCTAAAACCCAAGAGATAGCAGCTGCTTTCTCCTAAATCCTACCCCCATGAAAAGCAGCAAGGGAGCCATGGTGCAACCGTCATCCTGCCTGAAACCCATCAAGAGAAGAGGAGAGAAGAAAGAGAAATGAATGAGAGCAGGGTAGGGGAAGGGAAAATCCAGAAAGGACTTCTGCCGTTCCGAGTCTAAAAAGCTCTTTTGTCAGACAGCTGAGTGATGGAAAGACAAGTTGTGCTCTGAGCAGAGAGGGTTGTGTGCCTGCGATTCCACACAAGCCTGCGGCCCCGCAGGTGGGGTACTGTGGGCTGCCCAGGACTGAGATGATCCGGCCCTTCCCTTGGAGAGAGGCAACATTCCTGTTTCCAGACAAGATCCACCCTCACACTTACTAGGACTATCACTGAGAAATTCCCAACATTGCATTCCTATTCCTCGAGGAAACACTCAGTGCCCTTGTGATCAGTTTCTAGGTGGCAAATAGGACATTTTTCTACTTCTTAGATTGGCATGGTTTTAGATTCAGCACAGTCACGTAATAAAGACTTGGCTTTTAGCCAGTTTTATTGGCCAAGAAGCTTGAGGACTTCCAAAAGCATGATTATGGGCATTGATTCACAGTGTCTTTAAAAATTTTATACCAAAACACACATACACATATAGCGTGCAGAAGCCTCGTAAGCGTCATGTTTTTCTGTCTTGGTCTGCTGCCCCACTTCCTGCCATCGTGAACAGGATGTGACCCAACAGGATGTAGCGCTCCCTTCTTTTCCGTTTTCCAGCCCTAAAAAACTGATGTCTGGGTTTGATGACTTGATCATTGACCTCTGGTGACCATGGACAACAAGAGGAAAATCCACACTCCAGTCATTAAGCCCTGAAGATTGTTGGACTTTCTGCTCTTTCCCTAGTTGACTAGTAATCTCCTCTCCCTAAGCAGGCAACCTCAGGTGAAGGGCAGGCAAAGGCTGAACAGCTGACCCATCATATGAGATGTTGGGCACTTGCCCAGCTGGATGTGCCGAGGGGGTCTGATCCTGGCCATCAGAGCTGGCTGCTTTTAAAGGGCTGTCATTTCTTAAGGGCCTGCTAAGGGCCCTGCCCTGTGCTGGCACATCACAGACACAACAGGGTAAGTATATTACTCTACTTTATAGGTGAGTTGACTAACGCATAGAAAGGTTAGGTAACTTGCTCAGGGTCAAATATTTTTCTATTCCAGCACCCTTCTAAGAGAGTAGTAACAGAGAAATCTGGAGACTTGGGAATTGCAGAGTAAGGCCAGATGCCATGTGAAGGCATGAGTGGCCCCCTTTGACTCAACCCCATCTCCTCTTGGTCACCTGCCACGCATCAATCTGTCTAACCCTTTTGCAATTCATTTATATCTCTCACCTCTGCCAGCCCTCAGCGTAACACCTGCTGTAGACTCACTACTCTGCTGTCCTCACGTCTCCAGTGCAGTCCTGTGCCCCAGAGGCTGGTCTTCTGAGAGCCTCCTGTGAGTGTCCCTCCTCTCCTGCAGTGCTCTCCCTGCCCAACGGAGCAGCAAAAACAGGAAGAGGCGGGGAGGGAGCAGGCTGGCCCAGGCTGGCCTTCCAGGCTTTCAGAGCTAAAATCCCAGTGGTCAGGGCTCAGTGGTCACCGCCCCACCCCCACCCACATTACCCCATGGTGGCATGGGCCAGCAAATGTGAATTTTTCTGAGGAAACAGCATCAGCAATGTAAAGAAACCTCTGTCTTATTGCAAATCACACGATTGTCCACTGTGCCACAAATAAAGGAGGAAGATGGGTTTGGGAAGAGACAGGAGGAAGCTAAGAACCCTACTGGGCAGATACATTAAATTTGGGGTTTCAGAGGAGCATGTAGGTGAAATTCCCAGGAGGCAATTGGAACACTCTCTCTCTGACAGAACTCTGAAATACTAAATAGCACCATGGTTCTCCCACAGTTTAACTTTATTCATGGGAATCTAATAAACTGTCTCCCATAAGATGAGTCTCCTTGCCATAATTCACCGCTAAATAAGACCCAAATAAGCATTGGATTCTAGAAACTGTAATTTGTGCAGCTAACAGTTCATAAGCCAAAATTAGAATTCTTCTCTAACTCCATACTTAACCCTGAATTAACCTCCAGATGACTATGATATTTTTTAAATATGTGGTTTTAAAGGGCAGAGTCTATTTGAATCCAGCTAAAAGAGTGTCTAGATTTCCTTTTTGCTTTTTGGTATAAATAATAAAAACTGTCATAAAGGAGCCACACTATGAGGAAATCAGAAACATGCTTTCTCAATGGTCTCATTTCTAAATTCATGAGATTATGAAATTACCACATTCTTCCTGGTGTTATAGTCATTTGCATACATAAATTAGGGTACCTAATACATGGTAAGCTGCTGGCTTCTCTCTAACCCCACAGGTCTGGCCTATACTTTGCACATATTAGGCTTGTAAAAAATATTAGGGGACTTAAATTTAAACAAAGAGTGACCCTTAGAAGTGACATGTGCTTAATAATCAGAACTCTTGCAATTGAACAAAACGTTTTAGAAAGTTCCTCTTATTTATTTATTTAAATGCCTTTCAAGTAAATTTTAAAATAAATATCAAATTTAAAGGGACATCAAACCAAATGTAGTTGTCTTAAAGTAACAAAGTAAAGTAAAGGTATGTCATGAACAACACTGTCACACAAGTCTCTAATTTACTGTAATCTTCTACAGCAGCTGTTCTCAGCCTTGGCCACAAATTTTGATCCCTGACCCCAATCTCTAGAGATTATTTGATCCAGCAATTAACTAAAGGATTCTTTTTTTTATTCCAATGTGTACTGGATGTTGAGAAACAACGAACTCCAGTTTACTCTCTCCAAAAATATAATTTTCCAAAATAATCAGCCTCTCTAGTAAGTAAAGCAGAATAAAACAATAACTTGTCATTATGTCAGATTATCAGATAGGCAAATACTAAAAAGAATCCTAATTTCCAGCTTTACACAGTGATTTTTCAAACCATGAGTTACCACCCATTCATGGATCATGAAATTAACTTAGCAGACTTTATTTGGTATTTTAAAAAATTTTTTTTGAAAAGGAAAGGAAAGGAAGAGGAAGGAAGAGAAAAAGAGTTCACTGTACACTGGCAATCAAGAAGGGGGGTGGGGGGAGAGGGAGGGCTAAAAACCTACCTAACAGGTACAATGAACACTATTCAGGTGATGGGCACACTAATAGTCCTGACTTAAGCATTATAAAAGCTATCAACGTAACATGGATATTTTGAGATTTAGAAAAAAGGAGATAATCTTTAAATGTGGTGGGAAAAAAAGAGTTCATTGCATTTAGTCAGGAAAATGTTAAACTTTGTTTCAATTATGTGTGTGTGTGTGTGTGTGTGTAGTGGGTCATTACATAAAATGTATTTTTTACAGTGGGTCAAGCTGTGAAAAATTTGAAAAACACTCTAGAATGTTAAGAAAAGCACACTCCCCCAATTAGGGTTAAATACATTATCCATGCAACAAAATACAATGCAGCCATTAAAAATAATGAACTAGATTTATATCTATTGACTTGGAATGATGTTCAGACACATTAAAAAGAAAAAGCAGGTTAAGTACAAGACATTAAGCACAGCATAATCGCACTTTGGGAAATATGTACTGTACTTATAAATATATCTAAGCCATGGAAAAGAGAGGTTAAGCCTCCAGACAAAGCATGACCTCCTGGTTCCCACATTCTGGCTCTGCCACTTCCCAGCTGCACGGTCTTGGTCAAGAAACTTCACTTCACTGTTAGGTCGGAGCTAAGAGGAAGACACTCAAGCCTGGGGTGTGGTAAAATGCCATTTATTTTGGGCACCTGGGTGCAGGTGGGTGGAGGCCGAAAAGGGCGTCCACACCAAACAGGGGAAGAGTGTCAAGTTTTATAGAAGATTTGAATGAAAGTTTGGGGAGGGGGAGTTCTTTCTGGAACAGCCCCCAGTTTCTGCCGCCTCCATCCCAGCCATCCCATGCCTCCATCCCATCCCAGTAAAGATAATTCAGAGTTATCTTTACAACCTCTGGAGCCTTAGGGGCTCTAATCTGACTTCTTCGTCTACCCCATTACTTTCCATACATTTTTAGAGTTCCCACCCTGAGCAAGCCCAACATTCACCAGATAATTATTGTACCTATCTCAGAGGATTATTGTGAGAATGAGCTAAGCTTACACAGGTAAAATTCTCCAAGCAGTATCAAGTGATTTGCAAGCACTTAAGAAACATTAACTCCATCTATACCAGAGAGAAAATGAGCACTTTCACATCATAAATCTTAACAGTGGCTATTCTCTGGGTGCTGGGATTACTAGCGAATTTCATTTCCTTCTTTACACATTTTGTATATTTAAATTTTATAATCAAAAAAAGCATACAATTAAAAGTATAAAAATTTTATAATCAGAAAAAGCATAAAAATTAAAAGTATGTAATTTTCCTTTAGGGTTCTAAAATGTCTTTAATTTGATAACTTTAGGTTAAAAAATAAATAATACTTAAACAGGAATGGCAATAACAACATGTTCTACTTGGATTTTGCTTATGAAGGAGTTCAGGAAATTTCACCCCAAAATATAACTCTTTGGTATAAAGAATACTTTAAATTAAAGGTCATTCAAGATCAAAAAACACTGGAAGGGGCTTTCCCTCTATTTGCATAAACCAGACTGACTAATCAAAAGATCAAAGGGGACAATTGACTTCCCTTTCTCTCCCTGTTATCAATATATTGCAGAATGCAACCAGACCTGGCCCAAATCATTGTCTCTCAGGTTAATTTACTAGTCAATGTGTTTCCCCCATCCATTCATCCTAGAATTACCAACACTCCTCATTTCCCCCCTCTCTAAAAAGCATGTATAAAAATATCTGAACTTCATTGGGATACTGGGAATCACTCTGATTCTCCCCAGGCACATGGTAAATAAACCTTTCTCTTATTAATCTGCCTTAATAGTGAGCTAATCTTTCAGTGAACTTTCGGGGGAAAGGGCAAATTTCCCCTCACTCCTACACTTACTTCTTTAGAGAGATTAGGTTTGAAGGATTTTTGCCCAATCAGGCAATGAACTCTGCTCTGGAATTCCATTTCCCTGATTTTGGAATTTCTGTAACTTCTGTGACTGGTACAAAGACTTTGCTTCACCATCTCCTTCTCTAAAAGGTGTTCTGCTTTGTCTTACTTTATCAGTCCAAGTGAGTCTACTAACAGAAATCTGTGTTAAGTTGTCCCATTACGTAGGCCCCAAAGCTACTCTCTGTCCCTATACCTTAGGTGATTGTATTTCTCATGAAATGATGATGACATCCTGTCCAAAGAACAGTCCAAACTGAGTCCTTTGTGTTTATTCATGAGTTAAAAACAGAGACCTTAAATGGCATTATGTGTGCGTGGGAAGACTCATTATTAAAGAAAAGGGGGAATTACAGAAATGCATGGAAAAAAGGATTTAAAAATCATCTATTGTTTCTCCATTCAAAGTCCATTATTAACATGTTAGTATATTTCCTGCCAGTCTTTTGCTTTGTAGTTATCTCAGGTTGCTGTAGTCATATCGTAAACACAATTGAGTAAATCTCTTTTCTCACTTGGTATTATATGAAAAGCATGCACTATGCTGTCATATAATTTTCAAAAACATTTTAGTGACTACGTAAAGTTTTCTTGAGTGAGTAGCCATTTCTCTTTTAAAGGACGTTCAGATTGTTTTCAAATCTTAGCTGTTATAAATAAGACTATGAAAAAATTTTGTGTAAATTTTGTATAAAATTTTGAGCTTTTTATGTGTATAAAATTGTTTCAGCTTTTTACATGTGTAGGATCCAAAAAATGTGATTTCTGTGTCAAAGGTCAAGAGCATTTAGTCTTAGAGTAGTTGTTAACAGTATTACTACTGACTCTGCTCTCTCATTATCCTCCTTCATCGTAAATCAGTATAATTCTTTAAGAAAGCACTGGCAATATGGATTAATTTATGTACAGCCTTATTCCAAAAAGGATTTGAAGCAGTTTACAAAAGCAAACACAGTCGAACAATTTTTAAGAGGGGAAATTAGGGTGAAAGGGAAAAATAAGAAAAGTAACAACTAGCACTTACTGAATACCTATTGTGTATCTGCACTGTGTTAAGTTTATCATAGATAATCTCATTTAATTCCCACAGCAGAGAGGTAGGTGTTATTATGCCCATTTTATAGATTAAAAAACTGAGGCCTGGAAAGTTAATAACTTGCCCAATCTCACAAAACCAATGAGAGACAGAGCACATATTCAAACTCTAGAATTTGAGCTCTTAGCTGTTACACTGCACTTCATTTGGGGGTACACTGGAGCACATTTAGTGGGGCTGAGCCAAAGTAAGAGTCCGCTTTCCAGTGGTCTATACAGAGAGAGACAGGAAAATTGGGAGATTCATGGTGTTCATAATTTAAACACAAACCAATTTCTTCTAAGTGTGAGCATACCTACTTCATTACATTCTTTCCATTTGGATCATTTTATTTTTAAATGTGTATACAGTAGTTAAGATGTTTATATCAGTGAATGCTATATCACTGTTGTTTTCATTTTAATATCAGGGAGTAGGGCATTTTTTCATATGCTAATTTATTCCTGTGTTTGTATGCCTTCCTTTGTAAATTAGCCAGTTCTTTCCTTTGCCCATTTTTCTGTTGTTTTCCCCTACTATTTTTATGATCATACCTTAAAATAAAGATACAATGTTTTTAGAAAATATTTGAGTAAAAATGATAATCTCTAATTTTGAATTCAGATAATTTTACATTAATTTATGTTCTATAGTCAAGTATCTTCCAGTATGATTTTCTATCACCTGGAAACTTAGTCCTTCATCTTCTAGAAAGTTGACATATATTAAAATTTATATCTGTAAAGTATTTCTATGATATAATGTCTGTTTGACTGTAATTCAACAGGAATGTATTTGGGGCCATGATGTGAGTTGCGAACCTATACTCTTTTCTTTATTATTACTGTTTATTTACTATTTTATTAATTTATTTTATTTACTTATTTATGTGCAGCCTTGTTCCAACAAGGATTAATTTTTATTTATTATTATTTTTATAGTCTTTCTCTTTAAAATACATATTAAATTCTAGTACAGTGTATATAATACACAGTCTTTTTAGGCCATTGAATCTGTTCCACAGAACAGCATCCTCCTGTCATTGTAGCTGTATTATGTGCACTGACAACACAAGTAAGTACTCCCTTAATGGCAGTCTCCTTTTGAATTTGATGAGTTGCCTGAATATACACTTAGGTAAATTTTAAGACTACTTTCCCAAGACTTTTACCCCGCAGAATAATCCCATTGGATTTAGTTTGAAACTGCATTAAGCCTATGAATTAGTTTTGAAGGAAGTCACATCTTCACAATGTTTACCTTTCCCAACACAGTGGGCCTTCTGCTTATTCTAGCCTTCGTTTGCATTGCTTGCGAAAATTTGAGCTTTCATCTCATCTGTCATATTTGTTCCCCTTCTCCTGCCCCACTTTAGTTTCACTTTCTATCTTCCCATTTCCTTAGAGAATGAACATCTAAACATAACACAATAGGATTTTATTTAGATGAGAAATCCTGGATCAGTTTTCATTTAATTAAACAATTCATTAACGGAAGCGGTGCCTGAGAGGCCCGTGCTGTCTCTAGAGGGCTAGAGTTAGTTCTCTAAGCCATTGTTTTTTCTGGTTAATAACTACTTAGAATATGATAGTCATGTGCTCTCCTTGAAGTTATGGGGCTCCATATTCTGGGTTGAATTTCAAGTATTTGGAGTAAGGACAGTTGAAAGTCCCCAGAGCAGGGCCAGGACCAGGGTGAGGCAAGTTATGTGCCTTTAAGGAGGTGCTTGCTTTCAGGCCCCCTGGGTGTCTCACTTGCCTTATCCTGGTCCCAGCCTGTCCTAGGAAACCGCTGCCATGGGCCAACTAGTGTTGGCAAGTGGTTGGGAGAGGGAGCCACCTCCCAAGCCCCATAGCTCCGTCTTGGGCCTGATGGGGTGGGAGTTTACCGTCACCACCCATGAAGAGCATTTGCCCTGCCTGACAGTTGGGCCTACCCTTGCTTATCCAGGCCACTTGTGCATTTTGGTAGCAAAAAGCATCCACAGCTAGAGCAGACTGACAGCCTGACCCCCCACCCCCACCCCCACCCCCTGCCCCTACCTGAATGCTCTTACAGGATCCCTGGAGCCAATCAATTCCCATTTGAGAAATACTTTGAGCTGTATTGTTGGTCCATGGGGTCACGACCTGCACTCTGGCCTCTGCTACCCTTACCTACCTACAACTGTTAGGACAACCACCAACCCAGAAGTACCCAGGAAAGCCTCAAGCACAAGTGCCAGTTAAAAAAAGTCAAAGAAGAGCTGAAAATAAGCAGATGAAAGCAACTATAATAAAATACATTATAAAACCTACATATGGGGTGCTAGATATATGTGAGACTTGATTCTACAGTCTCTGTATCCTGTTCAAACACATAGAGCAAAATGTTTTTGGTTTTATGCTGTTTATATTTAGTAGATGTTTCGATATCTTTAATTCATGGGGTTTTTCTAAATCTTTAGTTTTATGCTTTTTGAAATTAATACTCAGTAAATCATCAAAAGATTTAGAGGATGTTTGGGTAAGGAGAAATATATTTAACTCTCAATTAACAAAAGGGGGACATTCTCATTGGTTAGAAATGGCTCTAAAAACAAAGAATCTAAGACCATAAAATTCAGAATGAGAGATGAAAGGAAAAAGAAAAGGAAAGTCATGGAGTGAAAAAGATGGGAGAGAACTTCAGAGAGCAGAAATGTGACAGGAGTAGCAAGAGGCACACGCACAGTAACAAGAAGACCCTGGGACAGGGCTCAAGGCAGCAGGCAGGGCCAGGACATTTAGTGCAGGGCAAATGGGCCTGCCCACCACCATGCCACACAAATTGCTCACAGTAATCTTCAAAATTATCACCCAGTACAATAGTTTATGTTTCTAATAATGACCCTGTGTCATTAAGAAAGTTGAGGCACACATACCCCCATTTAAAGCAGCCAGACCAAAATATTTCATTATAATGCTATTTGTCTCTGAAATATTATGTTATAAAAGTAAATAGATCTTTTGGTAGTATGAATGACTTAAAAGACATAAAAAAAAAAAGAAGTAAATAGATCTGTCAATCCACACAGGAGACCAAGGTCTACATTTCCCCATGCTCTCAGCGCTGCTGTAAGCTCCGTGACAATGGCAGCTGTGCTCTTTGACTGTGACCATTAACTCACATCTGTAAGTGCTGTCAATCAGGGAGCCCTCCACTGCCCCATCCTAAGCACTGTCTGTGGTTTACTCCACCACAGCCTTGTCTCCTGTCTTTTAACTTGTGTCCTAGAACACAATTTTTACTGGAGTCAGCTCTCCACACATACAAGGTTTCTATGAGGAGAGACTCCAAGGGTCATCCAATCAGATTGGATTAGGGCCCACCCCAATCACCCCATTTTAACTGAATTACCTCTTTAAAAGCCCTATTTCCAAATACAGTCACATTCTTAGGTACTGAGTGTTAGAGCTTCACATGTGAATTTGGCGGGGGGGGGGATGCCATTCAGCCTATAATAAGCATAGACCTTTAAAAGTTAAACTTCAGGTATCTAGAACTGTCACTCACCAACCTACAGTTCCCATTTTCTGACTATTTTACACAATGGAGATGGCATTTCTTCCCTGGCATTGTAGCCACCATGTAAGGCCCTGCCATCTTGGTGGTAGACGCTACCGCAAGTGCAACACCTTGTGAAAGATGACAACACAGGGCGAAGCAGAAAGAACAGAAGGAGCCAGAGTTGCCCTGTTGTTTTATTTTTCCACCACCTAATAAGCAAATGAAAATCACCATATCATTCAAGTACTACAGAAATTAAGCCAAGTAAATACAATCCCAGCACTAGTCTATAGGAATTTAGATTCTAGGTCAGAGTTATTGCATTTTTGTGTCCATACAAACAATATGCAGAACTAGTTTAACACACTGACCACCACACTAGAAAAAAAAATTTTTTCCTTGGGGCCACAGTGTTTTATTATGAAAATAGAATAAAAACTTCAAAAACAAAATGATCCTTTCTAATTTAATGAAAAATTTGTTATTTTTTATTGTTTTCTGTGCATGAGTTATTTGCAATTAAATCATCAATATTAATTGTAACAATAAGAACATCAACAAGTAAGAGTTTCACAAACCAACTGTAGGGTTTTGCCCAGGGGGCCACCCATCACATAACATGTATGCTATAGCATGGTAGTATGAGTTGTCTATGTACTACATGGCTCCCAAGGTAAAGAGACATGTGAATTACATATGCTTCACAGTCCCGGGCTTAAAACTAGCATGAGTTAAACACAACTCACACAGCAGTTGACGTCTTAAAAGGCAGATTATGGCTGGGCACAGTGGCTCATGCCTGTAATCCTAGCACTTTGGGAGGCCAGGGCAGGAGGATGGCTTGAGGCCAGGAGTTCAAGACCAGCCTGGGCAATAGTGAGACCCCCCCATCTCTAAAAAAAATGGAAAAATTAGCTAGGTTGTGCACCTGTAGTCCTAGACATTTGGGAGGCTGAGGCAGGAGGATTGCTCGAGCCCAGGAATTTGAGGTTGCAATGAGCTATGATGACGCCACAGCACTTTAGCCCAGGTGACAGAACAAGACCCTGTCTCAATAAATAAATAAATAAATAAATAAATAAGTAAATGACAGATTCTGTGCCCCACCTTTAGCGATCTTAATCCAGTAGGTCTGGGTGGGCCTGTTTCACAAACACCTGAGGAGATTCTATTCCAGGAACCACACTGTTAGAAATGATAAAGTAGTGCCGTCTGGGCTGTGTGCCAAACAAGGGCCCAATACCCACAGCCCCCAAGCCAAGAGCCAATTCATCGAGTAGCGCAGGCACACGCTCCCTATCTGTTGTAAATTAAAGGGGCCTATTTGGTATTTCATTGTTAATCTTAGGCATTTTAAAATTATATAATACTAGCTAGAGGTTATTGAACCTGTTTTCGGTCAAGTTATTTGGCCCACAATTTTCCAAATTAGCCATTGTTATCACCATTTTAAAGATGAGGAAACTGAGGCCCATAAAGAATAATTTGCCCAAGATCACACAGCTGACAAGTATCTGGATCTGGTTTCAAGCCCCTGTGTCAGCCCAACCCCAAAGCTCCAGTGATTCCCAGACAACTAAATAATGCACCATTTAAAATTCTTCAGTAAGAACTTGTAATCAATGCTTTTAAATACTCTATACAGGAAATCAATTCATTCCAGACAGTGCTCAGATTCATAACAAATTGAATGTCCTCCATTCTAAGACAATTGTTAAGATTTAATAAGGACATCAATTTAAGAATAGCTTTTGGGGAGCATAAAACGCTACAGTAAATATACATGTCGAATGTACAATGCCTCACTGTTTTGAAAATATTAAAATGCAAAAAATGAAAAATAAAAATAAAGGTGGAGAAGATACCTTAGAATCAATGAAAAAAAAGCGTGCAATTTATGGCTCGTTTGACAACACAGCCACTGGCTTACAGTGCCATCTGCTGTAAGGAAGTGGCCACTACAGCAGCCCTCAATGCCTGGGTTTTACCAGGACACTGACAGGAGGTCTAGTCGCCTCTTCACAGGTGTCCACAGAGTGCTGGTGTCTGAGGCCTGGATATGGAATAAAGGGAAAAATGCAAATAAAAGTAAAAGAGAAGAGAAGGAAAAAATAAAGAAGGTGGAAGAGAAAAATAAAAGTTGGGAGGTGGTGTCATCATCCCTGTGTCATTGGTATCTACCTCTTACTACTGGCCAGGTGTTTCACATATTTTATATCTCCAACGTACTTTATTGATCTGTCTAGCCAGAGGCGTGACTTTTTTATTTTTCTCATCTTTTCAAACAACAGGCTTTTGTTTTTATTGATCATCTTTATTATATTTTTGTTTTCTACTTCGCTTACTTCTGCTCTATCATTTGTTTCCTTCTGCTTGTTTTGAATGTGTAGTTTCCGTATGTATACCGTGTGATTTTAAATCACAGAATTGCAGAGCTGGAAGGAGACTGAGAAGAACCTGGCTCTCCTCTTTCATTTTACGAAGAGGCCCTGAGGGAAAGGAAGTTTGCCTTATGTCCTACAGCTGGGACCTCGGTTTCCACATTCATGATTAGCTGCTCTCCCTCTATTCCTCCCACCATGTTCCCCTTCTCCCTCTTCTCTCTCCCTCTCCCTCCCCCCTTTCCTTGTCGGCTTCCCCTCACTCAGAACAGAAACAGATAACATTGTCGGGTTGATAAAATTCAGGATAAATAGGCAAACTTCCTCATCAAAAGGTCTGAATTTTAAAATCAGAGCACATTTGTGTTGGTGGTTAATGGTTTTCCTGTTTTTACAACATTACACATTTACTCCAAATGGACAGGTTACCTGAGGAATGAGAAGGGAGAAAAAGTCACAGGTAACCACATGCAAAAAAATTTTAGAAAATGAAATTCAATCTGCCTTCTAGAAGCTTGTACTCATATCTATTAAAAATTCTAATATTTATATCAGATATTTGGCAAGAAGCAAAAATAGACGGTATCTTAATTTATCGGCAATTAGTGTCAAAAAACAAATGTAGTCTTACATTTCAGATTAAACAAATGAGCACTGCCAGTCATAAAATTTATTGAATTGTGCAGTCAACTGGCCCTGAGAAGGTTAAAAAGAAGCTGCAGTTTGACCTTGTTGGGGTGAGGGGAAACCTCCCTTCACCCTGGAAAGTTTGCTGAAAGATCAACTCACAAAAAGGCAGATTAATAAGAGAAAGAGGTTTATTTACCGTGTGCACAGGGAGAATCACAGAGGGATTACCCAATATCCCAGTGGGGTCCAGAAATTTACACACCCTCCTTTTAGAGGGGCAGGGAGATGAGGAATAGAGGTAACTCTGTTTAGGGGCAATAAATGGTTACTAGGGAGGGTGAATAGATACTTGGGAGAATGAATGGATGAGGGAAACAGATTGACTTGTAAATGATTCTGTTTGCAAATTAAATTATCCTGAGAGACAGGTATTATATTTAAAATGATTTGGGCCAGGTCTGGCTTCCTTCCTGATCTTCCTTCCTACAATACGTGGAGATAACTGGGAGGGAAAGGGAAATGGATTGTTCGTTTTTTGATGGGTCCGTCTGGCTTCATGCAGATAGAGGGAAAGCCCTTTCCAATGCCTATTGATCTCTAAGGGCCTTTAATTAAAAAATACTCTTTATACCAAAGAGTCATATTTTGGGGTGAAATTCCCTGAGCTCCTTCAACCTGTGCGCCCCACCCTGCCTTCGTGCCCCTCAGTCTTCACAAGCCCTGATGGCCTGGAGGTCCAGGTCTCTTTCTCTCTCTATCCAGACCTGTGGTAAGAAAAGAATCCGGTATTAGTCATTCACACCTTATTATGAATTTATTACTCAAGTGCCCTCCCCCAGGGCCATGTGTATTTTAAGTTTTCCTTCAATGTGTGATAAAATGTTTTCTTCTCTAAGAAAGCATTTTGGGTAGCATTAGTCAGGTGGACTTTACTGGGCGGGAGTGGGGTGGGGGGGTGTTCCAGGTGCCGTGGAAATCATTCCATCTACTCTAAGACCCTGCATACTTCAAAAAAAATTAAGCTGCCCATGTCCTCCAGAGATGTACAGACCTTAACAGCACTTTCCAAAATGTTGTTTGCCAGTGTTAATAGTTGTTACACACACACACACACACACACACACACACACACAGGGGTACTTTGGTCAAATCTCTAATATACTGATGAGCATTATAATGCTCTAAGAGGGGCACAGAGAACAATATTTCCAAAACTTATTTAACCACAGGACATTCTCTTAAACAGGAGCATCTACAAGTCTAATGATCCTCAGAACACACAGAGGGATCAGGTCATTATCTCCCTTCTGTCCAGTCTCCAGCACCACAAGAGAATCCTTCTAAAGGCTTTGCTATTAGAATTGTAGTTCATTAAAAGACATAGAAAGAAGAAAATGCTTTCTCAAGACTAGTGTGAAGAGCCTCAGCAAGAGGTATCCTAGAGATAGGTACAAATACCTGGTGAAGGAAAGCAGGAAATTCCTTGAGGTTGTTTACAGCAGGACTCTGCCCTGCACAAATGCAGAAATGTAGGAGACAAGAGCAGTAGTATCTAACTAAATGGAAATGACAAAACAAAGCCAACAAATCAGACCAACCAACCCCCAGCAGTTCATGCATCTTATCTTCAACAGAATTTGAGGACTCGGCAGTCTGACTGTTCTGCTCTTCTACACTGCCGTCAGAAAGTCTGTGGTGAAATTGTTTGGTTCAGTCTATAAAGGACCAACCTTAATTTTAAAACCACACATGAAAAAAACAATGTTGAATAAAAAAAGTTCCAGATGACTACTATACATCACCATTTTTTGTAACATCCCCTAAAAAGCTAACTAAATTATATTATTTAAGAAGCAAAATAATGTGAGATAATAAGTATGTTTACAAAAGGGAATGACAAACAAAATTCAGAACAGTGGTTATCTCTGAGATTGAAGGTTTGGCAGGGGTTGTGTCCAAGAAGGATCATTATGGTAACATTCTGGTTCTTCAATTGGATAGTGGGTTCAGGAGTGTTCATACTATTATGCCTTAAAACTTAGATACGTTGCATATATAATGTATCTGTGTGACTTACAACTTTTGTTATGAGTATTTGATATACACCAAAGAATATATTAACATAAATAATGTAATTTGACATGTATAACCTTTTGTGCTTTTTGTTTTGTCTTGTTTTGTTTTATTAACCTTTGTTTCAAACTTTATTCCCAGGCTTCTTCAGCTTAATTAGCCACAAAGAATGAATTGTGTACAAGCAAAAACTGAAAAGAGCTACAGTGTCCAAGGGGCTTGGGCTTAAAAATAGTAGAGATCTAGATTTATCAGATCCATAAACAAAACAATTTTTAAAAGCAGTCGTAATATAAAATAGCAGCTCCCAATAACTTCTTCAAGTTTTATCTTCTTCAGAAGTTGACTCAATTCAGTTTGCCTCATTCTTGGAAGCCTCATCAAAATTCTCCACATCTGGAACTTCATCATCCTCCTCTCCAGTAGCAAGGGGTGCTTTTCCATCCACAGATTGTTTAGGCAGAACTTTGGTCAGTCTCCTCAAACTAGTCAGACTGTCTGCACCAGGCTGGTTTAAGATGCCAAGACACTGGGTAGCGTGTCTGTCAGCTGCTTTGTCTCAGCATGGACTGTAACGGTGAGAGTGTTCGCTGCCAGAGATGCCTGAACGCTAGGATTGTTAAAGTGGATCGCTGTTCCTTGCTTTGTAAACGTATTCACCTGTTCAATTCCAGAGATATTGTTTACCCCTAATTTCTTTAAGGAGAACTGAAGTTTTTTTTATCATCTGCTGTAGCTGTTCTATGAACCACCTTCTTTCTGCGCAGTTCCTTTCCCACCAATGTGCATTTGTGCCTGCAGTTTGGTGAGTTTCTCTTGGTTCCTGGTAGTCTTTCATCCTGTTGGAGCGTAAAAGGGGCCGCACAGGGGACTACAGTTGGCGCTCGGAAGGTCTCGGGTAGACCAGCTGAGTTGAGGCACACACACGCAGTCACTTTTTGTTAATAATAAAATTTTTTTAACCATACTGAAAATCCTTCAGGGCTAAAGGAGAGATGTGTTCCAAGACATGTAGGAAGGGAGGCTGGTGGCTGAACAGCCCCATGCCTTATCTCCCCATAAGAGTTTGCTCAGTTGAATCTTGGTGCCCGCACCAAGCCCACTCCTGCTCCCGCTCTTCTGAGGCACAAGGAGACACAGCCCCTCTCCTTCCAGCCTTCTGAGTACAACCCAGGCAGGGTAGCATTTTTGAAAAGCTGTTCCACAAAGTGAGGGAAAATGGGGAAAATATTATCACAGAAAGACAAACAGCTCCTTGGTGTGGCATGCTGGGCCCGGATGGCTGGGTTCGGTCTGCCCTCAGCTTTATGGCACCCTCTCTCCTTCCAACTTGCCTCCCTCACGTTCATCATCCAGCAATATACATCACCTGGGGCTCTCTGTGCTGCTCCACAATTGTTCCAGGCCTTTGTCTGTGCTGTTTCTTCTGCCTGGAACGCCCTCCCTGCTTCCGTCTGGCTTCCCGTCTCTTGTCCATCCTTCACCGCTCAGCTCAGGCACCCTCTCCCAGGAAGGCCCTTCCTGCACAACTGCTTCACAGGTATGTTCTTCACCGGGAGGAGGCTGATGTCCGGTTGTCCCTCTCTTAGGATGTTTGGAAAACTGTGATATCCTAATCCTATCATTCCTTCTGTACCTATAAGCCGGAATATGTCTATAGAGAGGAACCTCACTCATCAATTACTTGATTACCCTGAAGTACTCCTTGTCCATACAGGAGAGGAAAGATATGTGTTCGATATTTTCCCTTTATTTAACAGTTTTTGAAATAATGAGTTGGGCCCTAGAATTTTGTAGAGGCAATCAATGAGGATTTATTTTCATTTAGTATTATTGGGAACTTATGATAAACATATTCCATGTATTTCAAGATGGGATATTTGTAAGTTTTTTAGGGTGTGGTATGAGATGGGTTTTTTAATGCAGGGGAGCTGATTGGATTGGGAAGTTTGTTGTGTTAATATAATAGTTGAGAATTGGTGGGGAGGTTTTGAAGTGAGCCTTGAAGGGGACAGTCATGTAATGACCCAGTTGAGTGACCTAGGGTTCTGATCTGTGGTTCTGATGAGAGCTATTGCTTCAACAAATAGACTTTTAGGAAATTCCTAAAACAAACAATAAAGGTTTTTATAGGTCATCTTAGTTCACAAGTGAAATAGCCATTTCTTCCTTTACTTTCTCTTTTTTTTCCTTGTATAATCCTTGTTTGGTTTCGGAATCAAGTTGATGCCTCATAAAATAACCTGGGTAGCCTTTGCTCTTTTTCTATTTCTGGAGGAACTTGTATATTATAGGAATTAACCATTCCTTAAAAATTAAGTTTCTTAAAATCCTCTAGACCTGAATTAAGGTGGGGAGAGGGTAGGGGAGCTATTTGACTACTACTATTTCCATTTATTTAACATTTACTGGTCTATTCAAATTCTCTTTTTCTTATACCAGTCCTTGCATTTTATATGTTTTAGGAACTTACCCATTTTATCTAGGCTTACATAAACTGGAGTTCACAACATTTAACAATGTTTTATTATCTTTAGTTATTTCCTCCATCATTCTCCGTCTTATTTTGTTTATTTGAGTCTTCTTTTTTCTCAGTCTTGCCAAAGTTTGATCGTTTAATCTTTTCCATAGAACTAGCTTCTGTTTTATTCATCTTCTCTATTTTTCTCTATTTCACAGCTTTCTGCCCATGTCTTTATTATTTCCTTTCTTCTTGTTTCATTTCATATGCTCTGTTATTTCTTGCTTTGAGTGCTTAGCAACTTTATTTTTAATCTTTTGTTTCCTGTGTGGGGGTGATGGGAAACTTCCCCTTGCCCCCAAAAGTTAGCTGAAAGATCAACTCACAATTAAGGCAGATTAATAACAGAAAGAGGTTTGTTTACTGTGCACAAGGGGAGAATCACAAAGGGACTACCTGATATCCCAGTGGGGTCCAGATATTCGTATACACTCATTTTAGAGGGAGGGGGGATGAGGAATATAGGTAATTCTGTTTAGGGGCAATAAATGGTTGCTAGAGAGGACTAATGCATGGGGAAACAGAATGACTTGTAAATGGTTCTCTTTGCAAATTAAATTAATCTGAGAGACAGGTATTATATTTAAAATGATTTGGGCCAGGTCTCGTTGCAATTCTTGATCTTCTTTCCTGCAACATAGTAAGATAACAGGAAAGGGAAGGGAAGTCAATTGTTCTTTCCGATGGGTCATCCGGTTTGTGTAGATAAAGGGAAAGCCCCTTCCAAGGCCTGTTGATCTCTAAGGACCTTTAATTCAAAATACTCTTTATATCAAGGACTCATATTTTGGGATGAAATTTCCTGAGCTCCTTTACCAGATAGATGTATATAATCATACATTTCCATCTAACTGGCACTTCAGCTCTGTCCTACAAACTTTGACATGTAGAATTTTCATTAACATTCAATTCTAAATATTTCTTAATTTCCTTTATAACTCAAGAACTTTGTCTAGTAAGATGTTATTTTTTTTTCAAATATACTTTTTTGGGTTTGGGGAGATTTTTGTTGTTGTTGTTGCTATTCTGCTGCTTTATTGTATATGTGACAAATTACCACAAATGTAGTGACTTAAAACAACACACATTTATTATCTTACAGTTTCTGTTGGTCAGGAGTCTAGGCACAACCTAACTGGGTTCTCTTTCTTATATAACGTAATGTAATGTAATCATGGGAATGACTTCCCATCGCCTTTGCCATATTCTATTGGTATATCAGTCAGGGTTCTCCAGAGAAACAAAACCAACAGGATGTAGATTTAGATAGATGATAGATAGATAGATAGATATTACAAAGAGATTTATTATAAGGAATTGGCTCATGGGATATGGAGGCTGGTACGTCCAAAATCTGCAGAGCCAATGTTCCAATTTGAATCCAAAGGCTGACCAAGAAGAGCTGATGTTCAAGTCCAAAGGCCAGCAGGCTGCTGTAGAACCAATAAGAGCCAATGTCCCAGTTCTAAGGCCATCAGGCAGGAGAATTCTGTCTTACAGGGGTTTTGGGGAGGCAGGGGAGGTCGGCCTTTTGTTCTATTCAGGCATCCAACTGATTGGCTGAGGCCAACATGCATTAGGGAGAACAATCTGCTTTACTCAGTCTACCAATTTAAATGTTAATCTCATCCAAAAACACCCTCACAAAAACACCCAGAATGTTTGACCAAATATCTGGGCAGCCCATGACCCAGTCAAGTTGGCACATAAAATTAACCATCATAATTGGTTAGAAACAAGGCACAGATCCCAGCCATACACAAAGAAGGAAATTATATAAGTTGTAAACACCAAGAGATGGGAATCATAAGGGCCTTAAATTCTGTCAACCACACCTGTTGTTATTAATTATTTCTAGTTTTATTGCACAGTGGAATTTATTGAACCTTCCTTTCAGACCTAACAAATGGTTTATTTTTTGCTTTTTTTTAATTTTTAACTTTTAAATTTTTTTATTTCAGAATTTTACAGGGGTACAAATGCTTAGGTTACATATATTGCCTTTGCACCACCTGAGTCAGAGCTATAAGCATGCCCCTCCCCCAGACAGTGCATACCAACTCATTAGGTATGAATATACCCACCCCCTCCTCGCCCCCCACCTGCCCGACACCCGATGAATGTTACTTCCATATGTGCACATAAGTGTTGATCAATTAGTACCAATTTGATGGTGAGTATATGTGGTGCTAGTTTTTCCATTCTTGTGATACTTCACTTAAGAGAATGGGCTCCAGCTCTATCCAGAATAATAAAAGAGGTGTTAGTTCACTATTGTTTTTTGTGGCTGAGTAGTACTCCATGGTATACATATACCACATTTTATCAATCCACTCATGTATTGATGGGCACTTGGGTTGTTTCCACATCCTTGTAACTGTGAACTGTGCTGGTATAAACATTTGAGTGTAGATGTCTTTATTATAGAATGTCTTTTTTTCCTTTGGGTAGATGCCCAGTAGTGGGATTGCTGGATTAAATGGTAGTTCTAACTAGTACAGCTTCTATGGAAAGTAATATGGAGATACCTCAAAGAACTAAAAGTAGAAATACTATTTTTTGCTTTAATGTTTCAAATGTACCTGAGAAGGGAAAGGATGTGTATTCTCTGTTTGATGGAAATGTATATGATCTGTAAATGTCTAATAGCATAAGTTTATTAATTATATTGTCCAGATCTTCTATATCTGGAGGGGTGGGTGTGTGTGTGTGTGTGTGTGTGTGTGTGTGTATTGGGGGAGGAGAGGAAGTGTCTACTGTCTAATTGATCTATTGGCTTTTGGAAGGAGCAAATTAAAAATCTCCAATTATAAATTTATGTTTCTGCCTAAAGTTCTGTTAACTGCTGCTTAATAAATATTAAAGCTGTATTGTTAAGCACATATATATATTATGACATCTCTTATGATATTTTTGTCTTAAATTTTATTTTTTCAGGTTGTAAGATTACTACATGATCTTTCTTTGGTTCATGTTTGCCTGGTATATCCTTTTTGAGCCTTTTAGTTTGAAACTTTTCAGTGTCTGTTGTCTTCAATAAGTCTCTTGTAGAAGATGTATTGTTGAATCTCTTGTTTTCATTCAATTTGAGAGACTTTGTTTTTTAATTGGTGAGTTTAAGCCACTTACATTTATTGTAATTGCTACTCTATTTGGGAGGCATCATGGTATACTTGTTCTGAGAATGGGCTCTAGATCCAGACTGCCAAGGTTCAGGCCCTGGTTCTGCCACTTTCTAGCAAATTACTTAACCTCAATTTCCTCATCTATAAAATGAGGATGATAAAAATAATAGTATCTACTTCATAAGGTTATTATGGGAATTAAATAAGAAACAGAAAAGCATCTTGAACATACTAAATGCTCTGAAAATGTAAGCAGAAATTTTATTTCTGCTATCAGATTTCACATATTCCAATTATCACACTTTTTTTTTTTTTTTTTTTGAGAAAGGTCTCACTCTGTTGCCTGGGCTAGAGTGCAGTGCCATCATCATAGCTCACTGCAACCTCAAACTCCTGAGCTCAAGTGATCCTCCTGCCTCAGCCTCCTGAGTAGCTATTAATAGAACTACAGGCACATGCCACCACACTCGGCCAATTTTTGAAAGTTTTTGTAGAGACAAGGTCTCGCTATCTTGCTCAAGCTGGTCTCAAACTCCTGGCCTCAAGCAATCCTCCTGACAAGGCCTCCCAAAATGCTAGGATTACAAGCATGAGCCCACCACGCCTGGCCATAGCACACTTTCTTTTTATTCCTTTTTTCCCTTTCTTTCTTGCCTTTCATTGGACAGAATTTTCTTCTGCTTCTTTAAAAGTTACATGTTTTATTCTTTTTTTATGGTAGTTGCCCTTAAGACCTAAACTCATATTTATTCTTATTGATTAAAATTATCCATATTTTCATTTTCCTCCTAATAAGACAGTACTCAAACCCAGTAGTGCTCAAAGTGCCATTCCAGGATGAGATAAAGAGCTTGAGCCTGAATATAAATCAATACATAGCTTTTTTCATCAAGAAAGTCTTGCTATAGAAATAACCCAAACCAAAGAGTTTGCTTATGACATAGCTGATTTGCATTCTGGTACAAGCTCCTATTTCATTGAGAAGCATTAACAAATAGTTTGTGAACCATTCTTCCCATAACACTTCTTTAGACCGCTGTCTGGCCACTGTGACCTCTCATTCCTCTCTGAGCCCTACACCCCTCACAATATTGATATTGTCTAGAATTTTAGTTCTAGGTTGTAATAAATATACTGTTCTTTGTTTCTAGACTAGTTTTTTAGAGTTTTTAAAAGTCAGGTTTAATAAAACATAGTTTATATACAGTAAAATTCACCCTTTTTAGTGTACACTTCTGTAAATTTTGACAAACATACCATTAAGTAATCACTACCACGGTCAAGATGATAGAATATTTCCATCACTCCAAAAAGTTTCTCCAGGCTCACTTCACTCCCAGCACCTGACAACCACTGATCTATTTCCTGTCCCTATACTTTCACCTTTTCCAGAATGTGACATAAATGGAATCAGAGTAGCTTATTATATCTGGCTTCTTTCATTTAACATGTTTTTGAGACCCATCCATGTTTTTGCATAAATAATAAGTTTGTTCCTTCTTAATGCTTAGCAGTATTTCCTTGTGTGAATATATAACAATTTGTATAGCCATTCACCAATTCCTGGACACTTGGGTTGTTCTTAGTTTTTTATAACTATGAATCAAGTTCCTAGCCTTTTTTCTAAGACAACAATAAATTTAGCTTAAATATGTGGCCACTCTTTTCCTGTATCTATTGTATATCATCTCCTGAATTTGTTTCTCTTCTTGTTTGATTACTTCCTCCAAGGATGTCATCCAAGTAAGTCTTTCATAAGAATATTTTTATTACATCCTTACATTCTAATGACAACCTGGCTTAATAGAAAATTATAAGTTCAAAGTTATTTCTCCTAAATGTTTACATATACATATACACATTTTGCTTGAGATAAGCTCTTTCAATCTGAGGTTTCTTTCTTTCAACTTTGGAATTTATTAATATCTTTATGTCTTCAAATATTTTGTTTTCTCCATTTTTATATTTCTCCCTTTTTGTTCTGGTTTTATCCTCGTTATTAGAACATTTACAAATAAGCTAACTTATTTTATTTTTTTAAACTTTCCCCACTGCCTCTGGAGAGTTGCTGAGAAGAGTTGCTGAAACTGCTCTTCCAATCACTCCTTCATCTTCAGCTGCATCTATTCTACTATTTATACCACATTATTATAATAAATAGCATCAATAAATATTCATTCTAATTATATTTTTCATGCCTAATATCTCTATTTTAGTTTCACATTTTTCCTAATTCATATTGCTAATATCATACCTCATCTCCTTAAATATATTTATCATGCTTATTTAAAAATCTTGGTCCACCTGCTCAACTAATTCAGTTTCAGATGGCATATATTATTCAATTGTGGTCTTTTTATAGTAGTTGTACTGCTATAAAAAGACCTTTTTATAGCAGGGTGTCCAGTTATTTGTCCCATGAGTCCATGTTCACCTTGAGCTACTCTGTCTGATAAACATGCATTCAGGAAGGCCAGTGAGTTTGGAGTGGGAGTGTGGTGATGGGCCCAGAAGGAAGTCTCTGGCATCAGACAACCACACTATCACTGTCATTTTCTGACATGTTACCAGATCATTCCTCTAGTCAAGTTTCTACCCTTAGGGAGAAGCAGCTCAGAAAGGAAGCCATAACCTAGCAAGCCTGAGTGTGTGCAGGGGGAAGGGTAGAGGTGTGAATGGGGAAGAGGGGGTAGAGAAAGGAAGAGGGAGTAGAGGAGGAGGGAAGGTCGGTCTGCAGCTGTTTTTATTCATTCCTCACCCCAACAGTACGTTTTGTACTGGTGCTTCCACCAGTTGCTTCAGTGGTTGCTACCATTTCAACTGTGAAGTCAGGCAATGATAGTCCCAAGGCAAGGTGGGAGAGAAGTCAGAGCAGAATCCAAAATTCTTTCATCCCACCTGCCTCCTACACACTTAGAGACTAAGGCAGTGTTCAGTCTTCAGGCTCGCCCAAGAGTTGTTTTTTTTTTTTTAAGAGACAAGGTTTTGCTCTGTTGCCCAGGCTGGAGTGCAGTGGCATGATCATAGCTCACTGCAGCCTGGAACTCCTGGGCTCAAGCGATCCTCCTGCCTCAGCCTCCGGAGTAGCACGACAGGCCCAGCTAATTTTTTTTTTTTTTTTGGTAGAGACGGGGGTCTCGCTATGTTGCCCAGGTTAGTCTTGAACTCCTGGCCTCAAGTGATCCTCCTGCCTCTGTCTCCCCAGTCGCTGGGATTACAGGCCTACGCTGCCGCTCCCGGCTACTCTTTAGTTCCTGAAATCCGTGATTCTCCAGGATAAACTACGTGGGCCCCATTTTGGTAGAAACCAAAGATGAATGGGAGACACTTAAGTGTTTGCAGAGAAGCCACCTTGAGAGCATCTGTCTTCTGGAGTGTTTGGGTTCAACTCCTGCTTTCACAGCTTAGTAGCTGTGTCTCCTCCAGCAAGTTGCATCGCCACTGTCCTGTGCCTCAGTTTCCCTCCTCTGTTGGTCAGGGATAACAATAGTTTCTGCCTTGGTGATTATTTTAAGAATGCTTGTAAAGCTGTCAAAACAGAATCCCGGCACACAGTAAATGCTACTTACCTGTTGGCTACGTTATAATACACCACTACACGGTTCCCATCCCTCAGGAAGGATGCGCCGAGACTTTCCACTTCCTGCTGTCGCGCCCGCGGCACACCACCTAATTAGCCCCCGGCGGGCCGGCTCTGCCCCGGGCCTGCGCGCTTCCGTCGCTGAAGTGCACGTCCTGGGAGCCGCTGCGGCGCGGGCCTCTTCTTCCCAACTGGCAGGACACCCGCCGACCGCAGGACGAGCGGGGCAGAAACCCCACGCGGCGAAAGGCGGAGCCAGGGGCGGCACGGCCCGCGGCGGCAGGGAAGGGCGCGCAGGAGGCCACGGGGCGGCGCTGAGGCACCCCCCCCCCCCGCCCCTCCTCGGCCGCCCGGACCCAGCTCGCCCGCCGCGGGCGCTGCGTCTCCCAGTCCCCAGACCCAGCCGGCGAGCGCGCCATGCAGTGCCCGGGCGCCAACTACCTGGTAAGTGCGCGCAGCCTCGGCCCTCGGGGGATGAGCGCGGGGGGCAGGGTCAGACCCCCTCCTGCACTCACCTACCCCGCTGGGAAGCTTCCGCCTCCCCGCCCTGGCGCCGCGGGATCCTGGGGACACCTGGCAGGGAGAACCCGGGATCAGGTACTGCTGCTCAGGTACTGGGGCGACGGCAAGGGAGACACTGGCCGCGGGAAACGAATTTAGGGCAGCCTTCAGGTGGTCTCCAGGTAAGGACTTGGAGGCTGGGGTTAACCTTCGCCCCGCGCAGAGCAGGTGTTGCAAAGGCTCGGTGAAAGCTGCAGGTGGCCACGTTAAGGAAAAAGGGCGGGGTGGGGAGAACTGCTTACTTGGAGCAGTCTTCGGTTTCCAGGTTGAATCCTCCTGGTTGTCTTCTTTTTCTCAACTCTCCCTTTTTCTGGAAGGTTTCTGCAGAGAGAACCCCCAGGCAAAGAGAGTGGCGACCCCAGATTTATAGGAAATGCACAGATACGGCATGGTTATTCCTGTTCTTTCTCTTTTGGACTGGTTTGGTAAGTGTGAGTGTTTGGCCAGGAAGAGGCCAGAGTGTGTGTGGTGTGTCCGGAAATAACTGTGCCTCAAATGTAAATCGCTTAAAGTTACTGCTGCAATGAGAGACTTCTGTCATTTGCCCAGAATGAGCATCAGTTAGTCCTCGAAGAATTCTTGTCAGGCATCTCCTAACCTCCCAGACTTGCGGGAGAGGCTGTCTTCTTGCTGCAGGCCGCGTTCTAATGGATGACTCCATTAGGAAGTGGGAATTACAGTTTGCAATGGGATCCTTATTTAGAAGCTCAATGTGCACAGTATATTGTGTTTAGCAGCTAATAGGTAAATGGGCCCTTTGTATTAAAACCGTTTAGTTAGATAAGTGATGATTTTTCCCACTCTAGTTTCCAGGTATTTGTGATTGCTGGTAAACTTCATCAGGCTATGCCATTTTAGTCCTGGGTGAGTCTCTTAAATGCTGAATGTTGATGCTTTTATGCTTATTTTAGAGTTTAGGTAACAGCAGAAAAAGCCTCACTCGACTTTTTCAAAGGCCATGTTCATGAAGTCTATGCCAGGTTGAGGCATGCTATTTGCTGCATGGTAAATGATTAATTTATAAAGCCTGATAATAACTACCTTTGTTGAAAAGAATTCAATTTGAACAGACCCTAAAATATCATATTTGTTTCTCTTTCCAAATAAGAAAGGCATTTGTTCACTTGTTGACTTTACCTACTGGTTTCACATAGACAGATGTGGTTACAGGTTGGGTCTGAAAGGCAAATTTTTTTTGTTGTATATTGTGGCCCTTGGAACTCTCTTCTAGGAAGTGTGAGAGACAGTGTACCTACAATGCTGTCTGCTTAACTTCTCCACAGATGGGTGGTGTTTTTTATCTGGGTCTGCTGTTGTATAAATGCAGCTGTCCTGCCTTGTGCCTGGCAGCTTTGACCTCAGGCTGTTAATGTGATTTAATGATCTTCCCTAGCACCTGCACAGTGCAAACCTAGTACATCACTACCGAACTCTCAGCCCTACAGCTGTCTGGGGAGGGACTTGTAGATGCCCTGTCACAGCCTGAAGAATTATGAACCAACTGAGAGGTAGCACAAAGCTGGAAACTGCTTTAAAATCCCATCTTCAATTGCAAAATAAATCTGAGGGTTTCAGGATGCCCGAGTTCTCTTTACTGCATTCCGTTTTAATAATGAGAGTCCTTTCTTAGCTGACTGGCTTTTAATATCTTCTGCAACATAGTCAGAGACACTGAAAGCACAGCGAGGAGTGTTTTTTCTGCCTCTGCTGTTCCACTTCTGGCTCTTGTGACAGGATATCCTGACCGGTGATGTGCTGGACAGGATTATTATTGATGGTGCTGCCCTGAGTTAGGGCTGGACAAAGAAAGCTTGGGGCAAGGGGCCAGAGTTACAAGCAGAGATGGTCTCCTGTAAATGGAAAGAGTACCAGCCTGTGTTTATATTCACATAAAACACATAGAACAGAAAGTCTCAAAGTCTGGGCCATCTTCGCCTCTATTTACCTCTCCAGTATCCCCTCCCACCTTGCCTTTTCCTATTCACCTTTCAAGACTCCATTTCCCTGATCTCCCTAGGCACAGTTGACAGTGACCTCCTTGGTGGCCCCATCAGACCAGTATACACACTTCCTGTAGCACTTCTCATATGGAATTGCAATTGCATGTTTGAAATTAGAACAAAGATGGTTTAAGTAGTAGTTTTATTTGCAGGGACTCAGGAATACCCAAATGCCACCCGCACCCTCCCAAAAAAACTTTCCATTCCTCCCCACAAGCTTTCCAAGGGAGACAGCACATGAAGAATGATGGTAAATGAACTGTCGCTTCATTATTAGATCACTGGTGAGGTGGGCAGAAGCACATGACCCCGCTCCTCCCTCTAAGTACAATCAGGACCTTACTACACTCCAACTTGGAAGGATGGGAGACGAGCATGTCAAGGCTGGGTCAGCTTGCCATGCCAGCCATGTGGGCACACACAGTCATACCTACATCCACAGCCTTTAAGTAAAGGGTGAGTGATGCTGTCTACTAGCACAGGTGACCCACTCATTCTAGAATCCGAACAGATAGACCTAGGAGGAGCTTGGGGAGCAAGGAGGGACAGGGAGCCTCCTTCCTCACGAGGTCTGCGGCCCGTAAGTCCTGCTTGTCTTCTAGGCTGAGTTCCTTGAGGGCAGGGACTAGGTTTTGTTCATCTCTGTGTCCCCCAGTAACAGAGTCTCTGGCACACACTGGGCACTTAAAGAATGTGTATTATTTCTAAATTAATAAATGCAGAATATCTGAAATATATTTGACTTTGAGACAATGTACCTTTGGAACATATGGTATCCATACTATGTTATTGAATGGCTTACTGTATCTTCTCTCCTGGAATGAACTTGTCAATATAAAGTATTAAATAATATTCTATGTATTGTATACAGTATCAGGAAACTTACAACACTTGTTTGTGTTACGGGAAGATACATATTAAATCTTGGTAGAAGGCCTGTTAATGCATATTAATGGAACAGTTGTTTGAAATTTCAAATATTCCACATTCACTATGAGATTGGATAAAAATGATGATAGATTGCAAGATGTTCTTGTCTAACGGAATTCCTGAGATTCTTTATTTTGTGTATTTTAAGCAGCTATATCAAAACACTATTTTCAGACATGTGAACAGTATTTTGGTACATATCAACTGTGTTGCCTCTACAGAGTCCCCTAAAAGTAAGACAAAAAAAGAAAAAAAGAAGGAAAAAAACTCAGTGAAAGGATTAGCATAGCCCTGATGCACTTAGATAAAGTAAGAACCAACCCCAAGAGGAGAAAAATTGAGTTGTCTCACTGAAGTTAGACTAAAAAGAAAAATGGCAGACTCGTAAAAGGGTAAGAGGTAAGAAAGAGGTAAGAAAATGGAGTAGAGTCTGCTCCAGTGGATTAGAATTCTCTCCCTACCTAAACTGTTAAAACCAGTGTTAGCAGAGCAGGATCCTACTAGATTTGAGTTGTTGGCATTGTTGCTGAAGGAGCGAAGTGCAGTGATACTGGAGAGATTCATGTTTGACCTGGTTCCATTTTGTATCAGCATCTTCAGGCATGTGGGGGGACTGTGTTTTCGCCCTCTGGCCAGGCTCTCACATGCCCCCTGGGTTTTGCTAGGTGTTCATCATGGGCTACTCGGTGGTGGCCGGGGCTGCAGGAAGACTCCTCTTTGGCTATGACAGCTTTGGCAACATGTGTGGCAAGAAGAACTCCCCAGTGGAAGGGGCCCCTCTTTCAGGGCAGGACATGACTCTGAAAAAGTAAGTGTCTAAGTAATTCCTGCAACATATACAGGGGCTATATTTCGCATAAACTAGTCATTTAGAGCCTGGAAACTGTTTTCCCATTCAGCATTCTATCAGCCTATCTCATAAAAAGGGAGGCTGTGTGTGTGGTATTGAGAGGACAGATTTTAGAATCATCAGTCCTAAGTTCAAATTCAGCCTCTGCTACTTTTAAGCTGTGTGATCTTGGGCAGAGTACTTAACCTCATGGAGCCCAGTTTTCATCTTTTTAAACTGGTTATTATGCCTACCTCACGAGGTTGTTTTAAGGATCCACTGAGACAATGCATGAGCTAAGATATAGTAAATGTTAACTGTTACCGTTGTTATCCATAATCTATCAGAATGATGTTACCAGTGTATGTTTGAACCCTACATCATCCACAGCATTGTTTCTGTGTCAAATACCCAAATCCCAACTCAGAATGCTGGGGACCCCTATCCTGCCGCCTTCCCAGCCTACACTATCAGCCATGGCACTGTGGTGTTGCTGTCTTTCTCCTTCCACCTCCAACATGGAAACAGAAAGGGGAGTGAAGAGGTGAGGATCCCCTGGAGGGGAGAGAAATCCTGGCCATAATTGTCTCAGATGGAGACTGCCTTGCAAGAATATCTGAGACTTGATGATCAGAGCCGCTCCTACCAGAGAATCCCTAAGGGTCTACATAGATCCTGAGTTTTAAGTTTGGAGTCACCAATTACAAATCTCAGACCAGGCCTCTTATCCTTCTGAGTGCTGCTCCTGTGGGAGGCTTTGCCATTTCTGGGCATGGACTTTTTGAGGGTCATTTCCTCCTTCATCCGTGGGAGTCACTTACAAGGAAGACCTGCACTCCCATTTCACATTGTGTTCATGACATAACGCTGAGAAACAGTCATCCCTCTTTGAAGTGAAAAGTGTATATTCTATTATTCTCAGTAGCCAAAGGGTAGAAGTAACCCAAGTGTCCATCAGTGGATGAGTAAACAAACAAAATGTAGTATATACATACAATGGAATATTATTCAGCCTTAAAAAGGAAGGAAATTGACACACACTATAACATGGATAAACCTTAAGAAAGTTAGGCTAAGTGAAGTAAACCAGTCACAAAAAGACAAACATTGTATGATTCCACTTATGTGAGATACCTAAAGTAGTCAAACTCATAGAAAGTAAAATGGTAGTTGCCAAAGGCCGGGGGTAGGGGGAGTGTGGAGTTATTGTTTAATGGGTACAGAGTTTCAGTTTAGGACGACGACAAGAGTTCCTTGGCTGAATGGTGGCGGTAATAGCACAGCAGTGTGAATGTACTTAATGCCACTGAACTGTACACTTAAAATGATTAAGATGGCAAGTTTTATGTATATTTTAACATAGCTTTTAAGCACTTTTAAAAATAAAATATCACACACTCAAGAAATCTCTTCCCCATCCCCTCTTGCACCCCTCCGCCCTTTCTCCCATCCCCCGCTAGAAGGAAAAGAAGCTTCTGGGACCCTTTCTCGAGATCCTTCTCACAGGGGCAGCCTACATGGCTCTTTCTCAGATATTCCTGTGATCTCAGGAGCCTGGACAAGTGCTGGGCAAGGGTCTAGGAGCTGCCACCACTAGCACATGACCTATTAATGGCAACTCCGGTTTTGTTCTTATGCCCACCTGCCCAGCAGCTGAGCAGCTGCAGGAAAGGTCTCCTGTGTATTCTGGCTCACAAGCTGGGAAGGCTGGCGAGGGGCAAGCCTTTAATCCCCAGCCGCAGCCCCCTCTTTTCCACTTCCCCCTTCCCCCTTCCCTGTGTTTAGTTATTCTGTGAAGTATATTTGAACACTCTTGGGTACAAATATGCCTTCTGTGGATTGTGTTGAGTAGTGTGCGCATTAGCCTGGTCTAGCAATCCACGGGCAGTTTAATCTATCCTCCTCTTCCTCAGTGACTTCCTCAGGTAAGTCTCTAGTGTTATCCCCAGAAAGTGCTGAATCTGGAGATAGAATTCTGTTAACATTTTCAAATGATTGCCAAGCTGCACAACTTCACAGATGACCCCCCTATAGGCATAATAAATGCTCAGTTATGCTGAAGCATTTTATTATAAAAGTTTGCCTTAGTAATTCCTGATTTTGATAGCATGGGGTTTTTTCAAGGCCTACAGCTATGCCCTGTGAGAGGCAATGCTCTTAAGACTGTGGTCCCCAACCCTCGGGCCACAGAGCTCTGCCACACACCCCCACCCCCATCCATGGAAAAATTGTCTTCCATGAAACTGGTTCCTGGTGCCAAAAAGGTTGGGGACCGCTGCCCTAAGACATTCTTCTGTTGCATGTATCTCCCTAGACACGTGTTCTTTATGAATTCCTGCAACCTGGAAGTCAAAGACGTGAGGCTCGGCCCCACGGCCCTCTGTGTATCCAGCTGTCCTGAAGAGCAGCTCGACACCCTGGAAGATGTCCAACTCTTCGCACACACCAGTGGTAGGCACGGAGGGACCCATTCACTCTTCCCCCGTGGTGGGGTGACCTATGGGGACCTAGATGAGATAACTTATCCTGACCCTGCTTTCTCTGGAAAGTTGGAAAGTGTCCTTCCTTGTGGGTGCCTCTTCTTGTGTGGAAAAGACCATACACATTTTCTCTTGAGCTTGTTCAATTTCATTCAGGTCTGTCTGGATTTATTTGAAACCCTAGCTGCTCTGCATGTGCTCCCTGCCACTGCAGGGGGATGGCCTTCCCAGGACAGCAGAGAGGAGACAGCCCACAATTCTGGCCCAAAGGCAGGGTCAGACAGAGGTCAGAGAGCTCTCTGCACATGGGCACATCCAGTCCTAGAGAAGTACCACAAGCTCTGGGTTGAATTGCCTACAAGTAGGTCCTTTGATGACATTGTTGGAGCCAGTGAATACTTTCACTGACCAGTGGGATGTCATAATTGTACCAAAAGCATTTGTGTGACTTAAGTACCTTGCTCTGGGCCCGCTGTTCAGATTTATGTTATAAGGACTTAAACAAAGGAGAGCAAAAATAAATATGAGGCAACCCACTGCAAATTTTATCTGCCAGATTTTTAAAAATTATTTACAAAGCCAGGTTAAAAATATCAAGTTTCTACAATAACTCATCTTCTAATAACCTTCAAATCACTTCAGGACCAATCATAACTTTTAGTTTTGAATTTGGGGTTTGAAGAGAGAGTAAGAGAGGCCCTCATTTGACCTCAGATGTTATGCCTATTCTTGTTGTGTTCTGTCACTCATAGACCTGTTTTCTAAATCTGGGTAATTTATTCTGTCTCCTTTCTGCTTTGGTAAAATGGCTTTCCTTACTGACTGACTTAGCTGGGAAGATGGTACACTGTGTGTGTCTTCTGCTTCCAGGGTCCTTTCTGTGTGTTTATAGTTTGAATTCCTTCAACTACACCCAGAGTCCAAACGCAGAGTTGCTGTGCCCCAGGCTACCAGTTCCGCCAAGGTAAAAGCTTCTTTCCTTTTCCCTTAAGCAACAACAGAAGTCTTTGGGTACTTGATGTATTTCTGTTACTCTTCTAGGCTTTGTAGGAAGCACAAAGGAGATGTCTGAGAGAGCCCCTGCCTGCAGAGAGCTTACAATCTACAGGAGGCCAGGGATAAATAAGCAGGGACTATTTGCAATACACATTAGAAATCAGGTTAAATAAGGAGAAAACTCAGCAAACAATAAAGATATACCTAGTCTGCAAATAACAACACTACAGCTAGCAAAAAGTAATATATGAATTATTACCAAAGGGATGATATTATAAAGTAGTTGGTGTGTATTTTTTTCTATGCCAACTATTTATTACAAAGTATAAATCAGCTGGGCCTGGTTGCTCGTGCCTGTAATTCCAGCTTCTCAAGAGGCTGAAGTGGGAGGATCGCTTGAGGTCAGGAGTTCAATTGAGGCTGTGGTGAGCTGTGATCATGCCTGTGCTGATTCCAGCCTGGGCAACAGAGCAAGACTCTGTCTCTTAAAAAACAAAACAAAACAAAAAAAAAAACTGAAACAAAAACAAAGAAAACCTTTTTTAACCACAAAGTAGGAATCATGTACTTTTGCCTTTTTGTTGCAACCAGATATTGTTAGTTTTTATAGCTCTATATTTCTTCATAAGAAACAGGCCAGGTGGACAAGGCCAAGCAGTCACTGTACCTTTCTTCTCAATGAAAACAGAAACCACAGGTCCTTATCAAGAATATACTTGGTGAACTCCTTGCAGGGTCTTGTTCATCTCTAACAATTAGTGTAGTACCTGGCACATGGTAGGCACCTTACAAATATTTGTAGAATAAAGTTGTAATGATGCAGTAGTGAGTGATTGCATTGCCATGGCAAATGGTTAAGGGGAAAAATACAACTAATATTTATTGCTACTATCAGGATGCTGAGATGTATTAAAGGAGGACTTGGATTTGTTTTGCTTTGCCATTCTGTTGAAAAGTGTAAGTATGTTTACAGTATATGAGACCTCTGTGCAAAATCCCTCATAAATAATGATAACTTAAGTAAAACAAGGCATTATGCCAACTGTCTAGTACAATATTTATCAAACTCTTGTTTGGGACCCACAGTAAGAAATTTATTACGTCGCAGCCCCAATACACAGCATACCTTCATACATGCTTATGCATATAAAACAGAAATAGAAATCTTACAAAACAAGATTTCCCCTTACTACATATGATTCACACAAATAGTTCCTGTTGTATTTTATGTTTCAAAAATAATTTATTGCATAGTCTTCTAACTGGTTGCAGATGCAGCTTGAAAAATGCTGGTCTAGTAGGTACTGACACAAAAAAAGACTTGAGTAGGTTTTAACTGCATAGGAGGCAGAAAATAGCCAGCCATCCTTTGACATTCTTTTTTAAAATAAATACTTCATGTTATAAATAATTGAAGGAAGAAATAATTATTTGTAGAGGAGAGTATCCATTCCATTTCTCTCTAATATCTTATTTTTTAAATTCAGGTTATTGTCACATCTCATAAATATATCTCAATGAAATATAACTGACCCCAGGGGAAAAAACTAGAATGTTTTAATAGAATGAAGGAAAATTAACACTTGGAGAGAAAGATTTTTTTAAGAATACTATTTGTAATTATACCTGCAGATGGAATTGAAAGAGAGTGGAATTTTTAAGGTTGTAATTTAACCAGAGTTGCATAAACTCTCCTCTTACTAAAAATGGGATGGCAACTGTAATTCCATAGGAAGCTTATATCTTGATACTGTTGATGATAATTGTGGGCATTTATTGAGCTTTTGATACTTTCCAGGTTCTTTTCTAAGCTCTTGATATGTAAGCCTCAGAAAACCTCTGTGTTGTTGTCAATATTCTTTTCATCCCTATTTAACAACTGAGGAAACTGATGCAGACAGGGTTAAGGTGATACAGCCAACAAGTGGAAAGCTGGCATTCAAACTCAAGCAGGGTCCACATTGGCTTCTGTAATCCAAAATAAACAGTCAAGGCTTGGTTGGTTTTATTTTGCCTGGCTAGTGGCCTCCTTAGGCTCACATCAAGCTGGAGAGAAAGTCCTGATCTGTGTGTCCAAAGGTCACTATTTCTTCGGCCTTTCAAGCTGGTCCTAGTCCTCTTCACCCTTAAATGCATACATTTCCAAAACTACCTTTTCAAGTGAGGACAAAACTGTTGACCGACTGGCCTTTCTTAGAGGGAGTAAGAGAGGTAGAGACAGCCCTGAGGGCTCCATTTCCTTTACTTACAAAAGCAAGTGTTTGTTTAAGATGGAAATTATCATATTTATCATGGAAGAGCAGTGCCAAGACTAAAAAGCTGGAAAACATGAGAAGTGTGGCTGTAGGGCCAAAGAACATTTTCTAAATACCTCTTTTTGACTGAACCGATTGTTTCTTCCTCCTCTTTCCATCATGTGAGGTATAACCTACCCTTTTAGAGCAATGGCTGAATATCAAGAAGGTTTGTGTACCTCGGTATGAGCTTTTAAGAATAGTGAAAAAGTACTGCAGAAGATAACAAGCATATCTTTTTCCCTTTAGTGCTCAACATAATACTGTATTTTGAGTCCCTTGTATATTTAAAATCTAAAAGGCTTGGGTTTTTCCTCTCAGTAAATTTGAATTTTAACCTCCCACATAGGTGCCCAAGCATGTCACTGCGTGGTGTACTCAGATGAATTCCATATACAGGGTCATCTAAATACGCAGGCAGCTCTCCAAATTATTTCCCGCAAGCTTGAGTAGCTTTGCTAGTGGGAAGAAGAAAAGCAGAAGTTGGGAAGAAGAAAAGCAGAAGTTGTGAAGAAACCTCAGGCCATGGCCTAAAAATGCATCCTTGCCCCAGCTAATGAAATAGTGGGCAGCTGGTCAGCCACCCATCATGGGGGACCCACACTTTACCTGCCTCTCTGTGTCACCTTCAGAGCTAAGATGGATCATTCTTTACCAGCACAGGGTTGTTAAATGCCTAAAAAGCACCATAGTTGACAAAACCAAGTTGACAAAATTAAGGTCTTACGGAGAATTGTGTTTGGGGGAAAACAAATAAAATGGCATTAAATCTATACCTGATCTTATTTTTCAGAAACATTAAATGAAAGTTCAGAAAACATTTGCTTTCAAAACAATTTAGATTTATTGAGTGTTAGGAATCTGTTTAGTAATAGAAAAGAAAAAAATTAGAGGTTTAATAATTAGAAAGCAGGAGGTAAAATTACTACTCTGTATATGGTATGATTATAGACCTGGAAACCTAAGAAAATTAACTGAAAAACTTGTACAGACAATAAGAGAACTCATTTAGGTGGCATGGAACAAGATTAATATACTGAAATCTATAGCATTCATATATTTTTAAAAGATTCCTTTTCCAGAGCAAGAAAAAACACATACAAAAACACAAAAGTGTCTAGAAATAAATTTAACAATAAACATACAAGAACCATAGGAAGAAAACTTTAATGTATTGTTGAAGTATAAAGAAAATTTGAACAAATGGAAAGGCGTACTGTATTCTTGATAATACAATTCAACATTATAAAGATGTCATCTCTCCCTGCATAAGTTGATCTATAAATTTATCATGATTGCAATAAAAACATGATTGGGCTCAAATACTTATAGGAATTTAGTGCACGATAAAACTGGCTTCTCAAATAAGTGACAAAAAGATGGACTATTCAACAAATGATGTTGGGACAGCTGGATAGACATCCAGGAGGAAAAACTAAATCCATACCCTGTACCTTATATGGATAAATTCCAAATGGATTAAAGATTTTAAAGTATAAAATGAAACCAGAAAGTACTAGAAGAAGCCGTGGGAGAATTCTTTTATAACCTAAGAGTAGGAAAGGCTTCTGACTTCTAACCCAGAAGACATAGAAGAAAAAATGGCTAAATTTGACTACATAAAAAACACATTTCTGCATGACAAAAAACACAAGAAGTAAAGTTAACAGGCAAATAAGTTGTAATTCATATAAGAAAAGAGATTAATTTCTCTATAAAAGGTCTTACAAATCAACTTTTAAAAGACCAACATCTCAGTATAAAAATTGGATAAGAACATGAATAGATGCTTTAAAGAAAAAGCACAATGTTTCTTAAATATGCTAGAAGGGGCTGGACCTCCCTTATGATAGGGGAAATTCAATTTATGACTCTAATATTTTTACCTAGTAGACTGGCAATGTCTAAAGGTTTGATAATGCTCTGTATTGGTAAGGTGTGAGGAAATAGGCACTTTCACACATTGCTGAGGCAGTGTCCTAAGGAGGGTAATTCATCAATATCCAGTTATGAATGTACATATCTTTTAATCAAGCAGTTCTGCTTCTAGAAATTTAATATACAGGTATATTGTATACCTGTATTCTTGTACCAGTGTGAAATGGCATTTGTGCAGGGTTATTCACTGCACTATTTATAATATCAAAAGATTGAAAATAATCTAAATGGCTGTCAGTAGAGGGCTTCTTAAATTATGTATGTCATTTAACATAACACTACTTAGCTTTTTTTTAAAATAAGAGGCTGGTAATCTAGGAATAGCTGATAACTCTCTCAGTTTGATAAAGGGTATCTCTGAGAAATCTACAGTTAACATTATACTTAATGGTAAACTATTGAATGCTTTCCACCTAGGATTATACACAAGACCCTGGATATCTGCTCTTACTATTTCTACTCAACTTTGTAATGGAAGTCCTAGGAGTTGCAATAAAATAAGGAAAAAGAAAGGAAGAAGTAAAATTATCTTTATTTACAGATGACCTGATTGTTTACATAGAAATATCCAAAGGAATCTACAAAATAACTACTAAGAAAATTGAGCAAAGGTGCAAGATAGAGGTCAAATTGTATTTCTCTATACTAACAAGAAACAATTAGGAAATAATTTTTTAAGTCCATCTTCAGAATTCAAAAGATACAGAACACTTAGGAATAAATTTAACAGAAGACCTCAACTGAAAACTTAAAGACATTGCTGAAACAAATTAAAGAACACCAAAGTAAGTGGAGAAATACCCCTTATTCATGAACTAGATGCTTTAATGTTGGTAGAATGTCACTTCTCCCGAAGTGTTCTATAGATTTAATGCAGTCCCCCCAATGTAATTTTTTTTTTTTTTAGGAATTGACCAGGTTATTCCAAAAATATAGAAAAGCTAAAGACCTAGGGTCACAAAAAAGTCTTGAAGAAGAACAACAACATTGGAGGCCTCACACCACCTGATTTTCAAGAGTTACTATAAAGTAATAGTGATCAAGACGGTGTGGTATTGGAACACGAATAGACAAGTACGTAAATGGAACAGAATAGAGAACCCCAGAATGGAACTACATACACATGGTCAATCGATTTTTAATGAAAGTACCAAAGCGACTTCACGGGGAAAACAAATGTTTTCAACCAATGATGCTGGGACAAATGAAAAGACATGGAAAAAAGTGAATCTGGACTCTTACCTCATACTGTACAAAAAATTAATTTGAGAAGGATGTTAGACCTAACGTAATACCTAAAACTATAAAGCTTCTAGAAGAAAACATAGAAGAATATCTTTGCCACCTTGAAGTAGGCAAGGATTTCATTCATTCATTCATTTATTTATATATATAGAGAGAGAGAGAGAAAGAGTGAGAGAGAGAGACAGAGTCTTGCTCTGTCACCCAGGCTAGAGTGCAGTGGCCCAAGCATAGCTCACTGTAACCTCAAACTCCTGGGCTCATGCAGTCCTTCCACTGTAGCCTCCTGAGTAGCTGGGACTACAGGTATGCACCACCACGCTTGGCTCAGATTTCTTTGAGAAGACAAAAAGCATTATAAATAAAAGGAAAAAATGGTACATTGAGCTTATTCAAAATTAAAAACTTCCACTCATCCAAAGATATCATTAAGAAAATGAAAAAAGAAAGCTACAAACTGGGAGAAAATATTCACAATACATATATATGACAAATGACTTAAATCCAGACTATATAAAGAATTTCTTTAAATCAGGGTCAACAATCTTTCTGTAAAGGGTCAGATAGTAAATATTTTAGGTTTTGTGGATTATCTAGTTTTTGTTGCACTACTCTGTCAGTGTAGGCAAAAGCAGCCATAGAAAATACATAAACAAATGGATTTTGCAGACACTTCTCTAAAGAAGGTATACAAACAGCAGCCAATAGGCCCTTGAAAAAATTCTTAACCTCATTAGCCATAAGAGAAATGCAAGTCAAAACCACAATGAGATATCACACCACTCCTACCAGAAGGGCTAACGTTTTAAAGATTAATAATACCAAATACTGGGTGAGGATGTGGAACAACTATTATAGAACTCTCAAGTATCGCTGATAAGAGTGGGAATAGTGTAGCCAGTTTGGAACAAATTTGGTGGGTTCTTGTAAAGTGAGGCATACACTTACCATATGACCCAATAATTCTACTGTTAGGTATTTAAACAAGAGAAATGAAAATGTGCAGCCATAAATTATAAGACATGTATATGGATGTTTATAGCAGCTTTCTTTTTAATAGCCCCAAACTAGAAACAACTCAAATGGCAATCAACAGGAGCATAGATACATTATAGCATATTCATACAGTGGAATAGTATTCAGCAATTAAAAGGAATAATATGTTGATACATGCAACAGCTGAGGAAAAGAAGGTGGACACAAAAGAGTACATACTCTGTGATCCCATTTAAATGGAATTATACAAGAGTCAAACGAATTTATAGTTGTACAAATCAGATCAGTAGTGCCTATAAAGGGACGGAGATTGATTGGACAGGGCCAGGAGGGAACTTGCTATGGTGATAGGAATGTTCTTTATCTTGAGAGGGGTGGTGGTTACCTGCATGTTTGTCAGAGGCCTCTACTTGTATGTTTAAGGTCTGTGTGTTTCATTATATGTGAATTTTACCTCAGTCAGTAAAAATAAGGGGAATCCCTTATGTTCTGATATGAACAGAGCTGCAAGGTATATTAAGTAAAAAAAGCAAATGATAGAGCAGTATGCAGTGTACTGCCTTTTGCATAAAAGAGGGAAATACAAATATCATAGGTGTGTATAAACACATGAATAAAGACATATAAGTATACTTACATAACTGTTACATCAAACATGACTTATAGGATGTAGTCGGAAAACTACTTCATTTTTATCTATCTCTCTCCTTAAATTTTTTCAGTGGGACTAGTTGTTTCCTGCCCCTGAATGAAAACACAGGCAATTCCCAAGGCTTCTCTGGTTAATTTTAGGTAGTAAGTACTCAGTCACTTTAAGTTGTAAAAGATACTTTTGAATCAGTAATTAAAATGTTCAGCCCAATGTAGTAAACTTCAAACTTGATTGGAGGTTCAAACTTTCCCTATCCCCGAGTTTGGCCCAGGAGCAGGTAGGACAGCTGTGGTCCAGGAACGAGGCTGCAATCAACTGCTTCTCTCTCCTCCGCTCAGTCCTGTCTTCCTCTCCCAGCTTGCTAAGATAGGTTTCTGACTCTCAGGGGCTGGTACAGCAAAAGTGAAGAGAAGAAAGGGGGATCAGGGACATGTTTACTTGACTGATGCTAGCACCAGCATTCTCTGGGCTTGGGAGCTGCTCCAGCCAGCTGTTTCTCTCATGGGTACCTTTCAGGTTCTTTGGGGCTCTTCAGCTACAGTGCCCTTCACATAGTCTAATACATCTCTGCTCTGGCTGGTCATTTGGGAAGCCTTCCTCAGTCCTGAGGCATAGAGCAGCTACCTCCAGCTTCCTTCTGCCAGGGTCACCACAGCCTTCCATGTGGCTGTCTTAGGCACGATCCACAGCAACCCTGCTCCAGGCCTTATGCAAACATGGCCCACATCTGGACCTCAAGAAGCCCTCGCACACCCTTTGCCCTGACACATGGCCTGGGGACTGTTAGCTCCCTAACTGTAGCCTTCTACTTTGCTGCCAAGGCCACTCACCCTCCAGATTTCTCAGGGTGGCTCAGACCTTTGGCCATGGGATTCCCTAAGTTCTATGAGTTTTCCGTGGAACCCTTCTCTTCTGACTTAGGAGTAGCACCCTTCTCCCTCTTCCTCCTGGGGACAGGGATGGAGTCACATGACAGTCCTCTTTAAAAAACTCTTCAAAATTATTCTTCTAATGACTCTCTGCACTTGTCAACACCTATATAGAGTGAACTTTACTATATGCAAATTAAAATTAAAATCAAGGTGTCAGGAGCTTGTAGGATAGAATGTAGACCACAACAAATGAAATTACAAATGTATGACAATTTCACTGAAGTAGGTGGAGAGAAAAGGAGCTGACCTGAGTAACTTTGGAAAACAGCTTTGTGACTGGATGCTATAAGCTAAAGACAAAAAGAACTGTACATCAGCACTGTACTGCACTTAGAAAATTTGTTTATCACAGGAGTACTGGTTAGCAATTCCTAAAGTGCATACTAGGGCTGATTATAAGAAGGCCTAGATCAGTCATACCCCAAGAGCAATGAGCATACCCAGTGCCCGGGTCTTGGTTTCTAATTATCATTCTTCAAGGGTTCCTTAGAGAAATGACTGATTCTGGGGCTTGCCTAAGGAAAATACCAGCTAAGCCTGGCATTATCTTGTAAAGCCAGAAAGTAAGGAAGTACTCAAGAAAAAAAATAGAGTGGTATATGTGTACCATGGAGTATTACTCAGCAATTAAAAAAAAATGGTGAATTAACACATCTGGTATCCTGGTTGGAGCTAGAGCCCATTCTTTGAAGCGAAGTGTCACAAGAGTGGAAAAACAAGCACCACTGGTACTCACCATCATATTGGTACTAACTGATCAACACCTACATCGCACAGGGCAATAATATTCATCAGGGGGTGGGTAGGTGGGAGGGGGGTGGAGGGGATGGGAAAACTCTCACTGAATGGATGCGGGGAGCAGAGTTTGGGGGATGTCCACGATTGTAGCTCTGACACGGGCAGTACATGGGCAATATATATAGCCAAAGTGTTGTACCCCCATAATATTCTGAAATCAAAAAAAAAAAAAAAAGAAAAAGATAGAATGGGGCACATTAAAAGGACACAGGGGCCAGCCTGAAAGACCTCCTAGTAGCCGAAGCCGGAACAATGTGGGCACAAAATATATAACGATCACATTAGACTATAACCCAAAGAATAGAATAAATATCCATGAGTCCATGCTGATAAAAATAAATGATTGAATAAATAAATGGGGGGAAGGGATAGATCTTCTTTACAGAAGAATCCCAAATAATACATGCAGATACTTCTCCCTCCAGGAAGTGGAGCTTAATTTCCCTCCCCTTGAGAGTGGGCTGGACTTAATGACTCAATTCCAAACAGTAGATTATGGAAAGAGAAAAATAGTAACTCTGTAGTGGAGAAACCTGGTAGGTACCACCTTAACCACGTGACCAAGGTTAACTTCACCAGTGATATTATGTTGCTGTCATGTTCCCTGAGAGGATTCTTTGAGAAAGGTACTTCACTTCTGTAGTAATGTTCCCCAAAACCCATAACTGCAGTCTAATCATGAGAAAACATGAGGGAAATTCTACAAATTGATGGACGTTTTGCAAACTACCTGACCATGAATCTTCAGAAATACCAAGGTCGTGAGATATAAGGACAAACAAAGAAACTATAGTTTCTCCTCATAGACCAAAGAGAATACGTGACAACCAAATGCAGTGTGGTATCCTGAATTGGATCCTGGAACAGAAAAAGGTCATTAGTGGACAATGGTGAAATCCAAATAAAGGCTGTTGTTTAGTTAGTGGTATAGTACCAATGTTAAATCTTAATTTTCACAAATGTACTGTGGCTATGTAAGATGTTAACATTAGGGGAAAGTGAGTGAGGGGTACAGAGGAACTCTCTGTACCATCTTTGCAATCTTTCTGTAGCCCTATAATTATTCCCAAAATTAAAAGTTTATTTTTTAAAATGCTCTTCTCATCAACTCCCAGCTCTTTTATGTTCTCAGTGTGGGTGTAGGTTTAAGAATAATCTGAACAGTTTTATCCCACCTCCTTTTGGCAAGCCCTGAGTGGTCAGGTCTGGTGTCTCATTTTAGAGCATAATTTTTATTATCTTTGATATAAGCTGCAAACTTCCACTTAAACTTCCTAGTACATTTACATATGCTTAAAAAAGAAAGGTCTCTAGAATCATATGCAAGAAATAAAAAACAGTGGGTCCCTGTGAGGAAAGGTACTTCAGTGGCCTGAGGACAAAGGCAGTTTCTTGCAGTTTAGCCTATTATACCTTTTGGAATTTGAGCCATGTGAATGTATTGCCCCTTCAAAAACTTTATTTAAAAACTGCTCTCTGTGTTACTCTTCTGTTGGACCACTATCCAGTGACTCAGGAACTATTTCTGTGGTATTGTGACTTCCTGAGAAAGATTCTTCCACGTGTTCTATATTGTGCTCCACTGGAAGTTTTGGAAGTCATTTTCTTCTTCATGGCAATGCAATATTGTTTGCATTTGGGTTCTCCCTTGTTTCATCCTCATACGTTTTACAAAATGATTGGTGACAAGGTTTTGAGCAACTTGTTAAGTAATTTGGAACTTCTTGGGTTGAGATTATTTCTACTGTTTGGGGCCCAGGGAAAGAAGGAAGAGCAGGACCCTGTGAAAGTATTGGTGTCCTCATCAGGATTCATTGGAATGTTGTCTTAGTCCATTTGTGTTGCTATAAAGGAACACCTGAGACCGGGTCATTTATAAAGAAAAGAGGTTTATTCGGCTCATGTTTCTGCAGGCAGTACAAGAAGCATGGCCCCAGCATCTGCTTCTGGGGAGGGATTCAGACTGCTTCCACTCATGGTGAAAGGCAAAAGGGAGCCAGGATACGCAGAGTTCACATGGCGCACAAAACAGAAAGCAAGAGAGAAGGAAAGGAGGTGCCAGGCTCTTTTTTAACAGCCAACTCTAACAGAGTGAGAACTCAGTCACCCCCTCCCCAGGGAGCAGATTAATCTATTTATGAGGAATCTGCCCCCATGACCCATATACCTCCCATTAGGCCCCACCTCTAACGTTGGGGATCAGATTTCAACATGAGATTTGAAGGGGTCAAATATGCAAACCATAGCAAATGTATATTCCTGGGCATTTTTACATTTCATGAAGGGGATCAAAAAGGTCAACTTTCTCATCAACCCAAGGTGTTTATCAACTGCAGCATCACTCGCTCATTTATTAAGCACTCACTCTGTTCATAGCAAGTCTCTCAAGCCTTATGCTCCTTCCTAAAGAGTATGGAATAAAGCTAGTAGAGTCGTTGACACATTGGCCCAGTCCATATCCCTAACAGTTCCTTAAATAAATGGGATTCTTATGTTGGAGTTGGTAGTTTGTGTCTAGGAAGAGCCAAGACAGGAGAGTCAGAAATGTTGTTCCCCATAAAGAAAATGTGGTACATGTATACATACAATGGAGTATTATTTAGGCTTAAAAAAGAAGGAGATCCTGCTATTTGCACAACGTGGATGAACCCAGAGGACATTATGTTAAGTGAAATAAGCCAGGCACAGGAAGGGCAAATACTGCATGATTCCACTTACATGTACAATCTAAAAAAGTCAAATTCATGAAAACAGAATAGAATGGTGGTTACCAGGGGTAGGGGTGAGGGGTGGGGTAGGAGAAATGGGAGGTGTTAGTCAAAGCGTACAAGTTTCAGTTATGTTGGATGAATAAGTTGTAGACGTGTAATGTACAGCGTGGTGACTGTAGATGATAATACAGTATTGTATATTTGAAATTTGCTGAAAGAATAGATCTTAAGTGTTCTTACTATAAAAATATGGTAACTACATGAAGTGATGGGTGTGTTAATTAGCTTGACTACAGTAATCGTTTCACAATGTATATGTATATCAAAATATCACATTGTATACCTTAAATATATACAATTTTTTAGTTTTTAAAATGTTACTCCCCAAGTTTAGGTTTTTGGTCTTTGTGGGTCCCCATAATCAATTTCCCATCCAGAGCATCAACTGATCACTGTAGCAGAGCACAACTCCCTGACTTTCTAAGGTGTACTTTGCAAACAGGACGTTAAACCCTTTTTAGTACTGCAGATCTTATGCTTTCTTGGTTGTTGACAATTTTAAATAAACATTTTTTTAAGATAACAAAGTAAACATTTTTTCCATTTCTTCTTTTATTTTTAGCAAGTCCTTTCCCTTGTTTAACCGATGCATCCCTCAAACACCTGAGTGCTATTCCCTGTTTGCATCTGTTTTGATAAATGATGTTGACACCCTTCATCGAATTCTAAGTGGAATAATGTCGGGAAAAGATACAATCCTTGGCCTGTGTATACTCGCATTAGGTAATTCTCAGTTAATTTGATTTTAGTAACTGTTTATGGAATGCCAACGTTTCTAGCTCTTATGTATGTTGTACAATGACAATTAGCTTCTTGACTCAAATATAAACCTTCATATTTATTTTCTTTGTAGGTGTTTTCAATGTTTCAGGTCTAGGCGGGGGAGGGGGCAATAAGAATGGGAGAAGACCAGCTGGCTGTCTGCCAAGAAGCCTCAGTGGGTGGGGTTGCCTTGGTATACTGACCACGTGTCTGGTCCTCAGCTCTGCATAAGGAATGGGTGTATAAAGCATATTGCCAATTTATGAATTGTCCGTGAGAAGTACAACTGTCGGGGGACCAGAAACCACGTCTTCCGGCCAGTATGCCTGCTACCTGTAGGTGAGCCAGATTAGAAGGCTGCTTGCCAAGCAAGGGAAGGGGGTGTGTGCGCCCATGTTAAATAGAATCAGGCTGCAATGGCCTGATGTGTCCAGCTCCTCGAAGGAACACACCTGCTTTGGGTTGTAGGCAGGTCAAGGCCTTGAGCCAGGACATACCTTCTCTGGGCCTTTTGGAAGCAGCTACCCACTCTTGACCTTTGACTCTCCATTTTCCATGTTTCATCCCGATTAAGAGCCAGCTTTCTCTTTGAGCAGGTGAGTACACTCTGCTCCTTTAGACGGTAGTAATAGCTTCTTATCTACCCTTTCCCAGTGGCAGCCCCCCAGCCTCTTGGTTGAAAGAAACTCTTTGATCAGCCATTAACATATTTCTGCCAGTTTATAAATTGAGTTTTCCATAATTTCATTACCAAAAGGTTACTAATTCCTAAATGCTTGGGGATATTTACTAGTCACCATTATGTTACTACCAGACTTCTCATTTAGGCTGAAAATGACTTCAAATGACCTAAATAGGACACTTTGACTGCTAGATACTGACATGGTGACCACATACTTAAGAAAAAAATCCAGGATAGTCTTGGTGTCGCATGTGATGACCAAACGGCCCCACGAGGACCATGTACTTTTTAGATTTATAATGGGATTAACGACTGTCATTTACTGTGCACTCATCAAGTGCCAGGCATTATGCTTATTCTTAACTCATTCAAACCTCGTCAGAATCCTGTCCCCACTGGTAGGAGAGGAAACTGAGGCTGAGAGAGGTTCAGGGACTTGGCCAAGGTTCCACATCTAATAGAATAGGTGGCAGAGCTGAGACTCAAACCCAGATGTCTGATCCCCAAACCATGTTATTAACTAGTACACTGAAATACCTGTATGCAATCCTGATTTCTTGTTTAGAAAAAGAAATAAAATAGTATTTATAGATTCACTGAAATATTTAGAAAAAATCATAAGTCTAAAAGCCCAAATAGTGGAAAATGAAATGCAATATTTTATACATATAGTTTACTTTATAGTTAGAATATTAAATTTTTCATTTTAAAGGCATTAGTCTTTCATATTTAATAAGAGTATCTTAGAATACGTAAAGTTAGCACTTCACGTAAGCCCAGTATGAAGTCAAAAGACTTAAGTATGGTAAAATTTTTAAATGATTCATTTGGACTTGTAAGAAAAAAAAGATTTGGTTATTTGGGAATAATATCTCCTTTTTGAATTTTTTTTTTTTTTTTAATTCAAGAAGAATGCTAGCACTTTCAGAGACTGACGTACTGTAGCTGACGGAACCTGTATGTGCTTCCGAGAGTGCCCTGGGTATATCTTGTTACTTTCACTTGGTGTTTGGTAGGTGTCCCAAGATATTTAGAGATTGAATAAAATCTTCAGTCCTCATTTCTCTGGAGGGTTTGGTCATTGCAGTCCTACCATTGTCACCTTTGCCCTTTGTCATTGTTGGGGTTCATGTGTTTTGCTTGATTTTTCAGCCTTGTCTTTGGCCATGGTGTTTACCTTCAGATTCATCACCACCCTTCTGGTTCACATTTTCATTTCATTGGTTATTTTGGGATTGTTGTGTAAGTATTTCTACTTGAGTGATTTCTTTTCGATTAAGTGAAAAGCATTTCCATTAAGTATAGAACTTAACAGTTAGCATTTTTTAGCTAAGTGGGGTCTTAGAGAGTCTCCAGCCCTGTCCTTTTATGTATGAGAAAACTCAGGCCCAGGAGGAAATGGCAGTTGCTTATGTCCAGCAGATAATAGCAGAGTTAATGCCCAGTCTGTGGTTTCTTCTGCTACACTGTGCTGCCCCTGAGATGAGCCTGCTGGTTGAGTGATCCTGGTGTCCATAACATTAAGAGAGAATTCCAGCCCCTATTGGTAGCATTTCAAAGGGTTTCTTCTGAACTCACACCCCACCCATTGGCATGTGGCTGCCTACAGTTGTCATGAAGAGGCTCCGATCAGCCTGAAGAGGTGCAGGCCTGAATGGAAACAGAGTCCTGGAGGCCCTGTACAGTGCCCATTTTTCCCTTTTGGCTGCTAGGTTGTGGGTCCCACTGGGGTTGTTGGGAAAGGGGGCCAGAGAGGCAAGATCACATGGGAGGCTCAAGGCTGCAGCTGTTTTCCATTTGGTAGGGGGCACAGTTATGTGTTGCTTGACAACGGGGATACTTTCTGAGAAATGCATCCTTAGGCAATTTCATTGTTGTGCAAGCATCACAGAGTGTACTTACAAAACAAAATCTAGACATAGCCTGCTATACACCTAAGCTGTATGATACAGCCTGTTGCTCCCGGCTGCAAACCTGTATAGCATGTTACTGTACTGAATCCTGCAGGCAGTTGTAACACGATGGTAAGTATTTGTATACCTAAACACATCTAAACATAGAAAAGGTACAGTAAAAATACAGTATTATAATCTTATGGGGCCGCCATCATATATGCAGTCTGTTGTTGACTGAAACATCGTTATATGGTGCATGACTGTATTTTAATTCTTAATAACTGTATGGAATGAAAACCGTAATGTTTCATTCTCCTGAATAATCAGCTCTGCCCTCATCAACTTAGATGGAGCCCTGTGTTGGAGAACAGGCACAGTGACTTGTGAGGGATGCTTTTCCCCATCTACGATAAGTAAAGACAACTGTGACCTTCCTATAGTTACTATAGTTATGGCATAAGATGGTATTGTGTACCTAAATGCAGAGTATTTGCAGAATCAGGGTGTCCTCAGAGTTAGCCTCTCTGACTTCCATGATTCCCACAGGCCGTGCACATCCACCCAGTGTTATGGGTGAGAAGCCAATATCCAGGCACCCACAGGAGTGTCACCAGCAGAGCTTTTTGAAAATTTTAGGCCTTGGATTCTGACACTGTTCACCTGACTATCCTCTCTGTGCAGTTTCCTTCCTGCTCACACCCAGACCCAACCTGTGGGCTGGGCACCTGTGTTCTGGGGTAACATTTGGCTGTAGAGCCCCCTGTGATTTGGGACCCACTGCCTGAACAGGGCCATCCAGTCGGCTGGCAGTGTTGAGACTTCTCTGTGTGGTTCCACCTGCCAGGGGTGGTTATCTCATGGCACCTGTGCTGAGTTCCACTGCTGTTTTGTTTTCTAGTTGTCTGCGGTGTCTTATGGTGGCTGTATTATGACTATACCAATGACCTCAGCATAGAATTGGACACAGAATGGGAAAATATGAAGTGTGTGCTGGGGTTCGCTATTTTATCTACAGTTATCATGGTAAGAAATGTCCTTCCAGCAGTAGGTCAAGTAGCCAGCCAGAACATTGAAATCCAAATCATTGCATTCTAGCTAAGCAACTAGAATTTGTTTGTCTTTCACCTCTGAATGTGCCTTTGGATTTGAGATACCTGTATAGACATAAATCAAAATCTTCAAAAAATAGGAAAAAAAGTCTTAGTTCTTTTCAAGTCATTTCTGCCATCTCCCAGAGACTGATCTGTTATACTTGTTGTTTTGCTGTTTTCAGCCCCAAGGGGTATGAGGTGACACTGTGGATGGGCAGGGGCAGGCTTATAATGGTTCCCACCCCTGCCTGTGAGGAGCGGCACCCCTCCCAGCCAGTGGATGCCCAGCTCTCTCAGGGGCACACAGCTCGCACTGCCCTTGAGCACACAGAGCCCTTTGTTTCCAAACCCGCTGGCCACTGGGTTATTTTGGTTTCCAGAGAACCTCAGTGAACTCCTGAAAACAGGCTCACTCAGAATATTGAGGCAGCAGATACTGGTTACTGGGGGAGGGTGGTTGAAAACCAGAAGTCATACAGGTCACTCCCCAGGTGGCATTAGGAGTGCTCGAATCACAAGACTCTGGGGAGAGTCCAGAATTGAGTTCAGGCAACCCACGGTCATTGTTGCTGGCGTGTTGTATTCACTGACCATTTTATGGAGAAACAGCAGTGCGGGGTTTCCACATGCCCATTAAATCTTACAGCAAGTGGAGGTTCTCTCATCAACCCAGTCCTCTCAGGAAATCCTTCAGTTCCCATATTTAGTGCAGTTTTTACATTTTCTTCTTTCTACAGGATGGTTTCAGGTTTGTGTTCTTCACATAAAATGTGCCAGGGAGAAAGGGCACCATTAAGTAAAGCACCCATTTCGCCTTGTCTCAGGCAGGGGCTGGCCCCACTGAGCAGAGCCTGTGAAGGAGGCTGCAGCAGAAAGGGTCCCGCACGCCAGGCGGGGGTGCTGGGGCTGTCGGGCAGAGGGTGGCAACTGGGGAGAGCTCCCTTTGTCTTCATACACTGAACCTTTCCCGCCACCCAGATCCCAGGGTCAGGGTGAGGGTAGGGAGAGGGGAGGCTGTGAGAGCAGAGAGAGGCAGTTTTCACCACGTCCATGAGTTCCGCAGGGGGCTGCTACAGAGGGCAGAATTGCGCCCCTGCTCATGTCCCATTCATTTGGCATGAGTTCTCACAGAGTGCTGGATGCTAGGTGAGCCAGCTCGACTCGTCCTCAGAAGAGCCCCAGGTTCTTTGCCATCACCACCATTTGTGCACAGCCCTTGTTATACACAGGGCTCTGCACTAAGCAGTGGAGCTAGCAAGACATAAAACACAAAAGCACATAAAGCACACGCCCCAAGATAAGGTGAATTACACAGCAAGCAACGTCATGACGTGGTACACAGGGAAAGAGCCCAGCCCTTGCAGTCGCAGGCCTGTGCTCGAATACAGGCCCCACCACCCACTCTGTGACCAGGGGAAGTGCCTTGGCCTCCCACGCCTCAGTCTCCTCACCTGTCAAATAGGAATGTTACTGCAAGGTTGCCCACAGGGGGGCCTGTCCACCATGAAGTTCAGCACTCCCCAGAGATGCACCCCTCGTGCCACCAGGACAGCCCTCACTTGCAGCTGGAGAACTGGAGTCGGGGCAGCTGGGCTGGTCGAGAGGTGAGAGGAAGGCTCTGCCCAGGGAAGCCCCAGCCTGCCCTACTGCTCCCTCAGACTCCTGCACAGGGCCTGCACGGGATGGGATGGGGGTGTTGGGGAGGGAGAAAGCCAAGGTCTGTCCCCCTGGTCAGACACCACTCCCGGCCCCAGCATTGGTCTCCAAGGGAAGGAGAAGTGATCCACTGCTCCTCTTCCACACTCCCCCTTTCCCACACCCAGCTCCCAGAGAAGGGAAGGAAAGGGGAAAACCAACATTAGCAGGAGAGGAGGGTCACCTCCCTCACACCTCACACCCTCTCACACCTCAGAGCCCCCGCTTAATCCCCCCTCCCATGTTGTAGCCCAGCAGTGACCCAGAAAACCCCACCTGGTGGCCTGAATCCCAGAGAGACCTTTGTCCACTACCTGGACCACTTGGGTAGGGACGTGTTCCTGCCTCCTGAGTTCCCAGAAGCTGCCTTACAAATACACTTGGGACCATTGTTCTGGGAATATGGGGCTGCCTGTGAATGTTATTTCCATTTAAGCAGTTTCATTATTACTGCTAGCGACAATGAGGAATATGGGGTGAATGGCTTAAATGTTCATCTGAGGGCATCAGCCCAGGAGGACAGGTAGAAACACAGCTCCCCAAAGCTTAGAAGCTCAGAGCCCAGCAGAGTGAAGTCCAGTCTTGGCTGTATGTGGTGAGTCAGCTCTGCCCTGCCCAGCCCAGCCCAGCACAGCCCAGCACCAGTTATATTAGGTAAAAGTGAGAATTAGAGTTAACTCATCACTTCTGAGCATCCTTGCAGGGTACTTTGAGTGTAAGAAGGGCATTATATGCATATATAGAGTACAAGTTGTAAAAAGACATATCCATTTAAATGCACACATACTTAACATTCCACTTAGCAGCTAGAAGCCAAGTTTATTTTGCCTAATGATTTTATCACTTTGTTTCATTACAATTTTAAATAAAAAACAAAAATAAAATCCTTGCTGATTGTGTTAGGCAATAAGAACACAGATGGGAGTTCCTTCTCAGCCTTTACAAGGGACCGGTCTCCTCTGGGTGTCTCCCTGGGCCTCTCCTGACACACCCTCCCAGGCACTCCAGGGGCTTTGCTCCCAGGTCCTGTGGCTGCTTCTGCACAGTTTATCCCACTGTCCTCTGGCCATCTTTCCTCCACTTGACTGTGAGATCAGTGGGCAGGAATGCTCCAGCCCAGCAGGAAGAGAAAGGGCATCTTAGGCCAAGGGGACAGCATGCATGGAGTCACAGGAACTAGAGAGCACCCTACATGAAATTCCCTTGCTGAAAGCCTGAGATGCAGGTGCAGGGAGGGGTCATGTCAGGAAAGTCCTGATCTGCAATGGTAATGAGTTTGATCTTTATCCAGAGCACTGGGGAGCCATGGATGGATTTTGAATACAGAAATGGGATCCCTAGCTTTGCCCTTCACAAAGGTCCCTTTAGCTATGGGGTGGAGGAGGGACTGAGTTGAGGGTGGGGTGGTAAATGCAGAAAGCTAAGGAGGAGGTTACTAGGGTCTAGAAGAGAGAGGATGAGACTTGAGCAGTGGCATCAGCAGTGGGGATAGCAAGGAGGGCATGTGTGAGAGGTATTTAGGAAGCTGAATCAGAGGGGATTGGGGCTGCACTGGGTACTTTGCCAGTCCTTGACAATAGGGATCGCCCTGCTCTCTAGGAGCTTAATCTAATGGGAAACTCAGACAAGTAGACATTTATAGAATCTTTTAAGTATTATAATAGGGTGAGTATGGGATAAAATGGGGGCACATGAGAGAGGAACCTAACTTACTCTTGGAGAGTCCAGAAAAATTAGGGCCACTGGAGATAAGGAATGCAGGGGGAAGAGGAGGCTTTAGCAGGACGATAATGACTTTGATGCAGGACAAGAGAATTTGAGATTCTCCAGCACATGCACGGCCTTGTCAATAACTGAGGTGCTTACACATCCAGCACCTGGAGAAAGGTGAGGCTGAGGGTTTTGATTTGAAGGTTGTCACCATCTAGGAAGGATGCTAAAACCATAGAGTAGAATATACTCCCTAAAGATCCCAAGAAGCAACAGCTGAAGAAGTGGGAGAGCAGAAGAAAGATCACAGAAGCCAAAGGAGAGAAAATTCTGAAAGTTTTGAGAAAGAGGAGTGGACAGGGGATCGGAATGCCATGCTGAGGTCCAGCAAGACCTGGAATGTTTCCGTGGGATTAGACTCTCAGGAGGTCCCGGGAAGTGACCTTAGGGAGAGCAGCTTTGGGAGAGTGGTGGGGTCTGGGGGTTTGTGGGTGGTTCAAGTATGAGATGGGATACGAAGTGTAGACGGTGGTCACAGCCTTTTTGGGGAAAAGGGGAGAGAGGTGGCAGCGGCAGGATGGGGTGGGGGGTGCAGAATGGTTTGTTTCGTTAATATGTGAGATGTATAGATATTTATATTCAGGAAGGGAAAAGCCAGTAGAGAAGGTGGCACATAATCACTGTCTTGTCGTCTCATCCTCATATTCCCCTGCCCTTTTGCAGTATCTTGGGATCTCTGAGTGAGTATCTTGGGCTTTGTGGGATGGGGAAATGGAACACAACACAGTTCCCTGACCCTAGAGGACCTTATTCTCATTTTCTGTTGCTTTCTGACCAGACTACAAAGTCCCTTAGGGAGGGACGGTGTCTTGTTCACTGGTGTGTCTGTAAGATCTATCATAGGGGCCAGCACACACCAGGTGCTCAATTAGTGTTTGAGAATTTATCTGTTCAATTATAACAAAAGTAGTGAGTATCTTAAAAGAGCTGTTTTCTGAGATGTCAGTAAAAGAACAGGGTTTGTTTTAAGCTCTACCCAGTTCTGCATTATCTTGAAATAATTTGCTCTAACCCCTTTCTCACCAGGCAGTCCTGCTTGTTTTGATTTTTGTTCTCAGAAAGAGAATAAAATTGACAGTTGAGCTTTTCCAAGTCACAAATAAAGCCATCAGCAGCTCTCCTTTCCTGCTGTTCCAGCCACTGTGGACATTTGCCATCCTCATTTTCTTCTGGGTCCTCTGGGTGGCTGTGCTGCTGAGCCTGGGGACGGCAGGTAAGGGACAGTGGGTGTGGGTTCCATCCCCTTGGAGTCATACACAGAATACATCACCGTCTTGGAACCATCAACCTGTTTCTGTAGGCACAAAACCTCTTATGCCACCAGAGGTGTCTGATGACAACAGTGATGGTACTAGAGGTTCTGTCATGGGGGAAAGCAGGAAGGTCTTTTTCCTCTTTTGTATTGGCTTTAGAGAAGCTGGGTTTGTGTTTCATGAGAGAATAAATTCAGTAAGGATGGAAAGCTTTAGGACAAACTACAATATGAACAAAGGCCAATAGAAAGAATATTATCAAATGTCTCCAGATGTAAATTTTATCCCAGGTAACATGCCAACCCCTATCAAATCAGTAAGTGATAAAAAAGAACCCAGGAAAGATGCTATTAAAAATTTGTTGTGCCCAGCAGGGTTTAAGTTTTACGTTTAAAGCAAGTGCATAGAGAAGGTCACATTGCTTTGGTCCTGAAAAGATAATACTGTTTCCTCCATCCTCCTATCATATCCAAATAGTGGTTCTCCACCAGGGGTGTTCCTTAATCAGCTTTGGTACTTTATTAAAATATAGATACCTGGGCCCCATCCTCAGAGACTCTGATTCACTTGGTTTGGGATGGGATCAAGTATATATGTATTTTTAAAGCTCCATAACAGGGCAACCGTATTCTAAAGCAGTGCTATTCAAAGTGCCGTCTGAAACCAGATAAGGAGCTTGTGCCAGACTGCATATCACTCCATTGCTTCCTTCATTGAGAATGCCTTGCTGTGGGGGAAAAAACAATCAGCTAAAGGAAACAATGTGCTCAGTGAGACAGTTGGTCTGTACGCAGGCGTGAGCTCCTGTGTCACTGCAGAGCAGTAACCAGCAATGTGAGGACAGGCAGCTAGTCTGCGGACCACACTCTGGCGCTGTTCCAGATCTTTCCCAACTCCTCTGTTTGATTTGATTAAGGCCCAAATTCACACTTGGATGTGAGTACAAAAGAGTAAACTACATTCTGAGACTGTAACTAAGCAGATAAGAGCCACAGTAGATATCAAATCAACAAGGCTGATGCAGTTTCTTCATGCTTTCTCAAGCCTATTTTGTCCCTTATTGGCTCCAGTCATATACATAAGAACAGCCACGATGTAATAGATTCTTAGCAAGCTTGGTTCCCTTTCTGCTCCTCTGGAGTTCCCTGATGCCTCAGAGTCCAAATGGTCATCGGGCCCCCTGGGAGTCACAGCCCTTGGACCCCCTGTTTCCAGTTTCAGAGATGGCATAGGGGCAGTCTCTTCTGCTGGAGTCTCTGGATGCTCCCTGGAGGCCTGCAATGAACTTCTGATGATTATCGGGGGAGGAACCTTGGTCAAATAGGGACAGGGCTATAATCAGTCAGGATGAGGTTTGTCTGGGAATAAAAGAAAACTCAAAACTCAAAACAACAGTGGCTTAAACAAGATGTGAGATAATTTCTCTCTCACGGAGATGAAGTCCATGAGGAGGAGATCCATGCCAGTGTCAGGGCCAAGGAGAACTTCCCCTTCACCCTCTGAAGGTTTGCTGAAAAATCAGCTCACAAAAGGCAGATTAATTGGAGAAAAGGCATACAAATTTTGTTAACATGTACACAGGAGCCTTCAGAATGAAGACCCAAAGATACAGGGGAAATTGTCCGTTTTTATGCTCATGGTTAACAAAGTATGGACAGCCATGTAGAAATATGATTGGACAAAAAGGGTATGAGCTAATGCTAATAGACTGAGTGGGGAAACCCAGCAAGGCCTGTCTAGATTCTTCCTGGCCTCTCTTAGCATGCATTCCTTCCTTCTGGAATGGGGGTCTGATTACCTACAGTCAAACAAGGTAGGTCAGATAATTTCTTTATGGCCAGTTTTTACACAAAAAAGTGGAGAGAAAGTTAGAGTAATACTTTTAGGTTTTATGGCTGGCTTTGGGGAAAAGGGCTTCTGGTTTCTGTGACCTGCCTGGGGAAAAGGGCTTCTGGTTTCTGTGGCCTGCCTCGGGGGAAAACGGGACTGAGAGGCAGGAGGGCAGGAGAAGGTCGGAGAGAAACTTTTGCTTCTGAGCCTTCATTTTGGAGTACTGTCTTCTGAGTCCCAACAGCAGCATAGTCCTCTAGAGGTCAAGGATCAGGTACCTTCTTTCTTGTTCTACAACCTCTACCCTTTGCTTCTACCTCATAGTTGAGAGTAGCTGAGTTTAGGTCAGGCTCCACCCCCCATGTCTCATTCCAGCTGTCAGGAAGGTGGCAGGGAGGAAGATGAGCATGCCCCTCCCAGAAGTCACAGGCAGCCTTCCGCCTACACCCCGTCAGCTAGATCCTAGTTACGTGGAAACACCGATCTGCGAGGGAGGCCAGGAAATGGGCAGCCATGCACGGTTTAAAAATTAGAGGTTCTATTACCAAGGAAAGAGGGAACAACAGGTATTGTGAGACAGGTGGAGTCTCAACATTGAGCAGTCTTCCTCTAGCTCTCTTGAAGTCTTCTCAGTCATGATCAGAAGGGAAGGCAGCAGCCCTGGTACATGAAGGGAAACAAGCCTTTGTTGAAAATGTCCTAAATCCTAAGCTCTGTACTGAGCGCTTTCTTATGTTCTCTCCTCTAAACGTCACAATCCCCTTGTGATGGATGTGTCATTATGCTCAAGTTACAGGTAAGAAAATTGAGGTTCCAAGTTAGTCATTTGCTGGGAGTCGCACAGCCAGGAGGTGTGACGCTTTCTCTGACTCCAGAGCTGTAGAATAGAACCTGTGCTCTTTCTGCTGCCTTTTGCTTCCCTTGTGTCTTTGATGCAAAGCTAGGGAAATAAAATTTAGGCCTCCTCAAGTTTGTCTCTTCAAGATGAAGCAGTGCTGGGAACCACAGCAGCAGGCTGGCAGATGTGGGCAGTGCCCGCCCATGATATGGTGTCTGGGGCCTGCAGCCTCAGGGCAACACAACAGGGCCGAAGCTGATGGCCAGACGCAGCTCAGGGAGGACGGCAGGAGGTGGCAGGGCGTAGTGCACTGCGCAGTGGCACTGCAGTCCTTGAGCCCTTGCCGCTGGGAAGTTACCAGAGAAAGGGTGAATTCTTGGGGAACATGGCTGAGGGCAGTGAGGGACCTTCCTCCCCCAGCCAATCCAGCCCTTTGGCCCTTGTTGGCCATGTGGCTGGATAAAGGGAATTGCATCTGTGGCAGACCCCTGATGTGTTGGAGCAGGGCATTTGTTCTTCCTTGAATTCACAGGTACTTGGTGAGCACTGTGGGGACGAGGCACTGGGCAAGGCCCTGGGGACAGGAGGGAACAAGACTGAGGTGGTCTCTGTGCCCCCGGTGCCTACAGCCAAGCAGATAGACCAACAGTTAAAAATGTGGTCGCAGTAAAGGTTGCTGATAGAAATTTGGGGAGCTGTGATTACACTGGAATGAGGCTCTAACCCACTTTGTGAGTCAGGGAGGGCGTCTCAGAGGATAGGCTAGAAATTGCCAGAAGATCAGAAAATACAGAAAGAGGCAAAGGGGATTCAGGGGTGGGGGAGGAAGATAACACAAGGAGAGGACCTTGTCACGGGGTCAAGGAGGGAGCCCAGCCCTGAGAGTTGGGGGGGTGGAGTCAGAGGGGAACAAGGCCCAAGGCCGACTTGGGGGTGAGCTGCCAGTGCATGCCCCCCAGCCTTCCCTGCCTGAGCCAAGGGATTGAGAGCAGGAAGCGTGGAGAGACATGAGGTTATTCTTCAGGGCTGAAGGTAGCAGGTGGTTCTACCACCGCCTTGCAGGATCGTGCGCTGAGGAGTGCCGTTCTCCATCAGGGCAAGGAGCAAACAGAGAGCATCAGCAGTGGAAGGGCAGGAGAGAAGAGGGTGTCTGGAACCTAACATGGTGTCTTTCTATGCTCAGGTTGATCTTAGGCTAATTTTAGGCTTTTCAGGAGAGAGGGTGCCGCACAGAGCTGCCACTTTCCCTCCCCGCCAGAGTTGGGCATCACGGAAACCAGATCGCCATCCCCTCAGGCCACCTGACTCTCCTTCCCACCCGCCTGTGGGCTGAGCCAGGTGCACAGAATCCCCTTTGTTTCCAGAAGCCTTTCCACGCCATGCCAGAATTCCCTGGCCCTGGGCTGGGCAGGTCAGCAGCTGCTTCACTTTTTGATCTTCAGAAGATACCCAACTCCACTTGAGAGAGACTGTGAGCCGCCTTCACGGCTCGTGATGTGGGTGGCACAGTGCCCAGCGGTTGTCTCATTTAATATTGCAGGCAGTTACAGGGAGATGGGTGTTGCCTTCAGTCTAGTGCCCGATTTTGTGTGGGGCTTTAGTTCCAAGTTTTTTTAATTGTGTCAGATGGTTGAATGAATTAGTATTTTAATGTTAAAAAAAAAAGATAGGTGTGAACTTAGGTTGATTGTTTTTGCCCAGATGAGCTATTTCTCTAGTGACTATTAATCAGTCTGTTAACTAGGTGACAAATTCTGTCTTTTTTGGGGATTTTTTTCAGCAGGGCATATCAAGGCTCCCCCAGCAATGACATTCATTAGTCCATTGGAACTTATTTGCTACCAGCAATATGACAGTGACTACTGAAATCCAGTGGGAAAAGGTGGAAGCTGTAGTGACCTGGGGAATCCAGTAGGTGCTGTGGATGCATTGGAAAGAGCCCAGATGATCCGGTTACCCCCAGGTCATTAGAAGTCTGGAAGCCCCAGAGTCTGTGCAATGGAAGAGGCCTGTTCCACAGGAGCTGAGGGCCCCCCTCAAGGTCTGTGCTGCAGTCAGAAGAGTAGTCACAGGGCTGGTCACAGCATACATGGTGGGCTTGGGACAGGCACAGGGCCAGGCTGGGAAAGGAGGCAGCAGGGTCAGACAGGGTTTCCCATCACATGACCTGGGAACCAGGCTGGCTCTGGCTGCCTTACGTATTAATCCTCTGTGCTTCCCTCTTTGCCATTTTTGCAATGTGAAAGTGGCATGAGGCTGCCTCACAAGGGTGTAGGAGGCTGAGATGGGACAAGAGCTTTGCTTTGCAAATAAGGGACCATGTGTGTTTTTTATATTAGGAATTAGTGTTCACTAAGGAACATGTATCTAGTACTACCTTCAGCTCTGTGGTATATTCTCTGCTCTGCCTGGCATATTTGAGAACACAGTTTAAAATAAAACTTTTTTTAAAAAAATTATCAGAGATCTATAAGATAACTGAAGTTATTTCAGAAAAGCCTGCTAGCAGCCCAGCCCTGTCCCAGGAACAGAGTGAAGGGAGGTTGCACAGGATAGACTTGAAACAGCTCCTGCATTTCAGAAGCCTGTGGTCCCTTTGGGAAGGTGCAAAGGAGAGCAGTCTTCATGCACATCTCCATGCCTTTGCTCCTGCTGCAACCTTCCTCTAGAATCCCCTCCCCTGCCCAACTCTCACCCCAACTCTCTGTCCCAAACTTCTTCTGAAACTAGTCGTTCTTCAAGATTGGTTTCAAGTATTATATTTCTTAAAAATCTCCTATAAATTTCTCAGCCATACTTAGATATTTCTTCTTCACTTTTTCATTGCATATTTTATGTTCTTCATTCTTTCGACAAATATTGATTGCATACCTATATGTCAGCATTGTGTGCCAACTGTGTGCCTGCAGTAAGCAAGACAACAGTCCTACTCGCCACGTCCTTACATTCTGGTGGTGGGGATAGAGGCAGTAAGTAAGGGGATTATGTGTCCCATGGTGATAAGTGCTATGAAGCACGATAAAGCAAGATGTGTTGCTACCCCACAAGAGTAAGAACACCTGAGGGCAGGGACATGGTGTCTTTTTCTCTCTGTGTCTCTTAGTTCAGTGTGCCACACCTGAATGGGTTTAGTAAGGGTGTGCTGACTCAGTAATTTTACATCAGTGTCATGAATATTAAATGAAATGTACACATGGGAAGAACTCAGAAAGTTGTAGGCTCTGTGTCAATGAGATTTTCTGCTCTTTTTCCCTAAGCCTCATGCTGCCAGAGCAGAAGTTGATGCCAGAGGGAGACACAGGCAGGATGGGTGCCAGCAGGCTGGGGGGGCTGGCAGGACCCTTGTGCCAGTTTGCTGGAAGAGGCCAAATACATAGAATGTGCTAGAAAGTAGAGCCCTTCCAAGTTGGGCCTGCTTCCTTTAGGGAATTATCCCAACCAGCTGGGCTGCCTTCCTTAAGAAACTGCCATTTACAGTGATTATTATATCACCTTAGTCTTTTGAAATGCTTTAAAACTTGCTAATAATATCCAGATTTACAGCTAGCTGCACAATGAATTTCCTCCCTATTACTCTGATGTTCTCTTGGAAGATCTCTAGAAAGTCATCTCCAGATCTCTTTGTTAGAATATATTACTTGAAGAAGATATATTCGTTCATTCATTCATTCAACAAATATTTATTAGACATTTACTATTAGTCAGACCCTGTTAAAACTGCTGGAGATACAGCTTTCTTTCCTGTTTGGAAGGTGGAGAGAAACAGGCATTAAATAAAATAAATGAATTTTATAGTACGTTAAAAGTTGATAAGTGGTATGGAGAAAAATAAAGCAGAAAAGAGGAATAGGAAATGCACAAGGGGCAAGGGTGCAATTTAAAATTTGTCGATGGAGGGGTGCCTCATGGAGAAGGTGATGCTTGAGCAAAGACTTGAAGGAGGAGAGGACAGAACCATGGAGCTATCTGAAGCAAGGGGAAATGTCCCAGGCAGAGGGACCTGCCAGAGGCCAGGTCTGCAGGGCATAGCAAGGAAGCCCGTTCAGGCAGAGTGGAGGGTTGAGGGAGAGCATGGTTCAGGAAGGGTCAGAGGGGTCACAGGGTCAGATCTTGGGGTCCTGCTGGCCTTTATAGGAACTTTGGCTTCCAGTCTGAGATGGGAGCTCCTTACAGGGGTTTAAGCAGAATAGAAACTTGGTCTGACTTACATCTTAATAGCAGTGATCCAGGGAGGAGATGATGGTGGCTTGGAATAGGGTTGTAATGGTGGAAGTGGCAAGACATTGGACTCTGTGTCTATATTGAAGGTAGAGCTATTAGGATTTCCTGGGGATGTGAAAGAGAGAGGAGCTGGATATGACTCTTAGGGTCTTTGGCCTGAGCAACTGGAAGATGAGATTGTCATAAACTAAGATGGGGCAAGAATTGGAGTGCAGCATTTTAGGGGGAGATGGGAAATTAATTTTGGGTGGTTTTAATTGAGATGTCTTTTAGACAGCCAAATGGAGATGTCAAGTAAGCCGTTAGCTGTGTGAGTCTGAAGTTGCGGGGCGGGGGGATATCCCAGCTAGAGATTTACATTTGGGAATTTGGGAGCATATTAATAGTATTTAAAACCATGAGATTAGAATGAGCATAGGTAGAGAAGAGAAGGAACGTAAGGACTGTGCTTCGAGGCACTTCAACGTTGAGATGCCCTGGAAAGAAGGAAGAACAAGCAAAGGAACTGAAAGGGAGAGGCCAGTGGGGAGGAGGTGGAGCGTAGAGTGTGGCCCCTGGAATCCAGGTGAAGGGTTTCACGGAGATGGGAATGGTCCAATGTAGCAAATGCTGCTGATAAATAAGGTAAGAAGTAAGGATTCATCACTGAATTTAGCAACCCGGGGTGGAGCAAAGAAGGGCTCGTGATGGGAGTAGGTTAAGAGAAAGTGGGAGGAATAGAATTGGAAAGAGCAAGTGCAGACAATCTTGAAGAATTTGGCTGTAAGGAGGAACAGGGAAATGGGGAGGAAGCCGAGGCGGGAGGATCGCTTGAGGTCAGGAGTTCAAGACCAGCCTGAGCAAGAGAGCAAGACCCCGTCTCTACTAAAAATAGAAAAATTAGCCAAGTGTCATGGCGTGCACCTGTAGTCCCAGCTACTTGGGAGGCTGAGGCAGGAGGATCACTTGAGCCCAGGAGTTTGAGGTTGCAGTGAGCTATGATGACAACACTGCACTCCACCCTGGGTGACACAGTGAGAGTCTGTCTCAAAAAAAAAAAAATTCATTAGCAAAGAATATTTTGATGAAGAAGGAGAGAAGTGCTAAAGAGATCTCTTCAGGTAGGTGAGAAAGGGTGGGATCTAGTGGAGGGGTTGGCCTCGTGGGCAGTTTATCATATTAATGGAAGGGGCTCAGATTTTGGACATATGTTGATAGCAGGTAGCTGGGGGGTGTAGGCACTAGCAGAGGTTTTCTGATTACTTCGGTTTTCTCAGACAAACAGGAAGTAAGGTCATTGGCTAAGAGTAAGGATGGGAAAGAAACTCTTGGAGGCTCCCGAAGAAATTATAGAATAGTTATCCCGAAGAAGGGGAAATAAATAGACCAACGTGGGAACATGTGAGTTTCTGATAATCACTCAGATGGTATCTTCTTTCTGATTTTTTTTTTGCCTCTTTTATTTTTCTCCCAGTAGCTAATGTCCAGCATAATGCCAGCATGCAGTAGATGCTCAATGATTATTTAAGTTAATTTCAGAAGTGTAATCATACCTACCTGTATCTCATGTATGGCTGACCCTGTATGGCACCTACCATTCTAAACATCTTACACATTTACTATGCTCACTCATAACAGCTACGTGTGTGGCATTTACAGCCACGAGACAGGATGAGATCATCAAAAGTGTGAGAAGTAGGTATTACTATCCTCAGATTACAGGTGATAAAACAGATTTTTTACAAGGTCCCGTGACTTGCCCGAGCTTGCTCAGCCATTAGGGGACAGTGCAGAGAGGTGACTCTTAGCCTGTGTGATTCCACGCCCAAGCCTGTAATCACTGTCCCAAGCTTGTCTTCTTCACTCTCTTCATATTTACCGTGAGAGAACTGTGGCCCAAATTGCTTGTCACACATGTCACAGCTGAGCCTGGCACCAAGTCTTCTCCCAGTTCAGTGCCCTTTCTACCACCATCCTCCGAGATCCATTACATCTTGGGATCTGTCTGTAGCCCAGTTCCCATCGACACCCGGTAGCTACCCACGGTAGTAGCTGTAGTGTACGGTCCATAGTAACAAGGCAACGGGGGTATGATGAGGGGATCGTGCCTGCACTGACATAGCCATCCAGGAGAGGGCAGTCGTGTGCGTGTAAGCACGTCTGCCCCACCCGCAGGCTCTGTAACCCACAGGCTCCCAGCCACATCCAACTTCTGTTTCCAGGCTTTTGCCCTGAAGCCAGAGCGCCTGATTCTTCAAGAATGTTTGCTTAAAGCAGTGGTTCTCAAGCAGCACCCCCCAGGTGGCTTTTTGCCTCCCAGGTAGCATTTGGCAGTATCTGGAGACATTTTGGGTTGTCATAACTGAGGGAAGGGAGGGAAGGTCCTCCTGGCATCTAGTGCAGAGAGGCCAGGCGTGCTGCTGAACATCCTATAATGCTGGGGACAGCCCCCCACCCCCAACAAAATGTCAGTTGGTGCATTGAGAGGGTGAGAAATCTTGCCCTGAAGGGAAGTCCATAAACAGCCTGGTATAACTGAACCCCAACAACAAATAGAAGATGGGATAAGGATTTGATAAGGATGTTAAAAAATGACAGTATGATCAGTCAAAAATAACTTATGGGTTCTGCCTCTTTGGGGAATGCCAAAGGCTTTAAGGTCTAAGCAGGTCTTATCACTTTAGCTGCCCTAGGCTAAAGTGTTTTCACTTTTCCACCAGGATGCTGATCTGGGAAGTGTGTGAATATGTGCCCTTGACAGCACAGGGCGGCGGAGGAGAGAGACCATGCCGCCTCAGCTTCCAGGGCCTACATACTTACCTTTGTCTGTCTGAGGAAATCGTCCTGCCTGTTCTGTGAAAACGTTTTCCATCCCCATGTGATGTTGTAATCCTGTTCTTGCAAAACCATAATCTGTCCCTGATACTGGAGGGCCTTGTAGGAAGAGCAGTGTGCTTGTTCCCTGGCCCAGAGCACTTCTGATATTCCAGAGTGGTTCTCAAAGTCCACTGACCTGATCTGCCTAAACATTTGTTCTCTTTGGGAGGGGCCACCTCCTTTGGAATTGGGAATGTTTTCTGAAACCTGCCTATTTTGGAAAAGCATAGGCATTTATCCTTGCCTTACCTGAAACAGAGATTGCCTCCAGGCCAAAATGAGCCCAGTGTTTGATAAAATATTAACTTCTCTCTGTAAGTCAAACTGTTCCACTATTTCTTACAATGTGACTCTTGTTCAGCAGAACATACAGCATAAGGAACTGAGACCAGCCTTAGTCTGTGAAATCAGTTTTGCTCTACAGCATGATTATCTTCTCCCCTTTCCTTCTCATAGGCCCTATTGTGAATGTCTAAAGACACATGAATTATGAATCTAAAGTCAATTTATAGCTGTGACAGGAAATATGAAACTGTCTTTAAATGTTGTTCAAGTTGTAGGTTTCATTAAAGACCAAAGTGCCCATCTTCTTCCTGACAGGAGTTGATTTAAAATCCATAATGGGAAGATATCTAGAAATCAAATGCAGCCGCAAAGCTGGGATTTGCATTTAGCAGTGTCTGCAGAGCTAATTCAAGGGCTTCTTTAGATGAAGGGAGGGAAGCAGGGTACAGCCACCTGAATGATAGAACATTATGAGGGCTTCCTTGCTGGCCTCAGTTGAATGCAGTACTGTGCTCCTGCAATTTAATAATTATAATAATCATTGTCACTGAAGGAGCTCAGGAAATTTCACCCCAAAATATGACTCCTTGGTATAAAGGGTATTTTGAATTAAAGGCCCTTAGAAATCAACAGGCTTTCCCTCTTTCCTCATAAAACACAGAACCATCAAAAAGAACATTCGACTTCACTTCCCTTCCCCTCCCTGTTATCCCAACATATTGCAGGAAAGAAGATCAAGAATGCAGACAGACCTGGCCCAAATCATTTTAAGAGTAATACCTGTCTCTCAGGTCAATTTAATTTCCAAAGAGAATCATTTACAAGTCAATCTGTTTCCCCCCATACATTTATTCTCCCAAGTATCTATTCATCCTCCCTAGTAATCATTTATTGCCCCTAAACAGAATTACCTCTATTCCTCATCTCTCCCTCCCTTCTAAAATGACAGTATATAACTTTCTGGACCCCACTGGGATATTGGATCATCACTCTGATTCTCCCTGTGCACACAGTAAATAAATGTCTTTCTCTTATTAATCGGCCTTATTGTGAGTTGATCTTTCAGAGAACCTTCAGGGGTGAAGGGGAAGTTTCCCCTCACCCGCACATCACTAATGGAGTGATAATTCCATGGGCTAGGCACTATCCCAAGCACTTTCCAGGTAACCTCACTCCATGCTCAAACCAGTACCAGGAAATAGGTACTCTAGGTAAGGTTGCTAAAACTCCAAGAGGTCAAATAACTTTTCCCAGGCTACCCATGAAGGGATAAAGCTGGGATTTGAACCTAGGAAGGTTAACGCTTGAGGCCCATTAAACATTTTAAATGTGCTAGAAGAAGTTGCTCTTGAAATGAAATCTGAACTGGATCCCTTTGAGAAAACAAAGACCCTTGCCTCTTTCTCTTTTATAAAGTCTAAGTGTTTGGTGAAGTAGGGTTCTATAATATGGTTCTAATGGCTTTTTGTGGTTTCATCAATGTAACAAGTTTGGTTTGCATCACAAAGGGATGTAGTAGAAACCATGGGTTTTAGAGTCCAGTGTGTTTGGGTTTATATTCTCCTTCCACTAATCATTAGCAACGAGACTTTACAAAAAGTTACTTTTCCAAACCTGTTTTCACATCTACAAAGTGGGATGAGTGTTAGAGTATATGTCAAGTGTCTTGGAAATTGCCTACCAATCATGACTGTAATTATCATTGTTGATATTATTTAGAAGTTAAATGTGTGTTCTCAATTTTTAGTTTTTGCCATGGAGATTTTAAATTATGATAGGTGCTTCACACCTCCCTTTGGCATCTGTGTTTCATGTAACACCAAAGGCCAAGCATAAAGAAATGTGGCCTGTTGAACCATCTTCCATTCCATGCTTAGGAAAACAGTGATGGTAAAGCATGTTTGTGTTTTTAAACTTTAGGAGCTGCCCAGGTTATTGAAGGTGGCCAAGTGGAATATAAGCCTCTTTTGGACATTCAGTGTATGTGGTGGTATCATTTAATTGGCCTCATCTGGACTAGCGAATTCATCCTTGCATGCCAGCAAATGACTATAGCTGGGGCAGTGGTTACTTGTTATTTCAACAGGTAGGTCCAGTGTTTTTCTCCCATTGGCTTGTCTATGTGGTTTGTCTACATACTTCATGTTGTGTATCTCAGAAGATATTTGGGAGTTTTGACTTGACCCTTTAAAAGGGATTGCTAAAAAGTGGGCTGGATGCTCACTTGGTGGTGAGAAGAAATATTATATCTTAAGTCTGTCACATTTCCAAGCTCTTTTGCTTTAAGCTAGAAAATTTAGAAAGAAGCCGAACAGGGAAGTGATCGTATTGCTTAGAATTGAAAGATTAAAAGGAAGAGTTGAATTCCCTTGTAAATATCCATTCTTATTGACTTTAGACTTAAAAAAAATTACCTGTCTATTTTGAATACACTTCAGTAAATTCTGGGAACCTCGCTTTGTCCTCTGTAAAATCAGGAGAATGTTTGCTTAGAAAATAATTTTAAATCCTAAAGGAATTGTATGTAACTATAAAATATAATTTATACCCATTTAATTAAGTACTAGTGAACATTAATTACTTTCTTTCTTGCTTCTATGTTTATACCCCATTACTTCATGAAAATAACTGAGGACATACACACACACACACACACGCATACACACACACACATACAGACACACACACGCAGACCCCTCTGAACCCTTTACCTCTTTTGTGTGTGTGACTCTCCAGGGGGCAGTGTGTGGATTACAAGCCAGAGGAACACAGCCAGGACAGTGACAGGGCTGGAATCAGAACAGGAAGTTTACTCCAGATAGGGCTGACCCTCTAATCTCTCAGACCAAATGAATAGATAAACATGAGTTTTCCTGGGGTAGGACAGTCAGCCAGGGGTGATTCATGCCATTGAGCGGTTATCTCCTGATGATAAAGAGCACTGTGGGTTTTTAATGTAGTGGTGCCGCTTGGGAACCTCCATCATCAGAGACTCTGGGGGACTCACGGAGGGGCTGTTGTCCTAGGCGCTGAGAGCCTCCACGCAGCCGGAGGTGGATGGTGTGTGTTGCTTGCTCATGAGTAGGGAAGCAAAGAGCATTCCAACCAAACCGGCCAGCAGGTAACATTTGCCTGACAGTAATTCTGTGTTATCTTAGAATAACAAAACCAAAGCATTTTCAAGGAGGGCTTTTAATCTGGAAGCGTATGCATTTATCTCCTCGTCCCTTCCCTCTCTTCAACCCCTGAAAAAAAGTCAAGAAAGAATGGAAAAGGCATAAGCACACAAGGACAGTGAGAAACAGAGAGGCAATGACAGCAGATAAGAAACATCAGGAATGGCAGAGCTGAAGGGAGGCTGGGTGAGTAGCGACTCAGCGCACTGGAGAGGGCTGCAGAAGCCCATCTGTGTCTGTTGGCTGGGTGAGGAGATACGAGTAAGATGCAGGCCGAATTGAACCATAGAATCCCAGAGAAGTTCAGGAATTCAGGTGTAAAATGTACTTCTGAAGATTAGCTGGAAGTGTTCTGAAGGAGCAGTTAGATGCCCAGATCCTGTCCTCCACACCAGCAGAAGGTGGGCAACTTTGCTTTCTGGACAGATAACCCAGAGAGGGTCTAGACTTGGGGTATCTGGCACAGCTGAGCCTGGGAGTGAAGTTCTGTACTGAATGCAGGGGGAGTAAGTGGAAGTCTAAATACTCAATAGTGAGGACCCCCCAGTACCCCACACTCCACGGCTCAGCTCCCAGAATGTTGGCAGCCATGCTGATATCCCCTAGGAGGATTCTTCTCTGGAGAAACTGTCTAACCCAAAGGAAAGGGCTACAGATAGTGCCATGGGGGGCTCCCAGTGAAATGGGATCCCTGACTCCTAACAAGACACTGAAGCTCATCAGGCATCAAGCAGTGCCCCTCACACAGAGCTTCCAAGTCATTCTTTAGAGCCTTAATCTTAAATTTAAACTGTCCACCAGTGATTATTAAACATATGAAGAAAGCCTCAAAGTAAACAAGAAAGAGATCAAAATGAATAAAACAAACCAAAGGAATTTAGGGAAAACAGACAATGCAGGTTGCAAAAGAAAACTGCAAAACAAAATCAGAAAACTATAATATTATCAGAGAGAACAAAGAAATATTGCATCCATAAACTAAGAACCCCCCCAAAAGGAAGGAATAATGAGAGAACAAGAAAGACCCCTTAGCAATTAAAAATATGATTACAAAAGTGAAAATTTTCTATTGAGAGATTAAAGTATAAGGTTGAAGAACTATTTCAGAAGGTAGAACAAAAATATGAAGAGATGGAGCATAGGAGAGAAAGGATAAAATGTTAGAGGATAAATTTAGGAGACCCAACATCTGACTAATGTGAGTTACAGGAATAGAAAAAAAGAAAATTATCAAAGAAAATTTCCCAGGGCTGGAGGACGTGAGTAAAAAGAAGATCTCAGAAGCTTCTTGAGAGAAAAAGAGATCACAGGCAAAGGATCAAGAACCTGAATGGGATCTGACTTTCAACAGCAACCCCGAACCGGGAAAACAGTGGAGCAAGCCTATAAAATTCCAATGAAAGATTATTTCCAGCCTAGAATTCTGTACCTATGCCTACTACCAGTCAAGGGTAAAAAAAAAATAAAGTCACACTCAGGCATGCAAAGTCCCAGAAGATTTCCCTCCCCACATCCTTGGGAGGAAGGATGTTCGCCACTGAAACTAATGAGTAAGCCAGGGAGGAAAACATGAGTTTCAGAAAACAGGCTCCAGCACAGAAAAGAGGAGAAGGGAATTCCCAGGAGGGTGGCTATGCAGCAGGTGTAGAAAACATCCAGTCCAGGGCGGAACCAGAGGACAGCGGGCTCCAGGAGAGATGTCCCCGAGAAAAGAAAGTGAAATGGCGAGAATACCAGGTGTGTTTGAACATGTTGAGAAAAGATTTACACTTTGTTAGAGCATTCAGCGAAGCCCATGGAAATCCAAGCAAATAAAAAATGTGAAACAGTTAACTTCAGGAAAAACCAAAAGTTGTACAGGAAAGGAAATATAATTGGAATATGCTACTTGGACCAGTTGTGAATATAGTTCACAGTGCATATTATTTATGTACTAAAAACATAAACACTAAGCATTAACTAAAAACTTCAGTGTAATTACACCAAGAAGAAGAGAGGAAGGGAAAAGGAGAGTATTTTGGGGGGAGGGGTTTAGGTTGCATAAGGAAATAAAACCAGAATCTTCCATGGTAGAAAGGTCAGGAGACAATATCTGAAGCTGAAAAAGCGAGAAATAGCAGTAAGAACATGTAATTTTGAAGTGTGGAGGTGAGTGCCAGAGTAAACACCTAAAATATTATCTCTCGGGAGAGGGAATTAGGAATGGGGGAAGAAAACTGCCATTTTTCCTATTAAGCCCAGTAGTACTATTTGGCTTTTTAAGATACTTTACATATTACTTTGCTTTTTAAGAATTTTAAATAAAATACATGATGATTTATTTTTAGCATTTATTAAAAAGCTCTGCTTTCTTTTTGATTTTCTGCCTAATTTTGGAGCCTCAAGGCTTTTCCTTATCTCCCAGTTCACAATTTTTTGTGCCATCTTCTGGCTGCCTGCACTCAGGGTGAAGATTAAATATAGCTGGGGTGCGTTCGTCTGTGTCATTCATTTAAGCACTAAGAGGGCTGAAGAGTTCACACAAAGACCATCAAGTACCAGCATATGGGCAATCTGTAAAGTTTACCTTTTACAACCATTTGCTTGAAGAGGAGTCAACTGAGAGCCATAAAGATGCTGCTAACATGTGATAGAAGGAGCTAGAACTGTTCAACATGGAGAAGGGGCGCTTGGGGCATGACTTCATCATCGTTTTCAAATACACAAAAGACAGTTTCCAGCTGTTCTGGATCTGCTGAGGAAGAAGAGAAGAAATGGATTCATCACAGAGCCAGAGGAATTTAGGTAGAGACAGATGAATTTCCTAACCCTAACAAGTTACTCAGGGCAGCTAAAGAATCCTGTTCTTTATAATAAACACAGTTTCCATGTTCTATAGAATTGGAAAGAACTGTACAGTTTCCTCGGCCCTCCCTATCCCATCTTGCAGTGATTTTGCTGTAAGAAATATCAGGAAGGGACATATTCCTTGCGGGGACCACACAGGTCTCCTTCGTTCAGGACCAGCTTTACGTTGGAGGCCATCCATCCCATGCAGCCCACACCTGTCCAGGAGCCTCAGCACAAAATTAGTTTTCCATGTTTGAAGAGGTTTTAGCACAAGGCTGGATCTAACTAGAGCTAAAACTTGCTCCTAGGACCCTGAAGTGGCTCACCTGGCTTTATGCTCTGTAGTGTCTGATGGGATGAGTAGTTGTACAACAGCACTTAAGGACCATGACCCAAAGGTGCTATAGGACTTGGATGAATGGGACCATTAAACCCTTACCCACAGACTTGGATCGATGCAGTGTTCTGGGGCCTGGCTCTGTAATTTGGGGGCAGGTACCTGTTAGCACTCAAGGCAGCCACAGGTTTAAAAGAAAGGAGAAGCCAGACTTCATGGGGCACATCCTGGAGTCACTTACCCTCTAACACTGCCTGAGTCTTCCTTACTGCTGTCACCTACAGAATTGGGATAGATTTGGCCCAGTTGGATGGTGCTCAACATGCAGTACCACCTAGAGACCAGTGAGTGAGCCCTCCAGCCCCCTAATAAACTCATCGCTGAGTTGCCCAGTGTGCCCAACACTGCGATGCCATCCCTTAGGTTAATTCTTGAAATATGGTTAAGTCCAGAGGTAAGTATTATATGAAGTTTCACCGGGTATAATCAGATCCTTTTCCTGAAGGCAAGTTTTGCTGGTTGTAAGGGAGACAGAACTGAAGCCACCAGCCACATACACAGCAGGGAAGGATGGCAGGAGGATGTCTGGAAAAGGGTCGAAGAGGAGAAGATGGGAGCCTCAGAGACACTCCCCTCTTTTAGCCTTTTTTCTGTAGGGCTGTTTCTAGTTTTGAGGGCAGGTATTGAGTGACTCCTGGCTCCGTGAGGTGGCTTGGGTTGAAAGGGCCTTCTCTTTAAGTTCTCTCTCTCATGTGATATCCCAGCTCCTGGAACCTCTGCATCTTCTTCCAGCCAAGCCCTGCACAGCCTAGCGTAATAACCAGATGTGCTACGGGCTAGGGAAGTCAAGGTAGTGCAGACACTCCTCTGCCTGAAATGGTTAATCCCATCACAGTGAAACCTCAGAAAGCTAATGCCCAGCCCCAAACCTCAGTACCTAGAGGACTGGACCCCAAGGCCCCATTCACAGTGGCCTATGTATCATTTGTTTCCATACCAGATGGAAAGCAGGTGTTGTCCTCTTCTCCCCGCATCCCCTCTTGAGCACCATAATAAGTTCTAAGGTACATAAATCTGCTCAATGGAAAAGTAAACATTCTTCCTTTAAAAAAAAAATGAGGAAAGGGAAAAAAATGTGTCAGATTTTCCTGGCCTATACCACTCTTCAAGTTTATCAGATCAAAATGAATTCCTATCAGCAGCAGCTTCCCTGGTTTCTCCTATTTTAAATAATATTGGGTTGAAACACACATCACCCTTTTGGTGGAACAGCTGGGTTGTGGTTCTTCGGCTCTCAATATTACTTTCATGTTCTCTTTTTCCTCCTGGATGATTTAAGTAACAGCAAAATGCAGCCATTGCCAACTTTTGAAACATATCTGGCTGCATTCCTTTTCCTCCCTCAAAACCTAGGCTGTTGTCAAAACCTTAATTCATAGTGACTTATTACTGACCAGAGCAAGTTGTAGAATAATCCATTATGAAGAAACCAAGCTTCACTTGGAATCTGTGAAGTTGCTTCTCGGAAAGCCCTCATTTTCTAGAACTGGCTCCAGCGGGAATTGAGAGGGTCCCCCTCGGGATGACATCAGCCCTCCCTCCTTTTTTTGATCTTTCAGGTTTGGGGTGGGGTGAAGGCTGTGCCCATTCTGCTCTTTTTCATTTTTTTCCCCTGCCTGTGAAACTGACTTGTACACATTCTTGGGAGCTGCGTCATGACAAGTCCCGTAAATGATTCACACTGAAGTGACCTTTAAAGAGCAGAGTAGAAATCAGCTGGATTTCAAGAGGCTGGAGCAGCGGTGCAGGAGCCAAATACCCAGGGCCCTCTGTCCCTTCCTGTTAAGCTGAGCTCACTGTCACCTCTCTGGCTGCTGATCCTGGTCACGCAGTTTGGTGATACTTTTAATCCCCAAACTGATGCAGGCAATATTTACATATGCTCTGTGTAATTTAAACCTCCGAGACTGTGATACAATTAAACTTCTGAAAATGAAAATGAGATTAATAGGCAACTTAAAAGGTTGATGGAAGGGGTGGGTGTTATAAAGAGGGAAACTTCCAACTCATCAGTATGAAAATATTCTTTTCTGTTCTGTATTTGTTTGCAGGATTGAGTGTCACTAGAAGGAATTAAATTAGTCCAAGAAATAATTTAACTTTAGCTACCAAGGAGTATAAAACATTTGCCAAATGCTTATGGCATTACTGCTTTATAAGTTGTTAGTACCATGGATGATTTGAACCAGAGAGAAGTTTTCTGTTGCTTTTTAATTAGTGTTTTTAAAATGCTGCCTTTTTCCCTATTCCCAGAAATAAAAACGACCCTCCCGATCATCCAATCCTTTCGTCTCTCTCCATTCTTTTGTGCTACCATCAAGGAACAGTCGTGAAAGGGTCATTTTTAATCACTGTGATGAGGATTCCAAGAACCATTCTCATGTGCATTTGTAATGCTCTGAAAGAGAAGGTAAGGCGACATCCTGGTACATGGTACACTCCGTGTTTGGGTTGCAGAGAAGTTAATTACTGGAAAACTGTAGCGGGTCCCAGGACAGGAATGTGACCTGTGACAGTGGCCATTCAGAAGGCTCCTGTGTTTCTCAGGTCCCATCCCCCCACCTTCCCCAGCAACCCTTATTTTTTCTCTAATCTCTGTTTTGTTTATGGCCTTGTTTATTGGGTTTTCTCCAACATGTGGTAGAGGTGGGGTGCAGAGGGAATAGTTCTGAGTGAGCTGGTTTTCCTTCTTATTTAAATGTTGAACAAATGGGGTGAATTCTTAAGGTGAAATTTAAAGAAGTTTTTTAGACATTTATCATGCTATAAGATAGGAATAATATTTGTTTGCTTCTGTTTTAATGCTAAAATATTCCCTGCCTTTGTGTTTCCTAGAGGGTGCCATGGGAAGTTACTGGTGTGTGTGAGGAAGTTACTGGTGTGTGTGAGGAGCACGTGGCTTGAGAGTGAGGAACGGGCAGGCTGACCTACATCTCGGCTCAAAGGACAGAAAACTGTAGGGCTTTTGTGCTGGGGGTTTTCTCCTCCCTGGTTCTTATTTCCATGCACATTTGTTTATGAATGCCAGTGGAAACCAGAACACCAGGAAAACAGCTGTTCTCATGGTATTTCTGGCCTGCCAAACAAGAGAAAATTGGATTTTCCCCAACTTTTCTGTTTTCACACAATGTTAATCTCTTCCCCTCCCCTGCCAAATCCCCACTACCACCTCAGGCTTGGGGACTTAGTCAGAGTTTCACTACCTTACCTGATTCCAACCTTTTGGGTATTGCTTTGTGTCCTTAGTAAATTGAGAAAATTTTACACGTGGGTTCATATTATATTTATTTAGAACTGTTTTTGTTTGTTCTTTTAAAAAGAAGTCTAAATTGTTGATATCTTTAAATCTCTAATCAAGATTTCAGGTTAGTATAGCAATTAGAAATAACTGACTGAATGTCATATAAAATTATCTGGCTTCATTATTTTGAAATGTGTGCTAAGCAGTTGCCCTGATCGTAGAATTTTTTGTGTGTATCTATTAAAATTTGGCAACTGGAAGAGGCATTTCCACAACCAGGGCAAATCTAGCAACTTCTGGCTCCTGCATTTTGAAATCAATCCTTCAATCTTAGGAAACCTGGGGAAAGATTTCTTGAAGAACAGAACAGCATTTGATTTAAAATATATTTGTGTGCATGGTATATATGTATGTATACATGTATGCATGCATTAGTCATAGATAATCACAGGGGAGCATGCGATCCCTGCTAGAGCCAGGCATCTTGAACTCTTCAGGGAAACAGCTTTCCATAAATCTGAAAGAGAAGCCAGTGGAAGACCCAAGGTCTCTCTGCCTGAGGTCTAAAAGGTTATTTATCACTCCCCAGATCCCATAAGGACCAAGGGGCCAAACCCCCTTTTAGTGATGTCACTGTTGGGAAAATGTGTCCTTTCTTAGGTTAAAAAAATTGTGTTCCTCGTGTTAAATTGTGTTAAATGAGCCTATTTAACTAACTCGGGAAAGATCACACGGTGGCTGTGTGAAATGTTTAAATTGTAGATGCAGTACTGGGCTATAAGGCTGCCTAGGCTCATTCACCACCACAGCTAGGCTGAAAAGTATCCAGATCAAGTTTCATCCAATTGAATTAACATTGGGATAAGAAAATATCCATATAAGGCTGACTTATTCCTGGGGTCCTTATAGTAGGCTATTTCAGGATTGTTTTGAGGGATTTTTTTCACTCTGAAGAGTGAGTAGGACATGATCAATCTCCCCTCCCCCACGAGTTTCATTAAATTTTTCATTCTTGAGTTATGAACAAATTCAAGTTACATTTCAAAGGACTAATTTATCCCTTGAAATTTAGTCCTGAAAGTCTTACTACAGGATTTATTTCCCCCAAAGTTAAACTTGATTCTTTATTTATATGAGCACATAACTAGTGTCAACAATGTATTGTTTGTTTTTTTTGTCTCTGGGATGTGAATTTTTCATGAATATAAACTTTGGTTTGAAAAAGCAAAATGTACCATTTAAGACACTTAGGGACACATGAATGGGGGAGAGAGATTCTTTGTGCCAGAACCAGAAGGCCTACTTTTCCTTTGCCATTCGGTATGGACTAACCCTCTTTCTGTTGAGGTTAACAGCAACCATAACAGGTAAGCCCACAAGCAAAAAACTTTGCTCATCAGTAATACTAAGAATAATAATTAGTGGTAGGACTGGTATGCACAAAATAGAAGAACTTCTCCCATACCATATGAGAATTGGTCTAGTGTTTCCCTAGGTGCAGAAGTCTGCAAGTGGAAACAAAGTGTTTCCTCAGAAGCTGCCTGCTTACCTTCTTTCCTGTATTGCTTTTGACTCTGTTCCTTTGGTCTCAACCTGATCCCAACAGCACAGAGCATCATCAAGGTGCGTGTTCAAATGCTGCAACTGCTGTTTCTGGTGTCTTGACAAATACCTGCACCATCTCAACCAGGTACGCCTCCTACTACGTCCCCTGGGACATACCAGGGTGCGAAGGTGGGTTCCAGCTTTTAGGTCAGAGTTTGGCAAATTCTTCTGTAAAAGGCCAAATTGTGTAAATATTTTAGGCTTTCGAGCCAAACAGTCTCTGTTGCAACCACTGCACTCCACTACCATCATGGCAGGAAAGTGGCCATAGACAAAATGCAAATGAATGGCCATGGCTGTGTTCCAATAAAACTTTATGTAAGGATGCCAAAATTTGAATTTCATATGATTTTCACATATCAAGAAATATTTATTCTTTTTTAAATTTTTTCCTTAACCATTTTAAAACTGTAAAAATCATTCTTGGCTCCCACCAGGGGAAAGCAGGAGGTGTGATGAAGCTGGCCCCCAGGCTGTAGTTTGCAGACCCCTACCCTGAAACCTTAGGCCATTAAAGCTATGCTTCCATTCTAAAAGAAATATGTTTCTCTTTTCAGAAATAAAAAGGAGAGGAAGTCTTTAGAAACCCTAGCATAATGAATATGTATCAACTAAGAGCTAATTTTCAGAGTCTTCTGCAAGAACTATAATTTTCCTGAACTAGGAAAAGAATTGCCTCCCTAATTTTTATATATTTCACCAGCCTTTCCTTTTCAAGCTATAAATATTCCTTTAAAAATCATAAAAATTACATCCTGCAATTGTTTGAATTTCAGGGTTTTTTTTTCTCTCCTGAGTCTTTCAAATTGATAGAAATTTAAATGTTTATTTTTCTATAGAGCATTTAGGAAATTTTAATAGCCCTTTGTCAAATTTACACAAAGCAGTATTTTTGTAAGTTAGCAGGCTGTTTTTTAACTTAAATATTCACAGAAATCTCACTTAGAAAAGTATTTCATGTTATTGCCCCTCTTCCTAATAAATGTACCATTAGAAGTAAAGGGACTAATTAGACCATCCCTGTTTAATGTCTTATAAGGGATATTCAGAATACCTTTCATTATTCAGGGAAAAGTGTAGCCTTCTTGTAGTAAAGCTCTATTTTTAAGACTCTTAAGAATCTTGGAGTACATTTTAGAGTGTATTTAGTTTTCATTTGGATTGCTACAAGCTAGTGTATATAAGACACAATAAAATACCATAGGACCTTTTGGAATGGTGTGTCATATAACAAATCAAGCCAAGCCCTATGAATACTCTTGTCATAGTGTAAGATGCTGACTCTCTCTCTTTTTAGAGCTGTTTGTATGTATCCAGACACCAACTTAGACTCCATAAAGAGTTTGAGATGCATTACAAAAATGTATTAACTATGATAAAATATATATGCATGAAAAATCAAGGCTAAGAAACAGACTAGAAGGACTAAAGCCACAAATGGGACCATTGATATACAAATATGCTGGCCATAGGGTCCTATAGGCCCCAAGGTTGACTTGCCACCCCCTCTCACTGTATTATGGAGATTAAGGCTCTTTTTGCACCCCTCTTTCACTCCTGGTTTTCACACTGTCCCACAGAAGCCTAGAGGCTCCTTGGGGATGCTGCAGGGACCACCACTTCATGAAGGGAGAGAAATGAGTGAGGAGGAGAAGAAAGCGTGGGCTCTGGCTCCGTATCACTCCCAGCCTTGCAACCAGAGCAGCTCCACTTTGTGTGGTTTAGGGGAGGGAGTCCACTGAATGTTTCATTTCAAGACAGGACTCTGCTGCTAAAACACATTTGAAAACCCCTTGCTTACCATTTGCACATTTGTTTTCTATGCCTTGTTATCCTAAAGGACATATTTTCTGCCTTCTGAAATTTCACCACCTTGTATTAACCCAGGACCTTTTTCCCTTGGGAGTTCAAAATGTTTCCAAGATCACAATTAATGTTAATATTAACCACATTATAATTACCATTGTAAAGGGGATGAATCCTTATAACAGGTGTATACAATGGGAATAATTATCCTTGATTCACAAGAAGGCTAAGTTAGCCTTGATCCAGCTCCTGCAGTGACTCAGCAGTGCAGACAGGGACAGGTCTTTCAGGTTCTAATTGTGGTGCCTGTGCAGGAGGCTGTGGCTATCCCAGCTGTCATGGCGCCTTTACCTTGGGGAGACTGCCACAGAACTGGGCAATGCCTGCTGACGAGGGCACTGCTCAGAGCCCTGGGGTTCAGGAGATTGAGAAAGAAAAAGAATTGGTGTGAATATTAATGAATTCATGTTAATGGAATTCATCTCTGAATCTAAAGGTCACCTCTGGTCTAAATCGACTACTGGAAAACAGTGGAATAAAGATTTTTAAGAATAAAGACTATGATTGTATAATGGTGATCAGAGCTATTGTTGATCTCATTTGGCAATGGACAGAGGAAAGTGAGCGTAAAGTGAGAAAAGGAATTTAGCCTTTTGAGAAATTTTCTGGCATTGGAATGAGTTACTAGGGGAAGTTTTGGCATCTCTGTCTCTAGAAATCAGATTTAAAAGAGCAGAGGCCTATTTTTCTTTGTTGAATAGGAGCTGGGAAATGCTAAAAGAGAATGAAATCCGTTTGTTAACATCAAAACCCAGATGCTCTTCTTTATTTAATGTCAAGGAGCTGGTTGTGTTTTACCATTGCTTTTTAGAAGCCTAATCCATCTTCACTAAGTCCTAGGAGGGAGGTAGGTGGCAGTTACTGCATTTGTAGACATCCCACCTGTGGCTGCACAGTCATTCACTTGCAGAGTGGGGAATAAAACCCCCAATCTGATCACTTGTCATTTACTTGTCTCTCTACATCATAAATACCAAATGTGTATATACATGAAAAAAACTATGTGTTCACCCTACACATGCATTTATCCGACAACCATTTGCTTATTTATGCTGTATGCAAACCATTTCAATCTGGGCATAATGGGAACAGGGACCATGGTGGTACACAGCCAGAATAAAGCATAAGCCCGCAGCTCAGGAGGCTGAGGCAGGAAGATTGCTTGAGGCCAGGAGTTCAAGACCAGCCTAGGCAACATAGCAATATCCTGTCTCTAAAAAAGATTTTTAAAGGCGTGTGCCTATAGTCCCAGCTACTCCGGAGGCTGAGGTGGGAGGATCCCTTGAGCCCAGGAGTTCAGGGCTGCAATGAGCTACGATCATGCTACTGCAACTCCTGGGTGACAGAGCAAGATCCCATCTGTAAAACAAGAAAAGGAAAAAAAAAAAAAAAGAAAGAAAAGAAAAAAAGGCATAAGCCAGGCCTTTAGGGAGTTGACAAGCTAGTCTGGGGCAAGGGTGGGGTGCAGTGGGGTGGGTGAAGCAGGAAGAGGCATAAGCATGAAACGTTTATGTAACAGTACAGAAAGTGCATGTTTAAGTACAGGAATGAGGGCTGCAGAAGTTCAGAAAAGGGGAATCTTGCTAATTGGAGGAGGTCATTTGACTTGGTAATTAGAGAAAATTTCACAGAAGAGGTAGACCCCAGTATAGAGCACCCACGGGAGAGCACCAGCTAATAACAGTAACAACAACAGCAATAGCTGTGGGTTGTTGGCACTTAACTATTATATATTGCCAGTTCAATGCTAAGTACTTTTTGTGCATTATATCACTTGTTAGTCTTTGAGATAGTATCTCCAATTTACAGATAAGGAAACTGAGGCTTAGAGAAGGCACATAGTTAGTGGTAGAACTAGGATTTGAATCTAAGTCTGTTTGGACCCCAGGACCCAATCCCTTAAGGGCTATGCACTTTTTAAACAGCCAGAGGAGGACTCGCAACCACCATTTGGGGCTGTTCCCTTCAGCTCCTTTCCAAGCCAGGGTCCAGACAAGTTAGTTTGCTGGCAAAGCAAGTCTTGTTACACGGCAGACTTTTGTGGAGAAGAACAAGAAAGGTTGAAGGGGCACTGGAGGTGGTGAACTACCAAGCGCACAGTCATAGATCCAAAAAAGGCTTGTCAGGGTGCTCTGGCCCCGCCTTCTCTCCTCATGTAAGTCAGTGGTCCAAGTTTCTGGGCATCTGGGCTGGCTGTTCTCAGAGACTGTCAGGCAAGGAGACCCTGCAGGCTCCCCTTTCCCTCCCTACACTCTCCACGGACCTGGCTGAGAAGATCCCTAGGAACCATGCAGCTAACCATGCGGCAAGAATGGCATGCATTTATGGTTTCTTACGGAGTCCACACACTTCCTCGTGGAAATGTCTCCCTAAGTGCATGTGTGATTGTCCATTGTGGACAGAGGCCTCTGTCCCAGCTCTGATGTTGGTGTGAAATCAGTGCTCCTCTAAGCATGAAGCCCACTGGTGGGCCTCAGGACTCTTCCTGATGGTTCAAACTGATCTGAACATTCCAGAAAATCCTTTTTTCAATTTTTATAGGCAAATAGCAGAGTTTCTTAGATTTTCATATTTGCATACAAGTGGTCACTTACCAATCAGTAAAGTAGATCATGTGTTATTAAAGTTTACTAAAATATGTTCTTTATGAACCCAAATTAAGGCTTTACACAGTTTCCTGAGGACTCAGATTCATTATTCAGTTAAACATCTAGCTGCCTGCCGAGGCAATGCCTGGCAACCCTGGGAAGTTTGTGAATGTACACGTGCAGAGAGTTGGGATTTTGCAAATTGGGGAAAGAACTCTTTGCTGACACCAGTATTGCCTTGAGTTGACTATGTTGTTCAATTGCAGCCACTCTTATCTTAATTAACATTTTATTTCTGTTGATTATTTGGTTCTTATTTAATTCGTTATATGTTTTATCGTTTTAAGTGTAACATTCCTCTTCAATCCTTTGTTCTTCCGGCAGAAGTGGGAATGGGTGTAGGCAGTAGCTCTGGGCTGATGTCACAAAAGTCTGAGAGCCATCATTTCTATACCAGTCTCCTGGGAGAAGCTCCTGGGTAAAGGCAACTCTGGTCAGACAGAGCAGCAGTTTGCCTCCACCTCTTCCTTCTTTGTATAACTTGGGTGAGCCCCTTAACCTTACTGAGCTTCTGCAAAATGGGGGGATTGGGTTAAGTGACCTTGTGCAGTGTTCAGAGCCTTGCTGTGGTGTCTAGCCCAGAGCTGGGGCACACAGGTGCCACCCTGCTGCATCGGAGCTGTGAGATGCTTGGTGGGGAGATGGGGGGAGAATGCGAAAAATATGAACTGTTTGTCTTCCTGTTGTGTTCCAAAATGATGGGCTCATTTTTTTCATGTTGTACCTCTTAACCATGGCAAGGACTTACCCTGGTACCACAAAGATCAGCGATGTTTTATGTTGACCCAATTCAGAACAGCCAGAATCTTGCAGAGTCGCCTGAGAACGTGAGGGGACCAAGAGGAGCCATCTGTCTGTGTGTACTCATAGCAGTTCTCCCAGCTGTGCTGCCATGTAATGATAAATGATGGCAATGGGCTTCTGGTAAAACACCCGTCACCTTGGTCGTTCTCTGCAGTGAGAGAGTACTGCATTTCTGCCTGGCCAAGTGCGCAGGATGGCTGGGTACCTGTTGAGTCGGTGCTGCATCCGCTCGAGGAGGGAGCGAGGGACATCCGATGCACCTGGATGCGGTCTGTAAAGAGCGTGGCCCACTTGCCTTTGGCATGCGTCTAGATAAATACAAATACACAGACCATTGCCTCTTGCTGTTTGATCAGAAATGCTGGCAGCTTCCTGTCTTCCTGACAGATATACTGGCCAGAAAGGTCCTGGATAATCTTGTGGGGTCCAGTGCAGAGAAGAACTTGATGCTGCTTGGGAAATGTGCACCTCTCTCCCCTCCCCACCTCTTGCTCCCGTCCCCAACCTGCCCTGCCTGCCAGTACTCTTTTTTTTCCAGTGAACATAATGTTGGTCTCTGTCTTCTAAGCCTTTGCGGCAAACTTGACTTTGTAATATCTCAAAGACTTCTCTTCCCCCTGCCCCTTCCTTGCAGTTAGCTGTGTTTCAATGATACTCTTTCTTGTAGCCCATCAATAGCAAAAGCATTCGGTGACTTTTCCATGGCAGGTTTTGGTTCATCCCAAGCCAATTGGCAGATCTCCAGTGACTCCTCTCCCAGGGCAGCATGTGCATCTCAGAAACAAAATAATGGGTATTGTGCAATTTCTCTAACTCGATTATGAAAATGATGTAAATGTTCTTAAGAAGAAGCAGTTCTTTCAGTAGCTGACATTGCCATAATAGGTAGCCTCATCACAGAGCAGCCAGCCAGCCATTCTGTCAGTGACAGCAGTGGTTCTGAACCCTGCTTCCCCACCGACTGTTCAGAGTTGCTCTGGGCAGCCGGCTGATGGGGAGAGCGCTATGGAGATGCCTCATGTGTGCGTGCTTCAGAAAGAAACTCACATGTGTGTCCATATGATAGTTTGCATTAAGGCTCATTTATAGACAGTGGTAATCCCCACACCCAGCTGTTTTGTGGCAAATGCTACTATCCTGGCTTTAAATAGAAAGGAATTGAGACACCTATTTGTCAGAGGCCCCACACTGTCTGGGGAGAAAACAAACTGAATCCTCATGTTTCCTGGTGCGTGGTTCAGAAGCTATTGGGCATATGGCCATGGCTTTGTGTGGCTTTCCTGGGAGCATCTCTGGAGCCCAGCTCCCACCTGCTGTGGGCATGTTACAGGATCAGGGCTTGGAGGGCGAGGCCCCAAGCCCTCTTCTCCAAGTGGACCTTAGCACCCTCTCAGCCCTCTGGGGTGAGGCCCTGTGAGCAGCTGCCATCTTAGATTGGACTCTGAAGTCCTTCCTGACTTGAAATTCTTATACCTTCTGGGAGAGGAAATTAATTTTTGTCAAATGAATGATTGCTTCACTGTAGGAAAGGGAGGGAAAATTATAGAAGAGTGCTCAGATAATCAGGAAACTCTCCTGAGAGGCAACTGAGTGTTCGGCATGAATTGCCTTGACTTCCTCCAAAGTGTGCAGCTCCTGAAGACAAGAATACCCACCATTTATTGGGCACTTACTATTTTATTTATATATATGTGTATGTGTATATATATAGTATATATATAAAATATATGCCAGGTACTGTGCTTTTTGTGTATTAACTACCTGTATCCTCACAAATCATCCTGTGAGAGCTATACTGTCATCTTTTTTAAAAACAGATGATAATACTTAGGTACAGAGAGGTTAAGTAATAACCTGGCCTAGGTTAGACAGGAGGAAAGTAACAGAGCTGACTGTTGAGACTTTGAAGATCCAATAAGTCATTTCCTCTTCCCTTGTCCAAGTTCTGAACAATTGAGAGATGCAAGAGTCAAGCAGGTGAAAATTAAAAATATCACCTTGAACACCACATCATCTGATTGGAAAATGTACTACACAAACAGCTATGGGCAAATAGGTTTGTTAAAGTTTTACCCCTGAATCACACCAGCCCACCCTCTACCAGGCCCAGCCAACAAGAGGGACCTCCCCCTGGAGCTGAGAAGGGGTGTTCTTGGTGACAGGCGGATCCCAAAAGAGAGTGAGGAAGGACTAAGCCAGCCTGTGCTCTGCTCCTCCTTCCAAACTCACCCAGTGCCTTAAGTTAGCCTCCTACCCTGGGAACGAATGAGAGGCATTTCCCTAAAGGAAGTCCCTGACCATGGAAATACAAAGCCAAGGGAATCAAGGTTACCCCCACACCAGGATTTAAACCCACGTCTTCACCAGTCCTCTACGGCTGTGGTCCCCAACCCCCGGGCCGCAGACTGGTACCAGTTGTGGCCTGTTAGGAACTGGGCTGCAGAGCAGGAGGTGAGCAAGCAAGCGAAACTTCATCTATGTTTGCAGCTGCTCCCCATCGCTCACATCGCTGCCTGGGCTCCACCTCCCCCTGACCCCTGGTCCATGGAAAAATTGTCTTCCATGAAACTGGTCCCTGGTGCCAAAAAGGTTGGGGACTGCTGCACTAGGGCACCCCTTCCACAGGGTAGGGACTCAGAACCCCAGAACTTTAGAGATTCTGGAACACCCTCCCTCAGAATCTGGGGTCTACAGGGCTTGAATGCCTCAACCAGCGTTACACGGTTACAGGATGACAGGATTCCCCTTTTCTCTGTCCTGTATCTTTTCTTCTGCCCTTCCGAGCTTCACTTAGATACTGAGGACAGACAGATATGTCGCATTACCCAGCATGTTGATATGAGCTGCCCTGGCTTCCCTTTTGAGCAGAACTATATGTAGATCTCCCCCATCTTTTGGGTGGCATAGAAAACAGGCCTGTGCTCATAAGGACAGAAGTTTGAGGAACATTTGGGTCCTGGGAAGATTGGGGTCTCACCTTTTGTTAGTGGCACCAAGCCCCTTGCTTCCTTCTGCAAGCCTCCCCTACTCCCCTCACGTTTCAGCCTATTCCCCTTCCCTTCCTCCAGGAGACAGTTGCCCACATCTTATGAGAGCTCCGTCTTCCCATGCTGTCCCCCTTCTTGAATCTGGGTCCACATACCCTTTTTCCCAGCAGCGTGATGGAGTGGGAAGAACACGGACTTTGAGGCAGACAGATCTGGGTTTGAATCATAGCTCCTCCATTTATGGTAACCTTACACAGGTTACTTTACCTCTCTTCACCTCTGTGAAGAAGAAGAAAGAAAGAAAGATGTGGAATATATAAAACAAAATTTTTAATACCTCCTTCATAGAGGTATTATGGGAGGATTGAATAAACTCGTACATGTAAACCTTAGAATGTGGTTTGTGGCTCTAAGTACATGCACCATAATAGTTTCTTTGGGAGGGAAGGGGTGAGTTTAATTAGTTTACTCATTCATTCACCAAATATTGGAAGCCTATGTACCAGATAAATTTGGTATGAAAATACCTATCTCCCAAGATTATAATAAATAGAGAATGTTTGCAAAACTCTTAGTTTTGTGCCTGACATGTAGAGGTATTTACTGACTAAATGGAAGTTATTATCATTATTATCAACCCACTTGGTGTATGAGCTCCTGGTTATATCCTAGGACACTTAGAATAGTGCTGAGTCCATGAGGTTATTCATTAAACCTGCTCAGTTAGGGATATATCAGCATCCATAGGGAACTTCTCTTCCAAATACACCTTTCTCTTCCCCACCCCACCCCGAGCCAGAACCACTACACTAAGCACTAGCTTGGGGGTGGGGAGAGTTGAATTGCTAAGAGCTGCCCTTCTGGTCCCTGCAGTCCAGAAAAACGCCCAAGTTTCCCCCAACATGAAGGGTGGTGGTGAGGGAAAGTCCAGCACTGAAGTCCTGAAGAAAGAGAATTTCTGCGGCTTGCAGATTAGGAAAACGTGCCCCGCATAGCACATCAGTTCTCATAAGGTGGGCGTCTGACCCTCTGTTTTCTGCATCCAGCACTCATTTGCTCTCTTTGCTCCCATTTTTCAGTAGTCAAGAGCGTCGTGTCACTGTCTAGCAAGGGCAGTGGGGACTGTTTCCAACAACACTGGTTTAAAAGGTCATCTGATCCAAGAAGTCGCCGTTGCGTAACTCTAATAAGCCTCCTTTCACAAGCCCGAGCTCCCTGTGGGACAGGGAGCAACCCCTTATGTTCTTTTTACCTTCCTGGCGTGACATGTTCTAGCTGCACTGGAAGAATGCTGAGGGAGACCGCCGTGTTTTTAACTCTGGTCTGAGAAAACCACCTTTGGAGTCAGCAAAATCTAATTTCCTCCTCAATAAGGAAGCAGGTGACATGTGAAAACACTGTGCTCTGATGAGCAGTGTTGGATGTGGGGATCTGGCAGCCACAGACTGGCTCCTCCCGTGTCGTCCTGGGGCAGGTTAGTGTCTGCATGGTCACTGTGCTGCTGGCAACCAAGGCTGGGCCGGGACGGTGGGGAGGTGGCTCAGGATGGAGGAGGGAATGTTCACGGCCCAAGTTGTCAACTTTACCCCAGGTGCTTGAGAACTGTAAAGATTATAGATTAATTTCAACATTTTCCAAGTTTACTTCATGTGGAAAATGAAATTAAACCATTGGGTAGTTCCTACCCTAAGTCTAATCTTCCTCATGGTGGACAGCAGGTTTCTTCATTGTCATTTCTCTGTGTCTGGTTCTTCTTCTGGAACAGTTGTTGTCAGAGCGCTCTGACTGCTCACCTCGAAGCCCACCCCCGCCCACCCCCTCCCACCCGCTTCTAAGCAAGGCATTACGTTCCTCAGCTGTCATTCTGCAGTTGTCTTTGTCCTAGACATTGAGGCGTGTTGGGAGAAAGAAGTGATTATTGGCCAGAGACTAGAGAATGCATTTATAAAAAGAAAAAAAAATGAAAGCAGGTGCGAGTCATGGTGGTTGAGGGGATAAAAGCCACTTAGATTTAGCAGCCATGGATTCGTGTTCTGCTATAAGCTGGGGTCCCACAGTGCTCCAGGCTGCCACTGCCTGAGTCTTGTCTTTGAATGACTTCTACCTGGGTGTGACTCTAGCCACAAACTCAGATGTGTGGGAAGTACTGTATCATGCCTTAACCTAATTTCTGACTTTGAGCTCCCATTTCACTGAACTGGCAGAAAATTTAAACTGTTATTTTTGGGCTATCCCCCCATGGGGTTATATGAGCTTCAGGTGTCTCCAGGCATTAGTAGACATAGGTTGCCCTTGAGATATCCATCTTCCCATCTACATGGCTCCTTAGGCCGTGCTTGGGAAGCAGAAATATTTTACAAGACCACCTACAGTCCTGTCTTCCTGGATGTGCTAGCAGAAGGTGACCAATTGTCCTGGTCACCTAAAAGCCCCACGTCTCTGGAACCCCCTCACTCCTGGACAAACCAGGACCCTAGGAGTGGTCATGAAAGAGTCTTGCCACTTCTCCATGCTCTGCTAAAAATAACACAGACCCGAGCCCCTAGTCAGGACCCATAGACCTCTGTTTTCTCCTTCCTCAGCCCAGGGGAGTCTCATTTTCCAATCTGGGAAGGGAGAGAGACCTGCACATTCACCTGCTGCTTCAAGATATTTGGTTCATATTGGGAATCCACTTCCTTCACCTTTTCCACTGGTTGGTAAGGGCTTAAAGAGCCTAAAGTTTTGGAAAACAAAAGCCAGTAAGAGTTGCAGACTGGATGTCTTCTTACCCCCACTCCCCAGCTGGCCCCTGACTTCACCTGGGGGAAGGAGCACAGAGCCTGAGCCCTGCTGGAGTGGGGAATGTGCAGAGGAAGAAAGGAGAAAATACATGTGGGATGAGAGTCAAGAGAGCAAAGGGAACCATCATAAATGTATTAGGGAGAGCTGGACAGTCCTTCCAGTCAGAGTCTCATCTCTATGGACATTTGAGAAACAAGTTCTATGAAAAGTAGGAGAAGAAGCAATTAAAAGAATTTTGGTTCAATTAGCTTTCTTATTTAGGTGGGGCTAGAACATTCCTAAAAATTTTGGCAAGTAGATCTAGGCTTTGGCAATTTTTCAAGTGGTTTCGTCTTCCCCCTCCTCTTGCCTTTTACAGAATGCCTCAGTAGTTGGCACAGGGGTGGGGTAAAGAGAGCATTTGCTAGACTTGCATTTATCTGTGGAATGAGGCAGCTGAGGCTGAATGACTTCATCAGGACGCGTCTCTGTGGGGTGGAGAAGGGCTCTCTGAGCGTGTCTGCCATGCCCGTGTCTTGCCTCCATCAAAGCAACAACAAAGAAACTTGGTGAGATCCAAAGAACATGAGGCTACTGACCTCACTCAGTGCCCTGTCCCCAGGCCCCAGCCTGGAACCTTGCGAATGTGTCCGTGGATGGAAGGATAAATATGAGGGTCTGAACTGCCTCAGTGCCGGCACTGGGCTCGTGCTGCCTTCACACAGCCTTTAGCATGTGCTACGAGTAGCGGGGAGGCAATACGGAAAAAAGAACTACTACCTCAAAAAGAGCTGCGCTTTTTTGTTGGAGCTGCCCTAACCACGTCCAGAACTAACTGCGGGGGTAACTGCTGTCTGAGCAGAACTGCCAGTAGAGAGAGGAGGTTAAAACGGAGGGTTCAGAAAGAAAACATCTGTCATACGACAAAGCCACAGTAATTAAGATGGTGTGGGACTGGCATAAACATAGATATACCGTGCTAGGTAGATATATAGACCATTGGAACAGAATAGAGAGCCCAGAAATGAACCACTGCGAAAATGGCCTAATGACTTTCGACAAAGACACCAAGATTATGCAATGCAGAAAGGACGGTCTCTTCAACAAATGGTCTTGGAAAAACTGGATATCCACAGGCAAAGTAATGAAGTTGGACCCTTACCTTACACCATTTACAAAAACTAACGCAAAATAATTTAAAAATCTAAAAGTAAGACCTAAAACTATAAAACTCCTAGAAGAAAACATAGGGGAAAAGTGTCAGGACATTGGAATAGGCAGTGATTTATTGGATGTGACACCAAAAGCACAGGCAACAAAATAAAAAATAGACAAATGGAACTACATCAAACTTTAAAACTTCTATGTGTCAAAGGAAACGACAGAGTCAAAAGTCATGCTATAGAATGGGAGAAAATAATTGCAAATCATATATGATAAGGGTTAATATCTAAAATACATAAGAAACTTCTACAACTCAATAACAAAAAAACAACCTAATTAAAAAATGGGCAAAGGACTTGAAGAGACTTTTCTCCACGGAAGCTATCCAGACAGCTGATAAGCACATGAAAAGATACTCAACATCTCTAATCATTAGAAAAATGTACATCAAAACCACAAGATAACACCTCATATACCCATCAGGATGACCACTATCAAAAGAACAGAAAATAGCAAATGTTGGTAAGGATGTGGAGAAGTTGGAACCCCTGTGCACTGTTGGTGGAAATGTAAAATGTTGTAGCTATTGTAGAAGACAATATGGAGGTTCCTCAAAAAATTAAAAATAGGACTACCATATGATCCAGCAGCCTCACTTCTGAGTATATGTTCAAAAGAATTCAAAGCAGGATCTCAAAGATATTTGTACACTCATGTTCATCACAGCATTATTCATAGTAGCCAACAGTTGCTTGGAAGCAACCCAAGATGAATGGATAAAGAAAATGTGTTATAGACATACAGCGTAATGTTGTGCAGCCTTTAAAAACAAAAAGATCCTGTCATTTGCTACTACATGAATGACCCTCAAGGACATTACACTAAATTAAATAAGCCAGTCACAGAAGGACGAATACCATATGATTTCACTCACATGAAGTATCTAAAGTAGTCAAAAATCATAGAAACAGAAAGTGGAAACATGGTTACTAGGGCTGGAGGGGGAGGTAGAAGGGAATTAGTGTTTAGTGGGTATAGAGTTTCAGTGTTGGAGGATGAAAAAGTTCTAGAGATCTATTGCACAACAATGTGAATATACTTTACTGATCTCTACAGTTAAAAATGGTCAAGATGGTAAATTGAATGTTACATGTTTTTTTTACCATGATAAAAAGAAGAAAAGAAAGATGCTATTACAGTGAATGTCTTTTAAGCAAATGCATTTGTTTCTTTTAAGAGTTTTTCATGCAAGGTGGACCACACTATGGTACAGAGCAATAATTATTGCCCGCGATGATCAGCGACCTTTTGGTTTCTTGCCAGGCTCTGTGTCAGCTGGCCTTCCCACGCAGCCTGACAGGGCAGCTCTTGCTCCACCAGCCCTGTGCCCACCAACAGTGTGCTCATGGAGAGACGGACACCTGACTGAAAATTATTTTCCCAAAACGTGAACATTCCCACTTGTGCTCTCCGTCTCCCTCTCGCCAGCTCCTCAGTTCTGAGCTTCAAGTCAGAGATGTTTGACATTCTCTTAACTAAAGAACCAACCTTCTAACGTCCATAAATCCCATAGTCATCCATTGTGTACAGTACGACAGGCACCACGGTAAACCTTTGGCATACACTAAGTTTATCCTCTCGAGAACTCTGTGTAGTAGGTATTTCCCTCGTATAAATGGGGAAACTGAGACCTGGAGGCTGAAGAGCTTATCTAAGGTGACGGCACTACTATGTGTCATCCATATGACTCCAAAAGCTGTGGCCTACTGGCTTCATTGTGCTGCCCAGAGTTCCTTGTCAAGGATGAGGGTAAGGAGGAGGAAACCAGTGAATGGTCCTCACTAACCAGGAACAAGCCCATCTATTTAATCTTTCTAAGAAAGCCGGAGGTCAGTAACAGTACAAGCATTCCCCATCCTCTACATTTCCCGTTTCACAGGCCCACAGTTTAATTTTGCCTTGCAAAAGACCAGGCCTCCCTTCTGGTTTGCTCATTTCCTCCACTGATTATGCAGGTCAAATGAGATTAATGGATGGACAGCAGCCTGTAACTGGGAGAGAGCCTGTGGGATGAAGGCAACACTTCCACACGGTCCTGTATCCCGGACCTGCTTGTCGTTAAGAACCATGTCATTGTCCTGGTGGGTTTTCACTGCAGAGTACAGAGCTTTGCTAGCAGATCAATGAAGGGTCATGTTCAGCAAGATGCAGCTGCCTAATTTGGCTATTTCTGGATTTGTGCAAGGGTGGGGCCTGTCTAACACAAAGAGCTGGCTGCAAGTGCCTGATTCCTGTCCCATCTTCGTCACCCTGCGTGGCCACTTAGCCTGTTGAGATTGCCATTTCCATCAGTAAAGTGAGAAGGTTTTCCCAGGTGATATCCCGGGTGCCCTTTAACCCTAACATTCTACTGAAGGAACAAACAAACCAATCAATTGAATTTGGGTTTTGTTTGAAGAAACATTATTCGGAAGACATTCTTGGTTTGCCAAAAGCATCTTCCTTTATTCAACAAACATTAGCCCCACAGAGAGGGCAGGGATCTGGAAGAGCATTTGAGCAGAGGGAACAGCATCTGCAAGCAGAGGAACTGCAAGGGCCCTCCAGGGTGGTGCGAAATGCAGCTGGTGCAGAGAAGGTGTGTGAGGAGGCAGTGCTGGGTACCCCTCATTAACAAACGAAGACTGCTCAGATGTGGAGATTCATCATCAAACAGGCTGTAAATGTTCAAAACCCTGACAAAGACTGAATAATAAACTCACTCAAGTCAGGATGGGGGAGAAAGTGCCAGAGGACTCATCTTTCTCATCGGCGCTGCCTAAACTTCAAACCCAGTGTTTAAAAAATAAGTAACCTCTTAATTTCATAATGGTTTTAGAAAGATTTTTTTTTTAGGCCGGGCATGGTGGCTCATGCCTGCAATCCTAGCACTTTGGGAGGCCCAGGCAGGAGGATTGCTTGCGGCCAGGAGTTCAAGACCAGCCTGGGCAACATACAAAAAATAGAAAAATTAGCCAGGCATGATGCTGTGTGTCTGTAGTCCCAGCTACTTGGGAGGCTAAGGCAGGAGGATCACTTGAGCCCAGGAGTTTGAGGCTGCAGTGAGCTATGATGAGGCCACTGCACTCCAGCGTGGGTGACAGAGTGAGACCCTGTCTCAAAAAATGATATAATAATCCAGAAAGATTTTTTAGAAACCTAAGTCTTGCACGGGAAGGTACAATTTGTCTGAAATCCAAATATTCCTTCAGTTTCAGTTAATTTAATTTTCCTTTATTGAAGTCAAATTAACATTCATACTTTTATTTAAAATACCACGTAGAGCACAGCTCCATTTTTTAACTTACGCTCGTGCGTCCATCCCTCTTTCCTTCCTTCCGTCTGTGTGTGTTCGCAGAGGAATGTTGGGGTGAGGTCCAGGGGATGTTAGCAGTGGTTATTTTTAAGTGATTTTCTTGCTTTCTTCTATGTTTCTTTCTGTGTTGCTCAATTTTTTTATGATGAGCATGAAAATAATAAAGCCGTTCTCCTAAAAACTAAGCAGAAAGCAAATCAATTTACAAAGAGCAAACCCAACAGCACCGGCCTGTGCCTGGCCGTACAGGCAGCGGCAGCTCTCCTCCTGCTCCTTCCACCCCACCTCCCACCTGGCCCAGCCCCTCGGGGCTGGCTGCTTCCTCGCTCATGCTCGCGTTGGACGTTTGTTTGCGACCTGGCGACCAGCGAATTCCTGAAGGGATCTGAACAGTGAACGCGGCCCTGGAAGGCCCAGAGGCTGTTTGCGCACTGCCTCACTCCACATGTGTTTGTGATAAAAACAGAGCTCGAGATGAAACTGGCTTGGGATGGTTCCTGCAGGTTTCACTGTAGGTCCAAGGAAGGACCCTGGATGTATGGGGATGTATCTGGACTCAGATTTCACTGTATTTCCTTCAGTTCTGAGGAAAGCATGAATGCCAGTGTTATTTATTCATCATCCAGTTTCTCAAGTTTGTTTTAGTAGTTCTTGCTTTGAGTTAATAAATATCAGAACCCTGTGAGGAAAGCATTCCAGAAATAAAGCTGGCTATTCATGGCATGATTTTTGGCAAACACCTTCCCTCCTCTATGGAGGGAAACTCTGTTTACCTTTTTGAAGAGTCAACAGAAACTCAGGTTCACAGTCCTGCCACCAAAATAAGAAACCACTTCAGTGTAGTGGGAACATAGACAGTTGCTCTCAGCTGAGGGCAGGCAGAGGGCTGGACTGTGCTGGCTTTGGTTTTGACTTAAGAAGCAAAAAAAGTTCTTTCTGTGTAAAAGCTGCAATTAACATTCTTAGATAACTCAAAGTAAAGAGGTAATCTAGCTTTTTTATTACCTAAAAGTACACTTATACCTCTTTCCTTTTTCTTCAATAATTAGAATTTTCTGCAAAATGGGATAATAATATCCATGGTAATTATTTGGCTGGTTTGTGGGGAAAAGCAGATGAGATCCAACCACATGATAATATGAAGGTGCCTGGTCCTCTAGGAAGCACTACACAAACATAGCATCTTTAACATGGAATCTTAGCCTTGGTGGACATCTTTCCAAACAACAAAACAGGGCCCTTGAGAAGTGAGGTGACTTAGTAGAAGCCACTCAGCACGTCTCTGGAGGCAACGTGATTGGAACCCAGTCTCTTTCCACTAAACCAACCTGCTACATTCTTGTCTCTTTTTAATGGCACACTCATGAGAGCACCACTTTATTATTTTGAACCTTTCGAAAGGAAAAGCACAAAGTACAGCTCAAAGTAAATGTTTCCTGTAGATGGGCCTGAGTGAGTCAGAGGTCCACTTCATGTGAGTGACGCAGCGTCCGTCAGTTGCGTGTGGCGGGGGCGTGCTGCCTAACCTCTGTGCCTTAGTCTCCTCAGCCACCTCATTGGGTTGGAGTTGACAGAATTAAATGAGTTAATGCTTTCAGGGAGGTATAGCATAGAGCCCGGCACGTAGTATGCACTCGATGAATGTTTGCCATTATTATTTTTATTATTATTATTATTTATTTACACACAGAAGTTATATATCTGCTTACTGACTGGAAAAAAAAGGCCAAAGATATAAATTAGGAAGCTACTCTTAGGTCTGTGCCAAGCCATTTGGGACCTGTCACTAGGGCATCTTCTGAGGTGGGGGTGAAGGGGGAGCAAGAGTGCCTGGGAAGAGTTACAATTCCTAACACTCCTATTCCCTCCCCACCGCCAAGAGCTCACTGTCTTTGGGCCCGGCCCCGGCTTATGACTGCTAGTGGGGCCTCATGCTCCATGGATGCCTGGTCACACAGCATTTATGCACAGCTCCAGTGAGCCCAGCAGGCATTGAGAAGGTACTTGGGGGCTCCCCTAGATTTGGGTAGCAATGAGCCTTGGGAGTGCAGGGCTTTGTGGCTCAGCAGAAGATGCTGATGGGGGAGATCTGTCCTGAACTTCCCCAGGGCAGTCTGGGGGCCCTGCCAGAAGCGCAGGCTGGAAATCATAAATCCTCTTAAAGCTTTCTGTTGCTCCCCTTGCTCCACAGCCCAGCTTTTTGGCCCCACCCACAGAGGTCTGGCTCCTGACTCCCCCAGCCCCATCTCACAGGTGCACTCACAGTCACACCTGAGGCCACCTTATTCCCTGCTTGAGATGGCCAACATCAGGACCAGCTCAAATGCCACTTTCATGAAGTCCTCCTGATTCCCCCCGTGCTCCTTTCTTCCCTTCACCCCCAGCTGTGGTTCTGCTCCTTGTGCTTTCACATCGTGCTTGTATTTTAGTTCATTATTTACACGCCCTCACAGCCACACAGGACCATCCTTGTTTGTGTCCTTTCCCATGTGCTCCCCAGCAGCTTGGGACAGTCCCAGGTGAACAGTCCATGAAAGTCTAAGAACTAGTCAACCTGTACCTAGAGGGAGCCTTTAATCCCAGGCAAGGCAATGAGAATCGGGACCTAATATTGAGGGGCTGCCATTGTCAATTTGGGAATTCTTCCTTGTGTCTATTTTGTGTTTTATGTACATTTCAAGACATAGAAATACCCACCTGTTTTGTGATGCTAAAAAAACATGCACACTGAATATTTTCTGGTATTAAATCAAAAGCCAAATGCCACTACCTCTTGCTTGCTTGAAGATTAGCCTTCAGGATTTCCTGATTAACTTTCACAACCCACAAAACGTGTTTCCTAATCCTTAGTATGGCCAGTCCTTTCCACATACTGTTAAGATCTGCAGATTACCTCTGCATGTTAACTCCAAGTTCTGTCAGCCCGGGCAAATACAAATGCTCAGAGCAAGGATTTACAATATTGAAAATTTAGCACAATCTATCTTCCAGCTGCCGGACAAGGAAGAAGTTTCTGCTCAGAATAAGTATAAATTAGCTAATGCTGAAACTGCAGAAATGTTCATTCCATGTCCTGGGTCTTCAGTGATTCTTCCCTCCTCCACCTATTCATTCAGACATTAATTCTAGGTCTCCCTGCTGCACTCAGGGTTGAGTCTTGTGGTAAAATGCTAGTGGTATAGTAACTGTGGGAAGGCATGTGTAATCTCCCTGTCAAAGTGGTTTTAATGCCCTCTTTCAGTGGGCTTGATACAGTAAAGAAAAGATAAATGGTTATGGGCCCAGAAAAATCTGTGGAGTCAACACATGCATGAGAAAGTACCATTTTAACCTTTAATCATTTTAGCCAAAGAGCAAAATCTATTTTTATTGCTTATGAGCTATGGTGCTAAATTGACCGTGAGGCAGTGTTCTGCAGGAAAAAGAAGTCCCCACAAAAACTGTATTTCCCCATATGACTCAGAAAGCCCACCAAAATAGAGGGGGGAAGAGATGCTGGGGTGATGGGCTGAAGGCAGAGCAGCATGTGGTGGGCTGCCGCTGCAAAGCAAGACCACACTGGGGGCTGGCACGTGGTGTGAAAAGCAGGACCTGCCCTTTCCTGCATCCCTGAGGGAGTGAGGGTTTAAAGCCTATGGGTAAGGAAATCACGGGTCCTTTCTGTACCTCCTCTGGTGCGCAAAGGGTTCCCTCTGTGTTCCCAGTTGTAAATGAGATCATCTTTGGTCAGGTCTGGATGATAATAACCACCCTTTATTTCACATGTTCCATGTGCCAGGCGCTTCACTGAAGGCTTTATAGGGAATATGTTCTTTAATCCTCCCAACATCCCTTTGTGGTAGGTGCTCTAACTCACTTTATAGATGAGGAAATTGAGGTTTTAGGTTAGATCATTTGCCCGAGACCAAAAGCCAGTCGGTGGTAGGACTGGAATTTGAGCCCAGAGACAGTCTGGCTAGGGAGCCTGTGCTTACCTTAACCACACTGCTTTTAAATAGCATTTTGCCCTAATGAAAATTGATAGTGTAATGTCCAGAAGGTTAGGATTGAAAAAACAACAAAAAAAGGGGACCTGGGGAAAATGCCCTTGATCTTGGTTTCTAGTCTATAAAAGAATGATTATGCTATTCTTCACCTGCCCACACAGACGTGTTTTGAGGAGGAATGGATTGGTCATCAGGGCTCTGAGAACCGTAGGTGACTGAAGACACCTACTTAAATAATATGAGCAAGTGAGTTTCCACATCCCTTCACAAGAGCCAATTCTCCAAACTGGAGCAGCTTTCCACCTACAGCTGGCTTGGGATTTTGAAAGCGAATTTCACGTGCATTCTCTGTAAGGCAGAGACCAAAAGTTTTTTGTGTAATACTATTAAGGCATTTTTGCAGGGATTTCACTAAAAATCCCCTCTGAGGCAAGCATGGTGCCCTGTGGGGGGAGATGGTTACCAGCTTTTTGTCTTTGAGAACCAAACATTCCTCTCTGGTCGGGCTTGGTGAAGAGGGAGTTTGATAAACTGAGTTAATTCTACTCCCTAATCCCGTGCTTGTTAGTCCTTTTCATCTCCCTTCCACTTACTCCATAAGACCTGTGCCCCTGGGGCTGGCTCACTGCAGCAGCAAATGCCACACTGGTTTCCTTATGATGTTTTTGAAGGAGTGTACAGAAGGGTTAATTTGTACATCACGGGATAAAAAACTTTCATCCTTTATCCAAGCCAAAAGGAATGACAACAACCCAAGCAGGTAGTATTCCGGTGTGTTTTCCCAGGAAAGTTACAAATTCTTCATTGTAAACTTCAGTGAAAGTAGCATTTTTAAAGATTTCAAGAGACATACGAGAAATAGATGGGCTTGAAATTATATAGTCATAAGGAGAAGGTATTTTAGAAAAATGACCAAAGAATTCTTCTTATGTGAACATAAACACACACACATTTGTTATCTTTGACTTAGTGACCCTATTTCTGCAAATTTGTCCTTAAAAAATTATCCAAAATTGGGAAATTAAGATATTCATTGCATAGTTATTTATAATAGCAAATATATGAAACAGTTAATATGTTCCAGCTATACGTGTGTGTGCACATGCATGCATCCCTGACAGAATATGTATTTATTAAAAATTAAAATTATAAAAGCTATGTAGCAACATAAAAGTGCCTATTATATAAAGGAAACAAGTCATATAATCATGACACTGCCCCATTTAAATTGCATATTTTTCATTTCTAGAATTTCTTTTTTTGTTGTTTTTTTCTCTTTTTTCTTTCTTTTTTTTTTTCCTTGAAATAGAGTCTTGCTCTGTTGCCTGGGCTAGAATGCAGTGTCGCCATCATAGCTCACTGCAGCCTCCAACTCCTGGGCTCAAGCGATCCTCCTGCCTCAGCCTCCCGAGTAGCTGGGACCACAGGTGCGCATCACAACACCCAGCTAATTTTTCTGTAGAGGTGGGGTCTCACTCTTCCTCAGGCTGGTCTCAAACTCCTGGCCTCTGGCCTCAAGCAGTTCTCCTGCCTCAGCTTCCCAAAGTGCTAGGATTATAAGCGACAGCCACTGCGCCTGGCCCCATTTCTAGAATTCCTATTCAATTTGTTTTCTACTCTGCCTTTTCATTTTTTATACCATCCTGTTTATTCCTTGTGGTCACTGTTCCTTCCATTATCTCCTCAGCATATTAAACATACTTTCCTGAATACTTTTTTCCAGATTATTCTCTCCAGTTTTTGTTTGCTGTACTGTTCATTTCCTTAGGTCATCTGTAAATTTTTCCTGTGAGCACTCCTACATCTTCTACAAGGGTTGTCTGTAGGACTTCATTATTCCCCGGCCTGAGGGAAGGTGGTTTTGCTTTGTCTTTGCCCAGACCCTAGTAATTTTAATGGTCCCAGGCAGATGGTGCATTTCTTTACTACTTTCCTGGGATAGTTGGTTGCATTTAAATTGAGTACGAATCCTGAATTTGTTCAGGGAGTTCAGTTCCCTAGCAAGGACCGTGCCTATTGGACCTTTCTTTGTTCACAAATTACTAGGGCCTGCTTTCTTTCTGGTACCTAAACTTCCTTTCTGCCCTCAGACTCTGTAGTGCATTAAGAAATAATTTAGGCTGGTTGTGGTGGCTCACACCTGTAATCCTAGCACTCTGGGAGGCTGAGGCGGGAGGATTGCTTGAGGTCAGGAGTTCAAGACCAGCCTCAGCAAGAGCAAGACCCCGTCTCTATTTGAAAAAAATAATAAAAGTTTTTTTAAAAAAAATAATTTGTGCTTTATCCATCATTTCAATATGTTTGTAGTGAGATGTTCAATCCACCATATTGACCAGAAACACTTATTTATCTTTTACTGCAATTATATGAAAATATATGTGAATATAATCAGAGACTGGAGGTTCTTTGAAAATGGTATTGTTTGTTATGGGTAGAGATAGTGGCTTTATAGTAAATATCTTTCTCTATTCTGCAAATATTCTCTATTGTCATATTTTATTTAAACAATAATTATAAAAATAATTTTTAAATTGTTGTCTTTTGTTTCAGAATGCATATACTACAACTGCCATTAACGGGACAGATTTTTGTACATCAGCAAAAGATGCATTCAAAATCTTGTCCGAGAATTCAAGTCATTTTACATCTGTTAACTGGTTTGGAGACTTCATAATTTTTCTAGGAAAGGTGAGATGTCTTGACTAAATAAAGGAGGCTAGCATTCAGAAAATTGAGCCATGTGACAATTAGTCTGAAAGGGAGCTAGTATTTCTAGAGTATTTACTCTATAGTAGATGCTGTGCTTCATCATCCCTTTTAATCCTCAAGCCCTGAGGTGTCCCTGTTTTGCAGAAGATGAACTAAGGTTTAATAACTTGTCCAGGATTCCACAATAGGTGGAGCCAGGATTTTCATCTTAGTCTTACGCTCTTACCTGTGATCAATTCTCTCTGTCATTCTGATTCCCACTTTTTCATGTCTAAAATGAAAACACTACAAACGTCTGAAAAGAAATGTTTGTGGGGTTTTTCATTAAAAATGTATAGAAATTGTATAGAAATGATGAAACTTGTAGATTAAGTGCATTAAGTCTATAAGTAAGATAGAATTGTTGATGTCCTAAATGGAGCCAAAATGACATTTGTCCAATCATCTGAATAATTTTTTTTAAGAAATTGTATGTCGTCTTGTGTAATGAAGGAGCATCTCAGAGCTTCAGCAACATCACCAGGTGTAAAGGACAGAGCCCAGAACTTGGATCCTTGTACAGTTTCAAACTTTAGTTTTCATATCTATAAAATAAAGATGACCCATGCCCTTTCTAGGTTGTAGGGAAGAGTAACCGAAATGTTGCTGAAAGTGGTGGCCAGCCCCTGCCCCACCCCTACCTGACCATACTCAAGTGAGAAGGTTCTTTATATACTGGGCCACAGTCACCCTCTGGGCCTAATTCTGCCTTCTGGGTTTGCCGGGTCCTGCTTCCCCTTGACCGCCCTTCAAATGCTTGGCCACAGAACCCTGCCCTTCCCGCCACGCCCTCTGCATTCCAAGCTGCACATCCTCCCTTCTTGCAGCCACTCCTCCGTATCTGACACCAGACATAGCCTGCAGCGGTGCCCAAAAGTGAACAAGCTCTTAGTCTCCAGTTGTGACCTGGCCAATGCCAAATATGGGGACTTTTTGCTCCTCATTTAAAACTTTGTGCCTCTGTGGTATTTGGTGTAGGTCTCTGGTGCATTACTATCACAGTTAGCTGTCAGTAATGTTACAACATGCTTGGATTTCACAGGTGTGTGTTAATCACACACATATTTAAGTCTCAGCTGGGCCTGGGTGGGTTCATGTGGCAGCAGTGATAGAAGCACAAAATAATTATGCCTTTCAAAATAGCCTGAATAATCTAAGTTGTAGTTGTATTTAAATGGCTAATGTTGTTTACATTAGCTTGATAGGATTGTGGGTGATATAGTTTCTAATAACTGCTTCCAAAAATTTTTGGAATGAGGTTTCATCTTTTTAATAGAGTTATTTTTTATTTTACTTTAGATCACTCATTTTCCTATGTTTCCCAAAAGGAATATATAATGGCTAATGAGCTTTTAATGAGTATGTGATAACCAGTGATTCTTTGATTTTTTGAATGAAGTAGCACTCAGACTTCCATGTTCATCTTTGTGGACATCCAGGGGCAATGGGGACCCCAGATGGACTCCATTACATCTGTTAAAGAATTTGGTACATCACAGCCTGTAATCCTGTGCATAAAAATATAATAATTATGTACAGCAAAAGCCTGGAGTAAGCCTATTATCTCCTCATACCACCATTGGAAAGCCTTTTCACTTCAATCCCCAGGGTAAAACTAATCACCTATTAAACTACAGTATATCCACTCAATGGATTGTTGCACTGTTGTTAAAAAATGGTGTTTATTTAAAAAAAAAAGTTTTTAAGTGAAAATGCTTATTGTAGTATTAAGTGAAAATACAGAATAAAAATTTTATGAGGTATTATTACATTTGTATAAATACAAAAACTAGGCACAGACAAAATGAAAGTACATATACCCTTCCCACCTACTAACTGGGTTTTCTTTTGATATCATACCTTTTCATTTTTCTTCTATTTCATTCTGCCAAATTTCTGACAAGCATTCTTTACAATAGTATACACACACACACACACACTCACATATGTGCACATATATGAAACTATTACTTGTAACTGACAAAAATTTTTTTCTAAAATATTCTAACCAACCAATTTATAAAGATTTTCAACAACCTCTTGTTTTGGACAGGTATTGGTGGTGTGTTTTACTGTTTTTGGAGGACTGATGGCATTTAACTACAACCGTGCACTCCAGGTGTGGGCAATCCCTCTGTTGTTGGTAGCTTTTTTTGCATACTTAGTAGCCCATAGTTTTTTATCTGTGTTTGAAACTGTGCTGGATGCACTTTTCCTATGTTTTGCTGTTGATCTGGAAACAAATGATGGATCATCAGAAAAGCCCTACTTTATGGACCAAGAGTTTTTGGTAAGCAGACATTTCCTTTCCTGTTATACTCTCCATCCTCACAGTCTCAAAAGTTTTGAAAAGATTCATGCACAAAGGAGGTTCCATACCCAGCCTCACTTTCTCTTCCAGAGGGCTCTGTAGGCTTCTACTACCACAGGGCACGAATGTCCTGTGAACGATTTGAATCGGATTCCTTAGTAGGAGCAGCACTTCTACCCTGGGTGGAAGGTATCCTGGACACACTAGTAGTCCAAGTCCCTTTGGTGCTAATGGCTTGGTCTGGCCTTTTGGGCGGTCTGGAAGTGTAACAGCTGGTGTTTTTCTAAAGCGTTTCTGTATCCCAAGCATCATGCCATACCCACTGTATTTTAGGGAGAGCACGCTCCAGTGGCACCTCCTGTGCCAGTATTGACAGATCTGTAATTCTCGGGCCCTTTATTCACCAAGGCACATCAGTGTGAGAAAAGCCACACCCTGTACCCAGTGTGAGTACAGCCCCCATACTGCTTATATCTGGAAATAGCAGGCAGCTGTTTGTAACAGCTTTTGCAACACAGTTGTTGCTTATTTGCCTTATCCTATGTAGACAGGGATATTTTAACAGCTGAATGATGTCTCATCTCTTTTCGTTGTCTGAGTCACCTGATATTTTTAGTAATTTTCTTTTGTCTTGTTGCCATTAAACTTAGGTGTTAAAGCCCTTTAGCTTTAAGTAGAGCATTCAAAGCACTCTTTAGTTCAGCAGGCCCTGAAGTTTAACAAGCACTACTATAGTTTTATAATTAGTGTATCCTCATCCTTCTCCATATAAAACATAAAAATGCAATTTTTACTTTTTTACTTATTTATTTTGACCTATTTGTAGTACTCTAACGAAAGTGTTTCTGATGGTGGTATGAAGCCAGCCAGGTCTTCATTCCCTGATTCACACTTTTCCAGTTAAAAATCCACTTTGAAATCTACCCCTCAAAATATTTATTTCAATAGGGAAAACATTCTTAAGGATTCAATTCTCCAAAGTTATATGACCAAGAATTTTCGTAAATGGTTATTGTTGGGGCTGAGAAGCCAATACCCCAAAATATGGCGACGTGCTGACTTGAAGCCTTGAGGTCCCTCTGACCTTCCTCCCCTCTCCTCTCAATTCTTTGTCTCTCCCTAAGCGTAGGATGTTCTCTGAAGTCCCCTTCTCTGTCTAAAGTCCCGACTCTCCAAAGAAGAGAACAATCACTTCTGGTCACTTCCCTGAGTTTTCATTAACTGAACTCATATTGCAGGAACAAAGACGAAAGCCTATCTACACGCCTGGACACACTTTTGTCAGAAACCATTGTCTGCTCTGCGGGCCCAAGAGACTTTGTCCTAGGACATTACATGCTCTTAATGCTCACTAAATTCCCCTGCAAATCATTTACTATCCCCCTAAAATCACTCACACTTCTCCATCTCCCTTTCCCCTAAAAAGAATATAGATCTGTACCCCATTGCATGGTTAGACAATCACTCTGTAATTCTCCCCCCTTCACACTAATAAATTTATATGCCGTTTCAATTAATCTGCCTTTTGTAAATTAATTTTTCAGCAAAACTTCAGAGGGCAAAGAAGTTTGCCCTTGGCCCTTACATTATGAACAGTGCAGATATATAACACTGATCTAACTCATTCTTTTGTTTTTCAGAGTTTTGTAAAAAGGAGCAACAAATTAAACAATGCGAAGGCACAACAAGACAAGAACTCTTCAAGGAATGAAGAGGGAACAGAGCTCCGGCCCATTGTGAGATAGGTGCCCATTAAATATTTGTACCTGGAGAAAGTTTCCTTCTAAGAGCCATCTACAGAATAAAAGACTATTTGAGAAAAGTTAGTAGAATTTTAAAAAAAAAGGCAAGATTTGATAGATCCTATTCTTCCTCATTGTTTTTGTCGTTAATGTTTGACCACATTACAATGCCATAGAAGTTTACAACCTATTTTTGTACCAATTAGGACAGACTTTTAAAACCATGTTTTATATGCATCAATTAAAAAGCACAATATGTAACAACTCAGATTTGTTTGTAAGGGCACAACCAATACATAAACCTTTTTAAGGAAAGGATTTTGTTAGCAGAAATCTTTGGAATAGTGTGAGTTTTATTGTGGTGGTTTTTGTTTTGTTTTGTTTTTTAATAGAGATGAGGTCTTACTATGTTGTCCAGGCTGCCAGGCTGATCTCAAACTCCTGGGCTCAAGTGATCCTCCTGCCTCAGTGTCCTCAGTAGCTGGGACTACAGGCGTGTGCCACTATGCCCAGCTTGGAATGTTGCTCTTATGTAGGGTAGGACATTTCCCTACTCACGCAATGCTGGAAATATGCTAAATATATTAACTTTTCCAAAAGTTCTTAGACTTGGTGACAATAAAAACCAAAAGTTTAAACTCTAACCAGAACTACCACCTGAACTGGGTATGTACAGGAGAGAGGCAGAAGTTTAACCAGCTATGACTTAGTTGGTACAAGCAGCAGGCTCTTTCATAATTAGCAGACATTCTGAAGAAGTGGTTTTCAGCCACAACTCCACCTGAGAATTGACTGGAGAAAGATTTTTAAAAACACTTATACCTGGACCCCATCCCCAGAGATTTACTTAGATGGTGGTGAGGGGGGAGAGCTTTCCCTTTTTAAAGCTTTAAATGAAGAGAACATTAACATGTTGATTGGGAGCCTTGTGTCTGTTAGATGGGCAATACAATTACCTACTCTCCTAACAGGAGTATCAGATTTGTTTGGCAGGGCAGGTAGTATGACATAAAGCTTCCCTTCCCTAAACACCTCTTCAAAGATGACAAGAAACAGCCTGACAGCCCAGGTCTACTTTAAATGCAAATTACTTTTTTCTTAAATAGCACCATTGAATTAGGTTAGGTCCAACAGTTTCCATTACGAAAGGGAGTTAGTTACAGAGCAGTTCCTCAGTCCTTGTGGAATGATGAGCAAGTCAACTTCACTTCTAAGGGTTTCTTCTAACCACATGTACCCTCCTTATCTGCCTTACCAAAGAAACAAAACAGGCACATTTTCACCCCCAAACCTAATAGAGCCAATCCTATCAGAAGAAATCTTTTGGCTGAGACAATGTCACTGTGTGAGTTACCAATTTTCTTTTAGTGACTGCATTTTTTTCGTTACATTTAACTGTTGTTTGACCTTTTCTTTGTCGTGACTGAAGGTTTGGTTTTACTATAAACCCTAGCTTATTACCAAACAGCATATCCTAGTTCTGATCCAGTGTGTTTCTTACTCATATTTATTCATCTTAGGATATGAATATAAAAAATTCTCCACTGCTCCTACCAATATTCTTGAAGAAGATGATTTTAAGATTATTCCAAGTTGAATTTAAGATGACTTTGGGGCAGCCAAGTCACAGTGACATAAACAAGGGTCAGATAATGACTTGAATCCTGGCTGTCATGTATTATGTGCTTTGTGCGGTTCCCTTCGTTTTTCTAAGTCTCACTCTCTTAAGCATAGAGTGCAGTGTTGTGTGGATTAAATAAAATGATGTTAAAGTACTTTATAAAAACAGTACTTGGGAAAGTACTTTTTAAAAAAAAAATCTGACTCTACCTATCTAGAAGCTAGCCAGAAAATAATCAGCCTGTGGTTCATATGAATGTTCAAAAAAAATATTTATTTATAAAAAATACAATGGGATAAGTTTATGCTGAGAAATGCAGCAATAAATACAGTTGAAGAAAACAGAGCAACTCTACATTGATACATTGGCACAAACAGGAAGAGCAAACGCACCACCCAGACCTAAATGTCTGCAGGCCATTTTTGTACATGCTCCTTTAGAAACACCACTCTGAAAAGACCTTGTCAGCTTAGGTAAGAGAATGAGTACACATATAATCACAAATGCACACGGATCATGATTTTATTTAAAAATTAGCAAACAATACTGTAGAAACATTCATATGTAAATTTCTAAAAACGCTGCATCTTATATTTAATTGGCAAAGACCGCATTTAGCAATAAGCGTTTGAGTTTAGTCTTCCATGTAGAAACCAGATACACTAACTGTAAAAAAAAAAAAAAAAAAGTTTCCTATTGTTTGAAAATACCAGTTTAAGATTGTAAAAATGCACAGATCTTTAATAAAAGAATTGGCTGTACAAGAGTACTCCCCTTTCACAGTATTCCTTTTTACTTCATATGTGAGTTATTGGTTATGCTGTAGGATTTAACTGTTACAGCACTAAAAGGCAACTATTTAGGGAAGAGGCAGAAAAAGGAAAAAGGAATGTATGTAAGGCAATTTCGTTTATTACAATAAGCATAATGGTGTTTTAGGAAGACAAGATAAAAATTACTCAAGGCTAGCTTGGTTCTCACTGAATAAAAACAATGGACTAAATACTGGGCTCCTCTTGTGTGAATCTAATAATCAATGCCTTGGTCACCATATTGGTAATCTCTGGGGTAGTCATCTTGGTACTCGCCATGATATTCATCTGGGTATTCTGCCTGATAATCACTATCACTGATTTCCGACCCATTTGTTCCTGTTCCTTGGCTTCCATTGTGAATGACAGGTTCTGTCGGAGCAGCACAGTATTTGGGATCATATACTTGCCGCCCAAGCCCATATACACTCATTCCTTTCTGGGAAGCAACTTTGTTGGTTCCCATCTGTAGAGAAATTGTTGAGTTGTCCACTGGTTGCAATGTGAGCTTCTGGTCATAGATGTCTCTTCTGGTACCTGGTGCTAACATCCCTGCCTGGTATTAAAACATAGTATAAAAGTTAAAACACCAGCTGGAATCTATTCTTGTGAATATTTTATAAATTATAAAACTCACATTGAATATGAACACTAATACAGTAACTTTCATTTGGTTCAGGGGTAAAGATAGTTTAACCAAAATATCCTGATACGGAATCACTTCTAAGAAGTAATTAATACTCATTGGCTTTCAAGCTAGATCAGGCCTTTCTTCAAATCCTTGTTCTGCTGTAAAATCACTATGTGGCCTCAAACAAGTTAACTTAGTTTTAGGTTTCTCATATGCAAAATGGAGACAATGCTACCACTTTGGATTTAGGAGAGGATTAGATATAAAGAAGGTAAAAACAAAGCATAATGCTGGCACACCTAAAAGTTACATCTGAATGCCCATTATGACCATATACACTATCCAGGTTACCAATTTCAAAAGTTCATAATATATTCAGCAAAAACTATGCTGAGCAGAACTTAAGGACTTGAGTCTTTTCAAAAGGATGTGAGATACAGAAGAGCCAGCCCCTTAAGAATAGCTACTCCCCTCTTTTTCAGAGTACAGTAACTCATACTTCATTTCCCCACTTACATCAAGCACACACTTGTAGGTTTAAAGTGGGTAAAAACGCAAACTTGAGTGGCAGCTATGAGAGAGACAGTGCCACACCTGGCAGGACATGTTCACAAAGGACAAACAATAAATCTCACCATGGGGGCATTAACAAATGTTTCTCAAACCTTATCCTCACGCTTGTTGGATGTGAGACCTGTCTGCTCTCAAATGGTTATGGAAACCTCCTTTCTGAGGTGCTGGTAACCTAGGAAATTCTATCTTAGATATGGTGTTAGAATACTGGTATTTTCACCACGTTGCATTTCCATCTACTTTTATTGACACATTTAATAGGAATGCTAAACAGTTCTTAGTAGAACACCAGATAATTTTACCTACCAACTTAAGGGCTCCTTTTAAAAAAAAGTCAGTATTTAAATGAGCACTCTTCTACTTGGATTTTGGAGCAAGAAAACTGTCATAAACATATATTTTTTTTTCTTCTGGTTAAGTAGAAAGGTCACCTGTTCTAACTGCCAACAAAAACCATGAGCCACACCTTTTTTTTTTTTTTTTTTTTTTTTTTTGAGACAGAGTCTTGCTCTGTGGCCCCCGCTACAGTGCAGTGGCATCATCATAGCTCACTGCAACCTTAAACTCCTGGGCTCAAGCGATCCTCCTGCCTCAGCCTCCCCAGTAATACAGGTGGGAGCCACCACGCCCAGCTAATCCTAGGGTCTCACTCTTGCTCTGGCTGGTCTCAAAATCCTGGCCTCAAGCAGTCCTTCCGCCTTGGCCTTCCAGAGTGCTAGGATTACATGTATGAGCTACCACACCTGGCCCACACCATACTTTTGTTGCTATAGAAAAGGTCCTTTGATTCTTTTCCTTTCCCAGAAAAATCTACTTTCCTGAAGGAATGTACTCTAAATAAACTATACAAAAAATATCTACTTTAAACTTTTAGTTAATAAGAATAAGTGCTAACTTAAAACAGCTCTTTTGTACTCTTTGCTACAAGTATAAAAAGGTATTGCTTACCTGGCTGGCTCCTTTGTTAGTGCCCATCTGCAGACTAATCGTGGTCTGGTCAAAAGGTTTATCAGTTTGCATTTTGGGATCATAAAGATGCCTCCTAGTCCCATAGGCTGTCATACCTGCCTGGCTGGCACATTTGTTGGTTCCCATCTTTTAAGTTAAAAAATAAAATCAGCATTAATTATCAGACAGACGTCAACAATATACATAATACAAACAAAACTTTCTGTGGTAATAAAAAGATGGAAGGGGTGCAACTAACAGGTGCTGAGACTCCAGTCAACTACAGACAAACTTTCCTCTATGCATTTACACAAACAAATTTCAAGTGCTAACTTAAAAAAATTTTTTCAAAAAATTCACTGTGTATAAAACTTCATAGCACAATTAACCATACATAGACATGCACACATGAACAGATGGATGGACACACTAAGTTATTACCGTGGCAGGATTATGAGTAATTTCCTCCACTACTCTTTCCCCTTACTCTCTATAGCACAGATAACCAAACTAAGAGGTACACGCTTCAGTCATTTAAATGGCCAGAAGCAATCTTAGGCCAGGCAATATGCCATTCTACTCTAGACATGTTTTATACAAAATGTGAAAACAAATGCCAGGTGTCTCTCTGGGAGCTTAATAAGGGCTTCTTTAAGTTTCAAAATCACTAATATTTTCATGGGAACAGAACCACACTTTATTCCTCCAACTCTCACATCACTGGACAGAGCCAGAGAAAGGCAGAATAAGGAATCTGAACTCAGCCACATCCAGAGGAACAATAATTAACTGCTCTTCCTTGCTGAGAACAACATGGCTTCAGGACCAACCAGTACACCCTGTTCTACTGGTAAGGGACATGCTTCTACTGCTGGTCTTTTTCCTTTAAAAATATGATTTATTAATGAAAACCTTTATTACTTAAAGTAAAACTTGTTCTTAGAATACTAAGAAAACATATATAAGCAAAAAAAGGGAGAGGGGAAGTCATTGCAATACTACTATCTAGACTTTTGCTGTCAACATTTGTGAATATCCTACTAGTGTTTTTACCTTAAGTGTCTGTGTACATCTATGGATGCACATACATATAAATACATATATATACAAGAATGCATGTGCATTTTTTAATTAAAAAAAAATCACACCGACTATAATATTTTATGACCTGATATCTGATTTTTCCCCTTAACCTATCTTTTCAAATTCTAGTGTATCATTTTCACATTCCATGTACCTTTTAAGGAGTTACAATTTAACCAACTACTGTTTGGAAATTCTGGTTTCCAATTTCTCACCACTGATACAATTTTGTATTGTATAAAAATAAATCTATCTCACACAGACTCAGTCGGAGAGGGGCACTGTATCAAGCAGGTATCAGAGAGGAAAGCCCATAGAATTTAGGGCATTTAGCAAGGATGTTTTTGTGATGTTCTCCAGGGGAACAATGTGAAGGGAAAGAAAACATCTGAACCAAGTATTTCTGAAGAATTAAACTGACAAATTCTAATAGGGCTTCGCTGCTGTATCATGCTTTACTAGTGTAAATAAATGACTTTGGCATTAAGGTTTTGTAAAATTGACTCATTTGGTCAATAACATTTAGGAATTTATAAAAGTGCATTTTCTTAAAAATAAAAAAAGGAATATGATTAGAAAAAAATTTTTCTTTTCCTGGAGAAACAATTATCAAGTCAGGTGGCATATCTGAGGTTTCTTCTAAAACCATCATCATCATCTCATGAACTTTAAATAGATGTAAATTGTATAAACCATATATTCATCCCCCAAATCTACACTGTAGTACTTCTATTTATTCTTTACTTAGGAGAGACTTAACATTTTGCATGAAGAAAAGTAATGATATTACGTAAGTAATTGAATAAGCAACACCACATTACTTACCTGCAAACCAATTACACTTTGGCCAGCTTTTAATTTTCCTTCATCAAAACGTCTTGTTTGTTTTTCTGCATACTTAACCCCAATGTCAATGGTGGTATGGAATCCTTTTGTTTTAGCCTAGACAGAAACATGCACACTAAATGCAAAGGAACATTTAAATAGATATCTTGCCAACAGAGTTTCACAGAAGAAACAACAAAGAAATGATATGTCTACAGACAAAGGCTTCATTAGGTAAGACCCAAATGAGAGGTGAAAAATATTTAAGGCTATTCAGTAATACACTGTACTCTTTGAAATTTGAGTGTTCTAATTAAGCTATCTAGTGCAAGGTGGCTGATGTCAGCAGCCTTTCCACAAAGCTGATAATTACAGAAAAGACAGGCCCCTCCCCAGCTGGTCTAAACCCCCATGGGAGAGCAATGATGCAATTCATCACTGATGTGGTAGGGATTTTTTAACCAGCCAGTAAAGACACATACATACCAAACCTGCTAGAGCCACCAGAGTAGTCTGAACCTGGGTCATGTTTCCATTCTCGAAAAGATCATTTGCTTCAAATATGTCATGTGGCTTCATCCCATAAGCCTGAATAGCTTTAATAAAGTTGCCAATATTCTCCAACTATAAAGAAAAAAGAGTCATATAACTTTTACAGCTAAATATTGACATTCATAACATCTAAGAATTCTAAGTCTTCATGACTAGTTGCAAGATGCCAGACAGAAAGCTACCTGGCAAAGATTCTTAACCAAATACACACTATGCGCAGCTCTCTCTGGAAAAGGAAAGAGTAAAAAGAGAATGTACTTCTAAATATAGGTCACAAAATGGTCTTCATATCTTTAAGCAGTTAAGTTTTTTCAGCTTTTTAAGGGCAAGATCTTCCTTATATATTTTTTAAGAATTCTGTGTCAAAGCTATCCAGGCCCAGAATTTTCTTTGTCAAAAAGTACATAATTACTCATGTTAATAAATAATTCATAGTAAGAAAATACATAATTGTGCTTCTGGCTTGTATTTCTTTCTTTCTTTCTTTTTTTTTTTTGAGACACAGTCTTGCTCTGTCGCCCAGGCTAGAGTGCTATGGCGTCAGCCTAGCTCACAGCGACCTCAAACTCCTGGACTCAAGGGATCCTACTGCCTCAGCCTCCTGAGTAGCTGGGACTACAGGCAGAGGCCACCACGCCCAGCTAATTTTTCTATTTTTTGTAGTGACGGGGTCTCGCTCTTGCTCAGGCTGGTCTTGAACTCCTGACCTCAAGCGATTCTCCCCGCCTTGGCCTCCCAGAGTGCTAGGATTATAGACGTGTGCCACTATACCCAGCCCTGGCTTGTATTTCTTTTATGATCTGCTAGAAAAATACATTGTTTAACTTCATCAGTTTTAATAATTATATTTTTCCTTTAAAATGAATAAATAATTCATTATGTGCTTTAATTTTAAAATTAATGTGTGGTTACTAAATGCTCGTTCTCTCATAGCTCAAAACACATACTCAAGACCAAATAAATACCCAATTTTACTTAATCATACACATTCATGAGTAGGATTATATCTGACACAACACTTAAAGTCAACCATTAGTTGTTATGTTAAATGCCTTGCTCTTCCCCTTGTTTATCCTCATGGCATGGGTTGTACTTCTCTGTGTAAGCTGTGTTACATTCTTTCTGAAAGCAGACAGACTAAATATAGGAAACTTCTAAGCTAAACATCTAATAATTACAGAACCAGTTCAATAAGTAATTATGGGACCATTAAAAAAAAACTGACCAAAAAATTAAATATAGCCATGTGCACAAATTTCTGCCAAAATATCTACTTTAAACTGCAATCAAAAAATAAAAAAACCAAACCAAACCAAACCTGAAATCAGGTTTTCACTACATAAAAAGTAACCAACTAGAACCGGAGGTTGTTGGTTTGGCTGTTACCTGAGGCCAGTTTAAAGAGGACTCGTTGACCTTCTTCACTGAGCCTGGCTGCAGCTTGTTTATAAGTCTAAAAAGAAAAATATGAGATGTCTTGTTTATTGGTCACACAAAAACAAGGATTGGAATATAAAGTTGGTTCCTGAACAATCAGTAAAGGAAAGCATTAAACACATTTGCAGAATATCGAGGTCTGACACCCTGCAACAGGAAGGATAGTAGGACAGAAAAGCCTGCGGGCAGGACGGGAAGGGCAGAAACAGACACTTGGGGCAGCAACTCACTCGCAGAGGATGATGCCATCCTTTAGGCCCAGCTGGAAGTTGGTGCCGATGCTCATGCCTGTCACCTCCTCTATCCAATTGCGAAGATCTTCTTCAGCCTGATGATCATACTTGGAAGCAATCTGAAATACAAGTTAACTAACTTTAGAAGAATTTCACTAAAGAATCAAAAACTGCTGACTCACAACATGCTCTGCTTTCCTTATCTGTGAAGAACACAGCTGTGACAGGCAGTAAATTACACTCAGTGGGGTTAATGGGGAACTTCATCAACTGTTACTGCTTCAGTAACTAATAAATTTTTGGTGAAGACAGTGTCATACAAAATTTTGAACAGCACGTGGAAAAAGTGGGACTGAGAAAGAGAAAATAACCACCAAGACAGACTCCCGTTCATGACACACAGGAAATGACAAGGATTTAATAGTGTATTATAATATGGCACCAGCCACGACTTTAAAGATTAAGTCATTAATCACCCTATTCCAAAAAAAGATGAGGAGAGGATTCTGACACATGAAAGTATTTCACAAAGTATCTCAACCGGCCAAGACATACCATTCCGATAGTTTTGTTGCCTGGAAAATTCTGGTGTTTGCCTCCTATTCAGCCAAATACATACTACACACTAAACACAAACACCCACACACTTTCCTCAGTACTAATTACTGACTTATAGCACAACACTGAAATTCTGTTTATGTGGTCTCTATCTTATTAGACTCCTTATGGGAAGAAAAAACATTTAATTTACTTCTGGATTCTTAGTACCTAGCATTGTATCTGACACTCAAACATTTAATAAAACTAAAAAAAAAAAAAATCTGTTAACTTTTTACTTGCAGAATTCTACAATAAAGGCAACTGACCAACACAGATGCTATGGTGTTAAACATGCTAAAACTAACTGCTAAACATAGGTTTTGAGAGATCCCTTAATAATAAGACCACAGACATCAATTTTTTAAAGAATTCAAATAAAATTTAAACAAAATATTGTTAAAAATCACATGTTCAAGTTCTGAAGCTATTCCTTGTCCTACAGTCTGTAAAGGGACTGGTCAATCAGAGTTATTAGGATGAACACAGCCGGGAAAAAGGAAAGCTAATGCATCATCTGTCTTCTCATTCAGCACAGGTGAAAGTGCCAAGTCTACACAGGCAATGCCCGGGGGATAGAGATCATGAGCTTGGGAATCAACTACAGACAGCATTGTTGGAAATGGAAAGGAACGGTAGAAATGTTTACTGTCCATAAAACATAATTAGGATTAGTTACTGAAAGAAATAAAATGACATCCTGACATTTCAATCACAAGGAGGTCCTTCAAGTTCTAGTCTGCACTGGTCAAGGAGGAACCAAGCACAACTGTGCAAAATGCCCTGGGTTCCTGGTGCCAGGGCACAGGACTTTGGGCTGCATCCAGGTCCTTTCCAAGAGAGAACCATGGATCGGCAGGATCTGGACAGACATGGAAGAACCTGGCCAGCTTACCCTTAAGGCACCCAACTGTGAAAACCAGTGCCGAGTCTTACACAAACTGTCACATTTGATCACAGTTCCTTTTCACATCTATCAACAGCCTTTTATACTTTTCAAAAAGGGAAAAAGATTCCACTTCCCAGGTCAAGTAAGTGGAAAAGTCTACATTCCATGTGCCCCTCTTGCAGGCTCACCATGACCCGAGCCTGAGCTATTGCAGCACATAATTAGACCACTGCTTCTTTACACTACTTTCAATGACCCTCTCCCACTCCCCACCACCAAGGGGTGAGGCTTCTGCTTTGACTGAGAAAGGGCAAATGATTTCACTAATAAAAGCATATTTATGTTTCCTTTGTTCGAAATGTGTCAAACAGATTCGGCGCCATGCCTCAAACCACAAAGTGATTGCAGACCTAACTTGAAATATCCTCGTAGATTCCAGTAAGAACCCAGTAAGAAGTTTTCATCTTCTCCATTGATAGTTCTCATCAAGGAAGTGATGAAATAGAAGAATCAAGCACTGGAGTCAGATGGACCCGGGTTCAAATCCTGGCTTTAGCAAGGAGTGGTTGTGGGTGGGACTCTGGGCAGGTGATGCTGTCTCTGAGTCTTACCATAATACCATATGTACAGAAGAAATGCATAAAAATGCATTACAAGCAAAACTCAAGGCCCCACATGATCAACTAAAAATTAAAACTAGGGCTGCCTCCACATCAAATAACTTGATTTTGACTTAGGGATTTCCTTTTTGTACCCAAATCCTGCTAATATTTTTCTAATAAGTGAGCTTTCTGCAGTCAAGCCAGCTAAACAATGTTATCTTTTAAAATCAAGGGATTGAAAGCAATTTTTAAAAGTAAGCTTTCACCAATTAAAATGATTTACTATTTTCATCTAAGAAGCTTTAATTTCTGAACACCAGGCAGAAAATGCTGACATTTTCTTCCTCATAACAAAAGAAAGCTTAAAAAAATTACTTAATCTTCTCTCATTAATATCTCATGGAAATTTCACTCTAATTTACTTAAAAATCACTCTTCCAAGTTGTTTATAAATATCATTTTCTTTATTCTTCTTCAAGATGCATTTTACTTGACCTTCCCAAGCTACTTCCACAGACTTTCTGCCTGGTTCCTTCAAATGCACAGCAGCTCCTCTCTTCACATGCCCCCCCTGCCTTTCCTAAACCCACATGCATTCTCCCAAGCAGTGCTCACAGCCCTGTCCCCGTCCAGGCACAGGTGCAAGTGCTCCAGGGCCAAGGTGTCTGGGCACACCTATTGGAGGCTGCTCACCAACATCCCTCTTGCCAAACACAATCAAAATGCCGAGAAAATGAAGACTAAGAAAAAAGCCTCCCGGGGCATTTGATACGGTTGATCATCCTCCCTCCCATTCAGCGCTCTGCCTGCTCTGCTCTCTGCTCTCGTTCCTTGGGGCAGCTTCAAATGCTCCTCTTCATCTTCTGGAGCCTGAGTCAGGGCTCATCCCAGGGGCTCTATCCTCAGAATTACTAAGAGCACCAGTTTGGAGCCACCCCTCAGTTCAAATGCAAATCAGTCCTTTCTAGTTGCATGACCTTTCTTTAGTCTTCACTTTCTTCTGTAGTTCTAAAATAATACTTGTTTAAAAAAAAAAAATTCAACGGTATATTAGTATGTAGGGCATGCATTCTCAACAGGGGTGATACTGTCCCCAAAGGGGTGAAAACCACTTCTTGAGGTGCATGGTGAAAAAATCTTAGACATTACAAAAACTAAGGACCTCCAAAGTTCAACCCTACCCTAATAAAATCTTATTCCTTTGTATGAAATCTGGCAGGGGACAGGAGGCAATTGGGAAAAATGCCTAAATTGACTGTTGGGGAATGTGACAATGAAAACAAGGATAAGAAACACTGAGGTAAACTAAAATGTTCATGTCTCTGTTCACCTCTGCCCCCCAAATCACTCCCTTCCCAGAGGGGAGCACCTGCCCTCCAGCCAATTCTGCTTGCAGACCCCGTGCATGTGTATCACAGCTAGTCACATCCACAGCAGCACTGGACCAAGCTTCCCTTCAGAAGCTCAAGCCCTGAGGGCCCTCGCTTCCTCAGAGATCTGATAAAAGCCTACCAGGTGCGGAGAAACAGCCAAGCCCTTCCTGGTTCTGGGGTCTGAGAAGCTTCCCCCAGAAAATCCTCAAAAAGGTACACAGAGTAAAGAGGGAGACCGAGCTTCAAAACATCCCAACTGACCCAAAAGCATGATTCCTGCACTGTTCTATGGTGCTTCTCACTGTAAGCAGGGAGCCCAAGTACAATATGGAAAACAGATAAGGATGCACTTGTCATGAGGTAGAATGATGACATTCATGTACAAGAACTGTCTGGGGTCCCCAGTCACACCCAGGGATATTCTAGAATCCACTGAAGAATGAAGACTGCTTGTCTTTCACATATATTCCTTCTCAAAATATATTCTTGTCACAGAGCTTGTGAAAACCTGGAAGCAGACAATTCCAGATTACTGTCCCTGGTGGTTACAATGGTCCTCCAAATTTCAGTTGTGCTTGAACTCTCACTAGGATCCCTGTTTCGAGCCACTAGGATAATCCAGCACTACCCCAAACTCTCTAAGTAAAATCACATTCAACGTTAGCTTCTCTTTCAAGTGTTCCCTGTTTCTTGGATTTGTCTTTCAACTTTTCCCCTTTACTCTTCCTTTCTGTCCTTCACTCAGATTGTTGGTGCTTACCAGGCACAGTTCAAAGGCAAAGTTCCTGCCCTAACAGTTTACATTCTAGTGGGAAGAGACAAATATTAAGTAAGGTGTGTTACAGATGTTTGCCAGAAAAACAAATGATCAAGTAGGGTGTTTAAAATAAAGGGAGGACAGAACAGTAGGGGCTACCACAGTCTTAAAATAGAAACCAAATAGATTTCCATGTTAAATGTCAAGATGCCTGCTTCCCTTCCTTTTCATTACCACTTGCCATTCTTGATATCTCATGCAAGGACAAGGAACAGGCTGCAATATTTCTCACCTACCTTACATCTCTCCCCTAATGGATCCTATAAATATGTACTAAAGATCACATGCATTGAAATCAAACTTTAAAAACTTCAAAACACTGAGCTCCCAATTCTAGTGTGACCTAGGTAAGGAACCTAACCCAGGTCACCCCACCTCTGGCAGGTGTCTCCTTCCTTCCAGGACCACTATTAGGGCGAAGCCTGTTCCATAGGAAGGCAGCCCATTGCAATACCTGACACATAGAATGAATGTCCTCCATTTATATCAGGGGTTATTTCTGTACAGGGGTACAGAGCTCTCTGTTAACCAAACCTCACTGCAACCTGTTCCCTGTATTGTCTGCAATGGAAAAGGAAGCCCCACTGCAGGTGGGCGCATCTGGGATGCTGGCCCTCACCGTGACCCACACCCATCTCTGTGACCCACACCCATCTCCGCTCTTCCCGATGCTCACCCCCACCTCTCTGCGTGAGCTCTTCTCTCTACTTAGAATGTCGTTGCATCCCAAATTCTCATTCCTTTTCAGTTTGTTGATGAAAAGGATAAAGTATTAATAACTATTTTTTACAAAGCAGGTTTGTATCTTATGGGAGGTAGGAATGGGAATCCTAGAGAAAATTGCTTTACACATTTGGGACAATGATGCCAAGACAGACTGCATGCCTTCCTCAAGGTCACTTCAGAATCTAAGACTCATTCTATGGTGTGAACTTGCTAAAGATTTGACGGGGAATAACTAGACATTCAAAAGCCAAGGAAAATCATGTTCGCCTCAGGTAAACAGGAGCAAAGTCTAAGAGCATTTCAAAGCCAGGCCCTTTTCTCAGAGGTACAGCCGGATCTTCAAATCAAGGTATCAGCATGTGGCACCAGCACAATTTTTTCCCTCCAAATATGTATAGTTAGATAAATACAAAGACACTATGACTCAATGTACAAATGCTGTGAAACTGACAAGAAATTAAAGCTTTAAAAATAACTGAAGAGGGCCAGGCACAGTGGCTCACGCCTGTCATCCTAGCACTCTGGGAGGCCGAGGCAGAGGATTGCTTGAGCTCAGGAGTTCGAGACCAGCCTGAGCAAAAGTGAGATCTCATCTCTATAAAAATTAGAAAAATTAGCTGGGCATGGTGACAACACTGCACTCTAGCTGAGGTGACAGAGTGAGACTCTGTCTAAAAAATAAAAAAAAAAAGGAGGGGGAGAAAAAAAGACAAGAAAAAAAAATAACTAAAGAGGACTTGGCCCAGTGCCTAAAGTAAATAGTATAATGAATGCAGGAAAAACGCAGAACAATGTCAATTTTGTCTTCTCTGTCTAGAAAATGACCTTCAGACTATAAAGGTCAGCACATACATAGTTAAAAGTGGATTTTGAAAGTTCAAATTTAAACACAGAGGGAATAAGTATGGAGGCTAGATTCCCAGAAGAATCTAGACTTAGAAACAACAATGATGTGCATATCGAACAGCTCACGTGAGAGAAACCTTGGCTAACAGTAGCAACAAGAATCTAGAGATGGGCCCATTCCCTCCTCACCTCTACCCAAAAAGCAAGGGTCTCTCTAGCACTGCCTGAAGAGCCTAGCTGTCCTCCTAGAGTGCACTCCTGGTGACAGTGTGCAAACACTTGAGGGGAAGGGCAGTCACCACTAGCAGCCATGTGGGTACACAAGGCATGTCCGAGAATACCTGCCCATGTACCCTCCTTGAGGGCAGGACAGGCTCTTGTTCATCTTTGTACCCCTAATACCCAAGCCTGGTGCACAGTGGGTACTCAACAAGTGATTTTTCACCCACTGATAGTATTACCAGACTAGGGAAATGCCTCACATCTAAAGATGGGTCTTATTACAGAGAGGCATCTGCATTTGAATGCTGCTGGTTTTTATGGGCATCACATCATCTTGATCTTCCGATCTAGTAATCTTAGATGGACCGCTAGGGACAAACTTGCTTTGCTTTCTGATAAAAGTCCCTATGTCTATGGCACTCCTTAAGTCCAGTTTAGTAACCCTAGAAGTAGGGTCCAGTCAGAAGGAACACATGCTCACTGTGCTGATCTATCGTCAAGGCAGAAGGAGTTGGTAGTGATGTGTACCTCAAGGCTTAGATTTTGATTTGTTCTCTTCTGTTTTGGTCATTAATAATTTGGAAACTATTTAGTGTACTTATTAAGGAAATTGGGAATCAGGAAGATCTTACTTAGCTTAATAAAGAAATTATTCAAGATATATGTACAATCCTGCCCCAAAGTTCTAGAATGAGCATTTGCATATTCAGTGAGTTGAATAAGTTAAAACTAAAAAATTCTCTGCCTAAAAAAGCCAATGCTATCTTGGTCTGCATAGACCTACAACTCTTTATAAAATATTATTGCTTATCGTATTTGTTTGAATCACAGCAACCCCATAAGGTAGCCACAGAGAGCACTACTTACAAGAAATGGGTGTGAAAGGAATACATGAGTCCTCAAACCTTCCACAATTATCATCACCTACTTTATAGAGAGGGCAAATCAACTTGCCAAAGCAAGGATTAGAATCCTTCTTCCACATGGAGGTGCTTCGTCTACCTCATGAGGTTACTATGTCGATTAAAGCAGGAGTGAATGCTTTGTAGCCAAACAAAGGAAGTTAGTTAATAATCCCCTGTAGTCTGGTAGGCTAAATGTGTTTGTGGCATTACTTTGATCAATTCTGAGTGAGGCATTCTGAAAGGGGACACTGATAAACTGACTCTGTTTGTAGAAGGAGCAAACTAAGTGGTGAAAGGATCAGAAAAATCATATATAGCCTAATACGAGAACCTGGCTAGCAAGGAGTGGCTTTGTATGACCGAGAAGGGATACTGGGGTTTAGAGAAACAGCCTGGCTACCGCCTAAATATTTAGATGGAAGTCATATAGAACAGGGAGTTGATCACTCTGGATGACACACAGAGGGCAGACCCAGGACACATACATGGAAATTCCAGGGAGATGGACTCAAGCAAACAGGAATGGAAAAGTGCCATGTGAGTGCCAACGAAGCACAGGCAGGAAGATGGCCCACAAGAGGGCTTGCTGGGGAACGTTCTCTCACTGGGTCTTGAATTTTAGAGATCTGTAGAGATTTTGCTGGAAGGGAATCTTAGCTGAAGTCCCATAGGTAAAAGAGATGAAAACATAGATGTTCTTCAAGTTTTTGTTTTCTTTGTCTCACTGCTAGAATATTTAAGAGCCTACCCAACTCATCACAGCACTGGCAGGTATCAGTGCTCTGCTGCTGCCCAGATTTTCAAGCACCTGTCTCTTCAGCAGGACTCTAGGGGCCTCCAAAATAATCTCTGAGCCAGGCACATGGTAACACTAAAAAGTTGTCTTTTCCTTTTCCATAATCACAGGAACGTCGTGGCAGCAACTTTTCTGTAGTTTTGGAATGTATACCCACTATCAACTCTTCAGCAAGTCTGCTTGGCAGGGTGCGTCTCAGCTGAGGAAGACATGGAATCCACCACATCATCGGCCCAGAAGTTAAAAGATTGTTCTGAGAAAGAACTGGCCTCTACCGACCTGGGAAACCCTCCTCACTCCCAGATCTCTGACCACATTCAGCCAGTGCTCCCAGCTGCTGACCCCGAAAAAGTCACACACCACACGCTCCCCTACCACGAGCACTGGTGGGACAAGGCAGGAAAGGAGCCCAAGGGAAATGGGGTCCCAGCACTCCAGTTGGCGCTCGGTAAATCTGGAACTCTCAGAAATCCAGATCTAGATCTCGGACTATGAGTGCCGTTTTTGCTCACTACAGTGGAGTCTGTCCATTTGAGAGGAATGGCTTTTCACAACCAGCTGCGAACACAGTTGAAACACCTCATTTGAAACGTGGGATAGATGCTGGCTAGTGAGATTTCACAGGAGTCTTACAGATACATTAACTGTGTAAGATAGCACCACTTTCTTTCCCCCGTGAAAATGAGAGGATATGACATTTCCATTAAAAAGTAGGATGGAATTTCCCATTTCCTTTTCTAAAAAAAAATTATACTGTGCCTCATGAAATTGCATATAAAGATATATGATACCTTTTGAACCCCTAAGCAAAAAGGCATTTGGTTCATGCTTTAATGGGGAAATACAAAAAATGATGAAGTCAGAGGTAAGGTTCAAACACCTGCATGCCACCACATCCTACACAAATGCCACCAAAGACAGGCTGGATGCAAACTGGAGCTCAAGCTTCTTATACACCAAGACAAAAAAGGAAATAATCAACTACAAGATTCAGAGTTCCTTAAAAAAAGTCAATCTGAAAGCCCTGAGAGGACCTTGTGATGAGGGGACAGAGGACTCCCCACATTCACAGTAAAGGCTATTCCACATTTTACATGATTGCAATGCACTCTAAGAGCACCAAAGCAGGAGAAAATAAATTCCTCTGGAAGCACCGCATCTTCCATCAGAGTGCTATGCCCCAACACTCTCTTGGAGATTATGTTGTAAAGGTTTGCTATAAACAACCAGGCATGAACAAAATAAACCCAACCTTCCATCCCCTCCAGATCAAGGGCCAAGGGAAGGAGGAGAGCAAACAAGTGCCCAGGCTGCAAAGAGGCCTTAGCAGGAATCAGCAGAGAGAAGCAGGAATCAACAGTGTGTTCCACATGTAGGCCTTAGCCTGGACCATCCTTCCTATTCCTGCTCCCTTCACCATCAGTCAGACATCAGAGGCTCCAGAACAAGGCCAGGAGCAAAGTAACATCCCTATTTCACATGAGAAGAGGAACAGCAGCAGCAAGGGAAAAGAAGCCATCTGACCCACACCAGTGCTGTGCTTTCACAGTCCTCGGCCTTTCCTCTTCCCAGCCTGGCCCCTTCTTTCACGCGAACCCTCCCCCTCTGCAGTTCTGCTCCCACCCACCACCTGTACTGAGCCCTTCCCTTTGCTTGGCCCATCAATGGCACAGCCAACCCCATCTTGTCAGAAACAAGCAAACCTTTGATTGTACCTGCTGCCAGCCTCAAACACTGCCCTGTTTCTCTTTTATTTCACGCCAAGCCTCTCCATTTCCTTAATACTCCCTTCTAACCTCTGGAAATTTGCTCTACTGAAGATGATCTCTCAAAAGGTCACCAGTGACCTCTCAGTAGCCAAATCCAGTGGCCTGTTTCCAGTCCTCCTCCTGGCCTCTCTGCAGCACACAACATTTTCCTGTAGGTCCCTGCAATCTCTCCTGCTCCAACTTCTTGTCAAAGGATATTGTCCCGGGACTTCGTGCTCTGGCCTGCCCTCTCCAGACTGGGCACCCTTCCCCTCTTCCCCTTGAAAGACGCCAATTCTCCCTGAGCTCTGGCCTCAGATTAAAATGATTGGGAGCATGGGCTCTGGAAACTGAAAGCTTGGGTTAGAATCCCACCTCCACCACGTACCAGGTTTTCTCTGCTTCAGTTTCCTCACCTGTAAACCAAAGATCATTAATAACACTTAGATCAGAGGGTTACTGGGAAGAATCAAGGAGTTAGTTCATGTAAATTGTAAGGACTCAGTAAATGTCAACTGGGCAGCATATTCATGTGCATCAGTCTGACACGGGGATATTGGTAGTGGGTACTTTTGGATATATTCCCACTTCTCCATGAGTTAAAAGGACTCTATGTTAAGCCAGAGCTAAGCCTCTGCAGGAGGGTAGCATAGTTGCCTGTGCTAAGACTGTATATGGTATAGAGGTTACCATATCCTTCTATGCTTTGCTGGCCATTCCTATCCAGATACTGGAAGGATTTCCTCCTTTAAATTCAATATATCATTAAAAACCAATTATTTGATGTGATTTGATTGCCATTTTGATAAGAGACCATTTTGATGCTGCCTAAGCTTTCTATTTAAAAAACTACTTATCAAATAATGTGTGAAAGAGATACCCTCTCCCCACACCTGAGCCTTAGCCCGCGGCCAACTCCCACCTGAGTCTGGCAGGGGTGAGAGATGGAGAAGGGATCACAGGTGCCGGCGATGCACGCCTTGGCGATGAAGAAATAAAGCAGGTGACTTTTGTAACACCAAGAGGAGCTCCTCCTTCTCTTTCATACCACTGGCAGGAGATAAGGTTTTTAGACAGCAATCTGGTAATACCTAACATACATTTAGATGTTAGGTCAAAAGTTATGCAGTTTCCACATAAGTTCTTTAAAGGAAATATCTACCAGTAGGGAAGCAGTGTGTGAATAATGGAAATTCATACAATAGACTATAATCCAGTTTCTAAAATGGCTGAACGATATTCAAAACAGTACAAGTGGTTGCAGTAAGGGTAAGGGATACAGGACGCTTTCACTTCTTTGCTTTTATACATGGGGACTGTTTACACAAAGAGAAGAGGTTCTCATAAGCAAGGAAGATGGCACCCTGAGGTAGATGTACTATCTTCATGCAGAGATGACTTGTCCAAAGGTTGTGGGCTCAGCAGGGATTTGGACTCAGATCTGGCTCCAAAGTCAAAGCCATTCCCACCACTGGATGTTCCCCCATCCCTATACCCCAACGAAGCTGAGAGACAGGAACTCTCTATACCATATACAGTCTTAGCACAGGCAACTATGCTACCCTCCTGCAGAGGCTTAGCTCTGGCTTAACGTAAAGTCCTTTTAACTCATGGAGAAGTGGGAATATATCCAAAAGTACCCACTACCAATATCCCCATGTCAGACTGATGCACATGAATATGCTGCCCAGTTAAAGACCACATTGATTCAAACCAGCCCATGGGAATCTGTAGTCTCAAAGGGCATTGCCAGCATGGTTCAAAAGTTCATAATAAGATATTTGGCAGAGATGTCTCAGACTAAAAACACTAACTCTTCCACTGGCCCCTATAAAGAGTAGTCTTCTGCCACATGCATATTTTTTGGAAGGCACTGTAAGATTAACTGCAGGGAAGGGTGGAAAGAAGAAAAAGGCGGCCCAGAGAAGAAGAAAATTAGAAATGAAAACCTGCTGGCAAAGTACACATCTCTGTGTGTGTGTGTGTGTGTGTGTGTGTGTGTGTGTGTGTGAGAGAGAGAGAGAGAGAGAGAGACAGAGCAGGGTGAGGAGGGGGATGCGGGGTTTTTAAATATAATATCCAGGTCTCTGAAGAAAGATAAGGAAAAACCAGAAACAAATACACCCCAGTCTTCAGAGCAGAGAATGGGACCATTCAGGGGAAGGCATCCAGCCATATGTGGGCTCTGAAGAGCAGCCCCAGGGTTCCAGCTCAGCTGCCAAGGGCCAGGGACTCCAGCAAGCTTGCAATGTGATGCTGAATGTACGTATAATTTCTATACTCGATTAGAAGTCTAATATGATCGCTGTTGCTATTTTTGCATTCAAAGTAGAATCACGTGTTTGAATGAACCAACAGCAAGAGGGAGGCTTGCCACACATGGTACTGATTATTTTCTCTCCTATTTCCTCCCACGAGAAACAAAAGGAGAGAGGGAAGAGTGCAATAATAAAGCACACACACTCTCTATCCGTCTGTGGAGCCTGAGTTTCACTAAAGAGGGCTGAGAAGCTGGGGATGATGCAGAAAGACCAGCGTCCAAACGTTTGGGACGGGAGAGGGGAAGAAACAACGCTGAAGCCATAACCCACCGCGTGCAGGCACGCCACAGCTAGCATCCCCGGGAAGATCCTTGGGGAGCGAAGGGGGAAATAATCACAAATGCTTAGGTTACGCCTTACCTAGAAGAGTCCTTCCAAGCACAAAAGGCCTCCACTTTTCTCCACATTCATGTCCCCGATCCCCGGACCTCCACTGGAGATACAGTACCCACAGCCCGAAGCTTCCTGGTCCCGGGGGCGGAGGGGTGACACTGAGGAAGTTCCCTCCCTCCCTTGTGGGGGAAAACTAAGAATTAGTCTTCTCTGCTCACAGACTTGCTTCACACAGGTCTAGGAAGTGCCTTCGTAAGAGCACTTAAACTGAAGGCCTCCCACGACAAGCAAAATTCAAACACTCGAAGGTAAATATGTTAACCAGTCAGCTGTGGAGAAATATGAGCTCTATCTGAAACCAAAAGATGTATCTTATTTAAAAGGAATCAACCTCTTAGGCAGAAAAAGCAGAATATCACCATGCCCAGAAGGCAAGGCCTGGCCCCCGAGGGCAATGTGGACAGAACAGAGCAGGGACAGACACCTCAGGACTTCAGTCTTGGGTAAGGACCCTGGGGCAGATTACAGATCACACTCCTGACACAGAAACTAAACAGGGCATAACTGCTTTGTGAAGAAGTTCAGAACACAAGACTGAGTCTAATCAGCACAGAACCAGCCATCAACATGGAACAATGGCTACCATTTATATAACAGGTATTTTTGATTCCAGGCATTATTCTAAACACTTTACATGAATTATCTGTCTTAATTATTTCTCCTGACAACCCTGTAAAGGTATTATAATATCCTCATTTTACAGACGAGACAGACAGGTTAAGTCACTTGCTGAAGTCCACAGTAAAATTTAAGATTAGATTAAAATCTGGTTGGAACCAGAATTAAGATTCCAACCCAGTCTCCACAGTCCACATTCTTAACCACTAGGTTCTACTTTCTCCCTGACAAGAACTTTGGATGACAGCTACCAGGACATCTTCAAGTGCACAAGAGTTTACATGGTCACAGGCTTTTATGAAGCTAGGAAGGAATTTTTGTATTTTTAGTAATGAGGACCCCAAAATTGTATACGCTTCAGTCCCTACAAACACACTGGATCTATCTGTGGGCTCCAGAAATCCTTAACAAAAATCTGAGGGTACAAGTACAGATGAATAACAGTTAAAAGCCCATTGATGGCTATAAAATGAGGTCAGAGTTAAGGAGAACCAATGCACACAGTATATGCTATTGAAGGCTAATATCCAGAATAAAACAGAACTTGCCAAAAAATTCTAAGGACAAGCTTCCTCCCACCACCACCTAGTCATACTGAGAAGGAAGATAAAGCACTTCCTCACTCTCCTGGACGTAATGGTAATGACAGGCTGAAAACCCAAGACCATCCAATTGTGCTTCCTTGCTTATGTCACAGAAAATATTAATTGTGGCTCAGGATACGCTCATTGTTGTGGGTGGGGAGGGCAGGAAACACTAACTCTCATGTCTCAACCTGGAGGGAAACAGACATAGGGAGAAAAAGGATACACCTCTGGCTGATGATAGTATTAGCAATGTTATCACTGTCAAGCTTATTTTTGAAATCTAAATCTAAATCTGGCTAGAGACAGATAGTATAATTTCCACAAATGGAAGAGTGTAAAAAGCTATAGGTCATGGGACAGTGAGCTGATAATGATCCTCATTAAAACTCCAGAGTAAGTCTGATCAAGAGTGAGACCCTGTCTCTACCTAAAATAAGAAAAACTAGCCGGGCGTGGTGGCATGTGCCTACAGTGCCAGCTACTCGGGAAGCTAAGGCAGGAGGATCGATTGAACCCAGGAATTTGAGGTTGCAGTGAGCTATGATTGACACCACTGCATTCTACCCCAGATGACAGAGGGAGACCCTGTCTCAAAAAAAAAACAAAAAACAAAAAAACCCCACTCTGGAGTAAATAAAGCTCAGCATTTTAAAGAGGAAGCATGGTACCTCTTCTCATTTCAGCAAAGTGTATCTTCTTTATCTGTTTTAGTCAAGACAGGAAAACAAAAGCTAAAGAAAACAAACAGCAATGGCCAGTCCTACCAGGAGCAAAGACTCTGGCCCTGCTAAATGACCACTTCTCTAATGGTATTCAGGGAAATGCAGGCATTGGACAAAGCCTTGCAGAGGGCACCTCCACCATTCCTTCCTAACTTGGGAGTCTAAGAAAGAACCCAACCAAAATGTATTTCTTAAGAGATAATCCCAAAATCAGCAGCAAAGGAGGAACTACCTTGGTGAAAGTTTTCAATGTAATATTAACTAATAAAACAAACTGCTTAAGAAAAACTATAATAATCACCACATCCTTCAAAAACATCACACTTGCACTACAGAATTCCCTTGTGCAGAGTACTTTCCAATTTCTAATTTCTAGAGACAGTAAAATCTACTTCTGATGGATAAATTCATTAAATCAATAAATATTTACTGAGCATCTACTATGTGCCAAACTATATTCTAAAATATAGATCTTGAGATACATCAGTGAATAAGATAGAGATCCTTATCTCAAGTAGGAAGAGAGAGATAATAACCCAAAAAAGTTTTTAATTAAAAACTTCTTTCTAAACATTAAAGTTAAAACAAAAAAGCTACATTCATCTACATATTTTTCTGGTGCTCCAGCAGCAAGACAAAGCAGATCACTTTAGGGTATAACTTGTAGCTATAGTCACCCTGAGGTTACTCTGATCAGAGGTGCCCTTAGAGCAGCTGCTTGTCCAAAGGGCACTGGGCAGACAAGCTGGGAGGACCTCACGGGGCACTGGGTCCTATCTAATCATTACTATATGATTGTTTCATTTACTCTTCAATGACCCAACATTTTAGTAGTAAGTTTTCCAAAATGGTTTTCAGGTGTTGAGGAAGACCATTTTGTAACCAAGAAGACTCTGTGAGAAGCTACTTTGCTCACATCAGACATTCCATGAGAGCAGAAGACTGTAAGAATGTGCATTCCAATTCCATTCTTCTTTAATATTTCCATTAGCCTCCTCCCAAAAAACATACTGAGGTAAGATTATTTGAGTTCCCCCCTCCCCACCCACCTGTCAATTTATGTCTTCTAGTTTCCCTGAGACCTGTACGAAAGCTCCCTGAAGCATTTGCTGTAAGTCTGGTGAGGACATGCTTCACTGCATCCTCAACTTTAGGGGAAACTACCCTGACTCCAGCATTTTGTTCCGAGTCAAGGAAGTGCTGTGCTTCCCTTCAGGACCTGTTATGTTTTTTCATAGCTTATGAGGCACAGAGCTGTTTCACTTCTCATTTGCATTCCCAAGATGGATTCCCTGTATAATCATACCTGTAAGACCCATTACCTTACGAGTGTTTCCATCCTCCTCTGAACCATCTACACCAGGGTCTAATCTACATTTTCCCTGGCCTTTCTACTCTCTTGCATTTTTTTGCAGACTACAAGTTGATCCTTTGGTGTCATTTTTTATTTTGTTGTTATCAAAGAGACTTTGTTCATAGATTCCAGGCTGATTCTACTCTTTTAGGCTGTTTTCAAACATCTTCTTGCCTATTTAAAAAAAAATTAAGTTTGTGTGTTCTGCCATGTATTATAATCTCCTTAATGCCTTAAAGATTTTTCCCCAAAATTTTACTGATTAAAAGTATTTAAGATCAAAGACTTCCTCAATTCATTGATGAACTGCTTTCATAGCTGGAATATAAAAAGACCAAAAGCTATTAATACAAACTCATACTTAAAGAGGCCGGGACATACAAATCAAAGAAATATAATACCAATAACTTTCTATTACTAAGTGCTAATAGCTACGATATGGTCATTGAGTACTCACTGTAAGCCAGACACATCTCCACAACACAATGTTGTGGAGGTGGTAACTGTCATTTCCCCCCATTTTACAGAGTAAGAAACCATGTCAAATAACTTACCCAGCATCATATAAGGCAGTAAGTGGCGGGGGAGGGGGGGACCAGAACCCACATACACTGGACTCCCAGGTCTACTCCACAATGCCTCCCCAGGACGTTTATACTTCTTTCACTTTGGTAAATGAGGTTTAAAGGGGGAGGGTGGAATCTAGCATTCAAGCAACATATCAATATCGATTTATGCAATACACAAAGAAAAAACAGGAAGGAAACAAAAGGTGTCAAACCAAGCAATGTCAAAGTTCACATTTCCATATTACCCACCCTTCACTCTGCAGTCCTGAGCCCTCAAGTAAAAATGCACCATCTCAGTGGGGCATGGTGGCTCATGCCAGTAATCCTAGCACTTTGGGAGGCCCAGGTGGGAGGACTGCCTGAGGCCAGGAGTTCAAGACCAGCCTGAGCAAGGACGAGACCCAGTCTCTACAAAAAACAGCAAAAATTAGCCGGGCATGGTGTCACACACATATAGTCCCACTTACTTGGGAGGCTGAGGCAGGAGGATTGCTTGAGCCCAGGAATTTGAGGTTGCAGTGAGCTATGATGACATCACTGCACTCTAGACCCGGGTGACAGAGAGAGACCCTGCCTCCAAAAATCTCATACAAAGGCCTAGTAACATTTGATTTCCAAGCCCAGAACAGATCAGAAATAATATTACATTAATAATCACAATGTCAAGTGACAGGTGGATAGCAAAAATGGGGGGAAGGGGACAGACAATAGTGACTTGTGTAGAAAAACATCCCTAAGTACTTCACTACACTAAGACATCACTTTTGGAGTTAAAAATCTTAGAATATTCCAACTTCTGTGACGTTGAGCAAATTACATCCTTTCTGAGCTTCAGTGTACTGATCTGTAAATGATGCTGGATAATCCCAGCAATCCTCTCCACCTTACAGGACTGCTCTGCTATTGAGATCAAAAGACTTCCAATGAAAGGACAGTGTAAGAAAGGACCACATAAATTAAACGGGTTATTAAAAAATGGGTTTGGTGCTTAAAGGGATAAACCTACAGTCTTTATAACTAACTTTCCAAAGGTTCTGAAAACTGAAGTTTTATTGTTTTCAAACACTTACAATACAATGATCTAGCCTCAGTCTATGCATTTCCTTGGGGGTGCTCAATAACAAGTGGGAAAAGGACAGAAACTGCTACATTAGTTAGCAAAAAGAAAATTAGCATGGATATCAACACCCAAAAAAAGTGAGTCACTTGAAGGACTGCCAAAGTTATCAGTACGTCATTTACAATGCAAAAGGTAGTAAAGAGATTCAACTGCTGCCAGCCAAGAATCACTGAGGCGAATTACAATTTATGTCCACAAGTCAGGCCAGGGTATTACTGATCCTCTGAGAGGCTTCCTAAAGCTCATTTTGTAAACCTTGAAAGGAAGGGAACAATATTTTGCTACAAAGTTTTCAGTTGGTGAAGTTTGTACTCAATCATATACAAACCACTCACCTTTCTCTTTAAAAAAAAATGTTTAGGAAACTGTTTTCTAATATGGGTTGCACGTTTGAAAAGGTAAAGGACCTAAACATTTCAATTTTAGATACAAAGACTAAAATCAACTCCTTGCTTCAAAGATTGTTCAAAATCTATTAACAACTAAATTATAATATGATTCGTACGTAGATTATACAAGAGCGACAACTCTCTTTTGGGGTTTGACCATGGTGCGCTTCATTACCTCTGCATAATTCACTTCACACCCTACACCTACACCCGCAGCACTGGGATGTTACAGATCTGACAATGCCAGTGCATTCTTCCAGCGGTCGGACGGTGCGGTGGCAATCCTGACATGCCTCGGGCTCCCGGGAGGTTAACGGGAATTAAACCACAGCAGCCCTCCTTTGTGGAGCTTTGGCCAGAACAGCAGAAAGGAGACAATGAGCGTTCTGTGCGCAGTTCCGCGCCGATTGGCTGGTCTCTCCCCCCAGAAACCCCTGATGTCATGGGCTTGGAATGCAGGGAGGGAGGAAGGAAGGAGAGGATTTGGGGAGGGGGACGCCTCTCATCTCTTTCCCAGGTCAAAAGTCCCAAAGATAAACCCAACGCGTTCTCATGCTCAGTGGCAAAGCTGAGCGTCACCAAATAATCACTCCAAACTACAACCCGCCTCAGCAAACAGACCCCAAACAAAAGCAACCCACAAAAATATTCCCTGATATCGTTAAAGTCTAATGTACTACAAACTTCCCAGTGTTTTTAAGTCTCAAATCCACAGCAGATTTAGAACTCCCACAGCGGCGCGCTCAGGCTTTGTTTCCGTTTTCCACACAAGCAGCAGCAATGTGGCTAAAGGCACTGAGACCCCCGAACCTTGAAGGGTCCTGGACCGGCTCTCGTTCCTGCCAGGGGCCCTGGGGTCGCCGGGACACTCAGGGGTCTCCCTCCCATGAAGGAGGCGAGAAACAATGAGGGGCCGGGGTAAGCCACGTAACCGCCTAACTTGGTTCGCTGCTGAATTCGGCCGGGGGGTTGAGGTGGGAGGAGGCGCAGGGCCGGCCGGCGCCTGGGCCGGGGCGGATGGCGGGGGCCGCGGCAGCTGCTCGCTAGGTCCCCCGGCGCGCGGACGCGCCCCGCCTAAGGGCGAATGACCACGCAGGAGCGCCCCCTTTCCGGAGGGGCCCGTGCTGCAGCCACGGAACAGCCCCCACAGCCGGACAGCCCGGCGCCGCGGGATTCCAGGCGCCGGGGAACCCACCGCCCGCCGCTAGTCCCGGCCCACCGCGCGGGAACAAAGCCAGGAGAGCACCCGGGAGCCGGGGCCCCGAGCCCGGGACGGGACGGGACGCGACGGGAGCATGCAGCACCACCCGCGCCGCCTCGACGTCTCCTCTCCGCGACGGCAGTGAGCCAAGGCGCGAGGGGCGAAGCACGGCCCAGCACCATCCCAGTCCCAGGCCCCCCCCCGGGCCGCGTCTCGCACCCTTCGCCCAGGGGGCCCCCGCCCGCCCGAGCCCGGGCGTACCTTGTTCTTGACCTCGGCCGAGAGCCCGTAGGAAGGGCCCTTGTTGAAGTGGGTCATGGTGGTTCGGGCGGCGGGAAGAGGCTGCGCTCGGGTCCGGGGGTCTACGGCACTTGGTTTCCCCGCTCCTGGCTCGAAGAGTGACCGCCTCCCGGCGGCGGGGCCATGAGGGCGCGCTCCCTGGCGGGTCCCGGGCCCGCCCAGCCCTACGCCACGGCCGCGGACGGCCCGCTGGGCGGGCCCCCGGCTCAGCGGCCCGCCGCGCGCCGCGCCCGGCTGGGCTTCCCAGCGCCGGGTTCCTTCAACTTCCAGGCATCCTCCGCGGCGCCCGGGCCGGCGGAGCGGGGAGGAAGCCCACCGCGGCTGGCCCGCCGCTGACCCGCCGCCTCCGTCCGCCTCCTCCCGGCGCGAGGCCCAGCACGCCCAGATGGAGGGCAGCGCCCCTCCACCCGCTGCTGGAAACAGCAGGAGCAACCTCGGAGGCCCTGTGCCAGAGACGGGGCGGGGGGGGGGGCTCCACCGACACCTGCTCCTTCCTCCCTCACCTTGCAGCTTCCCACCCCTGTTGGTCTGACCTCTGCCCCGCTGCCGCCACGGGAACAGTCAAGGCTTCTGGCCAAATTCGAGCTCACTCTGTCTAAACCTCTAAATGCAGTGTGGAAAAAACTGGGGAATGTGCCATGGCAAAGCCTGGGGCATTTCAAGTCCTTTTCTGGATTCTCACCAGCCCCTCTTTACAAGCATCTTTATCCGGAATTCAGCTAGTCCAAAAACCCAGGTGGCTCTTGCTCTACTTGTTTTTTGGAATCCAGGGGCCTCTTTGAGTCAGGAGTCCTTTGTCTAGAGATAAGTATCCTTTAGACCAGAAGCGGCCTCCATTCTTTCACGGTCCCTTTTCCTACTCACCACTTTCTTCTGTTCTCGAAGTCATTTGATAGAGAGGAGGAAGGGAACCTGCCTGCGCGCCTGGCACTGTACTAGATGTCTTCCAAACGTTCTCTCATTTACTCCCCGCAAAAGGACTGCTGGTTAGACTTCATGTCCGTTTTAGAGGTGAGAAAGCTGAAACTCAACGGACCTAAGTATCCTGGCCGAGGTCTGCCTCCTCCAAAGCTTCACCTCTTGCCACTTTCTAGCACACACCTAGGGCAGGTTTCAATCCCTGAGGTCCTAGTGTGACAGCTTTGTTTGCCAACTACCAGCAACTGTGCCTGAAGAGGTCATGGAACCAGGTGTGGCGACCTGCTTCCGTCCTGGAATAGAAGTGAATAAGGCACCTTGAAAAGGAACTGCTCAAAACTCCTGTTAACTTTTCAAGGATTTTCCCAATGACTTTGGGGGTGGAGCTTGAAGGAAGGGAGAGGAGGCAAATAGAGAGGAAAGTGAAATGATTTATAAATGAATTGCTAATTTAGTCCGGAGGTAGTGATGATAATTAGGGCATTCTTCCCACACAAAGATGACACAATTGACCCACTATTAGTGGAGCAAGCAGTTTGGGCTGTTTTGCCAGTAGTGTGACAGTGGTGGTACGTCATCCACAAGCCCTCGCTCACTTTTCTTTGGGACCTACAAGTGTGAGAAATGGCGGCCAGATTCAAGGTACAAATCACAGTGCCCAACCTGCAAAGCTTTCCTGCAGCATTCTAAGCCCGACTTCTCCCGTTCTGCAGTGGAAAACATGGTCAAAATCATTTTAATCTACTTAAAGGTCATTCTTGATAGAACGTTCAAGACTTGTGTTCAATTTTGTCATGAAAAACGTGAATTTTATTGTTTAATGGGAGTTATTGTGTAAGGAGTACAGAGTTTCAGTTTGGGATGATGAAAAAGTTCTGAAGATGGATAGTGGCAATGGCTGCACAACAATGTAAATGTACTTAATGCCACTGTACACTTGTCTGGCTTTAAAATAAACATTAACTTTTACTCTGTTTGTTTGGTCAACTATTATCTTCCCCAAGGTACTTCAAGTTCTTTCTGACATTGCCACAGGAACTGATTATTTTAAGTATTGTTGGTCCTATAGGATTCCATCAGTACGCCAGAGGCTTCCTTCTTTTCTAATTTAACTCATTGAGCAGGAATAAGTAATTCTATGTTTAAAAATAAAATGAGCAAAACTTTTAAAATTTGGGATAATTTTTAACAGCTTTGAGATATAATTGATATACAGCAAACTATATATATTTAAAGTGTACAGTTTAATACATACACATATATACACCTTTAAAACCCATCACTACAACCAGACAATGGACCTATCCATCACACCCAAAAGTTTCCTCATGTAATCCCTCCCTCCCACCTCACCTTACCAGGCAACAACTAATATGCTTTAGGGCACTATACATTAGTTTGTATTCCTAGAATTTTATATAAATAGAATCATACATTGTACACTCTGTTTTGGCTGGCTGCTTTCACTCAGCAAAATTATTGTGAGATGCATTGATTCATTAGTCCATTCCTTTTTATTATTGAGTAGTATTCCATTGTAGGGATACATCAGTGTGTTTATCCATTCCCTTATCAATTAACATTTTGGTTGTTTCCAGTTTTTGCCTATCACAAATAAAGCTGCTATGAACATTCATACACAAGTCTGTGTATGGACATACCCTTTCATTTCTCTCCAATAAATACCTACAAGTAGAATGGCTGGATCATGTAAAAGGTATATGTTTAACTTTTTAAGAAACTTCCAAGCTTTTTCCAAAATGATTGTACCATTTTACATTCCCACCAGTGTGTTTGAGAGTTCCAGTTCCTCTACATCCTTGCCAACAGTTGGTATGGTCAGTATTATTAAATTTAGTCATTCTAATAAGTACGATGTATGGTATCTAATTATGGTTTTCATTTGAATTTCCCTAATAAGTGATGATGTTGGGCGTCTTTTCATGTGCTTATTTGCCTTCTGTATATCTTTTTTGTGAAATGTTTGCTCAAATCTTTTGCCCATTTTTTTATTGGGTTGTGTGTTTTCTTATTATGGTATATTATCTTTAATTTACCATTGTCAGGATAAATTTAGAAAATCCTGACCAAGTTCTAACAGTAGAATGTGTCAGCAAATGCTCAAGTTTAAGTAAAATGCCACACTCCAAAATAACCACCAGGGTGTGGCCCAATAATCTTAAGTATTTTCACTGGATGCTCCTTTAATATGCAGAACTCTTTGAATTGAAATAAATGCTGTTAAAGAGGTCAACTCTATCTTTCCAAATTCCCATTAATTAAAAGCAGTTGTTGGAGAATTGTAAGAAAGTATTTTTCACAGAGGCAAATTTGTGGATCATATTGTCATATCTCTTGCCACCAGGATAATAACCAGTGTTTTGGAGAATACTCCTTGTAAATCCACAATGCCAGAGAATTACAAAGAACTACAAAGGAACTGATCATTAAAGGCAGAAGGGACCTTAGAAGGCTCAGAGACTAAGAGACTGTTGAATACCTATTATGTGCTAAGCACTATTAGAGGCACATTACAGGCAGCGAGATCATAACATTTATCACCCAAATAGGGACACTTTTGAGAGTAAAAGGGGCACCATTAATATTTTTTGCCTCAAGCAGTGTTGATAAAGCCCCTTAATAGTGTGCTCACTTTGCCCTCAAAAGTGTCCCTGTTGAAATGATAAATTACACAGTCACCCCACTTACAGGCATCACTCATAACAACCCTGTAAAGGTAAATATTATCTATTCCCATTTTATAATCAAAACTAAGATTTAGTGAGGAAGGGTATACAACTTGGCCAGAACCAGTTAATAGCAGAATTAGGATTTGAAACCAGTCCTGGTTTAGGACGATTTTCTAAATACCAACTTTCCAGATCCCTGAAAAATCTGAAATCACTCTTTTGGGGGGGGGAGGGGAATGTTTTATGGAATTTATAAAGCATCCCCCTGTCCTTACCACCTTTATACTTGTAATAACAACTTTGTATGGGATTTGACTGTGATTCTTTTTTGTTGCTCATGTGAAATCAGTTCTCCTGGAAGATAAACAGCCAGATGGAAGAGATGCATAGGGTAAGGGAGGGAGAAGGGGAGTAGAGCTTCCACACCCTCCCCAGGCATGCCACCCTCCAGGAACCCCCACATGTTCAGCCATCTGGAAGCTCCCTGAAATTGCTCTTGTAAGGCACATCTGCTCCTTTTCCTTCCCTCTTTTTGGAGAGTGCTCACCACTCACTCCAGGCTGTTAGTATATGAATCCCACGCCACCTTTCCCACCAGAGGCGGGCATGTGGCATACCTGTCAGAGGGATCACCCTATTCCCCCCAGGCCCAGTAAGAAGGTATGTGACCCAAGCAGGGCCCACCAGAGTTCTTTATGGGTGAATATTTTGCTTACAGCAGACAGAAAACAAAGTCAAACTGACTTAAACAAAAAATGGACTTAATTCATTCATGTGGCAGAAAAGGCTAGGAGATGTAGCTTTAGGCAGGACTGGATTCAGGGACTCAGTCAAAGGCGTCACAGGCCAATGTCTCCATGTACCTCTTCTCTTCTGTTGACTTCCTCAGCGTCTTCCCCTTGGTGTAAAATTCGCCTCTAGAATGTCCAGGTTCACATCCTAACCACAACAGAAAACCTCTGCAGCCACAATAGAAAAGAGAGCAACAAAAAAGCGGACCGTTTCCTAACAGTTCCAACAGAAGTCTCAGAATTGAGTCTCATTGGCTTGGTCTGGGTCACCTACCAGCTGACTCCATGCCAATCACTGCGGCCACAGGGAGGAAAGCTCTGCTGGCAGGCGTGGGTATGTGCCTGAAGAAGGTGCTAAGGTGAGTAGGCAGCTCTGCCAGCCCATGGAGCTGAGACAGGGAAGACGCACAACCCCACAGAAAAACTGGAGGGAAGAGATGTCAGAGTCCTGTGCTTAATTTTTTATTATTTTTAAAAATTCTTTTTCTCAAGGAGGGCTCCTAAACTTGCATAAGCTTTAGGCCCATCAAAATCTGGAGTTATCAAGGGAGTCATCCAGAATGTCCACCTCCCCCTTCTCTTATGGCCAATTAGGCACCAAGTTCTTTTTTTTTCTTTCTTTCTTTTAAATTTTTAATTTTTTTTTATTCATTTCAATACTTCATTACTTCAAAAAAATAAACTAATTTTGAGACAGAGTCCTCATTCTGTCACCCTGGGTAGAGTTCAGTGGCGTCATTGCAGCTCACCACAACCTCCCACTCCTGGGCTCAAGCCATCCTCCTGCCTCAGCCTCCCAAATAGCTGGGACTACAGGTGCGCATCACAATGCCCGGCTGATTTTTTGTTCCTATTTTTGGTAGAGACGAGGTCTCACTCTTGCTTAGTCTGGTTTCGAACTCCTGAGCTCAAGCAATCCACCTGTCTCAGCCTCCCAGAGTGCTAGGGCTGTGCCTGACCAGGCACCAAGTTCTTGTCAATTACTTAGCTACATACATTGCCTTCCCTCCATTCCCAACAGCTTGAAACTGAGGTTCTTGTCATCTCTTGCCCCAGAATGGCATCCTGCCCCCAGCTCAGTCCTCCCTTCCCAGATTCATTTTCAAAACTGAAGCCTCATAGCAGGGCAGTTCCTCAAGAAATTTAAAATAGAATTAACACAAGGTCCAGCAATTCCACTTCTGGATATATACCCAAAATAACCAAAAGCAGTCTCAAAGAGATATCTATATACTTTTATTCACAAAGAGATATCTATATACTTTTATTCACAGCAGCATAATTCACAATAGCCAAAAGGTGGAAGCAACTGAAATAGGTCAGTCACGAAAGGATAAATACTTAATGATTCCACTATACTGTACTATACTATACAGTATTCCAAATACTGTATGATTCAGCCAGGGAATGGAGAGCAGAGGAGTGGGGAGTTATTGTTTAATGGGTACAGTTTCAGTTTTACAAGATGAAAAGAGTTCTGTGGATGGATGGTGGTGATGGCAGCACAACAATGTGAATGTACTTAATGCCACTGAACTGTTCACTTAAAAATGGTTAAGGTGGTAATTTTTATGTTATGTGTATTTTAGCACAATTAAAAAAAACTGATGCCTCCATAACGTTTCTAAATACACATGTGATCATGGTATCTACCCTACTTAAAAGTCTAATGGCACTTCATCTGGCCACAAGCCAAGCCCAAGTTCTTCAGATCACAGCGTTGCTATAATGAGGACTTTAAAAAATCACGTATGCAAAGCACTTAATTATGCACCAGTGCCTGACAAAGGGTAATTACTCAATAATTGGACATTATTACCTTTATCATTACTAAGAGTATTATCTGGCCTCTCCCTACCTCTCCAATCTTGTCTTCTGTCACTTCCAGTCTTGTGCTTTAATTCTGGAAAGTCCCGAATAGTCCGTGCTGTTTCACACTTTGGTGCTTCTACATAGGTTCTCTCTGCTTCTATTTGTTAACATTTATCCTTCAAAATCCAACTAAATGTCACCTTTTCCCAGGAGACTTCCTTGTCTCACAACCCTCCATTAGACTTATTTGCCCCCTTTTCTATGTGTCCTTCCTTTCTGTTTTGTAAATGTTCCTATTGTTGTTCCTGACACAGTGTTATCTAATTTATTTGTTTACATGCTCCTTCATAGGCTGTGAGCAGATTTAGAGCAGAAAACTGTCTTCTTCATTGCTTCATTCTTTAGGGTATGTTGAATCTGGCATAAAGTACATTGTCAAGAAATGTTTGCTCAGTGAAGAATATGACAAGAACTTTCTTAGGCATTTTTACAAATCTTATCCCATTTAATCCTCTAAACAACAATTATAAGAAAATACAGTGTCCTCATTTTTTTCAGTTGGAAGAAACTGAGGTTCAGAGAGGTTAGTAACTTGTTTAAGGTAACACAGCAATGAGATCAGAACCAGAGTTTAGTTTATTTTCTGCTTCAGAAACCCATGTTTTTCTTGCTACACTACATTATGTCACTATAATCTATAGTTTCCTTAGGGAGGAAGTGTAAAGAAAATAGAAAAGCAAGAACTAAATTCTGGGGTTGCTCAGAGATTTGGAGAAAAAGCAAAAGAGAACAAGTAAAACCACAAACAAAGACAAAGAAAATCATTAAAAGGAACCCAGAAAACAAGAAAGAAGAAAGTTATAAGGAAAAAGGCGAGTGACCATACAAGGTAAATGAAGGCAGAGGAAAAGATACTTTTATTTTCAGTATGATCTGTCTCCTTGAGAAGCCTCAAGGCCATAGGTCCGGTAGCAATCAAATTATTCGGTAAGGAAAGGGAGGCGCCGATGGAGAAACGGAGGCAGTAGCTTTAGAAGAGTCACCCACAGTGGAAGGCAGGGGAGAGAAGGGGAGCAGTCCCTAGCAAGTGGGCAGCTGGGCCGAGAAAAGCAGAGAGGAGAAGCCACAGGCGTCCTAAAGGCAGGGCCAAGAGAGCTGGAGAGGCGAGAGTCCGCGGAGCCACAGGGGCAAGCAGGAGCTGCGGGAGGGCCGTGCTTATTCTGGACACCCCGAAGGGAGGACAGGCCACCTCCCCCGTCGCCCGCCTCCTGCCACTATCCCTCTCTCTCTTGCTCCCTCCTCTTCTCATCCTCGTATTCATTTATTCTCATTCTGTGTGCGTGTGTCTTCTCTCTCCTTTTACTTTTATCTTGCCTTATTCTTGCTGGAAGCAATTGGTAATACCCCACTAATTTTATCTATTGTTATTCAGGATCAAAGGAATTGCTGACTGTCTAGCTTGGGTGTTAACAATAGAACACAATGCTCTGACAGCTGCCTAGGACTCGGCAGTCTGGAGAGGGAGTTAAGGAAGAGGAGAGAGGCTCCAATCAGGACTATGTTATCTGGGGCTCGGAACCTTCACAAGACTTTTATGCAATGATTTGTGTGTGTGTACGTACTCACGTACATTTTTTGGGGAGAGGATTCCACTGTTTTTTGATTTTCAAAGAGCAAGAGGATCAAAAAGTTTCCAGGCCCCACTGCCTTTCACCTCCATCAAATATCGTTACTCAATTTTAGCTTCTTTATAATAATTTGTGTTCTTAATTTTGATAAGGATATAGCTTAAAAGCTTTTGTTCGTAATAAGTAGGGCTAACATCAAGAATCTCAACTAAACAATCTTTTTGAAGCACAAAATGACTCACACTCCAGTGTCACTTTCCAAGCTTCTTTGTTGCTTATCAAAAACCTTAGATAATTTAATTTAAGATGGTATCAAAATACTAATTCAGCTTAATTCTTTTGTAAATGTGTTTACTGTGAAATGTAAAGACCAGAGTTCCCTCTTGAAATGCAATTCCTTTTCACTGCTTGAGGCAGCAGGAATCATTTTTTTAATGGTCTAAATTTCAGCACATAGCATTCTTCTAACAAAGGAAAGTATTTCCAGATTATTCTGAAAGTCGCTTAGCACCTGTTTCTTAAATAAACGTGTTTACATTTTGGTAATGAAGATGCTTGGAAAATATGCATTTAGCTCAATAGTATTATTAAAGTAAAAGCATTAATACAGTAAACAGAAAACTCAACTAACTGAATTTGTTTTTTTTTTTACTTCCCATTAGACTATGAACTTCAGGAGAACAGGAATCATTCTGTTCAACATTATACCTCTCACACTTTATATATAGTAATCATTCAATAAACATTTATCTTATTAAACTAATTAATTGGAAGGCCATTAGGCTGAGACAGCTCCAGTGCCTCAGGTTCCTACACAAGCAAACAGAAGCCCAACTCAATGTAAGCAGTAAAACCAAACTTAAGCTTCACCAATCAGAAACCACCAACTTACTTCTAACTAGGAACTTTCCACTTAATCTAATTTTTTTTTTGTCTAGCTTCCTTGAACACTTTATAACTCTTTCCCCTCACACTCCTTTGGGAGAGGGCTGAACCACTTGCAGTGTGGTGCTGCCCAATTCATTAATTTCTGTCGGCTCAAATAAATTCATTAAAATTTTAATGTGCCTACGTTTATCTTTTACAATCTGGCCAGGTGTAATGGTTCACACCTATAATGCCAGCATTTTGGGAGGCGGAGGCAGGAGGATCGCTTGAGGCCAGGAGTTCAAGATCAATCTAGGCAACACAGTGAGACCCTATCTCTACAAAAACAAAAAATAATAATTAGCTGGCATGGTGCCACATGTCTGTAGTCCCAGCTACTCAGGAGGCTGAGGCAGGAGTATCACATGAGCCTAGGAATTTGAGGCTGCAGTGAGCTATTATCATGCCACTGTGCTCCAGCCTGGGTGACAGAGAAAGATCTGGTTTCAAAAAAAAAAAAAAAACCCCAAAACAATCTAATAAATGAATGTAAAATAAGCTGATAACAGAATGTATTGATAGTTTACAGAAAGCATCTTTAGAGGCATGTCATATGGTTAGCTTTATTTCATTCAGTTCATTATTAGCTATGTGTTGAGTGCCAACCCTGCTCTGGGGGCTGTTCTAGGCCCTGGGAGTACAATGGTAAATGAGAAGGTCAAGATCCTTCTCTAGGAGCTTTCACTCTAGTAGGGGGTGGGGCACAGACCATAATCAAGCAGATACAATAAGGAAGATTATTTCAGGGAGTCAAGAGCACCATGAAGACAGTAAATCAACACTGTGCTAGTGCTGCTTGAGAGAGGGTGATGGGGAGGAGGTGATGTTCAAGTGGAGATACGAATATTGAGAAGGTAAGGGGGAAATGCATTCCTGGCAGAGGAAGTTGTCAGGGCAAATGTATTGAGAGACTGGACTTGAAAGAAGAGAAAGAAACAGAGAAAAGTGGCTGGAGCCACTGAGCAAGTGGGAGAAGGATGAAGCGGGAGGGGTAGGCAGAGGCCAGATCAAGCAGGGTTTTGAAGGCCCTGAGGACTTTGGCCTTAAAGGAGGAACGATGAGGATCTGATGTCCTGAAAAACCCTGTGCTTGTTTTCTGAATTAAAGAAAGATTAAAATAAGTCCAGACTAATTAAGCATTGAGGTGATTTAAAAATAGAAAGTCTTGAGTGTTAGGTTGGAGCCAAGAGGAAGACACTCAAGCCTGAGATATAGCAAAACGCCATTTATTTTGGGCACCTGGGTGCAGGTGGGTGGAGGCTGAAAAGAGCGTCCACACCGAGGAGGGGAGAGTGGTGAGTTTTATAGAAGGTTTGAATGGAAGTTTGGGGAGGGGGAGTTCTCTCTGGAACAGCGGCTTATCTTTACAAACTTTGGACTCTCCAGACCCCTGTGGCTACTGTTTCATCCTTCACGGTGGTCCTTATCTGAGTTCTTCATCTACCCCATTCCATTCCATACATTTTTCCAGTTCCCACCCTGAGCAAGCCCAACATTGAGTGGTGCAACTGATAACTCATCTAAAAAATAATACTAAGTAGGTAGGCCCATTTTCCAGCCATTCTAGATAAATAAGCACCTATTATACTTGTTCAACTGAAAGCCTTATGATTTAGGGAAGGAATGTGGTCAACATAATAGGAAAGAATTTTTCCATTCCTTTTTGTGTGTTTAGAATTGGCCACTATACTAGTTTCCATTTCTTTCTCCAACTTTGCATTTTAAATTGTTTGGATCATGATCATGGATTAAAAAAATATTTTGGCCTCACCTACACGGTTTTTGTTTTTTTCCAAAAAGTTTTCAGGGAAACTGCTTTGTAAAGTGATTTCAGCAATTTTTACTTTCAGCTCACAGCTTAAAAAGGGTATCGGTGTGATTTATAAGCATATTCCAAATGCAAAATAATGATAATTATAATGCATTTCAGCTGTTAAAATTTGCCTTTGAACTGCCTGGTTTTACTATTGTCTTACCAGAAGTGCTATTATCTGAATGTGTCCTCCAAAATTCATGTGGAAACTTAATCTCCAGTGCAAGAGGTGGGGCCTTTAAGAAGTGATTAGGTCGTGAGGGCTCCTCCCTCATGAATGGGATTAAGGCCATTATAAAGGTAGCTGCACACAGAGTTCAGTCCCTTTTGCTCTTCTGCTCTTTTGTCATGTGAGGATGCAGCAACAAGGTGCCATCTTGGAAGTAGAGAGCTGCCCTCACCAATACCAAATCTGCTGGCACTTTGATCTTGGACTTCCCAGTCTCCAGAAGGATAAGAAATAAATTTCTATTTTTTATTAATTACTCAGTCTCAAGTGTTTTGTTATAGTAGCATAAATGGACTAAGACAAGAAGTTATACAGAAAAAAAAATTTCAAGAAACCTAGCTACTGAATTTAATTATTTTCAGAAGTATGGTGGTTTTATATACACAGCTGAACCTTGAACAACATGGGTTTTTTTTGTTTTTTTGGAGACAGGGTCTCGTTCTTGCTCAGGCTGGTCTCAAACTCCTGAGCTCAAGTAATCCTCCCACCTTGGTGTCCCAGAGTGCTAGGATTACAGGCATGAGCCATCGTGCCCAGCCAACATGGGTTTTTAAACTTCATAAATCCATTTAAACATGGATTTTCTTCCACTTCTGCCACCCCTGAGGCAGCAAGACCAACCCCTCTTCTTCTTTCTCCTTCTCAGACAACTCAACATAAAGACAATGACGATGAAGACCTTCATGATCATCCATTTCCACTTAATGAATTGTAAATTTATTTTTTGTTCCTTATGATTTTCTTAATAACATTTTCTCTCTTAGCTTACTTTATTGTACAAATATAGTATATAATACATATAACATATAAAATATGTGTTAATTGACTGTAATGCTATCAGTAAGACTTCTGGTCAACACTAGGCTATCAGTAGTTAAGTTTTGGGGGAGTTAAAAGTTATATGTGGATTTTTAACTGCATGGTGGGTCAGAACGCCAACCCCCATGTTGTTTAAGGGTCAACTGTATATATGATTTGTTTCCCCTTGACATCATGTTTTTTGGAACATATTCTTAATGAAGGTTTTGAAATGAAGTGGGTAGTGCAGGGTAGAAGTTAAGAGAACAGTTTCAAGATGGCCTGAGTTTGAAGCCATCTAGTGGTATGACCTTAGGCAGATTACTTACCTTACTTTTGTAAGCTTCAGCTGTCTCATTTGTAAAATAAAAATACTTACCTCATATAGTTGCATGAGATTTAAATGATAATATATTATTATTTCTAAGTATATGTTCCCAAGGTGAAATTGAACTTGCTTTATAAAAACTGTCTTTGCTTGCTATCTGTTGCTATAACAGAATACCACAGACTGGGTAAATTATAAAGAAAATAAGTTTATTTAGCTTACAGATCTGGAGGCTGGGAAGTACAAGAGCAGGGTGCCAGCATCTGGTGGGGGCCTTCTTGCTACATCACAACATGGCAGAGGGCATCACATGGCAAGAGAAAGAGTAGGTGTCCACTCAGATCTCTCTTCCTGTTCTTATAAAGCCACCAGTCCCATTATGGGGGCCATACCCTGATGACATTATCTAATCTTAATTATCTCCCAAAGGCCCCACCTCCAAATACCATCAACATATGAGTTTGAGGATTAAGTTTCTAACATACGAAATTTGGGAGACACATTCAAACCATAGAACTAACTCTCAATTATTTATTTTACACTCCATTGATTTGTGTATTTTTATCTTGGCATATAACAGTTCAACCACCATTAGTCATTATCACGTAATTAACCTTGGTAATGACCACTCTTCTTTCAAGGATGTTATTCTCGTCTTTACATTACAACTTAAATCCATGGGATAGAGGTGGTGTTTTATATCTGTTCCTTACTCGTTCCTTACTGAGTTCTGAGTACTAAGCAGATGCCCACTTAGTATTTATCAGTTAAAATTGCAGTGTTACCTCCTGAGGACTGCTGAGTCATTTAACCAAAAAACTGGTTAATAAAAAGCTTAATAATTTGTTGGCTCCTTCAGATGTGAGCCAAAAATACCATTCTAGTGAGCATCAACCCACAAAGGATGAACAAATGTTGGCAAATGGTGCTCTTACAATACACTCATCTTTTCATCCAATTAATTCATTCATTCATTTAACAAATATCTGTTGAGCATCTACTATATGCCAGGTTCTGTCCTAGATTCTGAGGACACAGTAGCAAGCAAGACAAAATCCATGTCTTGAAAGTCACGGTTTCCCCCTGCTTGGATTTTATTATACGAACTGATTCAGGAAAAGTTAAGATGTTTGTTCCTACGTCTTTTGTTTAACCAAAACCACATGTGCCCAAGGATAGCCACATAACCAGTCTTATCTTTCTATTGTTGGACTCACCTGTGATTTCAGGATGAACTCCAAACATCTCAGAGTTTACAAAGCCCTCTTCACATAGAATGTCTCACTGATGACCAGCCTGGAAAAAAAGGATCTCATATTCTACATTCTAGTCAATGGCCTGCTTTTAGTAATTTAGTAAAACAGCTGTATCCAGAAAACTTTTTTCCATATGGTCTCTTCTGTTCTACCTGGCTCTCTCTCACCAAGCTCATCAGTCATCTTCTCTAGGAAGCCTTCCTTGCCCTTTCCCCCAACCTGGTTAAATACATACTTCTGGGTTCCTGTGACTTTCAATTTTTAACCTCTATCATAGAACTTAATGCACTGTATTATCATTGTATAGTCTTTCTTTTTGCTAGACTGTGTGCTCCTTAAATTTAGAGTCTAATTCTTTTATATCTGTGATGACCATATTAAAATAAAAACAGAAAGAAGAAAGGGAAGGTGTGTGGTGACATTGATAAGAATTCTCCCCAGAGCCCATTTTTTGGAGTTAGACACACTTGTGCCAAACCCAACACCACCAGTTATTAGTTGTGAGACTTTGGGCAAGTTACTTAACTCAGATTGGTCTCTTGCCCCTGACACTAAGCAGGGACTTAATAAGCATTTGCTTAGTGAAAGAATAATAATTATAATTATTATTGATATTCCCTCTGTTATGGACTAAATGTTTGTGTCCCCTCAAAATTCATGTTGAAATCGAATCCCCAATATGATGGTATTAGAAGGTGGGGCCTTTGGGAGGTGATTAGGTCATGAGGGTAAAGCCCTTGTGAATGGGATTAGTGTCCTTATAAGAAGAGGCAAGAGAGTCAGCTTGCTCTCTTTACTCTAGGAGAGGATACAACAAGAAGTCGGCAGTCTGCAACCAGGAAAAGAACCCTCATCAGACGCTGGATCAGCCAGCACCTTGATCTTGCACTTCCCAGCCTTTAGAGCGATGTGAAATAATGTTTGTGGTATAAGCCTCCCAGTCTGCCAGGTGCAGTGGTTCATACCTGTAATCTCAGCTACTTGGGAGGCTGAGGTGGGAGGATCAGTTGAGGCTAGGAGTTCAAGCCCAGCCTGGGCAACATTGCAAGACCCTATCTCAAAAAAAGAAAAAAAGCCTTCCAGCTTGTGGCATTTTGTTATTGCAGCCTGTGCTAAGACAGAAATTGGTACCAAGAAGTGGAGTGCTGCTGTAACAAATGCCTAAAAAATGTGAAAGCAGTTTTGGAATTGAGTAATGGGCAGAGGCTAGAAGAGTTTTCAAAGTGCACACTCGAAGCAGCTGAGATTGTCATGAAGGGATGTTTAAAGTCAATTCTGGTTTGGGCTCAGAAAAGCAAGAGAAGAGCTATAGAGAAATCTTTCGTCTTCTTAGAGAATACATAAGTAGTCATGTGCAGAACATTGGTAGAAATATGGATGGCAAAGGCCGTTCTGATCAGGTGTCAGATGGAAATGAGGAACATGTTATTGGACAACGGAGAAAAGATAATCCTTGTTATAAAGTTGCAAAAACTTTGGCTGAATTGTGTTCATGTTCTAGTGGTTTGTGGAAGGTAGAATTTGTGAGTAATAAAATTGGATATTTAGCTAAGGAAATTTCTAAGCAAAGTGTTGAAGAAGAGGCTTTATTCCTCCTAATTGCTAATAGCAAAATTTGAGAAGAGAGAAATGACCTGAAGATGGAATTATTAAGCAACGGAACTAGAACTTAAAGATTTGGAAAATTCTTAACCTATCCATATTGCAAAAAATGAGAAAGTATGTTTGGAAGAGGACACTCAGGGTATGGCCAAGCTACCATTCAATAAGGATATTAGTTTATTTGTAAACCATGGAGTTAATCAGCTCCCCAGCAGAAAAACTTCCAGTTTAAACTAAAGGGGAAAGAGAGGGAAGGAATGAAGGAAGTTTATCAGACTTCTTGGATTTTACAGGATGGTACCATAGAGCTATTTGGCTGCACATGTGCACTATTCTTCAAGACAAGGGTGAAGGTGATTCCAAGATCATCAGGGCTGCCTCGTCAGTTCAAAATGGAAGTGGGGCATCACCTTGTTTTCAACAGGCCAGATGATCTTCGCCCAGAGCTGTGTAGGGTAGGCTTGGCCCCTACCTGCAGAACCCTGGCGGCAGAACCCCTGCCTGGCAGACCCATGGGTTAGGGACTGCAGCCTCAGTGGGTGTGGAAGATTAGACTGTCACCCCAGTGAGTCCCAAAGGGAGACCGTTGCTCCGCTAGGCCTGGAGGGCTGAGTATGGAGCCCAGAAGGATTATTCTTGAGCCTTAAGAATCCAAGGAGTTTGCCTTGCTAGGCTTTGGAATTGCTTGGGACCCATCACCCCTACCTTCTTCCCTCTTTCTCTCTTTTGGAAAGGGAATGTCTATCCTATGCCTGTCCCACCATTGTATTTTGGAAGCACATAACTTGTTTGATTTTATAGGTTCACAGCTGAAGAGGACTTCTGCCTCAGGATGAATTGTATTGTCATGTCTCACCCATATCTGATTTAGATAATATTAATACATAGATGAGACTCTAGACTTTAGGCTTTACAGTTGATGCTGGAATGAGTTAAAAATTTGGAGGCTGCTGGGATCGAATGACTGTATTTTGCATTTGAGAAGGACATGAATTTTGGGGGACCATGGGCAGAATGTTATGAACTGAATGCTTGTGTCCTTCCAAAATTCATATGTTGAAATCTAATCTCCAAAATGATGGTATTTGGAGTTGAGGCCTTTGGGAGGTAATTAGCTCATGAGGGTGAAGCCCTCGTAAATTGGATTAGTGCCCTTACAAGAAAAGGCAAGAGAGCTAGCTTGCTCTCTTTACTGTGCAAGGATACGAAAAGAAGTCGGCAGTCTGTGAGCCAGAAAGGGAGCCCTCGCCAGAACCCAACCATATTCTCATCCTGATCTTTGAACTTCCAGCCTTCAGAACTGTGAGAAATAAATTGCTGTTGTTTATAAGCCACCCAATCTATGTTATTTTGTTAAAGCAGCCCTGAACTAAGACACATTCCTTTCATCTAACACTCTCTTGTACCTACCAAATAGATCTCATATAAGCACATTAATTGAGTCTGATTTGGGGTCTAGCAGTAGAACACAGCTCTGAATACTCTTGACTAAAGAGCTTTTCTTCTCTATTTGGGACTGTCATCCTCTTCGACAGACCAAGCAACTTCAGAAGATTTGTGTGGGAGGGCAAGGTCACCCCCTAGCCAGCCAGTCTCCATTGATATCCACAGGAGACCTTATTAATTGAGAGGGAGCTGTTGGTTTCCTTTCCAATTTCTGAGATGTTCTTCTCACTACTCTGCTTAGCGCACATGCTTGGCTTTCATACATTATAAATTATTTATTTCTAAAATAATACATAAATGCCTCTAGGAATGGTTGGTCTCAGCACAGAAGCATGGGTCAATAAAGTAGGTGATCTTCCGCTGGGAATGACCCCCACCCCAACCTCCCCTACGGGGCCCCAGTCGCTGGGCTTGTATTCTTCCACTCTCCCCTCTTAGTTTAGCTGATTGGAAGCCTGAAGGTGGGCCAATTGATTCTCTTACGTCTGTATTTGAAGTTGAAATTCTTATTTGGTCACTTCAACTGAAGTCTTGTAAATTTGGAAGAATAGGGTGGTCATTTTCCATCTTGTATTCGGAAAAGCAGAGAAAGCAGGTTTATTAGTTAGGTTACAGGTTCTGGCTTCCTTAATAAAGACTCAGTAAAACATCAGCTTAAACGAGATAGAAGTATGCTTCTTTCTCTCTCGTGTAAAAGGCTGAACCTAAGCAATTGGGGCAGGACTAATAATCACATTAGCTCCATGGAGTTGGGGACCCAGGCTCCTTCAACCTTGTTGCTCTGCCATCCTTGACCTTCCATCTCTAGGTCACAGACAATGACTTCAACTCCTGCCATCTTATTCACACCTAGGCAGCAAGGAGGGGAAAAGAAGGGAGGAATTCACTCTTTTCTATTTAAGAGCATAACCTTGAAGTTGTACGTATAACTTTTGGTCATATCACATTGGCCAGAGCTGAGCAAATGCCTACAAGTAGCAGCAAGGGAGGCTTGGAAGTGCATCCTTTAGCTGAGTAGCCATATGTTCAGCTAAAACTCTCTTCTCATAGAAGGGGAGAAGTGATATCACAGGTACAAGCATCTCAGCTGGTCTCAACTGATACAGCCGGTCAGCAGGGAATACGCGTGAAATAGAGGCTCAGAGAAAAAGCAGCGGTGAGAGACTTGGGGTCTGCAAGAGAAAGGAGAACAACACTGGTTCTTGTTGGCACCCAGTTCTAGGGTTCAGTCCCTCAACGAGACCCAGAAAATTTCCTTCCCTTGCTTATAATAAATCCCTGGTTTTGCATAAGCCAGCCCAGTGGCCTTCTGTTCCTTAAGACCAAAAAGCTTGTCTAACACAGTCAACCTGATTCTATGTCCCTGGAGGGCCACACTTCACTTTCTTGTTTCTGACCCAGGACGGTGCCAATGCTCAGGAGACAAATATTGATTTGATTTAATGTATTGCTTCCTTTTGAGGCTGGATGCATTTACTATCTGTCTCTATCATTTTTGCCAATTATAGAATGCAGGCTTCCACATTTCCTTAAAAAAATAGAAAGGGTGGAGTCACGAGGGGATCAGGGAATGTCTCAATTTGAGAACTGAAGAGGAAAACACTAACAGTTTTGGCACAGCCCTTTCCTGAAATCTGTCAGCACTCAGATGGAAGGGCCGTCAGCAGCAGCGAAAATGCAACAGCAGTCTTCACTGCATGGTTGCGCAGACCAGGAGGGCTACGTGGACTTGTTTCCCTCCTGTGTGTGGACAAATGCTTGCGGGTGTGAGTTAAATACCAATGCAATCAGCTCACCCTCAAATGAACATGCTCTAGTTCATTCTTGGAGAAGAGTTTTGCATGAAGCTTTTTTTTCAGTGTTTTAAACTTAACCAGCTGGAAAGAAGTATCATTTTATTTAACCTTTTTTAAATGAAAGATTTGCTTTTTTAATGGGAAATCTGCATTCTATCAAAGGGATGGAAAATAACACTCTTGACTAGTTCATTTGATACAAAGGCCAGCACAAACAACATTATCCAAATACATACTTTTGTTGATCATCTTCAACAGAAAATAAAACACAGGGTTTTGAGAGGCTTGCCTAACAAGGGCTTTTAAGCTGCATTCTGTGGTATCATAATAAAAACTGCAGGCTTCATGTTAAAAGAAAGAATTTTACATGTCTGCTTGGCATGTAGAAGGTATTCAGTTAATTCTTGCTGAATGAGTATGTTTCAAACTGATGCTAAAATAGTCTAGAAACATTTATAATATGATACATTTATATTTAACTCTCAAAACATACAGGATTTGTGAGTGAATACCAAAATTAGCTTCACATACACTGGGAAGGAAATCAAGACTATTGGGTGGGGATGGTGTGTGTGTAGGTGGGAGCTAGAGAGTTTTTAAAGTACAACGACCTAAAAACTGTAAATTACAGCATTGCTACTTTCTGCTTCTCTATATACATTACAGCTAACTTTTACAGTGCTGAAGATTCCTAATATCTTTATAATTTTAGAGAAGGGTCACTGAAGACAGAATGCTGCTTGGTGGCATCTTTATCCTTTACTCACCTAAGACTACTTTTTTCTAGATTGTATGTTTCTGGGTCTTTTTATGAAAATATGTTCATTCACCTCATTAAATTAGATAATGCTGTGTTATCAGTATTTTCCAAACAAATATCTTTCTTTCAGAGGTGACCAGTTCAGTACTATGTTGGGAGACAACTAAGACCACCCCCAGTTTGATGATTCGCTAAAAGGACTCTCAGGACTCGGCATACAGTGGTACTCACAGCTGGCCATGGAGGCAGCCTCTACCCAGCATATATGCAAATTCCAGACTCCCAGAAGGAAAGCAGATGTTCAGCACCAACCATATTGTTTGCACAAATAGTCTAAGCACAAAGAGCCACTCTTATCAGTTAACGGTAGAAAATCTAAGTTCCCTCCCGGACAGCAGTCAAGGGCCAACTTTGAAAGCAGGCCTTTTACCTGTAGTAGTTTAGGCCTGCTTTGTGCGTTATTTTCTGTCATCGGGAGAGTATCAATAATCATGATAGTGACATTAACAAGTTTGATGAGTTTTTGTTCCCAAAAAGTTGATGTTTAGTCCTTTTCTTTAATCATTGTACAATTAACATTCATGGAACCCTTAATACATGTCAGGCACATGGTTTAAATCATTTAATTTTTACAATAAACCTATAATACAGGTTGTGTTTTTTCCTCCATTGTACAGAAGAGAATGTTTACATCCAGCTGAGTGAGTTAAGTAGCTTGCCCAAAGTCTCGCAATTAATAATTGGTAGTGCTGGGACTGGACCAAAAGGGTCTAACTGTAGAACCTGGGTTCTGGGGAAGTTCTTGACGATTTCCCCACACACCATCCCTTTCTTTCTTTTTTTTCCTTTTTTTAAATGTGGATATCAAAAAAGTTACACATGCACACACATACATCTATATCTCCCCACATTACATTGATAGAACACAAATACAACCAATACAGAACCTAGTGCAGACTGGCCTTCAAATATGTGTTGAGATGAGTGAATAATTAAGCACAACCTACTCTAGCATGTATGTACTGCACCCTTAAAATACCAGCATCATGTTAGCTCTTGAAACTCAGAAGAAGGACCCTAATGCAAGAAAACTGGGGGAAGCCCCACCAATAAGTATAAATACTTTAATTACCTGTCCATTTGGACCTTTTGTAAACTCTTTTAGTATTTTTCGAAGTTTAGAAGACTGAATGCATTATTTGAAGTAATGCACCATCAATGTTTTTGAATCCTCACAATGTGCAGCGCACAGGATTACTGCTTCTTTTAAAAGATGGGCCATCAGCCGCTCTACTGGAGCTACCTTAGAAAATTCGGCCAGGGTTCTTGCTCTTGCTGCATCTGCTCAAACCAGCACTGGAAATCTGACCTGGAAATATAACCTCAATACTTGCCGCCAGCGTTTCCATCAGTATGTGAAGGATATAGACTTCAAGTCGGACTAAATGACCTTTCTTGAATGGATTATCCAAGACATCTACCCAACAAAAAAAAAAGGCTAGCTTTTTGTGCATAAAATTAAACATATATATATTTTTTGAGACAGGGTCTTGCTCTATCTCCTGGGCTAGAGTGCAGCACATCATCATAGCTCACTGCAACCTCAAACTCCTGGGCTCGAGCGATCTTCCTGCCTCTGCCTCCTGAGTACCTGGGACAACAGGTGTGTGCTACCACACCCAGCTAATTTTTCCACTTTTTTTTTTTGTTGTTGTTGTTGTTGAGACGGGGTTTTGCTCTTGCTCAGGCTGGTCTCGAACTCCTGACCTCAAGCAATCCTCCTGCCCCGGTCTCCCAAAGTGCTGGGATTACAGGTGTGAGCCACTGTGCCCAGCCTGAGAAAATAAAATCTTTTAAAACTTCAAAAAATTAAAATAAAACCAAGAGCCATGAGCAATCGAAAGTGTCTGAGGCCTGCCTGCCTGTTGTTCCCAGTTCCTGTTGGAGTTCAGCTTTGGCCCAGGTGAGGTCAGACGCTGTTGTCATACAGCAGGCTTAGCCAAACATGTGGATTTGATTTGTCAGAAAGTTAAGTTGGGGATGCCAGTGCCTTTTGAAAGATGTAATCTTCTTCAGAGACCTTGCAAAGGGCATGGATGACCCTGCATCTGGCTGTGAAGCTGGTAATACCCTCAAGGCAGGGAGGAAAGCAAGTTTTGACAAAGCAGAAGCAGGAAGCACCAGGCTGCCAGGAAATTGAGTTGAAAAGATTCCAGAAAGTATGAGATTTAAGGGGATGATGATAATTTTTTGCTCATTGGCAACTGGTTCTTTCAGGACTCTATCCCAAGGTGATAACAAGACCTAATTTATATGATGCTTTAGTGTTTTTTTTCAAAGTGCTTGCACATATATTATCTCCCACCCTTCTCACGGCAGCCTGGAAGGGAGGCCAGATCTGTATTATTAGGCCCATTTTACAGATGAGACTTAGGCAGAAGGATAAGGTGACTTTCAGTGCTGCTTAGTCTTTTTTTTGGGGGGGACAGAGTCTCACTCTGTTGTCCTGGCTAGAGTGCAGTGGCATCATCATAGCTCACTAAAACCTCAAATTCCTGGGCCTAAGCAATCCTCCTGCCTCAGCCTCCAGAGTAGCTGGTACTACAGGTACACTCCACCATGCCCGGCTATTTCTTTTTCTATTTTTGGTAGAGACGGGGTCTTGCTCTTGTTCAGGCTGGTCTCGAACCTCCCACCTCCCAGATTGCTAGGATAACACCCGTGAGCCACCGAGCAGGCAGACAAACCACCAGGGGATCAGCAGGTTCAGTAGGTCTGGGGTGGGGCCAAGAGTCTTCATTTCGAACAAGCTCCCAGCCCATATACAAGAAGAAATCAGAATGCAGAATGTATTACTTTTAAACTGATTATTTTTTTCTTGTTATGAAATAAAACCTACATTCACAAGGAGCATAAAAATTGCACGCATACTTAAAAATATTATTATAGAGCACATACCATGTGACACCACTGCCTGGGTAAGAATTAGAACATTACCTGAAGGCCTTTCCCCTATGCACCCCCCCTTCATTATTCTTCTCCCACCTCCCAGGAGAAAATACGATTTTAACTTTTGTGATAACTACTTTCTAGCTTTTGTTTCGGAAATGGATTGTTTGAAGAGTTTTTTTTTTCTTACCTGGTTTCTGATACTTTGAAATCCCCAGTATTTCATACTTGATAAAGGTACACAGGCCAAAGGGACAGATCTTATCTTTTGAAATCTTTAGTGGGAAAAAATCCTTTAGAGTCCAACTGGGGCCTGCTCTGCAAGTGTCCAGAAAGAGAATGTATCATCCACACAAAACACTGACTGTAGGAATGGAGTGGGACATAATGGACCCTGGGTCATTGCTACTCTATCAAGTCAGTATTTAACAAATCAGTTATTGTTGTTCAAAGCCTATTACCGACGGTGGGACAAACAAGCCATGCTGGTGTCCAGAAGAGGTAACGAAACAGACGAGGCGGACGTCACTAAGTGCTCCGCCTGCCTGTGGGTAGTCCTGCTAACAGTGGTCCCAGTCCCCCCACGTGATGGAATCATCAGTCCTGGTTTTCAAGAAAACAAAATTTCCTAAAACAACTGCCTCAAATATGATCTTCACTTGCCCAACCCCACAGTCTTATTGAAAACTGGACTGGCAGCATATTCAAAGGGGCAAAAGCAGGGGAGTTGCCAGTGCTTATGTTTAGCACCAGGTATCTAGGAAGTCTTGGTGTAGCAAAAAGGAAGACTGAAGCTTTCTTTGTTATGTATGTATGTGTGTATGTATGTACGTATTTGTTTGTTTAAGCCTCACAACCATGGTAAAGACCGAAGCTTTCAATGGCTTGGGAACAAGACTGGGAATTCAACAGAGAAGAAGAGAAGGCCAAAACAGGCTTTTGCTTCTCTATAGGCCAACACTTTCTCATGTAGTCTCCACTGTATGTGTCTTAGTTAACTACTGTATAACAAACCATCCCAAAACTTGGTGTCTTAAAACAGCAACCTATTATTTCTCAGGATTTGGCTGGGAGGTTTTTGTGCATGTCTCCCCTGGGCGCATTTTGGCTGAGGGGCAGCTGGGCTGGAAGGCCGAACATGGTTTCATGCACAGAGCTAACAGTTGGTGCTGGCTGTTGTCTGGGACACCTTGCATTTCCTCATTCTTAAATGTTTATCCCAGGGCGGCTAAATACTCAGGATTTTTATGAGCTAGTTGTTAAACCACTGGTAGCCATGGTGGGAATATTTATACCGCAAAAAATTGGCAAATGGTATAAATCAGGTCTTCCTTTTCTGGAGTGCTGGTTTACCAGAACACTACTGCCTATATCTGTGTGTGCCCTGCAGAGCCTTGCACAGTGTGGTTGCTTGGTGTGTGTCTGTTAAATTGAGTCTTCAGTTAAGAGGCAGAGAGTTACAGTGTTGCAGTCTTATTGTCAAAAATGTCCAAAAATTTGTAAATTGAGGGGACTAGATCCAAGATAGCTGAGTTTCTTTTGGGGATATGCTGTGATTACTACACATACACACATTTTCTCTCTCTCTCTGGCATAATTATATATTTATATCCTGAAATATAAATGTACTAAACAAGTTTCCCACAGGTGAGTAGTCCATAAGGCCACGCTGATGTTGAAGAAGAGGTAGGACCGTTCAAGCAGCAGGCTTCCTCATGCATCTTGATTTCCATCCTCACTGCGATATCTGTTCCTGCATATTTTGATTTGTTCCTTTCTGTGACTGCCTGTGCACACATCTCTGTCTCTTCTGGCATTGACTGGAGTGGCTAGTTTGTCTATTTTTCTCTGAATTTGTTTGGGTTTTCCTCAGATCTCTGTCCTGGTGAAAGAGGACTGTGGGTAGCAAGGTTGGTTAGTTGCTTTTCCTGCATAGTTTGCTATGCTTCTTAGCTAAGCATTTCCCCAGGGCCCTGGAAAGCAATGATAAACCACTCATCACTGACCAGCTATGTTTCCAGGGGTTGTTTGCATCCCGGGAAAGACTAAATAGGTCCTTGGGACTTCTTTACATTGCTATCCCTGGTATCTTCTTGACTTCTTCTATTGCTCTTTTTTTTTTTTTTGTCCTTTTTTGACTGGCCAGAAAAAAAGAGAAGAATAAAAGTAAAGTACATAAACATAATCTACTACTTTTTACTCCTCCTTTGGCTTTCCTTCCTCTGCCCATCCTTAAAGATTAGTTTTCCCCTAGGTTTGTCTTCTGACCTTTGGCTTCTGCATCTTCTCACTCACTGGGTGGTCCTGGGTGATTTAATTCATTCCCAATCACTGGAACTGATGACCCAATCCAGACAGCTCCAGGTCCACGTATTCACTCACCTACGGGACATTTTCACTGGACTATCCCAAGGGTTCCCAATGCTTACCACATCCTGATCTGAACTCATTGTCTATTTCCTTCACCCTCAATTAATGGGAGCCATTCTAGACATCTTCTCCCTCACCTTCAAACAAATCCTGTTGATTCTATCTGTTTCAGTCATCCATTGCTGCATAACAAACCACCCTAAAACTTAGTGACTTAAAACAACGATTTATTATTTCTTATTCTATGGGTTGGCTGGGTATTTCTCTATTGGTTTCTCCTGGGCTCGTTAATGTGCCTGCATATAGCTAGTGACAGCTGGGCTGGAAGGCCCAAGGTGGCCTCACTTAGATGTCTGGCAGTTGATATTGGGTGTTGGTTGTTGGCTAGAGAGCCTCAGTTCTCCACATGGCCACTCATCGTCTAGTAGGCCAGACTGGCTTGCTTAAATTGGAGTCTCAGGGCAACTTTCCAAACGAGCAAAGGCAGAAGCTGCCAGGCCTATTAGGCCAAGCTTCTGAACTCTTATGTCATGTCTGCAGCATTTTATTTGCAAAACAAGTCACAAGACCAGTCCAGATTCAAAGGGAGAAGCAGCAAGGTCACATTGCAAAGGAGTATATGTCCTGGGATGGGAGGAATTTGTGGACATAAAACAAACTGCCACACTACCATATTAAGGCCTATGGAATTTGTTCTATGCCAAGGTTTGTCACAACCTGACCTGTGTTTTAGGATGATAACTCTGGTGGTTTGTGGCCACCAGAAAGGCCAGAGATAGAGATAGGAAGCCCAGTAGGGAGTACGTCTCAGTAGGCCAGGCAAGAAGGAGGAGGGTGTCGTTCATAGGATAGGAACAGGGAACGCAAATGGAAAAATGAATGCAAGTTATTTCTGGAGTAGAATTCAGAGAGACTCAGGTGTTTACTACATGCTCAGTACTAGCAGAGGTGATATACGGAGATGTGATACAAGACATCGGTAAAACATAATCCAGCCAACAAAGAGGTGCTCCAATGTTTGGTTAATAAGGAACTTAAACTCTTTTTGGGAAAAAGAAAAACACAGTACAAAAAATTGAAGGTTCTAGTGAACTACATCCCTTTCCTTTGTCTGATAACAGAACCTCTTTTTCTCATGGTGGGCCCATTCTAATGTTTAAGATGGGATTGGTTGGCCCCCTACACATCTTCCCCCACAAATACACACACCTTCCAACTCTGGGGCACATAGCCCAGTATTGGCCAAAGCAGTCCACCCCTCTGGCCACGGTGTTGGTGCAGGGATGCACATATGACCCAAACCTGGACAGTAGGCATCTGCCCTAGGACTTCCCTACTACAGGCACGATCTAGGAAGACTGTCTCTTTCTGCTGCATTTGCTAAGCTGTGAGGATTTGAGGATGGAGCTGCCAAGGCCACGTTGCCTACCATGTAGGAAAAAACTGCAAGTAGACTCAAGCAGGGCTGAGAGACAGAAAGACTGAAAACTCTAATGTATACTTTTTGCTCCTGGATCCAGCCATGCCTAAAACAGATGCAGTCCAGATTTCCATTTTACATAAATCAAGAAATTCTCTTTTGGCTTAGGCTAGTTTAAGTTGCAGTCATATCTAAAAAAGTTCTGACTAATACAAAGATAACCACAAGATTTTATAATCAGGGTCCTGAAGATTCTGGTCTCTTGCTTCTGTGTGCTCCTCTGCAAACCATCCTGCACACTTCCACAATATTATTCTTCCAAAATATTGCTTTTGTCATGCAAGAATCTTCTAAGGATCTCCATTATTTACATACTACTTTAATTCAGTTCAAACACAATCCAGATATAATTTGCTTTTTAAAAAAAACCAGTATTCTACCAGTATTCCCTCTAGTTAGATGGGTTTGTTGACTACACCTCAAAGTTATTTTCTCATTCCTGTCTCTGTTTTCTTGCTCATGCCTCCTATTCACGCACCTTGGAATGTCCTCCCATCCCTCTCTACCCCCTGAAATCTCACTCATACTTAATGTCCCAATTCAAGCACACTTCTTCCATAAATGCTTTCACTAAACAAACAACCCAAGAGTTCTTTTCCTTTTCTGATCACCCATTGTACTTACCATCTGCCCTGTTCTTTGCACATGTAATAATACACTGCCTTCTATTGTTATTTAGCCTTTTTATTTGTGTTAACCTTATTTTTCTTATTAGATTTTAAATCTATGAAAGGTCTAATGATGTGAGGTCAGTCACTCAGGAAATTGACAGAAGATGCTCTGTGCCATGTTAGAAAAAAACAAATTGGATGAAGACTCTTATCAAAGAAAACACAAAAGGAATTACAGTTGGGGTGGAGTAAGTCTTCTTAAAAATATACGTAAGACAGTGAGTGTTCATGAAGAAGATTGTGGTAGCTACCAAATTCTTGCTCCCTTTTCTATAGTAAAAAATTGTTGCTGGAAAATGGCTGCCCAAGGACCGTATCTCTCAGCCCCCCATCGCTCTTGATGGAGTCATGCAATTAGTTCTCAGCAATGGAAAGTGAGTGGAAATGATGGGTGCCACATCTGGGCCATGGTGGTTAAGAAACAGATGTGCCTTCTCTGCCCTCAGTTTTCTTTCTGCCTGCTGGACATAGAGGACCCAGAGGGCTGGAGGATAATGGGTCATAGGATGAAGGAAGGGGTCTCTAAATTACTGCATGGTGAAAACTGCCTGCTAACAAGGAACTCTGGCATTGGGCTGCTCCCTGAGAGAGACAAATTCTATTGTGTTCAGCCACTGTAATGTGGAGGATTATTTGTTACCACAGTGTATTAATCAGGGTTCTCCAGACAGACAGAGCCAATAGGATATGTATGTGTATATACACACACACACACACACGTATATATATATATATATATATATGGAGAGAGAGAGAGAGAGAGAGAGATTCATTGAGACTTATTGTAAGGAATTGGGTCATGTAATTACAGAGGCTGGCAAGTTCAAAATCTTCAGGTTGGGCCAGCAGACTGAAGACCCAGGAAGAGCTGATGTGCAGGTCAAGTTTGAATGCCATTTGTTGGCAGAATTCCCTCTTGCTCAGGGGAGGAGAGACTTTTTGTTCTAGTCAGTCCTTCACCTGATTGGACAATGCCCACCCACACCATGGAGGGCAATCTGCTTTACTCAAAGTCAAGCAATTTAAATGTTAATCTCATCCAAAAACACCCTCATAGAAGCATCCAGAATAATGTTTGACCACATATCTGGGCACCATGGCCCAGCCAATTAACCATCCAAAGCAGTTAGCACTTCCTTAATTTACACCAAGATGTGTTGAGACTAGTGACCAACCCATGCAGAAATGGTGTATTTCTCATACCCCTGTCTTCACTCAGAGGCTGTTCTGCCTTGGTAAAGAAAGACATGTTATTTTCAAAGTATGCTGAATACATCCAACTTTTTACCAAGATATAATGACTTGTTTGCAAAAGCACTAGGGAATAGAGCATAATCATTACACTGTTTCCATTACGTCTGCATAGGAAAGGATATAGTCATCTGAGTTTTAATAAACTAGAATCAGAATCAGGCACAGTGAAGATTAGCACCAGGAAACTTGCCCCACATTTCCATCTTCGACAGAGCAAAACAATGAGTTATTCTTGTGGTAAGTGGCCCTTAAAGTGATCGTGTTCACTGTTGTGGCTTTTGTGTCTTGGTTCTTACAAGGAAGCCTGTGAGCAGGGTAGAACAATAGAACTAAAAAGAAGACTGCTATAACCAGAATCTGGCAGGACAGCCAGAGACACTAACTGCCTTACCTGTGCAGCAAAAAGAGCACTCAAAAGCTAAACACCTCCCCTGCCCCTTGTCATATCTTGCAAGAAGTGGAGGGGAATTAGTATTTCTTACCTCTGACAACAACACTGAAGAGTTTACTATTACAGCATTCTGATCAATGCCCTAGGGTTAGGGTAACTTACTACCTTCTCTACAAAGCCCACCCTCACCACTCTAGGGCTCTTCATCTCACAGGCATTTATTCACTTATTCAACAGATATCAATTGAGCATCTACTATGGATATAGTACTAAATCAGGAATTGTGTGAGACTCAAAAAAGTACAAGTTGTATTCTCAGACAGCTCAATAAACTCTTAATATATAATAGCTATATACAATAACTTCCTCTGTGTGTGTGTGTGTGTGTGTTTGTGTGTGTGCTTAAAGGATAATGCTATCCTACTTTGACCCTCTGTGTTCTTCCTGGACTTTCCTCGTCTGAAGTATCTGAACATTCTGTTTTGTCTGTGGGTCTCCTCCCTTGAAGGTCACTCTGCCCCTCTGATCTCAAAAAGTCCCCCTTTCCTCTGAATTGTAATGAAATTACACAGTCACTTTACTGAGGGAGCCTGGGACACAGACAAGAGGGGTTAGAGAGATGTTCTCATTTGTGGGGTCAGGGTGGGAGTGCCCAGCAGCCCAGTGGCCTGTGGCCCCTTGTCTACTTCCTGAGGGCCCCTCCCTGATTCTAGAAGGAGGTCAGGGCAGGCGTGGCATGGGAAGGAAGCTTGTTGACTTGTAAAGAATCTTAGCAAAGGGCCAGAGCTACCGCACCCCCAGACCACAGGGAAGCCTACTGCACAGACATAGCTTGGCTGGTGCATGTGTAACTAGAAATGCCAGAGACGAGGTTCTGGAGGAAGAAACACAGCTCCCTTTCTCCTCCTCCCTTGCCCCCCCATTACCTGTTTTGAAGCTCAGTGGAGGCTGGAACTACCAATCTGGAGCAAATTCTCCCTGTTGGGCTATGTTGGAAGGCCTTCAGCCTGCTGGTCTGCCAGCCCCTCAGGCCTCTCTCATGCCTTAAAAAGGAGGGACAGGGTCAGGTGAGACTTCCCACCCTCACCATACAGTGCAGCTGGTTTATTTATCATACTGAAAAATTTTGACTAAAGTTTAGGTATTTTTGTTGGGTTCAACCTTCTTAAATTTCTCTAGGCTAGGCTGCAATCCCAATATTCAAACTTACCAGTTCTTGCTCCCAAATTTAACTGCTACTTTTTTTTCTCCCAGCTGAACCTCAAAAGGTTAGCTTGGCAAGGCTGGCGGAGGGTGGGATTTCCCTCCTGTCACATAAACAAGGAAGTAAAGGAGGCCTCTGTGCTCTCAGAACTCCAAGCACGAAATGCTTGAGTCTAAGCATTTAAATCACTTGGCTGGGATTAAACATGAAAGGCTTTCTTTTTTCATACCAATTAGGTTTGAGCCTCCATGATGCATTTTGGGACTTGTGGTTATCACTGTAATTACACTTCAATTCGTGCATTGGATGTTTTGAAAAGCCTTAATAAACAACAATAATAGCAGCTACCATTTACATCGAAGCTCCTGGCACTGTACCAGGGCTTTTATATGGTGCCCACAACATTTCCAAGTATTCTCATCTTACAGTGGAGATAACTGAGACACAGAGACATCAAAAACAAATAAACAAAAAACATGCCCAAGGACACATGATAGGTCAGAGGTAGAGGCAGGATTCAAATTCTGGGCTCTTGGTTTACCAAAGCACTTTTAATCTACTCCACTATCTCATAAGAAAAATGATGTAAATAAAATCATACTTTAAACCTACTGAGGAGATTTGCTGTATAAAGGAATCTGGTAAATCTTTTCATCAAGTAAATAATACCTAGTCTGTATGTAAATCCAGACTTATATAGTATATGCTTTTTGGCATGGTTAAGGTAAAATATTATGTTCCTATTCAGGAAAGTAAAGGTGTTTTAAAGCATACTAAAGAGGCCTTTGTTCATCCCTTACATAGATATTTATCAAGTGCTCTTCTGTGGGCATACTAAGATGAGAAAATCCTCATGCAGTGGATTGTTTTTAACCACCCTTTATTATTGGGCTGCTTAAAAAAAGAATGTCTATTTTATTTGTGGAAGTAAGTCAATTGTTTAGTGGCTAAAAAAAACCTTAAAAACAAAAAAACCACTTCTGTGTATCACAGTAATGTATCTCATTTAAAAATGAAAAAAAAATTACAAGAATATATAATATAAAAAGTTAGTTTTCAGTATTGCCAGCCCCAAAGAAACAACCACAGTTACAGATAAAAATTTTAACATCTAAAACTCTTCTTCCAGTGGAGAAACAGAGGACACCTGCTAGTAATTTCTCAGTCCTGGCTCATGCAGCCCTTCAGGACTAGGAGATTTTTTTCCTGGGCGGCTCCTAACCTTGGGGCAAGCAGAAACACAGCTGAAAGTAAATATGAAACAAAACTCTGGCCATAGGGTTTGAGAAAGGCTTTTCCTCTCCCCCAACCCCTGCCTTTTAAATTGATTTCCATGAAAAGACAACAAAGACATTTTAAAGTCAGGATTGTTCTAGAAAATCCAGGCTAGATGGCCACCAAACATATAAGGGGAATCAGGGCGCACCACAGTAAACGCTTAATAGATGTTTGCTGAATGAAGAAATAAAGACTCAGTACTTATATTTAGAAAATTGAAACAAAACAACCCTGAAATACATGATGGACTTTATAGGTTTTCAATTTACTTCCTCCTCCTCCTCCTCCTCCTCCTTCTTCCTCTTCTTTTTTGTTTTTCCATGCATGGCAAAGGGAAAAACAGCCAAGCGTTTCCTGGCTGAATTTTATTTTGCTTTCAGTTTCTGTCATTTCAGTTCCTGTTATCATGCTCTGAGGTGCACTGAAGTGCAGCAAACATGGCGACCCAAGGCTACGTTTAAGAATATTTGATGCAGAGGAGGCAGCAGAAGACGTTAATAATGCGATGTCAACACAGCCCGCACTCAGGATCCTCTAGGAAAAGAACACAGAGATAACCTGGATGTTAAAAGTACTAAGTCAAAAAGTACTAAGTACTTTTTGAAAATGCTTTATTGCAAAAGGGTGGCAAGGATTTTACAAGAGCTATGAAGAAACATATTTAAGTTAATAAAGCTTTTTATTGAGTGTTTACTGAGTGTTACTATGTGCTTTACATCTATTAACTCACTGCTTCTTCAAAATAACCCTATAAAGAAGTTACAACTATAATCCCCACCTTACAAATGAAACAACTGAGGCACAGAGAAGTGCAGTAAGTTGCCCAGGTGAGAAGCAAGACAGGATTTGAACTCAGGCGGCAGGGCACCAGGGTCCATGTGTTAACCTACTCTGCTGTACTGCCTCTCAGATGATCGAGAAACTTGATGAATTACTTACTGGGTTGCTGAATTTTAGGTTGTGTAAGTCGGCTTTTTCTCCCCACAAGAGTTGAACAAAACATCTAAAATATTGAAACATTTGTAACATTTTATAAAATTTTATGAAACTATATTTTAAAGTTTTCATGCTTTCTTCTTACTAGGTCTATCATTTGCTCATTCATTTATTGAGTACCTACTATTTGTATAATAATGTGCTAGCACCTGCCAGGAAAACAAAGGTGAATAAGTCATAATTCTATCCAGTAGTGTTTTCAGTGAGTTTTGGAATCACTTATATGTAGGTTTGAATCTCAGTCCCATCACCTACCAGCTGTGTGACTTTGTGCAAACTTCCTAACCTCTCTGAGTTCAGTTTCTTCCCATAGAAAATAGGGATAACAGCAGCTATCTTACAGGGCTGTCCTACAGAGTAAATGTCCAGCTGAGTACCTGAAACATTGTAGGCACACAGTAACCACCAGCCAGGACCTATGAGGGAGATGAAACACATAGACAAAACGAATGGTGGCTTCCCTGTGGGACAGCCCAGTGCAAGCTATAGAAAACCAAGGGGAAGTAAAAGTGGATGACTTATGCCTAGGATTGCAGGAATTCAGAGGCCTGGATTTAAGCCCTACCATCGTATTTACTAGCTGCATTAACCCTGGGAGTCCCTTAGCCTAGCCTCCAGCAGTCTGCTTCCTCATGTGTAGTGAGTTGTGGTTTGGCCCAAAAGATGCCAAAGTTTCTTCCAGTTATAAGCTCTATTTTAACCAACCTCTGGTCTTCATTTTTCTTTGGGAAGCACAAAAGAAAGGAAACATAACTGAATTTCTCCACAAATAAGGTAAGTTCATTTTTCTTTTCTTTTGAATTCCATTGATAGGCCAAGCATAGAAAGTAGTCAACCGTCAGTGTCAGACTTGTAGATGAGAAACATAGCACATCAAACACAAACCTGAGGGTGTAGGATTTTTTTTTTTTAACTAAAATTATACAAATAATAGATGATTACCTGATCAGGGAGAAAATTCAAATACACAGAAACCCATGCTCTAAAAAGTTACAGTTCTTCACTTCCCCAATTTTACCTCCTCCACAGGGTTAAGTATAACTTTAAATGAAGGAAATGATTTGAATGAACTCAATTTTAAATATTGGCTTTTGGCCTAAGAACCAGAACAACAAAGTTTAGCCCTACTTTGTGTTGTTGTAATCGTTTATTCATTGATAGGCAGTATTTCTTACGCTCTCATAGTAGTCAAACCATTATCTGAGTTCCAGGTATTGTAAATGTGTTTTAACTGTGTATTCTTTAATAGCGTTGCATGATAATTCAAAAGTCAATTGTTCTCTCGTTAGTGCTTTGGGTAAAATGCAGTGGAAAGTAGGCCTAGCAGTTAGGACACCTGAGTTTTAGTTAGGGCTTTTGTGACCAGCCACCTCTGTGTCTTGGAGTGTCTTTGGTCCTGTGTCCTTACTTGCTAAAAACAAAAGTGAGGGTGCCTGTTTACAAATCTTACAGCTCTAAATTCCACGTTTTCACATCTGAGTTGTTAACTTCTCTTGATAGTACTCAAAGAAGAAAAATATCTTATTGAAATTATTTTTCTTTTGCTGACTGCAAGCAGAATTAGCTTATTTGTACTTTAGCAAACTACTACTTCTATGGTTCTGTCTTTTGTTTCAACCCCAAAATGGTTTGTTTTATATCTCAAACTTTTATTCAAATGATTACAGCTGATTTATTTTGCATGTCAGTCTAACCACTAAGCATATGTCATCACATCACTTAATTTATAACAGAACATAAATTTGCTGTGTTGGTTCCTCTAGTTAAAATAGAATCTAGTAATTTATAGTCACCCACAAAAGAATTCACAGTGAAGAATACTAAATAACAATTAACAATAGCCAAGAGACTCAGGAGAGAAATAAAAAAATTCAAGGCAGATTTCTGTTAAAAAAGAAATCACTTTCTAAAAAAAAATTGTCACTATTCTTCTTTCCTTTCTTTTTTTCTTGCATCCTACTGCCCTCAGAGACAGCTTTATGTATGCTCAGGCACACACACACATGCACACGCACACACACGCATGCTATTTATTTTGGGGAGAGTGGCATGATAGGGCACAGAAGGAAAGGAAATAAGGTTGGTTGTTTTTCCATTAAATTTCAAGCCTCAGCTTGAAAAAAAGATTTAAATATAAATAAATACGCCCCTTTCTAAAGAGTTTCAGAATCTCTTTGTATGTTTTTTGGGGAGTTGGGGGAGGGTTTACAGAGAATCTAATGAATGCTATAGCCGATCTTTCCAGAAAACGCACAGATGTACATATCTTTCCAGAAAATGCACAGATGTACATAAATCCCCAGAATTGTAGACATTTCCACGGACTACAGTCTAAAAATCCCTGATTTAGATGTTGGGGAATAAAAAGATTAAAAAATGTTGGCTATATGATTATATATAGCTAACAGTGATAAGCCAGACCCCTAGTATTCCAAAATATTTAATACATAATTTGTGTATAGAGTAAATTTACTCCTATTTACAATTCAGTAAATTTGTGAAAAAATAACAGATTTAGTTAAACAAATGTGGGTTTTAGACCATTGTACCACTCTCCAGAACAGTAGCAGAAAAAAGTAAGGAAATCCTTCCATTGTATAACTGACATGTTTCCTTTTCAGAACCGGAATATGCTTTTTAACATGCGCTGTCATACAGTTAAATCTATACATATGGCATTCTCTACAAGCCAGGACTCACACGGTGGCCCTTGGATACTTTAATTACATGGTTATTCGCCTCTGAAGTGTTGTTAGACAATAGAAGAAACAACAAATTCACAAAAACCCTGACACTCTAAGTTGGAATTTTCTTGATTGATACCAAGTTAGGACCTCCACAAAAATCACTGATGCTTGTAAGAATTCAATGACTTCTGGGGCTCAAACGAGATCACTCTAGCCAACGTTGATATGAAGAATGTGTTGGCAGCTCACCAAAGACATGTTGCCACTTACTTCATTGTTTTCAGGACAGAAATATAAAACCTATCATGGTTCTTTATGAATCCCTCCAGGAGTTCTCATTGATCTACAGAGAAAGGCGTCTTTTAAGAAGACCATTTAAAAAAATTATAGCAGACAGGAGGCTGTCGTAATCATTAGAAACATGGAGTGAGGAGAAAACTAAAGAGAAAGAGAAAAGAGACTCCACATTAGGAGTCTGGAGTGGCTTTATTAAGCCCATGACTTTAAAGCACGTTGAGAGGCAGACAACTGACTTCTCTAACAAGCATGATGAATGGAGCTTTTTCCATCAAAGAAAGGCTGTATTATTATTCTGCATGTTCAGCAAAAGATAAACAGTCTCATTTCAGAATTAATTTTTTTTAATAGGAAAAATTAAATTTTTTCTATTTTCCTCTTGGTTCTTTCCTTATTCCCTTCTTGGGTCTTACACAACATGCTTCACCAATGGCCAGCTCCCGTTTACTCTGCTTGCTCTGATGAAAAAATCATTTGTTGCCACATGAGTGGGAATCTTACTGTCTTATCATTTTGTCCACTGTGCCTCCCTCCTCTTCCCACCACCATCAGTGGGGTTGACACTAGGGAAACTGGGGAGGGGGTGGAGGCCAAATAAGAGCCGCAGGGGAGCTGGGAGGCCATGGGCTATCTCCAGAAGGCTTCTGGAGAGCAGGGAAGGTTGGTTCTGCATTTCTGACTCCTCTGCTCCTGTCTTCAACCCATAATGATTTCGTCTTTCAGGGCACCAGTTATGGGTCAAGTGTATACTTCTTTGCATTATCTTTTCACTCACGTATCCCTGTTTCCTCAACTAAATTACAATCTCTTTGATGGCAGATCTAGGTGGTGGATGATTGCAGTTATATCTTTGGCCAACCCCACCCACATTTCCCTTCTTCTCCTTTGGTTTCTTTGGATAACTTCTCCCCTACTCCATATGGCATTGACAGGGCCATTGATCACAGTCCCCTGCCTCCCTGGCCATAGTGATTGGTTCATGGGACTCAGGCAGAGCTAATCAGAGGCATCTCTGGTATCCAGTATTTCTCAATTAATGAATATCAAGAAAGAGGCATTCTCTGTCCTTTGGAGTTGCTGAGTTAGGAGGATGTGAACCTGAGGCTTTTGGTGACCATCTAACTAGCCAAGTAGAGAAAGCCTGCATACAGAATGAAGACAGGAAGAGAAGAGCAAAATGGGCCTCTGACAGTATTATTTGAGCTCTTGAATCTATCAGGCTTTGAAATTAAATTGATCCCTAAACTTTGTTTGTATGAATCAAAATTATTTTTTTTATTTGAGTTGGGTTTCCATTATCTCAACCTTAAGAATTTTAACACAGATAATTTCTTTATGTTCATAATGATTATACAGCATTGTTACAGTGCTTGGCATGTGGTAGGTGCTCCACAGATATCTGTTGATGGAAATATGATTTGTTTGTAAAACTGATTCAAATTGTATTCTAGGCAGATTTTAATCTTGAGAAGACATAGCAAAAATGGAACAGAAAAAGAGATTCTAATACCATGTCAATACTCCCAGCAATGCCACACTTTTGGGTAAGGGCAGACCAGGAAGGAGGGAGATGGTGCAGTAAGCACAGAGGCTAAAAAGCACGGTGTCTACAGTCAGGCATTCCTAGGTCTGAATTCTGCATCTGCCACCCAGCAGCTGTTTGACTTCCGACAAGTCACTGAGTATTTCTAATCTTCAGTTTCCTCATCAAGAAAAGGGAAATAGTAATCATTCACAGGATTATGAGGATTAAATGTAAGGTAATTAATACAGTGCTAAGGGGCACTAGTACCCAATAAATGCTTGTTATAATTATTATCAGTGCCTTTGAAGGAGACACTGTTATGAATTAAATTTTAGAAAATCATAGAATTATTTTAAAAAAATAGAGCTGGGGGGCCCTTTGAGAGCAAGAAGTACTCATCTCTCATTTTATATGTAACACTGAAAAAATCATAATAATTTAAATCCCCTGTATTTCCCCCACAGCCTCCTTTGGCTGGATGTAAATTTTAAGAAACTGAGACTAGGTTAGATTACTCTATATAAGAAAGGGATGGACTGCTGTATCGTTCAGCACCAAGAATAGTCCTGGGAAATGGTAGGCACATAATAAATATTTATTGAATCAAAATAGACTTGGAATAGGGAGAAGTCTTGATTGTGGCTGGAGAAAGGAAGGGGCAAAATGATTCTTTTTACAGGGAAAGGTAGAGAGAGAAAAAGAGAATTTGGGCAGCTAGTAGAAGAAAACGAAATTTGGGGAAAAAGAAGTGTTTCAAGGAAACTTTAAGGATGTTTTGCTGGTGTTTTGTGATGCAACCCCTAAGCTCCCTCCCACCCCCCATCTTCAGTAAAATTCAACGTTGCTATTCAAAGCTTTTGGAATCATACTTAGGGGATTTTGGCATGTGACAACCCAGGCAACTGACTTCCAGGGCAGCCACTGGGCCCAGAAAGCCTGATTACATTTGTGTTGTATCTAGATGAACAAACAGGGGTCCAAAGAGGTCAAAAAATTTGCCCATGGACCTAATTAATGGCAGAGCCAAGACTAGAACTCAGATCTCCTGATTCCTATTTCACTGGCATTCCTACAAATTGGCATGAGGCTCTCTTAACCGACTTCCATACTTATTCAGCCTCATGTTTAGCAAGTCAGAACATGGTTAGTCCAACACAGCTCTGGCTCTGCCTGCTCACTGGGCCTGTCTCACAGATGTTGCATTGTGATGGAGTGTCTGAAGATTCCAACCCTAGCTTGACCATGTAGCATCTGCAGAGCCTTGGAAAAGTTATCAGTACAACCTCTCTGAGCCTTATTTTCATCCATCTGAAAAATGGGAGATAAGACTACCTACACCTCCCAGTGTTGTTGCGGGGATCAAGTGAGATGTGTTAACTGCATGTAAAACAGTAAGTACTGGATACATGTCTATTAAGTAATTATTATTTATTACACTTTCCAGTATAGTATTTCTTAGAAGACATTATAGTATTTCCCTTTTTTATACTCCTTTATATACCTTTTTTATACTGAGGTACTGGCTTGCAAGAATTCAGTCATTTTCTAACTTCTTTTCTCTCTTTATGTAATACATAATCAAAATTGGATTTTAAAATTATAGAATAAACTTTATACATAATTCAGAAATATCCATTTTTAATATTTTATATGTTTTTGGTCCTTTTTAAACTTTGCATAGATTTAAAAATTGTGCTCATAATACACATTTGTTTTGAATCTATTTTGAAAATGTACTTAATGTAACATTTTAAGCATTTTTCTATGCCATTAAATATTCTTCAAGAACATGATTTTTTTTTTTTTGAGACAGTCTCGCTCTGTTGCCTGGGCTAGAGTGCTGTGGCATCAGCCAAGAACATGATTTTTAATGGCTGCACAATAGTCCATTTTATGGACATACCATAATATATTAAATATTTTCCAACTTAGGTTGTTTCCAATTTCTTTTCTATTATAAATAGTACTTTGATAAATTCCTTTGTGTATAATTTTAGTTCCAAGCTTACTAGCCTCTCTGTATCTGTTTCCTCATCTGTAAAGGAGCAATAAAAATACTAACTACTTCCTAGGGTTGTTGTGAGGATTAAGTGAGTTAATACATGTAAAAGACTAAGAATTGTGCCTGGTACATAAGCAGTCACTACTGTCAGTTATTATTATTACTAATTTTAGATATTTGTGGTTAGTATCCAAAATATAACTAAAGTGACTAACTTGGTATTAAGTACATCAAATTATGCCTTCTAAAAATATTGTAATATTTTTATAGCTTTTTTCAGAAATTTGCTTTTTCAAATTACCTATAATTTTCTAGATGTTTCATTATGAATAGTAATTGAAAATATGTTTGGCTAGATTTATTTCTGTGCCTCAGGATGTCCTTGGAGGGAAGGCAGGGGTCTTAACATATCAGAAGTAATTTCCTGGCTTTAGAGTTTAAAGGAAATAAACAAAGCCCTACTTATTTGATTGGCCAAACCCTGTTCAACAGGGTTAAAACCTAGCTAAGGTACCTTCTTGATATTTTGTGGTTGGACTAGCAGCTGTAGGTCAGAAGTTCAGAACAAAAAGTGAAATCCTAGGATTAACTGTCATACTCTTGTATCAAATATTTTTCTGTTGAATCAACTTCCCATGGTAATTTTTTCTGGATGAAGCTTTGCCACCACTGCTGTCTGCCACCTTCTCAGCTGGCGCCAATAATGTAGTAAGAAGTAGAAAAGCAATTTAACTGATAAAAGCCAGCTTTTCAGGACCATCTCTGGGTCTCAGGAGAGCCTGCAGAGTCTGTGGATTTTGTTGTCTGGCAGCACGAAAGCTAAGAGCCATAGAATCCCAAGAGTGAGAGTCTAAGCCCTGGCTCTGCCACTAACCAGCTATGTGACCCTAAGCAAATTACTCAAGGTTTCTGTCTCAGTTTTTATTTTCTCTAGAAGAGGTGGTAATAACAATACTTACCTCCTTAGGCCCACCCCTAACATTTATAGGACCCCAGGTAAGAGTATACACAAAACACCCTGCCATAGCTGGTCTCCCTTCTCTTTCCACCTGGCTCTATCCTGCACTGTAAGAAGCCTCCTCTGTAGTGTCCATAACTCAGCCTGCAGATCCTAACTCCTTCCTCACTGCAAGCCACCATTGCCATCTCTGAGCTCCAGGGTACAGTTCACCTGCATTCCATGGGGCAAGAGGCCCATGCAAGCCCTTCCAAGCAGGCTTGGGCCACTGGCATGGAATTCTGGGGTCCTGGGTAGCCAGAGTTTGCCTTAGAAAGGGGGTGTGGCCTTCTCCTATAGAGAGGGAAGTGGCAAGTGGGGGTCACTAAAGTGTGGGCCTCAGTTGCCTGCGGATTAGATGAGTCAATACTTGTATGGTGGTTCTGACACTGGGCAGGGAGTGTGTCCTTGGAGAAAGAGGATCCTTCAAGGGGAGTAAGCGCCCTTAAGCCTCCTGTAAAGGTCTTGTCAAAGTGATGTCAGAACACCTCAGATATTTACCGGACAATGAGGAGCACAGACCTTAGGTGGATAAAGAATAAGGTGACATTGATAGAAGTGTATTGGAAGACCCAACACTGATTATTTCAAGTCAGAAAAACCTATGCAGGTTTAGGAATCAGATTTGCAGACTGATGGATTTTCTTTTTCATGAGCTAAATATGAAATAAAAATAATTTTTAAATGTCCTTTCTTGTTCTTATTTTAAAATCTAGTTTATTTCATTTTATCTATGATCAATAAATTCTTTGGCTTTTTAGCATCTGAAGATTTCTTATATGATACGTACATTCTATAACTTTTAATTATGGAAATGCTCAGACATAAATGAAAGTAGAGGGAGTATGGTTTATTTAGTATAACCATTCCCCATGTACCCATTGCCCACCCAGCTGCCACATGCATGGCTAACCCTGTTTCACCTATAAACTCTTCTTTCCCCACCCTGGCAATGGATTTTGGATCAAATATCAGACCTCTTATCATTTCATCCACAAATACTTTATTTTTTTATAAGATTTTGATGAAAACATTTTAAGCTCTTTCCATGTGGCTGCTCTAGGCTCAACTTTTTCAACTGGGCTGTCAATGGACCAAAGTGTGGGTCCTTTTAGATGCCTTGCATGGTTTCAGGTCCAGATAATTCAGGGCAAATCAGTTTGAAAATTGAGCTTCTTTTAATTTGTCTGCCAGACTGAAACTGAATAAGGGAACATTTTGGATACTTTTTATTCCTTGCTGAATTTCTGCCAACTCTGTATATGGTATTTCCATAAAAGTCTTGTTTTTCTTCCCTTTTTTTTGAAGAATGAAACTTCTCTTCCCCTTTTTTGAGAGGCAGGAAGAGACTGTCATTCCAGACTTCTTCATCCCTCCTGCTGTTACTGGGTTTTTCTTTGGTTGGATTCCTGCTCTAGTCTCAGTTTGTGTATTCTGGGGGTTGGCAGGCCACACGGGGACCCAGAGATGGGGAGGTTGGCCCTTCTTAATGTCATAGAAAGATTACTGCACTCCAATCACTGGCGCTCAACTGAAAACTTTAAAAAGCTCTCTTTATAGTCATTGAACTTTAAATTGTTATCCTAAAAAGACTGAAAGGAAAAAAGAAAAAGGATTCTAAGTTGGACAGAAGAAAAATTTCACATTTCCCTGCCAGAAACATTGTTCTTATTTTCAGTTGAATGGCTTGGGTATTAATTAAGGCTTCATGCTCAGCAGCTATCTCCTTTTCCACATTCTTGCTGCTAATTGTCATGTATGTGACACATGACTTCTGTTTAAATGCTCAAGTTTATTAGAGTGGAAAAAAATTCCCAGTTATACAGGAAAGGAAAAGAGATTAGGAATCAAGTCCAACCATTTGCTATTCATCTGCATATGGTTAAAAGATTTAAAAGGATCCATTGGTTTCTGTTTCACTGCTACACTCAGACCAAGGAGAAAGGAGGAAAAAAAATCCTTTCCTATCCATGGTGTAGAAATATGTGTTCTTCCTTTTGCCTTAGGGGCAAGAAATTGCTTCCTCTTTTAATATTAAGCCAAAGTAACCAAGCTTTGGAGAAATTGGCTCCTTCTGAAAGGTTATTTTTCTAACTACCTATTGCTTTGGAACAAACTGCTCCAAAACACAGTGGTGGAAAACCACCACCATTTAATCATGCCATGGACTCTGCAGACTGGCAAATCACAGGCATAGAAAGGAGGGCTTTTCTCTGCTCCGTGGGGTTTGAGCCTCAGCTGGGAAGACCAGAGAGACTTGAGTGACTCAAATGGCAGGGCTGGAATCATCTAGAAGCTTCTCCCCTTACATGTCCAGTGCCTGGATTGAGATGACTCAAAGTCTGTACTAACATGTGACTGTAAACTGGAATACCTACAGATACCATCAAATTGTACACCACAGTGTACAATTCAGTGGTTTTTGGTATATTCACAGAGTTATACAACCATCACCACTATCTAATTCCAGAACATTTCCATCACCCCCAAAAGAAACCCTATACACATTAAGAGTTACCCTCTCTTCCCCTTTCCCACTGCCCCTGGCAACCACTAATCTACTTTCTATGGATTTGCCTACTCTGGACATTTCACATGAATGGAATCATACATATGTGGTTTTTGTGATTGGCTTTTCACTTAGCATAATGTTTCCAAGGTTCATCCATATTGTAGCATGTATTAATACTTCATTCCTTTGTGTGACTAATACTCCATTGAATGGATGTACCACATTTTGTTTACCCATCCATTCATTTAGTCAGTGAGCATTTGGGTTATTTTTACTTTGGGGCTATTATGAATAATGCTGCTATGAACACATGTACAAGTTTTTATGTGGACATGTTTTAAATTCTCTGGGGTATATGTTTTCAATTCTCTGGCTAATTTTAAAACTTTTTGTAGAGATGGGGTCTTGCTGTGTTTCCCAGGCTGGTCTTGAACTCCTGGCCTCAAGTGATCCTTCCACAGGCGGAATTGCTGGGTCATATGGTAACTTTATGTTTGATTTTTTGAGGAACTGCCAAAGCGTTTTCCACATCTGCTGCACCATCCTACATTCCTACCAGTGATGCATGAGGATTCCATTATTTCCACATCCTTGGCAACACGTATATTCTGCTTTTTGGATTATAGCCTGGTGGGAAGTGGTTGCTATGCTTAGTTTAAGGCATGTTCCCCTTCAGGCCACTTACATACCAAGGAAGACACCACCGATAGAGACATCAGGTCACCGAGGGCTTACTATGTGGCAGGCTCTGTGCTAAAGGCAGTACATGTACCATCTAGTTTAATGCTTGCAACTCTAAAGTAGGTACCATTATTATGTCTGTTTTGCAGAAAGGTTAAGTAACTTGCTAGAAAAGGGAAGGAGTTTGGGAGACATGAATTTCCCATATAAAAAAAAAATTAGAGAACTTGGACACTAAGGTAGGAGTTTGGTGGTTCAAGTGAAAGGTTAAAAAGATTTTTTTTTTCCCAAAACAAAACAAAAACCTCTGGCATCTTGTGGTTGGCAGATGGCCCCCAATATTCCACCCCCTGGTTTATAGGCCCTGTAATCCCGTCCTGGTATGGGTGGGACCTGTGAATATCATGGGCTATTACTCTCCTGATTATATGACATTAACAAGGCAAAAAGGATGCAATTATGGTCCATAATCAGTTGACTCTGAGTTAATCAAAAGGGAGATTATGTTAGGTACACCTGACCCAATCATGTGAGTCCTTAAAAAGGGACAAGCAGCAACTATCCTCCTGGTCTTTAGAAACAGGCTGTCATGAGTCCTACAACTGCAAGGAACTGAATTCTGCCAACAACCACCTGAAGGAACTTGAAAGAGGACCCAGAGATCCAGGTCAGAACTTAGCCCTGGCTGTCACCTTGATTTCAGCCTTCCGAGACCCTGAGCAGAGAACCTCCTTGCCTGGATTTCTAACCTGCAGAACTGTAGGATAAGGTGTTGTTTTAAGCCACTAAATTTGTGGCAATTTGTTACATGGCAATAAAACTAATACACAGGTCATTGACTAACTGCCTAAAGGCTATTAGAGGAGATGAATTCATTGATGTGACATTATGTAGAGCAGCAGTTCTCAAAATGTGGCCCAGAGGCCCCTTGGGGTCCTCAAGTTTTTTTCAGGGGTCCATGAGATCAAAATTATTTTCATAGTAATACTAAGGTGTTATTTGTTCTTTTCTTCTCATTTTCATGGTTGTATAGTTTTCCAGACATTATATGATGTGTGATACCATTGCTCTGACGGCTAATGGAATATGTCCTTGAGTATTCTTGGGTTTAAAAATTTTCTCCAATTTCTAATGTGATAAATATTGACAAATATAGCTCACAAAAACAAAAGCTCATTGGGGTCTTCAATAATTTTTTTTTTTTGAGACAGGTTCTCACTCTGTCACCCAGGCTGGAGTGCAGTAGCCTGATCATAGCTCACTGTGACCTCAGACTCCTGGGCTCAAGTTATCCTCCCGCCTCAGCCTCCCAGGTGCGTGCCACCATGCCTGGCTAATTTTTAAATTTTTTGTAGAGATGGGGTCTCACTGTGTTGCCCAGGCTGGTCTTGAACTCCTGGCCTCAAGCAATCCTCACACCTTGGCCTCCTAAAGTGCTGGGATAACAGGTGTGAGCCACTGTACCCAGCCAAATTTTTTAAGAGTATAATGAGGTCCTGGGACAAAAAAGTTTGTGAACCACTGGTCTAGATAAAATATAACTAAAGTGGACCTAGGCAAAGTCTGAAGCCATAAGAATATATATATTTAGTTAATATCTGTATTTTGTACAGAACTGTGGTATAAATATTATCAAAAGTGGAACAAGGGTACAAAACTAGCATGAGGTATAGTCCCTGAAGACAAACATTACGAAATGATTAGCAAAATCATTCATTCGTCCCTCCCACAGGTGTTTCTAAGTACAAGGACCTGCAATGTGATGGTAGGTAACTCTGCGCTAACCTTTGGTATGGGTGGCTATGTTGCAGAGGTGTTTAGAGAAGCTGCTCAAACTAGGCTGGAGACAAAGAAGACTTTGTGGAGTAGGTGAAATCTAAGTTGGGAGGTGAAGTAGAAGGAAGACAAATATGTAAGGTGTTATCCTTTGGAAGTCAGCTAAAATGATCCATTCTTAGAAAGGCCTTTCCTGATATCCCTATCTAGAGCATCAAGTATCTTCTTTTCCATCATAGCACTGTGTTTATCTCCTTTATAGCACTTTTTAAAAAACCCAACATAGCTGTTAAGGTAAGTCTGGCTGGAGCTATAATGCCTTGGTTCAAACCCCAGCTCTGCCACTTTCTAGTTCTATAATTTTAATAAGTTACTTAATCTCTCTGTGCTTCAATAAAATGCGCTAATCAAACAAGGAATTTATGTCGAAGAGCTGGCTTAGGCTGTGACCATGGGATTGGCAAGGAAAAGGTAGATATCAACCAGGTCAAAGGCAGAATCAACAGGTGAATTCAGACAACAAGGGAGAGGAATAGTAAAGGTAATTCCAAGGAGAGAAGAGGAAGAATAAACAAGGGAAAATTCTGGGGATAGTGGGGAAAAAAAGGCAACCAATTATACATGGATAAGGAAAGAATGAAAAAACAAAAATGATTCCAAAGTTTGTTGCTTGAGGGATATGACAGAGGCTAGTAGGCTAGCATCCATTAACTACTCTGGCGGGAAAGGAGGAGCTATGTCAAATCCATGTTTAAAATGAGTTGGCAGCAAGAACATAATTGTAGATCATTTGTTTTTAAGAGTGCTAGAGTGATGGGCCCTAACAGAAGAATGTTCAGAGCAGACAAGATTTGGGTTTCTGCTCATTGTGTATCAGAGCTGAAATTAGGGCAAGAAAACTCGTAAGGCCCCAAACATTGACCGTATGGAGAAGGACGATCTTCTTTAACACTCATGATGATGTTTTTATCATTGATAAAAGGTGCTTAATATATTGCTATCAAATTCCTTTTGGAGGACGGGGCTTTTCAGAAAAAAATAAAGCACTGATTCAACTTAAGGAACTGCACTGTAAGGGAGTATGTTTCCCAATTTTAGCCTACCATCTACCTTTGGAAGGTAAAATAAACAATGTGTTTCCAATTGCTTTTATAAGAAGCTTGGGTCATCACCTTTCTAGCAAGGACCTCTTGCTATTTAATTCAAAATTGTACAACATTCCTCTTGTTGACACGATTTCATAGGACTCTTCGTTCCAGGCTAAAGCTTCCTGTCATGATTTCTGGGTGTCCTATTTGAAACAGTTTAGACCTTCTGACCTGGCAAACTGCTGAGACCTTTTAGGATAGCTGAACTGTAGATAAAGATCTTCCAGGGAAGTAGGTGTGGGCAGGATGTGTGGTTTCCCTGCCTCTCATTTGAACACTGATTAAGTTAATTTTTCATGCACATTCTCTCACAATAAAAATTGCATTCCAGAGAAATTGGAAAGGACAAGCTAGCTACTGATCTCTTTAGTTTGAGTTGAGACTAGAGCACTATCTTTCTGAATGTCACAGAAACACATAGCAGGGAAACTGTGCCCCCTACTCTAAGCTCAAACCAGCCTCCTCTGCTAGTGTGACCCTGAGGACTCAAATTAGCCATAACAATAACAACAGAGCACGTACTTGTTTACCAAATAATCTGGAACTGAGCACGAAGACATGATAACATGTGCCTCAGCCTGGCTCTGAATGTGTGTACAGCAGCCTGAACCCAGGGAAGATATTTCTAAACTTTGGTGATGTAACACACACAGGTTCTTTCTCTGACATTCCAGGCTAACCACTGTCTAAGTTAAGGCTCTGCAAAACATCTGGGACATATGTTTCTGGAAAAAAATTATGGCATCTTTTCTACAACTCTTCCTGGTCTGAGCATTGTAAGCTCTGCCCTGACAGGCGGCTCAGCAGCAGGATTACCTATGGGCCTGGGGAAGCTGCCCTGCAGCACAGAAAGTCTACTTTCCCTTATCATCTGTTTACTTAGTGCCACTTAGCAACAAAATACAGAGCAGAGAAAGATTCAAACATGAATAAAATGCAGATGCTGCTGTCCCTAAAAAAAAAAAAAATCACTTTCTCTTTAGAAAAGTAGTGGATTATTTCTCTATTTAGCCCCTGGCTGAACCACAATAATACGCTGTCCAATACTGCAAGTCTATAGTCAGTGGAAACAGAGCCAGTGCTTGAGATTTGAGGATGGAAACCAAAGCACGTGAACTACACTTGGCTGCCCCATGGCCACTGAATCCAGACAGCAAAGTGCTCTCATCACCTAGGACATCTAGGAGAATGTCCTGATAGCAGATGCACCTATGTTACTTGATTCAGAGAAGTTTTTCTAAAAGAACATGAAATGCTCGTTCTTTTAAAAGAATTTCAGGATTTGAATTTTACATCATGGATGATCATGCCTCTTTTCACTAAAATTCAATCTTCATTAATCATTCACCATTTACTAGCTTTGTATCATACTTGTAAAACCAAAGATTTAAGAGAAAAAAAATATATGTAAACTCAAATACTAACAGGAGAAAGTCTTCTCATTTTTTGTTGCTTTGTTGGAGAAGCAGAGCTTAGAGGGAGGGGAATGGAATTCCTTTCTGAGGAGCTACCTGGGCCACGCACTGCACTAGGTGCTGTGCTTCTGTTGTAGCAGATGTGGCACCATTAGGAACATAAAGTCTCAAGTTGAACCAGCTACATAATTCGTGAGGTCTAAAAAGTGAGCCCTTTGTTAAAAATTGTTAAGAAATTCAAGAGAATGACATCACAGTATTAAACCAAGTGTGGGACCCTATGTGACTGCACAGGCCACACACTCATGAAATAGGCCTTACTCTCAAGCCAGGCTATCTGGGCTTGAATCCTGGCTTTGTCACTTACTAGTCATGTGACCTTGGACAAAGCATCTGTAAAATGGGGATAATAATAGTCCCTACCCTCATTGAGTTCTTACTAGGATTAAATAATATTTGGAAAGTACCTAGAAGAATACTTGGCATACAGCAAGCCATTATATTAATGTTTAGTAAAAATATACAGAACACTTTGCATACAGCAAGCCTAAACATCTCAAAACGCTAGAGACAACTACAGCCATGACATTACGTAGTAATTACCAAAATATTTTTTTTTAATGTTTTGAGAGTTTGGATTCCTGATAAATACAATCATGTTTTTATTACTACAACAGTGGTCACCTTTTAATTTACTTCAACAATTAAACAAGAGATTTTAAAAGATACTCTGGATTGAAGCCAACTACTCATAAAGCAAGACTGAAGAACAAAAAAAGATACTGATTTATGCTCAAGGTTCTGGAAGTCTGTGGAGTGCAAGTTGTCATGAAGCCAATTTAATAGAACTGCTTCCTTTATGCGGAAAGGATTCACTAGGGACATCACTGTTTCCATACAGGAAATAAAAAGCCTGTTGTACTTAAACAAAAACTAAAACATACTTTTTTTTTTTTTTTGAGACCTTGTCTCATTTTGTCGCCCTGGGTAGAGTGCAGTGGCTTCATCCTAGCTCACTGCAACCTCAAACTCCTGGGCTGCTCAAGCAATCCTCCTGCCTCAGTCTCCCCAGTAGCTGGGACTATAGGCCTGCGCCACCATGCCCAGCTGATTTTTTCTATTTTTGGTAGAGACAGGGTCTTGCCATTGCTCAGGCTGGTCTCAAGTGATCCTGACCTCAAGCGATCCTTGTGCCTCGGCCTCCCAGAGTGCTAGGATGACAGGCATGAGCCACCACACCCAGCCACATACCTTTCTTTTACTTTTCTTTTTACAAAGAAAAAAAAAAGCTGTAGAACAGGAAATGTTACTAATCATATAAACTCTATATTTAGTTCTAGAAAAAAAATACTACGAAACAGAAGATAACTTGTAAGTAGTGACATAAGCTTTTTTAAAAAAAATTTTTGATAGATTTAGGGGTGCAAGTAGTTTTTGGTTACATGGATGAATTGTACAGTAGTGATGTCTGGGAGTGATATATTCTTTTATCTAGAAAAGAAATTTGGTATATAGAGGCATAAACATTTAATGGTTACTGTTTATTAATGTTTGTTTTATAAGAGAAGCCTCATTTCTTCACTGAGTCATTTGCACATTTTTTTACTCCTTACCATCAATAATTCTCAGGACTTCCAGAAGCTTTTACAAAAAACATGTAGGGTGTTTTTTTTCAATTATAGTAAATATTATTGTTGACTACAAAATTCTAAAGTAAATGGCCATTTGTCAAACAATTCGCCCGAGGTACACAGATTTGGGATACTTCTCCTTAAGAGTTGGCCACTGAACAATGAAGTAATCTGAGAGATGAAACAGAATCTTTCCGGACAAGGATAACGTTTCTACACGGCAGATGCTTTCAATGTAGACAATGATCACTTTCTTTATTCCTAGTATCCCAAGGAGAAGGGCAGATATGCAGATAGGAACACATGTTCCCGGTCCGTTACACAACACCTTAAAAAAAAAAGTTGAAGGTCAAATTAGAATACAGAATAATAATCTAAGTGAGGCATTCTGCACTAAGAACAATCTGATCTTCGAGGGGATTTGTTTATTATTCTAAGTCTTTTTTGTCAAGAACCAGGATGCAATAAACTGTTGTTTAATCCATGCACTTAGGAGCCAGGTGGGGCTGTGTTGTCTTGGCTGTCTTGCTTACCAATTGTGTGACTTGGGCTAAATCACTTAACTTTTAACGTCTAGCACGGTGCCTGGTGCTCGCTCAGTCAGCACTCATTGGACAGGCATGTATTGCTCTTCTCCTACATCTTTGAGGATCTTTGATGTTACACACATATGTAGAAAACAGATCAAATCAACTAAGATTCACTCAGTTTTCTTTCATGTACCAATTTATTCTTGATGTAGGAGAAAATATCTTTAAGTGACCAATTATATAGAATATTTTTGTGGGATGTGCAATCATTTTAGGGGTTCAATCCAACAAATGGAATTTTCAAGAGAAGACTACCACATGAATGAGATTTTCCCACAAGAGGGTTTAAACTATGCTTGTAATAAGACGAGTTTTAGTGCTTTTGAATTCTGCTAATTTTTATAGAAAGCCACTGGTAAAAAACAATTTAGTTGACTAACCCAACAAGGGAAATAAAAATAAACTCATAGAGCAACTACAAAGAATTTTTATAAGTCTTTTAAGAAAATGAGAGAAAACATATTTCACAGAATTTGCTGGTAAGATAATTTATTACTGTTTTCAGATGGAAAAGTGTTTTACACAACATCTTAATCATATGCTCATGTTGACAGAATTCATAAAACCTAATAGAGCATTTTATTCCGCAAACCATAAAACAAGAGGTTTGCAGTTGTCTATGCATGCCTATTGGGCATGATGTATAATGTTACACGATCTTATCAGCCCAAGGTCCACAAAACTTAGCAGACACCAGAGAATGTTAGAGTTGGAAGGGTCTCCAGATATGCTGTCTATACCATCCTAGCATTTCAGGGACTCTCCCTGACAGAGAGACAGAGATCCTGCTTCCATGTGAACATGGTCAGGACTGTAAGGGTTTGATGACGGTCATCTGGTCTAGGCTCCACCTTCTGGAGCTGTGACCACCTGAAACATCATTCCCAGAGCTTTGGGAAGAGAGAGGGTGGCCTGTTTCAGGCTTCCTTGAAGCTTTCTACCTATTATTTAAATCCCCTTTCTGTCTTTTATGCAGAATTTTCATTTGGGCTTTCTTTAGAATTACCAGCTACTAAGCTGCTCTCCAGAGTGGTCTTCTTTAACCTCCATGAAGTTGCCCCTTAACCTTTCTTCATAGTTACTCAAGCCAGTGTAATAGAAAGAAAATGGGACTAAGAGTCAGGGGAACAGGATTAAACACACTGCAAATTACCTCTGTGACTCTGGGCAACAGCAATGATAATCACCACCTTGGTGATCATCACCACTGTTTATTAACAAATTGTTATGGCCAGGTCCTGTACTAAATATTTTTTATATATATATATATTTTTTTTAGTTAATCCTCACAGCAATCATTTGAAGCAAGTTTTATTATTCCTTTTTGCAGATGAGGAAACTGAGGCAAAAAGAAACTGGGCAAGTTGCCTGATCACATGTTTAGGAGGTGAAGGAGTTATACTGCTTCAAGTCCCTTTCTCCCTATGTGACTATTACCTTATCTAAAAATAAGTAGACTGACACTAAATAATTTTCCCCATCAGCTCCAAGATTCAATAATTTTATGACTCTAATTTGCCTCTAGCTTTGTCTTAAGCCTAAATTACAAACTCACTCTGAATCCTTTTAGGGTTTAGAATTCTAAAAATCCTATTAATGCAAGGCACTATTGACAATTTGGACTGGATAATTTTTAGTTGGGGGCCTGTCCTGTGCATCATTGCATACTTAGCAGCATCCTTGGACTCCACTCACAAGATTCCAGTAGTCAAGACAATCAAGAATGACTCCAAGCATTGCCAAATGTCTCCAGTTGACAGGCACTGTATTAATGTACTCCCTAATCCTTGGATAATTTGTGTTGCTTTTCTCAATTTCCTTTTCAATAACACAGAACAAAACAAAAACTACAGTTAAAAAATAATGTAAGGATTGCTTGTTGGATCTTGAATGTCACAAAAATATTTTCATATTGTTGCTCTTTAAAAAATGTACATATCCGTGTGTTCATTTCAACATCTGTTCAACCCTCTATATACAAGCTATGTATATATTGATAGAGATGTCTATATACAGGAGGGGAAATGATTGGGCATTTGGTGGCAGATGTATTAACAACCTGCTACAGCTCAGAAGTAGAGACTATTAAGGTGAAAAGGGAAATTAAAGGTATTTTGTTTGTTTATCTCTGTTGTATCTCCATATTTTGAGCCACCTTACTACAAAAGTCCCTAATAAAATAAAACCACAAAACCATAAATCAAGAATTGAAAAAAAAAAAGCAAACTAATCTCAAGGGAAACCTACACTAAGGAAAGCTACTTTTAATTAAGCACGGGTTTTAACTCCAAATTTTACAGCACCCTAGGCAAAAAAATTTTTTAAATGTGGATTATCGAGCTTTCATTATTCAAGGAAGCTTACCAGAGAGACTTATTCCAAGCATTGAAAAAAACAGAATTCACCAAGATAGTCTGGGTAAAGAAGATGTTAAACAATGTAATGGTTAGAGGTATCTCTTTAATTTTATAAAAAACACAGAAATATTCTTCATACTTCATGACTCAAAATATAAATTCTCAATGAATATGGGACCATTGTTCTGGCCATCACTCTTCCTCACTACTTTGTAAGCTCCTGATGGGCAGGGTCCACTTCTAGGACAATCTATACTCTGCACCTGGAACACTCCCTAAATGAGTAGGCACTCACTAAATGTTGCTGAAAGAAAGGAAGAAGGAGAGGAAGAAGCAAGGGGGTATGGGAAAAGAGAATCCTTGCTTATCCCATGTGGCTCCCTTGGCCAGACATGACCATTTTTAACTTTAACCATACACACTTATCATAAACACTTATGTGGTTGGCTGCCCTAATGGCTGTAACTGACAGCTTTTATTTTTTCTAAACCATCCCACATCCACCACTTTTTTCTCAGTGGAACCACTGTATCCCTCACTCTCAATTTAAGTGCTTGAGTAGAGCCAGACCCAGCCATAAGGACAGGAGATATGACTCCAGTCTGACCAAATGACTCTAGTCTGACCAATCAGACCATCAAATTCCCCTGGTGAAAGTCATTGGTTCAAGGAAGAGCACATAATTTAGTCAGAAACCACAAGACTTAGTGGGACACTTGTTGGGGCTGCTAAGAGCACAATGCCTTTTCTACTGTGCTGGAACCTAGGAGGATATGGACCTGGCACTGTTAACATTTATTCTGCTACCGTGTAGAGCAGCGGTGCCCAAACTTTTTGGCACCAGGGACTGGCTTCATGGAAGACAATTTTTCCATGGGGGTGGGGGAGTTGGGGGTGGAGCTCAGGTGGTGATGTGAGTGATGGGGAGCATCTATAAATACAGATGAAGCGCCAGCTCGCTTGCCCGCTACTCACCTCTTGCTGTGCGCCTCCCCCGACCTTCCTAAGTTTCATGGAAGACAATTTTCCCATGGACTATGGGTAGGGGTGGGGGTTGGGGGTGGTGGCAGAACTCTGCGGCCCAGTCCCTAACATGCCAGGGAGTTGGGGACTGCAGATAGAGAATGAAGCCATCACAAAGCAGAGCATAGCTGAGAGATGAAGACAGGCCAGGTCCCAAAAGCATTTTAAGATGTATGGATTCAGCTATGCCTGAAAGAAACCAAATCTATCCCTAGACTTGCCAAGTATGTGAGAGAATACATTTTATTTTTCCTTAAGCCAGTTTGAATCAGGATTTCTGTCACTGGCAATAAAAAGCATACTAATTGACACAGCCCTTTATTTTGTCTAACTCTCTGACTGGCCTCTGACCATCTGTAGAGCCAACCAGTAGGTATTCAATATGCGTCTGTTGGATGAACGAACTAATCAATAAATAAACTTCTCTGAGAGCAGGAAATCAAAGCGATGTACTAAAGATAATATAAATTATGGGTCTAGAAAACAGAAAGAGGCCAGGACTAATATGAATATGAAGTCATGAGGGTAGATAAGCCAGATCAAGGATCAAGTATAGTTATAACAGGATTGCTGTTCTATGGATTTGGGTCACCACAGGTCAAGTCCCATTGGCTCAAACATAACATCTGCACGTATGAAATGACATATTGAACTTGAGTAGTCTGAATTCAACTCCTAACCCAGTAGGAACCCAACCCCTACCCCAGAATATGAGCCAAGACCCCTGGAGTCCTGGGTTGGTTTGTAGGCCAAAGACCATGAAGCTGAAGGTGATCCCAGAGAGAGCATGTGAGGATGAGACTGAAAGCCAGATGGAAGGTCCAACTAAGGCTTCAATCTTAAGAGACTAGACATAGAAGCAAAGTCCAACTCTGAAGCACTGGCCCAAAAACCAGACTTTCTGACAGCCTCCTGCTGATGAAGGTGGAGGCTGGAGAGTGGTCATGAACTACAGGAACACAGCTGCAGGAAAGGTTTTGTTAAGCTCCTAGGACCATGGATGAAGCCAGAGAACTGAAGCCCACTGTCAAAGCTGGGCTGGCTCAGACAGGTAGCCTATATGGAGGTCACAGGTTCTGTTAAAATCAATACTTCCATTTATATAATAGGATATTGGCTCCACTATGTAGAGAGGTAAATGGGGGAGATGAGGGCAGGGAACACTGACATACAGGAATTGTCAGGAGACACATGAAGAAGAGAAGCTTGGTTGTACGTAAGGCCTAAGAGGAAGCAAAGCCAGGTAAGTTGCTTTAAGAATGGTTAGAGAAATAACAGGAAAACCATAAGGTCACCTGCCCCCTAAAACTATGTCAAAGATGATGAAATGATCAATAATGTTTCTGCAGAAAAGCTACAAAGAGAGAGGAGAGATCTTCAGATTTGGCCAAGAGAAGAGTAATGGAAGCCTCAGAGATGGCTATTTCGGTGACTTACTGGGCCAGAATACAGGCAAGGGAAGAATGACTATGCTCTTGGGAGAGGGAACAAGCTGAGCAGGGTTGGGGAAAGGCTTTATGGAATGGAATGAATGATCTATATGTGAACATAAAGATCAGTGGGAACAAATGGATGGCGAGGAAGGAACTGATTATATAGAAAAGGGTGAGTTCTTTCAACACCAGGAATGAAGAGTGAGAATTGAGAGTATTTGGCTTATGAGGTTGGTTTGGGAAAAATTGTACTTTCTGAGAACATGATAAAGGATAAAAATGGTGGCACAGGAAGTATGCCTTCTTTTTAAATATTAATAACTTTTCAGTTCAATGTGAAAATTACAGAGAAGCACAAAGAAGAAAGCAATCTTAATCTCACCAATCTGTTAACATTTCGGTATAGTCCCTTCTAATTTATGTTTTACATATATTTATATTCTAAAATAAAGTATGTTCATATATGCACATATGCAATTGTGAGAGCTGATATATAAATATTCTAAAGTTATTTTTAGTTATATTTCTGTTTGTTTTAAAAGTATTTTTTAAAAATCCATAATTTTTAATGACTGTATATTATTTAATCCTATGGATATCTCATAATTCATTTAACCATTCCCTTGTTAATGGAAATGGCTATTGTTGGAAATCCAGGCTGACTCCTGTTTTTTTGTGTTTTTTTTTTCTATTCTAAATCATGCTGTTATGAACATCTTTGTATATAAATCTGTTTTAATTTTGCATTGAACTATGTTCTAGAGTTCTTGCTGAGAGAGAAATTAGAAGAAATAGCTTCAAGGATTTCAGGAAGTTATAGAAAGTTTAATAAAACAGTCATGGATCAGGGATGTACCATGTGGCCTTTTGTTTTGTTTTGTTTTGTTCCTGTCTAGAATCTGTGTAAGCAATTTCCCACTGTATGAGTTGTGGTAGCAGGCAAAGCCCCTCTCTCATGGCAGAAGTAAGATACTCCTTTCTAGGCACCCTCATGGCTAGTAAATGGGCCAGGGACTTGGGCAGATGTCTCTGCCTATATCTGACCAGGAGCTAGTGGTAGAGAAGCAGGGCTGGAGGAGAATCTGTCCTGGTGGCAAAGGTGCCACTGGCAAGCCAGCATCCAGTGCCAGTGATGCCAGCTGTGGCATCCATTGTCCAGCAGTGGTAGCAGCAGTGTTCCCTGAAACTAGCTCTGTGGCCATGGAATTTTGGCCATGGTTCTAGCTGCTCAGCTCTCACTTTGTCCCTCTGTGTTTTATAAGCCTACTTTATTAGCATTCCTGGTCATTCTGAGAGTTCTCAACAGCCTTTCACTAAATTCTTTTTCTGTTTCAATCAGCCAAAGTGGATTTCTATGGTTTGCTACCAAGAACCCTAACTAATATGGGAGGAACAAAGATTTTTGAGAGGAGCAAGTGCAGAGTCAGAGAAGGACCTAGCACTTTGGGAGGCCGAGGCGGGAGGACGGCTTGAGGCCAGGAGTTTGAAACCAGCCTGAGCAACATAGAGAGACTCCCATCTCTACAAAAAATTTAAAACACACACACACACACACACACACACACACACACACACACACACACAAAGAGACTGGGTGAGTGCTCCAAGGTATGGAACAGACAAGCAAAAGGCCTCATCCAAGAGAGGAGGAGGGCAAGAGCAGTGGGCTAAAGCCTCAGAAAACTGGATAGAGAAGCATCTGAGAGTAATCAAGGAAGTAAAGAAGAAAATGCAGTTGGATGGCAGGTGGTGTACAACATGTAGAGGTTATAGTCAGGGGACCGGAAGGCTGGCGGTGAAGCCCAAGGAAAGGCAGTGCTGGATGTCAGCGATCAGTGGAGGTGGACAGCAGGAAGGAAAAGGATGTGCAACAGATGGGAATGACATATTCGCTTGGCTCACATGATGGTACATTGTATTTCTCCTTTTTTATGTATATGTAATCATCTGAATAGTAACAGTTAAACAGAAACATCTAAATATCAAGACCAACATGAAATAACCAGATAAATCCTAAACACTTAAATCACCAACTATTTATGAACCTGAAGGTCTCTTACAATTCTGTTGCTAACACAGAATTTTCAGAGTTGCCATCATTGTGTACATAGCATTTTGAGGTCTACTTTTCCACTTCCACAACTACTTCCATTCCATGTTTCTACACAGGCATTAGTTGTTCCACTGAGTGAACACATCACAGTCCATCTAGCTACTTTCCTGTTTCTCTCTTTTTTATTGTATTTTACTTTTTCTCTCATCACTACACCAATGAAGATCCCATTTCTCTTTATCCAGGCATAGCTTTCATCCTTTTTAAAACCATTTCAAGAAGGTAACTAAGTTATCACTTGTTTGTATCTAGGCTAATGCACTAATATTTTAAGGATACTGAATATATTGCTGGTTCCTCAAATATTAGTTACTTGCATTTTGCTTGGTGACAACTCAAAAAAACTGTTCTCGATTTAATCAAATAAATAACTGAGAAGAACAGTGTACACTGTGGTCCTGTAAGATCTTGCCCAGTTGATAAGTTCCCTATACTGACACTCTATCACTAATTACTTTGGTTTGGCCAGAATATTACTGCTCATTTTGCATTCATATAATCCATCAAGAGGCTGAATAACATGGTGATTATGGGCCACGGCTATGCAATCATGAAGACCTGGGTTGACTGCTTAACAGCAATGTGATCTGGAACAACTTACTTATCCATTCCATGCCTCAGTTTCCCCATTCATGGATTCATTCATCCAAGAAATATTTTATTGAGCAAAGGAAATATGCCAGGTACCGTTCTGGGCATTAGGGATGTACCAGTGAACAAAAGTCCCTGCCCTTACAAAGTTTATGTTCCAGTGGGTACAAAGAAAATGATAGATATACAGTCATGTGTCGCTTAACAACGGGGATACTTTCTGGGAAATGCATCATTAGATGATTTCATTGTTGTATGAACATCAAAGAGTGTCCTTACACAAACCTAGATAGTATAGCCTACTACACACCTAGGCTATATGATAGCACTTATTGCTCCTAGGCTATAAACCCGTACACCATGCTATTGTACTGAATACTGTAGGCAATTATAACACAATGGTTAAGTATTTGTGTATCTAAACACATCTAAACATAGAAAATGTACAGTAAAAAATGATATAGAAGAAAAAAAAAGATAAAAAATACACCTGTGTAGGGCAACACTTACCGTGAATGGAACTTGCAGGACTGGGTGAGTCACCGAGTGAGCGATGTGAGTGAATGTGAAGACCTAGGATATTAGTGTACACTACTGTGGACTTTACCGACACTATACACTTAGGCTACACTAAATTTATAAAAAGGTTTTTCTTCCTTCAAAAATAAACAACCTTAGCTTACTGTAACTTTTTTACTTTATGAATTTTTATGTATTTTTTAACTTTTTAACTTTTTTGTAATAATACTTAGCTTAAAGCACAAACACATCGTACAGCTGAACAAAAATATTTTCTTTATATCCGGATTCTATAAGATTTTTTCTATTTAAAAACATTTTTTTTTTTACTTTTTTTAAAACTTTTTTATTAAAAACTAAGACACAAACACAGGGTCAGGATCATTAATATTGTTTTCCACCTCCACATCTTGTCCCACTGGAAGGCCTTCAGGGGCAGTAACATGCATGGAACTGTCACCTTCTATGATAACAATGCCTTCTTCTGGAATACCTCATGAAGGACTTCCTGAGGCTGTTTTACAGTTAACTATTTTTTTAATAAGTAGAAGGAGTACACTCTAAAATAATGATAAACGTATAGTATAGGTAAATACATAAACTATAAACATTTATTATCATCAAGTATTATGTACTGTACTTAATTGTACATGCTATACTTTTATATGAGTAGGTAGCACAGTAGGTTTGTTTACCAGTGCTATATTAGGACAGCTACGACATCACCAGGCAATAGGAATTTTTCAGCTCCTTTATAATCATATGGGACTACTGTTGTATATGTGGTCTTTTGTTGACTGAAATGTCTTTATGCAATGCTGGCTATACATACGAATATAAAATATAAGGAAGGGTAAGGAAACAGGGTGATATGGAGGACAAAGAAGATCTTTCCGAGGAGGTGATTTGTCAGCAAATATCTGATGAACTAGTATGATATTTTGGGTAGGATCAGATTATCAATTAGAGCAAGAGGCAGGAAAGAGGATGTTGTAGATTTTGTGGACCGTGAATTACTGAGGGCCAATAAAGGGTCTGGGCAGTTAGGGAGGAGTAGGAGCTTGAGACAGATTACAGGTATACAGAAATGTTCTGCCTAGGTGAAACACAATCTCAAGGATTTGAACTTCTTGTGGTGAATAATGTAAACAAAGATGTAGGGCAGGATGGGATTGTTCCTGCTGGTTCTTAGGGGAGGTAGATAATCATTTCTATCGTATTCTCTTCTCGGGAGTCTGTAGTGGTAAAGTGGAGAATGTTAGGGATGGGGAATGATAATCCAACCAGAAGCAAATATAACACAGGGCAAACAGTATCTACTGTGGAAATTAAATAAGATAATATATGTAAAGCATTTAACACAGTGCTCAATAAATGGTAGTTATTATTACTATCCATCTAAGAGTAAAGTAGTAGGATGCTCATGGCATCCTTCAAACTTTGAGAGTACTGTGTGGAAAAAAGACCACTCAGAAGTACAAAGAGACTACATGGGCTACACTGATCTTGTCCTCAAGGCCTGTCACTCTGTCACAGGCATGACACGACCTGGCATGACTTATCCTACCCTTCAGAGAATACCTGGTAATAGTAACCTCACCATCAATTTTAGTTTATCTTCCATATTTTTTGCCCTGCTCAATCTATTCCAAGTGACACTTCCAAGTGACATATATATATATAAGTGTCACTTGGAATAGATTATAAAGCACTCCTGAGCTTCCCCTGCAGCTCTGCAGTGCCCTTGAAGTGTACTTCTGAGCCTGTGGCCAAATGGTCTTGAAGGTCTGTAGCCTTAACATGGTGAACAAGCCTGAGCTTGTCTATTTCAAAACAAGAGTTGGCTATTTTGCCCTTGTATGGGAAACTAGACTTCCCAACCTACTTGTGACCATCTTGACTTTTGGGTTTGGGCTGAGCTACAGGAGTGGTAGCTAAATAAGTGGCATCGATATCCAGACATCAGGCTCCAATGTCCCCTGCACAACTCAGGGACGCCCAACTGTGGCTTTGATGCATGTCAGTAACATCCTACAGATCCAAGGCTCTACACAGCCTGGATGCTCCATACGTGTTGATGGCTGCTTCCTGGCTGTAAGTTCAGGGAAGGCAAAAGAGTTCAGAGGTTGCCAGTACCCACACTGGGCTGGTATTTCATTTCCTTGCCCTGATGTTCCCTCATAAAAAATAAATACATAAATAAATAAAAACCTAAAAAATTTTTTTGTTGGAATGGTCAGGCCATGCCTGCTTAGCACCATCACTGACGATCATTGTTAGGTCAACCAAACATTGTTTTCCCAACCTTCCTGGCTGTTCCTACTTTCAGCTGAGGAAACTGATCTTTTAGTTTTCCTGTTCTCTGGACCAAATGGTCAAGGTGACGATTTCCTGCCTTCTTGATCTTTTTTTGTTTTCATTGTATTTTCAACCCTCTGAAATGTTTTCATGGAGGTCTTTGAACCCTCCTAATCCAGTATTTTTTCCTTTTGTTTTCCCACACCCTGTATTAAGTGGCTCTCTCAGAGGCACAGATTACTAGAGCTAGATGTAGCCTCAGGGAATCATTTAGTTCAATCTCTCCCCTTCAGTTTAAGGAGGAAGGAACAGAAACTGACATTTGCTGGGCAACTAACACTTGCTAGGCATAGAGTCTAAGTGAGGCATATTGCATAATTACCTCATTTAAACTTTAGAATAGCCCTGGGAGGTAGGTGTTGCTATCCTCATTTTTCAGACAAGGAGACTAAAGCACAGAGAAATTAAGTGTCCTACACAAGATCATACAGCTAAGTTACTGACTTAGTTGAAAGTCAAACCCAAGTTTTTTTGAAGACTAGACCAGGGTCCTCCACTCCACCATACTGGTTCTGGCTTGGGCCTGCCAACCAGATCCAGCATTAGTTAAAAATGGGCTTAAGGCAAGGGGGCCGTAGGGGAGATTATGACACAGGGAATTTAATTAAAGTTAATTGTTATTAAACTTTTATAGCTTTAATAGAGAAATCAGTGGCAGACTGTAACATCCCATTGGACTAAGACGGATTTGGAAAACTTTTTAGCAGAGAAAATGGTTAAAAGAAAAGGGAGTATCCTTTCTAAACAGGAAGAACTGGCTTGCATTCAAAGTAATTATATAACTCCTAACTTCTGTCAAGGCACTCTCTTAAGTAGGTAAGTGATATTTTCCCTGTGACCCCCAATTTTTGTACATGTACCTATGTATTAAATTTCTATCATGCTGAACTGAAAACTGGTCAACAGTTTTCCTTATTTTATGTGCAGACTATTTTTGTAGTACAAAAAAAGCTTAAGAATTTTCATAGAGGATTATCTGATTCCTTAATTCTGAGTCAAAAGAATACACAAGAATACTTGTTTATGAGATTCTGGTCGTGTGTGTGTGTGTGTGTGAGAGAGAGAGAGAGAGAGACAGACAGACACAAAAATAGAAAGAGATAGACACATACACATACTCAAAGACAATGAAACAGAGGCAAGAAGATAGAATTTGAGATGCATTAAGTAGCTGTACTCTTGGTATGGTTAAAAAATATGGTATTTAGAGCCAAGTTTGAATTCCACACCTTGAATAAGCTGTCAAGGTCCTCCGAAGAACATGTGCTCTGTGCATTCAGGTGTTCAAAGGTTGTTTTCCTTTAACTGTCCATTACACATTTTCCCAAATCCTAGCAATGGTGCACCTGACCCCATCAGTAGCATGCATAGGCAGAATGACACTGCTTGTCAAAATCCGGAGTGCTACTGAGGTTTTTTAGTTGGCTTCAAGTTTAGCTGAGTTACGTGAAGAAATGCACGGCTGCACTAATGACTCTCTCTTATTACAGACTCAAAAGACAGGAGCATTGGTAGGATCTGAGGGAAGCAATGAGTTTATTCCAGTGCTATTTAGAGAGGACCCTGCTGAAACCACCAAGGAGAGAAGTGACTGTGCTAGTGCTCCTCAGGCCTCCACATCACATTCACCCAGGGGTACTTATCAAAAATGTAGCTTCTTTCTAAATCAGAATCCCTGGGTCTAGGGCCCAGGAATACGAACTTCAAAGACACTCCCAGATGATTCTGGTGCACACTAGAGCTTGGAAACCTTTGTTCTACACTATAGGAAGGGGCTGGCAATCTTCAGGCATGGTACCTAGAGGTAGGCCTACTACAAAAGAGGATTGTGTGTGCTAAAGGGGAAAGCAGTGAGGAGAAGGAGACGTGGGTACTGGTGATCCGCCAAAGGCCATTCTCTCTTGTGTCGTGTTCAAAACCACTTTAGGGGTAAGCAGCACAGCTGAACCCATCCGGAGGGGCTTTTCAGTGAGCCTGAGGTTCCCAATAGCAGAAAGAACTGCCAGATATTGGGGGACTCAGCCAGAATGCCCTTCCATCTGTGGGTTAGACTTACAGAGTCATCTCTTAGAAAGCAAGTATCCCTGGAGAGAGTCTTATCTGAAGGACTAGAAGTTAGCTCCTTAATTATCTATTAACGCTTTAAAAAGGAGTAGTTAACAACATCCCAATAATTTGGACAGGATGGGATATAGGGAAGCCACTTGTGGGTGGGAGGACAGAAAGACATTAATACAGAGGTGGCAGGTGGCAAGGCACCATATCTCCTGCCACTCAAAGTCAACTTCGCTGCCAAGGTGTCCCATTCCATTCCTGCTAAACGAGCACATGGTGGAATGGTTTGCTGCATGTGCTTGGCATTATAACCTGGGTCTTTGGGGAGGTGGGGCTGGATAAGCAGGGCCTCATTGGAGGGGCTCAGTCTGTCAGTAGCACCAGAGTGAAGCTTCTCCCAGAGCAGTGTTTTTTTTTTTTTTTTGAGACAGGGTCTCACTCTGTTGCCCGGACTAGAGTTCAGTGGCATCTTCATAGCTCACTGCAACCTCAAACCCCTGGGCTCAAGCGATCCTCCTGCCTCAGCCTCCCAAGTAGCTGGGACTACAGGTGTGCACCACCATGCCTCCCTAAGTTTTCTATTTTTGGTAGAGACGAGTGTTGCTCTTGTTCAGGCTGGTCTTGAACTCCCGGCCTCAAGCAATCCTCCCGCCTCGGCCTCCCAGAGTGCTGGGATTCCAGGTGTGAGCTGCCTTGCCTGGCCCCAGAGTAGTCTTAAGGGGAGGGGCAGTAGGTTTTAATCTAGTAGGTACTCTGGGAAACATCTTGCCTGACCAAAAGCCAAATTTTGTCAAGGAATAGAGTCTCAGCCAGTATGGTGAGAATACTAAACCTCTAGGTTTTATAATTCAAATATGGAGCCTCTTGTTTCTTGAAACAATAGTTTCAAGAAAACTATTTTTCTTGAAACTTTCAACAAAGTTTTTGCCTAATTGCCAGCAAGATCAGATATTTGAGGTGTTGAAAGTTCAGGGAAAAGACAGCGGTGACAGCATGGACTCTGGAGTCAGACTGCCTGGGACTGAATCCTGGCTCTACTATTTCTTACCTGTGCAACCCTGGGCAGATTATCTCACTTCTCTCTACCTCAGTTTCCTCATCTGTAAAATGGGGATTTGAGTAGTGCTTCCCTCATGGGGTTATAGTGTGGCTTAAGTGAGGTAAGGTCTGCTAAGCACTTAGTTCCTGTATCTGCTGCTGTTATTATTCTTAGTTTCTCTGCTTAGGGCTGCTTTCCAACAAATACCAAAAGATAGGTCTTGGAGCTAAAGGGATATGTATGAAGGGCTATGTATGTATGTACGGCTGATGTTCTTTCAAGATCGATAGCGGCTCTTTTGACTAAATTACAGTCTTCTCTCCTCCCCCAAATCCTGCTGAGGGCATTGCTGGGCTGCAGTCCAGGCATCTTCTGTTGGGGCAGCAGGTTCTCAGGTTCTCGTGAAGAGCCTTTTAAGGAAAAAGAGGTGGGGATGGCAGGAGAATAAAGCACTATTTTGTGTAGTTCAGCTAACAGGGCAAATAACATAACCAAGTTATTTACTGTAGGGCTTCTCAGGGTAAGATTTAAAATAAAATTCTGCTGGAGAATGCAGACAGTCCATTCTAGGGTGTAAAATGGGATTATCTTGGCCAGGATTAAATCACACTTCCTGAATCTGACAGAGCGTTTCCAGGGAGAGCAGGCGCCACGCAGCCTCCACTGCCATCATCCGTTGTTGCCCATGCCTCCCACCTCCACTGGCCAGCTAACCCCATTCAGCCTTCCCTGCCAGCCCGCCGTCGTGTGAGTCTTTGAAACAGAGACTGGGTCTGAAAGAAAAACCAGGCTCCCTTTGGTTGGGGAAAATGTTGGCAACCGGAAGTGTGAAAGGGAACTGGGGCAATGCTCTCACACATGTGACAGCACTAACTTTAAATCTGATGTTAATTATAAGCAAATGTGTTACAATCCATGTTGTAATTCTAATAACTACTACCAGCCCATCACTCTGTGTTGTCTCATCTATATGACTTTACTAAGGATTTCATTCATGAATTCAATCGTTATGACCTGAGCAGAAGGGCAGCACAGTGTAATGATTATAGATGCTGCCATCTCAGGCTATCTCGGTTTGAATCCTGTCTCTGCCACTTAGCTAGCCATCAGACTCTGGCCAAGTCAATTTTCTTTCTCATGCCCCAGTGTTTTTATTCACAAAATGGAGATAAAATTAGCAAGTAACTAACTCATAGGGTTGCTGTGAGGATTAAGTATGTGTAAGGTATTATATTGGCACCTGGCATTTTTCTTGGCACTGGGGCTTGGGAAGGTGAGTAAGCCATCAGGGAGCTTACAATAGAGAAATGTGGTATTGCATTCAGCCCCTATCACATGCTTTGCACAAAAGTGGTACACAACCAAAGTCTCTTGGGAAGCCTGCAGAAGCTGCTCATTCACTGTTGGGTGTCTAGAGGTGCTGGCTAGTTTAACATCACAGAACACCTCAGAAAAAACAGTGGTTTTATACAATGCCTCTACAAACAAGAACAAAACCCCTTATAATTTGTCATTAGTTAAAAACTCCATGTTCCAATTCTGAGAGTCTTTAAAAACTAAGAAACGGAGAGAAAAGCTTCAGTCTTTAAACAAATGGAGAAAACAGTTTTTCATTGTTTTATGTAATCACTTATAAAACTTACAGTGTATGTTCACTGTTGACATGTTCAATAATGCTCTGCTATGAGGGGCACAGAGTGCTAAGTCCAATTAATCAATAAAAACTTATAGAAAATATATAGATTAAAAGAAGTGAAAGAAGAACAGCATGGAGTATTCTAAAGCCATAAAATCTTTCTTCTTTACTTCCTCTTCTACCCTCCGAGAAAGAGTATTCACCAATCTTTTCTTGTTCACTGTTTTTAGACCCTTGCTTTAAAATCTAAAAGTTCTTGTAATATCCTATAAAAACAGACTACAAGGAGAGAGCCCATCCAAGGGATCAAATTCCCTCCATCCCAGGCAATTTAAGGCAAAAGAAGAATGCAATTTTAAAAAACCCAAAGAAGACAAAGACATAGTCCACACTATAAAAAATCTCTAGCTAAGTATCCAATTAAGTACTTTCATTAGACCTGTTTTTTGGAAAAACTGAAATGAGGCTCCATGTGCTTTATTTATTTATTTATTTTTTAATTTAATTTAATTTTTTAAATTTCAGAATATTATGGCTAGACGTAATTATGCACAAGCCAGGAGAATCCACATCATCCTGGCATTCTTGAAAGCAAGTGGGCCCCCAAATGTCCCCAACACACTGACTGACTTCGTTTCCCACCCCTCCTTTCCCTCCTCTCTCTCTTTGTCTCTCTGCAGTCAGTGAAAGGTGTATCTCTGTGTTAGACCATAGCCTGAAGTTTTAACCTGCCAGGGGATTCCCTTGCCAGCTCCCTCCCGGGGGACTGGTCCAGCTCCTCTTACTGGCCAAATCCACATCTCTTTTGGCTCCAGCTGTCTTCCTCAGGCCAGATTCCTCCTGGTTACCCTCTAAGTCCTGCTGGGGAAGGCCCTCTGGCAGCACTGTCATTTAAAATCTTACAATTTTAACTTTAGGAAACAGTGCTCCTATCTGACACATTTTTCCTCTTTCCCTTCTCATCCAAACCCTGGCAATTCTACTCCGAAAGCCTCTCAAATCTAGGCTTTGCTCTTGATCGCCACTGCCCCTACCTGGTGTGGGCCATCTCCCCCCTCATCTGGTTCACCCAAGCCTCCTCGGAGCACTCCCAGACTCGGCCCCTCCCTCCCTCTCACTCTCCACGGTGCTGCTACGTGCCTTTCCCCTATAATACAAATCTGGTCATGCCATCATTTATCTGCAGTGGTTTCTTCCTGCCTTCAAAATAAAGTCCAAATAACCTGGATTAAAAGTTCTTTTCTAAAACTTACTATCTATCCTATTGTTATTCTTTACTGTGGTTCCAAGGCTCACCTGAATTATTTTCTATGGCAGTAGAGAAACTGCATTAAGTATTGTTCCAGCTAATATAACAACAATAAATGTGAGAAATCAAGAAATATTTTTCTCAAGTAATAATACCTGTTTGTAGCCAGGTATTACACTTTGGTGACCGTTCAGGTACAACCAGTTTTATAGTTCTAAGGCAGACTTAATTGTTCCAAATGCTTTCTTTGTCCAAATTAATGGGTTTTGTAATACATAAACCAGGATAAGCAAAGACTTGGCCAGTATGAATTAATTCAACCTATGCTTACTGGAAATCAAAAGCTTTAGGACCAGTATCCTCACTTTTTTTTTAAAACAGGAGTGAAGAGGGGGAAAATGACCAAATTGAGGGTTCAGAAAGAGAAGGGGAAGAAAGGGCAACAGAGATATATCACGCCTACTGAATGACCAATTCTACCTCAGGCTGGTCCTGATCAAAAACAGCAGTTAACACACTCATATTCTTTGTTAAATTAAATTCATTTAATTTTAGTCTCCATAGCCACAATAGGAGGTGGCTATGATTATTCATATTTTACAGGTGAGGAAATAGACTAGCAATATTTATTTCATTTACTATAGTGATCACGGGTTAAGTACAATGCTCAGAGTTAGGGGGGATACTCAACTGGCCTGTTTCCTGGAGGGAAGGGAATTTCCAGGTCCCAGCAGGGAAGGGTGGGCTCTCTTCTCTCTCTACCCTTCCTTAGGGAGAAAGCGTGGCCTGCCTGACCAGTAAGGTGAGGAGAACAGATTGAGGATGCTCAGCTCAGCAACCCCCATGGGTTTTTTCACTCTTTTTTTTTCAGCTTGTCTGTTGTCAACATGTGACCATCCTCTATCCCCTGACTGGTATGCTGAACAGAGAAGAATAGAGGCAAACCTGCTGTCTAATTCAGGAGAGAAGTACTGGTAAACCCATGGTGGCTACATATATAACCCACTTCCTCCAATCTGGCTTTTATCAGTTGATAAATCTAATCATTTGATTCCTATTTCTTCTTTCTTAATTGGTTGTGAATAAAAGCGGAGAAGACAGAGACTATTAACTGGCTCCCTAAAAGCCAAATATAATAAACAAATATAGGTATTCAATAAATATTTGTTAAATGAATGAATTAATTTGTCCAAGGCCACATAAGTAATAAGCAAGAGTGGAGACTTGAATCCATGTCTGACAGAAAAGCCCACTTCAATGCTTCTTGTATGATGTCCCATTTCTAGGCTTCAGTTCACGCCTCAATATGGCTTCCAGGAAATTGGAAGTGCTGGTTGGTGTAGGTACTAACTACCTTAAAAACACATGTTTGCCTAAGAATGTTGCTGATATTCTATTTTTCTATAACAGTGGTGAGGGATGAGTTCAGCATGTCTGCTTGTTGTCAGCTACGTCATGGGCCAATACTGACCAAGCCCTCTAGGTACATAAGGAAGGACAGGGAAGGTCTGGAGAAGCAGGGGAGTGGCCCCCACAGCAACATGTGACAGATGGGGAGGAGAAAGGCAAGCAGCCAAGCATGAAGCTGGATGAGCACGAAAGGGGCGGGGCAAGAGACTGGGGACCAAGGAAAGGAGGCTGAGGGTCCACGGGGGACCCGGGGTTTGCGGGCTGGCAAGAAGGCAGGGGAATGAAGATGAACATAAAAGTCCCAGGAGAACAAAAAAGCTGAAGAGAAAAATATGTCCAAACAACAAATATAAAGCGGGGAAAGACAGATAAAAGAACAGGAGTAAATCACATGCTATGAAAACAGCCACAAACTGATTTTCCATTTCATGTCAAAATGATGAAAAGTGAGAGCCAGCCTGTGTGCCAGTAGCCCTCAGAAACTCAGAAATAAAACACCCTGGTTGAAAATAGTTTGGGGAGCCAGAAGATGACAAGATTCCTCCTGCAGACAAAAGTGAAATTAAAGTAATGCTAGCATTTACTACCCTTCCCCACCCCCAGTCACAAAGGAGGGGACGCCGTTTGGCTGGCAACCACGTATGCGCTCAGTGGGCCCCTGTTCTGACTGAGCGAATATAGTCGCTTTTTAAGAGTGTCTGTTAGAACTCAGGATTGTGTGCTCACAACACCATATAAAAACAGGGTCATCTTTGCCTTCCACGCAGTTTTTTTCGCTCTGTTTAAAGGCTGGGGGCTTATCCTTTTCCCCCCCTCACTAGACTAGCACACAAAGAATTCTCTGACACACTGCACCCACTGCAGATGAAAGCGCTTAAGTGTGAGTGAAAGCAACAATGTTTGGAGTGACATTTACTAGCTGAAAACAGTGAAATCAGAGTGTTCCAGTTCACAGAGATTAAATGTCAGGCTTTAAACATTTAGCAGAGTATTAACTATGGAAGTTTTTAAAATTTAAGATTCAGTTTTATACTGCAAACGGCACGTAAGACATACTAAAGAAAGACTTTTTAAAGCAAGGAAACAACTGATCCATAGGCTGAATAAGAACATATATTTTCAATTGAAAGCAAACGAACTGCATGACAGTTACTGAGTTTAGCTCAACAGTACCAGAGGGCTCGCTGCCCTCCACCATCACAGATTAATAAGACAAGGGTGAAGTTCTGCACAATTCATATTTTGGAAGATACAAGTCAAAATCTAAAACATAGAGGAGTTTCCAGGCACTTAATTTTCCACAGTGGTTGCAGACTTTAAAAGTTCCAAGGGTTTTCACATTATTGTTTTAGAATGAATGCCTTTTAATGGACCAAAAAAATTAGGGGGAAAATAGATCACTTTTCTTTTAACAATATTTTCCATGAATAAACTTATTTATAACAAAATTGGCTATAATTTCTAAATATAACCTCCATTTTTGTGACTACATCATAAAATCTCAGAATTTGGCAGTATCAGCAGTCCTTTCATTCAAAATCAGCTAGTAAGTACCTTCTCTATTATGCTTACTATGAGGTGTTGGACAGATACAAAGCCAACGATAATGGGTAACATTTCAAGCTTTGTTTTAAATACCTTAGAAGCATTGTATTTTATTCTCAATATCTTTATGAGATGATTGCTATTGTCCCCATTTTACAGATAAAAAAACTGGGGCTTCAAGATATTAAGGACTTTACCCAAAACTACAGAACCACTAAATTATGTTGGATTCAAACTCTGGCCATTGACTCCAAAGCCTGGGTAATTAACTTCTACTTAAGGAACTCAGTGTAGCAGAGACCACAAAGACCTGACCAAATAAAGTTTAACTCAAGAATTAACACAATAAGAATATGTACAGAAACACACTGAGTAATTTAGGGCTGGGAAGACCTCACAGAGGAAAAGACATTTAAGCTGATACATGAAGAGTCTTTCCAGGTGAAAAAGCATCGGTTACTCTAGTAACCAAAGATGAGAGGGCTTGAAATGTCCAAGGAATGTTCAGAGTTCAGTGTGTATTTGAGGGGGAGCCTGGAAGCAGGGAAACAAAGCTGTTCCAACAGCCCGGATGAAGAGGTAAAGGGGGGCTGGAGCAGGGTAATGGAGGAGGCCAGAGTCGGAAAGGTTCTAAGCCAGAAGCAAAATTATCTGGTGACCTACTGGATACAGGCGGTGAGGGAGATGAATCCACAGCGTTTTAGACTATCGTATAGTTTAAGATTAAGAATTAAAGAGGTAAAACAGATTGGGAGTGGGGGTAGGGAACAGGAAGATTATACTGCAGTTCAGTTTTAGAAAACTAAGTTTGAGATACTTGAGGAACATCTAGGCATCCTCTCTATTGCATTCTCTACTTTAACAAACATTGAGTATCTCTTGTACCAAGCACTAAAGACATGAAAAACTGGGCCCTGCCTTCCTGGAGTTCATGTACTGTACAGTATGGTTCTCAATGGCTGGCAACATATAGGGGAACTTACAGGGGCATCTGTAGTTGTTACAGTGACTCAGGGGTGCTATGTGTACTTAGTGGACAGGCGCCAGGGATAACTGACATTCTGCCATTCTTGGGACGAATACAACAAAGTACAGTCCTACATCTATCTTGATTTTCTTTTTTTCTTTTTCTTTTTTAGAGACAGAGTCTCATTCTGTTGCCTGGGTTAAGAGTGCAGTGGCATCATCATAGCTCACTGTAGCCTCAAACTCCTGGGGCTCAAGTGAGCCTGCTGCCTCAGCCTTGTGAGTAGCTGGGACTACCAGCATGTATCACCAGGCCCAGCTAATTTTTCTATTTTTTGTAGAGACAGGAGTCTTGCTATGTTGCCCAGGCTGGTCTCGAACTCTTGGCATCAAGTGATCCTCCCTCCTCAGCCTCCCATAGTGCTAGGATTAGCGTGAGCCACCACACCCGGTCCCATCTTAACTTTCAAATGTCCCATTGGACATCTGTGATAATCCATTTATAGTTGTCTGAGCCTAAAACCTAATTCTGTTTTACATAGAAAGACAAAAATTTTTTTGCATGTTTTATATATACACTGAATTGTCCCAAATAGAACCTCCATGGAAACTGAGGGAAGATCGTACTTTGTTTTATTTGGAACTTTATGTTCACTATTTAAGAAAATTATACCATGGGCGGCAAAACTGCTCACAGTTTCTGGGTTATCAATACAATGTGCCTGGATCAGTCTGAACTGTAGCCGTCACACTCATGGTGAGTCTGCCTTCAGAATCTATCTATTTGATTATGTCTCCTGATGTGGTCATGCCTGGATATTTACATATTGCAAAACATTGGTTACAAATTACTTTCCTTTTATTTCTCCTTCTTATTACAATTAAGGAAATATATTGCATTTTTGGAATTATGAACACAGGTTACATTAACTATGAATTTCATTTCAGGATAGAAAAGGGTGTGTTATAAAAATGACACATTAACTTTAAGAACCACTAGTGAGAGGCAGACATATATAGAGGGAATTGCATACAAGGGAACCCACAGAAACACTTTAAAGAGGTAAGAAGTATAAAAGGAGAAGGAGAAAAACAGGTTATTGGCTATGGGAGATCTGGGAAGACCCACGGAGGATATGAGCAGGTGCTGACTGATGTCCTGTGTCAGAATAACTCCAGAAACGTGCGGCTTAGTACCTGCCTCCGATGATGCCCATTCATTTTAGTGTGGCTTTAATTTGTATCAGTTTCTTTTCGATGCTCTTCCTGTATCTCCCCCACAAAGGTCCCTGTTCTGGAAGGCTCCAATGGGCAGAACATGATGAATCCCTAACCTTTGTAGTGTCACTTCCGGAATCTGAAAACTGTGGTCTCTGTAATACGTTCATAGTAGCTGGAAGGTAAAAACAACTCAAGTGTCCATCAGCAGACTTTCTAGTTAATCTTTTCTTCTTTAGGCTAAATCTCCTCACTTCCTCCAACTGTTTCTCATATAACTTGGTTTCATATTCCCTCACCATCTGGGTCATTTTCCTCCAAACAAGTTACAATTTGTCAATGGCCCTTTAAAAGTGTGGTGCCCAGAACCAAATGGAGTTTCCAGAGCTGAAATACGTAACTTTATTTTCTAATATCCCCAAAAGGGAAAAATGTTATCCCTCTGCACAGTGAGATCAGGATGGGGGAGGACGGGGGCGGGGAGGGTTGAGAGTCCGTCTTAATAATCACTGTATCACCAGTATTGAAAAATTTCCTTTTTTGTTTAAGCAAGTTCTACTTGAATTTTTAATACTTGCAACTATACTTCTGATCTCCAAGAGGCTTTTTCCTTATTTGTTCTTGTTTTGAGGATTAAGTGAAAAAAATGTGGGTCTGGCTAACAAATACTAACAATTATTTTTATTTGCTGATAGCATCCCTCTACCAGCATCCTGTAGTCATTTCCTGTCTGAAGACATTTTTCTCTTAACAGACTGTATCCTGTCCATGCCCCAAGTCAATCTAACCAAGATTGGCAGGACACCACCCTTTCCAGGGACTTGGTCTATAAAATGGAATTAGTATTTCTGCCTTAAACTTGAATCTGGTATGTGTATGGAAAGCCCCTGCATTCCTGCGTGTCTAGTGAACCTCAGCTTTAGCCCCAAAATGCAAAATTCTATCAAGGCTCCTGATTTTTCATCCCATTTTGGTTTGAGACTGAAATCCTGCAGTAATTTGACTGACTCTTGCCAACATGTTTTCCACAGGGGCTAAAACAGTACCAGTTCATCTCCTCATTCCAGATGCTAGGGGCCCCTTAAACCACAGCAATAGTATCCACTGATTTGAACCTTTGGAAATGACCTCATATGGATGCCACTCTGGCAATGAATACTAGCTTGCTATCTACCTTGAAGGCAATGACTTCAACAAGAGACAGGCTAGCCACGGAAGTCTAAGCACTTTATGTCACAGCTGCTAGCTACCCAAGTTTCAACACGCTTTTGTAGCTGAACAAATCAGCTCCAAGGTAAACTACATGATGGCAGGCATATGTGTCTGTTTTGTTAGCTGGTGTACCCCTCACCCTGAGAATGGTGCCTAGCACATAACAGATGCTCAAGAAACATTCACAGAATGAATTAATGAAATGACCTGGTATGCTAGACATCTATCTTTGTTTTGCCCACTATTCCTTTCTTCTGAGAATCGTTTCTTCTCTATTCCATGTTATTCTAGTGGAGCTGCCAGTCATGAGACCAATAAAGCTAACAAATGGTGTCATGAGTCTGGGAGCTCATGGATATTGGAGTTGCTAACCTCTAGATTCCCTCCAGTAAACAGGTATCTATACTTCTTTCCACGTCTGGAGAATTTGAGGCATAAGATCAAAGGCTTTGATGAATGTGGGTATATTCTATAGGCATATCATTCAGAGTCTAAACTTTATGTGAATGTCTATCATAAAACCCAAGCCAACAGGATAAAATGAACATTAGTGAGAATAAGCTTACGTTTCTATTACTGACTTTCACAACTAAATCAAACACAAGTATAAGATATTATCTTATTCAAATAAATTTGAGATGATACTTTTTCAAATTTCTGATAGATGAAATACAATTTTAATAAGGTCAGCTTTAGTATGATAAAGCTATTTAGGGCTTCTTGGAAAAAATTTAATCTGTGGAATATGAAAAAAAACTATATATTGGATTAAAATCATTCAATAAATGGGAGGCAGGAAAGCTATAGTTGTATAAGGCTTTGAAAAAATTGTGGTAAATTACACATAACACAGAATTTACCCTTTTAACTACTTTTCACATGTACAATTCAGTGGTGTTAAGTACTTTATCATTACAAACAGATACTCTGTATCCATTAAACATTAACTCCATTTCCCTCTTTCTCCAGCCCCTGGTAACCTCTATTCTACTTTCTGTCTCTATGAATTTATCTATTGGGGATACCTCAAATAAGTGGAATAATAACAATATTTGCCCTTTAGTGTCTGGCTTATTTCATTTCGCATGGTGTTTTCAAGGTTCATCCACGTTGCGCATGTATCAGAATTTCATTTTTATGCCTGAATAATATTCCAGTGCGTGTATATACTGCACATTTTGTTTCTCCATTCATCTGCTGATGGACACTTGAGTTGTTTTTACCTTCCAGCTACTATGAATAATGCTGCTATGAACATTGGTGTACAAGTATCTGTTTAAGTCCCTGTTTTCAATTCTTTTGGGTATATACACCTAGGAGTGAAATTGCTGGATCATACGGTAGTTCTACATTTAACTCTGTGAGGAATCTGCATATGGTTTTAAAAGATGACTTAGAAGACAAAAATTTATTAATTTAGAAACTATATACTGTGAAAATTGCTATTCCTCACTCGATATTTCACTTATCATAACTAGAGATGAAGAGATTCCTGTAGCAGGTAGAACAGAGAATATATCATTTCCTTATAGTGAAGGAGTGAGAAATTTCCAAGTAGTCACAGATTCCCAAGAAAAAAGTCAAAATAATTGTGCTCTGCTAAAATGGATTTTGACTAATCACCAGGATTTTGACAAACAAGAAATATAGTCTTCTTTAGAAAACTCAAAGTTTCATTCAGAAATAAAGTAAGAATGAATCCCATTATTTGATCATACAATTGTAGTCTCTGTATACAAAATAACTGAACAGTACTTATCAAAAGTGTGAATGTCATGAAAGACAAGGAAAGACTGAGGGACTGTCACAGACTGGAAGAGACTAAGGAGACCTGACAACTAAATGCAATGTGGATTCTGGATTTGATCTGGAATAGAAAAGGAACAATGGTGAAAGACTGGTAAAATCTGAAAAAAGTCTGTAATTTAGTTAACAGTATTGTACCAGCATTACTATCTTGGTTTTGATAACTGTACTATGATTATATAATATGTTAACATTAGTGGAAGTTGGGTAAAAAGTATGCAGAATTCCACAACTTTTGTGCAAGTCTGAAACGATTTCAAACTAAAAAGCTAAAAACAAACTAAACTTTGGCCAGGCATGGTGGCTTACACCTGTAATCCCAGCACCACTTTGGGAGGCCGAGGCAGGAGGATCGCTTGAGCCCAGGAGCTTAAGACCAGCTTGGGCAACACAGAGACCCCATCTCTACAAAAAAATAAAAAACTACTGGGTGCAGTGGCGCACACCTATAGTCTTAGGAACCCAGGAGGCTGAGGCAGGAGGAGGTTTAGCCCAGGAGTTAGAGGTTGCAGTGAGCTGTGATCATGCCACTGTACTCCAGACTGGGCAACAGAGTGAGCCCCTGTTTCTCAAAACAAACAAACAAACAACAACAAAAAACTTTAATGGGCATGTGAAACTATTAACTCAAATAATTAGAGATAGCAGTGATAAATCTGAAGTTACAAGTCTGATCTTTGAATGAACTTCCAATATTCACAGGGGAATAAATACGAGACCGTTTATAGTTAGTGCCTCTAATAACCAATTCTTTCTTGCACCCTCACTGTCACACTGGCCCTGCATTTCTTCCTCCTAGATCCATCCTCCCAAACCTTTCAACTTTATCTTCTGGAATAGACTTTACACGGGAAGGCTTCTCTCAACATTTATATCTTCTTGGATAATTATTCTCTTCAACTGTTGTTGTAGCAATGTTTATAGTCCAGATTGCTCTCTGAATTCTGACAGTACATCCAATGGACATCCCTACTTTCAAATGTGGCTAAAGATTGACTCATTTGCCCAAGTCAAAAACAGGACTCAGCCTAGACTTGTCCTCAACTAACCCCACTTTCTGCTCCCAAGCAGTATACTTGGTCTATAGTATAAAATCCAATATATTCCATTCATTAAAGTGCAAATTGGAAATTCAGCCATCTTTATCATTGATAGACACAGTGATGTTGTCTACCCATGATAAAGATAAAATCTCATGTTGGCCTAAAATGCCAAAAGAGATTGTAAAAATTGGTTGTAAGTGAATTCAGCACATTTTCAATGGTGAAAATGCTCTTCTTATTTTGTATTAAAAGAGAAAGAAACAAGAAGCTACTGTATACTGATATTTCTATTAGCCATGTGACTATTCATTTGTGTATTATGGATTTAGAAAATACCACAAGGATGAGTTAGTTCTTTTTGCCATTCCTAAATTCTACCAAAAAAAAAAAAAAAAGAAGAAGAGAGAGAGTTCTTGACTAGAAGGGAAAAAAATATCGTAACATTCCATATTTAGTAAAAAGTTCTACAAATTTGGAAGATAAAATTCCAATTCCAACAAAGCCTAGCAGAAATAAAAACAAGCAAAGTTCTTCATTATATAAACAAAGATACTGAACAAAGTCAGAAGGAATTATACTGACTATATATTTAGAATACTGAATGCTTATCTGGCCACACTATGATCAGGAAGTCAACTCAGAAAACAATCAGGAACTGGGGGGCATCTAGATTAGCCTAGAAACCTGAAGATCCCGATTATTTCTTGCTATGGACTGCATATCTATGTCCCACCAAATCCATATTTGAAACCCTAACTTCTCCAAGGTGATGGTATTAGGAGGGGGAGGGCTTCAGGAGGTGATTAGGTCATAAGGGCAGAACCTTAATGAATAGCATTAGTGCTTTATAAAATAGACCCCAGGAAGTTCCCTTGACCCTTCTACCATATGAGGTTACAGTGAGAAGATGGCTGTCTATAAACCAGAAAGCAAGTCCTCACCAGATACTAAATTGGCTGACGCCTTAATCTTGGACTTCCCAGACTCCAGAAGGGTGAGAAATAAATTTCTGTAGTTTATAAACACCCACTCTAGTAGCCTGAAGAGACTAAGATACTCCCATATAGAACAGGATTAAGATTCACTATTTTTTATTATTGAAATCCAAAAAATAAATTTGATTGATAAGTGTTTTAATCTGCATTTTAATGACTAAAAGTGATGAAAATTAAAAATCAAAACATTTAACCAATTTAATTTAATTATCATTTTATCATATGGCCTTCCATGTAAACACAATTTGGATCTGTTGGTGAATATCATAGTAACCTGAAATCTCTAGTTTAGGGAAATAATACCATCCAACTTGGTCAGAAGTGGAGTTGGAACTAAACTTTTTTGAACAATTTTATAGTTGTTTTGTTTTATTAGAGCAAGCAACTATGTTATTGTAGTGGAGCCCAGTAAGATTTTGCTGTTCATTAGGTAATAATTCATTCTCTACATTTGCTACTGAGAAATACAAATGCCAGATTCTGTAGTCATGAGGGCTGTGTACCCCTAATCAGGCAACACTCTGCAGATTAGTCACATAGTACATCATTATATGTGGGTTCCTCCTTGAGAATGTCTATGCTCCATGGTCAGTGGAGCCTGTTCCAGGCAGCCCTGATTTGGTGGAATTTCTTAGTACATCACTTCAGATTCAGTGAATCGAGGACTCTTTAAGCCGGAAGGAACCTAAAAGATCAAAACTGGTATCACAGGAAAAAGTACAATCTGATGAGATATTGTTCAAACCTTTCTTGTATTTGCTGTATTGATGAAACAACAAACAAAAAACAATCCAAAAGAATCTTTCCCTCTCATCACAAATATCAGAGTTGATATAAGGTCTAAATATAGAATTGCCTCATTTTTCCAGGGCAGGGTAACACACTGTATTTGAACAAAAGCTATTGTTTACCCACAATTTATACTAACCCTCCATCTCTTTTGATGGAAGTAAGTTTCCTGCTCTTTATAATAAATATATAGTGACCAGAATGTGGATATTTACAGTGTTTTGCGAACAGCTAAAACAAACAACCCCCAAATCCGCACTGGTTCTGCAGACAAAAGAAGTCAAACAATTACTTCAGAGTCTCAAAACTAATTTATTAGCCTAGTGAATGAACTAGACTAGCCTAGTGGACTAGACTCCAACTTGGATATTTTACTGTTCTCAGGTCCTGAGTGAGATAAAATGCTTCAGCATATATTTTTAGTCATGGGTTATTTTTATTTTATTAATGTTGCCTTTAAATTGCTTTTCCATAAAACAAAACAAAACAAAAAAACCCCCTCCGGCATTTCCAAATTTATGATTCCCTAATTGAATTATGCAATTCCATTATGAAGTAGTGGTCTATAGTTAACTTTACCCTTTACCTAACTTTTATCATTTTGTGTTCAGAATCATTCTCAGAAATACAAGTTGGCTGATTACTCCCCAGAGACTGTGGGAGCCTGGCCTTTCAGAACAGTTTTGTTCACTGTTTGGCTGTAAAACAGGCTTCTTCTTCTGGGGACTGATCTGTTATCGATTTAAAAACTGACCTAAAGGGCCAGTTTGTTCTGGGCCTTTTGAAGTGCCTTTGCTGCTCCCGACTTCTAGAACTATTCTGTCAGACATCCTGAAGCCTCATGCCATGTTCTTTACTATGTAGTTTGTGCAGCCTGGGATAATGTGATAATGGCTCATTAACCTGTTCTCACCTCCAGAAGAGGGCCTGGGGTTTAAAACACCTCCAAAGAATCATACTGATGTTTCAGTCTGGAATCTTGAGGCAGGTCAGTTCAGTTCCCAGTTCACATCACCCCTCCTTCTCAGCCTTAGACTTGAGGCCATTCCTGTATCCTTGATTACAAACTCTTCTGAGCACAGATGCCATGTGTTATAGTCATCTCCATTTTCCATGGTGCCCAGCTCAGGTCTAACAGCAGTTACTCAATGCAAAATAAAAACAAATTTGTAAATAATTTTTTTTCAGTTATTTACAAATAATAACAATTATTTGCAAACTGATTTACAAATAATATGTTATTTGTAAATAGCAAAAAGTTTATAAAATAATAACAAATTCAGGAATAAATAACTTCAAAGGACAGCTTTGACATCTAGGTTTTATGATCCTGGAGAGATGACATCAGAAAAAATTCTGCATTAAGGGTTTCCATCTTAAAAAATACAAAGTAATTCAATGAATAGTATTTTCTTTAAGAATTAAATGAGCATTTTGGTGAATGGCAGAGAAAAACCTGAGTTCCTAAGGCTTGGTTATGTTTCCTAATCCTTTTCAATCTGAAGGGAGCTTTACACAGTTTTAAACTTGCCATGGCACTCAGAAAAAAGGAGACCAGAGTCCCTACTCTTTGATAACAAAGAAGGCAGAGCACACCCACTAGTGGGGGGGGGAGGGAGTCAGATAAAGGTAATCCAGGTTATAAAGGTAATTCAGGAGGCAGCTCAAGGGTCCCTTGAACTCCATTCACCTCTCAGTGCGATCCAGGAGGGACCACAGGGTGTCAGCTGAGGAGGAGATATTTAACTGAAAGAGAAGGAAGGCAGTGCAGTGCTCTGGAGGGAGCTGGGACCAGGTGCAGCTCATCTCTCTCTGGCAGAACTGGTGCGCTGCAGTTCCTTACTATCTAGTTGTTAATCAAAGACTACTCTAGACACATAGCTAAGCTCTGTGGAGGATAATAATAAAGCCAGAAGATTTGGGTTTTGGCCCTTAAAGTGCTCAAAATCTAATCTGGGGAGGGAGAAAATTAATAGAAGTTAAACGACTAGAGAACAATTAAATGCTAAGCTATAAGTTCAAGAGGAGTTCACAAGAGGGAAAGATCTGGATAAAGCAATGGTACAAGACAAAGCCTCAGAAGAAGCCTCAAGAAGACAAGGAACTCAACTGCGGAACTAAGGTTGTTTGGGAAACAGACACATGTCGATGAGCCCTTCTTGAGAGGGGCAGGTTCAGAAAGATGTCCTTGAATGGTGGCCCAGCAGGAGAGAGCTGGAATTCATTGGTAAATCCTGACACACTGCTTTTGGAAAGGCTGGAGTCTGTGATGAAAACACAAGAGGGCCAAAAAAATAGAACAGAGAAGCAAACAATCCTTGGTTATTTTCATGCCTGAAGAGGCTCACTGTGGCATGAAAATCAACATGAAAACAGTCAGAATACCATATCATCCAAACTGGGCACTGTCCACATATTCCTTGGTCTCAGGTTCAAAAAATTTATTAACTCCTTATTAGCCTCTCGATTTTTGGAAAAGAATAACCTAATGACAAAGATGTGGGGGTGGGAAGACCCAGGAACCTACCACAGAAGCTCCTTCTGCACATATAGTTATGGTCACACAAGACTCTGAAGTAGATAGTATGGTTCCTGTTCTACAGATGAGGAAAAAGAAGGTTATGGATATTACATAGCTCACGAAAGCTTGCCCAAATAGTAGAATGGCAGACCTAGATTTTGAACCATAGTATGCATGGTGCCCAAGCCCATTTCCTCTGTTCCATGTAGAGAGTATGCACTTGTTTACCCTTAGAGAGGAGAGAGATCTATGAAATCTCATTTGTAGTGTTGTCTAGAGCTGACCCTGGAGTTGGGAGTGAGAAGAACTGGTTTTTCATCCATGCTTTGCTATTAGTGCTAAGACTCGGGACAAGGCACTCCTCTCTTTTGGTTCTATTATCTAAACTTTAAAAACAGGATACGGGATTAAATTATTGTGAAGGTATCATCTGTATAAGTTTATGATTCTAAGTGTACAAATGGGTTCTCCAACAGAGAATGATCTAATATGACTGTTCTAATAAAAAGAGGAAGGGGAATATGAGGATATACACTAATTTTTATATCTAGAAATCTACCAAGATATACATAACCTCATAAATATTAACTATTCTGTCACAATGGCAATAGCAGCACCAGAACTTTAAATAAGAAGGGTTCAGTGACATCAAGTTTGTCTTGCAACTGTGTACAGTAAGCCCACTGCCTTCACTTACGTGGCATACATTTAGTTCCCCATAACATCTATCAGACCCCCAAGCTACCCCTTCCCATTTCTACTGTCCACTAAAGTCCTCAGAAAAAGGCTGGAAGGCTGGACACAAACATGGTTCAGTCAGGGAACCTACAAAAACGAAACCACCAGAGGTAAGAGACCACAGAGAGAAAGGATCCCAGATAAGGCAGTCACTACTCAGTGCTGGCTGATATATCTGCCCTGCAGTTACCAGCCCTTCCAATTTTGCAAAAGGACCCAGAAACACAGATTTTTCATGTAGTGTGAAATATCTTGATCAACTATGTGGTCCAAATACTGACCAACCATGTGAATCAGACAAGACATTCTGTGTTCACTGAGGTCCAATGATCATCAGTTTGCTTCAGAATTGGCTGATAAAAAAGAGGAGACGGGAGGCCTGATGAGTTCAAGTTTTAGAAAAAAGGGGCTCATTGAAGCAGACAAAGAAAAGGCATTGAAAAAGACCTTGCTCAATTCACATCTGAATAAACTTCATCCATCATCTCTAAGCTCTTACACATCTAAGTCCCACAATGCTTATAGTTTTTCTCAATACCTATCTGCTTCCTATAGTCAATAGTAAGAAAGCCCTTAAAACAAAGAGTTGGCATGATAGGAAAAAAAAAAAAGGGAAAATTTGTGAAAATTAAAATTAAGTTTATTTCCCAGGAGACCTAAGGGAAGAAGAATTCCTGCAGTAGAAGCTGATCAAGGTGGCTGGAAAGGAATGGAGGTACACAGGCCAACCCCTAGGGCCTTTGTGAAGAAAACAGGCAGGAGAGGATGTCAAGGAGAAGATGAAAACAGGAGCTTCAACACGGATCCCAATGGTTGGGCACAGGTGTAAGTGAGGACAGAAAGAAGGAGAAAGAACAAAGTGTGACGAGAGACAGAGAGAAGAGGGCCACTGAGCATATACCGCTTGCTCAGTAGGGCAGTAAGAGGGCAACCAAGCTCTGGAATGCCCCCTGGGGTGTGAATGGGTAATAGGCGCTCCTGAAGTAAACCATAAGGAAGCCCAGAACGACTCTGACACCTAAATTGTCATCATAATTCAAGCAAATATTTTTTTGAGATCTACAATATCTGAAATATGAGGTGGTACAGGAGCTCCAAGGAATGTGAGTCATGGCAGGAGGCGAGTGGCACTGAGGTGTTTTGAATGGCAGGGAATCATTTTCCCAGCAGAGGGAGTGGCCTGTTTAAAACCAAGTGGATCTGATCGTTGTGCTCCTTCTATTGGAGCTTCTTGTTATTCCCATTTGACAGGGAGGAGAAGCTAAGCTCAGAGAGGCTAACTGATTAGCTTCGAGTCACCATATCTAATTATTGACAAAGCTGAGAGTACAACCAAAACCTCCTGATTCCCAGGATGGCATTTTTTTCTCCTGTCCCACAACTGAGGTATAATGGATGCCAACCAGAGGAAAAAATAGTTTGGAAATTATGAGAAAAAATGTAAGCAAATACTCAGGGTGAATTCTCAATGAAACCTGTATAACAAAGATGGGAACCCTTCTTCTATGACCTGAAGACTACAAGTTTGCCTTATATAAGCCTCACCTGGTTCCCATTTAGAGGGGAGGGAAATTCGCCCCCTACCTCCACACCATCCCAATTCTGTTCTCCCACAGCAGTGACCACTGAGGAATTTTTTTCTCCCTGTGTGACTTCACAGAGATGAATCATGGCTCCTTGAAAAACTGAAGCAGGAAAGTTGGCTCAGGAATAATTAAATAGCAACATACCAAGTTCCCTGAGCTCTAGGCACTGTCTCCACTAATAAGACTTATCTACAAAAATACTGTCTTGTGTAAGCAAACCTTTTGAAAAATAGCATCTGGAGCATTAAAGATGTGGACACAACTGATTCAAGCATGCAACACCTGTCTTTAGAGAAAAATGATTATTTAGCCCACAAAAGCAAATGTGTTTTCATAAATTGTCAGCTGTAAACATATTTTAAAAACTGCTTGTGTCAAAGGTTTCTATAAGTGGCTAAAATGTGAATTCAGGACGACCAAGAATGCAAAATGGTATTTTGCTAACAAATGGAATTTGCTGCCCTTTGCAATTTTACAGCTGATTCCACTGGAGGATTTTATTCTTTATGGCAGAATATGGAAATTCTGACATTGTAAATGTATGAAACTTATAAATCTGGTATTCAAATTTCCTAAAAGGAATGATCAGTCACAACATGTTCTTTCTATAATTCAAAGGTCTTATCAGCAAGGAACTTCTTGCTATTTCTAAGAGTGTGTAATACCAGTTTAAGCTCACTAACCTGTTTCTAATTGGATCTTTTTCACCTCTCTAAACAATTATGTTAACATAACTTTTTCATAAGCCATAACAATGTTTGAATATGTAAGGTGTTTACTCATTCCTCTTATCCACATTCCTGATTGTAAGCTCCTTTTGAAGAACACTTTTATAATTATTTGCCCATGTCTCTTAGGGAAAATCAGCTAATCCTTTTGACTATTTGGAAAAGGCTCCATGGAAAGCGAGAATCAGCTTGACTTACATCTTCTGTAAAATGCTGTCCTGGTATAAGTGGCACCTCAAATCACATGCTAACAGAGAAGAGATAGGCTTTCTACAGCTGATTTAACTTCATATATGTTTTACACTAGAAAAAGAAATCCATTATCAGCAGGCTTCACTGTATTCATGCTACAAAAGACAAAAAATTATACCAGGAGGCCAGGAGAAAAAGAAGTCACCAAATAGCAAACTATCAAAGGGTAAATGCTAACTTAAAAAGATACATTTTACCCAATGACGTGTGGGGAGGGAAAACGAGAAGTTACAAAAAAAGACTATGAAGAAGACGGCCTTTGATCTCCAGAAGCTGTTAGAAAACATTGGCTGGTTTCAATCTTTTTTTTTTTCTTAAATGAAGTAAAAAACTGAAGTGGTTCTACCACACTAAGATTATTAAAGTAAAGCAGCTGCTGATGAAAATGGTTTGGAACTTGATAATATATAGGTGGTGGTTGCAAAACATTGTGAATGTACTAAATGCCATTGAAATGTACAATTTAAAATGGTTTAATTTTATGTTACATGAATTTCACCTCAGTAAAAACATAAAGCAACTGTACTCTGGTAAATGAGAAATTTTTGGCATTTTCTTTTGGCTGCTTAGATAAGGGGAATATTTAACACTTCACAAACATGTTATCAAAAAAATCCTCAGATGAATTCCAGGGATTAATTCAAAGGGAGCAAAAGTTAACCAAGGAACAGTTATACAGTGTTTTTTTTTCCTGTTCTGTCTTTTCCACCCCATCTAAAAGCTGTAAGCAGTCATCACCACTTTTTTTTTTTTTAATTTGAATAGATTTAGGGGGTACAAGGTGAATTCCATTATATGTATATATTATACAGTGGTGGAGTCTGGGCTTTTGATGTACCCATTCACTAAATTTTAATAGCTTCTCTGACTCTGCCCTTTCTATCTGCCTCCTACCCAAATTCTCTCTTTCAATATTTATTGAACTCCTACATGCCCCAAGCACTTTAATAGGTGCTCGGATTGCCAAGGTAAATAATATACCTTACCTTTGCTCAAGGAGTTCACAGTCTGTACTCAAATTTTCAAAATTTCCCATGATACTTCCACACCAACTCTAGTTATAAAACCTCCACATTTTTAATGATTCCACTTCACCTGGACTGCAGCAGCCCTTCCCAAGCTCTCCCATTACATATTCAATTATTTGTGCTGTTTGTGCCCCCCTGTTTTCTTTTTTCCTCAGAATAAAGGGAGAGTTAAAAAATCCCAAACAAAAACATCACTTTATTGATTTTCAAATGCTATACAAATAGAGCTACTGTTTCACAAGAACCTTTAAAATAGGCACTGAAAGCTTGCGAAGCTGGGACTGGTTCTAGGAATTACTTATGCATTTAAGGTCATTTCAAAGATTTCCTTTCTCTCTACCCCACCCTCTGTTCTCACCAGCCACCAGCACCTCCTCTACTACTCTTGTCTACAATGGCAGGTTGTCCCAAGCTCATTGCCTCTGACCACATCAGTCCCTTCTTTGAAAACAGCTTTGTTTCTATCACACTTCCCTGAATTCCTTTCCTTCAACTTTCATTTTTATTTTCACTGTAGCCACAATACTATCCTTGGGAAAACACGCTGGCTTTCACCTTGAAAGGAAGAAGCCCCATCAGGTCCAGATCTAATATGTGCCTGTGCTGGGCTGGAACAGTGACAACTCAGAAAGTGATGCAGGCAAAGTGAAACAAGACAGCAAAAATGGCAGGCAAAGCCACGCTGGCTTCTGCAGAGAGGAAAAATGTAATGTTTGCCAAGTGGAAAAAGGATCAACTTAGAAAGAAAAATCATTTTCAAGCTTCTGAGAGTCCCCCAAAATAGAGAATAAAAACAACTCAAAGCAATTTAATGGATAATACATAGCCTAATTTTGACACAGATTTTGTTCTGAGCTCACTCAAAATGGGAAACAGAAGCCATAACATTTAAATTAAATATCTCATTTATGGATAGAAGCAGCTACAGGTTGTCACTCAGCCAATGTATCACTGACACAGCTGGTAATTTCACCATGCAGCTGGGGAAAGCAGTTTGTCAGTCAGTCACAAGAAACCAGATATTTGGGAGGATTTTCACATCAAATCACTTCTCACAGTAGACTTCAGCCATCATCAGACTTGCTAAATGCACGTACAATGCAGAGCTGGTTCTTCTGTATCTTTATGAAGGTTGCTAAATTTATCGTGCATATATGGAAGGGGTAAAAAGGTGGCAAAGAGTAATACTGGCATTATTTTAATACATCATGGAGGACTGCGAAACAGAGGAAGAGGAACTGAAGAAACCTAAACAAAGGGCTCCCAAGTATGATTTCATTAATCTTGAAAAACACGAAGCAGTAGACAAGTATGGTCTAATTGTTTCTCATTTGACTTGGCTTGAAAAATCTATTCTCACTTAACTCCATTTATAGATAGGCATCTTGGCATAGCTGACCTTTTCTTTGTCTAGCTAAGTTCCTTTGAACATGTTATAAAGGTTTTTTTAGCACCAAAAAATATAATACCAGATGAAGGTCATTATGCAAAGAGAGTCAAACCAACAACAGTTAAGGAGAAAAACAAAGTTCCTGTAAGGGTTCTGGCATATCAAAAAGAAGTTAATTGCCTCTTCTTAATATTTCAAACACATGTTAATTAGCAGGCCAATAAAAATTTTATATACTAGGCAAACAGTGATATTCTTGGTGCCACCTAGTTTGTGGCTTAACACAGAAAACACCCAATTAAAAAAAAAAATCACAGTATACTACTTATGGACAATAACCCACTATCCATGTTATCAACTTCCTACTGCTATGAACTTAGACATTTCACAGCTCAAACTGGGTATGGAACATGGAAAAAAAATGACTAAGTAAAATAATGGCCTTCTTTCATACAAAGCATGATGAGTGTAGATGTAATAAATACATTGAAATTTGTCATGGTGAATTAAATCTGCTTCAGCTTCAGGCAAAGAGGCAGAGTATTAGGCTGAAATGGTCCATTTCCTTCCAATTTGCTATACGTGGACAATCTAAAATTTATTTTTTACTTGATTAAAAATTAAATTAGGTTTCCTTTTTGAATGCAGAGCTCTTTCCTTGAGTATTTCATTTAACAATGGCCAGGTTGAAAGGAAGCCAGTAATCAAACACTGCAGACTTTGGAAACCTTCCTGGTTTTTCAGACTTTTAATAAAGCCTGAGAAGAGCACCAGTTTAGGGTTTAGGGAGCGAGTGGCTTTGTTTTGTGATGACTCACATCAGCCAATATTCATTCATTTATTTTTATGTCATTCCACAAATATGTGGAAGTTTTTCTAGAAGGGAACCACGGAAAATGCAAAAATACTGGCCTTTACCCTCAAGAACTTTACAGATCTTTCTCCCCCTGTTCCCCCAATATAAGCAGTCCTCTTACTTTAATGATCAGCAACCTCTCAATTTAAACTCTCTCCTCCTCTCCTTGAAACAAACTAATTTCTCTTCGGGAGTGTATTTCCAAGAGAATATGAGAACAGCCTACTTACTAAAAGACTGATTCAAAGACTCCTACTTTTAGAAGAAACTAAAGAAGACACAATAGTGAAGAAACCTTTGGGCTCCAAGATACAAAACAGTAGACTCATATGGAGTATTTAAAATTCATTTTAATGTGGGATTAATGTGTATATTACATTAGGGGAAGAAGAGCACATAGAAGAGATTATGAAGGGCTGAAACTGATGGGACTATTTAGACATGGTTTTAGAAGGGCTAACAAAGTGTTCCATGACTCTTTCAGCAATCAACAGCACTATTAGAAAATCAGCAAAGACACAGAAGAACTTAACAACATCATCGAGTAACAGGATCTAACAGACAATTATAGAACATTCCATACAAAAACAGCAGAAAACACATTCAAGTACCCATGGAATATTCACCAAGATAGAGCATATCCTGGATCATAAAACAAACCTCAAGATATTTAAAAATAGAGTATGTTCTCTGACCATAATGGAATTGAACTAGAAATCAGTAACAGAAAAATAATAGGAAAAATCTCCCAATACTTGGAAATTAAACAAAACACTCTAAATAATCCATGGGTCAAAGATGAAGTCTTAAAGGACACAAAAAATACTTAGAACTGAATGAAAACAAAAATACAACATATCATTTGTAGGATGAAGCTAAAGCAGTGCTGAGAGGGAACTAAATGCTTACATTAAAAAAGAGGAAAGATCTTAAGTCAGTAACCTAATTTCTTACCCTAAGAAACTAGAAAAAGAAGAGCAAAATAAACCCAAGGCAACCAGAAGAAAGGAAATAATAAAAATAAGAGCAGAGAAAAATCAATAAAACAAAAAGCTGATTCTTTGAAAAGATCAATAAAATTGATGGCTCTAAAAAGACAAATATAAAAAAAAGACATAAATTGCCAATATCAGGAATGAAACAGAAGATATAACTATAGATCCTAGAACTGTAGAAAAGGATAATAAAGGCATACTACAAACAACTCTACACATAAACTTCACAAGTTAGATGAAATGAAACAATTTCTCGAAGACCACAAATTACCAAAATTCACCCAATATAAGACAGATAATCTGAATAATCCTATGATTATTAAAGAAATTTAATCCATAACTAAAAAGATTCTGAAAAAGAAATCTCCAGGACCAGACAGTTTCACTAGGGAATTTTACCAAAAATTTAAAGGAGAATTAACATCAATTCTCAACAATCTCTTCCAGAAAGCAAAGAGGAAACACTTCCCAACTCATTTTATGAGGCCAGTATTACCTCAATATCAAAACCAGACAAAGACTGCCTGAAAAAAAAAGCTAAAGACCAATATCCTTCATGAACACTGTCATAAAAATCTTTAACAAATTACTAGCAAACCAAATCCATCAATATATAAAAAGAATTATACACCATGACCAGGAGGCATTTATTCTAAGAATGCAAGGCTGTTTCAGTATCTGAAAATCAATCACTGTAATGTACCATGTCCACATGCTAAAGATGCAAAATAACATGATTGTATCAACTGATGCAAGAAAAGTATTTGACAAAATGCAATACTCTTTCATGATTAAAAAAAAACAACTCAGCAAATTAGGAATAGAGGGCGCTATGGTTAATTTTATCTGTCAACTTGACAGGGCAATGGTGTGCCCAGACACTTGGTCAAATATTAATATTATACTAGGTGAGTCCATGAGGATGTTTCTGGATGAGATTAGCATTTGAATCTATAGACTGAGTAAAGCAGATTGCCCTCCCTCGTGTGGATAGACTTCATCTGATCAATTAAAGACCTAAATAGGACAAAAAACCTTATCAAGAGGGAAACTCCTCTACCTGACTAGTTGATCTGGGACTTCAGTCTCTTCCTGGCTTTGCACTTGAACTGAAAATTGGCTCTTCTTGGGCCTCAAGGCTGCCAGCTTTTGGACTGGAACTTACACCTCTGGCTTCCCTGAGTATCCAGCTTGCTGGTTGCAAATCTTGGGACTTTTCAGCCTTCAAAATTGTGACAGCCAATTCCTTATAATAAATCAATCTCTCTTTCCTTTCTATCTATATATGGATATCTAAATATAGATACAGATTCCTAAATACCTAGATATCTATATCTATGCCCTATTGGTTCTGTTTCTCTAGTGAACCCTGATGAATACAGAGGGGAAATCTCCTAACTGGACAAAGAGCACCTATAGAAAAACTACAGTTAACGTCATACTTAGTAGTGAAAGAAAATGCTTTTCCTCTAAAATTGGGAACAAGGCAAAGATGTCTGCTCTCATCATTCTTATTCAACATAATACTAGAAGTCCTAGGTAATGCAATAAGGCAATAAAAGAAAACAAATGATATACTGGTTGGAAAGGAAAAAAATGAAGCTCTATTTGCAGAGGACAAGAGTATCTATGTAGAAAATCCCTGGGATTCTATTTTAAAAGCTCCTAGATTTAGTATGTACATACATACACACACAAATGCACATAAAAATTGTGAAAACTGAGTAAGTTCTTTAATCCCAATTAACAGTATTTTATTAATATCAATTCTCTGATTTTGATACTGTAGTACCCACCCTGAAGTAAGATGTCACCATTAGGGGAAACGGGGTAAAGGGTACCTGGGACTCTAGATACTATTTTTGCAAGTTCTTGGGATCTATGTTTCAAAATTTTAAAATGCTATCAAAAAAAAAAAATGTGGCTGGGCACAGTGGCTCACACCTGTAATCATAGCTACTTGGTAGGCTGAGGCAGGAGGATCTCTCGAACCCAGGAGTTTGAAGCTGCAGTGAGCTATGATTGTGCCATTGTACTTCAGCCTGGGCAACAGAGTGAGACTCTGTCTCAAAAAAAAAAGAAAAGAAAAAAAAGGGAAGATGTGTTCAAATGCTTTTTAAGAGAATCCTGAATACCAGAACAAGCTAAAAGTACTCTAATGTAGGCTGCAGAGATAGAAGAACTATCTCTGATTTTAAAAGGTCTCTTTTTTCAAGTGAATTACTCTGTATTTCACGTCTACCTGTTGTTTCTTTACTCCATTTTTTATGAAGCTAAGTATAAGCTTCTTGAGGACATGAGTTGTATTTTATTGATCCCTTTTAGTGCTTGCTGCATTACAGATATTTTTAAAAAATATTAGTTACCTTTTTAATTGAGCAAGTTAGCTAATTCTGGCAGAATCTAATACATTTCTAAAGAGAACTGGAGTTATGCTACACTGACTGGCAATGTGACCTTGGCTACTTAGATCTCTCTGGTTTGAGTTCCTCATTGATAAAAAGGAGGCAAAGATAAAAAGTGATAAAAAGTGCTATACTAGAGGATTACTAAGAGCATTAAAAGAGTTTACATATACGAAGTACTTAGAATAGTAACTGACACACAGGAAAAGTTCCATAAATGTTATTTTTCTAAAAGACTTGAAAATATGACTTTTAGGTGAATCCATCCACATGAATCAAAATGATAATCAATAAAATGTTTAAGTGGTCATTCCCTTTAACTTATAACTGGATTTTAATTTTAAAAAGTCTATATGTGGGGATTATAGAGAAAAAAGCTCAATACGCCATCTTAACAGTACCTATAGTATTTAGCCTTGTAAAAATGACTATCTTACTTCTGCATTGAGGTCCTAATTCCATTAATTTCTAATAACAATAAAATATGTAAAATGCCAGTTAATAAAGTCTAAAGATTTCAACATTATGTTCATTATGTGACTCTCTTACTAAAATGGCTTTCACTCTTCTTAAAATGATCTTTTTCTGCTTTCTAACTGGTTTACCACTCTTATCCACCTTTGCTTAAATTTAAATGGCACCTCCACCCTGAAGCCTTACCCAACTCCCCAGAGAGAATCTACCACACTATAACCACTCAGCTACGAGCAAGACAGCTCATCTGTTGTGCTTACTTTTATACCCCTAGTACACAGTATAAATCCTGCCACAGGGGAGGGTCCTTGATGAATATTTTTGAAGGAATGAGCCACTGACTTTCTCTTTTAATACTCCTATAGCAATTTTTCACTTATCACCTTGAAGGCACTTGGCATATTACATTATACAGTCATAGCTCAGAGATACTGCAGGTTCAGTTCCAGATCACCACAATAAAGCAAATATTGCAATAAAGTGAGTCACATGAATGTTTTGCTTTCCCAGTGCATATAAAAGTTATGTTTACACTATCCTGTAGTCTATTAAGTGTGCAATAGCATTATATATGAAAAATAATATATTAATACATACCTTAATTTAAAAATACTTTATTGTGAAAAAATGCTAACAATCATCTGAGTCTTCAGCGAGTTGTAATCTTTTTGCTGGAGGAGGGTCTTACCTTGATGTTGATGGCTGCTGACTGATCAGGGTGGTGGTTGCTGAAGGCTGGGGTGGATATGGCAATTTCTTAAAACAAGACAATAAAGTTTGCTTAACCCATTCACTCTTCCTGTCACAACAAATTTCTCTGTAGCATGCAATGCTGTTGTATAGCATTTTACCCATAATAGAACCTCTTTCAAAATTGGAGTCAATCCTCTCAAACTCTGCCATTGCTTTTATCATTAAATTTAGGTAATATTTTAAATCCTTTGTTGTCATTTTAACAATGTTCACAAGCATCTTCATCAGGAGTAGATTCCACCTCAAGAAACCACTTTCTTTGCTCATCCATAAGAAGCAACTCTTCATCTGTTCAAGTTTTATCATGAGATTCCAGCAGTTCAGTCACATCTTCAGGCTCCACTTCTAATTCCAGTTCTCTTACCATTTCTACCATCTCTGAAATTACTTCCTCCACTGAAGTCTTGAACCCCTCAACGTCATCCATGAGGGCTGGAATCAACTTCTAAACTCCTCCTGTTTTTTGACCGCCTCTCATGAATCACAAATGTTCTTAATGGAACCTACAGTGGTGAATCCCTTCCAGAAGGTTTTCAATTCACTTTACCCAGATCCATCAGAACAATCATCATTCATGGCAGTTATAGCTTTATGAAATATATTTCTTAAATATAATAATAAGACTTGAAAGTCAAAATTATTCCTTGATCCATGGGCTACAGAATGGATGTTGTGTTAGCAGCCATGAAAACAACAGTAATCTCCTCGTATATCTCCATCAGAGCTCTTGAGTGATCAGGTGCATTGTCAATGAGCAGTAATATTTTGAAAGGAATCTTTGTTTCTGAGCAGTAGATTTCAACAGTGGGCTTAAAACACTCAGTAAACCATGCTGTAAACAGATGTAATGACATCCAGGCTTTGTTGTTCCATTTATAGAGCAAAGGCAGAGTAGATTTAACATAATTTCTTAAGGGTTCCAGGATTTTCAGAATGGTAAATGAGCATTGGCTTAAACTTAAAGTCACCTGCTGCATTAGCCCCTAACAAGAGAGTCAATGTATCCTTTGAAGCTTTGAAGCCAGGCATTGACTTCCCTTCTCTATGAAAGTCCTGCATGTTATCTTCTTCCAGTATAAGGCTGTTTTGTCTACCTTATGCGGAAAATCTGTTGTTTAGCATAGCCACCTTTATTAATTATCTTAGCTAGATCATCTTCTGGATAACTTGCTGCAGCTTCTCCATTAGCACTTGCTGTTTCACCTTGCACTTTTATGTTATAGAGATGGCTTTTTCCTTAAGCCTCATGACCAACCTTTGGTAGATTCAAACTTTTCTTCTGCTGCTTCCTCATCTCTCAGCCTTCAAGAATTGAAGGGAGCTAGGGCCTTGCTCTGGATTAGGCTTTGGCTTAAGGGAATGTTGTGGCTGGTTTGATCTTCTATCCAGACCACTAAAACTTTCTCCATATCAGCAGTAAGCTATTTTGCTTTCTTATCATTCATGTGTTCACTTGAGCAGCACTTTTAATTTCCTTCAAGAATTTTTCCTTTGCATTCACAACTTGGCTGTTTGATACAAGAGGCCTAGCTTTTGGCCTATCTCAGCTTTCAACATGTCTTCCTCACTAAGCTTAATCATTTCTAGCTTTTGACTTAGAGTGAGAGATGTGTAACTATTCCTTTCACTTGAACACTTAGAGGACATTAGAGCGATTATAGTGTTATTAATTAGCCTAATTTCAATATTGTTGTTTCTCAGGGAATAGGGAAGCCCAAGGAGAGGGAGAGAGATAGGGGACAGCAGGTCAGTGGAGTAGTCAGAACACACATTTATCAATTAAATTCACCATCCTATACAAGTATGGTTCGTGGTATCCCAAAACAATTACAATAGTAACATCAAAGATCGCTGATCAAAGATCACCATAACAGTTAACGATGAAAAGTTTGATGTATTGAGAGAATCACCAAAATGTGACACAAAGACATAAGGTGAGCACATGCTGTTGGAAAAATAGTGCTGATAGACTTGTTTGGTGCAGGGTTGCCACAAACTTTCAATTTGTAAAGAACGCACTATTTGTGATGTGCAATACAGCAAAGTGTAATAAAACAAGGTATGCCTGTAATTATCTTTCCATTTATCTCCTCCAATAGAGTGTAAGCTCTTCAAGGGCAGGGCCCATGTCTCACTCATGTTTATACTCTGAGTAATTAGCACAGTGACTGGAACATTCATCAATAGATATGTACTGAGAGGTTACCATGAGCCAAGCACTGTCCTTATAAGTAAAATGACGAAGGCAATCAGTTTCTTGTGGAAAGACAATAATTAATTATATAAATAAGGCGATTTTTAAATTGAGATTAATACTATAAAGGAAATAAAGCATGACAATGTGACAGGATAAGGACATGAGCTGGAGGAAATGCTAGTAGTCAGGGTAGGCCTTTGTGAGGAGGTGACATTTCAGCCCAGACAACAAGGAGCTGGTCATGCTTAGATCAAGAGTGAAGAGGTCCAAGCACAGAGAAGAGCAAGTGCAAAGGCTCTGAGGTATTAATCAGCTGGGTTTGTTAAAACAAACAAACAAACAAACAAAGGCAAATATGGCTGGCACATAGTAAACCAGGGGAGGAGAGGAGGAGAAAAGGTCAGAGAAGCAGGTCAGGGCTGGAGTGTACAGTCTATGCCAAAAAGTTTGGACTTTATTCTAAGGGTATAGAAAGCCACTGGAGGATTTTAAGTGTGGAGTAACAGAATCTTATTTACATTTAAAAAAATCACTTTGGTTGTTAAGTGGTAAAGAAATTAAAGGGGGCCATGAACTTCCTTCCACTGGCAGGCAAGTTAGGACACTATGCAATTGGAGGTGGGAAGTTAGAGAAAGCATGGTGGCAGTGAAGATGGACAGAAGTAGACAGATTGGGGCATAAATATTGAAGATATGGCTGGCAGGACTTGCTATTAAACATGGAAAGTAGGGTATGGCAGAGAGGAATCAAGCACGTCTCCTGGATATGTGACATGAGCAAATTTACCAAGATGGGGGAGAATAGGAAATGTCTACCATCTTGGACCATGCAAGTATCAGATGCCTATTAGACATCCAGCTGGGAAAGCAGCATGTAGTAAGCATTCAATATGTACTTTAATAGTTACCACTTTGAAGACGACAGACTCACCTACAGATCAAACATATAATAGAGCATTCCAAATTTGACTAACTCTATTTACTGTTGGGTTACAGAGGGACAAACATAAAATAATAAGTGACTGAAAGGACCAGATATCTCAGTTCATTTGACAAAATATGTCATTTTTGGCTGTCACTGATGCTCTCTGATCCAGACTATTAACACAAATATGCTGAATTTTATGTCAGAAATTAAAAAAAAATGCTGTCAACTCAATTCAAGTGCTTGCTGCATTTTTCCATGCTTTATAAACACTGGGTGGTTAGGCGTCAAGAAAGAGGTAAGAAGTGACTCACCAAGTCACTTTCACTCAAAGATGGTTAAATGCCACATATAAGGCTACTGGAAGCCAAATGCTTTGATGCTTTTGGCAATGATACACATTTTAATCTATTTTATCTTTTGTATAATTCATATTTATTGAGATAATTTACACACAGTAAAATTTTTTAGTATACAGATTTGAGTTTTAACAACCACATATAATCAAGTAACCATCACTACAATCAAGATACAGAACAGTTTCTCACCCAAAAAACTTCCTTCAAGAGCTTTCATAGTCACCCTTCCCCACCCCCAGGCCCTGGCAAACACTGATCGGTTTTTTTGTCCCGTTATCTTTTTAAACTCAAGCACAGCCTTATGAATTTATAACTTTTGTTCACAGATGACTGGTAAAGCCCTATAAAAATAAAACTTTCCTGAAAAATATGATGTGTGAAATATTAGAACCACTCAAAAAGTATTTAATGACCTTGTAAAAGAAGAAATCATCCATTGCAATCACTGTTGAGGATTAGATACAGGTTCCCAAAACAGGGTTTATAATTTTTCGCTAACAAAGGCTTTTCATCTAATAATTGGCTTGGACAAAACAAGCATGACTTTTAATATACACTCAATAAATAGACTTACACACTTTTCCCTCAAAATAACCTGAGGTTTTAGGTTACCATCTTATCTAAAATGTTAATTAAGACATAAAACAGCATACAGCGGTTTTTACATATGACTTTCTATAATAGGAAACTGGTAAATTTAAATTCAATTATTTTTCCGAGTCAATTTCATTTGTAGAATTCTTTACTATTACCAGTCTCTCTTATTTTTATTACCCATTTTGAATTTTAAAAATATTTTATTGATGGATATCCCAAGTACTCTGATTTGACCTTTACAAATTATATGAATGTATTAAATCATAACATGTATCCCAAAACTATGTATATCTATTGTGCATCAATAAAATATATTTTATTTTGACAAATATACATGACATTTAATTTTGAAAAATCTATACTATCATTATTCAAGTAGGTCAGTCTTTGTTAAATCTACTATGAAAGTATATCCTTAACTTGACTTGCTGGGATATATTTTCATTTTACACATCTATTATGTAGAGGTAATGATATTTAATGTACTAAAAAAGTAATTTATTAATTGATTCTTAATTGGCCTGAATGAATGAACACATCTTCCACAGTGTGCACCAGAAATGGTGGCATACACTTCAGTGGTAAGGCCTTGGGCTTTGGAATCAGAAAGATCTGGATTCTAGCTCCAGCTCTGTTATTTACTGGTTGTGCAAACTCTGAGTAAGTAACTCATATCTTATAGCCTCGGTTCTTGCATTCATTAAATGTGAAGAGCAGTACTACCTATCTCATATAGCAAGATACAATGTGCTTAGTACCAGATCTGGCACATATAAGTGCTCAATAAATGTTAGCTATTAGGTAACAGATGGAATTTCCATTTCAAAACCATTAAACTGTTCTATTACTCAGTGCTCACTCTGGAACAATATGGAAAGCATCATTATTTATATATTATAGATGACAAAGTGAGGGGCAGACACAGCTGAAAGACCAGCAGACTTATTAACTCAGGTGCATACAGTTAAAGAGAAGCAGAAGGGCACCCGACTGGTCAGACAACTTTGGTAATTTAAGGTCTGATGCTGTTATCCTTTCTGACAGTGGAATTTTCTTCCACTTTTTAAAAAAAGTAAAGAAGAAATAGTGCTTTGTAAGGGCCTGCTTCCTCACGGACAGCCTTCTTCTCACTGTAACCTCATGTGGTGGAAGGGGTGAAGGAAATTTCTGGGGTCCCTTTTATAAGGGTCCTAATCTCATTCATGAGGTTTCTGCCCTGATGACCTGATCACTTCCCAAAGTCTGCACCTCCTAGTACTTTGGGGGTTAGGATTTCAACATATGAATTTTGAGGAGACACAATCAGTCCATTGCAGATGAATGCAGGAGAGATGTGCATATTGTAGTTTTTCTTTCAGTGCAGCAAAAAAAAGTCTCTTAACCATTAACTTTCATCTCTGTAAAAGGGGATTTCATTAAGTGGGAGCTCATTTGGTGATGCCAACCACATCAGAGTAGTTGATCAGATAATGTTTAGGTTTGAAATAATTTTTTTAACTAACTAAGTTTAAAATGGAAATAAGTATCTTACCTTTACTCCCCTTTTCTCCTCTTATTCCTTACAGCATCATAATCTTTACTTTTCCCTGCCACTTTTTACTGACCAAACTTACTGAGCAAATTTATGGAGCTCATAAAATTTTAAACTAAGTTAGAAGGAAATTGAGGATATCTAGTCCAAACCTTTCATTTTATGGTGAAGAATGAGGCCAAGAAGGGAACTGACTAAAATAAAATAAAAGCCAAAGTGAGCCTGGAACCCACTGTCCTATATCCCGCAAGGTGTCCCACTGTAAGGGTATCAAATACTTAAGCCAGGCAGTCACCAGAGTATCCACAGCAGACATCAGCCATCACATCACCATTTCCTTCATGGTCTTAACACCCTGGAGTCCTAATGTCGTTGTATTCAAGCTAGCTGTTGCCAGTGAAAGTGGCCACGTCTCCTTAATAATTTATTTAGTAAATGTGAACCTAAAATTCCCAGTTTAAAATGCTAACACCATTTTTTCCCCTTCCCTTTGTCTTTTGAGTTTTAGAAATCAATTAATTAAATCTTTTAGGGCAGTAATGATCTTTTAGGGAAATCTGAATTCCACACACTCAAAATGTGGTTGGAGACTGTGAAATAAACTTATTTTGTCAAAAATTTAAAAGAAATATAAGCAAAATTAATCTATGGTGATAGAAATCAGAACAGTGATTACTTGGGGGCAGGGGCTGACTGGGAAGGAGTAGGAGAAAACTTTCTAGGGTAATAGAAATGTTCTATATCACTGTATGTAAATATCTTTTAAAATCAATCTAAACTACTCATGTAGAAAATTCATATTTTAAAATTCTCATCCAAAAGAAGGACTTGAACTGCAAACCAGCTGATGAAAGGCAATGAGCAAACTGATAGGTATCTTTCAAAATCACTGCAGCTAAATGCATTTCTGTTCAACTATTCATGAGAATAACATACACCATTCCAGCGCTCACGTATTTGGAAAGCAAGTAGAGTTTCCTTTCAGGTTATGCCAATTAATGAATTCTGCCTTTAATAGGAATAAGACTATTATTTAAGAACTGTGTACACTACTGTGATAACATATCCACTGATCTTTATTGTCCACTTGAAATTTAATAATAGAACTTTATCCTAAAGACCACAAGAGAACTCAAGACTTTTATAGATAAGGAAGGTAAGGTTGAACATAGAGTGCACTAATTAAGTTTTCATTTTTCTATTTTCTATACTACTGTACTATAAAAACCTGAGTATATATGACATTCTGCCCACTGCATACCATATTTAGTAGCAGAGTCTTTACAAAAACAAAAAAGACTATTGAAAAGAAGTAAAGAATTGGCTCTTCTTTGGCTGATAAGCACACATCAGCTAGGTCATAAATTGGTTAAAGATACTGCTCTGTTTGTGGTTATTACCATGAAATAAGGAGAACAGGGCAAATTTAGAGCTCAAATTAGAGCTAGAAAAGGAAGGCAAATTTCTCACCTCTTTCAGCAAAATGACTTTATAAATGATAAATTTTAGCATACATTAATAAGTGTCTAGTATACTAGCCGGCACACTGATAAATGGTAGTTGTTTAAGAAAACAAAATATCCTGTTACTAATGAAAGATCCACAGGAGAGTTATTAATACTTTCCTTGTCCCTTGTGATGGTTTTACGTACCAGATCTGGCTTCACCTGGAGAATCAAGGGAAAGGAGAGCCACGTGGCATGCAAGGTGGTGAGCACTGTGGAAAGCCAGGACTGCTGAACCTCACGGCTTCTTGGAATTCGGTGAATGTAGTATTTGGTAGACTAAAAGGAAATGGAATCCAAATTAACTGGGTCGCTGATACCAAGGTTAAACATAGTAATAGTTAACATTTGTAGAAATAGGAAATGCTTTCTTGTTTATTTTAAAATTTCATTCTAACTACTTTTAAATTAGAGTTGTAAAGCCTATTTCATGCTCTGTATAACACTCACATCACTGGGTTGTGACAGAAAAGTTCCTAAATATGATTCAAAAAACTGTTAATCAGTTTAGACAATAAGTTGGGGGAAATTTTGTATAAAATATCTTTTAGGCAAAGCTCTTAACATGTTGATATACAAATAGTTCTTACAAATTCATATATAAGACAAATAATCTAGTAACAAGATTGGCAAAGAAGATGGATGGATGCTTTGGATTTGGCATCTGAAAAAGGAAAAAGAAAAAAAAGAAACAAAAAAAAGAAGATGGATGGATAATTCCAAACAGAAGAAATACAAATAACTGATAAACATATGAAAATATGGCTAACAATTAAGCACAAAAGAAAACAATTAATCATTTTTCACCTACATGATAGGTAATAATTGTGGATACCCAGTGTTATTGAGGTTATACAGAAACAGAAATTCACATTCCCTGGGCAAATATATTGGTACAATTTTTTGGAAGGGCAATCTGGAAACATCTATCAACACTTTAAATGTGTCTACCTTTGATCTAGCATTTCTGCTTCCGGAAATATGTTTTACAGATTTACCCACATTTCATCCACTGTATCATTTTTTGTATCTGTGGAAATCAGAAACAGACCAAATATTCTCCAATAGGGAATGGAGAAGTCCATACAATAAAATATATGGAGAAATGTTAAAAATGACATAGGAAGATATCCTATCCTATCCTATAGGAAGATAACATTAAGTGGATCACGCAAGTTGCAGGATGGTACGTTTAATATAGTCCAATGTCTATTAAGAAAACACTCACATACACACGTGTGTTTGTAACACAATGTCTATTAAGAAAACACACACATACAAATGTGTTTGCACACACATACATATACACATTAGTATTTGCAAGCAGAAATCTGGAACTTTGTGCCACGAATCATAAAGAGGATGATATTATAGGATATTTTCATTTTCCAGACCATATATACCCATGTTTGAAATTTGCAACAAGAACGTATTATTATTATTTACATAATCAGATAAACCAACATATTTTCCTTGAATCAAAGTTCCAGTTGTATTGTATCTATTTCTATGCAACAAATCACCACAAAACTTAAAACTTCAGCAGCTAAAGGCAACAAATATTTTTTGCTTTTCACAGTCGCTGTGCATCAAGAATCCAGGAGTGGCTTATCTGGGTTATTCTGGCTTGGGGTGTCTCATGAACTTAAAATCAAGTTGGTGGCTGGGGCTGTAGTCATCTGAAGGCTTGACTGGGGCTGAAGAATTCACTTCCAATGTAGCTCACTCACATATCTGGCAAATTAGTTCTGGTTGTTGGTTGGTGGCCTTAGTTCCTTGCCACATGGACCTTTCCATAGGGCTACCTGAGTGTTTTCTTTTTTTTTTTTTAATTTCAAATATTATATTAAGGGGGTACAATTGTTTTTGTTACACGGATAACTTTTACAATGCTTAAGTCAGGGCTTTTTTGTGTGCCCATCACTGGAATACTGTTCATTGTACCCAAGAGGTAAGTTTTTACCCCTCCCCCTTACCTCATCCCTCTTCTTGATTTCCAATGATGTTTACATCTCTTTGTGCATGTGTGTGCCCATCAATTAGCTCCCAATTATTAGAGAGTACATGTGGTGCTTGTTTTTCCATTCCTGAGATACTTCACTTAGGATAATGGTCTCCAGTTCCATCCAAGTTGCTGGAAAAGACATTATTTCATTCCTTTTTATGGCTAAGTAGTACTCCATGGTTTATATATACCACATTTTCTTAATCCACTCATGAATTAATGGGCACTTAGGTCGATTCCACATCTTTGCAGTTGTGAATTGTGCTGCAATAAACATTTGAGTGCAAGTGTCTTTCTGATAAAATGACTTCCTTTGGGTAGATACCCCATAGTGGGATTGCTGGGTCAAATGGTACATCAACATTTATTTCTTTGAGGAACCTCCATACTATTTTCCAAAGAGACTGTACTAATTTGAAGTCCCACCAACAGTGTATAAGTGTTCCTTTCTCTCTGCATCTACATCAGCATTTATTGTTTTTTGACTTTTTAATAATGGCCATTCTGACAGGGGCAAGGTGGTATCTCATTGTGGTTTTAATTTACATTTCCCTGATGATTACTGATGTTGAGCATTTCTTCATATGTTTGTTGGCCACTTGTCTATCTTCTTTTGAAAAATTTCTGTTCATGTCTTTTGCCCACTTTATAATGGGGTTGTTTGTTTTTTTCTTGCTGATTTGTTTGAGTTCTTTGTAGATTCTGGATATTAGCCCTTTATCAGATGTACAGTTTGCGAATATTATCTTGCATTCTGTAAGTTGTCTATTTACTCTGTTGATTATTTACTTTGCTGTGCAGAAGCCTTTTAATTTAATCAAGTGTCATTTATTTATTTTTGTTGTTGCTGTATTTGCCTTTGGGATCTTAGTCATAAATTCTTTGCCTAGGCAGATGTCTAGAAGAGTTTTTCCTACATTTTCTTCTAGAATTTTTATGGTTTCATGCCTTACGTTTAAGTCTTTTATCCATCTTGAATTAATTTTTGTATATGGCAATAGATAGTGGTCCTGTTTTATTCTTCTGCATGTGGCTATCCAGTTTTCCCAGAACCATTTATTGAATAGGGCTTCCTTTTCCAGTGTATGTTGCTGTTTGCTTTGTTGAAGATCAGTTGGTTGTAGGTATATGGTGTTATATCTGGGTTCTCTATTCTGTTCCATTGGTCTGTGTCCCTACTTTTATATCAATACCATGCTATTTTGGCTACTATAGCCTTGTAGTATAATGGAAGTCTGGTAATATGATGTCTCCACATTTGTTCTTTTTGCTTAAGACTGCTTTGTTTATTCAGGCTCTTTTTGGTTTCAAATGAAGTGTAGAATTATTTTTTCTAGATCTGTGAAATATAACATTGGTATTTTGATGGGGATTGTGTTGAATCTGTAAATCACTTTGGGCAGTATAGACATTTTAACAATGTTGATACTACCAATCCTTAAGCATGAAATGTTTTTCCATTTGTTTGTGTCATCTGTGGCTTCTTTCATCAGTGTATTATACATCTCTTTGTACAGATCTTTCACCTCCTTGGTTAAGTATATTCTTAAGTCTTTTATTTTCTTTGTAGCTGTTGTGAATGGCATTTACTCTCTGATTTGACTCTTTGCTTGATTGTTATTAGTATATAGAAATGCTACTGATTTGTGTACATTGATTTTGTAACCTGAGGCTTTGCTGAATTTATTTATCAATTCTAAGAGTCTTTTGGTGGAGTCTTTAGGATTTTCTAGATACAAGATCATGTCATCAGGGAAAACGGATAGTTTGACATCCTCTTTCCCAATTGGGATACCCTTTCTTTCTTTCTCTTGCCTGATTGCTCTGGCTAGGACTTCCAGTACTATGTTGAATAGAAGTGGGGACAGTGGGCACCCTTGTCTTGTTCCAGTTCTGAGGAGGAATGCTTTCAACTTTTCCCCATTCAGTATGACGTTAGCTTTGGGTTTGTCATGTATGGCTTTTATAATCTTAAGGTATGTTCCTTCTATGCCTAGTTTGTTTAGGGTCTTTATCATGAAAGGGGGCTGGATTTTATTGAATGCTTTTTCTGCATCTATTGAGATGATCATATGGTCTTTGTTTTTGCTTCTGTTTATGTGGTGAATCACGTTTATTGATCTGTGTATGTTGAACCATCCTTGCATCCCTGGGATGAAACCCACTTGATCATGGTGAGTTATCTTTTTGATGTGCTACTGAATTTGGTTTGCTAGTATTTTGTTGAGGATTTTGGCATCTATATTCATAAGGGATATTGGTCTGAAGTTTTCTTTTTTTGTTGTGTCCTTTCCTGGCTTTGGTATTAAGGTGATACTGGCTTCACAGAATAAGTTAGGGAGGATTCCCTCCTCGGTGTTATGAAATAATTTCTGTAGGATAGGTACCAGTTCTTTTTTGTAGGTCTGCTAGAATTCAGCTGTGAATCTATCTGGTCCAGGGCTTTTTTGTTGCTGTTGTTGGGAGATTTTTTATTACTGCTTTAATCTCACTGATTATTATTGGTCTGTCAGGATTTCTATTTCTTCCTGATTGAGGCTGGGTAGGTTGTGTGTTTCCAGGAATTTATCCATTTCTTCCATGTTTTCTAGTTTGTGAGCTTAGAGGTTTTTTTCTTAGTATTCACGAATGATATTTTGTATTTCTGTGGTATGAGTTGTAATGTCTACTTTTTCATTTCTAATTAAGCTTATTTGAGTCTTTCCTTTTCTATTTCTGGTTAGTCTCGCTAGTGATCTATCAGTTTGTTTACCTTTTCAAAGAACCAATCTTTTTGTTTTCTTGATCCTTTGTATTTTTGTTTGTTTGTTTGTTTCCCTTTCATTTAGTTCTGGTCTGAGCTTTGTTATTTCTTTTCTTCTGCTGGCTTTGGGTTTGGTTTGCTCTTCCTTTTCTAGTTCCTTGAGATGTGACATTAGGTTGTTAATTTGTGATCTTTTTGTCTTTTTGATGTAGACATTTAAGGCTAGGAACTTTCCCCTTAGGACTGCTTCTGCTGTATCCCATAGATTTTGATATCCTGTGTCCTTTGTCATTCAGTTCAAGGAATATTTTGATTTCCATCTTAATTTCATCATTGACCCAAGGATTGTTCAGCAGCAGGTTGCTTAATTTCCATGACTTTCTGTAGATTTGAGTGTTTCTCTTGGAATTGATTTCTAGTTTTATTCCACTGTGGTCTGAGAAGATACATGGTATGATTTTGATTTTTTTCAATCTGCTGAGACATGTTTTGTGGCCTAAGATATGATCAGTCTTGGAGAATGTCCCACATGCTGATGAGAAGAATGTATATTCAGTAGTTTTGGGGTAGAATGTTCTGTAATTGTCTGTTAGGTCCATTTGTTCTAGAGTTCTGTCTAAGTCCAGTGTTTCTTTATTGACTTTCTGCTTCGATGATCTGTCCAGCTGTCAGTGGGGTGCTGAAGTCGCTGGCAATTATGATGCTACTGTTTATATCTTTGCGTAGATCCAGTAGAATTTGCTTTATGAATCTGAGAGCTCCTGTGTTAGGTGCATATGTATTTAGGATTATTATGTCTTCTTGTTGAATTTCTCCCTTTACCATTACACAATGACCATCTTTGTTTTCTTTTACCACTGTTGATTTAAAGTCTATTTTATCTGATATGAGAATGGCTACCCCTGCTCACTTTTGGTTTCTGTTTGTGTCAAATATTTTTTTCCATCTGTTTACCTTGAGTCTGTGCAAGTCCTTGCAAATTAGATGTGTTTCTTGCAGACATCATACACTTGGTGTGTGTTTTTCCATCCATTCAGCCAGTCTATGTTTTTTAAGTGAGGCATTAAAGCCGTTCACGTTCAGTGTTAGTATTGATATGTAGAATACTGTTCTGTTCATCATGTTGGATAATACCTTGTTGTTTTGTTTTACCGCTTGTGCTATTGTTTTACAAGAACTGTGAGCTTTAACTTTCGGGTATTTTTGACATTGATTGGGTATCCTATTATGCTGTTCCATGTATAATGAGGTCCTGAGTATTTCCTGTAGGGCAGGTATAGTACTGACAAATTCCCTTTGTGTTTGCTTGTCTGGAAAAGTCTTTATGTCTCCATCATTTATGAAACTTAGTTTTGCAGGATACAAAATTCTTGGCTGACAGTTGTTCTGTATAAGAAGACTAACAATGGGGCCCTAATCACTTCTGGCTTGTAAGGTCTCCACTGAGAAGTCTGCTGTTAGCCTGATGGGTTTTCCTTTGTAGGTTAGTTGTTGCTTTCATCTTTCTGCTTGTAGAATTTTCTCCTTCATTTTGATTTTGGCCAGGTTGATGATTATGTGTCTTGGAGATGTTCTATTTGTTATGAATCTTCCCAGTGTTTGACAACCATCTTGTATCTGGATGTCTGAATCTCTGTTGATACGTGGGAAGTTTTTCCTCAATAATTCCTCAAATAGGTTTTCCATGCGTTTTGCTTTTTCTTCTTCTCCCTCAGATATATCTATAATTCGATATTAGTTCACTTCACACAGTCCCATATTTCTCTGAGTGATTGTTCATTCTTCTTTATTCTCTTTTGTGCATCTTCAACTAGGTTAGTTTGAGAGCCTTGTCTTCAAGCTCTGAGATTCTTTCTTCTGTTTGGTTTAGCCTGTTGTTGAAGCCTTCTGTTATATTTTGAAATTCCCTAAATGAATCTTTCATTTCTTTAAGTTCTATTATATCCTTTCTTATGTTGTCTAGCTCTTTAGTGACTTTTTCATTTTTTCACTGATGTCCTGAAATTTTTTTTGGGTTTCCTTTTGTTGGTTCTTTCTCTTCAATTCCTTTCATCTTATTTGCCATCCATATTCTGAACTCCATTTCTGACATTTTGACAATTTCCTTTTGGTTGGGGTCCATTGCTGTAGATCCATTGTGATCCTTTGGGGCTGTTGAATTGGTCTGTTTTTTCATGTTGCCAGAGTTCTTTTGTTCGTTTCTTCTCATGTGAATCCTCTTCTCTCAGCTCAGGGCTGATAGATTTGTGGTGCACCTGTTCTGGGAACTCTCCTACTTAGTGAGAAGGAGAGATCCCTAGATGGTGCTTTCGTGTCGTACTCTGGAAAACTGACCTGGCAGGGGAGGGGAGGGCACACTGAGAGCTTGTAATGTGGCTGCTGTGCTTTGTCCAATTTCCCTGTGATTGTCACAGTTCAAGTTGGTGCTGGATGATCTTCGTGCAGAATGGTGGGTTTTTCCGTAGGCCACTGTTGGAAGCTTGGTTAGGGGATGGGTGAGACCCTCTCCACAGAGGCCGCTGTTGTGAGGGATTGCTCTGCCTGGGTCTTCCCATGGCAGTGACAGTGGCAGCTGGGTGAGGCTATCTAGGCAATGGTTGTGGGCATCCAGGCTGTGGGCACTTGTTCCAACTGGGTCCACGTGTGATGGCAGCTTAAGACTGGTGGGTCCCTGGAGGAGTACTGGACTGTGGGTGGCTAGTGGGAGCCTTGGGAGCAGAGCCTCAGGGCCCAGGGGCAGCATTGGAGCCTTAGGGGTGGAGCTGCTGGGCCTGGGGGCAGCTCTGGTGCCTTGGGGGCAGAGCTTTAGGGCCTGGCAGAAACACTGAAGCCTCAGGGTCAGAGCTCCAGGCCCAGCAGCAGTAGTGGAACCTCAGGGCCCAACAGGAGCACTGAAGCCTCAGGGGTGGAGCTGAGGGACCAGCAGCAGTGGTGGACCCTTGGGGGTTAGCGCCTTGGGGCCTGGGGGCAGTGCTAGAGCTAAAGCCTAGACCTCTCTCTGTGAAAGTGACCATTTACAAGGGCCTCAGGGAACTTCTCTCAGCCTTTGTGGGTCCTCTCTCCAGAAAAGAGGACCATGAGAGGAGTGTCCTGAGGCTTTATAGTATGTCCCCAAAGGGCAAGGGAACCTGCTAGTTAGAGCAAGCAGAGCAACCCATTATGCACCTAAAACTGCTTGAAAAATTCTCTGCCCCACTGTTTCCACATTATACCTGCTATGCAGCTGTGCAGTCAAGTGGACAGGAACCTGGGGCCACCTTGATAGGGACAGGGCCCTCAGATTAGCTATGCTTGACACACAGAAGTTGGGTGCTGGGTAATTTGATGTCTTATGTCACCTAAAGGAAACATGCCATGGCAAAATATTACAAGAGTTTTTATTATTTTATATAGTTTAAGAAAGTAATCAAATATATAAAGAAGTCAAGGAGGAAAAATTACCAATAGAAGGCTTGTATTTTGGTCTTAACAAAAATTCCTTTGAAGACAAAGGAATGGGACAGAGGTTCAGAGAGCTACAATTCAGGCCTATGACCTTTGGCCTGCTATTCTTTGGAGGGTGTGGCATCTGGAAAAATCCAAATGAAGGCATCCTTATTTGATGGATTGTTTTTGTTAGTCTGTACTTTTGCCTTGGGGGAACTATTCCTGGCCCAGCTTTATGCCCTGTAACGGGACACAGGACATAAAAGATGCCCTGTCTACCAATTTACACCCCCCGCCCCCACTCCTGGATTCACCATTTGGTTCAGGAGTGGCCACATGACCCAAGCAAGGTCAGTCTCTTCTTGGGATTCTCACAGAGACCCTGGAAAAGTAGTTCTTCCATTGAGGCGCACTGTTGGCTGCTAATCTAACTCTCAATCCATTCTACTGGGGCTGAGAAATATATACAGCAGATCCTAGAATAACATCATTTCATTCAATGTTGTGTCATTATAACGTTGATAAGAAAAAGAATACCTTACACACAAGGATGAATTCAGACTCAAGATGAAAGGATGGAATACCATTTTCCAGGCTAATGGAAACCAAAAGAAATCTGAAGTAGCCATCCTTATTTCAGATGATATAAACTTTAAAGCAACAAAAGTAAAGAAGGACAAAAATGGACACTATATAGTGGTGAAGGGAAAAATCTTACAAGAGGATTTAACAATCCTAAACATTTATGCCCCAACACAGGAGTGCCCAGGTACATAAAACAAATACTGCTTGATCTAGACAACATAATAAATAGCAATGCCATAATAGCAGGGGACTTCAACACACCACTGACGGAACTGGACAGATCCTCCAAACAGAAAATAAACAAAGAAACAAAGGACCTAAACAGGACTCTAGAACATTTGGGCCTAACAGATATCTACAGAACACTCCACCCAAATAATACTGAATATACATTCTTCTCATCAGCTCATGGAACTGTCTCTAAAATTGACCACATCCTAGGCCACAAAACAGATCTAAACAAATTCAAAAAAATAGAAATCATACCATGTATCTTTTCAGACCACAGTGGAATAAAACTAGAAATCAATTCCAACAGAAACTCACATCTTCATCCAAAAACATGGAAATTAAACAATCTGTTGCTGAATGACTATTGGGTCAAGGAGGAGATTCAAATGGAAATCAAAAGATTCTTTGAACTAAACGATAATGGGGACACAAGTTATCAAAATCTGTGGGATACGGCAAAAGCAGTCCTGAGAGGAAAACTTATCGCCTTAAATGCCCACATCCAAAAGACAGAAAGGTCACAAATCAGAAAACTAATGAATCATCTTAAGGAAATGGAAAAGGAAGAGCAAAGCAATCCTAAAGCCAGCAGAAGAAAAGAAATAACCAAGATCGGAGCCGAATTAAATGGAATTGAGAATAAAAGAACAATACAGAAGACTAATAAAACAAAAAGTTGGTTCTTTGAAAAGATAAACAAAATAGGTCACTTGCCAGGTTGACCAGATGCAGAAAGGAAAGGACTCTAATAAGCTCAATTAGAAATGAAAAAGGAGAGGTCACAACTGATATTATGCAAATACAAAACATCATCTTCGAATACTACAAAAATCTCTATGCCCAAAAACACGAAAATGTGGAGGAAATGGACAAATTCTTAGAAACAATCTACCTCCCTAGGCTCAACCAGGAAGAAACAGAATTTCTAAACAGACCAATATCAAGCACCAAAATAGAAGCAGTAATAAAAAATCTTCCAACAAAAAAAAGTCCTGGACCAGAGGGGTTCACACCTGGATTCTACCAAGCCTACAAAGAAGAACTGGTGCCTATACTGCAGAAATTATATGAAAACATTCAGAAGGATGGAATCCTCCCAAACTCATTCTACGAAGCCAATATCACCTTGATACCAAAGCCAGGAAAGGACACAACAAAAAAAGAAAACTACAGACCAATATCCCTTATGAATATAGATGCAAAAATTCTCAATAAAATCCTTGCAAACCGAATTCAAATGTACAACAAAAAAATAATTCATCACGATCAGGTGGGCTTCACTGCCGAGGTGCAGGGATGGTTCAACATATGCAAATCTATAAATGTAATTCACCACATAAATAAAAGCAAGAACAAAGATTGTATGATCCTTTCAATAGATGCAGAAAAGGCTTTTGACAAAATCCAGCAACCTTTTATGATAAGAACTCTTAACAATATAGGCATAGATGGCTCATACCTCAAAACTATTAAAGCCACATATGATAAACCCACAGCTAATATCATACTGAATGGGGAAAAATTGAAAGCATTCCCCCTTAAAACTGGAACCAGACAAGGTTGCCCACTATCTCCACTTCTATTCAACATAGTGCTGGAAGTCCTGGCCAGAGCAATCAGACAAGACAAGAATCAGGGGCATCCAGATGGGGGCAGAAGAAGTCAAACTTTCACTATTCGCAGATGATATGATATTGCATATAGAAAACCCCAAAGATTCAACCAAGAGATTACTGGAATTGATAAATGAATTCAGCAAAGTCTCAGGATACAAAATTAATGCACACAAATCCATAGCCTTCATATATGCTAATAACAATCAAGCCGAGAAACAAATTAAAAATGCAATACCTTTCACAATAGCACCAAAGAAAATTAAATATTTAGGAACATATCTAACTAAGGAGGTCAAAGACCTATATAGAGAGAATTACGAAACACTGAGAAAAGAAATTGCAGAGGATGTAAACAGATGGAAAACCCTACCATGCTCTTGGATAGGCAGAATCAACATTGTAAAAATGGCTTTGCTACCTAAAGTGATTTACAGAATCAATGCAGTTCCTATCAAAAAACCAACATCATTTTTTGCTGATCTAGAAAAAATAATTCTACGCTTCGTGTGGAACCAGAGAAGACCCCGTCTAGCCAAAGCAATCCTAAGCAAAAAGAACAAATTGGGAGGCATCTATCTACCAGACTTCAAACTATACTACAAGGATATAGTAACCAAAACAGCATGGTACTGGCACAAGAACAGAGATGTAAACCAATGGAACAGGACTGAGACCCCAAATATAAAACCAACCTCATACGGTCACCTGATCTTTGACAAATTCAAGAAAAACATACACTGGGGGGGAAAAAGATTCCCTATTCAATAAATGGTGCTGGGAAAACTGGATGGCCATATGTAGAAGACTGAAACTAGACCCACACCTCTCACCTCTCACAAAAATCAACTCATGATGGATAACAGATTTAAACCTAAGATGTGAAACCATAAGAATTCTTGAAGAAAACGTTGGAAAAACTCTTATGGACATTGGCCTAGGGAAAGAATTTACGAAGAAGACCCCCAAAGCAATCACAGCAGCAACAAAAATAAATAAATGGGACCTGATCAAATTAAAAAGCTTCTGCACAGCCAAGGAAACTATCACTAGAGTGAAAAGACAACCTACAGAATGGGAGAAAATATTTGCATGCTACACATCTGATAAAGGGCTGATAACCAGAATCTATACAGAACTTAGGAAAATCAACAAGAAAAATCAAACAACCCTATTAAAAAATGGGCAAAGGACATGAACAGAAACTTTTCAAAAGAAGACAGAAGAATGGCCAGCAAACATATAAAAAATTGCTCAACTTCTCTAATCATCAGGGAAATGCAAATCAAAACCACAATGAGACATCACTTAACTCCAGTGAGATTGGCTCATATCAAAAAATCCCCAAACAGCAAATGTTGGCAGGGATGCTGACAGATAGGAACACTCATACACTGCTGGTGGGACTGCAAATTAGTACAACCTCTATGGAAAGTAATATGGAGATACCCCAAAGAATTAAAAGTAGAATTACCATTTGATCCAGCAATCCCACTACTGGGTATTTACCCAAAGGAAAAAAAGACATTCTATGATAAAGATATCTGCTCACGAATGTTTATAGCAGCACAATTCACAATTGCAAAGATGTGGAAACAACCCAGGTGCCCATCAATACACAAGTGGATTAATAAAATGTGGTATATGTATACCACGAAGTATTACTCAGCAATAAAAAACAATAGTGAATTAACACATCTGGTATTATCCTGGTTGGAGCTAGAGCCCATTCTTCCAAGCGAAGTGTTACAGGAATGGAAAAACAAGCACCACTGGTACTCACCATCAAATTGGTACTAACTGATCAACACCTACATCACACAGGGCAATAATATTCATCAGGGGGCGGGCAGGCAGAAGGGGGGTGGAGGGGATGGGAAAACTCTCACTGAATGGATGCGGGGAACACAGTTTGGGGGATGACCATGATTGTAGCTCTGACACGGGCAGTGCGTGGGCAATATATATAGCCAAAGTGTTGTACCCCCATAATATTCTGAAATAAAAAAAAAGAAAAAAAAGAAATTTCCAGCTGGGGCCACTGTCTATGTGGAATTTGCATGTTCTCCCCAGGTCTGTGTGGATTTTCTCTGGGTACTCTGGTTTCCTCCTGCATCCCAAAGTTGTGCACATTAGGTGAATTAGCATGTCTTGTGGTCTCAGTGTGAGTGAGTGGGGGTGTAGGTTTGAGTGTGCCTGTGATGGGATGATGTCCTTGCCAGGGCTGGTGCCTGCCTTGTGCCCTGAGTTGCCAGGATAGGCTCCAGCCACCTGTGACCCTGAACTGGAATAAGTGGGTAAATCGTTCTTTTACTTGTTTTTATTAATCTTTCTTAAATGTATGTATAGCTCACATTTCAATGTTTAATATTAGAAGTGTTTTGGTCTTTATTTAGAAGTTTGGTGATGTTTTTGTGACCAGAAATATGCCATAGGAAATTAACTCTTGTTTATATCAATTAGCCTATGGTAAAATTGGTTTTGTTACATATAGTTTCAGTTAAAGTCACAATTTCCAAGAGCCTATGGATGAAAGTAAGTGAGGACTTACTGTGCTTTTTTTTTTGTTTCTCTATCCACTAGTCTTTTCTATCATAACTCAGAACTGAATTGTCATATTTACCACCAAAACATGCTACTCCAAAAGAATAATAGGACCTACCCCTAGATTTCCTGATAGATATGAAGATATATGTTGGGGTTGTCAGGGACAGGGAGAGAGGAGGCTGCCTCCATGTTTCCTTCTAAAACCTCTACACACATTCCATAGCTATCCACTTATTCCAAATGTCCCTGCTACTTCCATGGTTCAAGTCAGCACCATCTCTTACCTTGACTACTACGACATCCTCTTAACTAGTCTCTTTACTTCTGCTCTTGCTCCCACACAACTTTCTTTCTTTCTGTGCAGAGCCATCTTTTTATAATGTAAAGCAGATCCTTTCATTCTCTTGTTTAAAACCCTCCAAAAGCTTTCCACTGCACTTGGGATAAACTGCAAATTTCTTAAAATTGCTCCCAAGGTCCCATGTACTCTGGTGCTGGTTTACCTCTCTAGTTCCTCCTTGCTTACTCACTGTAGCCACACTGGTCTTCTGTCTGCTCTTTGAGTGTGTCAAACTTATTCTTTCCTGAGGGCCTTTTCTGTTTATTCTAACCAGTCTGCTTTGCCCACAGCTAGCTCCCCTTCCTGCAAAGCAGGGCTTGTTTGAACATTATCTCCTCAGAGAGGAGACAGTTCTCCCCACAATGCATAGTCACTCTCTACCACACTGTCTTACTTTACTGTCTTCATAGCAATCATCACTACCTAAAATTAACTTGTTCATTTATGTGTGTGACTGTTGCCTGGCCCTCCCCCTAGAATGCAAACTCCATGAGAGGAAAGGATTTGTTCTTGTTCACTGCTATAATCCCAGTGCCTGGTGTTTTGCACATTGTGAATACTCAGTAATAACTTGCTGAACAGATAAATGACTAACATTATAGTTTCTAGAAGTCCAGTCTATGGTCTATGCTGGGGGATGGTGATAGGGAAGCTGCTGGCTCTTAATCTTATGACATCTCAGGGCTGTAAGAAACCAACTAATTCAACTTCCTCACTTTACAGATGAAGAATCTGGACCTTCCCAAAGTGACAGTGCCAGGACCTGAACCCCGGTCTTCCACATGTCCTGAAATATGCTGCTGACTCACCCTTTTACAGACCTTTCTTGGATCTCTGTGCCTCACTGCTGAGGAGCCAGCTTTCCCCAATATATAAGGAGCTAAACCAGCTTCTTATGAAACTCACTCCCTGGCTCCTGTTGCTCCCATGTATAGCCAACTACCCATCCTGACCCATTTCCTTTTCCTTCCTTATTTTTCAACTCATCTGCTCTCAAACCTATAGAGCTTGCTGTCTCTTTCCCTCACTCTATGGGAACTGAGCTCCCTGTCTGCTCCCACCTCTGTGTCCTTTGTGCCCTGTTCAGTACTGTAGATTTGGCTTACCAACCCCACCTACTACTGTTAGCAGTGATTCCTTTGCCTATCCCCCAAGCCTTTGGGGGGAGAAACAGGAATAAGAACAAAGGACCCCAGAAACCTTCAGACTTTTATATTGAACCTTAGGCTTCAAGTTTTTTTCTGGCAAGTTCTGCTGTTTTGCTATTGCTCCTACCTGGCAGCCAACTGGGTTACATGTTCCTAAAAAGGATGTTTTAGTTGAGTTTTCTTTCTTTCTGTGCAGTTCAATGTGTATATCCTACAATATGTATCTATCTTGCAACATGATCTAGTCTCTTTCATACAATTGGCCAAAGAAGTAAGACTCTCTCCACCATATAGAAAGAGACCTATCTTAGTTAGTGACATACCCTATCTCAGCTTCCTAATTCCTGCAAGGCAGTGGCCACATCCTATAGTACTCTGTATGTCCATTAGGACCTCCCAATGCTCCCTGCATCTACCTGACTGATATATAAGCAAACGTATAGTGGCAAGAAAGACAAGACAAGTAGAATGCTTAAGAGTAACAAAAAGCAGAGAAGTAGTTTTGTTTTTTTTTTTCAGGCTTCTAGTTTGTCTGAAATTATGTGAAACACTGAGTTAAATACTAATAGCATATGACAACTTCTAACTTTCAAAGTCTGTTCCAGAATTACATCACTGCTAAAAACCACAAACATATCTGGCTTTAGATTTGTGAAAACTAAATAGAAGTTTATAGTGATTTAGATGGAAATAATTCCACTAAAGAAGCCAGATGGCATCATAAACCACAACAGAGCAGATCAAGTGGTCTATGAAGTCATTCTTTGCTGTTACCACACACTGAAACATACAATACAATTATTATTTAATGAATGCCACACTTTTGAAGAATCTTGGAAATAAGACAAAACTAAAATGGTAAAATTTCATTCAATCAAAAATGGTTTCAGCTTTCTTTCTTAACTTTTAAAAAAATGTAATATATATATATTTTTAAACGTATGTTTGATAGTTTAACCAATCATTATGAAACCAAGATGATCATAATTTACCACAAAAAAAAGTTTTTATATGCATGTCCTTCAAGTACCTAATAGGTGTTTAATTCATGGTGCTGATGAAGTGTCATGAAGTGGCATATGAGCGATGGAGCTGTGGTTCCAGTGGGTCCTGCTGATAACCAGCTCCATTGTCTTGGGCAAATCAACCTCTCTGGACCTCAGTCTCCCATTGCAAAACAAGGAGGCCTGGCTGAGATCAGGGATCCTCAACTAGCCACCATGATCCCACAACTGGCCCTCAAGATTTTTGAAGCCTTTTATAATGAACATTTGTTGTCTTCTTCCCAGCCTTTATTGATCCCTTCTTTTGACAATACCCCAATTTTCCTTTGGGTAATTGATTCCTCTCATGTTATCAGCCAGATGGTTTTGGTAGTATTCACCCTCTTCCTCCTTCACCCCCAACCTTAGCTCCAAAAGTAGGCCTGGAATGGCTTAAGCAATATGGAATAAACCTCACTCCCGGCCACAATGATTGGCTGAAAGATGGGAGTATAACTCACTGGAGATCATGAGACAAGAGATGTTTGCTGAGGCTTCTGGCAAAAAGAGGCTTTATCCCTCTCTCATATTCTGTGAGAGACCCACTTCTTCCTCATATCTAGTACAAAGATATGAAGCCAGGAGGTGCTACAGGTTTTTGCTACCCTGATGAGAGAGTTTGGAGCTGCTGGAGGCAGTGCTTTGGGGAGCCTAGACGAGGTGCACTGTAGAAGACAGAGCAGAGAGGCACCTACTATCATTAGTGACATCCCTGGGCAGCTGGACCAAGTCCTGCCAGAAACAAGACTGAATTTTTCCTGTTTCATAAGTTGATAAATTCCCTTTCTTAGTCAAGCCAGTTTTGAGTTTGGTGTATGTCACTTGCAATTGAAACTCCTTTCCTATGGCTTTAAAATGGTATGAATTTAAGACTGCTTTCCCTTCCTTAAAAAAGAAAATATATTAAAATCATGTATGAAACAATAGTTTATGACACTAGATTTCAGAGCTGCACTCTTCATTATGAACACAATTCATTTGCTCATTCATTCAGTCAACACCCAATGAGCACCTACCAGGTGACAGGAAATGGGCTAGAAACACAAGGGTGAATAAGACATTCACAAGGAACTCACTACAGTCTGGCAGGACAGCACAGGAAAACTGATAATTGCAACCAAAGAGATAAATACAACACGAAATAATTACTAAATATAATGTTAACACCAAGTAAGAAGTGATTAATTATACTTTGATAAGCTAAGTCAGGCTTCATGGAAGAGATACCTGATCTGACTTGTAAGGGATATGAAGTTTTCCAGGTATAGCTGGGGGTGACAGGGGGTGTGAAGGGTCTTCTAGGCAGAGAAAGCAGCATGTTCAGAGCAGAGAGGCATAAAATAGCACGAAAAGTTTGGGGAACTACATTTTGGTAAGAAGCAAGGAAGAGAGCAGCAGAGAATGGTGCTTCCAAGCCATGCTAAGGAGCATGCACTTGAATCTAAAGGCAATGAGGAGCCACTGATGGATGTTTAAAAAGGGGAGTAATGTGGCTAGATCTGCATTCAAGAAATATCACTCTGGCAGTCATGAGAATGGACAGAAGAGGTGGGGAACAACCGAGAAGGGCAATCATTTGGGAGATCACTGAGATACATCAGAATGACGGTGAGGCCTAAAGGACAGCAGCAGCACTAAGGTGGCAGAATGGAGAGGATGAAAAGTGGGGAGGAGGGGTCTAGGAGGCTGGAGAGCTTGGGGAACCTCTCAGGTTTCTAGCTGGGGTGAATGGTATTGTCATGCCCTAGGGAGAGAATGCAAGAGGGGAACTGGGCTGAGGGCATTTTATTATTCATTGTGGTCTGGTTTGGGGCATAATTTTACGAATCAGTAAAATACAAAGTATAAGATATATCAATGTTAGAAAACATGTACAGGCACTTTTTAGGTTGAAACGGGGCAGATAGGGGTTTGTACCTTGAACTGAGGCAACGGGATGACGTGGCACGTGGGTGTATGGAGCAAGACAACTGGGAATCTAGGAGGACAGTATTCACAAGCCTGGATGCTAGGCCCTAGAGACATATGGCCTGGAGAGGCAGCCTCACTTATCTTTGACAAGTCAGACTTGAAAGCCAGGTATGGGATCATGGTGGCTAGTTGAGGATCCCTGATCTCAGCCAGGCCTCCTTGTTTCGCAATGGGAGACTGAGGTCCAGAGAGGTTGATTCACCCAAGGTGACGGAGCTGGTTATCAGCAGGACCCAGTCTGGAACCACAGCTCCATCACTCATATGCCACATCCTGGCACTTCATTAGCACCATAAAGTGAGCACCTACCAGGTACCTGTAGGACAACTGAACATCTCTCAGCACCCACTGTTTCCCTTTCACTTCCTTGCCATGGTCAGCTCCTTGAACAATCCTGACTAAAACTGGAAGTACATCACCTGTCATAGCATCACCACTCACAGGACTTAGAATTATGCTGTGCCTGGCACAACTGTAACTACCAGGCTCCAGAATTATCTCCTGGGGCCTAAAGGCTGCAAGAGACCAAAGAGCCTCCATTTGAGCAAAAGGAAGGATGTAGGAATTCCAAAATAGGCCATATCCTGATTTTATGATAACAAAAAGGAAACTATGTTTGTACCATAATATAAGCATCAATTTTTTTAAAAAAAGTGCTATTTGTGTATTTAAATCCAAATATTGGTTATTAGAATGTGATTAATTTGCTTTAAAATGGAGAAACAACAGCATATTGTAAAATGTGCTGCTCTGAATGTTGTATGAATCCCATACAAATTTAACTGGCATGGGGAAATTGGTTAAACTAGCAAGGTTGAAATAGCTGCACTATGTTATTCATAGTTATTTTAACTCCATCCATTCAGAATCTGATTCAAAGGAAGTTTAACCTAACTGGCCTTAGTTCTAGAGATAGAGGAAGGCACAATTAAGATTTGGGGAGGAATTTAAGAGATTAAGCTATTTTAAATACTTTAGAAACATGCATGCATCTATCTGGTATACTATTTCTAAAATAATAATCTACTCACTGAAACAGCCACATCAGGATTTCTATTTGTAATAAATTACACATATTTTCTTAATCATGTATTTTGCTCATTTAGACTGGCCTTCTTTCAAATTAGAGGTATTTTTATCTTTACCCAAAACTGAATATAGTTAAGGTCCATTAGAACGAGGAAAAGTGCACATATACATTAGTCATACTCTAAAAAAGTAACTATGTTAAGCCATTAGTTATAATATATAGTGTACAAAATGAAACAAAACCCCACAATTCCAATTATATAGTTTACAGACATTTCTTTTAGAACTGCTTAGGAATTGTGGAAGACAGACAACAAACGCATTAAATTTAGAAGTCTCAGCAAGTTGTACACAATCTCGTTCACTGTGTGAAGTTAGCACCCCACCTTGTGGAAAATAGGTGGTATCAAGTGAAAGAATGTCGTGTTAGTTTTAGAGGTACTGGTTGACAAATCCTGCAACAACCAAACTGCCACTGATTCATATACAAACCAAAAGATTCCCTATTTATTAAAGTAACAGCAAATTTCTGTACTTCCAAAATAAAAGTATACTAGCCTCACAATATTGGTGCTTACGGTATGTGTCTGGGTTACTTCTTTAGAAAATAAATATTTCTTATCAGTAGGTTATTACTTCCAATGGGGCTTTTATTTCTTCTTAGCTTTGTTTCTAAAAAATAGCTAATTTCTAATTGTAACTTTAGAAAATACAGAAAAATATTCAAAGACAAAAACAAAAATCAACCAATATCCATAATTCAGAGATGGTCCCTCTAACTCCCTTTTACAACCTTAAAAAATATCAGACCTTTAAATTCTTTCTGCAACTGAAAACATTCTAAGATGATCTCAGGTTTCTAAAATTGAAATCATTTCTTGTCTTGTAATTTAACAACTTCTTTCCCAATCTCCTATCATGATTCTCGTCAAAACACATCCTCCATTTGTCTGAACATTTCCTGCACTTTCCAACTTCTTCACTTTTTCCCATGCTCTCCTCCCCGATTCATCTCTCCCTATTCCCTACCCCAACACTCTAACCCACAGAGGTCTCTTCCTACCCTGCATTCAAAGCATTGCTTTGTTTTTTTAAAAATTAAAGTTATATTTGAGATATATACATCAAAGAATATATATACGCACACATGGTTTTAAAGTTCCTATGGTCCTCTCAGTTTGGTCAAACCCCTGAGGTCATTTATTATCCCCATTTCTTTCTTGGCACAACCTCTTCTGGAGTTCTCTACCCCCTAGCTCATTCCTGAGTGGTTGCCCTGCTTATGAGGTCTTCACACCAGAACTCCCTTCACTGTCATCCTGAGAATTCTCTTTGCTTCTCTCCTGGATAAGGGCCCAGGTCCCTGGAAATGGGTCTTCCTTCTTGGGTCCCTTCTGTCTTGGTGGGGCACATCCTCTGGGAAAGGGCATATAGGAATCAGTTTGAGACAGTGCTCCATCGTTGCTCTGAATGTCATTTGGACCCCCAATGTGACTCCTTTTCTTGCTCTTTCTGGATATTTTTGGTATCTTCTCTTTATTCCAATTCTGGAATTGTAGATCACTTATCTTGTTGTGATCACACTTTCACTGGGCTGGGGATAGTCTTTTTAGTCTGGAGGCCATGTCCTTCCAGTTCTGGGAATTTTCCCTGGGTCATCACTTTGTTTTGTTTTGAACTTTTCCCCGGTTGCCTTGCTCTTTCTGAATAGTGGACCTCCAACATCCAGTTTGTTTAATTTTCTTACTTTTCTCTATGGTTTTTACCTTTTTCTTATGCTTTATGCTTTTTATCTTTTTCTTGAGTTCTTCCATTTGGTCTCCCATCCTTTATTGATTTTTTTTTCATTCCTGCAATCAAAATTTTAATAGCCAAGAGTCTTTCTTGTTCTGGGTTTAAGAAAAAATAGATCTCATTCTTTTTTTAAGGACACAATGCCCTCTCATTTCTCTGAAAATAACTGTTTTCTTTTAAGGCCCTTCTTCTGCCACCCTCCTCTCTGCATTTCCCTTCTCTCTGATTTCTTTTCTCAAAGTTCCTTTCATTGACAGCTAGTTTTGGCTTCTTTTATTTTAGAGGCTTTCCTCAAACGTCTGATAACCTGTGGATGTAGGTTCAAACCACTGGGTCTCAAGAAGGAGATCTGGAGACATTGTGGGTTGCAAGACTGGTGAGGGGGGTGGGAGGAGAGCAACTGGCATCTATTGAGGCCAGGGATGCTGCTAAAGATCCCACAATACACAGGATGTTTCCCCACAACAAAGATTTATCTGGCCCAAAATGTCAATAGTGACAAGACTGAGAAGCCCTGGTTCATATTAAAGAATAGAGGCATTAAAAAGCAGACTGGAAGCTCTGCCTGCTGGGTGAGGCTTGTCAACAGAAGGGTAAAAAATAGTCAGGACCTGACCCAAGTGTTAGGATCTATAGTTCTGTTCTCTTGGGCAAAGCAGTTTCTTCAAAACGAATCTTCAATTTCCTGCCTGGAGGATACAAATGTAGCATTCTGGGAACTGATCCAGAAAAGGGATCTAAGTAGGGGGACAGGGGAGGTATTTACTCTTCTGAAGCTCCCTGTTTTCAGGGAGGATTTCACCTCAATCCTCAATCTGGCTTGGCGTTCCAAAGCCAAAACCTATTCAGTTTCTACCTGCGTAGGGTAGAGAGTCTTGGAGTCTAACTGCTCTGTAGGAAACTTCAATCAAAAGGCCTGTTTTCAGCCCCACGCTGCACCCCAGGCTTCAGAAATACCTAATGCCTTTATTATCTTTTATTCACTGGAACTGCCCAGTGATACTTTAAATAACTAACTCTTCAGGTTTTCAGTATATATGCTCTTTCTTCTCTAACCACACCGAAAACTTCAAGGCAAAGAGTCACTTCCTTTCCTTACTTGTATTCCTCGTGAAACTTAGCACAAATTTTGCACACAGAAACTGCTCAATCAATATCCACTTTTGGGTTTCAAGAAGGATTTTACTTTGGAGAAGGCTAAGCTTCTAGTGCGCTGTTCTACCTATCTCAGACCAAGAAGAGCCTGTGAAACAAATATACCAGTGCTGAAATCTCAGGAAGGTATTTGGTGAACGGAGTCTTTAAATAAAGACATTCTCCAGATGGAAAGACTGTGTCAAACCTATGTAAAGCCTTTTCAAATTCAAGAAAGGAAAATCATCCCTAGCAATGATATATGATGTTCTCCAAAAAAGAAGTAGAGACAATGTCTCCCCATCTACCCCATGCCAGATTAGCCTGTAATATACCTTAGAAATCACTCTATCAGCCATTCCAAAGTTCAGCTCTCTACTGCCTCTACTGAGTAGTAGTGCAGGTCCTACAGCTCAATGTTCAGCAGTGCACTGCCACCTGGTGGCAGCATGGGGGGATGCCGCTGATACGGCCTGGGGAGGATGCAGAGGAAAGGACAATAGAAGTCCTTCAACACATGGAGGAACTCTCCAGGACCATTTCTGAAGCTTGAAGGACCGTTTTGGGGGAGGAAGAACACAGACAGGGAAGAGGAAGGTAAACGGGAGAAGGAGAGAAAAGAGAAACAGGGGAGGTAGGGGGAGAGAAGAGACAAGAGCGAAAGCAAGTGTGCAGGACTTAGGAAATGGTTTTGAATCAGTGCAAGAAGGGTCTGGGAAATCCCTTTAAATCCCAGGGAGTTTCCAGGTTCCTCCAGCCAAGGCAGAGGCTCCTGATTCATTTGGGTGGTATGAAACATTTTAAAGACACTTAGTTACAGGGATGCTCCACTTACAGACTTCCCAGGGTCAGTGATGGCAACTCCATTCTCACCATAGTCCAGACCAAAAGCTTTGAAGTCATGCTTGACTCCTCTCTTTTCTGCACATCCCACATCCAATCTGTCAGGAAATTCTGTTCACTCTACTTTCAAAAAAAAAAATCCAGAATCCAGCTATTTCCCCCTCCTCCTAGCCCTACTGGTGCAAGCCACACTTATCACTTGCTTGGATTGCAGCAACAGCCTCCTAACTGGTTTCCCTGGTTTCACCTTTGGTCTATCTGTAACACAGCAACAAGAGTGACCTGTGTAAAACAGGAGTCAGACCACGCCACTCCACAGAGCAAAACCTTCCAGTAGCTCCCTATTTTCCTCAGAGTAAGAGAGGAACTTCTTACAATGGCCTAAACAGCTCTGTATCATCTGGTCCCTGCCCCCTCCTCCCATCTCCTGTCCCTACTCTCTCCCTCCACTCACTCTGCTCCAGGCACCAGAACTGCCCGCTACTGCCCCAGCACCCAGGAATGCCCCATTTTAGTTTCCCAGAGACTTTTCCTCTGCCTGAAACACTCTTCTCCCAGTTGTCTTCATCCTCTTCAAGGCCCTAAGAGCAACAATGGCAACTTCTTCTGCCATGTGAGAATTTCCAGCCCCCTCTGTCTGCGCAACTCCCCCATAGCACTGCTATTCTTCTAACAGGTTTTATGAGTTTCTTCTTTACTATGTCTAGTATTACTGCCTTCTCATCCAGCTCAAGTTGAGTAAGTTCCCTGAAGGCAGGAAATTTTTGGGTCTGTTTTGTTCACTGGTGAATACCAATTGTCTATAACAATGTCTGGCAAATGGAAAGCAAATATTTATTGCTGAATAAACAAAGTTTTAAAAAAGCATTAGAATTCTGGCTACTATTGTATTATAAATTTGGGAATATAGAAAATCTTAATTTTTAAACATCAGGAACATGCTTCTGTATTTATTTATACCATATTTAATGTTTCAACAAGATTTCATCATTATGTCCATATTGATCATTTCCTTTTATTAAAGATCCTTTCCCAGTGTTTAATATTTAAAATATCTTTTTTCATTCTTTTTTCTAATAGTTAAAGCTAGCATATAAGAAAGTTATTGAGTTTTGCATATGTGGCTTGCATCTGCCACTCTTCCCAAAGGTTTTTTTTTTTTTTTTTGAGACAGGTCTCACTATGTCACCCAGGTTGGCTTCAAACTCCTGAACTCAAGTGATCCTCCTGCCTCAGTCACCAGAGTAGCTGAGATTGCAGGCACATGCCACTGTGCCCAGCTGACATTCTTCTGAAACTTCTATTTTCTATTACTTGATAGTCTTTTAGGTGATTTTGTTTCTAGATATAATTATTTATAGGATATATAATATTACTTATTCTTCTTTTTCAATATTTATATCTCTTATGTCATGGAGGGTCAAAACAAAAAAATAGTATGAGTAACAGGAGATATCCTTATTTTGGTTCTGATTTTAGAGAGAGAGAATGCCTCTAATGGACATTGGCTTTTGGCTCCAAATATACTTTTTCATATTAAGGAAACTAATGAAAATGTTGGAATAATGGGTTATTTGTGCAAAACAGTGTTTTAGGAAGCTAAATGTGAGCAGCCACAGATATGAATGTGATGCAGAGAAGATTAGTGTCCAAAGCAACAGTAGCACATGTAGGGTTTGCATATAATAGACCATTCAGTATTGCTGGCTTGAGCATATTACTGAAAAATATGAATAGGGAGCATATGCTTTATTTAATGGCCAGAACAACAACAGTTTGGAATATCTATTATATTAGTTTCTACCCCGTACATTTATACTCTTTCAAAATTTCTCTGTGTACTTCAAAACAGGAATTCAGTTGACAATCTGGCAGAATACTATAGTGGGAAAGGCTGGCATGCCCTTTAATGTCAGTAAGTTATTTAACTTGGGCTTCTTTGTTTTTTAACTTTTTTCCTAATCAAAGTAACACCCACATTTATTGTAGAATATTTGGAAAGTTATGAGAATACTTCCAGAATGTGTATAAGTACAAAAATGTTTACTATAGTATTTAGTGAAAAACTGAAAACAATAGTAAGGAAATGGTATATCAATACTACAGATTATCATACAATCATTTAGAAGTACAAAATAGACCTAATGTACCAACATGGAAAGCTATCATAGAATTAAGTGGAAAGAAACAGTTGTAGACAATATATAGGATGTCATGTATAAACTAGCCATACCTGGCTCCCTCCAAAAAATTCCCCGACATTATCTACATGGTTACGAGTATATGTATACATGTAATTCATAATACTTGGTTATGTGTACATGCATAACAGGAGGGAATATAAGCACTGGTGCCCTGACTTCAGCATTGTACAACTCATCCATGTAACAAGATTGCTTGTACCCCCTAATACTTTGAAATAAAAATTATCTATATATATAAAATGCACTTGCAGAATGTAACTCAAGCTGGTAAGGCAGTTACTTCTAGAGAGTGGAACTGGGGTGGTGACAGGGAACTCCTACTTTTTACTTTATATACTTCTTTATTGTCCAAAGTTTTTAAATTAAGAAATAAACAAAAAAGAAATAAAATGTGGAAAGAATAGAAAAGAGTAAAGAAACAGAAAAATAACCCCGCGCAATCCTGCCACAGTTAATTCTGGGGTGTATTCTATAGAAATTTGCTGAAATAACCACTAAGCAAGTGTCTTGTACAGAATCGGCACTCATTTAATATTTTTTCAATGAATGAATAAATAACCTTTCATGGAAAACATTACAAGTCTAATTATAAAGTAGTGGGAAACCTAATTAAGTGGCCTGAAAGTGAAGATTGGCTCTATTCTTTTTTTTTTTTTTTTTATCCCGTGGATGGTGAGAAGAAGATTGGCTCTAATTTTTAACCCTTTAAATCAGTTTTCAGCAACTTCTATTGTTGTTTTATATGTGAAAAAAGTCCACTTACAGGGTGTCCCAAAAGTCACCATACATAGGGAAAAGGGAAAATTGTAGCTAAATGTACCTTTATTTACAAAATATTCATTACAAAATTTTACAAAATTTCTCCTTTTATGGAAACTTTTGGGACACCCTGTACAATTTTTAAATGCAGTTTAGAAAAATGTTTTATTCAAGTGTCAGTTTTTTCTTTATTGATGTGATCTAAAGGGGCCAACTGATGTTCCAACATAAGTTACAAGGAGTAAAAGTTTGTTGTCAAGGGAGGCAGTTAAGCAACAAGGCTCAGATTCAGAAGCAAATAAAAGGATGAACCAAAATCCACAGCGCAATGCCCTGAGCCTCATTTCCTTCCATGCCTTGTAGGAGGGATGTCCCTGCTGAAACACAGCCTAACAAGGAGACTATTGCTCTGTAAGAAGAAAGCTCTGGTTTGGGTTTTCATTTACCTTCATATAGCTCTGGTAATTAGTTCTATTTGGAAAGGTTAATATCCAATTTTTGGTGGAAGATATTACTTGACTACTCTTTACTTTAGAACTAATCCCAGTGGAAATTACTTTTTCTTTAGAAGCCTTTTCAAGATATTTTTTCATATAAGTAATTTCACAGCCAAACATTCCTTTTTCTTTCTTTTTTTGCTTAGCTCTCTGCTCATCACCTTTCTAATCTCAGTTTCTCATAAAAATCTAAACTACTAAGAGAAACATACACTGAATAGTAGAATTAAAAAGTATACCAAAAGTAATTATTTCTCTTTATTCTTCTATATTTATAAGGTAAATTATGTACCTAAAATATTAAATACCACTAAAATACACTAAATCAAAGAAATAAGAAATTTGAAGAAGTTTCTACAACAAAAGGAAGCCACTTCTAACATTCAACTAATAAAATTATATTAGTTTAAAATTTAGCTTAAAAATCTGCTGCATATTTAAATCTAGAATACATAAATACCAACATTTAAATTTTTTTCCTACAAACTGGCAAAAATATCTAGAAATCTATTGGATAATTCTAAATCAGAATAAGTTATAAACCAAATGACAGAAAATTCCTATGTTACTTATGTAACTCTAAGTGATTAACACTTTTAATTTGTATCTTCTGATTTCTGATTTCTGGGAAGGTCTTCTTTGTGTTTTTGAAAGAGCAAGCCTGTGTTGAAAATGTGGGTTTTGGCTTCTCACCAGAACCAAGCGTGAATCAATACACTTTTATTCCTGAAGTGCTCCAAGCATTATGGATAAGATCCTCTGCCCAAGCATAAAGTACAGTTACTGCTTTAAAATGGTACAGATTTTCTGGTTCACTTAAGAAGTCTGAAAAAATTAAATTATAGAGAGATAGTTTAAGGCCTATAACTACAGGAGTATGATCTATAGCTAGGAAATTGCAGTTGGCACAGTTACCTCAGGAAAAAAAAGAGGAAAATTAGAGGAGAAAGGGGGGCTGTTTATGCAAATGGTGAATAGGCATCCACACAGAGGGTACATCAAAACTCTGACTTTAATTAGAAAATGAATTTAACTTTAGTTCTGACAGAATAGCAATATAAACTAACTTGAAAACTCTCCTTCTAGAAACAAATTAAAATTCTGTCAGAACTACAACAAAATATTATTTTATCTAAACTGGGAAAAAGGAAAGGGAAATCCCTACTTGCCAGAAACAAGAAGAAAATGAAAAAGGGAGAAGAAAGTCTGTGGCACTTAGGTTTGAGGAGGAAGATATAATTATGCCAGAGATCTAGGGGCTGGGGTTTCAGTGCCCCTGAAGGTTTAGAAAGAGAAGCTAAACAAAGGAACAAATTGACAGCCGATATTTCCATAATAACAGTTCCCTATATCTGAAAGTTAGAATGCCCTAGGGCCTAGTTCTTAGTCCTCTTCTATTTTCTATCAATCAATCCCTGGGTACTGTCACCAAGTTTCTTATTTTAAGTACCACCATCTAAACACAGATGACTCCAAAATTTATATTCCAGACCATACCTCCCTCCTGACCTTTAGACACATAGATCCAACTGTATTCTCCACATCTTCACTTGCATGTTTATAGACACCCCACACTTAGCCCTCCTGCTCCCCGCTGTAACCTTCCCCATGTAAGTGGCAACTCCGTTCTTCCAGGGGCTCAGGCCAAAAACCTGAGTGTCATCTTCCACTCCTCTTTCTTCTCTCAGACCTCACGACTTATCTGCCAGGAAATCCTATTAGCTCTACCTTCAAAATATATCTAGACTCTGACTCGTCCCCATCATATCAACTGTTGCCATCCTGGTCTGAGTCACACTGATCTCTCATTTGGATTACTGCAATAGCCTTGAAACTCCTCTTCCTGTGTTTCCCCTTCTCCGCTTCCGCTTCCGTTTATTCAGCAGCCAAAGCCATCCTGTCAGATCACATCCCTCCTCTATCTAAAACATCCCAATGGCTCCCCATTCCACTCACTGGGAAAAAATCGAAGCCTAAAAATGGACCACAAGGTCTTAAAAGATCACCTCTCTGACCTCATATCCTACATGGCTCTCCCTCCCTTCCTCTGCTTTGGCTACACTGACCCCTCACTATTTCAGAAGAAGTGCCAGACCCAGCCCCACCTCAGGGCCTTCTTTGCAGTTACCGCTTCCCCTCCAAGAATTCTCTTTCCCCAGATGGCTTAATACCTCACCTCCCTCAGGTCTTTGTTCAAATACCACCTTTCCTGGTCACTCTACCTAAAATTACAACCTCCCTTCACATCCTCTCCCCCCAAACTCCCTATTCCTTTGCCTTGTTTTATTCTTCTTAACAAGATTCACTAACACTTCATAATTTTTACTCAATTATCTTGCTTATTAACTCCCATTAGAATGTAGGCACCATGAGAGCAGAGATTTTTCTTTGTTTTATTCACTACTATATTGCTAACACTCAGTAGGTATTCAATAAATATTTGTTAGATAAATGAGTAAATGCCCAATTTATAGCTATGAAGGAAAAAGTTCAACCTAGAATTCTAAACGCAGAATGCAATCAAAGGAAGGGCAAAACCAAGACATATTTTCAGGCAAACAAAAAACACAGAAAGACTTCATCACTTACAGACCTTGCATCAAGGAACTAATAAAAGATATACTTCTGAAAGAAAGACACTGAATTCAAAAGGAAGGAGTAGGATACAAGAAATAAACGTAAGCAAAGAAAATGCTATATAGGCTGGGTGCGATGGCTCACTCCTGTAATTCCAGCACTTTGGGAGGTTGAGGAGGGAGGATCACTTGAGACCAGGAGTTTGAGAACAGCCTGAGCAACACAGCAAGACTCCATCTCTATAAAAAAATAGAAAAATGAGCCAGGTGTGGTGGTGCACACCTGTAGTCCCAGCTATTTGGGAGACGAGGCAGGAGGATGGCTTGAGCCCAGGAGTTTGAGGTTGCAGTGGGCTATGACCATACCACTGCACTCCAGCCAGGGTGACAAAGCAAGACTTCATCTCTTTTAAAAAAAAAAAAAATCTCAGTTTTGAATTTAAAAAATTCTTCTATATGCCACTTATAAAAGACACATCTGAAATATAACGACACACAAAAAAAGTGAAAATAGATGGAAAAAGATATATTATGCAAACACTAACCAAAAAGAAGCTAGCATTGCTATGTTATTATCAGATAAAACAGATTTTAAGAAACAAAGCATTGTTAGGGATAAAACGGGTCACTTCATAATGATAAAATAGCAATTCACTATGCAGAATCAAATTTGAACTAGAATACAAAAATATATACAGAAAACTGACACATACAAAAAAAAAAGACAAATTCACAATCACAATTTTTACATACCTCTCTCAGTAATGAACAGATCAAGAAGTCAAAAAATTAAGAAAGATACAGATTACTTGAACAACATAATAAATAACATTATGGGCATATAAAGTAATTTGCACCAAACAATAGGGAATATACTTTCTTTTCAAACACACAAGATTTACTTAAACAACCCATATCCTAGGCCACAAAGCAAGTCTCAACAAATACCAAGGACCTTCTTCTTTTACAAGAACACATTCTCTGCCTGTAACATCAGATTATAATTCTACAAAAAATCCAGCTACATATTACTTACAGAAGACACATCCAAAAAATAAGAGCACATTGTAAGAACAGAAAGTTAGGTTAGCCATATTGATACCAGAAAAAAATATACTTTAAGAAAAAGCATTTTAAGGATAAAATGGGTCACTAAATGCTGTAATAACAAAAAATTCAATTGACAGTAGTCTGTAACAATTCTAAACTGAAATGCATGTAATAAAATACTCTCAAAATACACAAAGCAAAATTGAAACAACTACAAGAAGATATTAAACCTACCATCACAGAGGGAAATTTTAACATATCTTTTTCAGTAACAGATAAATCAAGCATACAAAAATAATTAGCAAGGTAACAGATTTGAATAATCCAATTAATAAGATTCCCTTAATGATATTTAATAGACCAACAATTAGAGAATATATGTTTGTTTCTCAATAATACATGGAACAATTGACCAAGTGCAAGAACATTAAGTAAATTTCAAGGCCATGAAGGAAATTTAGACAATTTTAAAAAATTGGGTCTTACACAGGCCAATTTTCTGATTACATTAGAATAAAATAATAAATGAATTCTTAAAAGATAACTATGTTTAGCAATTTTTTAAAACTTTGAAATAATTAAAAGGTCAAAGACAACTCATGTGATGAGGCTACTGTGACCTTGATACCAAAACCAAAGAAAAGTACAAGAAAGGAAAAGTACAGGACAATCTTGTTCATGAACATAAATTTAAAAATCCAAAAAAAAAAAAATCCAAAACAGTATGTTTACCAAATCTAGCATGTATCAAAATATAACATACCATGAGTAAATTGGGTTTATTCCAGGAATTCAAGAATAGTTCATACCAGGTAATTGTTCATATAAACATAAAATTGGAAAAACCATATTGTCACCTCAGGTGTAGAAAAGACATTTGATAAAAATCAACAACCAAAGGCTAGGCACAGTGGCTCATACCTGTAATCCTAGCACTTTGGGAGGCTGAGACCAGCCTGAGCAACACAGCAAGACCTCATCTCTACAAAAAACCAGAAAAATTAGCCAAGCTTGGTGGTGCACACCTGTAGTCCCAGCTACTCTGGAAACTGAGGCAGGAGGATGGCTTGAGCCCAGGAGCTTGAGGTTGCAGTGAGCCATGATGATGCCATGACACTCTAGCCCGGGTGACAGAGTAAGACTCTGTCTCAAACAAACAAACAACAAAAACAACCACCACCATATTTTATATGATTTAAAATAAAACTCCTGGCATGCTTTTAAAATCAGAAAGAATATAAGGATGATCAATATAATGCCTCTATTTGTTACTGTTCTGGAAGCTCTAACAACACAATAAAATCAGGAGGAAAAAAAGGTGTAAGGACTAAAAAGAATCAGAATTGTTACTATTTACAGATGATTAGATTATTTTCACAGATAAAAATTTATAAAAAAACTACCAGGATTAATTAGAGGGCAGCAAGGTAGTTTTTATAAGATCACTATACAAAAATCAATTGTATTTTTATATATCACAACACAGGAAATGTCATCAAAAGATGTATCACGAGAGTAACAAAACAATACAAGGTACCTAGAAATAAATATTAATATAACAAAATATATGCAAGACTCTTATGAAGACAATTAGAAAATGTTACTGAAAAGCATTAAAGGAGATATAAATAATGAAGAAAGAGATGAAGTTTCAGGATAGGAAGACATCAGCATATTGATGTAAGCTTTCCCTAAACTGATGTATTTAATTTAATTCAAATAAAAATACCAACATGGTTCTTTGTGAACTTGTCAAAGCTAATTCAAAAACCTATGTAAAAAGAAAAATTAAAACACTTTTGAAGAATAAGACTAAGGGAGCTTGGCACTGGCTCAGGGATAGACAAATGAACAAGTTAACAAAATAGAAAGCACAGATGCAGACCTATGCATACACAGAAACTTAATAATAGTGGAGACAGTGCACATCAGTGGGAAAAGGACCATTCAATAAACAGTGCTGGGCTGGAACAGCTGTTTTACCATGTGGAAATTAGATCCCTTTCAAATATACAGAAAAAATCAATTCCAGATGAATTAATGACAAGTGTGAAAAGCAAAACGTTAAAACTTTTAAAAAATAACACCTGAGTATAACTCTATCACCTTAAAGTTCTAAGGGAAAATGTAAATTTACGGTCCTAAAGGAAAATGTAAACATTAAGATCTAAAACTTCTGTTCATCCTGACTTAAGCATTATACAAGATATCCATGTAACAAAAATACTTGTACTCCCTTAATTAATATTTTGAAATAAAAAAATAAAACTTCTGTTCATCGCAAAACAGTGAAAGAATAAGCAGGAATAAAATATATACAGAAATATACATATATACACACACACACACACATAGTTAGCCCTCCGAATCCATGAGTTCTGCATCCATGAATTCAACCAATCGTGGACTGAAAACAATTTGGGGAAAAAAAAAATGGATGGCTGCATCCACACTGAGCATGTACAGACTTTTATCCCCTTGTCTTTATTTCTTAATACAGTATAATAACTATTTACATAGCATTTACATTGTATTCGGTATTATACATAATCTAGAGATGATTTAAAGTATAAAAATGACTTATAAAGATGACAAATAAAGGTCATTCAAAGTATAAAGATGATTTAAGGCTGTATGCACATACTACACCCTTTTATATAAGGGACTTGACTATCTGTGAATTTTGGCATCCGAGGGGGGTCCTAGAATCAATCCCCCATAGATAACGCGGGACGACTCTGTGTGTGTGTGTATATATATGACATATATATGACACATATATAATGTGACAAAGGATTGGTATACAGAACAGACAAGTAGAAAAAATAGAAGAAAATAGTCGCAAACTGAAGAAAGATCATGAGTTCACTGAATTCCAGAAAGAATTAATGAAAAAACAGACATGTAGACATAATCTGGTTAAATTTCAGAATTCTAAGGAAGGAGAATTAAACTGGCATCAAACACCTTTTCTGGAACTCCAACTGCTAGAAGAGAATGGAATAGTATTTACAGACTTCTGAGGGGAAAAGAAATGCGGCATTCCAATTAGAATTGTACCCCAAGCCGAACTGTTGGGGTACAGGTCATAACAAAGATATTTTCAGAGATGGAAAGACTCCAGAAATATACTGCCCATGTAACTTTTTTAGAAAAAAAAACTCAAGGAAATACTTGAGCCAAGTAGAAGATGAAATGAATTCCAAAGAAGACATGGTATACAAGAAACAGTGGTGAGCTAAGACTACATAACTGCTGCTGTCGTGATGAGATTTAATTAAATTAAATAAAGATACCTGAGATAGGAGAAAGGTAGTAAAAACTTATTCCAGACTTTTTTTCTTTTATTTTCTTTCCTCTCATTCCTGACACTTCATCATTCTTTTCCCTCATTATCTGCCTTTTCACCTGAAGAATTCCTTTAGCTTGACTTCCAATTCACTAATAAGGTTTTCAGCTGTATTTAACCTGATAGTTACTGACTCAGAACTTTTAATTTTGATAACCATTTTGTTTTAATTTCCAAGGAATCTTTCTTGTTTTGAGATTGCTTCTTTTGTAACACAGATTATTTTTGTTTAATTAATGGACTATCTCCTTGAATTTCAATGATAATATGAAACTTAAAAACTTATTTGGGACCAGGTGCAGTGGCTCACACCTGTAATCCTACCACTCTGGGAGGCTAAGGTGTGAGGATTGCTTGAGGTCAGGAGTTCCAGACCAGCCTGAGCAAGAGCGAGACCCTGTCTCTACTAAAAACAGAAAAAATTAGCTGGGTTTGGTGGCACATGCCCATAGTCCCAGTTACTCTAGAGGATGAGGCAGGAGGATCACTTGACCCCAAGAATTTGAGGTTGCAGTAAGCTACGATGATGCCACTGCACTCTAGCCAGGGTGACAGAGGAGACTCTGTCTCAAAAAAAAAAAAAAGTTATTTTGAATTTTTTCAATTTATTTTTTCTTTCTTTTTAAAACAATATTGTAGAAGATGTATTTCTATATTAACTGTTTTGGCAGGGGCCTTTTGCTTTGAACCTGTTAATTCTCTTTATAATGTCAGATCACATTTCATTTTCAGCTTATAATTATAAACAAATCTCTAGATCAGTGTCTAGGGTTCTATTCTCACTGAGCATTAGAAATGTGGCTAGTGCAATTGAGGGGCCAAATTTTAAATTTTATTTAGTTTTAATTAATTTAAATTGAAATATAAATAGCTACATATGGCTGGTGACTACTGTATGGACAGAAGCAGGTCTAGACTATTAATTATTCATGGCTGACATGGGCTTTTCCAGCAAATGTATTGATCACTATTCATTTTTTCAGCAAGACCCTCCCTTCTTAGTGAGCTCCATGGAAGGTACGAAAGATGGCTGAGCTGTAGTGCACAAAGAAACCAGTAGGTGGACCCCTCCCTTTAGCAGGTCTTGGTGGGACAGTATCTATTATTTCTCTTTTTCTTTCTGTGCCCTCCCCCCACCCCACACACACACTGTGGCACAGAGGGGTGGCCAGCAGAAACGTTCATGTTACCACCCTCAACAGCTCTCTTCTGCATCTCTGCAGAGCTCTTCCCAGCTTCAGATTCATGAGTAGAGACCCTTTCAGGAATAGGACAGAATTTTTTCTCTAACAGTGGTTACACTGCCTAAGCAGGAAATTAATTGACAGAGAAAGGAAGTCAAATAGAGATGCTCAGTCCTACATGTGGTACCACTTTGATAATAAAAAAATAATGGCAGTTTAAAAATCCAAAATCTTTGGCTTTCTTATCAATATGAATCAAATCCAACTTACTGAGTTCTAAAGTGTTGTGATGCACAGTATATAACAATCTTCCAAATGTTTCAGTAAACTATGAAATAATTCAGCAAATAAATAATATATATGGTGATAAATCTAGAGGGACATATTCAATACACATGATAAACTAAAATTAGAGCCTCCAATTTGGATGCAACTTCAGAAAGAAGAATATGCACACTCATAATTGTGTAAAACCAAAGATACTTGTTCCTTACATTGAAAAAACAGTAAGAATTTTGTGATTATTTTGCTCTTTATATATTTTTAGGTGCTCTATGCCACTGGTAAATTGTAATACTTTTTACATTCTTCTTGTGTGGAAAATCACCATCATTTTCTCCAAATTCTCCACCAATTCTCAAATACACTCTAAGATAAGATGTTAAATGACATTTTAAGTCTGTGATGCCTTAGATGAGAATTCCCAGGGCACTGGGGAATTCTTTCACTGAGTTTTTTGAATTAGAAAAGAAACACAAAAGAGGCAGAGTGGCTGTGTGGGAGGAGCAAAGACACGTGGAAGTAAGTGACATATATTTGGCGGGAGTCTGGTTGACTTATTTACACCTCTGAGCCTCAATGTTCTCATTTGTAAAATGAGGATACTATTATCTGTCTCACAATCATTGAAAGGAACAATCACTGGCATACTCAACAGGCTCTACTATTTTCTCCTTTTATACTTTCTAAAAGGAAAAAGTTTGTTTTGCTTTATATGTCAAACTGACTTTCCTGAAATAGTTCAGTGTACGTATCTGCACTGAGTTGAAAAGTGTCCCTCCAAAATTCATGTCTACCTGGAACCTGCGAATGTGACCTTATTTAGAAACAGGGTCTTTGCAGATGTAATCAAGATGAGGTCCTTCTGAATTAGAGGGGGCCCTAAATGCTATGACTGGTGTCCTTATAAAAAAGGGATGTGAAGACAAAGATATAGAAAAGATCCATGTGATGACAGAGGCAGAGATTACAGTGATGCAGCTGCAAGCCAAGGAATGCCAAGCACTGCCACTAGAAGCCAGGAAGAGGCAACGAAGTATTCTTCCTCAGAAACTTCAGAGGGAGCATGGCCCTGTGACACTGTGATTTCAGATTTCTAGCCTCCAGAACTGTGAAAGAATACATTGCTGTTGTTTTACGCCACCCAGTTTATGGCATTTTGTTACAGCAACCCTGGGAAACTAATACAGTATTGATTCCTAAAACAGAAATGGAAGCATTTTGGCTTATCTTCCACATAGAAAAAAGTAACATACATTTTGCTGTGGCTGAATGACAGCAAGCAGATTCATATTCTGATCTTGTTTGCCATGGATTTTCCAAGATTACATTTTAATAGTGTGTTAGTTATGAATCATGTTTACAAGTAACCAAAACTCAACTCAAACAGGCTTAAAAAAATTGTGTGTGGTGGGGGTGGAAACCAGGTGAGTCAGGGAAATCAGGAGTGGATCCTGATTTCCAAGGAAGAGAAGAACCACCAAGGCAGGATCTACACTGATGCAGCAGAGCCTCTCGAGTCACTGAAGGCAGGACTCACCTGGTTTCTCATCTTCTTCCTGTATACTTTCTTCACTCTTCTATCTATAGACTATCTCTATCTAACAGGTGAAAACATGACTGCCAGCAACTCCCAAGTTTTACCTTTTACAAAGCTTGCCCCTGAAGAGAGACTGACTCCATTCTTTGGGTCTCCAAGTGCAAAAAGCCCAGAGAAAGACTTTGATTGGCCTGAGCTGGGTCTGCTGTTTCCCGGCTGTCCATTCTTGAACTGCCCATTGTGTGGCTGGGCAGTCCCCAGAGAGAGGGGTAGATGGAGATACTCTACACAAGAAACAGCTCTAGTTTCCTTCCTTAATAAAGAAGTAGTTTTATCTTTTTAAAAAATAAACTCCAAATTCTAACTAAAATGCTAAAATGAAGTGAGCAACCAAGGGAAGAGAAGTAATTTTAAAGGCAGATATAAATATGATTTGGAGAATAAGAAGCAATTGTAGATAAACCAAATTATCAATAAATGCCATACACTGATAGATAGCTTTAATGAAGAGCCAATAAGCATATGAACTGGATGTGTTATATATGTAAGTTAAATAAAACAATTTGAATTCAATGAAAAACTGTTTTTTCTATTTAAGAGAATAAAGGAAAATATAAAAAATTAAGCAACTATTTTTTAATTTGAGGATTTAATTTACAGAAATTCTTATCTTTTGGTAGTAAAGGACACAAATTTCAACACTAGTAAACATTTGACTGCCTATTGTGGGTAGGGCACTGAAGTGCCATGAGATTATTTCCAGAGACAATTAAACTCAGTGTACAATTTGTAACTTTCTTAGAAATAGAAATGATTACTTACCATATTACTAGGGTCTCTATCAGTCCGATTTAGTTCAAAAGAATTTATTTTATTGGCACTCATTTCATCAGTGTCAGCAATGATATAATGTCTAGGTGAATAGGCATTGGACAAGCTCCCAAGCAGCCTCAGGATCTCGGTGGTATGCCCACCTGGAAAAAATATCAGAAGTCCTAAGATTAATAAATCCACAATGAACACATCCATTTGAACATGTTACATTAATGTCATATTTTTAGGGAAGGGAGGACCACTGTGATTGCATATTTCTCAAAAGACACAAGGAACATTTGGAAACAATAATCTATGCCCTTGTATAAGTACTATTTTTATATCTAGGAGAAGATAATAAATGTATAAAAATAAAATCAGCACTAGCAGTAGGTACTGAGGAAGGTATCAAGAAGTATAAGACACAGCTCCCATTATCAAGAAGACTGGTGGGAAAGGGGTAAGACACACACATATATAAAGATAAAGAGGATGCAACATAGCAAGAAAAACTAAAATGTGGGGGGAAGCAAATGGTTATGAAAAGTCAATGCCCTAAGAGTAGAGAAGATCCCTGGTAAAGGCTGAGATGACTTGAGAGGTGAAGATAATAGACAGATAGGAGTTGGGAGGCCCCTGGGCAGGGGCGAGGATTGCTAGGGCATGAGATGGCAAGACCTGATCAAGGGGTGGTGGTACTAGGAAGAAATGTTAGGGTGAAGTAAGGTCAGGAAAGTAGGATGAGAAATGAGAAGCCAGTACTAAGGCTTCTGTGTAGAGAAGTGAGGGAGGAATGAGCAATGACCAGCGGGCTTGGGTCTTCCTAACAAAGACTTTTGTTCACCACTGTAACCACAGCTCCTAACAGAGGTTTCAGCACACTGCAGGTCCTCAAATATCTCCCAGCTTCACCAAATAAGTCTATGTACAGTTTTTGAAGTCATACAATCTCCAAAATTTTAATACTTTAATTGCAAAAGCATGAATTTGAAAATCAACTATGTTCACCGAGGTTTCCTCCTACAAATCATTTAAGCTTACAATCAAACTCCTTATCAAAGAGCCTTATCACACCTATTTCAGTTTCATTTCACAAGCTCTTTGCCTCAGTCAGGTTCATGTCTTTACCATTACCTGCATTCTTCTTATTTGTTACCCCCTCCTTGCCATTGGTCATGCTGTTTCCTCTACCTAGAAAGCTTCCCCCACCCTACCTTCCTTATTGTAAGAAAGAGCTTTTAATAGTGATACACGAACACAAAGATAATCAAACAAATTAAGGATGTGTTTCCCCCCAACACACACACACACACACACATATATATTTATAGTAGAATGGGAAAGAGTTCTTTCTAGATTCCAGAAGGAATTAGATATAGAAAGAAATTTGGCATAGATTTACTGGGAATTTCAGGAATTAGAATCATATGTTAACTTTATAACTTGTCACCCATCTTCTTGACTGGGGCATGTAATTTACACATCTGGTTTATACTCATTTCAGTATTTTTAGTTTTAACCTTGAACAAATGTGGTAGTTTGCAAAATAGGTACTTGTTTTTACCTGGAACAATTAAGGATAAAACCTAATATCCACAACATCTTCCACTATAATTAAAATTTCATTATACCTGCCTTAACAGTCTTTTTCTTTCCTCTTTTTTGAAAAAGGAAACCCTAACTGAATATTATGAAAGTTGTCAGAATCAAAATAGATTCACTTTTGTCAAACCTTGACAAAATGGAGCCAGGAAGGACATGAAAGGAGGGTTCTCATGCATGGACAATTGCCTGATAACAAGAACTATCACAAAAGATTATACCAAAACTACAACCTTCCAGAAAGGCTGCTCCAACCTTACACAAAAAATACTTCTGCAAGAACATCTGCCCAGCAACTACCTGTCCAGTCTTGGACTGACACCACCCTTGTTATTGATCCTTGTAGCCAAGGCTAATTGTTTCAAAGCAACTTATGTAAACCTCCTCATTTTACCTTTAAAAACTCTTGTCCTCCCTTGACTCCCTGAATATGCCCATAGTTTAATATGGTGAGCGTATTCCACGTTGCAATGCTCACTCCCAAATAGACTTATTCTCTTTGGAGAATCTCTCTCTCTGTTTGTTATTTAGGTTGACAATACATTCATTGAAAATTTAACCTTGTTACTTAATAAAGTTATTAAAATGATGGACTTTGTCTTCCATTTTACTCTTTTATTAAGATATATTTGGGGGGAATAAAATCCTCTCAGTTCTACCTTAAAACATATCCAGCATCCAATCACTTCTCATCACCTCCTTTGTGACCAGCAGTGCTCCAAGCCACTATCACCTCTCATAAGGATTATAAGCATAGCTTCCTGGTTTGTTCTCTTCTACCCACTTCCCCTTTAGTCTATCTCAACACAGCATCCAGTGTGATCCTATTAAAAAGAGTTGATCAAATTATTTACTTCTGATTAAAACCCTTCAATGGCTTCATGTCTCATATGGAATAAAACACTTCCTGTGATCTGACCCCCAACTATTATCTCTTGGACCTTATCTCCTGCTTCTTCCCCCTTACTCAGTCAACTGCAGCCACCCTGGACTCCTTGCTGTTGGATATCTGCCAGCTCCCCAGGAAGGCATTTTTAAAATGTAATCCCCTTCCCCATGCCATAGTAACATATTTAACACTGTATAGTTTACTATGTAGTCTATTCATTTGTTTTTTTTAATCTCCCCCCACCCCTGCCCCACTAGAAGGCAAGCACCACAAAGGCAAGAATTTTTTTTCACTTTGTTACTGTTGTACCTCCAATGCCTAGAAAACAGTAGGCCCTCCTCTTGTTGAATGAATGAATGAGAGTTTGATATTAAATCTAAAATTTTCCTAAGAAGACCATATTGTGTTTCAAAAGAAATGAGTAGTTTTGATAGAAGGTCTCTAAACACAAGTGGTCAACTAATAGTGTTTTATGGTACCTAAAGATTAAATGTTGCTTGGTCTTCAAGGTAAAGACTGAAAATGCCTTCTTCCTCTTCCAAAATTTTGGGCATGAACTATTAAACTGTTTATCTGATTACAAGTCTTTCTTTGACTTCCATGATTCTTTGAGGTCCTTGACCCCTCTCTACCCTCAATGATTTGAATGAGGGAGCCACTTGCCAGATGAAATCTCAATCTCAATTTTGGTTTTTAGTCCACCAAATCTAATACTGTCAAGTGAACAGCTCTAACATCCACATCCATCCATTTGATCAAGTTAAAAATCTGGAAATCATCCTTTAGTCCTTTCCTCCCTCACTCTCTACTTTCAATCCACAGTTGTGGATTTATCTCCTAAAATCTCATAATCTCATTTGAATGCATTTGTTTCTTTCCATCCCCACACACTCCAGGTCAGGCTATCATCTTTTGGCATCTGAATTATTCAAAAGGTTCCTACTCATTTCTCTACCTCAGTCTTTGTCAAGACATTCTTTTGACAATGCAGGCTGGGTGATCTTTGTAAACACTCAGATTGAATTGAGTGATTCTCCACTTAAAAATAATACTTTAAGCCAGGCGCGATGGCGCCTGCCTATACTCCCGGCTACTAAAGAGGCTGAGGCAAGAGGATCGCCTGAGCCCAGGAGTTTGAGGCCAGCCTGGGCAACACAGCGAGACCCTCTCTCTAAAATAAACACACAAACAAATAAATACTTTAAATACTTTAAAAGATCCCTTTGCTACCAAGACTAACAGTCATCATTTATTAAATGCTTACTATATTCCAAACCCTTTGCTAAAAATTTTAAATATCGTCAACACTTAATCTCTCCTGACCTCTCTCAACACATGTGGAAATACAAGGCTCAGTGAGGTTAAGTATAATAATTTGTCCAAGATCACCAAGGTAGTAGGAAGTGTCAGAGATGTGAATCAACTCTAGAGTTATGGCAATCTGGAGGCCTGTGGTCCTAACCCCTATATGATACAGAACAGTGGAGTAGCAGCAATAACCTATAAAGCAGAGTTTTGAACACCCTTTAGGATCTGGACTCTGCTTACCTCCCCACACTGAACTCTATGCAATAGTGCTCTCTCATCTCTGGCCATTTCAAGTGCTACCACCTTCTTTTCATATCCTCACAGCTCCCCCTTGTCTGGCTAATTCTTGATCATCTTTCAAGTCTCAGTTTAACATCACTTCTTCCCGGAAATTTCCTATTTCAAGTTCAGATAAAGTGGTCCCCTTCCTGAAGACTGCCATAGCAGTTTGTACTTTTTACACAATTATTACAAGATTATAGCACTTATTAATATCCAGTTGTGGCGAGTACTCATTCGGTTTCGTTAGTTTTTCTTATTCTCCATTTCATTTCACTGCTGTATCCTCAAAACTTTCACAGTGCTTGGCACAATAGTCAGCACTCCGTGGCAAGTATATTGGTCAGTTTTGTTATTTGTAAAACTTAGCTTAGTGCCTGGCCTCTCCTACGGCTCAAAACATATTAAGTGAGGAAAGTAATGAATTATACTTGAACATAAATTTAGTACATTTGCTCATACTATAAATATTATTCTTTCTGGGTGCAATTTCTTGGCATTTCCAAATGTATACACTGTGTGAGTATCCCTGTCAAAACTGTCCATTTAACATTGTAAGCGCCTACCTAGCTGGTGGATTCAGATTGTATCACCTGATAGGACAGTTTATTTGTTCACACTCTGCCACTCTGTGTGTATTGTTCTACGGTCCGTAGGTCACTGTTTTTATCCTCGTGGACTTTGTATATTTATAAATTTGACAGTTCACTTTGCCACATTTATCACGCAGTATTCCTGTTTCCTAAACTAATTACGGAATGCCTAGATTACATTAACAATGCACAGCAGCCATACAAGGAAACTGCGTGTTAGCGTCAAAAGGCTTCCACGTTCTCTCTGTTCACTAATTATTTGTCAGAAAAACTTACGCTACAGAGGGGCTTAATTACAAACAAGTGCGCGTTACTTAACTTGTCATTAAAAGACGCCCGGGCTGCGTCAGCAAACCAGCATTTTGCCTTGGCTGGGCAGACCGGTTCCAGCAACGCATAAAAACTACGAATCTCAGCATGCAACGCTCCAAGAAGTGCTAAGGCCACCAGAGAAGAGCGGCGCGGTGCGCTCTGGGGTTTGTAGTGACCACCCAAGCCCGACAATCACCGCCTCGATACTTACCGGACCCAGCTACTACCAAGAGACTGAGAGACTGCCGGGGCGTAACGTCCTGGGAACGAAGCACTATCCATAATCGCAGGACTAGGAAGACCGCCACAGCTCCTGCCGCTGCAGCTAAAATGAGGACACACACCATGAAAGGATTGGCGCATGCGTGCTGTTCCCTGGAGCCGGCCGCGGACGAGCGGTCAAAGTTCACCACTACGGGCGCCGGGAGACTCAAACGCGGAGGGACGCCTCCTGGTGGGCGGGGCTTGCCTCGGCTGGGTGGGGCTAAGAGCCCTGCGCGAAGCCGGGGTGCGCGGCGATTCCTGGCTGCGCTGCGGCATGCTGTGCTTCTGCTGTCCGAGCGTAAGGTGAAATTCGGGAAGTTAATCGCTGGAGAAGTTTGGTTTCCACCCGTGACGAGGTCAGGCCACCTGTGTGCCCTTAAAGGCCCCGAAGCTCCCAAGTTAGGAGGTGTTCCAGCGCTTCCAACTTTGTGATTCCTCTTGATGCTAATGGCATACGTCGCTCTTTTTCTTTCTTCTTGTTTTAAAAGTGAAGAGAAATGTTTCTGTTGCACATGCAGACATTACTGAAAGTATTTGCCAGTAAAAGGTACCCTCGGAAAAAAGGTGAATTTAGGGTCCTCAAACAAACTCCCTCTCTCCCAACACTCATTTTTTTAAACTTTTCTAGGCGTTTTCACAACTCTGAAACAGTATGACCAGAGTAGTTGAGGGTGATCACCTCAATTTATGCCATGTTCCTGAAAGAACTGGAAGCTGTAGGCTCAAGGCAGCGGGGTAGAGAAGGCATAGTCCTACAACTAATATTCAGTTAATTTTTCCACAGAGCATTCCCAGTTTGTTCTTCATGTCCTCAGCCAAAATGATCTGCCAATACCTCCAATCCCAATTGTGCCTTTTTTTTTTTTTTTTGAAACAAGGTCTTGCTTTGTCACCGAGGCTGGGTTGCAGTGGCAGGGTCACAGCTCACTGCAGTCTCCAACTCCTGGACTCAAGTGATCCTCCTGCTTCAGCCTCCCAAGTAGCTCGGACGACAGGCATGAGCCACCGCATCTGGCCCAGTTTTGCTTATTATTGTGTCTCATCCATATTACAGCAATGTGAAAATACTAAGATTAAAGAGGTCCCTTCACCCTTCACCCCAAATGTAATTTGCCTTAGGTCCATCATAGGCCTGTAGGTTATATAGGACATGTATTCAGATGAGTAAACAGGTTCAGAAAGGTGCAACTGCTTGCCCAAGTGGAATAGTGTCAGATCTAGAATTAGAAACCAGAAATCCTAACTCCTGCTGCATGGGAGCACTACATCTTGTATTCCTTTGCTAAATTCAAGCTTGCCTGATCATCACTCTTACCTGGAGCCTAGAATGTGTTTTTGAAAGTGCAGGCTCCCAGGGTCCACTGGAAAGCTACTGAATCAGAATCTCCAGGGAAGGCACCTGGGATCTGCTTATATAACCAGTGTGTCAATTCCTACCAGATGGCAAGTTTGGGAGACTTTGTGGCTACATCACTTCCTGGCTCATGGATCTCACAACACTTTCCAAATTCAGCCTTCATCAAATCCTCTTAATCCTACGTTCTCACAATGAGGCCATAAGTGAATATTATTCATTCCCCTCTTTACAGATAAAGAGGTAGATTTCATAAAAATTAAATAATCTGCCTAAGGTTGCTCAGCTAGTAAGTGGTGGAGAAAGTTGATAGTTGTGGACTTAGAAGTCCGTGTCTCTCAAATTTTGATAGAATCAGAATCCTGTGGGCTTACAAATGCATAGTCCAGAGGTAGGGCCACTGGTATAGTATGAAAAATAGCTCAAGAATGTTACAAAGGATATCTTTTTGTTTTATCTGCCCACTCTGCCATTCCCAGCAATGGCTTTGCCCTAAGACTCTCTTACTTAAAAAGACGCATTAGTGGTCCCAGAAATTACATCCCCACAGGGCAATCTCCAGAGCCTCAAAAGGGGTTATCTTGTCATTGAGTCTTTTTTTTTTTAAGGCAAGGAAAACTTTTCCAGAACCCCTCATAGCAGACTTTCTTTCACTCCTTTTGGCCATATTTATATCACTTGCCCATGCATAAAAGGAAAGAGACCCCAAACCTGGCAGAGGTGGGAGTGGAGGATGGCAGAAAACTCATCTGTAGTATATGGCCATTGTTTACAGGGTGGCTGCTGAACAAAATGGGCATTCTCTCAGAGAGGAGGAAGTTGAAGGAGGGAGGGAGGTTGGGTAGGCAAACTATAGTGTCTGGATTGCTGTGAAGATAATGTGTGTGAAACAGCTTTGTAAACTGACACGTGCAATGCAAATGTGAGATATAATAATTATTTGGCTCCAGGCCCCAAGCTCCATATTAGGGAAGATTTAATCCTTGAAGGACACCCTTACATTTCCTGTTACCTCATCCCCTCACTATTGTAACTACTTATATCTGTAGGAAAAATCAGTCTGACCTTCAGAAGGAGAATCTTTATAGGAAAAAAAAAAAATCAGCTTGACCACACTTGGCATGCAGCTGGAAAGAATGGAAGCAATCGAGCATTTGGGGCCTGCCAATAAATTCAGGGAATAAAAGAGGGTGGAGGAGCAGACATTCTTTGGAGTTACTGGTTGAGTTATTCTGAATTAAGGCAAGGGTCAAACAGTTCAGTTTTCCTGTCAAGGAAGTCAAGGACTGCAGGGAGCAGCTAGGTAGCAGGTAGGGACAGGAACAAAGTTAAGAATTCCTGAACAAAAATGTTTACCAGGTAAGCTGAGTCCTGGGCTGTATAGATAATCAAGAGGTCAAGAAACTGTAGTGGATTAATCAGAAAAGTGAAAGCTGAGTGAGAAGAAACAATAACTAAAATTTTCCTTGGGAAGGTGAGTTGCACCAACAATTCAGATAACACATTCACGGAAGTAAATTATAGTGCTACAAAAAGCATGAAAAACATACTAATAGTTGGCAAAATGAAAATGATATGTGGTCCATAACCAATCCTAAGTAAAGTCTGTCTTGGAGTGGTGTGATTTTTATTATCTTCTTAAATCCATTTCCTAAAGTTTCTATTGGCAGTTACCTACTATGCAAATTTTTAAAGTTTTTTTAAAAGTTCAGATTGTTTTGCAGTATTCTGTAGGATTGTACGTGTTAATTTATTCAACATTTAATGAGCATCTGCTATGTTCTAGACACTGTTTTAGGGGCAGGGAATATCATATAAGTAGGACAGTAGCCCTGGCAAAAACCTTGGATGAGGGAGAAAACAGTGGAGATAGAAGAGGTCAGATTTGAGATATATTTTGTAGGTGACGTCAATAAAACTTGTTGATGGATTAGATATTGGTAATGAGGAAAAAGGAGAAATCAAGATGACTCATAGATTTGGGGCTTCAAAACTGGTTAGATGGTGTTATTTACAAAGAATAGACAGATTGCAGGAGAAACAAGCTTTTGTGGGTAGGGGAAGGGGAGAAAATGAAGTGTTCTGTTTTGGACTTTAGTTTGAATAGCCTGTTAGGTATCCAAGTGGCTATGTCAAGTAGACAGTTTTATGCACAGATCTGAAGCTTGAGTCAGATCTAGAGGTATAAATTTAGAATTCATTAGCATGTAGATGGTATTTGAAGCCATGAGACTGGGTAAGATCCCCTAAGGAGAGAGTTTAGGTCAGTCCTGTCCAATAGAACTTTCTACAATGATGAAAATGTATTATATTAGTGTTGTACACTATCCACATATGCCTATTGAGCTCTTGAAATATGGCTAGTGCAATCGAGGAATTGAATTTTAATTTCATTTCATTGAATTATTTTAAATTTAAATAGACACGTGGCTAGTGGCTGCTCTATTGGACAACATGGGATAGAGAAGAGTCTGGGATTACTAACATTTAGAGGTTTAGTAGAGGAGATTGAGCTACCAAAGAAGATGGAAAAGGAAAAGTCAAAGAGATAAGAGGAAAATTAGGAAAGAATGATGTTCACAAAAACCAAGAAAAGAAAATGATTCAAGAATGAGAGTGCGGTCAGCTGTGTCACATGCTGTTGATAGATGGGATCAGGTGTCTTGGGAACAAGTTAGTCATTGGGGATCTAAACAAAGTGGTGATGGAAGGCAGATGCAGATAAGCCAAAGAGAAAATGGGAGATGAAGAATAGCAGTCTCTCTAGATAGTCATTTCAATTTTTTCTTTGACAGGAGTGGATAAACTGGGTGGGAGATGGAGGAGAATTTGGAATCAAGGAAACATTTTTTAAGATGAGAGTTACTTAACATATTTGTTGATGTTAAAAAGATCCAGTAGAGGGCCAGACATGGTGGCTTATGCCTGTAATCCCAGCACTTGGGGATGCTGAGTCAGGAGATTGCTTGAAGCCAGGAGTTCGAGACCCAGTCTCTACATTAAAAAAAAAAAGTTAGCTGGGTGTGGTGGTGGCCTGCACCTGTAGTCCCAGCTACTTAGGAGGCTGAGGCAGGAGGATCGCTTGAGCCCAGGAATTTGTGGCTGCAGTGAGCTTTGATTGGGACTCTGTCTCTCTAAAGGTTGGAATCTAGAGCACACGTGGAGAGGCTGGACTGTGATAGGAGCAGCCACCCTTATTCTGTGGTAACAGGATGGAGGACAGGGATATGGATGCAGATGCAGGGAGGTTTGTAGAATTTGTGGTGAGTAGATGAGAGTGTGGAGACTAGGCGTACTGAGTGGGAGGTTTGAGGAGAGGAGGTTTGAAATAATCATCTTGAAGAGTAAATGGCATACTCACCAGGACCAGAATAGGATTTCTGGGCATATTAGAATACCATTTGAAGCTTGCAATAACAAACATAGTGAGAAACCAGTCGCCATAATTTTATGTATTTTCCTCCACTGGAAAAGGCAGATCATTGGTGCTATAGTTTGAATGTGTCCCCGAAAAAAGCATGTGTTGGAAACTTAATCTCCAGTGCAATTATGTTGGGAGGTGGAGCCTAATGGGAGGTGTTTAGGTCATGAGGGCTCCACCCTCATGAATGGGTTAGTGCTGATTGTAAAAGGGCTTGAGGCTGTGAGTTCCATCTCTTGTTCTCTCTCATGCTTTCTAGCCCTTCTGCCTTTCATCATGGGGTGATGCAGTAAGAAGGCCCTCATCAGATGCTGGCCCTTTGATTTTGGACTTCCCAGCCTCCAGAACCATGAGAAATGCATTTCTGTTCGTTGTAAATTTACCCAGTCTTAGGTATGTTGTTATAGCAGCACTAAATGGGCAAAGAGAATTGGCTGTAATCAGAGTTTAGAGTTTTGACAGGTGAATACAAAGGAGAGAAGGTGCTTTTCAGGGGAGTGAGGTCTGTGGAATTTTGCATAGACACAGTGGAAAGTGAAGACACAAGGTGGGAGAGTGGATGAATAGTGGAAGGGTAGTAAGATCAGAGGGTTGGAGACATCAAGAAGATTGAAAAATTGCAATGAAAGAACTAGAATAAGTGAACTGTAGAGATAAGAGGTAGTGGTCAGAGAGTGGAATGCTTGACGTCAATATTATGTTATTACTGGTGGTAATATTTAGGATATGACTGTGGGGGGTGGATGAAAAAGATCACTGGATGCTGACATCACTGAGGGCTGGAGAGGAAGATAATGAGCTAGGAGCTCAAGTCCTCCAAGACCAAGAGGTTGGAAAATGACAGCAATCAAAAAGCGCATTGGAGGCTGGGCATGGTGGCTCACACCTATAATCCTAGCACTTTGGGAGTCTGAGGCGGGAGGATGGTTTGAGGCCCAGGAGTTCAAGACCAGCCTGAGCAAGAGCAAAACCCTGCCTCTACAAAAAATAGAAAAATTAGCCGGGTGTGGTGGTGCGCACCTGTAGGCCCAACTACTCAGGAGGCTGAGGCAGGAGGATCACTTGAGCCCAGGAGTTTGAGGTTGCAGTGAGCTATGATGACGCCACTGCACTCTAGCCTGGGTGACAGAGCAAGACTCTGTCTCAAAACAAAACAAAACAAAACCAAAAACAAAAAAAAAAAAAAGGAGAAAAGAGCATTAGGTATGAACTAGCTATCTTCCATTTGTTCCTCCAGATCCATTCTCCATTCTTCCTCACTCCATTCAGTACCATGTTAGCTGAAACTGATGGACTAAATCAACAGGTTTCCTTGCCCTCTAGTTCTGGTTGGGTTTGGCTAATGGGCATCTTCTGCAGAAGATCTGATGAAGGGAAGGCTGTGTCCCTGAACTGAAGGTCCTTGCTCTTTTCAACGTGACCTTCTCTATACATATCTCTTCTTCTGGGTCCTAGAATTCCCTTTCCTTGTTCCTTCAGGCCTAGGTGTGGTACCAGCTCCACTACCACTAGCCTTGGTTTACTGCACTATCCATTGTGCTTTCCCTACCTCGTTCACACCTTTGTAAATGGTCTGTTTATTAAATCATCCTCAAATTAACCTAATCCAAGTGTGCCATCTATATCCTATTGGGGACATTGATTGATACAGGGTAGTACAACTACATGACAAGAGCTTCAAAGGAACGGGAGTTTTTGAAAGAAGGAGAAATGGTTTGGAAGCAGCAATAGGGAGCAAGAGGGATGCAAGGGGTGTGAAAAACAATTGGCTTCTATTTGAGAGACATACTGGAAAGTGTAGGAGAGTAAGGCTTCAGCTTAAGCAGGGAAGTGGAGAAGGCATTCAAAGAGAGGTTTCAGATATAGGGGAAGTTTGCAGGTTACTTGTCAGGAGGTCCAAAGAGTGCAGTGAAAGGCTTTGAAGAGTGGTGAGGAAGGAGGGTTGGGTTAGATTGGGGCATTTACGAGGCACTATGGAGATAAGAATCAGGATGATAACGGATGACCTGGGAAGTTTCTGGGGATTGAAGTAAATAGGGATGTAGGCACACTCTCTATATTCATTTTAGTTCAATTCTACCAATATCTATCACGTGCTGCACACTAGGCCAGGCACTGGGGCTACAGTGGTAAGGTAATAACAGTTAACACCCAAGCAGTGACTTAACAATGAGCCTGACTGTGTGAACCACATGCCTCTTGACAGACCCTCCTAGAGAAAAGCCACCCGACCCATTTTTTGGGCTGCATGGGGAGTATGGGCTGCTAGGGATCCTGGCAGCTAGGCCCCTTCCCACCAGAATTCAACCATCTTCAATCCTAATAGGGATAGAAAAGTATGGATAAGGAAGAATGAAGCCTTTTTGTAACAACCGGGGAGACCACTTTGGTCAGCATCATGCTTGTCCATGACAAGGTAGGATAAAGCCGGAAAGGAGTTCTTAGTCTGGGTCAAGGACAGAACTGGGGCTATGTGGCCACCAGGATTGATATTTATATGCCTTACTATTAAAAGTCTTTTGGAAGATTGGGCAGGATGGGTGACAGAAATTGTCCCAGTACAACCCAAATAATCTTAGTTACAGTTAAGACTTTTTTTTTCCTTTTAAAATATGCTAACATATGTTTGAGTCACAACCTTTCCTGGATGGAGCCACTACCTCCTAGGATTTCTTGGATGCTAACCCTTGAAGGCTAAGGCTACTATTTAATATTTATCATAATAGGCATTCATTGTGTGCTTACCATATCCTAGGCACTCAGAACATGGGTTAATTAATTTGATTCTCACAACAACCCTATGAAGAAGACACTATTATGATCCCCGTTTTACAAATGACGATGTTGAGGTACAGAGAGATCACATCATTTGCTCTGGGTCACAAAGCCAGGAATTGTTTGAGTCAGGATTCGATCCTTGTCAGTCTGACCCTATAGCCCACAGTTTTATCTTCTACATTATCATTAAAACTATTTATTGTATATTTATAGCAGCTACTGTGGCTATATATTACAGAAAGCAAGATAGAAATATATTATTTACTATGTCTTATTTTTCACTTATAAAATTAAAATTAGTAGGAAGAAAAGGATTTTTTTAAATGGATTTTTAACATTCTAGTCAAGATTGCTTGTCCCTTTTCTGGTTTTTTCTCCAAGTGCGTACAAAAGGATACTCCGTGTGTGTGTGTGTGTGTGTGTGTGTGTGTATAAAATCTTGACTCAAGCCTTAAGGTGAATTTATAGTGAAATTACTAAGACACCATTTTATTCTCCTTTGTTTTTACTTTATGTCCATTTATCCCAGATATATCTTTCTGGATAAGTTTATAAATTGCTTGTCCTAGGCTTGTACACCCAAAATGCCTTATCAGTTCCAAATTTAACAAGACATTCAAATCTTATTTAAAAATGCATTCCCAGACTATCATGGGAAGTATCACACCACGTTACACTGTTTTTAAAAAAAAATTTTTTTTAAGTAGAGATGGGAACTCCTGGACTCAAGAGATCCTCCAGCCTCCACCTCCCAAAGTGCTGGGATTACAGGCACCAGCCACAGTGCCTGGCCGTTATTTTGTTTATTAATGACAGCCACAACAATAGTAGTTTCTTTAATTTTCAGTTACCATATTTTCAGTTTTTGACCTCTACATAAAGTAAGAAATAATTATATTTCTTCACTGCTTGTCTTTGAAATCCATTGAATTAATTTTCTCCTCAGCCCAATCCTTCCTTCCCTCAAAGCCTCTGCCTGCATCTCCATTGGTTTTTCTTTTCTCCTTCCTTGTGTACACTGTCCTTTTTCCTATATTTTTTTCAAATTTTTTTCTGCTGCCACAGAGCTTTTTGTCCTTGACAGAAATGCACAAATTTTGTCTTCCACTCTTATCTGACTATTCGTTATTTCTTAACTTTATATGAAGAAGGAACATGACAAACCTCCTGTGAAATTCATATGTATAATAATACATGCTGTCTACCATTTAATAAGCATGTATGTACTTTCTCAACTACCTCTTACAACCATCCTATGAACCTAAGTATTATTATTATCCCCATTTTGTAGGTGAGGAAATGGAGGCTATCCCATGCTAAATTAACACTGCTGGTGCTTGGACTTGACTTCCTGTGGATGTACTGTGGCCTTCTAGTGGCTTCAGGAATATAGTGATCTTAGGGAAGGTACTTAATGCAGAACACATTTTACTGTAAGAAGGGGATGAGAAAAATGAAAGGTACAGATGTGCTACTTAAAGGTTAGTGTTATTTTCTCTTGTTGGTTATGTGTAAATAATCAATGAATATACTTTACAACAATGGATAGATAGCTCTTGCTGTGTGCCCTTTGATCTGGTTTCTTTTCAGTGTCTCAATGACTTATTTAATATCCTGTTCATCTTTCATCAACATTAGGTGCCCGATTCATTGTGAATCCCTTCTCAATTTATTACAAAACAGATTTGTTAACTTACTGACAGACTTTTTTGATATGAATCTTAGGTGACTTAGCTATTTCCCAATTCCCTTCTCCTCCACACCAGTACTCCAGTGGGCTGTTTGCTGATTGTATTTGTTTGGGGTAAGTTAAAAGATAACTAAGTGAACCTGAGAAAGCCTTAATACTTTGTAATACTTGATTAATATTTCCTAAGGAAACTGTGGAATAACTGTGTCTTAAGTTAGAATTTAGAAGAATCTCTAATTTGCCCTTTCTGAAAAGATGCTATAGTTTAAACAAAACCTTTTATGGTCATTTCCTCCATCAATTATGCCCTCTTTTCTGAATCTTGAGCCACTGACTTTCACTGTGTCTTTTTTTTAATTCACTTGGTACAGCAGCAATAGGACCTCACTGTGTCTTTACCCTTAGCCTATAAAACAAGTCTCAAGTCTCTCTCATTAAAAAATAAAAGAAAAATCAATAAAACCCTTCCTTAATCAGTCAGGTTCAGCATACCTCCTTTAAACTACCAGTCAGACAGCGCAGCCACATTAAAATGGCACTCCAGTCTTGAACCACACCTTTTACCCTTTGCCAGAGTGCTCCACTCCCAGTCTATTTTTATGCAGTTGGACTATGTCATGGAACTGAAGTCTTCTGCTGAGCACAGAACAAGTTACATTTCAGATGCTGAGAGATGATCATCCTGAACATGCAGCCAGGCAGCCTATTCTTGGTGGACTATATGGAGGTTCCTGCCCGCATAGGGAGGCAGCATCCCCCCTCATGCATGGCACAGAAATCAGGTCCTGGCACAGGCCTTTCCCTAGAATGACACTGTCCTGTGCGTACTGGATACCTCTATAATATACTGACCCAAAGAGTGTCTGAGTGTCTGAGCGCTTGGTTGAATACAAATAGAAACAGATCCTTTCTCTGATAAAGCTTGCAAATAAACAGCTTATTAGGTTTGCCCTATCTTGGCCAACCTTCCCTGTCAGCCACCACTAGGTGGCTCTCCAGTGATCTTTCTAAAAGGGCTGACAAACCACCCAAGAGAGGGGACCTTCCAGACTTAGGCTTCACAAGGCAAACATTCCCTTTATTCCTCTGATGCCTCCTCCCATCCTTGCATTTCTTTCTTCCAAACCTCTCACTCTGGTGGCCTTGTCTCCCTCCTTCAGAAATGTTCAACCACTTCCCACCAAAAGTTTCATCTTTTGGTTTATTCTTCCATATCCCAATGCCTCAGACTTCATCTGAATGAGTACTCAGTAACTCAGTATAAGAGGATAGTGGGCTCCAGTCCCATAAATAAGGCTGAAGGTGAATCTCCCAAATGGCCATTCAATCCTCTTACCAACGTGAGCTCTGTCACCTAGATGGCAAGCACACATTGAAATAAGCAGCATGCAGTTTCCTCAGAGACAACACAATCTAACTCTAATCCTTTCTCCATGAAAGGATATTTCGCTTCTTAAAGGAATTTTGGCCTTATCATATAAGACCAGGAGATTCCTGCTTTTCTGCCACTTTGAAGAAACAGCACCAACTTTAATTAGAATTTGTTGACCCTGGGTCTCTTCTTATGGGAGTTTGGAATGGAAGGTGGTTACATTTGCAGTTGAGTCTGCCAAACAAAGGTGCTGAAGTTTATGAGTTTTACTATTGCTGGTTCATATGCCTCTTATGCATTCAGATTTATTGTTTTATTGACCACCTCCCCCCACCCAAGTGGACATTCTAAAGTTTGGGGCTTTGCCCAAACTCCAGCTGTGGCTAAGGTATTTTGTGGTCCTTCCTCATCTCTACACCCGGTTTAGATGCCCCTGACTCTCCAGGGAACAAGTCATCTATCTCATGCAGAAGTGGAAGTTACTGACTATGAGAGGGAAGATGGAGGCACTGTCTCTGGAGGCCCCAGGATCTCATTACTATAGGATTCAACCATTACATCCAAGAGAAGTTCTGAACTTTAAGAAAACTTTTCCAACCTAAGATACAAAGCACTCTGTTTTTCTAGCTGTTCAAAATGCACATTATATACATGCTGGGCAGCTAGAACTGTAGACTACCCTAGTCTTGCTGAGTGCTTTGAATTAAAAAAAAAAATGTGAAAAGCTTTAGATATAAGGCTTAGAACCTGGGTCTCTAGGATCCTCTTTCATTCCCAAACACCAGGAGGGACTCTTTCTGGAATTTCCTTATCTGACTAGAGAAGCTTCTTTCCAAAAGATTCCCCGTTCCTAGGAATCTCATTAACTAACCAGGAAAGATTAACCAAGAGAGAAGAGGTGAGACCGGTAGTCTTCACCTGCCCAGACTTTTCATCTATTCTTTGGAGGGCAGCTCCAAGAGGTTACCTGGGGGACTCTGTCTGCATAACAAGACTATCTTTGCTTACCGCGAAGTTCTACCCCTCATCTTCTGGCCACTTCCCCCAGATCTCAGAGGAGCTTTCTCCCAGGCCATTATTCTGTGGGCTCATTCATTTCCCCTGAGAATCATTTACTTCTACATCCTCCATCACCCCTTCCCCTATGAAGAAGGGTATAAAAGCATCTGGACCTCACTGGGTTATTGGGTAATCACTCCCACCCTATCCCCACCCCACACGTTAAATAAACTTTGTATGCCCTTTTCTCCTATTAATCTGCCTTTTGTCAGTTCATTTTCAGTGAACCTTCAGAGGGCAAAGGGCAAGTTTTCCCTCTTTGACCCTATACCCTGCTACCACCACCCCAACTCAGCTCCCTGGGGGTGGTACTCATGCAAGGGGAATTAATTAGTTGTAAATAGCTATCATCTTATCTCTTTCTTTGAGAGTCAGTGTGCTTTTTTTTTTTTTTTTTTTGGTCAGTGTGTATGTGCAATTTTTATCTTTTATTTATTTATTTTTTAGACTATGATCTTTATTTTTTAAAATTTATTTTTTATTTGTATATATTCATGTGTGCAAATGCAATTTTGCTACATTGATATATTGCATTATAGTGCAGTCAAGGCCTTCAGTGCATCCATCACTGGAGCAATACACATCGTATTCACCAAGCAACCACCCATCATCCACCTCCCTCTTACCCCTCCACCCCTCCAAGTTTCCGCTCTCCGTTGTTCCACTCTCTGCTTCCATGTGTGTGCAAATAAACACATTATTTAGCTCCAACTTATAACATGCAGTATTTGTCTTTCTATCTCTAAGTTGTTCACTTAAGATAATGGCCTCCAGTTCCATCCAAGTTGCTGCAAAAGACATGATTTCATTCTTTTTTATGGCTGACTAGTATTCCATTGTATATATACAATATTTGCTTTATCCAATCCTCTGGTGATGGACCCTTAGGTTGATTCCATATCTTTGCTATTGTGAATATGTATGCAATAAACATACAAGTACAGGTATCATTTTTATATATTGATTTCTTTTCTTTTGGATGGATACCCAATAGTGGGATTACTGGATTGTATGGTAGTTCTATTTTTAGTTCTTTCAGAAATCTCCTTACTATTTTCCATAGAGGTTGCACTAACTTACATTACCACAAATAGTATATAAGAGTTCCCGTTACTGATTCTGAAAACCAGCTTAAAAGAAAAAAAAAAAAAAAAGAGTTCCTTTTTGTCTGCATCCTCACCAACATCTGGGTTTTTTTTTTTTTTTGTCTTTTTAATCATAGCCATTCTGATTGGTGTAAGATGATATCTTATTGTGGTTTTAATTTGCATTTCTCTGATGATTAGTGATGTTGAACATTTTTTCATATGCTTTTGGGCCATTTGTATGTCTTCTTTTGAAAAATGTCTATTCATGTCCTTAGCCCACTTTTTAGTGGGGTTATTTGGGGTTTTTTGGTTGAGTTGAGCTCCTTGTAATTTCTGGATATTAGTTTCTTGTTGGATGTATAGTTTGCAGATATTTTCTCCCATTCTTCAGGTTGTCTGTTTACTCTGTTGATTATTTTGTTTGCTATGGAAAAGCTTTGTAGTTTAATTAAGTCCCATTTGTCTATTTTGGTTTTTGTTGCCTGTGCTTTTGAGGTCTTAGTTATGAATTCTTTACCTAGACTAATGTCCAGAAGAGTTTTCTCAAGGTTTTCTTCTAGTATTTTTATAGTTTCAGGTCTTACATTCAAGTCTTTAATCCATCTTGAGTTTATTTTTGTATGTGGTGAGAGATAGGGGTTCAGTTTCCTTTTTCTGTGCATGATAATCCAATTTTCCCAGCACCATTTAAAAAGGATACCCTTTTTAAAAGGGTATCCTTTCTCCAGTGTATGTTCTTGTCAATTTTGTCAAAGATCAGTGGGCTTTAAGTATGTGGCTTTATTTCTGGGTTCACTATTTGCTTCCGTTGACCTATGTGTCTATTTTTATACCAGTACCATGCTGTTTTGGTTACTATAGCCTTGTATAACTCGAAGTCAGGCAATGTGATGCCTCCAGTTTTGTTCTTTTTGCTGAAGATTGCTTTGTTTACTCAGGCTATTTTGGGTCCATATGAACTTTAGAATTGTTCTTTCTAATTCTGTGAAAAATGACGTTGGTATTTTGGTAGGGATTGCATTGAACCTGTAGATTGCTTTGGGCAGTATAGTCATTTTAACTATATTAATTCTTCTAATCCATGAGTTTGGGATGTATTTCCATTTGTTTGTGTCTTCCATAATTTCTTTCATCAGTGTTTTTAGTTTTCCTTGTAGAGATCTTTCTACAAGGAAAGATCCGTGGTTAGATATATTCCTAAAAAAAAAAGAGAGAGATATAGTCCTAGACACTTTTTTTGTAGCTATTGTAAATCGGATTGCTTTCTTGATTTGGTTCTTGACTAGATTTATTGGTGTATAGTAATGCTACTGATTCCTGAACATTGATATTGCATCCTTAAACTTTACTCAATTCATTTATCCAATCTAAGAATTTTTTGGTAGAGTCTTTAGGGTTCTCTAGATATAAGATCATATTGTTAGTGAACAGGGATAATTGACTTCTTCTTTTCCAGTTTGGATGCTTTCTATTTTTCCTCTTGCCTGATTGCTCTGGTGAAGACTTCCAGTATTATGTTGAATTAGAGTGGTGAAAGGGGGTATCCTTGTCTTGTTCCAGTTCTTAGGGGGAATGCTTTCAGCTTTTTCCTGTTAAGTATGATGTTGCCTGTGGGTTTGTCATATATGTCCTTTATTATTTTGAGGTATATTCCTTCTATGCCTACTTTGTTGTGATTTTTATCATGAAGGGATACTGAATTTTACTGAATAGAAACCCAGTATTCTTAAAAAAGACCAGGTTATGCTTGCTGTCTCATTTTTCTTTGTTCATTTTCACTTCTTGGTTCACTGAAATTTAGCTTCTGCCATAATTATTCTCCAGTAACCACTGGATTTTCAAGTCTGAAGAACATTTCCTTTTCTTATCTTCCTTGTCTTCTCTTGCACAATTGAAGAAACTTTTTGTGAAATTTTTTTTCTTCTATTGACTTTTATTACTACATTTTCTTCTGATTCTTCTCATATTGCTGCTGTTCTATCTTCATATTCTTCTTGGGTCTTTCTTTTTCTATCTATTTTCCTTAAAATTAAAAAAAACCTTATAAAATAAATAAAAGTACTGGAAATAATAAAATGGAAATTTGGGTACCCACCAGCCACATTTTGCCATATGTTTTTTTCAGACTGTCATTTGCTTTTCTTCTAAGAAACAAACTTATCATTTATCCTCTTTTGGTCTTTGTATTTCTAAGGATTCTTAGCCTTGGGTATCTTTTGTTCTTACTTTTTGTGGCAGGCTAATAGTTGTCACCCTAAATTCCATTTTCCTCTTCTTGCTGGACACATGTTTACTCAGTTGGAGACTACATTTCTTATCTTCCTTTGCAGCTAAGTGTGGTTTTGTGGGTAAATTATTGCCAATGGAATGTAACTGTAAGTAAAGAATACAACTATCGCCATACCTTTTTAAAGGAAAATGGCTTGCCTTGGACTGCTTTCTTTCTCCTTCATGGACATGTCAGTGACAGCTGTGACCATGAAGATGAGGAAGACATCCTAGAAGAGGGTGTAATTGAGCACAGGCCTGGCTGCTCACTGCTTACAAAAGCCAATAACAAGGATGAGGTGTAGTGAAAGGAAAGTGATTTTATTCCAGAGCTAGCAGTGGGGATGCCTCAAAGATGCTTCAAAACCATTTTGAAGTCTTGGGCTGAGGGTAGGGGTTTAAAAAGGGAGTTTGACATGAAGGGCAGGCAAGAGTGGCAAGGAGGTGCTGGTCAGCCTGACTTGTCTTGATGACTATCTTGAATTATTGCTCTACTTGGTGAATGGTCTGGTGTTATCTCAAAGGCTGTTTATCTATAGATTAACTGCGACCTTGAGGTAATCTCCTAGTGGGTATCTGGATTGTTTGAAAACTCAGTCTCTGGAACTTCTAAATGAGCACATAATTTGCTGGGGGAAACGTGTGCAAGGGAGTGCCTGGTGGAAAAAAGGAGGGTGAAAGTCAGTATTTCCTCATTAAGATCATAGCAAGAAAAGCGAAGGAAAATTTCAAAATGGGGCACTAAAAAACAGGGCACTGGTTGCAAGGGCAGAAAAAGAAGATGGAAGGAACCTGAGTTCTGAGTAACCTCGGAGAATAGAGCTGCCCTGCCAGTCTAGGCCCACCTGTATGTGAGAGGGAAAGAAACAACTATTTCTTTTATGTCATTGAATTCTGGGATCTCTTTATTATAATAATTTAGCCCTCACTCTAACTAATAGAGAAACTGATACCTGGAAATGGAGGACTTCTAAAAAAATCCAAAAACATATAGCATTATCTAAGCAGTCAGAAAACTGGCAGTGAGGAAACAGATCTATCAGACTGGAAAACTGTTGATCCTTCTCATGCCATGATGAAATATTTGGTAAAAATTTTACCTACTTAACTTGGAAGGCTGACCATGTTCCTTTTATGGCTGAACTGTAGGGGAAGCATAATGGTTTCTCCTTGCTGCATTTAGTAAGGTTTTTAAAGAAAGACATGAGCTCACATAAGAAATAATGGGTTTGCAAGCAGAGATGGAAGGAAATAGAGAATATGCAGAAAATTGGCCTCACAGGGTTGGAAAATCCAACTATGTCTTATAGTCCAAAGAGGAGATAAGACTTTTATTGGCAGAGACTTTCTTGAAGTCCTCCCATTAAGATTCTTCAACCAAAGAAAGAGATCTAGTCTTGCAGCAAAGATCAGATTAAGGGTGTTGCTGTCACTTATTTTTTGATTATCTCAAAGTAGCCACCATTAAAACTATGGGAAGAGGAATGAGTAGAGCATGGAAACTAGAGAATAAGCAAGTTGAAGAGGTAGGTTCAGAAAAGAACATTGGGTGTGGTTTCTAGCACATGTAATGGACTGGAGACAAAGAGCATAGAAGCCTACAGTAGTCCCCCCTTATTCATAGTTTCATTTTCCAAAGATACTAAATGAAAAATTACAGAAATAAACAATTTTTAAGTTTTCAATTGCACACCATTCTGAGTAGCATGATGAAATCTCACATTGCCCTGCTCTATCCTGCCTGGGACATGAATCATCCCTTTGTTTAGTGTCTCCACAATGTACATGCTACCCAACCATTAGTCACTTAGTAGCCATCTAGGTTATCATATTCAGTGTCGTGGTATTACAGTGTTTGGATTTATTTAATACTTAGTTTACTTAATAATGGCCCCAAAGTGCAAGAAGAGTCATGTTAGCCATAAAAATAGGTCAAAGAGAAGCTGTAAAGTGCTTCCTTTAAGTAAAAAGGTGAAAGTTCTCGACTTTATAAGAAATGAAAAAAAGCATACGCTGAGGTTACTAAGATCTACAGTAAGAACGAAATCCATGCAATTGTGAAGAAGGAAAAAGAAATTTGTGCTAGTTTTGCTGTCACACTTCCAACTGCAAAAGTTATGGCCACAGTGTGTGATTAGCGCTTAGTTAACATGGAAAAGGCATTGAATCTGTGGGTGGAAGACATGAAAGGAAACGTGTTCTGATTGACAGCTGTGGGGTTTGGTACTATCTGCGGTTTCAGGCATCCCCTGGGAGTCTTGGAACTCGTAATCGCTGTTAAGGGGGCACTACTGTACTAAGTTTTTGAGGAAATTGTATTGCTAAAGAAACCACAAATCTCACCTGGAAAAAGACAGTCATTGTTCATGTCCTAAAGCAGTCTCCAAGAACCATCCACTTCAGTTTTGAACCTGAAGAATAATGGACAAGAACTTCCCAGATGGTAAACCCAGAGGCCCTGAGGGCTTAACAAAAGGCATCTAGATGGGTTACTGGAGGAACTTCTTCTATGGCCAGGGGAGGGATTTCTGCTTGGAAAGAAAAAAAAAACAAAACTATCAAGGACTACTGATTGCTGCAAGTTTCCCATTCTTTTCTTTTTCAAATGGAAGTTTTTATTGTGGTTAATTCTATTTCTGTTCCATCCTTGCATATTTTGAAAGTGGGGATTGAGCAACTTTCTTCTAGTTTATAATTCATTGTACTAGAAGTATCCATATCTGGACATAACAGAGCAGGCCATACTTTTCCCAGAGATAATGGACCTTGGGGTGGCTGCAGAAAGTGAATAGGAACGTAGATGGTCTCTCTTGGAAAGGAAGGTTGAGCTATATGGGAAGAAGAGTCCACTCAGATATTTGGGTGGTCTGAGGGATTGACTGTATCTCTTTGTTACCCTTCACCTTAATTTAATGCAGTCTTCCTGGGAGTTCTGATCTGTTTATTCAGAAACCTGTCACCTGTATATTGACAACTCCCAAATTTGTATGTCCAATCAGGATTCTCTTTTATGTTCTAGACCCCTATTACCCAAATTCTGGATACCTTTGCATGGATTTACCACAGTAGAGGCCTCAACCACAACATGTCCAAAACTGAAATTATTTTCTTTCGCCGTAAACACATACCTTTTCTGTGGTAGATTTCAATAAATGGTCACAAACTCATTCCAACTCCCTATATATGCCCCTGTGCGATGTGACTTTTCTGTTCTTCCCATCAAGAGGTGGACTCCAGACCTCCACCTCCTTGTATCCGGGTTGGCCTGTGACTTGCTTTGACCAATAAATTGCAGCGGAAGTGATGATATAGGATCTGAGCCCAGACCTTAAGAAACTTTGCTCTTACTCCCTTGGAAAGATCCTGTCATCACATAAAGAAACCTGGGCTAGCCTCTTTGAAGATGAGAGGCTATGTGAAGAAAAATGCCCACCTGACATCCAGCACCAATTGCCAGCAGGACTGGCAACATAATTTTCATGGCTCAGCGAGGCCCCTTGTTCCATAATTATTAACAGTTTTCAGATGGCAATGGCAGAACAATAAACCCTTCTAAGTGGGGGCCCTGTGTAACTGCACAGATCTGACATCCATAAATTGGTCTTGATCACCAGAGAGATCATCTCAGGCCATCAAGGCCCTACCAAGCTGCCTGCTGACTGTCACAACGTGAATGAGCCCAGGTGAGACCGCCAGAAGAACCTCCCAGCTAAGTCCAGCCCAAATACTGACCCACAGAATTGTTAGCTAGTAAATAATTATTGTTTTAAGCCACTAAGTTTTGTGATAGTTTGTTAGGCAGCAATAAATAACTAAGACATACTCCCTTATCTCCTATCCTGGACAGTGAAAGCCTGAATCATTCAACTTCACCCATCATATGAGGCCTGAGGAATTCTTTAGGCTTTCTACTTCCCTATGTGTTCTCTCATTACCCATGAATATGGGTCGTAGAGTCAGACTGCATGGGTTTAAATTCTAGCTCCTCTCCTTACTAATTATGTGACCTTGAGCACATTATTTTACCTCTTTGTGCCTATATTTCTCCATCTGTGAAACAAAGATAACTGTATCTTTCTTAATAGGGTCTGTGAAGGTTAAATGGGTAACATGTGAATAGCAGTTAGCACAGTGACTATTGTCAATAAATGTTATTGTAATTGCCTTGTATTCAACCATACAGTCCATGAGATTCAGGATGAAACTCGCAAAAGTACTACAGAAGACTTCTGGGGTTAAATAGGAACAGTTTTCAGAGAGGTGAAAAAACAGACATGGTTCTAGAGAAACTACATGGTAGTGTGAGGTTACAAACTTGAGCTCTGGAGTCTGACTTTCTTCCTTCACATATCAGCTCTGCCACTTTTTCTGTTGCTTTGGCACATTACTTAACCTCTTTAGGTCTTAATTATGTCAGCTGTAAATGGGAATAATAAAAGGAAATCTCTCATAGTATTATTGTGAGAATTGAGTGAGGACTAAATGATTAAGTCCTATAGGCCTGGCACAAAGAATATGCCTACCACGTGATATATGAAATGTGAATATTGGTCAGAAAGGCAAGCCAAGATTTCTTTGAGAGAAAAATTACCAAATTTAAAGTACAGTGTATACAAGACTGTAAACAGGATATGAGGTAAGAGATCAGGAGCCAGAGGAGGAACAGATTTAAGTTTGGAGATGAAGACCATTCAAGACTTTGGTCATTGCATCAGAAAGTCTCAGAGATGTGTCGTATGTTTCTTAAAACTCTCTGCAAGCTACAAATGCAAAGCAGAAAGTGCTCTAGCAGCAGGCTTTGGATTAGAGGAAACACTTCAAACAATCCCAGCTTATCCTCTACCAATTAGCCTTTGAGGACCCCCTCCATTTTTAGGTTGGTTCTTGTCTTTTTCCTTCCTTATAAGTCAAGAACCCATTTATTCACCAGTTGTTTATTGAGCACCTTGGTATACAACAGTAAGTGACAGACCAGTTTGTTGTTCTTACAGAGCTTTAGACTAATAGGAGATTCAGACAATGAAACCAGCCATCTCAACATTTTGTGAGAAATTAGGGGATCAGGGAAAACTTCCTGGAGGAAGTTCCATTTAATTTGATACTTGAAATATAGATGATAGGTATCAACTAAGTTGGGGGGTAGGAGAAGGGGTGGTAGTGAGTGTGGCTTGGGGGGAGAGAAGAATAGTCCAAGCCAAAAGAACAGCATATACAAATGTGTGGAAGGAAGAGAGAACCAGGAACTTGGGGGAATTTAAATTATTCCAATATTGCTGAAAAACTGAGTTAGAAGTGAGAAGTGCCTAGAGGGGGCTAATGGGATGAAATCTGTTTACTCAGTTATGAAATATGAACTTTATCCTAAGGACGATGGGAAGCCATTCAAGTGTTTAAGCAAAGGGATGACATTTGGAAAGAGTGCCCTGACAACAATGTGGAGAACAGAAAGGGCAGGACAGAAGGCCTGCCTGTTTTTGTAAATAAAGGCAAGCCTAAAGAAGTTAAGTAATATGCCAAAGATAAAGAAAAAGTGGCAGAGCTGATATGTGAAGGAAGAAAGTCTGACTCCAGAGCTCAAGTTTGTAACCTCATACTACCATGTGTATGACTGTGTTCCAATAAATTCATTTATGTGTTGTCTATACCTGTTTCCAGGCCTTACGTGGAGAGTTGAGTAACCGTGACCATCTGGCCCACAAAGCTGAACTACTTACTATTATATACGTAAGAAAATATTTGCTCAGGGAGACTGTTGTAGTAGCCTGGGATAAGACAATGGTGGATAGAATTGGGGAAGGGGTAGTAGGGATTTTGGAAGGGCAAACCGATGGAGTCACGCCAAATTGTCAATGACTCTGAGGAAATCATGACCCAGATATCAGCTGGGATCATCAGTTTTGTTTTTTAGATAATATTGACTCAAGCCCCTATTACACAACTCTTCTAAAGTATAGCACCTCATGAAGAATTCTGCCAGTTTTCCAGGCACGTGATTTTAGCATTACCTCAGGCCCCCACTGGTAGATCCCATTTATGGACTGTCTCATTGTTCTGGATGTGCTGTCTCCATTCTGCTCCTTTTTAATCTAGTAGTGCAACTTGGCCCCATTCTATGATTTCTTTCTTTTTTCTTTTTTTTTGAGACAGAGTATTGCTCTGTCGCCCTGGGTAGAGTGCAGTGGCATCATCGTTTATCACTGCAACCTCAAACTCCTGGGCTCAAGTGATCCTCCTGCCTCAGCCTCCCCGGTAACTGGGACTATAGGCGAGCCACCACGCCCAGCTAATTTTTCTAGTTTTAGTAGAGATGGGGTCTTCCTCTTGCTCAGGCTGGTCTCCAACTCCCAAGCTCAAGCGATCCTCCTGCCTTGGCCTCTGAGAATGCTAGGATTACAGGTGTGAGCCACTGTGCCCGGCCCCATTCTATGATTTCTTCACTTACCCTACCACTACCTGTCCTCACATGGTATGTGTGTCATGGGAAGGTGTCGGAATTTAGAGGTAGTGAAAAGCTTACTGAAGATTTGAGAGAAATGAGAGGAATTAAAGAAATACAAATAACTTAGAATATTATACATTTTAAAAAGTATTTTAGGCATATGTTAAAGTTATCTGCCTTCCCTTTCTTTTCTCTTTCTCTTCTCTCTTGTCCCCAGTTCCTTCCATACCCCCAAGCTAACTTATTTTTTTCATTTTATTTGTTATTTATTTAGTTTATTTTTATTTGAGGTGTGCTCTTGCCATGTTGCCCAGCCTGGTCTTGAACTCCTGAACACTAGCAATCCTCCTGCATCAGCCTCCTGAGTAGCTGTGATTATAGGCACATGCCACCATATCCAACCTTTTTTTCCTTTTTAAAAAATTTTTTGTATTGATACATAATAGATGTACATATTTTTAGGGTACATGTGATAATTTAATACATTTATATAATCTATAAAGATCAAATCAGTATAATTGGGATATCTATCACCTTAAATATTTGTTTTTTCTTTATGCTAGAAACTTTCAAATTATTCTCTTCTAGCTATTTTGAAATATACAATAGATTATTGTAAACTATAGTCACCCTACTGATCCCAGTTTAATTTCTGATGTTGAACAGACCTTCTTTTGTTATCCTATCTCTTACTAACCCAAGTTCTCAAGGCACACCATCTACACATAATGACTCATCAAGGTGTTTTCCTCTAAAAAGAATTCCAGTACCATCTATGAGAGATTTGGCTTACCTTTGCTATAGTAGCAAGGTGTCTTGGAACAAGGGTAAGACACTGGTTTGGATCAGACAAGGTGCAATCTGACTTGTCCAGCTGGAGGAGGCAGGGAAGGAGGTAGTCCAAGATGGGGGTAATGAAGTAGAGAAAGCAAGATCACTTCCACAGGAGTAGTGCAAATACCTAAGGGGTGAGTGAGGTTGTAAATGAGAGAGGAGGCCAGGGATTGTCAACAAAGGAAAGCAACCAAAAGAACTGTATTGTAGACTCTTGCCTCCTTGTGAAAGGAGATTGTGTCCTAAATATTTTTATATATGTACCACTTAATACAGTGTTAGACACAGTAGGGACACAAGAAATGTTTGGTAAACTGAACCTGTAACTTCATGCCATTCCTGAAATCTGGTTCTCTTTGTGCTCCTGGGAGTTTGCTGTTTTGATACAGGTCAGTCTACTATGCCTGAATAAATCAAGCAGCATTGGTTTTATTTTTAAACAACCTAAGCAGAAGAGCATCAGTAAGTGTGTTTAATATGTTCTTCCTTTAAAAAGACCTAAACTAGGTCTCAATGTATTTGTATCATAACAACATTAATATCAATAAACAATATTACCACCATCATTTATTAAATGCCTACTAGATCTGAAGTTCAGTATCAGATCTATAGCGCAGTGACCTATGTTCTTTCATTTAAGCCTCATGATAGGCTATTATTATATTCATTTAACAGATGAATAGGTTCTCTTTCCTAAGGTCAATATAAGTGGCAGTCTGTGTGACTTCAAAACTCTTGATCTCAGTAACACTAGCCTTTGCTGCCTCATAACCCCAATTTTTAAACCTTTGATCTTCTCATTGCCTTGCTTAAAATCCTTCATTGTTTTCTCATATCCTCTTGAGCAGAGTCTATGTAATTAGTGTGGCATAATTTATTTTTCATAATCCCTGACTACTTTAGTCACCTCAGCTTCTGCTGCTGCTTCCATAAATGCATATGGAGTTCCAAACATTTGTGGTTCCTGGGGATATGCCAGGCTCCTCCATGTTTGTATGGTTTTGCAGCTTCTTCTTCATTCTGGAGTACTCTTCCTCCCCGTTTGCCTGGGCTTTAAAACCAGAGACCCAAGTTCTAATAAATTTCGCCTGTGAGATCGTCTAATTTCTCTCGGTTTTGATTCTCCTGTTAGAAAAATTGAGATGGTCTTTCCTCAGTTTGAAAACAGGTTTTCTGTGAGGAATTGTGGTTTTGCCACTTACTGGCTATATCATCTTGAGAAAGTTGCTTGGTTTCTCTAAGCCTCAGGAATTTTTTCTTCAGAAAATCAGATATTGATAGTCTTTAGTACTGTGCCTGACACATAGTTAGTACTCAACTATAATTAACCATTATTATACACCTCTTATGCAAATTAAATGAGTAACATATGTAATGATCTAGCATAATAATTGTTAGCAAACTGTGTTTTCTTAGTGATTGCCTGCTCACCTTTTAAGATTCAGCTCAAATGCACCTTTATAATGCCTTTCTGTAAGCATTCTGTGTATTCTGCACATGGTTAGTCATTTTTACTCACATAACTCTATTTTTACTTCTTATATCCCATGTAATTATTTGTTTAAGTTTTTATCTCCTCTGCTAGACTGGACTCCTTGAGGACAAGGACTATGTTGTTATCTACTCAAAGCTAGCATAAATAGGTATTTAACACACTTTGGTTGATTGATTGAATGAATATATTCATTAATAAACAAGAATAAGTCTCAAGGGACTTATAGTTAGTAGTACTACTAGTACTAACTACTACTGAGTAATGTTTATTGAGTATAATTTGCTCTACACTGTCCTAAACTCTTGGCCCTCATTGACTCCATTAGGTAAGTATTATCCTCATGAAAGCTTTTCTAAAATGATAAAATCTTATTATTGTAATTTTACAAATAAAGTAACTGAGGCTTAGAAAAGTTAAGTAACATACTCAAAGTCACATAGCTAGTAAGAGGGATAAGAAAAATTTTGTGTTTCAATAGAAAATCCTGCATTGCCTAGAGGATACCTTCCAGTTCATCTCACTCCTGCCTTTCAGTATCTTTGGGCCATTTTATAACTCTGTATAAATATATCTTTTCCAGACTCACTTAAAAACAGGCTATAACATCTGCCTGGTTTCCTCACTGGATGAGTTAAATAAAATCTTTAACTTTTTTTTTTCTTTTCTATCTGTATCAGAGTTATGATTTTAGGTTTTTCTGAAAATTACCTTTTAACAAAGATATAACTGGAATGCAACTCCCATTTGCACTGACTTCAAGGCATATTTCTGCAACTCAAAGGTCTCCAACGTTTACTGTGCACTTTACTGGGGACCTTCTTTTTAAAGTGCAGAGTTCTGAGCATCTACCTGAAGAGACTCTGACTTAGTAGGGTTTTTGTTTTGTTTTTGTTTTTAACAAGACTCTGGTTATTTTGTTGCAGCTGGTCTGCAAAACACTGCTTTCCTAGTAGGAGAAATAAGCTACTTATATAAAGCAAGTTGTAAACTAGCTCAAACTCTCAAAGGAGAAAAGAGGAAGGGAGTAATTCTCAGCCTTAACCAGGAAAGGTTTTGACAAGGAAAGACGTGAGGAAAAGACATTCTGTGTGTCAGGGACAGCATGAGCAAAAGTGTGGAGGCAGGAAAATACACAGCATTTTTGGGGGAATGACTAGTAGTTGGATTTGGCTAGACTGAGTAAAAAGTGTGAATAAGACTGGGAAGGTCGGTTTGAACTAAAATAGAGGACTTTAATGCTATGCATTTAGTTGGTAGACAATAAAGAGTAATAGAAAACTTTTGATTTGAGGTAAAAGGTAAGAAGATAATTAATAGCAGGTCAGAAGTATTCTGAAGAGGCAGAAAATTTGGAGAGAGGCAATTATTAATGACAAGGAAAGGAAAGACATGAGATCACAAGGATTTGAAGTCTCATATAATTAATGGATATTTATTGAGGGTCTATTGTGTGTGAAAGCTAAGTACTGGGAGAAGATGGAAAGGAAATTATTATCCTAGTATGATGCTAGAGAGACATCCAAGGTTACAGATGGTATATGTTTCTAAACTTGGTGAGTGAAAGAGGAAGGGTAGAGGAGGTAAGTAAATGTAAAATATTTAGGGGGTAGAATTGACAGAGTTTGGTATGTACTTGGATATAGAGGGCTAAGCAAGAGGGAGGAGTTAAGAAAAATTGAGGTTTCTGGGTTGGTTAGAGGCATGATGACTTCATAAACTGAGAAAGATAGAGAAAGAAGAGTACAGAGAAGAGGGGGGATAATGAGTTATATATTTTATTGCATTTGAAGGACCTGGGAAAACGTAGTAGGATCTTGGGAATATAGAGCTGAGCTCCAGAGTTTTAGACAGCTATTGTGTAAGTGGAGCTGAGATCAGATATACCTTGGTGGACTAGGGGACGAGGAGGACAGGGTTAAGCCAAAGCTGAGATAGAGTTAAAACTGGGTGAGGTTATTACCTGGAGTAGGCAGAAGTGAACTGAGCAAAAAGTTAATTGCAAAATTTAGAACCAAGAATTAAGGCACAAAGGCCAATACGTTCTCAGGTTCAAGGAATCATCAAAGCTTTGAGATGAATGCAGCAAGAGCTAATTGAGAAATGAGAGCAAAAGCAGTGGATCAAGTTGAATTTTTTTTTTTTGTTTTTTTTGCAGAACTTCTTTTAGGAAGAGTGCTGTATTTGTTTGGAAGAACTGTTAGTTAGGCAGTGAAACTCCAGGGGTTTAAGCCACAGAAGATGCTCATTCAACTCCTGGGTAGGGGAAAAGAGTGTGGAGCATAGAGCTGGTGGAAGGTCTACCCAACTCCTTAGAAACCGCTAAATCTTATGCAAAGTTGGGGAGAGTCATGAAATGCTTGGAGATATTTTCCTGTTGAAACTAGAGGAAGGGCTGAATTCTGATTCAAGGTGATGAAGCAGTAACAGGGATGTCAGTGAGTTATTTTTATATTGATGTCCTTAAAGTCAAAGAACGTTTGGTCTTTACTGTTGTAATGGTCATTACAAACCAAAGACCAAACTTACTTACAAACACCACATCTTAATTATTCATATGACACGTAGTTCGGAACTTCAGCTCTATCTGTTTGTTTGTCCCCTACCCCCCAATTCAATATGACAAATGTTGACAGTTGGTGTTTTTAGCTATTGATATGGTTACTTATTTCCCAAGAATTCTTGTATGGCTAGCAATCAGAATTTATGCAATTGTTTTCAAAGTTTCCTGTGATGCTCTTACAAGGTACATTCTTTGTTAAAAGAATGAATAATTTGAATTAAGACAAAGTGAATTGAAATTGAGTTCCTTCTACCTCTGTGTTGATACATTAGGGCTACTATTTCGCCTTTCTGTACTAGTAGAATACTGTGTGCATAAGACAGTGTTAAAAGCCAAATCCTGATAGATTTTAAAATGTCATCTGGTATAGACTTCGTGTACAAACCAGAGGGCAGTTCCTTTCTAGGAGGTCTAAAAGGAGAGGCAAAGCAGCCCTTTAAATCACTTGACTCCTTTTTATTAACATTAGGTAATTGCTCAGGATAAATATGGAGAAACATGTCATTCTTTTGCTCTTTTTCTCTCTGGAATGTAGATTATCATTTAAGACTCTCCCCCAGCCACAGAATTTTGAGCTGCCTAAATGAATTCCTTGACAAGATGAGAAAAGTGGGGAGAATACATGGAGAGCACCCATTTTGCAGGGTGCAGTATAAGGTGCAATGGTGTACAGATGCTCCTTGACTTACAATGCTGTTATATCCAATAAAGCCATCATAAATTGAAAATATCCTAAGTTGAAAATGCATTTAATATACCTAATCTACTGAATGTTGTAATATAGCCTCGCCTACCCTTAAACATACTCAGAACACATTCAGTACAGTATTCAATAAATTACATGAGATATCCAATATTTTAGGCTTTGTGTTAGATAATTTGGCCAGCATTGCCAGAGAGTATTATACCACTTATTACCAGCCTGAGAAAAGATCAAAATTCAAAATTTGAAGTACAGTTTCTACTGAATGTGTATCACTTTCCCACCATTGTAAAGTTGAAAAATCATAAGTCAAACCATCATAGATTGGGGACCATCTGTATGAGACAGAAGCTTGGTCTTCAAGCAACTTCCAATCCAGGTGTGTTCAGTAATTTAACTTCCAGAACACTGTTGTGAGACTCAGAATCTAAAGGACTCTAATGTACCATAATGTTGCTTCTTCTATGGGTGGTAGTTTTCAATAACTCGGCTCATATCCAAGAAAGCTGGACTTTGGAATCATATATGATTTCATTTATTTCTAAATTGAGAAAATATTTACTGGTTTTTTTTAGTGGTGGCAGCAATAGAGGCTAATGAGAGGGGATGAGTGTAGAAACAAGACAAGTGAAGGAGACTAGTTTGGAGGTGGTTGCTCTAATGCAAACACTGAATGCTTCTGAGACTAGGAAGGAGTCAAGGGTGACTTCCAGGTGGTGGCTTGGTGGATCTTGTAGCCATAGAGAGAACCACTGCAGATAATATTCCATCTGAAAACTGATCATTGCTAAAAGTTCAAATTCTGAAGACCTTGGTAAAGCCAGTTTCTTATCTATATCAAAAGAAATAATTTCTATGCTTAAAAAAATTCTGACATTTACTTCTATTTCATTTTAATCTGGTATGTTATGTTTGTGAAATTCATTATTTGTCTTTGATTAGAGTAAGAATTAATAGATTAAGTTAAATTTTCTTATGGGGATAGTCTTTTCATTAATGTTATAATTTCTAATATGTAATACACAGATAGTATTAACAGTTAAAATTTGTCCTTATTCTGCAATCCATTTCTTCCTACTTTTTGGCTATTAAACATTATGTTAGCATTTTTGAATACTACATATTTTATTATGGAATATATTTGTCAAAGTTTGAAGACATTTAATTATAACAGTCTTTCAAAAACAACTTTTTAAAATCTTGTATTTTTTACCAAGGAGAATTTTAAAATCTGAGACTAGAACTATACATTTCCTTGTGGAAAATAAATCCCCATAAAATGATAGATTTTCACTAAAACTAGATTGTCTTATTTTTAAAATAGAAAATTCTTAGTACATTGCAAAATAAAAATAGGGGTGGCAATGGGTTACTTACTGGGAGACAAAATTTTTTTGTTTTAACTAAAACGCACAGAACACAGGCCCAAGATTAAGTGGGAGATCTGAATGTAGCATATGCATTTTCTATATAAATAATTGTCATTCTTGATGTTTCTGACTTCTCATATAGAGTGTCTAAAATAGGGACTTTAGTTAGTAACGAACATGACTTAAATGTGTGGGGTGATTATAGTAATGTTACTGCATGAACAGTAGTTGAAATAGCATTAGGAGATCAATTTGATTGGGAGATAATAAAATTATAAGGGAGATAATATGTCTGCATATTAAAAATACTATCATAAAAATTGCCCTTGCTTTTTCTTTTTAATTGTTTTTAATATAGTTCCTTCTTCCTTGGTTGAGACAGCAAAAAAAAAAGTTCCTTGTCTATATCATTGAAGTAGTAGATTTATATCACTACAAAAATTTGATTCTTTTGGAATTGAGTATATTTAGCAGAGGATGTGGTGGAGCAGGGGATGATTATACTAAATTTCTAAATTCTAAAATTGTACTTAGCTATAAAGTCTATGAAAACTACTTATGAATAGTCAACTATCAACTTAATTTTTTAAAAAAATAGTTGTTCATAGGAACAGGATAGGGAACATGGTCACTCTGCTTTTTATCATATCGATGAATGGGTTCTTCATGTTTCAAAATGGTAAGCATGATTTTTATATGTTGATAAATAATGATACCCTAATATTATCCAGTCAAGGTCTATTTGCCTTGTTAACAATATATTTTGGATCTAGAATTTTTTAAAAAGGCATAGCTTCATGAATTTCCCACTTTTTCAACAAATGATTGTGGGTAGAAGCAATCTGAAGATGCTGTAGTGAGAGATGAATGCTCCAAGATCAGAAAGTAATAATCTGAATTGTAGAATAAGTATCTGTTTATGGGATGAGGTTGGTTGCTTTTAATTTGCATATATTTTATGAATGAAGGCCGTTTATAATGTTTAAGGGTCATTTATATTTCTTTTTAAATTTAATTTTTTTTTTTTAAGAGACAGGGTCTCACCATGTTGCCCAGGCTGGTCTTGAACTCTTGGCCTCAAGCGATCCTCCCTCCTAGGCCTCCCAAAGTGCTGGGATTAGAGGCATAAGCCACCTGGCCTGGCCCATTTATATTTCTTTTTCTGTGATGTCTCTTAATGTACTCTATTTTTCTCTTGAGTGGCTGGTCTTTTTCTTTTTGGTTCCTAAGGAGATTAGCCCTTTATCTGTGATTTGAATAACAGGATATTTTTTTTCCAGTTTGTAATTTGTTTTTCACCTTTGCTTATGTTATTGTTGTTTTTTTTTTGCCAGGTTAATAGTTTCTGATTTTTAATTAGATTTATTAATCCTTTATGGCTTCTAGATTTTGAGTCACAGTTAGAAAGGCTTTCTCATTCTTTCTTAACCATTCCAAGGTAAGAAAGGAATTCACCTATATTTTTTTGTATTGCATTTGTGTCATAGTTTACATTTAAATCTTTGGCCCATTTGGGATTTATCCTAGTGTATGGTATGAGATATAGATTTAGCTTTATTTTTTCCGGCTGTCGTCCATTTATTAAAATGTCCATCTTAATCCCATTGATTTGAGATGTCACTTATTTGGATATTTCTGGACTTTCTATTCAATTCCATTAGTCTATCTATTCCTATGGAAATCCCAAAGAATTTTAATTATTGAGATTCAGTAGTTTTTAATATATAGAAGGTTATTCCTTCCTCACTAATCTTTTTAAAAGAGTTTTTCTGTTTATTCTTGCTTATATATTTTTCCGTATAGAGTTTAGAATCATCTTGTCCTATGCCAGAAAACAGCCTCTTGGTATTTTCATTGAGATTGTAATAAATTTAAGAAATTAAAATTCAGGGAGAATCGACATACATTGGCATTTCTATTGAAGAATATGGTCTGATTTTTCGTGTGTTCTAGTCTACTTTTGGGTCCTACAGGTGTGTTTTAAAGTTTTCCTCATATATTTGTAAGTTTTGCATATCCCTTGTTAAATGTATTCCTATGCACTTTTGGTTGCAATTATAAGTGGGGTCTTTTCTTTCTTTTATTTTGTAAGGTAGTATTTTGTGTATGTGTGTTTATGTGTACAACATATATATATATGTATGTGTGTGCAAATATATATATACACACACAATTTTGGTAAATTGATTTTATATCCTCCTCCCATACTTAATTTTCTATGTTTATATAAATTTTTTCATTTGATTTTCTTGGCTATATATATATATATATATATATATGTATTTGAGTTGATTTCCAGGTATATTATCACATCATCTGCAAATAATGATACTTTTACACTCTTTTTTCCAATAGTTATAATTTTACTTTCTCTCTTTCCTCTAGTTCCCTTGACTGAAGCTTCCAGCACCACTTTAGTTAGTAGTAGAAGGGGCATCTCTTTGTCCTCCTCTTGACCTGAGCAAGAATCCTCCAGTGTTTCCCTATTAAATTTGAAGCTGGCTTTGGATTTTAAAATTAATTTCTAATCAGGTATTACTGCTTTGCTTTATATGAAAAACTGAAAATTTGGTCCAATAATAAGATCCCTAAATGTCCAACAGTAAGGGATTTGTTAAGTACATTATGGTACATTTATTGAATAGAACAGTTAGAAGAGTTACAAAATAACATATACCATTTTGATTTTTTTGTTGTTAGAAACCCTAAAGTATATGCAGAGTATGCATGGAAAAGTATCTGGAAGGATATTCAACAAACTGATATAAAAGTTACATAAACTGGTGATTGGTAAAATTAATTTCAAATAATTTATAAAATTGTTAAAATATCTATCATAACATTTTGTCACAATTAAAAAGGAAGTTAGAATTTTTAGAAAAATAGAACTGAGTTCTTTCCCTTCCTCTGTTCTGGATCCCTTTCTGTTTATTGTTTAATTTTTTTTCATAATACATAAATAAGACTGTCCTGTTTAAAGTCATGGAATGACCACAGGTGTTTATCATTTATTCTTTGCAAAATGGCACTAAAATGGTAGTATAGAAAAGTGTTTATAAGATATGGGCCACAAGGAAAAAGAGAACAGGAGAAAAGTCTCCAGCAGATGAAAGATTTCAATAAATTTTGGAAGCTGGAAGTTGAAGGGAGCAGTGATAATTGACATGGCAAAGTGGAAGAGGGGCTGACCTACGTGCTTGCAGGAGACTTAGCACTCTGAGGCACAGTGTATCATGGAAGGCAGGGGTGGGGTATAAGGCTGACAGAGGATCACCCTAAAGTTGTTCACTAAGCTCTTGGACTCCTGGGTCCCTTCCTCACCTCAGACAGCCAGCCTGTACCCATGCATTTCACCCTAACAGTACCACCACCAAGGCAAACCCTCTATGAGGCCAGAAGTTTCTCCTCTGGAGAAAGGAGTTTATCCCTTGAGAGTTCCATAACAAAAGAGCTAACCAGATAATGGGAAAGAGCCCTTGGAAATGAAAAATACATTTGAAATAAAAACTTTAGTAGATGCTTAGAAAATAAAGTTAAGGAATTCTCCTAATCCAGGATTTCTCAATCTTGGCACAATTGTCATTTGGGGCTAGAAATTCTTTGCTGTGGAAGGCTGCTCTGTGCATGTAAGATGGTTAGCAGCATCCCTGGCTTCTACTGACTAGACGCCAGAGCACCCACTTTTCCTTGTGGTGACAACCAAAAATATATCCAGACATTGTCACATGTCCCCTGGGGCAGGGGAAATCAACCCTTTCCCCCTACTGCCCACTTCGAGAAGCTGGGTCTCAGACAATAGAAAAGAAAGATGCAGAGATGACCGATAGGATAAAAGGACAATACATTTAGATAATAACATAGATGTTCCAATATCCTACTAACAAGAGTTCACAAAGAGAATAGAGAAAACAGAAGGGAGGAAATTGGCAAAGAAATAAAAGAAAAAAAATTGCAGATAAAATCAAAAGGACTTCTTGGTGTCCAGCACTATCAATGAAAACCCATTCTAAGGTACATCATTGTGAAATTTCAGACTACTAGGGAAAATGGTAAGATTCTAGAAAGAAAAACAAGCCAGATAAAGAAGAGTGGGAGCTAGAAAGTCATTAGACATTTCAATGGGAACACTGGAAAAATCCTTTAAAAATGCTTAGGGAAAATGATTTCCAACCTATCTAAATTATCAGTCAGTAATAAGAAGAGAATAAAGAAATTTTCAGACATGCAAGTACTCTAAAAATTTACCACTGATATACTTCCTCTGTGTAAGCTACTGGAGTCTGTGCTTCAGCAAAATAAGAGGGTAAACTGAAAGATATTGGAAGATATTATTGATGGGCATTTGAAAGATACGTTGAAGTATTTGAATAAAATTCAGGTAAGACACTTCTTCTTTTCTTTTTCTTTCTTTTCTTTTTTTTTTTTTTTGAGACAGAGTCTCACTCTGTCACCCGGGCTATACTGTCGTGGCTCAGCCTAGCTCACAGCAACCTCAAACTCCTGAGCTCAAGTGATCCTCCTGCCTCAGCCTCCCACATAGCTGGGACTACAGCCATGCACCACCACGCCTGGCTATTTTTTCTAGAGACGGGGTTTCGCTCTTGCTCAGGCTGCTCTTGAACTCCTGACCTCAACTGATCCTCCTGCCTTGGCCTCTCGGAGTGCTAGGATTAAGGCGTGAGCCACTGCACCTGGCCATTTTTTAAAAAGTGAAAAAGTGAGGCAATTATTAACTCTAGGAAGAACAGGGGATTTTGGAGAAAGGTGTTATCATGATACGTTACTTGATTCAGCAATGCACTCAATATATTTGCATTGTCAGGATGATGTAACCTTAATTATTGATTGGAATGAACATTGTGATGTGGTTATGTTGGAAGGAAGGGTGAGGGCAAAGTGTTTATGGTGGTGGTGTATGAAAAAGCTAAATTCTCAGATACCATGACAAGATGTCAATGAATAATGTCTAACCCTGAAAATCAAGAAACATTGGTGTAAGGTCATTTAGGAAATGAAGAACAAACAATAAGGTTTTGTGGAATCTAGGGTGAAGACAGGTCGGGAGAAGCAGGGCAGGGGACTTGGCACTTATGGATGTTATCTGTTGTAAGCCTTTAAGAACCATTTGAATTTTCACTTATATGTATTATTTTTATTAAAAATAAAAATACAAACAATACACATACATTACAGGAAATATATCACATATAATAAGATATGCAAAAAGAAAACAAAGATGGCCAGACTCTAATCCACCCAGAGATAAAAACCACTGTTAGGAGATTTCTGAAATTGTTTCTTCCTGAAAAAGTCTGAAAAATAGATGAAAAAAAAATTTTTTTTTTAGGGCTTAAAACAAAAATGGTTTATTATTTCTCACCATCTAGTGGGTTGCCTGGGTGGTCCTTCTGCTCCAGCTAGGGTCACTCTGTGGACTGTATTCAGCTGGCGGCTGGGCTGGAGCATGCAACATGGCCTTTCTCACATGTCTGGACCTTGAGGGTGTCTGGGCTGCTTTAGTTCTCCTCCAGGGTTGCATATATCCTCTCTCTCCACATGGTATTCTCCACATAATATCTCCACATGGCCCCTCTCTCCAGTAGGAGAGCATGGACTTCCTCATAGCACAGCAGTTGAGTTCCAAGAGAGAGACGTGGACACTACCAGTTCTCTTAACAGCTAGGCCCTAAACTCACACAAGTCCCTGCCATGGCATTCTGTTGGTCAAAGCAAAGCACAAGGCCAGCTCAGATTCAACGGGAGGGGAAATAATCTCCAAGTATTGATGGGAGGAGTGGCCTATGAATAGCAGGATGGGTGGAAATGTTGGCTGCCCTCTTCTTTTTTCTTTTTTTTTAACAAATTTCAAAACATTAAAGGGGTACAAATGTTTTTGCTAGATAGATATCTGTTGTAATGTTTCAGTCAGGGCTATAAATGTGCCCATCACCCAAATAGTGTTCATTGTACCCCTTAGGTAGGTTTTTGCCCCTTCCCTTCTCTTTTCTCTCCTCTCCCCGCTGCTTGATTTCCAATGACTTTTACTTCCCTTTGTGCACATGTGTGCCCCTCGGTTAGTTCCAATTTATTAGAGAGTACATGTAGTGTTTGTTTTTCCATTCTTGAGATACTTCACTTAGGATAATGGTCTCCAGTTCCATCCAAATTGCTGCAAAAGGCATTAATTCATCGTTTTTTATGGCTGAGTAGTACTTTATGGTATACATATACCACATTTTATTAATCCACTTATGAATTGATGGGCACTTGGGTTGATTCCACATCTTTGTAAGATGAAAATACTTTTAAATACTTCTAAAACCTTACAAAAAACCTCTTTATTTATTTATTTATTATTTATTATTATTTTGGGGGGAGCTAGGGTTAGGGCTGGGGTTCACAAAAAATTCTTAATACACTAAGACTACCAATACAGGAAAAAGTAGTGCCTGGGGTTGTTAATTTTTGACTAACACTCTTTCTGATCAAAATGTTTGGTGTCATTTAGGCTATGTCTTCACTAACAGAGCAGAGTGGAGAATTGAGGCTGTTTTGAGACCAAAATATTTTTGCTTTAATTATCTTGTTATTTCAGAAAGAAGCAGCTTTTGGTCCCAGGTTTTCAAGCATTTGGCTCTATTTAGAACTTTAAGAATTTCGGGAAACAAATTCATCAGGAAAATTTGCTTCATTTAAAAGAATTTTTGTATTTTTTTCCCCTTGAACTGTTCCAATTAACAAAAATGTAAAAAGTGCAATTCAACCTTGATACATCACATTTAAAAGGCAGAAAACCTTTGTATAGTAAATACAGAATTTTGAGGAAGTATCCTTGGAAAGGGAATATTGGTAAAACAAAGTTAAGAATAATTAAATATTTGAATATGAATAAGGAAATGGATAGTTTTAAAGAAATTAAGCTGCATTAAAAATTTCAGGAAAAATATACAGTTGATATATTCTTTTACTTCCTAAAGTCACTGAGTTTGGATTAGTTTAAAAGTTTCAACATTCAACTAAAATTTACTAAATTCCTTTCATATCTCAGGCCTTGTCCGTGATGTATTTACTTTCATGTTCTGTATAATTTCAAAACAATCTTGTAGATTTGGTGATGCATTTGTGGAGGCTTAACATGAAGGAATATAGTGGGACATAGAGTATAATGGATTTCTGTTGGTTTACTTGGCCTTGGTTACTGCTGTTGGTATCAGAGAATTAATGCATATCAAAGATAATAATTGCACATTTATCAGGAAAGAACAGAGTCAGCCACCAGAGACAAGCATGGGAGAGTATCTGTAGGAGGTAGCCTTGATACAGTCTTGAGATGACACTGTGAAATCTGTATTTTCCACATACAACACTCCTGCCCACAGAGAGTTATGAAATAAATATGTGGCAAACCAAAGGTGTCAGTTACTGTGCATACATTGTGAATCATCTCTGATGGGATGGGTTTTGGTCAAAGAGCACCAGTGTCCTGGTGTGTCCTGAGAGTCTCAGGGAGAAAAGGAGGAACATGCACTTGGGAGCCTACAGGATCTTCCTCCCTGCTTGACTGCAGGACAGGTTTCTGTCCCTATAGGGCGGTATAGGTTTTGTTTTTTCCAAGTCAATCTGAGGTCCTTTTGCCATGATGCAGGTGGTCAGAAGTAACTATGAATTGTTATTCCCATTTCTTTTTTTACATTTTTTAAAAGATAGGGTCTTGCTCTGTCACCAGGCTGGAGTGCAGTGGAGCAATCATAGCTCACTGCAGCCTCTAACTCCTCAGCTCAAGAGATCCTCCTGCCTCAGCCTCCCGAGTAGCTGGGACTACAGGCGTGTACCACCACACTGGGCTAATTTTATTTTTTGTAGAGACGGGGTCTTTCTATGTCATCCAAGCTGGTCTCAAACGCCTCAAGCAATCCTGTCACCTTGGCCTCCCAAAGTGCTGGGATTACATGCATGAGCCACCATGCCAGGCCTATTACTCCCATTTTATAGATGAAGAAATTGAGTCTTAGTGAGGTTCAGTTAGCTAAAGTCACAAAACTCTAATAAACAGACTGACAGAATTCCAGGTTCTGATTTCAATTCTATTGTTTTCCCCTTGAAAATAAATAATGACAGGGTGTGCAAGGTTTTGTGTGTGTGTGTGTGTATTTTCTTTTTCTGGTTTAAATCTGTAGCAGATATGTGTGTGTTTGTGTACATGCATATATTAGGTCAAATATGTTAGAGCTATTGATAGTGATTTCTTACAAATAACTGTCCTATGTTATTAATGGTGGTGTTTACAAATTATTTATTTATTTGAAACTTACCTTTTTCCTTAAAAAGGACTTGTTTTCGTTTTTTGCAAATTACAATAGCCTAAATATAGCTCTTTATTATTTTGTTTTATTCCAAACAATAATATCTGGTTGATCCAGAACACATGGAAGTTTTTGTGGCTATATATAACAGATCAGAAGATTCATTTAATGGCAACTAGGGATTCTCACCCCGTACCAAAAATTCAAATCCTACTTCCACACCCCGATAGCAGAGGGGTTCCGGGTGTAGGTGGAGTGCTGGTGCACTCTCAGAGAGGGTTTTTCATGGATTCCGGAGCTAGCTACTAGAAGAGAACGCGCCTCTTCTACACACGCCCCCTACCCAGTTTGGTATGCACCTGCAGCCCCAAGAACTCGGCGGGACTTTGGCCATGTCAGACGTGGCAGGAAAAACCAGCAGTTGCTTTTCATCTCTTTTCTGATGATCAAACCATGCAGTTCCTTTACGCAGTATTTGGGCATTAAAGGCAGAATGTAAATTTATAATCTAAAAAGATTTCTGGTTACGTGGCTAGCTCAGGTGCTGACCGCAGCGGGGGCGGGCCCACGCAATTCTCCCCGCTTGCGAGTTTGGTTACTTGCTCTGGAAAGCCCGGGAACCGCACGCTCTACCCCTTGGCGAGGTGTGATCCTCCAGGATCCCACCGCAGTCCACTTCGGGTGTTCGCGTTTTTGAACCCTTTCCTGACCCCAAGTTCCAGCACCCAAAGGTCGGCCTCACTGCCGGCCTCGGGGCCCCGCCCACTTTGGCCTGGGGTCGGAGCCGCAGAGAGCCAGAGCCGGAGCCCGAGCGGCCGCGGCCCCTTTAAGGAGCCGCTCTGCGGTAACCCGAGCCCATAGTCCGGGCGGGCGCGGCGGCCGCAGCGGTAGCTCTAGCCTCGGCGACTGCACCTCCGAGCGGCCCAGAGCCCGCGGCTTCCCTGGCTCCCGTGAGCATCTCGCGGGGCGGCTCTGGCAGGCGCCAGCCCTCGGGCCAGGCCAGATAACCAGGCGCTTACAACTACCCGCCGCCCTCTCCTGGCCCGGCGCAGCCGCCGCCCGCGCGCGAGTCGCCCCGGGACCCGGCACAGGTGACGCCGTTTGGAGTGGGGCTCGGGGAGGAGGGCGGGCTCGCTTCGCCCCGCGGCTTCCCCGCGCGGCTGAACACAGTGCGCGGGCAGGGGCGCCGCGACTTCCCGCCCCTGGCCTAGCGCGGCCGAGGGCTCCTGCGCCTGGAGGCTGGGTGGGCGTCCGGCGCGCTGGAGGCGGCTCGGGGCGGGCTCCAGCAGGTGTGCGCGGCGGGCGCAGCATCCTCCCAGCCCCGCGGGCCCCGGCGCCGCTCCGGGAGCAGATGGTGTCCCGGGGCCCGCGGCCCCCGCGCCACCCGGGCGCCCCGCGTCCCACACGCGTTTCCTGGCTGCGCGATTCGGGCTGCCCTGTCTGCCTAGTGGCGCCTCCCGGGTCTCAGCTCTAAGGGGGTGGGTGCAAACCTTTGGACCCCCAGGGAAAGCTTTCTTGTCAGAGACCGACAGTCAGGCTCATCAAGTGGGTAAGTCTCCTCTCCCCCCGCCGCCGCCTTCTAAAACAAGTAGCTTTTATTTACCCTTGCAGTTCTCAAGTGGGTCCCATTTTTAGCCGACGAGTGCTGAAAAGTCTAGTGGGAAAGGGACCGTGCGCAAAGTCAGAGGGAGAAATTGGTTTCTGTTTCCAGCTCTACCATTATAACCTCTGGCAAGTTTATTAAGCCAAGTGCCTCGGTTTACCCAGCCATGAAATGGGCTTCGTAATGCCAGCATTTTCCTACCGCCCCGAGATGGCAGAAAAACCTCTGTGGAAGCACTTTGAGTTGTCTAAGTTCATTGAAGAGTCACTGTTGCTGGTCTGTATTTTCTTAGTTGTACGCGTATGAGTGTGGTGCGCGTTTTTATATGAAATTATGAAATTTACCTTAGTGATCTTTGACAGTGTTTAAATTAATCCAGATATCACTTTGGGGACAAGATGGAAGAGTTTGTGTGGATGTTAGGAATTGATATGTGAAGCAGGAAAACTCATTTTAGTAAACTATGCAGTCATAAATGGAGCTGAGAGAAATGGACCGTGGAGTGTGGTGTTTTAAGTGAGATACTACTGTGTAAGCACATGGTATAGACTGGAATGCAGCTTCATCTTTGTGTAGCCAATTAAGGTAATATGTTAGAGAAGCCAAGTTCCCTCTTAAGTGTGCTATGAAGTAGAGAATTTTTACCTTGTTTATCTTTTCCTTAAAATATAAGGATTGTATGGGTGAAACTAAATTAAGAAAGTGTACTCCTGTCATGGTAGAAAATTTGAAAGAATGGCTTGAGGAACCATAGATTTTAGTTAATTTGCCACCCCCCTCCTATACCATCTGATGATCCAGAGAATGATTTGTTTTGAGGATACTTCCTTTTTTCCTACCCCTGCAACTCCTTTTGTCACATTACCTCCCTACAGAGTTCGAATCTTTACTGTGTGATCTTGCAGGAGTTTTACCTATCCAGGCTGGACGCCTCCAATGCAGCTACTCAGTCCATCATTATTATTAATATTTACGCTACTAGATTTCCATTTGTGTTCCTTTCACTCTAATCCTTCTTTACTCTCGTGGAAAGAATTAATGAGTCTTTGCTACTAAAGCTGTATACTTGGAGGGGACTAGGAATGGCAGTGGTCAAGGAGCTGAAACTTTATTGCAAACTCCAGAGAAACTGGGTCTTCTGAGTACATATTGCAAGAGTTGGCCTATCTTTTTTTTCATTTTCTGAAATCTCCTTTGGATAGATTCATTTGCTTACCAAGGGAAGCCTTGGGAGTAGGGAGCTATCAGAAATCTAACTTAATCAGTGCTAGACTGATAAGAGCACTCCCTGTAAAGGAGTGGGGAGAAGGGAGAAGTGGCTTGGCAGGGGATGGAGGGCCCTCCCTATAACCAGATAACTAGATGGTAGTAAAGGAGCCCTAGATTACCCATTGGGAAATGGAAAAGGGGCTGGGTTGCAAATTCTGGAATACACCTGAGGTTTAATGGGCCCTTCTCCCTCTTTCCCTTTGAGAGTGTTTCTGTCTCCTCAGAGTTGAGTGCAACTGTCCTACTGTTTTCAGACCTGTTCACACTCCTCCCTTGGTGCTCTAAAGGAGGCCCAGCATTATGTTCCTCCCTCAGAGCTGGCCTTACATGTATTAGAGGAAGCCAGGCAGTTTAACTTATAAGAAACCCCTTCAGACTTCAGTGCCTCTTCCCACCCTTCTTTGCAAATTAATACCCCATATCCTACAGATTAAGGATTCAGTTAGGCATCTATATCTCTTGGAAGGTTAAAAAGTGGGATACTCGGTTTGAGAAGAGTAAACTGAACAGTCTACACTGAGATACAGAAAACTGGAGTTTTTCTGTTGAGGAGGATAATGAATTAATTGTCTGGGTGAGAATAGTGGGCACTTGGACAAGGGAAGGCAGAACTGGGGGTGGAATTGTGCTGGACAGCTTGTGTCCTTGTCCTTGAGAGAGCAAAGGATACCACCAAGCTAGTACAGTCACCTTGCTGTGCTTTCCCTCCTTCCATTTGCCTTGTGAGAGGAAGAAGATAGCAGTATGGAGGTGGAGTCGCCATCTGTTCTCAAGGATGGGAAGCAGACTTAACTTAACGTTAGGGATGAGCTATATTCACCTGGCATTGATACTGGGCACTGGATGTATTACTCCAAAGAATGTATTACATCAGGAAAGTGAGGCTAATTTTGTAAAAAAAATTCTAAGGTATTTCAAGAGTGACTTTGGTGGTATTTTTTCCTGTTGGAGATGAAAGCTAGCACACAAAGAAATGGAGTCCTACTGCTCTGAAGCTTGTTATTCCTGGTGAGACAGTTCGATGTGCTGCAAGAAGATCCTAGACCTGAGGAGGCAGGATAAGACAGGAATAGGAAAAGGTGTTTCTTTGCTCAGAACATTGGTCTGTTCAAGGAGAAGGCAATCTTGTGGATATATGAGAAGGAGCTTGTGAATCAATGTAAAAGGCCAAGGTTTTTGAAAATGGCTGATGAAGAAGACGGCTGAAAGTCTATTCAGAACTTGGACCAGTGTGGAGGAAAGGAGTCCCAAACAGTGGGACAAATATCGTGGGGGGAGTTTGACTAGATGGACAAGGCTTGTCTAAAGCAATATTTCAAACATTTTGAACTACAACAGTACAACATGCATTTTTACATTGAGACCCAGGACATAAGTAAGTATATGTGTTTCTGAAACAAGTTTCTATTTCTGTTTCTATTCTGTGTTCTTAAAAATGCATAACCTATTAATGGATCACAGTCCACCATTTGGAAACCATTTGTCTAATGGATGGAAAAATAGGTTGCAGTGAAGCAGGCTGGGCAGAGGGGTTGGAGATGTTGGAGGAGGTGAGGGGGGCATAGAATTGACTGAGAGCTGCCTGGACCCCTGTTGGTGGGGACAGAAGGGAGTGTGGGAACTCATCTGGTGTCTGACCCGTGCAGGACTCACATAGATGAAAGGTAGCTGGATGGGGCAGATGCAAAAAAGGGGACTTCCCACCTGTTCTTTTCACTTAAAAGCAAAACAATTGGTTTTAAGCAAAGAGGAAGTGTGGAAGGAGTGAACTTGGATTTGAAAGCAGATTTCTTTAGGGCAGATTTTTCTCTGTAGGTTAAATGAGAAGACAAATGGATCCAGAACAAATTGGCTCTTGGATTTAGGTCATGTCCACTTTCATGGGCTGGATAGGGAGCAAGGGCCTCATAGTGCAGAGTGGGTGAGTAGGAGGCTCACACCTCCCCTTCCAGCTTCAAGAAGTTTGAGAAGTGGATGGAATGTGTTGTTTTGAAACCCCATTTGCTGATCAAACTCGTTAGGAAGTTGGCTGCTTGCCTCACAGAATTTGAAAAGTATTCTCACTACATTTTATAAAAGGGTTAGACTATCAGGACTTCCTTAGAAATCTATTTCAAGATCTACCATCAAACTTTAATCATCATTCATAATCTTTGGGATCACCAAAAATCTTGGAGAAATAGGTGAGGCAGCAACCAGCAACTGTGAACTAATTCCTGGATCTGCTGTGGAGTTAATCAAGGATGCAGTCTGTCTGCAGACTTCTGATTTCCTTTTCATAACAATTAACATCTGACTACAATACCTAACACTCCTGCCAGCAAGTAAAACAAAGCCTGGAGAAAAAGTACACAGGTATCAGAGGTCACCCCAGTGTGTTGCTTAGTTACTGCTTGCTTTTATCATTGACATTCTGACCTAGTTGGATCCTCCCTTTGACCCATCCCTGCCTTGTCTGATTTTCTTTCTAGAAGGCGGGAGGCCAGGAGGGAAGGCCTGATCACCTGGAGCAAAGGCAGCATGTTTGGCAACTCTTCATGTCTCTTAAGACATGGTTAAGAGCCAAATCCTTAAGACATTTGGCATTTTGAGGATTTGAAGCAGGTCCCCAAAGTTTTCTTTAGTGTTTTTTTTTTTAAATTATGAAAGTGAAAATAGCTCATTATAAAAAAAGTTACAAACAATCAAAACTCAAGAGAATGACATGAAAGTTCACCTCCCCCCTTCCAACTCCCACCTCTCTGGCTTCACCTCCAAAGACAATCAGTTATCAGTTTTGCGGGGGCATAGCCCTCCACATTTTTTTCTCTACAAATGCCAAAGTGTGCCCAGAGGTATTTATTTATGAAAAATGTATCATTTTGCTGTCTGCTTCTGTATCACCTTATTCATTTAAATGTCTGTATAGCATGTGATAGTATAGCTGTGTCAATATATTTAACCATTTTCCTATTGATGGGCCTTAAGGTTACTTCTAACGATGCTTCAATAAGCACCCTTGTTAATACTGTACATCTTTTTTTCACACTTGTGTGAATTTGTTTTGAGGGTAAAAGATCAGTTTATTAGTATACTGCTTATTTTATAATTCAAGAAACATAGTGCTATGAAAATTTACATATTCTGCTATTTAATTCCCCAGATACTCCTTCAGCCGTGAAAGCACAGGATGGAACCTATGGGGCCTTCAAAGTGGGGTAGTGTGCAGCCCTCGCTTACAAGTGCTCACTATCTAATAGGGGGATTAGGCATGCACACTGATTAAAATATCTTCAGTTTTATTTATATCCCACCTTCTTCCAAAAAGGATTTAGGAAGGTTTACAAAAATGCATACAATATGATAAGATAAAGTAAATTCAGTTTAAAAAAGGGAAAGAAGATGGAAGTATGAGTGAGGCTCGTTAAATACTTTGAAGTCCTGTTCTCTTCTTGGCTACAAGTTCTGGCTATAAGCTTTCCAGCAGCCAAGCAGAAGAGGCAAACAATCCATAACAAGCTTTAGGGTGTCCAGAGGAGAAACCAAATCAGAGAAGCCCACCTATTCCTGATTCCAGAAGGTGAGAAAAAATTTCTCCTTTGGGTTCTCATTAAGAAAACACCGCATTTGCTATGGCCAGTATTCTCAATGAAATTCCCAGTATTGTATAGTAACACCTAGTGACTTTGCTTTATGATGCCATCTCATAATCATGTTGCTCAGTACTAGCCAGGGATATCATGCCTTGGCAATGCCCAGTGAAAGGTCACTAGGATGAGGTGTAGGTTCATGGGTTTAATCCAGAAATAGCTTTAAGAGGACCTAAAGGGACACATGACCAATGAAAACAGCAATGTGATATTGTTCCTGGACATTTTTCTATAAGGTAGCATAGAATATACTACAAAATATATAATTTTAGTGGAATTTCTATGAGTACGCACAGAATAATAGGCTTGTAACTTATGAAGCCATAAGTGAGGATATTTTAGATGGCATTAACTTATTATAACAATGGCTGAGCAAAATATTTTCCAAAAAAACCCCAAAAACCCCAACAACCAACAAAACTCTGTACTTGGTCCATGCAAGAAGGATGGTACTTATTCACATCGATCAGCCCCATAAGTTAGAAAAAATCAGTGCCACCGTGCTAAGTGTTCTTGAGAACATCTTGAGGCTTAAAATTGTTAATAAGTTCAGTGTGAGGGTGAACTTATTAACAATTAAATCGGGGCTTAGAGATCTGTAAGTTGGGGCAGTTTACCCTATTTCATAAACCTGGGAAAAGTTCACCTCTCATGAGTCACCTGGATCTGAGCTTCCGTGACCACATTCACCAAATTCTTGCCTTGCGAACATTGCCCCTAAACAGTCCTTCATTGCCAAGTCTGTGGGCCAGGCTTAGGTTCTTTTATGTGACTTACTATGCCTGAATTTAAACGTAAGGTTGAGGCCACCTGAAGTTTGTGATGTGTTGAAGGCACACCTGATTTGGTTTGCACATCACCTCACTAGCATGTGGAGTGGTTCAAGGAAACATACCACTACATGTAGATTTTTTGACTCCCTGACAGTATTGAACCAGATACTGAATCAGGTAGATAAGTACCATGTTTATTGGGAAATAGTGTAGTTGGAACCAGTTTTAGGTGACAGCAATCTTATGGGAAGAGGTCAGAAGAGAAACCACTGTGAAAGTACCTTGAATAGAGTTTTAAGTGGACCTTAGGTAACAAGATAAAAGGCCACCTAGAGAATTTAGAAATTCCTTGGCAGTCTTCTCATTTTAGCCACCACATTCTCCAATTAGATGGTATGTGTAGACCAGCTGCAGGGCCCTTAGGCCAAGGGTTAAAGGGAGTAGAAAACAATCACATTCTCTCAGTTACAGAATATAATATTCCTCTATGATTAGTACCATTGGAGAAATAGGTGTAACATTTCTTGGTTAAGAAAGGGCCAGTAGTATCAAGAGCTATTCTTTATTGAGTGATATTTTGACCTATTACCAAATAACAAACCACCCCCAAACCCTAGCCTAGTGGCTTAAAACAGAGGTTTTTTTTTGTTTTTTTTTCCTGCAATTCTGTGGGTTGGATGGGCAGTTACTGCGTTGGTTGCAGGTTCACTGAAGTGGGTGCATTCAGTGGGAGGGTCAGCTGGGCTGGAAGATCCCAGATGGCTTGTCAGCATGGCTGGTAATTGGTATTGAGTGTTGGCTGTTATCTGGACAGCCTCTGTTTTCTCCTTGTGGCCTGTCATCCTCCCATAGACTAGACAGGTTTCTTTACATGATGGTCTCAGGGCAATGTTCCAAGAGCATGAAAGGCAGACACTGCGAGGTCTTTTGAGGCCTGCCTAGGCTGCAGAACCCTCATAGCCTCTCTTCAGTTGTATTCTATTTGTTAGCAGGTGACAAGGCCAGCCCAGATTCACAAGGGCAGAGACCTCTGGATTGGAAGATCGGAATGGCCATGTCACATTGCAAAGGAATTTATGTACATTAAATGACTTACCACAAGTGGCTACATGTGCCAAGTACTGTGCTATGTGCATTTAACACCTTATCTCATTAAACCACATAACCATCTTGCAATGTAGGCATTCTTATCCCATTTTATAGAAGTTGCATGTCAGAGAGGTCATGTTGTTCTTGCCCAAGGCCACTTGATAAGTATTGGGAGTAGGATTCTAGGTCTCTCTCTAGCTGAATGGAATTCAATTTTTCTTTTCTTTTTTTTTTTTAGACATAGGGTCTGGCTGTGTCCCCCAGGCTGGAGTGCAGTGGCATGGTCATAGCTCACTGTAACCTCAAACTCCTGGCCTCAAGTGATCCTCCAGCCTAAGGCTCCCAAAGCGCTGGGGTTATAGGCATAAAACTACCGTGCCTGGCTTGGAATTCATTTTAAGAACCCAAGAAGTGGGAGAAATTTGCTAAATTATTCTTCAGCCCCTCTAACCCATTTAATATTATCTGCTTTCCTGTGGGACACAAGCAAAAAAAGAAACAAAAATAGAAGGCAGGAGGCAAAGCCCTACCTTAGCCACTTCCCTGCATCCTAAGGACTTTCTCAGAAGTAATCAGATCTGTGATTTGGAGGTGAGAAGAACTTCCCTGTCTCCTTAGGCTCTGACTTCCTAGGTGGCTTGGCAGGTGATCCAATGACCCCTTTAACAAAAGAACAAAATATATTTGGGAAAAATCGTGCTTTGTCCAGCTTTTCCTTGATTTCACAGTGTTGGCAGAAAACCAAGAGATGTCCTAAGCCAAGAGGCTCCTTCTGTGCTCCTTCCAGGAAGAAAAGAGCACTGACATGGGAATAAGTACTTTAGAAGCTAGGCAGGAAAGATTGGCTGCAGAACCTCTTTCCTCTTTCCCAAGAGTCACCCCCAGGCAGTGCAGAGCCACCTGGTCCCTGCTTCAGCTTCAGGGCTGCTTACTAGCACAGACTCCTCCTAAGGCTCGGGTCTAGTGTTGTATTTGATTACATAAGCAAAGATGTGGAATCAACCTAGCGTTGTATTTGAAATGTTGATTTCCTTAAAGGTGGGCCCTCAAATTGTATGAGCTTCAAAACCTTTACTTCCTATTTGTGTTAGCTACTGTATTAATGTGACCTTCCAATTACTGTCCTGTCCTGGTTTAAGGCATTCTGATTTATCCAAAATCCAAAGACTGTAATCAGAACTCATAGGTTTAAAGACAAAGACGACTTTATAAAAGTTTTAAGTGGGGTGAGATGCTAGGAGTCAATGTTTATCATGGAAATCCCGTGTACCATCTGTACTCAGAGGCACAAGACCCTAGAAAATGACCTGGATTTCCTAAGGGCGGAATACTTCAATAGGTTGGGAGTTGAAGCAGAGGAGCTGAAGGGAGAGGTGGAGAGGAGGCCTTTTTCCTTTGCTGACCTCACTACAGCTACTCTGCTTGTTAGGCATTATAAAAACAAGCCCCAAGTAAAGGAATAACTGTAAAATTCAAGGAAAATTTTTAAATAGAACAAAAGATAAAAAGTTGACAACAAAATAGATGAAATTACATTAGATTTCATTTAAGTTAAAAGCTAGAACATGTAAAAAGTTTAAATAAATATAAGTGAGGAAAGTAATGTTTTGTTAAAATCCAATTAAAAATATTATACCTATAATAGAAGGGAGAAATTCAATTAAAATACTGTACCTATAATTCCATATGTTATGGAAACCAGGGGGGGAGAAATAATTTCTTGAAAGGGAAGGAATTCTCAGGGAAGGATTAAGGAGATGGGATAACCTCCCACCCGTGCTGTGTCAGAATCTCTTGGTGGAGACTCTGGGCTGTTTGAAAAAAATCTATATCAATAAATCTGTTTCTCCCCCCCACCAAAACAAACTACAGAAAGGAAGACTAAAAAATTTGCTGGTAGGAATATGCAGAATATATACTGAGAAAGTACTGTGGTGGTGGTGGGGGTGCTCTGTAATATGAAAATTTGAAAAACACTGAATTAGAGGGATCAGAGAAGGAATCCTAGAAGGCATTTAATATAGGACGTAAAATGACAGATAGGATTATGACAGATAAAGGGAAATCTTAAAGAGATTTGTAGCAGAGATAGGAATTAATAGTCAAAGCATTTCTCTGAGCTTTGGTAGCAAGGTGGGACCACCCCACAGCCCTTGAGTATAGGTACTTTTTTGCTGGGGAGTGGATGACCCTTACAGCGCCCAGTTTGGGGAATAGAGTTTAGCCTCCTTCCTGATCTCATGTCCTGTGATTGTAATTATATACAATTGTGGGGAAAATAAAGGCCAGTTAGAAATGTATGAATATTTAACCTTAGATATTTTGTTCTTTGTTATAATCAAAACAATCTGCAATCCAAAAAGATTGTTTCAGGGAGGTGTCAATTGCCAGGATCTGTAGCAGGCAAAAATTGAGTAGTTTCTCTTTGACTTGAATTCTTTTATATCCTCTTGGAAGAGTAAGGGTTGAAGGAATAGAAAACGGAGAATAAAAATATAAAGGATACCTTATTCAAAGTTAAGTATCTTAACTGACAGGGAGGAACCATAGATCTTTTCTATAGTCACGAGCAATTCCTTATTAAATCTTAAGTAATATCATTTATCTTAGAAAGGGACTGTAATTTAATCATTACTATGAGGTTCCTTTGCCTTTTCTGGCTTAGTCTTCATTTTCTTCCCATTTGCTTCAGTTTAAAAAGCAGCACCATGAATATAAGAGAATTTATAGAAGTTGGGTTGACTGTTTAATGCAGTTGGCTTCCTGTAGACTTTCACACTAATGCTAATGGTTCTTGAACTCTCTGCTCAGAAAAGAAAAAGAGGTGGAATGTTTTCTGTGTATAATTCTTCTAACCTTTTTTCCATGTAGCCCTTAATGCACAATTAAAAAAAACCAACAAAAAGCAAAAACTGTAACTGCAGTTAGCTGAGAGCTTTATACTCATTCTCTTAGATGCTTACCAGTTTTTATATGAATGAAAAGTTGAAAGTGAGTAGTGTGGTAGTTCTTCTTTACTGAGATTTTAATGTCCCTGGTCAATTATTGACACTTTATCAGCACTGAGACAGATCATTGCAATTTACCACCTATATGAAAATGCAAAGAGAAACTAGGATGGGTTGGGGGCAGGTATGGCTTTTTTGGATAAAATTTTTTGTTTGGCTTAGTAAATAGCTCATCATCTGTGGTCATGTGTTTATTTACAAATAAACACACTTATAGTTTGCAGATATACTTTTAAATCCTAGAGTGTTAGGACTACTGATGGTGTTAAATAAATCAATAAGTATGTACTTCTGCAATTGATTAAGAGTAGGAAAATACAGTGCAGGTTATACATGAAACTTTTGCATACATATCATGTGTTGACAGGAGTTTGAGGTAGATAATTATTATACTGAGTATAATAAATTAGTTAATTTATTATACTCAGTGTTCATTTATAATATTGGTAGTCTTTTGGACATATTTGGAAGTGAGACTCTTTTTTAAGTCAGTATATACTTTCGTGCTGTAATACTAGGGTTGTCAATTTAGAAAATTCTTTTTCTAGTATTCTCATACTGATAAAATAAAGGATCTATGACTGAGATACTATCATAATGGAAAGCACATGTAAGAATATGAAAGTCTGTTATCATTATTTTATTTAACTTATATTGAGCACATGCTGTATGGCAGGTACTGTGTAGGCATGGGGACTCAATGGTGAGGGGGAAGATGGCCATGTTTCCACCTTCATGGGGCACACATCCCACTGGGGGAAGGAGACATTCATTGAAGTCACAGCTGTAAAGGAGAGGGACATGGTGCCATGAGGGCAGATAATTGGAGAATTGACCTATTTACAGAGCTCAGAGAAGACTTGCCAAAAAAGTGAGAGTTGACCTGAGAGCTGAAGACGCATGGGAGTAAACTTGGGAGCGGGAGAATAGGATGTGCAAAGGCCTTGTGGAGGGAGAGAATGCGGCATCTTTAAGGAAGAGAAAGGAGGCCCTGTTAGCTAGAGTGCAACAAGTGAGGGCCAGTGCCACCTGAAGCTGGAGAAGGTGGAGTGGTCCTCATAAGAGCATTGGGAAACCAGTGCAGGTTTTAAGTAGAGGGTAGGTGAGAAGGTGACACGATCAGAGACAGCTTTTAGAAAAGATTCCCCTGGATCCCTGTACTCTGTTCTTCACTCTAGGGAGATGAATTTGGAGACAGTCCAGAAAAGTGATGGTAGTAGCTTGAGAAAAAAATGGATCTTTTTGCAAGTTATTTAAGAAGCAAAATTTGTGGGACGTGGTTGAAGAGTCAGAGAGATGAGAAATGGTGACACAGTGTGGACAAATTTTTCTAGAACTTTGTAAAGGGGTGGTGAGAGAGAAACAGTGCAAGTGTGACAGTGCAAATGAGAAAAAGAAAACTATGTGGGAAAAGAGAGAGGATTGGAGAAGTTGTGGATCTGTTCATTTTTGTTTTTGCTGGGAACTGGAGCCTGTTTAAAAGCCAGCAGACAGAGCCAGTTGAGGAGGAGAGAATAAAGGATAGTGGGGAACAAAAGATTCCCAAAGAGGCCAGAAAGGATAGATCCGAAGTACACAGGTTAGGTTGGCCTTAGATAGGAGGACAGATGGGTGCAGATGCAAGTAGTTTGTCTAGTTAGTAGTGGGATATTTAGCACTTTCGTATTTCGTACTTCTATTTTTTCGTGAAGTAGGATGGGGTTTTCTGTTGAGAATGGAGGTGGATGGTTGGAGGTTTGAAAAGAGTAGGGACAATTTGGAAAATTTATCACGGAATATGAGAGGATTGGTTGGCCAGGGCAATGTAGTTGGAGTGCAGGGCAGTATTGAAGGCTGTTTGATCCGTCTACAATTCATGCTCACCAACTTCAATCTCTTCTGGTGTACGACTTTCTCCAGCAGTGCTCTGATTGTTCAGGACTCATCTCTGAGTAAATAGCTGGGCATATCCAGGGTTGGGATTTTGCCAACTCTTGGCAATGGAAAGGGAATGGAAGGGTATTAGTAAGAATGTTGTGGAAATGATGGGCTTTAGGATCTAAGCTGATTAAAGAGGGATGTACAAAAAGGAAGTGGCCAATGGGTTGGGGGACACTGAGAGGTCAATAGGGTTGTAATACTGAAAAAGCTTAAAGGAAAGGAGGCTCTGGTCAGTAAAGAGAATACTTGAAATGTTAATTTGGAGGTAGAAAAATGATAGGTAAGGGATAATAAAGTCCATGGGCGGTTGAGGTGGCATGGAGGAGGTGCCAAACCAGATGAAGGTAAAAGGACTTTATCTGGAGTTGTCAAGGAGAGGTTGAGCCATCTAACAGATAGGAAGTTACTCAGGATGGTGGGTGGGCCTAAGGGCATGAGCGAGCCAGGGCCAATGTCTCTGAGAGGAGGTGTATGGGAGGTTAGAATATGATACCAATGAGGAAAGGCAGAGGGTGGTGTAACTGAATGGCAGGACCACAAAGGACAGGGGTGTTTACAGGGGTTGGGAGAATGGGGGAGTAAGGCCTCAGGGGACCACGAGGAGCAAAGAGGATACACGGGCCACCTCCTGACTCCTAGTGTGAGAGGCTTGGCAGCTGCTACCTGAGAGGGTTGCAGGAGAAGAGGGTGTCTTCAGTGTGCTTGGAGGAGAGGCCAAGGACTTAGCACTATTTTCTGAGTGTGGAGCAGCAGTTCCAAGGGACCTAGTGGAAGGGTTTGGGAGGTAGAGGGGGTGACAGACTATGTCAGGTGGCTGGGAAGGAACTTTGGAGCACAACAAAGGTACTCAAGTGGCAGAGGATGGATCTCTGCAGTGGGCATTGCCTACGTTTTAAGTGTTGACTGATAAAAACAGGGATGAGTTAGGGGCCTGCGGCCTAGTGGCAGCATGGTCTTGTTTCCCTTGGCTAGAGTGACAACAGGCTCAGAGATCACATGTCCTGCGTGCTGCTGGGGATGGATGATGGCGGAAGCAGGAACTGAGTGCAAACCATATGCCAAGCCCTGTTCTAAGTGCCCAACGAACATATGTTGTTTATTCCCCATGACAACTTTGTCAGATTAGTAATATTGTTATCTCCATCTTATGGATGAGGAAACTGAGGTTTAGTTAAGGCAAGTTTAGTAGTTTGTCCAAGGTCCCACATCTAGCAAGTGGCTGAACTGAAACTCAAACTCAAGATCTCGACTGGGCCTGTGTACTTCCCACCATATTGTAGCTACTTAACATTTCTTTACATGTGAGACTTTGGTGTTTTAACATAAATGATAGAATGTTGAGAAGTTAATGTTGTATTTGATCCAGAATTGTCTTTCTGGATACCCAAATTAAGTTCAATCAGACCCATAGCCTCACTTTGAGAGTGCTCTGAAGGTTAGATCATCCCTTCTGCAGACCAACCCTCCTTACCATCCTCTTACGGCTTTGTGATGGATCCTTAGGCACTTCTAAATGGCTAGAAGATCCTTCTTTAAGTTAAACTGAACTCTTCCTCCCTATAATTTTTGCCCACTTGAGCCATTTTGAATAACACAGGGTAAGGTCCCTCTCATTTTTTTGCACCAAAGTTCCTTAAATGTTCAAAGAATACTCTCAAATCTTTTCTAAGAAATCTTGTTCCCAAGCTAACATTACTTGGCCCTTTAACTCTTTATGTTATAATGTAGGTTTTTATGTTATCTTATTTACACAACTCTACAGGTACTTTGGTATGTGGTTATTTCAGTGTAAAACAGGATTGATACTTACAGTGATCAAAAGGTATACTTTCACCCTATCTGATTAAAATGAGCCTAAAGTTTGTTTTTTGCATTTATTATCTTCATCATACTGTTGTCTCTCATTGATTTGTATCACTTATAATGATACAGTCTTGTGTATGTGGCTATTAGGCCAAGTCCTATACTTGGGTATTGCATTTTAAAAGCGTTATTTCTTGGCCAGGTGCGGTGGCTCACGCCTGTAATCCTAGCACTCTGGGAGGCTGAAGCAGGTGGATTGCTTGAGCTCAGGAGTTCAAAACAAGCCTGAGCAAGAGCGAGACCTCGTCTCTACCAAAAACAGGAACAAAAAATCAGCCGGGTGTTGTGGCGAGTGCCTGTAGTCCCAGCTACTTGGGAGGCTGAGACAAGAGGACCGCTTGAGCCCAGGAGTTGGAGGTTGGTGAGCTATGATGACGCCACTGCACTCTACCCAGTGCAAGAGAGTGAGGACTCTGTCTCAACAATAAAAATGTATTTCTATTATATTTTGCCTTTGTGATTAGGATTTATTATTTCAGCTAATGAAGATAATTTTGAAACCTGATTCTGTGAAGCTGTATGTTAGGTTTACAGCTCTGTGTTATATGCAGATTAAGTAAACATACAAAAATATTTACTGAAACAGGACCAAAAAGAGAAAATCCAGCAAAATACCAGGGGATATTTCTCAAGTCTACTTTGGATCATTGATCTACATGCTGCTTCTAGTTTTTCAGCTAGCTTTGAGTTTCCCTAATTTTGTTATCCAGCCACATTGCTTTGTATTATTCATAAGGCTATCATGAAAAACTTTCAGAACTTTGCTGAAATCAAGTTATCCTTCACTTGGTATTCTCCAGTCTAGCAGGATTCATCAGTTATTTGTAGGAGTCACGTATAGGAAGGAGTTGGGGTGACTGAGAGGTTCTAGGTTGGAAGATGGGGAAATGTGGATGTCAGTGTCATTCACTGAGATATGGAACCATGGAGAAAGGGCTGGTTTGGGGTTAAGTTCAGCTTGGGCCAAGTAGAGCCTGCGGATCCTTTGGGACGCCCATATGGAGCCATCCAGGGGGTAGCTGACCATCCAGGCCTGGTGCACTAGGAGGGGTGGAATCTAGTTGCACACAATATAAACAGTGCTGGAGGTGTGGGGTGCAGAGCCAAGCAGAGCCTATAGTGTGCAGAGAAGAGGTTCAGGGGAAGGGGGCTGGGAGAGGCCGTAAACATTGCCAAAGTGAGGGAATTCATGCCTGATAGCCTTCATTTTCTTGGTGAAATGGGAAGAAACCTCATCTGTTAATAAGAGATGCAGAACTGGAGACTTGAGAGCAGTGAATATTTGGAATCAGTGTGGGAAATAAAAAAGGGAGCTTTCTAGGGATGTGAAAAGGAACGCTAAGCATAAGCGGGACATTCTTCCCAGTTTCCCCTTTCCTTGCTGGCCTTAAAGGCAAACACACAGACCTCTTCCCCCTCTTTTTAAGGGTTTTTACTGCAAAACACTTCAGCAGTGGTTCTCACTGGGAGTCATATCAGAATGTGAAGGAGTGAGGTTGTGTGCATGTATGGAAACGGCACTGGTGATTTTGACATATTTCCTAAGGAATCCCTGTACTTACAAGGGAATTACAAACAGGGAAGTGAGAGTAATGTTTGTGTTTTGGAGGGGAGGGGTCGGTAGTTCTCAACTCACCTGGTAGAACTGAGTCTTTTGGGCTTCAGCCTTAGCATCTTGCTGGGATTTTAATAGAACAAAATATCTTCTTGGTTCACCTTCAATACTTTTGGGTATCTCCTCACTGCTTGTGTGTCATATCTGCTGGATATTTATCCCCTGGAAAGCAGGGAGTATCCACTTAGCATCCTGAACTTACCACTTTATGTGGTGAGGATCGATTTCTTTGCTTCCTTACTGGCTGTAAGCGTGTCTCCCATTTTGTATTCCAAGCACCAGCGCAGTGCCTGGCACATGGTAGACCAGTGACAAGTGTTGGATGAACAGTTTGCTGAAGTCTAAATCAACCCTGGCTGTGCTGTTTCCAGGGGCCCTGCCTCTAAGAGTCCTGTTGGAAGAGAAGGGCTCTCATGGTTGAGACGTGTACAGTCGTGTTAACGACAGGAATACCTTCTACGAAATGCATCCTTATGTTCGTTGTGTGAACATCACAGAGTGCATCTACACAAACTTGGATGGTACAGCCTACTACACACCTAGGCTATGTTGTAAAGCCTATTGCTCCTAGGCTATAAACCTGTACAGCATGTTACTGTGCTGAATACTGCAGGTGGTTGCAACACAGTGTTAAGTATTTATGTTATCTAAACATAGAAAAGATACAGTAAAAATGTGGTATAAAAGATAAAAAACAGTACTCCTATGTAGGGCACTGACCATGAATGGAGCTTGCAGGACTAGAAGTTGCTCTGGGTGAGTCAGTGAGTGAGTGGTGAGTGAATGTGAAGGCCTAGGACATTACTGTACACTGCTGTAGACTTTATAAACACTGTACACTTAGGATACACTAAATTTATAAAAAAAATTCTTTCTTCAATAATAAATTTAGCTTACTTTAACTTTTTATAAACTTTTTAATTCAAGTTTTTGATTCTTTTGTAATAACACATCTTAAAACACAAATGCATTATATAGCTGAAAAATTTTCTTTCTTATATCCTTACTCTATAAGCTTTTTTCCATTTAAATTTTTTTTTTAACTTTTTAAACATTTTTGTTAAAAACTAAGACACAAACACACACATTAGCCTATGCCTACACAGGGTCAGAATCATCAATATTACTGTCTTCTACTTCCACATCTTGTCCCACTGGAGGGTCTTCAGGGGCAATAACACCTATGGAGCTGTCCTGTCCTATGATAATGCCTTCTTCCAAATACTCCCTGAGAGACTTGCCTGCGGCTGTTTTACAGTTGTTTTTTAATAAGTAGAAGGAGTACACTCTAAAATAATGATAAAGTATAGTGTAATAAATACATAAATCAGCAACATAGTCATTTATTATGAAGTATCATGTCATGTATTGTACATAATTGTATGTGCTAGACTTTTATACCAGTGGCAGTGCAGTAGGATTGTTTACACCAGCATCACCACAAGCATGTGAGTAATGTTTGTACTACAACGTCACATGAATATCGTGTCATTAGGTGATAGGAATTTTTCAGCTCCATTACAATCTTATAGGACCACCATCATATACGTGGTCCGTCATTGACCAAAACGTCGTTATAGGGCCCATGACTGTACTTCAAACCTTTTCATGTTCTTCCCTACTGAGAAACCAGCTTCCATTAAAGTTTATGTAAACTGTCTTGGGTGACAAGTACAAACATCATTATATTCAGCAGGTCTCTGGAAGAGTTTCTTTGGTGTCCACAATTCCTGTGGATCAAGATGGGGTAATTACATTGTAGAGTTCATGTCTAGAGACTCTTGTGGAATTGCCACTAAATATTTCCCCTATCTGTTTCAGCTACTCTTTCCAAAGACAGCTAGTGTCCCAGCCTCCTGCCAGCTAGTAGCCACATGTGGAGGTGTATGAACTAGGTCTAATGCTTTTCTACTTTTATTGTGTGTTCCTAAATAAGCTCTCTCAGGCCCTTAATATATGTTATTAATGAGCATCATTTGGTTTTATCCATTTTTACCATTTTCTTGCCTGATGAACAGGGGCAATTGCTTCCTACCAGAAGCCTTGATTTTTCTGGGGAAATTTGTAAAAATTTAGATTAGTCCTTGATTTGGCATGACTGATTAAGCAAGCAGCTGCTTATTAAGAAGCAAAGCTGAGCAGAACAATTTAATTAGGTTCTGTCTGTTGAGCCTTTCACAGAAGCCACAGCTTGAATATATGGAGCTCTTTATTTAGTTTTAAATGAAATATTTTTGCAAAGGGAGACTCTCGACATTTACCCCAGAGACTTGACTGAAAATAATTCTGTTGAAAATATAAAATATTCAGCCAGTATGAAAAGACTTAATAAAAACTTGATTTGGGGAGAATGATAAATCTCTTAATGGTGAATTGTTTAAGTGCTTTTAAATATATTGGTTAAATTAACAGTTTATAAAATGGATAATGTTGCATGATATAAGTATGCTTTATGATAACTTTTCATGAACACTCGTGAAATAAATGCTCAATGTATGCACTGAATTTTAACAAAAGTAACTGAGCAGCTCATGCCCTTCTCCTGCTCCAGGACCAGCAGGGAGCATACAAAAGCCTTTTGGGCAGACCATCCTCACCTTTAAGATTAGACTTTCCACTCTCTTCTGATTAGTGGTTCCATTTTCTTCAATTATCTGTCCACCTGCCCTCCAGATCCCTATTTGCTTTAATCTTAGAAAAGTATTTTCCCCTTTTTATCTTACTTGGATAATTATAATGATGTTTAATTTATGTATAAAACTTTTATGTATTATTTGGTTAATATTAAACCTAGGCTAAAAGGACAAAGAGTAAATTTTTAATGCCCAATAAACACATGTTGAGTTTAAAAAAGTAAATGAGCAATAAAGGTAATTGAGTCCCACAGAGAAGAATTGTAATATCAATATTTTTACCAAGCATACACACCAAAAAAAAAAAAATGGGGAATGAATTCATTACAGACATATGGATTCTGTGGGAAGGGGCCCTGTGGGAGACTGATTCTTATTATGATATCCTGGTTGGAAGGGAATGAAGTGGGGTTATTGCTAGTGCCGTCAATGACTTGGGTTTTCTCTGGTGAATTGGCTTCAGTAGGTGACTTTATTTCTTCACATTAGGCAGCTGGAAATGTGTATTGATTCATTTCCTTTTCATTTGAGGATAAGTTCTATCAGAGATGGAGCCCTAGAAATGCTGTATTTGCTGGATGTGAGCAAATGCTTTAGTATCTTTTTTTGGTCTAAATGTTCCTAAGATTTTTAGGAGCCAAATAAAGTTCAGCTCAATGAGATAGAAAACATACTTTGAGTGTGTATATATGCATATTACTATTCTTCATGCTAACTCTATCCTTAATATCCGAAATTTTTTTATAAAAACCTTTTTTTTGTTTAAATAGATAAGGATATGTGTGATTGCAGAATTGGGTTTTTTTAGGTTAAATACTAATTTAAGCAACAACTGTGGTATGGTTCTTTTCTAAGATTATGTTATTCTTCGTAAGATTTAAATTTTGTTTTAAATGTTTGTCCTGCTGTACAATTAGTTTTTATTATGTACTTTTGTTATCACAGGTAATGTTAGGTCTATTGTGATATTTGGCTTGATTGTTTTTTAGAAATTATCCAGATAACTCATTTTATAGATGAGGAAATTGAGGCATAAAGAAATCAGGTGATTTGTTCTAAATTTAATAAAATAATATTATTAAAAGAATACTTTTCAGTTATAGCATTTGAAATTTGCTCTTAGACTCTAAGACTTAGATACATTTGAATATCATGTTAAAATGTCTTCTGAAATTTATAATATTGACCTTTAAGGTAATAGATTTTTCCTTCTTTTTATTTTAAACACAGACATAAGATATACAACAAATAGGTGAAGAAACACATAAAAGGCCCCAAATTCTTAGTTTCTTTGTATTCTTACATTTGTGCTAAATTTTAAAAATTACTAAAAATACAATTACATGCTTTTTAAAATTAAAAAGATTTTAATCTAAGGCTTGTCATGAGATAACAATTTATAGCTGTCATTTCTCTGAACAGGGTGAAGAAACATGGAGACGAACAAGAAACTAGTCATCAGCACTGTTTGCACCAGCTTTGTCACCTTTCAGTTTCTTTTCCACTTTGTAAGTTACTGGTTTTCAGCAAAAGTATCTCCGGATTTTAATAGTCTCAGCATTGAAAAGAAGATTGAATGGAACTCAAGGTAAAGCATATGAAAATGTAATGGACTAAAAACTAGTTTTATGAAATAAAAGGGTTTAAAATATTTCAAAAAAGTCTTTCATTTAGGACCTAACAAAATCTAAGGTCAAATTTTTATTTGATCTTAGGAATAACAGAAAAACAAGTGGATAGATCTCATATAAGAAAATTTTAAGTATTCTTATATTGAAATATGTTAGGAAAAATGTATTTAACTTTCTGGGGAATAGTGTGAAGATTAAATAGAATCTAGCTGACTGAAAGAATACTGTTTTGGGTTTTTCTCTGAAATGATTATGATAACAAACACATATTCTTTGGAAATGATAATGGAAGAAAACATTTGTTGGAGTTGTGAGTAGCTCATACTATATGGTATTGGCCAGCTTAGCCAGACCCAGGGGAGTTAAAGGTTACACACCAGAGAACAAAGTATACAATCAGTGCATCTGTATCTTTTTAATGAATTTTTTGTTGTAATTTAGAGCCCTCTAGCATTTATTCTTTTGTTATATAATTGTAAAAGTTGCTTTTTAGATGTCTTTTAAACAAAAAATAAATGAAAATAATTAGACATCTATGGATGTGGAAATCTGCTAGAGTTTTGAAAAGTTAGTTGCAAATTTTTTTGTGTACAACTCATTAATCTCACAAGATTTCAAACACAAAATGACTCTGATGACTGCTTCACTTGTTTTAAAGCATTTCATGTGCCCAAATATTGCTGTGCCTCAGTGAATCAGAGCAACCACAGGCATATTTTTTGTTGTTGCTGTTTAGCTGAAGTTAATGCTAACCATAAAATGCATTCAGCAAGTCTCTAAAATTGCTGTAATTATTTTTCACTGAAATTTCCTTTTAAAATCCAAGAACTTCTGCCAATGTCTAAGTATTTACTTGAGAATGGTCATATTTAACCTGAAATCTCCTATCTTTCTTTGAGCCAAATTGTTTTGTGGGCATCTGCTTTTATAACTTAGACTGTGAATTTAACAAGATTTTAGTTGTTTTCTTTTGCACTTTACACTGATATGTCTGGTTCATACATGCTACAGTTCTTTTCACCCAAAAAGCAAGAATTATTTCTTTACAGTTTACATTTTTATAAGAAATAGGAGGTATGATTCTTTTATCTGAAGACTAGCACAATATTATTCAAGTGTGGTATACTAGAGATACCGTTATTATTAAAAAACCCTTCCTAACGTGTGAAGATAGATGGAATGGTGGGAAAAAGAAGAGGGGGGACGTATATTCTCTGATTAAATTTTGAACTATTTTCATTTCCTTTTCACCATGGTTAGGGCAGGTAAAGGCATTTGAATCTTGAGTATCTGCAAGCCAAAGAAATAGGGAGGGTACAGAGAGAGTTAGAAGCAAAGATGAAAATAACATTATGAAATTGAAAAATATTTTGCATTATTCTGTCTTATCACTGCCATTCTATGATGCAGGAAATTACCATTTGGGAAACTGAGTTCCTGTTTGAAAAAGTCTGGGATTATATATAAGATTCATTAGGTATTCAGATGGTGTTTTCTCTTTCTCTCAAATTTGTTCCTGCTTCCCACTCTAGCCTGGTTTACATAGGACTTAAGCTGTGAGGTGGAGAGTGCAAAGAAGGAAAAAGTAGGCTATTTTTCTGAGTAAAGTACATATATATATGTCTTAAAATTCAGCTTCTAGTCTTGAAACATATGGATCAATACAACACACATAATTCTTTCTAGTAATCAGGAAAGAGTATCTGAACAATGGGTGGTCTAAACCATCTAGCAGAAAAAGGACCTAGGAGGAAAAAAAATTACTGGAAAATGCCCACATGAAAGATAACAGTTTAATTATAAGTGAGAAATGGTTGTTCTTAATTGTACCTTTTTCTGAAAACATACATACTTATAGGTATTATTTATGTCTTATAATTTAAAAAAAATTTTCTTAGTTGCTTATATCCAGTTGCTTATGTATTCCATTGAAAATCCTATTGTGTTGAAATACTACTAATTTTCACTCTATTTTTCCAAAATTTAACTCTTCTTTTCTGTTTAAGCTATGTAATTTCTGTTGACAACACTCACACTACTTGTGATTGATTAAATCAGTAACTTTAAATTGCTATTCTAAAATGGTCATTAATTATTTTCTTCAAGTGCTGTATCTTTATAAGCACAAACATTTCTTTCTAACTCTCTGAAAAAAATTGAAATGTTTTATCTTGAGTAGCATCTTGGTATTTCTTTTTAGTTACTAAAGAATCTACATTTTGCTTTGCCAGGAATCTGATTTTAAAGAATAAAATATGAAATTTTTCCTAACAAGTTTCTGACAGTATAGACTTTTAATACAGACTAGTATGTGAGTGCAGGGTGTTTACTTTTCCTGTTCATTATAGTGGGAGCTATTTGACTGGGCCAAGTAACATTTAACTTTTCTTTCATGAATTATATGCCATTTTCATCAGCTGAGGGCTTATAATGCTTTCCATTTACCATATAACATCTCAACAGAGAAGAGAATTTGAGGCCTGTCAGGAATAAAAAGATTTTTTTCAAAAGGAAACTTCTTGACTTATGGTTACTAAACAGCAAAACAAGTTAGTAAGAGAGGTTATGTTTTTTTCTTTTCTAGAATTTTTGAATAGCAACAGAGAGTGGGGAGGGCTGTATGATTATTTGGATGGAGTGTCTTATTTGATATCAAGGAATTTACATTTTTATCCTGCTGTGCTCAAATAGAATGCAGGTGTGCTTGATATAAAAATTCCAGACTTGGAAACCAGATTAATTCGATTAATTGTTCACACTTCAAAATGATCCTTTGGTATTATTTAATACAAAGGATTCTTTGTCAGTGCCTTTAGTGAGAATCTTTGTACATTTAAATTATGACTTGATTTAGCATTATAGATCTATTTAGGGACATACTATCTATTAGATCAAGTATATTGATTTTTCAAGTTACAATGAAATTTTCTCATATCAAGCTTAATATTAGTTGATAATTTTACTTTCAAAGATCTGGGGTCATATTGTAGAGAGAAATTTATTGCACACCAGTAATTTCTAGAGAAAAAACTTTACTATTCCTTTCATCCTGTATTCTAAAGAAGAGAAAAGAAGTTTCATTACTTGTAAACTTCTCAATAAAGATGTGAGAAAACTGAAATTGTTGGGTAAAAAAACTTCATTGTGTGGATAAATACAAAGTATCCTGTTTAAAAGTTCTTTAAGTAGCCTATCATAGAGCCTGAGTATTGGTTGAGTTATTAAATTATTAGCAGGATATGTTTATAGAAACTGATGTTTTTTCATCTAAACCTTATTCCTTCTATAAAAGAAAACTTGATCTGGATCTTGAGAACATTTTGCTCTCACTTGGTTGTTTCTTTTAAAAATGGATTTTCTGTATAAATTTATGGTCCTCAATTTTTCTGTTTAGAAGTGCTGTCATAATAATGATAAAGAGGGATTAATCATAGCTGCCCTTGCTTTCTCACAGATTTGTTACAAGAATCAAGTGCAATAATGCATGTGAATGTACATTTAAAACTGATATCTCCAAGACAATAAATCTTCATATTATCCATTTGAATTGTTTTAAAGATATGGAGTTGGTTAAGGCCAGTAGATTTGTAAGTCATTCCCAGCTGATTGGAGCAGGAAACTCATCCTGTAGTGATGCTGCTGGGGATGGAGCTTGGAGCAGGGTACTGGGTAGTGGTCTTACCAATTGCCATCTGTCTGTACAACACTCTGTTGATTGCATCATCATGTTTGCTTCTGTCTTAGAGCTTTTAACCAAGAAGTGATTCACCAGTTTTCTAACAGGAAATTGTAGACCTTGGCATCTTCCTTGTTATTCATTCCAAAGTAAAGTTGTAGCCCTTGGATTTCTAAATGACAATTTTGTATTACACTCTCAGATGTACTCTACTCCTATATTTAAATGCTTCGAGGTGTAATTTGTTCAGAATGTAAAATGTCTTGCCAGAATGAGTTAAAGTTTATTGCAAAGAATCTAAAATCTTTGTGTGTGTTTTGTTTCATTTCAGGGTAGTGTCTACGTGCCATTCTTTGGTGGTTGGGATTTTTGGCTTGTACATTTTCTTATTTGATGAGGCTACTATAGCTGATCCACTTTGGTAAGCTGTTTCTTTCCAAGATAGTCAATTTGATTTATGTTTTAATATTAATTATTAATAAGAACATCACTTACTTTACTTTAAAACAGAAAACATACTGATGGTATGTTCTTTATTAAAATGCTTGTGTTCAGACTTATTTTAGCAAAATGTATTAAAATGATTTATTTTAGATTTGAATGCAAAAGAGGGTCATTTTGCCTTAGTATTGCAGTTGTTATCCAAAACAAGGAGACTATGATGATGATGTAAACATTTGTATTGTGTTAGTGAGTAAAACCAAGTTATTGTAACCACTATTCTGAGCAAAAATAAGTCATTATTAGGATAGGATAGTCAACTTGGATAATATCTGCTTAAGACTTTGTCTTCAAATTTATGTTTGACCCATAGTTTGATATCAAAGAGATAAAATGAGAATTATAGATGGCCATGTGAGAGGAATTTAGTACCTGAGAAGATTTGAAGCACTAATAATAATTATATTCAGCAATAAGAAGATAATTTATAGGATGGTTCTTTTTGAAAAATTTAAATGTCATTCCAGTGGCAGAAATTTTGCAAACTGTATTTTCTGGCGTTATATGAGAAGGCCTAGTTCAGCTTAGTTTGAGAGAGGAGATATGTTTTCAGAAAGCACTGCGTTGAATTGTGCTTATTGTGGACTCTGGAGGATGTAGGGCTATTTAACCAGGTCTTTCGACTACCACCATTTGACTGCAAGGATGTTGGTTTTTATTCATAAATATGAAATTATTCCCACATGAATTATACCAATATTGATAAATTTTCACTGGGAAGACTGGGAAGATATTTTTCAAAGTAAATCAATTTAATGAACTTAATTCCTTGACCAGATTTTTATATAGTCTAACTATACAATTTCTAGCTTTTTTATAATTTTAGTTTTTATTTTACTAACATGATTGTCAGCAGAACCAGTTCTTTTGGGAAGTAAATTTTATAACAGAGATTTGATTCATTGGTCAATTTTTGCATTATCAAACTTTAACCTAATATAATTTTTGATATTTCTGCATTTTTAATGCCATTATTTATTCCAGGTCTAATTTTCTGGGTCATATTTACAGATAAAAATTTATAAAGAAGACATGATTTCTGCTAAATCTTCCCATTTGTAGTTTAGCTGTTGGTTTTATTTTGTGTTAATTTCATTAGTAGTTCACAGTATAAATCAGATAAAGGACTGATAATTTGTATTTGTTTCTTGGAGCAAAGAGCATTAGGAGGTCAAAAGTGTAGGATCTTGATATGTGTAGGGATCAAAACAGCAGGGTTAAACTGTACTGTTCTGATTATTTCCTAATTGTGTGATAATAGGCACATCCCTCTACGCTTCGGTAGAATGATAATGATGATACTATATAGCCTCAAAATCAGAAGTGGGCTAGGTGATTTTTTTGAGGTTGAGTCTCTGCTTCAGAATAAGGAATCAAAAAACAACAGCATCTGGAATTCCAGTTGAGTCCTTTTGCAAACAAATCATATGAGAACACATTTATAAATTTTTTCATCTTTTGGTAAAATTATTTTAGTAAAACTTTTAGCTAGTATGTGTAAGAAATTATGATTATTCATGCAGTTACAAGTCTTATCATAGCTAACACAATACTTTGTGCATTGATAAGTTTAGAATAGGATCCAGAATTGATAGTGAGCCACTCCTAAGGTAACTTAATACATTGGAATGTCAGCTATAGTGGGCCCTTAGGTATTTACCAAGTCCACTGTAAATGCCACTGGTAGTATAGACGATGACTTTCCAATTTAAAACAAAGCAAAACAAACCCAATGCTGTGCCTCTGGATTTGGGAATTCTGGGAATAGTTCTAAATACTTATGTTCAGAAAATATACTGAGCCACTCTCAGGACGTCTGTTCCTAATATTGGGAACCTCAATATGGATTGGCTTTAGGTGCTTTAGAGCTGTGGTCCCCAACCCCTGGCCCATGGACCAGGACTGGTCTGCGGCCTGTTAGGGACCAGGCGGTAGAGCTTCACTGCCCCCTACCCCCCACCATCCGTGGAAAAATTGAAATTGTCTTCCATGAATCTTGGGGGTGGGGGCGCACAGCAGGAGGTGAGCAGCAGGCAAGCCAGTGAAGTTTCATCTGCTTCATCTGTATTTATAGCCGCTCCCCATGGCTTGCATCACCGACTGAGCTATGCCTCCCGCACCGTCCCCCACCACATCCATGGAAAAATTCTCTTCCCTCTTCCATGAAACCCTGGTGCCAAAAAGGTTGGGGACTGCTGCTTTAGATGATCCAGCCTAGTTTGAATTCCAAGAGTTGATGATTTATCCTCCAGGAAATTTTGGAGACTGACTTGGGTCTAGAGTAAACTTCATGGAAGCCATGGGCTATAGAAGATCTCTTGATTAAAACAATTTATCTTGGACAGGAAGGCTACTAAATTTCCTTAGGGATTGTGGGTTCAGGTTATCCTGGGGACAACATCTTTCTGCTAGTCCCAGCACCACAGGAGATGCATCACAGTTCTGCTAAATTGTTACTGTGCGTTTTACAATTTTATTTGAAAACCACAGCTTACCATTAGAGAATCTGTAGAAAGCATTTTCATTATATTTAAATCTCAATAGAAGAAAGAAGTAGCTGTCATCTATAACCAATGTGCTTAAAAAAAGGAACTTTTTTTTTTTTAATATTTTTAGGGGTGATCCATCACTTGTGAACGTGAATATTGCTATTGCTTCAGGCTACCTCATTTCTGGTATGTGATATGTTCATTGTCTATTTCTTTTTAGACTACTCTTGGAATTATACAAAGAGTGCATAGTCTATGCTTTTGGTTTATTTATTTGAGAAGTAGCTTTTACCCATATAGAGGAACAAATACCTGTGATGATGGTAGAACGTGAAACATTTTTTGTTGATGGCTTTCTGGTTCTCACAGAAGATCAGAGTTGCTGAGCGGGGCCTCAAACCACTGAAGCCTGCACATTTTTTATTAACAATTGTCTCTGTCCCAGAAAGTCTCTCAGGTGTAATTACTATGCAGCTAATGAAGTTTAAATCTCACTTTTAAGGGCCCTTGAAATGTGTTCCAACAGTCATGGTTTTGTATGGCTTTGGTAAAATTTACAAAAGTAAGCTATTTCAGCCATAATCAGCTGAGGTGATGGACTCTTTCTACTCCACATTTCCCTGTGTCATATTTTCCCTCATATTGGATGGGGTTGGAGTTGCCTTTTTTACAGTGAGGCAGAGGGAAGTAAAGTTGAGAATATGCTATTTTAACTGCAATTGGAAAAGATATTTTGGATGGTCTTAATAAAATGAGAGAAATAACAGATCCCTGATACGGACATTTGTATAGGGAGCTCTATTTTGTAATTTTTAAACTTATTAAATAACTGAAAATCCAAATAGAAATAATGGGATAGGAAACAAGTGATAAAGTTAAGTGGTGAACTTAGAAAATTTTCTGCCATCAAGAAGTGAGTTGTAACAAAAAAATTAGATTATACCAAAACACGGTAATTCATTAAGTGGAAGAGATAAATTTTGAATAGAAATAATTGAGTAGGCTGTTAGATTATTTGATAGCCTAATTAAAAGAAGAGTGAATCATGTGAACACATTGGAAAAAGATTTGCTCATTTGACACATATTGCTGTCACTGGCAAGGATAACACAGAATTCTTAATGCACTACATGCACTGGTTAATAAGTGTTGTCAATTCAGACAGTAGTCCTTTCCCAGGAAATCTTGTATGAAAGAAACTTGATTAAGGTTTTCCCAAGTGAGATAACAATCTGAAAAAACTTACAAACAAGGGTTAAGAACTGAAACAAATTTTTCTTTCTTTTTTTTTTTGAGACAGAGTCTCACTCTGTTGCCTGGGCTAGAGTACAGTGACGTTGTCATAGCACAGTGCAACCTCACACTCCTGGGCTCAAGCGATCCTCCTGCCTCAGCCTTCCGAGTAGCTGGGACTATAGGCGTGCCAACATGCCCAGCTAATTTTTCTATTTTTTGTAGATACAAGGTCTCACTCTTGCTCAGGCTGGTCTGGAACTCCTGGCCTCAAGCAATCATCCCGCAGCCTCCTAGTGTGCTAGGATTACAGGCAGGAGCCACTGAGCCGGCCTGAAACAAACGTTTCTAAACCAAGCTGAATGAAAAGTGAATTCTTTTTATTCTCTCTATAGAACATATTACAAAATCATTATTTTATAAATTGGTGACCAAAAAGTATACAGCCTAAAAACGTAAGGAAAATAAATGTATTTAGGGAGGTGTGTCAGGCAGTTAATTAGTAATACTGTTACATTATTTTTCTTGATTTTCACATTTGTGGTATTTATTTTCTTTTTAAAATTTGTAATTTGATGGTTTCTTTTTCTCTTTCTAAATATTCATATCTAGTTTTGTATTAGTAATTTTTATTTTTATAAAAGAGGTCCCTTATATTATATAAGCTCCGACCCCACAAAACCTTAATCCTCCCCTGGTCTGCGTCCATGAGAGCCATTTATTTCTTTGTCTACATTTCATGTTTAACTATTTAGTAAAAAGAATAGTTGTGTTAACATTTTGAGTAATTTATGTTTGCTAAAGTAAACTGATTATTTTCTGATTCATGGTGTTTAGATTCAGGATCTTTCAAAGAAAATTGATGCTTTGACCTCTTTCTTTGTATGTCTTTTTTTAGCAATCATAGTTCTTGGTAGTTTTGCTATTTTGAATTAATATTTAATTTGCATTCTTAATTCTTTGAATATTTTTTGTTGAACTTGTGTTATAGATGAATTAGTCATTTTGTACCTTTTCTACCACCATCTTATCTCTGTTTGAATTATTATAGTGACAAAAATCAGTAATTTAAGCTTATTTAAAAATTATTTTTATTTGATATTTTCTTTTTATTTAACCCTGGAAACAAGTTATTCATTTATTCTTTCAACAAATATTATTTTACCTGCTATATGCCAGACCCTGTGCTGGATTCTGAGGGTGTAAAGATGCCCACAGCTTGGCCTGTGTCCTGGAGGAGCCACAGGAGAGTGGGTTTACAGGAAAAAGGAGCAGGTACTTTACAACAAAGTAGGTAATCAGACTCACTGAGGTAGGAACAAAGTGCTGTGGGCTCAGAGTAGACAGTGATGAGTTGTCAGGAGAAAGAATTAAATACACTTGAAAAACAGTGAAGCTTTCTTCTTATGTGATAACTTATTTTTTCCTTCTTACAGACTTGTTGATTCTCATTTGGTATTGGAAAGTGATCGGTGACAAATTTTTTATAGTTCATCATTGTGCAGCGCTGTATGCATACTTCTTTGTACTGGTGAGTGCCAGGATTTACAGTAGCTTAAAGCAGACAAGATTGGGAATAGTGACTTAAGGGTGAAGATAAATTTAAACATACGATTCTTAATTTATAAAGACCATCTCCAAATGCATTTAGGGATTGCTCTTGTGATAAGTTGTCTTGTATATTAACTAAAATAATAACTTTACATGTGTGTCTATATTAGTGTGTCTATTTATATTCATAAACTTTGAGATAGGCAGATTACCCTAATTCCTTGAATTTCCACTTAAAACTTTTGGGATTGTGTAGCTATAGATATTTGTCTTTCTAGATGCATTTATGATTTAACAGCCAGGGGCATGTACATATTCCTGTATAACTAGCTAAAATACTTTTTTTTGTTTAATTCCATATACATGCATAATTACGTATAAGTAGGCTGGAGTAGCGGGGAAATATTGCTCAGAGACTTCATCAGAATTCCAAGACTGAGCTCAATAGAGGATTCTTGCAATAAATCTCAGGCAATAAAGCATATTAAATTCTGTATCTAAGATTATTTTTCCACATATATATTTGTAAACTAGCAACTTTATATTCCTTGCATGTTTGTTAGGTTTCTCCACAACCAATTGTTTTTTAACCTAGATATACCAACAAGCACTAGATAGATATTTGTAAATAATAGATGTACGTAAACTAGAATTTTATGTAATAGATACGGTATACCATTCCATGTTTTCTCTATTTTAAAACTTAAACATAGTTTCTGACTTTTTTTTTTATTTGGTATTACTAAAATCCTTATATTACTGGATATTTGTGACTATTTGGAGGATTTTAAAAAAAATATTTATATAAATGTGCATTAATAATATTCTTCAATTTTTCTTTTTATTAACCCACACAAAGATAGATAGTGAATAAGAAGTTGATTTGGCATTGTTTCTGTAAGAATCAGATATATCAAAACATCTTTCCATATTATCTATTTGAAGTCACAAATTTAAATAATTATTATACATGTTTTAAAAACTATGTTTCTGTTCTCTATTGACCACTGAAATCACAGACATGACAAATGGCTGGCTGTGCATGGATTGGCCAGTTGAATGTTTAATTACGTGGGGTGAATCCTCTTTGGACTTTTATGCCTTTAAAAAAAATAATGAAAAATTAACTGTCTTATTTAGTAAATTGAAGTAAAGGAAATCAACTGCATTTTTTCTAAAGATTTGTTTTGATATGTCTTTCTATGTTCTATTGTTTTAGTATGAAATAAATGTATCTAATAAAGTGAATCTATTCATAGGGAAATAAAATAGAAAAATAATAGATGAATGGATGGAGATCTTATGTTATTTACAGATCTTACATTTACTCATTGACTGTAAGGTTTTTTCCTTGCAGTGAATTCCCTGGTCACTTTGTGCATTTTGTTATTCTAAGTAATGCTAAAAGGATAATAATTACAAATTTTTGGTGTAAATGGTCATCAAATTCTTATCATTTATGAGAACTGGTATTTGGAAAGCACTTTGACTTGATGCTTATATAACTGTTTAAGCTATTTGTAATATGCTGTTTTCTTAAGTGATTCTGTTATTGGAACTAAATAAAACTTAAAGTGATCAATAGAAGCAAGCTCCCAGTAGGTTTTAAATGTATGCCCTACTGAAGAAATAGTTGAAAAGTAAGATTCTCTTGAATTTAGGGTGTTGTAGGTTATATAATATTTTGATCACTACTTTTGTACCTCTGTCTATTATTTTACTGAAGTTTTAAAATTCTCTGGCAGAGTAATTTAGGACTTAAGGAATCCTCTTCTGTCTATACAGAGATGTAAAAATCATGCAATTTTTTTTCCTGATATTTAGCTTTCGCTCCTGTGGCAGGATACTAATCATCAAGGAAAGCATGACAGGCTGATCTCTTATTATAAGGAAAATGAACACATTTATGCTTTAATGTCTTCTTTTTAAGGATAAACCGCCATCCTTTCTGACTTCTTTTGTAGCCTTAGTTTTTTTCTATGTTCTTTGTGAATCACCTCCTCTCCCCAATCAAACCATGCCTTTAGATGATGAGTTACAATACATTTGGAAAACATTTAAACTTGAAAAGAAAATCACTGAATGTGCATCGTTTCCCAGCTCTTCCACGTTTTTACACTATCCTAATGGAATCTAATCATTAAACCATTCTGCTGCAATTTAGGAAGAAAATTTAGTTTCTAATGGCTCTTATGGCTCTTGATTTATTTAAGGGTATTAGGTGCAATGTGATGCCTTAAGTGTGAGAATTTGTTTATTTTTTTTTTCTTTTCTCTCTCTCTCTCTTTCCTTTTTTTTTTCTTTAGAGACAGGGTCTCACACTGTAGCCTGGGGTGGAGTGAAGTGGTGGGATCACAGCTCACTGCAGCCTTGAACTCCTGGGCTCAAGGGATCCTTCCGCCTTAGCCTCTCAAGTAGCTGGGACTACAGGCGTGCGCCACCACAGCTGGCTAATTTTTTTTTTCCTATTTTTTGTACAATGTCTTATGTTGCCCAGGCTGGTCTCAAACTCCTGGCCTCAGGAGATCCTCCAGACTTGGTCTCCCAAAGTACTGAGATTACAGGCGTGAGCCACCATGCCTGCCCTCTCTGTTTCTTATTTAATGCTTTACCACAGTATTTATATTTTTAAAACATTTGCAAGCAAATATGTATAAAGTAGTATTGAAAATGAAAGATTTGTTATGTCAGATTTAGCAAAGTTGTAATTTACAGTAGAAGACCAAAATTAGAAAAATATTGTTCTTATGTTTTGTCTGAAGAAAAATCTCCACAGCAGTGCGATAAAACAAATGCTAGGACTCACTAACATTTTATCATTAGCAGTGTTAAAAAAGAAAAACTCTTGTTTTTAAAAAAGGATTTTAATAGTATTGCCTATTCTCAATTACATATAACTACTGTATTTCCCCCTTTTCTTCCATTAGGATAGACTTAAAGAAAAATTTTGGGTAACTGTAGTACTGAAATGTTCCTAACTGTTATAGGAACATTTCAAAAGATTAAATTTCAACAATTAACTAGTTGGTGTTAAAAATAGCCACCCAGTATAGCTTCTTAAAGCAGGGATTGTGTGATTTCTATTTCCCACTAAATTTACATTTAGTAAAACATGTTAAATATTTAACCAATGAAAAATATTTTTTTAAGATGATAATTTCTTTATTTGCCTTTCTGTTCTGAGCCATTGTCATTTGCTAAACATCCTATTTTTTACTCTTTATAAAATACTTTACATCTGCATTGTGGCTGTATCCATTCTCAAAACATTATTTTGTAGACCTCTTGATACTTGAGATGTAGTTACAATTGGTTTGCCTTTCTTCTTTCTTGCCAGTGATTTTAATTAAAAATACTCGAAGGCCTTTTAATTGACAACCCTTTTCATTGGTTCCTGAAAGCTCTCCAAGACCAAAAACCCCACTGCCAATTTAAAAAAAAAAAAAAAGTAAATGGTTTTATAAAAACTAGAATTAAAATAAAATTCTCTCACTTATTTTAGGTTTCCATCTTATTTAAGTTCATGAATTAACCACCTTGAATTTTAGAGCATCTTTTGGTTAATTTCTCAGGTTAAAGGTTTTATGAGAAAAAATGAAAAATACTTTTGAAACTCAAATAACATGCTAAATCATTTTTCCTACTGAAATAAAAGTTTTTCAACTTTCTTATATAGTAATGAACAACAGACTGGCATAAGTAAGTTTTGGGAATTAATTGTTTTATTAGTATTTCTGTAGCTCACGTATAGAAATCTTTATAAAAGCACAAATATACAGTTACTTTAATAACTCTTATTATTTATTGAGGGATTAGTGTGGCAAAAATGTTAAGTGGTCAGTTCCAAAAAATGTGTTGTATATTTACATATATAAAAATATGTGTTATATGTTTATATACATACATATACACATATGTATCCATGTTTTTTGTTTTGGAATTTGTTTTAACATTTTTTAAACACTTTTTAATATAGAGTATCTGATGTGACCATTACCATAATTTCCAAACATATTAATAATAAAGCTCCTTAAGGAATTCCTCAGTGTTGGTTTAGGAGAAGTTCAAGTCTAGCTCTACCTACCTTCTTTGTCCTGTGATTACTGTTTCATGGTCCTCTGTGGGCACAGATTTATGTAGTGGAATTACCTTAGCTATTTCCCTTATTTCTCTAAGTTTGCTTTTTGAATCCTATTTTCCTTTTAATATCAGGAAAGCAAACATTTTATCGATTGGACTTGGTATGTGCTGATAAAATAGATGTCAGCCAAGAAGATTGTCATGTCCACCCAAGTCACTAATTTGTTCTTAATTAGATTTTTAAAAAACAAGTTCATCATATGATTTTCCTTATGCATTACTTAGAATAATCAAGTTTGTAGAAATAGAAAATAGGATAGTGGTTGCCAGGGGCTGGGCAGAGGGGGCAATGAGGAGTTATTGTTTAATGGGTACACAGTTTCAGTTTGGGAAGATGAAGAGGTTCTGGAGATGGATGGTGGTAGTTTTTGCACGACAGCATGAATGTACTTAATGCCACTGAAGTATACACTTAAAAGTTGTCAATTACACAACATAAAATTTATGTTGTGTATATTTTATCACAATAAAAAAAGTTTAAAAAAAGCTTGTTAAATGACTGAAACACAATTAGGAAGGAGAACTAATAATATGTTAGACAATGAATTACATTTTTAAAAGGGCTTTATACTGGAGTAATAGGCTGAAATATACATGGACCCTAATAGTGATAAATGTTAAATTTTTGCATTTAGGTTTAACAATGTGTAAAAATGAAAAATGACCTGGAGGTGGTAGATGACCACACTTCATTTGTGCCAATAGTGTATCATATCTGCTAAAAAAGAAAGCAATTTTCAAATATATACTCTATTAGGGGAGGCATGGTATCTAATTTAAACATAGTTTGCCTGCTCATAACACACCCAAGATCATCATCATCTGGAGGCCCTAAACTTGCGTATGTCTGGAGGAGAGCCGCCAATTAACTGAGGGGAGATATTAGATTAGGTAGCTATTGTCTTATGACAAAGAGTTGCAGGACCCAGAGATATCAGCCTAGAAAAGCCAAGAAGGAGAAGGAAATGATGGCTTTGAAGCCGCTGGAAATGTGAAAGGCCTAGTAAGTGTCAGGGGGAGTAGACTTTCTGGATTAACTCAGACATTGGAACTAGGACCAACGAGGGTGGTAAGGAGAGGTAGGGGACACTTTTGTTTTACAGAAGAAAGACATCTCCGGTGATTGGAGGATTATAACAATGGAATGGCCTTTTAAAGTGGCTATTTTACCATAATATATTTTCAGTCAGCTAGATATAAAAGTGGGTATAATAAGTAGAAACTTTGGGTAGGAGCTTGTACTAAATAATTTTTAAAGTTCCATCCTAATTCTTAGATTCCGTGATTCCAATATTTTGTTGAAATGATTTGATTTAGTTCTAATACTGGAGAACTAGACAATGGGGGGATTAACTATGAGCTAAAATTATGTCACCAGATTCTTTTTTTTTTTTTTTTTAATTTATTTTTTTAATTTCAGAATATCATGGGGGTACAACACTTTGGCCATACACATTGCCCCTGTTCTGCCCGTGTCAGAGCCACAATCGTGGTCGTCTCCCAAACTGTGCTCCCCACATCCATTCAGTGAGAGTTTTTCCCATCCCTTCCACCCCCCTCCCGCCCGCCCGCCCTCTGATGAATGTTATTGCCCTGTGTGATGTAAGTGTTCATCAGTTAGTACCAGTTTGATGGTGAGTACCAGTGGTGCTTGTTTTTCCAATCCTGTGACACTTCGCTTTGAAGAATGGGTTCTAGCTCCAACCAGGATAATACCAGATGTGTTAATTCACTGTTGTTCCTTATTGCTGAGTAATACTCCATGGTATACATATACCACATTTTATTGATCCACTCGTGTATTGATGGGCACCTGGGTTGTTTCCACAACTTTGCAATTGTGAATTGTGCTGCTATGAACATTCGAGAGCAGATGTCTTTATTATAAAATGTCTTTTTCTTTTGGATAAATACCCAGTAGTGGGATTGCTGGGTCAAATGGTAATTCTACTTTTAATTCTTTGAGGTATCTCCATATTCTTTTCCATAGAGGTTGTACTAATTTGCAGTCCCACCAGGAGTGTATGAGTGTTCCTATCTGTCCACATCCCCGCCAACATTTGTTATTTGGGGATTTTTTGATATGAGCCAATCTCACTGGAGTTAAGTGATATCTCATTGTGGTTTTGATTTGCATTTCCCTGATGATTAGAGAAGTTGAGCACTTTTTTATATGTTTGCTGGCCATCATTCTGTCTTCTTTGGAAAAGTTTTTGTTCATGTCCTTTGCCCATTTTTTAATAGGGTTGTTTGATTTTTTCTTGTTGATTTTCCTAAGTTCTGTATAGATTCTGGTTATAAGCCCTTTATCAGAGGTGTAGCATGCAAATATTTTCTCCCATTCTGTAGGTTGTCTGTTCACTCTAGTGATAGTTTCCTTGGCTGTGCAGAAGCTTTTCAATTTGATCAGGTCCCATGTATTTATTTTTGTTGCTGCTGTGATTGCTTTGGGGGTCTTCTTCATAAATTCTTTGCCTAGGCCAATGTCCATAAGAGTTTTTCCAACGTTTTCTTCGAGAATTCTTATGGTTTCATGTCTTAGGTTTAGATCTGTTATCCATTGTGAATTGATTTTTGTGAGAGGTGAGAGGTGTGGGTCCATTTTCAGTCTTCTACATATGGCCATCCAATTTTCCCAGCACCATTTGTTGAATAGGGAATCTTTTCCCCAGTGTACGTTTTTCTGGAATTTGTCAAAGATCAGGTGACTGTATGAGGTTGGTTTTATATTTGGGTTCTCAGTCCTGTTCCATTGGTCTACGTGTCTGTTCTTGTGCCAATACCATGCAGTTTTGGTTACTACAGCCTTCTAGTATAGTTTGAAGTCTGGTAGACAGATGCCTCCCAATTTGTTCTTTTTGCTTAAGATTGCTTTGGCTAGACGGGGTCTTCTCTGGTTCCACACGAAGCGTAGAATTATTTTTTCTAGATCGGCAAAAAATGATGTTGGTATTTTGATAGGGATTGCATTGATTCTGTAAATTAATTTAGGTAGCAAAGCCATTTTTACTATGTTGACTCTGCCTATCCAAGAGCATGGTAAGGCTTTCCATCTATTTACATCCTCTGCAGTTTCCTTTCTCAGTGTTTCATAATTCTCTCTATATAGGTCTTTGACCTCCTTAGTTAGATATATTCCTAAATATTTAATTTTCTTTGTTGCTATTGCAAAAGGTATAGCATCTTTAATTTGTTTCTCGGCTTGATTGTTATTAGCATATATGAAGGCTATGGATTTGTGTGTATTAATTTTGTATCCTGAGACTTTGCTGAATTCATTTATCAATTCCAGTGATCTCTTGGTTGAATCCTTGGGGTTTTCTATGTATAATATCATATCGTCTGCAAATAGTGAAAGTTTGACCTCTTCTGCCCCTATCTGGACGCCCCTGATTCCTCTGTCTTGTCTAATTGCTGTGGCCAGGACTTCCAGCACTATGTTGAAAAGAAGTGGAGATAGTGGACACCCTTGTCTGGTGCCAGTTTTAAGGGGGAATGCCTTCCATTTTTCCCCATTCAGTATGATATTGGCTGTGGGTTTATCGTATATGGCTTTAATAGTTTCTAGGAATGAGCCATCTATGCCTATATTGTTAAGAGTTCTTATCATAAAAGGGTGCTGGATTTTGTCAAAAGCCTTTTCTGCATCTATTGAAAGGATCATATAATCTTTGTTCTTGCTTTTATTTATATGGTGAATTACATTTATAGATTTGCGTATGTTGAACCATCCCTGCATCTCGGGAATGAAGCCCACCTGATCATGATGGATTATTTTTTTGATGTACATTTGAATTCGGTTTGCAAGGATTTTGTTGAGAATTTTTGCATCTATATTCATAAGGGATATTGGTCTGTAGTTTTCTTTTTTGTTGTGTCCTTTCCTGGCTTTGGTATCAAGGTGATATTGGCTTCGTAGAATGAGTTTGGGAGGATTCCATCCTTCTGGATATTTTCAAATAATTTCTGCAGTATAGGCACCAGTTCTTCTTTGTAGGCTTGGTAGAATTCAGGTGTGAACCCATCTGGTCCGGGACTTTTTTTTGTGGGTAGATTTTTAATTACTGCTTCAATTTCGGTGCTTGATATTGGTCTGTTTAGAAATTCTGTTTCTTCGTGGTTGAGCCTAGGGAGGTAGTGTGTTTCTAAGAATTTGTCCATTTCCTCCACGTTTTCGTGTTTGTGGGCATAGAGATTTTTGTAGTATTCAAAGATGATGTTTTGTATTTCCATGGTATCAGTTGTGACTTCTCCTTTCTCATTTCTAATTGAGCTTATTAGAGTCCTTTCCTTTCTGCTTCTGGTCAACCTGGCAAGTGGCCTGTCTATTTTGTTTATCTTTTCAAAGAACCAGCTTTTCGTTTCATTGATCTTCGGTATTGTTCTTTTGTTCTCGATTTCATTTAATTCTGCTCTAATTTTGGTTATTTCTTTTCTTCTGCTGGTTTTAGGATTGCTTTGCTCTTCCTTTTCCATTTCCTTAAGATGATTCATTAGTTTACTGATTTGTGACTTTTCTGTCTTTTGGATGTGGGAATTTAGGGCGATAAGTTTTCCTCTCAGGACTGCTTTTGTTGTATCCCACAGATTTTGATACCTTGTGTCCCCATTATTGTTTAGTTCGAAGAATCTTTTGATTTCATTTTGAATCTCCTCTTTGACCCAATAATCATTCATCAATAGATTGTTTAGTTTCCAAGTTTTTGGAGGAAGATGTGAGTTTCTGTTGGAATTGATATCTAATTTTATTCCGCTGTGGTCTGAAAAGATACATGGTATGATTTCTATTTTTTTGAATTTGTTTAGATCTGTTTTGTGGCCTAGGATGTGGTCAATTTTAGAGAAAGTTCCATGAGCTGATGAGAAGAATGTATATTCAGTGTTATTTGGGTGGAGTGTTCTGTAGATATCTGTTAGGCCCAAATGTTCTAGAGTCCTGTTTAGGTCTTTTATTTCTCTATTTAATTTTTGTTTGGAGGATCTGTCCAGTTCCGTCAGTGGGGTGTTGAAGTCCCCTGCAATTATGGCATTCCTGCTTATTATGTTGTCTAGATCTAGCAGCATTTGCTTTATGTACCTGGGTGCTCCTGTGTTGGGTGCATAAATGTTTAGGATTGTTAAATCCTCTTGTGAAATTTTTCCCTTCACCACTATATAGTGTCCATTTTTGTCCTTCTTTACTTTTATTGCTTTAAAGTTTATGTCATCTGAAATGAGGATGGCTACTCCAGATTTCTTTTGGTTTCCATTAGCCTGAAAAATTGTATTCCATCCTTTCACCTTGAGTCTGAATGCGTCTTTGTGTGTAAGGTGTGTTTCCTGAAGACAACAGATACTTGGTTTGTATTTTTTAATCCATTCAGCCAGCCTATGTCTCTTCAATGGGCAGTTCAAGCCATTTACATTTGTTGAGACATCTGATATTTGGGGTAAATTTCTGATTATTCTGTTGGGTGGTATCTTTTGTTTTACCTCTTGCGTCATTGTGGAATCTGGTTTCTGGGGTTTTAGCCTTTGCATAGTTTTACATAGGTGGGTGTCTGTTGCTCTGTTTAGTGTATAATGCAGGTCTAAGCATTTCTTGCAAGGCCGGTCTGGATTTCACAAATTCTATCAGTGATTGCTTATCTGGAAAGGTCTTTATTTCTCCCTCATATAAGAAGCTTAGTTTGGCAGGATACAGAATTCTGGGTTGACCTTTGTTTTGTTTTAGGAGATTGATGATGTCTCCCCATTCCCTTCTGGCTTGTAAGGTGTCAGCTGAGAAATCTGCAGTTAATCTGATGGGTTTCCCTTTGTAGGTTACCTCCTTTTTTCGTCTTACAGCTCTGAGGAGTGCCTCTTTTGTGTTTACTTTGGTCAGTCTAATAATTATGTGGCGTGGTGAATGCCTTTTCACGTTGACTCTCCCAGGAGTCCTGTGTGCTTCTTGTACTTGGATGTCGAGATTTCTGGCTAAGCCATGGAAATTTTCCTCTCTTATTCCTTCAAATAAATTTTCCAGCCCATGCAAATTTTCTTCCTCTCCCTCAGGGATACCTATTATCCTTATGTTTGGCCTCTTTACATAATCCCACATTTCTTGTATGCTTTTTTCCTGCCTCTTGTTTTTGTGTTCTTTCTCTTCGGCTGATTTATTTAGCGCATAGGAGCTGTCTTCTAGCTCTGAAATTCTTTCCTCTGCGTGGTCCAGCCTATTCTTAAGGCTTTCCACTGTGTTTTGTAGATCCTTGAATGCTTCTTTCATTTCTAGGATTTCTATTTGATTTTTCCGTAATATTTCTATTTCTTTGGAGAATTTTTCATTCATTTCTTGCATTTTTCTTGTGGTTTCTTTGTGCTGGGATTCAATTTTCTCTTGAATTTCATTGAGCTTTCTTATAATCCATAAACGAAATTCCTCTTCTGTCATTCTACCCATTTCATTTGGGTTGGTATCCATTGCTGAGGAACTGATAATTTCTTTTGGGGGTGACTTTTCACTCTGATTTTTCATGTTCCCTGAGTTCTTTTGCTGGTTTTTTCTCATCTGGCCTCTTGGTCGAGAGCTGGGGGTGTTAGAGCTAGTTTATGGTCCTGTCACCAGGCCCACAATTATTTTTCCTTGGCAAAGCCAGGGAGAGAAGTAGTGGCCTGTATTGCCTTAGGTGTATTTTAGCAAGTTTGTTGGATCTTGAGTTAACTCTGACCTGTGGTCTTCTCCTCTTCCCAGTGGAGTGTGGTGAGAATGACCTCCCAGCTTGGGCTCTGAGCTAATGGATTGTACTTGAGAATATGACTCCTCCGCTCCCTATTAGCTAGGTATTCTGTTATGTCCGTGGCAGACTCTGATTCCCCAGTTGGGGTATGCGAAAGCCCTGTATGTCACCAGATTCTTAAGTAACCCTGGGAGGAAGGAGTGAAAGCGGCTGGCCTGCAAGCCATTCATTTCCTTGTGGAGGTGGGCGAGAAGAGAGGAAGGAAAAGGCGGCAAGTGGCCCAGTCTAATCTCCTTGTCAACAGGACCTTTGGTTAAGTAGAGTTTGGCTATTTGTTAGGAGGAAGAAACCTTACCTCTGAAATGCCCTTAGCAGGATGTCCCTGGGTAAGGATTACCTAAAGTACGGAGAACCCAGGATCTATGAGGCATGGCTCCTTGGAGAAGTCATGTAAGCGGTATAACATGGAGGAGTTTAATAAGTTAAACTCTCCCTACTGTGTAAGGAACTTCGTGAGCCTCACTTTGTAGAGCCTTCATCTCTTCTGGGCCGTAATCTCATGTTAAACACAGAAAGGAAGGACCTGTGTTGCCATCTGCCCTTGATGTCCCAGACCTCTCTCTCTGCTTCATCTGAATTATTTGATGGCCTCTATCCTTGTAGTTAGTAAAACTTAATGCTAAGTAAGAGCACTGTTTCACATGAATCTCATTTGGCAATCCAGTCCTGTGCGTTAGCTCAAAACTTCATCTCTGTCTTGAAGTAAATAATCAAAAACCTTGAATGATTAAAATTAAAGAAATAGTTATTAAATGTAGGCATAGATTTTGTTCCCAAATCTCAATTCTAGGTTGATGGTTCTCTGAAAGGATTTTCCATGAAAATGTGCTAAGGCTTTGGGTCAGTCTATTACCTATTGAAGTGCCCCATTATTGTTACTGTAGAACACAATCGTATTTTTACACAAGGTTCCAATTTGGGATGCCCAGAATTTATTTCCTACCAATGTATGGTCCTAGTATAGTGTAGTGGGGGAAAGGATGCCCATTCCTGTCCAAGCTGTTGGCAGTAGAACAGTATTTAGCACCAAACTAGCAGTAGTAGGTACATGATAATTTTAGGTGTCTTTCTCCCCCACTTTCTAAAGCCTGTGGCCCTACCTGCTCTTAGCTGGTAGAAACTTAAATTTACTGTGGTGAGAAAATCCAGATTTTCCTAATCACTTGCTAAAAGAATTTTCTTTTAAGCTGTGGAAGGAATCAGACAAATCCTGTTTTGTTTTCCCTTATAGTCACGGGGAGGCCATGGCAAATGTAGATTTTACTATATACAAAGCTCCTTAAAGGTGGATGACAGAAGTGGAAACACCATATTGACCAGAAATCATTTGTGAATTTTGCCATAACTTACTAACGATAAAGTATCAGAATTTGTAATTTATTCATTTAAAAATATTACAGCAATCTTTAAACCTATCCCTTTAATCGCATCTATCCTACTTGTATTTCAGTAGGTTTTCTTGAATAGGAGAGAAGGGGATAAAGTAACAAGGAATTACACATAACCCAAAGCTTATCTAACAGCTAGGTATGCCCATGGAAGTATATACCACATATGATGCTGTCATGGGTGTATTGGATTAAATGGGTTGACAATCATTTATGTATTGATGTACAGGATCAGAAAATATAGAAGCAAGACTACTGAAGACTACTTCTATACCCCAGGGTGGCTCACAGAGGTTTTGAACTAAAGAGGTTGGGGATAGGGGATAAGGATATGATAGAACCTGTGGTTTCAATTAGGGAGCTAAGATTTAAATAAACTATTAAAATTAAAATATCACCCAGCAATAAATCAGTAATACTATAGTGATTTAGGAGATGGAAGGATCATTGTGCTAATTTCTGTTAATTGTTTTTCTGAATATAGATGTTTGTGAAAAACATTCTGAGTTTGTAGAAAGACAGGGCTTAGCAAGTATAAGGTTCTCTAGATCTGATTCTCCAGAGATAACTATTGACAACACTTGATGTATATTCTTGCAGTTTATATAAATTGTGCATAAATTTTCCTACATGTATTTATGCCTGTTTGAATTTTCTAAGAGAGCTTTTGAGATTGGGACTTAAACTCAGCCTTCAAAAAATATGCATATGTAGATTTGCAGAAAAAGGTAAGGAAGGATTCCTAGGTCAGAAAATGCTATGAGAAAAGTCACTGAGCTCTTCATGGGTGATATTGAGGACTTGGCTCGTCATGGGCTTTGTCAATGTTAGATAATATCTTCTTGCTATGATGGATAAGAGTTTAACTCTCATACCTCTATTTTCTTCCTTTCTTTCTCCCAATACCTACTTTGTCTTCTGTAATCATACTAAGTTTTTCTTTATAGGCAATTGATCTTACACATAGAAAATCAGTAAAGTGTTTATTATGATTATATTAAAATAGTTCACTGCAGGGCCAGCATAACATTTTCTGTCTGATTTTTTCCTGGCATTTCTAATTGCCTGCCTTTTTGTTCTTGCATTGTTTGCCTTTATCACATATTTGAGTTGTTCCATATTCTGAAGAATAGTATCACATCTCTGCAACTGTCTTTTCCCAGATACCTGCTCTTGGAGCCTGTGGTTCTCCTGCTGCACTCTAAGCAGATTGCTCTCTGGGCCACTTCCCAATGTCCTGGGGCTCCCCGTCATTCCTCTGCTGGGGTGGAGTCACTGTTTCCGGATCCCATGTCTAACTTTCTTGGTTTACTCAATCAATTTGCTGCAGCATATCCTCAAATAATAGCCTAAGAAAAGGTGTGGAGGAGGTGACTTCTGTGAGTCTTTTGCGAGTTCTGAAAATGTTTTTTTTTCTCAGACTATCTGGTTGAAGGTTTCCTGTAACAATTAGAGGGTCACATTAACACTTTTCGAGGGGTGATTTGTTCACATAGTATCTTTTGTAGTAAAATAGCAGCAGCTCATTAGTAGTACATTCAGGCCTTCCTAATTGTGATGATCTGACTTATCCATTCCTTGTCATCATTCAGGCCTGACCTTTAGGCCTGTGTAGTCACCCCTGTGTCAGTAACTGGAGGTGAAGAATTGTTCCTAGGCAGAAAGGAATAGGCCTTTTAGGTCTTGGCTTTATTTTATCTTCTTTGTGATTATAGTAAGAACAATTATCTGGTTCAGTATCACTAAATACATTTTTTTTTCCTTTTTTGAGTGCCTTTTCCATTTCAGTATTTTTCCTGATTGTCATCAGTATGCATCTCATTTTATTCTCACGTAAGTCCTGCTATAAAGATGTTATCATTCCTATTTTACAAATGGAGAAACCGAAATTCAGGTCAGCTTTGCCTGTGGTCACCAGCAGAGCTAGGATTCAAATCCTGGCCTCCACATCAGGGGCCTATGATCATTAACTATTCCCACTTTCCAAAACTTAATTGCTTAATTATCATAATGAATTGCCTAAATACAGTAAGTTTTTAAAAGATTTATGCTAGTCAGCCAATGAATGTTTATGGAAATTCTATCATCAGCACTGGTATATAGTGGTGGTATCAAATGACATTTTTAGACACTTCCATCTATCAGTTAATTTTAACTTTCTCATTTTATTGTTTTATAAAATGATGATGATGTGGTGATGGTAGCCATACAGTCCTAACAATAGCCCTGTTAAAAAGTATTAACTCTATTTTATTGAGTTCTTGGAAAGGGGGTCAGAGAAGTTCAGTAATAGCTACAAGGTCACCCAGCTAGTAAGGGCCGAGCTAGAACCCTGTTTATCTTTCTTTGAGACTACATCGGATTGCTTCTTAACTTTGCTAGCATACTCACTAACCACCTGCTTCTGGATGATTTTCTTCTGTTACATAGGCCCCAAGTTCCCCTATACCTTTTGCTTACTTACCTACTTTTACCTGCCTTGCTTCACTAATATAAATGTATCAAAGGTTAGAGATTAAACTTGAGACTTTTTTTCCCCCTCATAACAAGTTTGATAACCTCTAATTTTGTTCCACTGATCTCTTTACGAAATTAAAATCTGGATATTTTGCTCCTTTTCTTTTAGAATGGAGTACTAATATTCTGATGGTGCTCTCACTCAGAAATAGGTCTGAAGGACTCTTTTTGAGATTTTTGACTTTAGAGGTGATGAGCTTATTTAATGCTCGTGAGCAGGCAAGGTTCAACTCGGGAGATGTGGGCCAGGCACTGTGCTAGATTCTATGGATATAATAGTGAATGAGGCACAGGAATAGAGATATTTGCCAGGGGCTACATACTCTAACAGACAAGGGGAAAGATCTGTGGGGACACTTGACTGGGATTTGAGGGGTCAGGAAAAACATTTCTAGAGGAATGCAGCAGGACCACCTTGAGAATGCTGTGGAATATGGTGGGGGCGTTTATAAACCTTCACTGACCACAATTTCAGGGAAGTGGGGGGCTAGCTCCTTTAGGCTTACAGATCCCCAGTCATCTCTAGGCTAGGACAGCAGCTCTCTCGCTTTAATATACTTTAGAATCACTTGGGGAGTCTGTTAAAACACAGATTTCTGGTCCCAACCCAGGGTTCCCATTCATTACATCTAGGACAGGCCAAAGAATATGCCTGTCTAGCAAATTTCCAGGTGATGCTGATGCTGCTGGTCTGGGGACCACACTTAGAGAACCGCTGGGCTGGAAATAACAGAATTAACCCTTCTCTTTGGAAAGAGGAAAGAGAAATAAGCAGAAGGATAAGGATGTTAGACCCCCCCCGGCTTTTTTTTTTTAATTCAAGAGAAAGTTTCCTCAAAGTGAGGAGAATTTGCACTTTGGCCAAAGTTGATTAGATGAAAACAATATATCAAATTTACTATTTTTACTAGTAACTCTTTCAATATTTAGAGAATATCATAAAGCCAGCTTTAATCTGATATTAATTTGGTAGTTTAGTTAATATTAATAGTTACTTTTAATTTTATACCAATATGAAAGGAGTTGGACGAAGTAATCTTTTATTTATTTTATTTTATTTTATTTTTTTCTCCTTTTAATGCAAGTGTCAGGAAGACGAAGTAATCTTTTAAACTGTCAAAAAATGTCTTAGACATAGTATACTTCATGGATATATTTTTAAAGTTAATATTAACTAGAGAGAAATTTTTAGAATTGTTTTTTAAAGTTTAAGCCTATTGCTACTATGTTATTTCAATATATTACATGACTTCGGGGTGTCTGCTTTAATATATTTTAGAAATGAAATGTCTAATTTTGTTAAAAATAGAACAGGGCCAGGTGCGGTGGCTCATGCCTGTAATCCTAGCACTTTGGGAGGCCAGGGCAGGTGGATTGCTTGAGGTCAGGAGTTGGAGATCAGCTTGAGCAAGAATGAGACCCTGTCTCTACAAAAAATAGAAAAATTAGCCAGGTGTAGTGGTACGTACCTATAGTCCCAGCCACTCGGGAGGTTGAGGCAGGAGAATCAATTGAGCCCAGGAGTTTGAGGTTGCAGTGAGCTATGATGGCACCACTGCACTACATCGTGGGCAACAGAGCGAGACCCTGTCTCAAAAAAAATAATAATTAAAAAATAATAAAATAAAACAGATTTTGGTATTGGATCTCGTCTTTGGAAAAACTATTTATTTGAAGGCTACAGTAATTAATTTAACAAGGATTTTGGCTGACCTTAGGAGCACATTAACTCATAATAATTTGCTGCAGTCTGTTCTGTCATATTCTCTAAACGTTGGATATTGTTAAGTAGAATACTGTAGACTTAAAACAACAAATCAAAAGAAGAAGAAAATTGTTAGGAAAAGTAGATTGGAAGAAGAGCTGCCTTAAACGGAGGGGAGAAGGGCAATGTTTTAAATGAGAAGATTTATCTTTTATAAACAAGAGTGCATGTTTATTATATACACGAATCCATTATAGTGAAGGATCATACTAATAAAAATATTTCAAAAATGTTTATATCTGGTTCAAGTAAAAATCTCACTAACATAACTTTATCCTTGCATTTTTTTGTCCCTACGGGAGTCGTGTTCTAGTTGTATACTATTTTCAAAGTTCTCCCTTGCCCTAATTGCCGCAGAATTTAACTGTGGAGGGAAACAAAAACATAACATTACAGCTTTCTTATTTTACTTGGATTATCTGCAATTGAACACAATTACTTGTTCTTCCAAACTCTTCTTAACTCAAATATTCCAACCTTTTTTTTGGAAAAAACTCACCTAAACTTTGAATAAGTCACCAAATTTTTTTTTATTAAAAAAGCACACAAAATATCCAGGAGCTTGAAATGTAAATGGCAGTTTGTTTCCTTTTATCTTTAAAGTACTTCTTTATGTTGGATAAGTTATAGAGGTCAGACATTTGCTCTTTTCTCATCCCTCTTGTTTCCTAGCTGCAAATGTGATTTCTATTATGTATTAAAATGAATTTATAATAAAATAAAGATGGGAGTGGTCTGCCCACAGCTGTCCTGGTTTTACCATGTTACCACTGAAAATCCTGCATCCTAGGAAGCCTCTTTCTATGATGTAAAAATCATGGCAACTATGATTTGTGGTTCACAATAATGGATCATCTATTGTTTCTTCATGCTGGTTGATGCAACTCAAGTGTGTTGTAATTGTGAGCAGTAACAATCCATCTTTGACTTTGCCTGTTAGATTAACTGTTGTGATTTGTATTGAGATAGTGTTAGTGTAATCTACAACACCGTGAATACTGTGACTTATTTTCTAAGGGTTTAGATACTGAAAATGAGAACAGTTACCAACACCAGAATTCCCCAGACATCACTGATATAGGAGGTTATCTTTATTGTACGTGGAAATCCATATAACATATATTATTATATATTATTATATAATATTATATATTATTATATAATATTATTATATATAATATATATTATATATAACATATATTATATATATTATTATATAATAATATATATTATTATATGTTAATATAATATAATATATATTATATTATTAATATATATATTATGTATTATATATTATATATTATTATATATATTAGTATATCATAACATGTTCTTATAGACATAAAGATACATCAAATTAAATTAGGGAGATTGATAGTCAAAAGAGAACATACTGCACAACATGCAGAAAAGAATTTGGGATGGAGCATTGTTATGGGTCAAATTGTGTCCCTTCCAAAATTCATATGAGGTTGAAGTCCTAACTCCCAGAGCCTCAGAATGTGATCCTGTTTGGAAATAGGGTCATTGCAGATGTGATCAATTAAGATGAGTTCATACTGGAGTAGGGTAGGCCCCTAATCCACTACTCCTATTAAGTTTGAACAAATGCACACAGAATGCCACAGGAGATGATTGGACAAAGCAGGATTTGCAAGAGCTACAGAGGCCTAGAAACTTTCAAGGCTAGAGGGGCCTAGAACATGTCCCTGTCCTTGGACTCTAACCATAACTGTGACAATGCATTTCTATTGTTAGAGCCATACAGTTGTGGTACTTGGTTATGACGCCTAACAATCAATGCAAGCTGGTTGGGTACTTACTATGCAGACTGAATCACACAAACTGGATGAGACAGGATGTTATAAATCATACCTGAAACTTTTCAATGTAACAGCAGGAAATAGTACATAATAATATATAATTTCAAATAATTACCTTATTCATATTTCTATGTTAAATAGTAATAAAATCTGTGCATAATCTTCTCATGACTTTATTGCTTCTTGATGGTTAGTATAAGTCGTGCTAACACAGTTCACCCACTGTGACACAGTGTTCGACCGCATGCTGTTTGGTCCTTTGCCCAAACCTCTCCCTATCACACATTCATATCACTAGGACATGAATGTGTAGCGATATTAAACGTTACGATTCCTTGGTAAGCTAATTCATGACAGCTCTGAATTTTAAATTCCTAAAATAATTTTCATGGATAAATACTTAACATCTTCAAATAAAAAGTTCATGGTTTTTTTTAATGCTTCATATTGTTTTCATTTGGAAGGCAGTATGGAATAACCAGTAGAAAAACAGAAATCTGTTGGGGGTGAGGAAAAATGTTCTAGCAGAATCTATTGTGGAATTTTAACTGGAAGTGCTGGAGTGACTCCATTTGCTTAGTTGCAAATTTGAAAATATATTAAGTAAAATTCTTAGAATGTATACTCTTGGTTTTTTTTCCTAATGTTTATTAACTCTGCTATACTTTTCATATTATTAAATTGGTAGAATGTATTAGGTATTATGTTTTAATTTAGAAAGGTCCCAAGGATGCTGACAGGCTTATATATTATTTAGGATAAATACACTTCTGAGATTTTTAAGGTGCTTGTACTTATTATAATAATGGATATAAATCCATTAGGATTTATATGTTAGGTGTTTAATTGTAATAAAATTCCTCAACTTCTGAAATTCACACTACTTTGTGATCACTCTTTCTACAGTAATTGAGAATGCCATTATTAATGGTTATTTACAGAGTTCATTTGTTCAACATGAGACAACTGCCTAAAACCTATTTTCATGAGTGAACATTATATACATAATGAACACAAGTGTATAATATACTATCTTTTAAAAATACTGTAGAATTCTAAGGACATTTCTAAATTTTCATAAAGAAGAAAATTAGTTTATCAATGAAAGGTAGAAAATGTCTTGGTCTGCTTTGATATTGATTGTTGTATTATGCTGAGAGGCTGCTGAATATTTCTTCAGTATTTGGAAATTTTGATAAGAATGTTATCCCTGACATTGTGTTCTATGTTTATCATCTAGAAAGATGGAGTGCTGGCATACGTTGGGAATTTTCGCCTACTTGCAGAGCTTTCCAGCCCTTTTGTGAATCAGCGGTAGGTTACTTATATCAGTAATTATTAATATTTTATTTTTATTTTTTATTTTTTTATTTCAAAATATTATGGGGCTACAAATGTTTTTGGTTACATGGATTGCTTTTGTAATGCTTGAGTCAGGGTTGTAAGTGTGCCCATCACCCAGATAGTGTTCATTGTATCCATTAGGTAGGTTTTTGCCCATCCCCTTCTCCTCCCTCCCCCCTGCTTCATTTCCACTGAGTTTTACTTCCCTCTGTGCACATGTGTGCTCATTGGTTAGTTCCGGTTTAATAGTGAGTACATGTGGTGTTTGTTTTTCCGTTCTTTAGATACTTCATTTAGGAAGTATGTAAAGATACTTCTCCAGTATGGTCTCTAGTTCCATCCAAATTGTTGCAAAAGGCATTAATTCATCCTTCTTCATGGCTTAGTAGTATTCCATGGTATATGTATACCACATTTTGTTAATCTACTCATGAATTGATGGGCACTTGGGTTGATTCCACATCTTTGCAATTGTGAATTGTGCTGCAGTAAACATTCAAGTACAGGTGTCTTTTTGATAAAATGACTTCTTTTCCTTTGGGTAAATACCCAGTAGTGGGATTGCTGGATCAAATGGTAGGTCTACTTTTAGTTCTTTGAGGAATCTCCATACTGTTTTCCATAGAGGTTGTGCTAATTTGGACTTTTAATAAAAGCCATTCTAACTGGGGTAAGGTGATACCTCATTGTGGTTTTAATTTGCATTTCCCTGATGATTAGTGTGACATTTAGCATTTTTCCATACATTTATTGGCCATTTGTCTTATCTGATTTTGAAAAGCTTCTGTTCATGTCTTTTGCCCACTTTTTAGTGGGGTTGTTTGTTTTTTTCTTGCTGATTTGCTTGAGTTCTTTGTAGATTCTGGTTATCAGCCCTTTATAGGATGTATAGCTTATGAATATGTTCTCCTATTCTGTAGGTTGTCTGTTTGCTCTGTTGATTATTTCCTTAGCTGTGCAGAAACTTTTTTAATCAAGTCCCATTCATTTATTTTTGTTGTTGCTGTGATTGCCATTGGGGTCTTCTTCATAAATTCTTTGCTTAGGCCAATATCTGGAAGAGTTTTTCCAACATTTTCTTCTAGCATTCTTATGGTTTCATGCCTTATATTTAAGGCTTTTATCCATCTTCAATTAATTTTGGGGAGTAGTGAGAGATATAGATCTTGTCTCATTCTTATGCACGTGGCTATCAGATTTTCCCAGTACCATTTATTATTAATTATTTTAAAGTTGTAGTGTTTATTTTCAGTTTGGGGAAATTCTCTTCCCAAGATCCTAAAGCTGCTATATACAAGATGAGGATCTGTGATATGAGTTATTATCACCATTGTACAAATGAGGGAAGTGAGCCTTGGAAAGGTTAGAGTAACTTATCTGAGGTTCCCCAGCTAGGAAGTGGTAGTGCTAGCTTTTGAACCCTACTCTCTTTGCAGTATGAAGATACCTTAATACCTGGTCCCAGTGCATTCTTTCACCCTCCATGATGTACACAGCAAGATGAGCTGTGTTCACTGAATCTGAGAATTCAGTGGGGTTCTTCGTGGAAAAGAACAAACACTGCTCTGGCTCATCTTAGGTTCCATCTTAGTTCATATCCCTGACACTAACTTCTGTACCCAAATTCTGATATTAACATTATCTTAGTCTCTCATTTAAAAAAAAATCTTTTTATTTTATTTATATATAGTCTTTTGTAATTTAGTACAAGGATAACACAGAGAACTGAAGTGTCAGATCAGAGACACATGAGTTAGAGGGCTCACCCTGTATCAAGCCCTATGAATAATTTCAAGGGTGCTGACAATCATGAGGCACAAGCGAAGTGGGGAGATGTTCAGGACCATCAGCGTGGCTCCCTAGGTCCTGTCTGCATTGGGAACACTCTGGAACGTGGTTACCTATAAGTTCTCTGAGTGATGTGTGCAGTTCATACTGTTGACACAGAAGGAGCTCTCTTGGTTATGAAACATCTCCATTTAATACTCAGTTACATAGCTTGTGTTCAATTCTCAAGGGGATCAGACCCCATAAATGCATACATTCCTGGGACATTTGCCAGAAGCAGTCCTAGACTAGTTATATCCCGCTAAAAGCATCCCATAGATGAAGGCTGTCCTGGTACAAATACCATCAGTCTGTTTGTCAAGAGGCCTGGCATTAGTATGTTTACCAGGTGATCGGCCTGGATCACCTATCTTTTTTCTTGCCAAGGGTTGGGGTGAGAAGGGGATGGTGTTTCTGCCCCCACATAGGAGAGAAGAGATTGCATATCTGCTGCTTAACCTTTTATTTCCCAAGTACTTATAGACTGTCTTATTTTGTTTGCCAGTGTTCCATGTATTATAGTCTTATTTCTTCAAGAAGACAATTCCTTGGGCTTGAGGCCATTTAAATATTTTTAAGAAATAATTCTTCTGCAATCCTCACAGGCTCTGATAATGTGAAAGCATAGAGGAAAGAATATGTTCTTTGAAGTCAAAAGACCTGGATTCAAATCCAAGCTTTCCCACTTACTATTGTGTATAAGCAGATTATTTAACTTCTTGGAGCCTCAGTTTTCTTACTTATAAAATAGGGATAATGACACCTACAGGCCTCACAGTTTGTTGTGAAGATTAAATGGGATTATGTATGTAGACCATGTGGCACGGTACTTGTCATTCAGTGTGTATTCAATAAATGCTAAATCTAGCATGTATTCATTATGCCAAAACCTAGTGAACACTCAAACTACATGGTTTATATCTGCTTTTTCTACTTTGTCATATCCTTTTTGCTGTTTAGCCCATTATAATTAGGCTTCTTTCTCTGCCATTTTGCTGGGACTGTTTCATTAAAGGCATCAATGACTTCCAGTTGCAAAATCCAATGAACTCTCTTTGGGGCCTGTGGTGTGTCTTTGGACTTGATTCTACTGATCACACCCTCCTTTAATGGCAATCTCCCTTTCCTTTCATGACACTGCATTCACCTGGTTTTCCCTGTATTTCTCTGATCATTCCTTTTTAGTCTTTTTGGTGAGAAACAGTTTCTTAAATGCCGGTGTTCCACTGGGCTCTCCTCTGGGCCCACTGATCTTCTTTATGCTTCTTTCTAAGTAAGTTCTTCCTCTCAAGGTCTCAGCTATTACCTATTTGCTCATCTTGGTGTAATGGACTATGTATGAGTTTTGGAATCAGATAAACTCAAGCTGCAATTCAACTTTGCCACTTATTTGCTATGACCTTGGACAAGTTACTTAATATGACTATACCACAGTGTATTCTCTATAAAAATAACATATTTAGTATTACCTTCCTCTTTGTATTCTAGTCAAGTGTTTTCTCCTCTCAGGTAGCATATCAAGTTCAACATGTCTAAAACAATGCAGCATATTTCCCCTGTATGCTCTCGTTCAGTGTGTGGCCCAGCTGTCCACTTGGTTACCCTGCTCGACACATGGGAAGTGTCTTTGACTGTTTTCCCTCACCTATATTTGTTCCATCATTGGGTCCTACCATATCACCTCCTAAATATTCCTCAACTTTGCCACCTCTTCTCTATCTCACTGTCTGTGCCCTAGTTTGTCATCTATTGCCTGGGCTGCCTTACCAGCTTCTAACTCTGTACTGTTCAGTATAGTAGTCACAAGCCACATATGACTATTTAGATTTAAATCATTTAAAATGAAATAAAATTAAAAGTTCAGTTCCTCAGTCTGACTTTTGGCATTTCCAGAATTTTGGCTCTGCATGTCTAGTGGCTACTGCATTGAGCAACATGCCTGTAGTAGAACATATTCATTATTGTGCAAAGTTCTTTTGGGCAGTGCTGCTGTAGGCCAAGTTGGCAAACTATGGCTCATGGGCCAGACCCACTGCCTCTTTTTGTAAATAATGTTATATTGGAGCATAGTCATGTTTGCTTTTCTGCCATGACTGCTTTCACCCTACAACAGCAGAGTTGAGTATTTGTGGCAGAGAACATGTGGCCTCCAAATGCTACTGCTTTGTTTTTTTATTTTTTATTTTTTAAAAATTTTATATAATAAAGGGTTGTCCAGTTGCCTTTTTTTTTTTTTTTTTTTAATTGTTGTTGTTTAGACAGAGTCCTCGCTCTGTCGCCCTGGGTAGAGTGCAGTGGCGTCATTGCAGCTCCCTGCAACCTCCAACTCCTAGGCTTAAGTGGTCCTCTTGCCTCGGCCTCCCGAGTAGCTGGGACTACAGGCTCATGCCACCGTGCCCAGCTAATTTTTTGTTCCTATTTTTGGTAGAGATGAGGTCTCACTCTTGCTCAGGCTGGTTTCGAACTCCTGAGCTCAAGCAATCCACCTGCCTCGGCCTCCCAGAGTGCTAGGATGACAGGCGTGAGCCACTGCCCCCAGCCAGGCTACTGCTTTAATGTCAACTATTTGGCTCTTTGTGGAAAGAGTTTTCTGGTCCCTGCTCTAGACCATCTCCCTGCCTCCAGTCGTGTTCCCTTTTCATCTCTCTTCTATAGTATTATCTTCCACAATGAAGATAATATGCAGCTCCTCTGGTTGAAACCTTTCAGTGGCTCCTACTACTTACAGGATAGAATATGAGCTCTTTAATGTGACAGAGAAAGCTCTCCAAGTAGAACTGTCTTATCTCCTTCTGCCACATGTTTCCTCAATTCTCATCTCATACCAACTTGTCCGTCTGCTGGCAACGCTTCCTGTCTTCTTACTCTTTATTTAAGACTCAACCCAGGGATCATTTCCATCATTAAAATGCATCTCTTTCCAGGCTGGGTTGAGTGCCCTTTACCTGTGCTTTCATAATAGCAACATATGCTTATATTACTACACTTAATATATTTTATTGTAAAGTTCTCTTTTTTCTGTTTCCTTTTTATCTTTACGTTACATTAGGTCAAGGGCCAAATTTTGATAAACTTTGCATGGTCCAGCATCTACATGTTATCTGGCACATAGTAGCCATTTCATTGCTTTTTGAATGAATGACTTCTAAGAGGTGATGAGTTAAGATTTAGCAAATTCTGTCCCCTGAATATGATTCTGATTATGAGATTTTGAAGCAGGAAAAAGCTAACTTTGACACAGGAACCTCTGTTTTTGTCTGAAATTCTTTTCAAGACATCATAAAATTAGAGATCATTTATTCTTTAGTTTTATAGTAAAAAGTTATACTTTTATCTAAAAGCTTTGAATCCTTTGTAAATTAAGAAGATGAGGACTGGGGTTAGAATATGAGGAAGAAATGATCTCACTGGGCAGCAAGGAGATTATAACAAAATTGAGCACAGCTACTTAAGCACTGTCAGGGTTTTGTATAGTTGTTTTCTTGATAGTTTGTGGTATTTTTATGTTGTCTCCATTTTAAAGCTTTGCATGATTTAAGAAGGCACATGCTATGTATGTGGTGGGATATAAAGTAAACGGGGACTGAGATAAAGTTCAGGCACCTGGCTTCAAGTAAATTTCTGCTGCTGAGTAATACCCACATGCTGGGTTTCTTTTGTAGAAAAATAATTTAATGGTGGTAACTTCTTTCTTGCCTAAATGCCCTTAACTGTTATGAGGACATATTTTATGAATTTTTATTAAAATGGAAAACCTTGTAAAAGTTTTGCACCTATGTTCCTTAGTATGTTCATTCAGTATTTATTAAATACCTCTTTAGTACCTAAATGTCCCAGAGCCTGCTTTCAGAGAGCTTCAGATATAGCATCTGGCTTCATTTCTGTGTTTGAGAAAATAATACTAAAAAATATAAAATAATGAGGTAGTAAAACATGACATTATGTACAAAGGACCAAAAAAAAAAAAAAGTGCTGGTATTAATGGTATAAACAATGGTTCTCAAACTTGTTGGTCTCATAAGTTATTGAGGACCTGAATGATTTTTTTTCCTGTGGATTGTATCTATTGATATTTACCATATTAGAAATTAAAATGGAGATGTTTAAAATATTAATTCATTTAATACTAACATTATTGCATGTTAACAGTTTTTTTGTGTGTACATGAAAACTACATTGCCAAAAACAAAAAAAAAGAATTCATTCGGAATAGTGTCATCATTTTACATTTTTGCAAATCTCTTTACTGTCTGGAATGATTGAATTCAGCTGGATTCTCAAGTCTGCTTCTGTTTTCAATCTGTGGTGATATGTTGTTTTGGTTGAAGCATATGAAAAATATCCAGCCCCCCAGAGTTAATAATGTAGTAGGAAAAGGGAGGAGTATTTTAGTAGCCTTTTCAAATAATTGTGGATATTCTTCCTTAATATATCACTGAAGTATACCAAGAGGTAGTTTCTTAAAGGGTAGTTGTATGTGAACTCTGAAACCATGTCAATGAACTTTTTGTACTCTACTACATTCAAATCCATTGGTCTCTCTTGGGCTTTGAATCTTTTACCTGTGCATAATCTTGATTCATCATGTCTTGGTCATTTGGAAAATATTGGTTCACTGAGTTATGTAGGTCTTTGAAATGTTAACACGTTGATTAGATGACATTAAAAAAAAAAAACCCACATTAGTTAGTATCACCAGAGATCTTGTTAGAAAAGTCTTTAAGTATCAGGAGGCTGTCAAGCTTACAGTGGCAGACACAAATTTTCCAAAATTCTGATTTTCATTTGAAAGTTCAAATTTTATTATCGGCAACAAATACTGTCAGTTGTTTTCCTTTGTTCATTTTTGAGACAATACCTGCCAAATGCTTAAGCAACCATAGTTTGTTGGTTTTTTAAGTAAAAATGGTGTTCCATGGAAAAACCAGGTAGTTTAGCTTACAGTTTAAACCATTATCCAGGGGTTTTCCTCAAGGCAACTATTGTACTTTGTAGCAGAAGTGCTTTTTGTGTACTTCCCATTTTATCACGCAGAATATTAAAAAGGCACTTACTCAAACGTCATAATTTAATAAAATCAATAATTCTTACTGCTTCATCAAAGGCATTCCTAAATGAAACTGTTTTTTCCCTTTTTCTGATTTTGTTTTTGTTTTTAACTGCAAGTGTGTGGCAGTGAAGAATGCAGTGGCTACTAATACCATTTCTTGCCATTGCCTTGATTTGTGCTAAGACACCAATGGTTTTATCCACTAGTGCGTTGCACCACCGGTGCAGAAATCAGCACAGTGAAAAAGGCAAATAACATTTTAGCATTATTATAAAAATAATTTTCCCTTATACACCTGCTGAAAAGGTCTCAGGGGTCCATGGATCACATTTTAATACCTATGATTGATTGATATTTGTCATGCAAGGCTTCACAGAGGTGAGACACTCTCTTACTAAAAGTTTTAGGACTTTTTAGGACTTTTAAAAAAAGTGGATGGGGAGGGGAGGCCCTCCACTTAGGAAGAAAAGAATAAACACAGGTTTTTGAAAAGTGGAATAAACATGCTGTGGGAAAGAGAAAGTGTGTAGACTTGCAGAATCAGAGGGTATGCCTTAGAAGGGAGCTAGGTAGACATAGAGGGTGCTGAGTGCCTGGGCGCGCTGACTGAACTTGACCCAGTGGACAGTGAGAATATATTGTAGTGGAGAAAGACATTCTGAAAAGAGCACTGAGTGATTATAATTTTTGGTATTTGTAGGATGGATTGTAACACTGGGGACAAAAATTTGGGTTAGGGGGTTAGCATCCAGGTCTTAGTAGTGTGAATGAATGATGTAATTTCATTAGTTTGGAAAGTAAGAGTCCAAATTAGGCTGTGGGAATAGAGAGATGAAAAAATAGGTTTTAAAGGAGAAAAATGAAATAGGCAATGGCTAAAACGTTATAGATAGAAAATAGGGACAAATTTAAGATAAATCCTATATTGGACCCAGAGAAATGGGCCCATCAGAAGTGATAGGGAATTAGGAGGATGAGGAGGGAAGGTGTTAAGTTTGGTTTGGAGATGTTGGATAAGAGGACAAACAGACCATCTGAGTGGAAATTTAGTGAGAGCTAGAATGAGGAATGTTGGGATGATTAGAAAAGAGGTGATATTTTAAGCCGTGAGAAAAGACGGTATCGAAAAGATAAAGTTGAATGTCTAGAATTGGGAAGTAAGAGAAAAATAGAGTAGATATAATGAAGGATTAATTTAGAAGCAGGGGGACTAACATAATATTGGGATGGAGGACAACCTTTCTAAAATTAAGTTCCTGAACTCCTAACTTTCCAGGGTTAATATTTCTTAAATACAAATGTTTACATGCCTGAAAGAATTACATTTGCAACCAGGATATAAGCAGGGTCTGCTCACAGCGCAGTCCCTGTGTACCCCAGAAACGGCAGAGCGTTCAAATCCTTACTGGAGTTTTTCAAAAGATATCAACAAAGATCCAGTTTGTTATTCACAACAGCACTTCTTAAGATTCTCTTCATCCCTCTTGAACTGCACAGTATCTCCTGGACCTCACCGCTTTCCCAAGGCTCTTTCAAACTTCTGACTGTCAAATCCTGACTCCTCTAAAGCCCACCAGACCAGTGCCACACAGGACCGATTCTTTGGCCCCATCCTCTTTTCTCACCTTTGTTTCTTTCTTTCACTGCCTGCAAACAGCCCTCCTTCCTCTGATTCAAATGTCAGTTAGACCAGATAGTTCCTATTTTACACCATTTGTAGTGAGTACCATACTGCTACACAATTAACTCCCAGGGAATTTAATAGAAAGTTTAAGTTCCTTTAGAAGGGCAGGGGGAGGAAGAAGTGCTTAAATGACCAAAGACAGAATTTTCTCTATGGAGTTGGGAGAGGATTGTAAACACATGCGATTTGCTATATTCTCTTTGATACCTGCCTTAATAGTAGCTGTAGATGGTGGGTAAGAGAGAGTGTTCTCCCTCTCTCCTTTCTTCCCACATGCGTTCTTGCCTTCTTCCTCCCTTGTGCCCTTCCCTTTTAGAGTCAGTATGTATCTTCATAGACTGTTAGCCTGTATTTGTCAGAATGAAATAATGTTCTAATTAGGTAAGAAGAGGTGGATTCCAACAAAATAAGTGGTCTTTCTGTGATAGGAGAGGAAGGTAAGGAAGATAATTATGTAAATATTATTTCACCTTGAATTAATATATGGGTTCTTTCTTTTGAAAGAAACTGGCTTAAAGACCAAGCACTGGTCAGATGGAAAAATTGGCAGAAGTTAAACACAAGGATTCCATAGTAAAGCCAAAGGATAAGTTCTTTAAGTTAGGTTTGTAGGTAATTACATTTCCAGACAACCAAAAATTTGGAAAGTGCATGAAGTGTTTGGAGAACAGGAAGCAGCCTGGGCTAAATATGGTGGACGCTCAGGACCAAAAATTATAATGGCAGCAGTGGGAATGGGAGGGGTCAAGGAAGGAGTAGAAAGAATGTTAGGAGATAAAACAGGATTGGTTACATACTGTGGGAATAGTCCAGGTTTCTGATTTGGATGACGAGTTGATGGTGATCCCATTGGTTAAGATTGGGAGGATCAGATGAGAAACAGGCAATTTTCTGTGGCAGTGGTAATGGGAAAGGGGAGTTTGGGCAAGGATTAGGGCACTGGTCTTAGGCCTGTTGAGTTTTATACATATTTGAGAATTTGTGGTTTGTCAGGTAAAGATGCCCAGCAAGAAATTAGAAATAAGGAACCACAAGCAGAACTTAAGAGAGCACTTGAAACCAGAAGATTTCAAGTATACACAGGGTTGTTGAGCACCTGAGAATGGGTGAAATGGCCTTAGTAGAGCATTCAGAAAGAAGTGGTCCCTGGGAAGCACAAAGGGACAGGCAGAGGAAGTGAAGACTGATTCTTAACACATAGTTAAGGAATCAAGAGGAAGTATTAATAGTATTGTGGCAATCAAGGAAGGAGAGAGGGAGTATGGTGGTTGGCAGTGTCATATGCTATACAGAGGTCAACAGGATGAAGGCTAAGATGAACCTACTGTCTTGGTTATGAGGAAGCCACTGGTGACCAATTTCTTTTGCAGAGAGATGCGGTCATATTGTAGTGGATTTTGGAGAGTAGTAAGAATGTCTATGAATGCGCTGTTGACTCCTCTTTCGAAAAGTTTGTCAAGGAAGGGAAGCAGAGAAGGAGAGATTAGGAAGAATGGAGCATGTTGGTAAGAGAGAAGAAAGAATCAATTTATAGATGGGGAACTTGATGGAGCAAGGGAAAGGGGGTAATTTATTGAATAAAGTCTCAGAAGGTGGGTATTCTTCTGAGTACAAAGATGAAGGTGCCTGAAAAGAAGTTTTGAGATCTTGGGGTAAGAATGGAAGGAATTCATGGCTGATGGACTATAATACAGTTGACCCTTGAACAACATGGGTTTGAACTGCGTGGGTCTGCTTGTATATGAATTTTTTTTTTTCAATGAAAGTCACACCAAGTGTGCCTGCCTCTTCTGGCTCCCCTTCCACATCTCCACCTCTGTCACCCCTGAGACAGCAAGACCAACCCCTCCTCCTCCTCCTCCTCCTCCTCAGTCAATGTGAAGATGAGGATGAAGACCTTTGTGAAGATCCACTTCCACTTGATGGATAGTAAATATATTTTCTCTTCCTTATGATTTTCTTAATAATATTTTCTTTTCTCTAGCTTGCTTTATTGTAAGAGTATAAATAATACAGATATAATATGTGTTAATCAACTGTGTTACTGGTAAGGCTTCCAGTAGTTAAGTTTTGGGGAGTCAGAAGTTATATGCAGATTCTTTACTATGAGGGGAATCGGCACCCCTAACCCCTGTGTTATTCAAGAGTCAACTGTATCTCAGTAATAGAAGAGGCGAGTTTCTCTGATGGGACTGAGATGCAGAAGTGGATGAAGAAGCGAAGTGACTCGAGTGGTAGGACAGGTTTGGAAGCAGTTGTATGGAGAATATGGAGTTAAGTAAAAGCAATGTCAAGCCAATTTGAAAATTCAGCTGAAGTTTATATCTCTTAAAATTATATCTGTGCCATTTATCTTAATATATGAAGATCAGGGCAATAATAGTTATTTACTGAACTCATAGCATGAGGGAGTTCTTACCACGTGTCGTAACAGCTTCATGGTACAAAGGAGGTAATCGTTATCCTCATTTATAGAGATAAAACTGAGACATACAAGTCCATACAGAGAGAGAGAGAAGACCACACAGCTACTAAGTTGCAGAACCAGGCTTTGCACCCAGGCAGTCTGCACAGCACCGTACCTGCTCTTCCTGGCATACTACACTGCCTAAGGAAAGCCGGCCTGATGAAACACTGGAGACAGGCAGTGTGGGTGGCATCGGTGATGTGGCAAGAGAACTGAAGATGCTGATGTGTGTTCTGACGTTCACTCTGAGTTCAGATGAAGTAAGAAAGGAAGTAAAAGTACAGAGGCTGATAGAGAGGGATTGGAGGTTTTGGAGGTCAAACAAGTAGTTCAGGTGGAATTGGGTGAAAAGAAGTATGGAAGGCTCATGATTACGTTTCTTGAGTAATCCCAAGGCCACCCTGTACTCAAAGAAATGAATGGCTGAAGGAGAAGGGAGGTCTTTGGAGAAAAGGCTGGAGGTTAGGAGATCTGGACCAAAGGGTGTGGATGCTACTGCTTCAGTGATGTTTTTCGTATTTGCAATATTATTTTATTAATTTGACCGTTGCTGTCTAAATAGTTTCTCTTTTAATTATCTTGAATAATTTAGCCCTTCTCTTTTCACCCTATGTATACTTAAAAATTGTAATATTAAATATATCTCTTATTCTATAAATTATTCCTATTTGATATTTTAATCTCTCAATAAAACACTTTGAGACTTTTTAACTGTTAATTTTTAGTTTCTTAGCTTGAGCAGTTTTAGCTTAATCTTGACTAATTCAGTCAAAATGAATATTAAGATGCGTGGATATATTTTACTGCCTTTACAATTTAAACTCTAAAACAATGATGTAAAATAAGGCGAGGAAGGTTTTTTAAGGAGGAAAAAGTAGAATGGAACAGATGTTCACTGAACTTTTAAAAAATAAACTTTTTTATTTTAGAATAGTCTTACATTCGCAGAAAAGTTGCAAGGATGATACAGAGGGTTCCCATATACCCTGCATCTGGTTTCCTCTGTTGTTAGCATCTTACGTTAATATGGTTGCCGTTGGTATGATTAACAAACTGATATTGATACATTATTACTAACTAAAGTGCATACTTTATTCATATTTCCTTAGTTGTTGCCCAGTGTCCCTTTTCTGTGCTAGGATCCCATCTGGGATACCCAGTTTCATTCAGTTGTCATGTCTGCTCAGGCTTCTCTTGGTTGTGACAGTTTCTCAGATGTTCCTTGTGTTTGACCTTGACAGTAATGAGGAGTACTCACCAGGTGTTTTGTAGAAATGTCCCTCAATTTGGGCTTCTCTGATGTTTTTCTCATGATTACACTGTGATTATGGAGTTTAGGGAGGAAGACCACAGACATAAAGTGTCATTCTTACTACATTACATTAGGACTGCATGCTATAAACATGACATCACTGTTGATGTTAACCTTGTTCACCTGGCTGAGGTAGTGTTTGTCAGGTTTCTCCATTGTAAAGCTATTCTTTCTACCCCACCCTCCCTTCCATACTGTACTCTTTGGAAGGAATTCACTATGAGTGTTACTCTGCTAGGGCTTCCATAAAAAATGCCACAGACTGGGTGGCTTAAACAACAGAAATTTATTTTCTTATAGTTCTGGACACTAGAAGTCCAAGATCAAGGTTGGTTTCCTGTGAGGCCTCTCTCCCTCTCTTGCAGAAGGTACCTTCTGTCTGTGTTCTCACATGGCCTTTTTTCTGTGTGCACACAGAAGGAGAGGGGGGAGAGGGAGAAGTTTGGTGTCTCTTCCTCTTCTTAATAGGACATTGATTCTATTGAATTGGGGCTCACCCTTATGGCCTCATTTACCCTTAATTACCTCCTTAAAGGACTTATCTCCAAATAAGTCAGTCACATTGGGGGCTTAGGGATTCAACATAAGAATTTAGGGGGACACAATTCAGTCCATAATGATATACACAGCGCACATTTGAGTAGGAGAGAGATACGCTTTACCTCTTTGAAAGTGCAATATCTACGTAAATGATTTGCAGTTATTTTGAACAAGAGATCTGTTTCTTCTCTCTTCATTCATTTGTTTATATCAGTATGGACTACTGGATATTTATTTTATACTTTGGGTTATAATGCAATACTATATTACTTATTTTGTTGCTCAGATTGTTAGTTTTTGACCTTGAGAGCTCTTTCAGTTGGCTTCTGTGTTCTTTTGACATAAAAGACCTTTTGTGTTTTGACTACTTCCTTACTTTCTAGCACTGCATGATTCTCTAAGAGGTTCATATTGTATATCCTCTGTGCCTAGCCCTAGAATCAGCCATTTCTCAAGGAACCCTGGTTCTTTTTATGTAGAATGGTATTAGAAACCAAGATGTGGGCACTGGGTGTGCTCGTTGCTGCTGAGGCATCATTGTTTCTATGCCCTCCCAGCTGACAGAACTTGGAAATATACTAATCTGTATATATACACGTGTCTATAATTATCTCTGTATGTATTCATCTATATCTAAGTATGAGAGTTCATACTGCTTCCAGATCTAATACACTCTCTCATGGAAAAATCTAGCCTTCTCTCCTTGTCTGTAACTTTTCACTTTACAATGAGAAAGCTGGTTCTCACTATTCACCATCAGACAAATTTATTTTTTTGTTCAGTCTCAGTATATATATCATAGTGGTTTCAGAATTGTTGACCCATTCTCCCATGAGACACAACTTTAGCAACTAGAGTACAGTGTCTGTGTTTAGTTTCTTTTGTCTTTGTCTGACAGTCTCCACTCATTTTCAAAGTCACTTAAGTCAGCACCTCTTTTTACCCCACTCCCTTTGTTGGGGGTGGGGGTTATGCCATACATTTGTAATACAGTTAGATTCTTTTGTCACAGTCAGCATTCCATCTTGGCATCCCCCAACCTGTTAATTTATTTTTCAAAATTTTGCACATATCAGGTTCACTCTTTGTACAGTTCTATAGGTTTTGACAAGTATATAATGTCATGTGTCTATCACTACAGTATTATGCAGAATAGTGTCACCACCCTAAAATATGCCCTGTGTTTTACCTATTCAACCTTCTTGCCCTCTTCCTGAACCCCTGGCAAGCACTAGTCTGTTCTCTGTCTTGATAGTTTTGCCTTTTCCAGAATGTCGTATAAATGGAACCATACAGTATGTAGCATTTTCAGCCTGCCTTCTTTCACTTGGTGCTTAAGATTCATTCATGCTGTCACGTGAATTGATAGTTTCTTCTTATTGCTGAATAGTATTCCATTGTGTGTATGTTCAACAACGTTAATCCATTCATCTATTGAAGGACGTCTCGGTTATCTCTAGTTTTTGACAGTGTGAACAAAGCTGGTATAAACATGCACGCAGGTTTTTGTGTGGACATATGTTTTTAAGTCAGTTGGGAAACACCTAGGAGTGTGCTATGAATGTGTGTGGCGTCAGGATCGCCAAACTGTCTTCCAAAGCGGCCGTACCATTTTGCATTCCCACCAGCAATGAGTGAGTGCTCCTGTTGCTCCACATCCTTGCCAGCAATTGTTATGGTCAGTGTTTTGGATTTTAGCCATTTTAATAGGTGTGTGGTAGTATTCTTCTTGGTTAAATTTGCATTTTCTAATGACAAACAATGATGAGCATTTTTTCATATGCTTATTTTCCATCTGTATATATTTTCTGATGAGTTTGTTAAACTCTTTTCCCATGTTTTAAGTCGGCTGTTATTGTTGAGTTTTAAGAATTCTATGTATATTTTATCATATATGTATATTGTACTTTATCATATATGTATATTATAAATATTTTCTCCCAGTGTGTGGTTGTCTTTTCATTCTTGTAACGGAAGAGCAAATTTTTAATTTTAGAGAAGTCCAATTAAATTTTTCTGACATGGATTGTGCTTTTGGTGTTGTATCTAAAATACTATTACAAAACCCAAGATCATACAGATTTTTTCCATGTTTTCTTCTGGAAGTTTTATAGTTTTGCATTTTACATTTAGGTCTATGATCCATTTTGAGTTAATTTTTGTGTATGGTGTGAGGTCTCTCCTAAGTTCATTTTTCTGCATATGGATATACAATTTTGCACAGTTTGTTGAAAAGACATTCTTTCTCCATTGAATAACTTTTACAGGGCTTTGTCAAAAATTAGTTAGCAGTATATTTTTGTGGGTTTATTTCTAAGCTATCTGTTCTATTCCATTGATTTATTCTTTCACCAATACCATGCTGTCTTGATTACTGTAGCTTTATAGTAAGTCTTGGGAAATGGGTGGTATGAGTCCTCCAACTTTGTTCTTTTTCAGCATTGTGTTGGCCATTGTAGGCCCTTTCCCTCTCCATATAAATCTTAGGGGGATATTTTGAATTTTAAAAACTACAAACTAAAATTAAAATGGTTACTCCTCAGAGGTGGAGTATAAATGTGATGTTTCTTTAATTCTTTTTTCAGGTGGTTCTTTGAAGCTCTGAAATATCCTAAGTTTTCTAAAGCTAATGTCATCAATGGAATACTCATGACGGTGGTGTTTTTCATCGTGCGAATTGTCTCAATACCTCCTTTGTATGGCTTCATGTATTCCGTGTATGGAACAGAACCCTACAGAAGGCTTGGATTATTAATCCAGTGTTCCTGGATCTCTTCCTGTATTGTTTTGGATGTGATGAATGTCATGTGGATGATCAAAATTTCAAAAGGGTGCATCAAAGTCATCTCTCTCATCAGACAAGAGAAAGCCAAAAATAGTCTTCAGAATGGAAAACTTGACTAAAGGTGTGCTATTGATAAGCAAACTTCATTACTACCCATCATTTTATCTGCTGATAGGATGAATTCTTGGCATGTTTTTGTGCTTCTTTATTAATTATAATTGTTATTCAGGGTTTCAGTGTCTTGGTTTTTTTTTTTTTTTACTTTTAAAAAAGAGAAACTAAAATTTAGTTTTCATTCTAAGATTTCTTTTCTGCTTTTCTTCTGCATTATTTATAAGCATGGATAAAATCTTAAAGATTTGAATAAAAAGTTATAAATATAGTAGTGAATCTTTCCAGAAATCTCTTAATCTGCATTGGTATTTTTCTCTGTAGAAAGAGGACTATGATAATTTGGTGCACTTGGTTTTATGTCACCAATTCTGCTGAAAGAATGGGAACTGCTTTTAAATCTGTAAATAGCTCTTAAAATTTGTGGTCAAGCACTCTTTTCTTACTTTGGCTGTCAACACCTGTGTAGGCTTTAATTTCTAAATTGTTGACATGTTCTTTTTCTTAGGCTATTTAGGAATGATATATTTTTCATATCCGATATGCAGTCATCATCTAATGATGAAATATTTTACCACTTTGGGGATATTTCATTAGTTTAGTCATGGAAAATGGTTCCTGCATTTTAAGATTTTTCAGATGTCACTTTCTTATTTCTATTTTTAGCATTTTATCAAATTATTGCATTTTTATGTTATATTAATGCTTAAGACAGATCTTATAGACCTCCTTAAGATATGAATTTCTTCTAAAAATGCATGTTGATTAGATGACTATTTAGGGCCTATGGCTAATAGGAAGAATCATTAAGAAAAAAGCTTTAACACTGTTGTCCCTATCTGCTTCCCTTGCATTTTTCTGTGAAAAATTTATTATTTCCATTTGCAAAATCTCTGAGTTCAGAAACCAACATCATCAGTACCAAAGTCTTATGCAGTATGTATTTATTATGCTCCTAAAATAGGCCTCTTCTTGATGAGATCCAAGCTACTACAAAAAAAATCAGCATTCATATTTTACTCACAATTTATACCCATGCTTGCTTAGTCAGCGTTTTGAGTGCTTTGCATTTCTGTCTTAAAGGACAGGAAGAAAATAAGATAATTTAATCCAAGCATTCTGATTATCAAAATTATTGTATGGTTATGTGAAGATAGATGACTGGTGACATGTGTGTGTGTGTGTGTGTGTACGTGTGTGTTTGCTTTTACTTTGGTTCTTGCAATCCAAATATAGATTTATATGTTTATCTATTATTGCCTTTATTTATTTTTTCAAGTACTTGACTTTAATGATCTTACCTAAGGAAAAAAGAAGTTTAATCCAACTGGTGGTGAATACTTGAACTTAATTGAACCCAAGTCAAGAGATCGAATCCATTCAGTTTCTCAGTTTGAAGAAGAATGTTTGACTCACTTTCATTGTTCATGCTGTGTTGATGAAGGAAGGCTAGCGAAATATAATCAAGACTTTTGATTTGATTTGATTTGATTTGATTTGATTTGATTTGGTTATCCAATGCAGATAGAGCCTGATGAGTTTTAGAACATTTAAAGAAGGGAATTGAAATCTCAGTCAATAACTAAATGTCAGAATGAGATTGATTGACTTATACTAGGTACATTTAGTTTTGAAAGAATTAATGTAAAATAGTTATTTGTTTTTAAAACAGTTAATATTACATTGATAATTTGTTACTAAATTTAGTGCTGTCCACATCATAGGCACTTAAATATATATTGGTTCTCTAGAGAGGGTAGGAAAGCAAGAGAGTTTATCTTGTTCTTGCTCTTTTGCAAGAAAAGTGGCTTTTTAAAAAAGGAAAACATTTATATTATAAAACTATTTTGGAAATTCATTCGTTTGAAAGAATAAAAACCTTGAAAAGAAATAAACCTTGAAATAGATATTTTTGACTCTGGATATTTCTATAGTTCTGAACACAGATTTTAAACCCACAATCAAAATGAAGATGATATAAAGTTACAATATCCATGTAGCAATTTCAGTTTTTCTGAAGTCTCCATGTAGCAGTTTCAGTTTTTATAGTTACTGTTTTATGCTTAAAACTTCATTTTTACTTTCATTAGCATTACCTTTCATTGGTATAGCTGCTCACTAAATAAGTATATTTAAAATATTAAAGTTTTGAACTAAGATTTTTTATTCCTTTAGTCAGCAATCCTAATCTTATGCTAGCTGCATGACAGTTAATTCAACATCCAGATTCAATATCCAAAAGTAGGTTCTGTATATTTCATCATACAACAGACATAAAATGGAAATGCTACTACAAACTGCCATGCTACTTTAAGTCTGACCTTTACAGGAGATATACTTTGCTGTTCTGTGATTGTATCCACCTACCTAAAATACAAATAAGGACAGAACATATCATTTATTAAACGATGAATTTTCATTTATTAAATGACCAACTTTTGCTAGACACTTTAGATATTAAGTATTTTGACTACATGGATTAATTTAAATGATTCTATTAGGCATTCTGATATTTAACAACTCTATTAAAACATTTATAGAAAATAAAAACAAATTGGTATAAATTTTTAAGCAATTCTATTTTTGTAGAAAAGATTAGTGACAACCTGTAATTATAAAGATGTTCTTTGAATGTATAGTATTATAGAAAATAAAAGTTCTTGTGAAACTTAAAAATGAATGAGAATCAGTTTATAGCATGCAAGATCATAGATCCTGCATTAAATTTTTATTTGTAAGAATGTAAAAATTATGAGCTTTAGTTTATAGAGTTTGCATTCTTGTGTCTAAAATCTTTTCAAGGATTATTTGCATTTATTTAAAAAGTCAAAATGCAGTTATATGTGAGTACAAAGAAATTAACTCCTGCTTAAATTATATTTTGATACCCTATAGTAAGTTGAAATTAAATTTTTATTCCAACTGTTTGACTTTGTTATTTCATGGACTAACCCTACATTAAGAAAAATAATAGTTATGTTGTTACCATCCCTAATTAACAGTGACTCTGATATATTATGGATGACCCAGGACTGTCTTAAAGGTCTAGTTTTAAAAACTGCCTAATTTATAGGTATTTGAATCAAATTATTTTCTAAATTCTAATAATTTGACTCAAAATTTTTGCTAAAGCATCAGTTTTTAAATTGTATACTTTCTCTGAGGCACATTGGCATTTGGAGAACAGTTCTTTATTGGTGTGAAGAGTCAGCTTTACTGCTGGTTGTACCGTTTGTTATCATGCATTCAGAAGCATTCTTACGGAGATATAGAGGGGAAAGTATTGTCGTAATGTGCATGATTCTTCTGTGTCATTTTTACGCGAAATAAACGTTTCAAAAGATGCTATTAAAATAAATATTTGAACAAGTTTCTGTTTCTAAGCCGCTCTTAACTCCAAAATGTAAATATGCATTTGAATTGGTTTTTATGTGTTTTGGATTCCATAAGAAGGAAACTTGGTATAATTTTATCAGAAGACTGTCACAGTGTTTCCTAACAAGTACGAGCCAGCAGAGCGGTGAGACCTTTCACATGTCTCTGGGCACACACACCTTCCCAGCCTTAAACACAGCTGGCTGATGACAAACACACTAAAGCTACCGAAAGTGAGTTCTGATGCAAAACACGTGGATGTGTGTAGGAACAACAAAGAGCTAGCAGGACCAGGAGTTAGAGGAGCCATTGAGACTGCTTTTCCCCTAAAAGCCGTGATGGTCCTCCCTTGATCTAGAAATTTTCTCACTGAATCCTTCCAGACCTTCCATCTCTTCCTTTTATTACCCCAGAGACTTCATCATCACCTCCCTCCCTTATGCCAACACCTTTCTCTGTCAACTTTTGAGATTTTCTTGTATATCTGTAAGCATCCCAGTCTCTTGTGGCAAATTTAACAGTTTACAAATAGGTTCTCTCACTGAAAAAAGCATTGTAGTAAATTTAAGTAGAGCTCAAACCATAATTTATTAAGAGGCTACAGGAAGCCATTCAGTATTTAATAACACCTGTTTACAACACGAGGCAAAGCTAATAATGTTATGGTTTTATTAAGAGATATATGTAATCTTTTTCTTAAACTGGTTTAGCAATAAGAGCTTTATAACGTGTTTCAGCTGGGGATTTATTGTAGGTGTGTAAATTACCTAAATGTTATTTTAGGACCCCATGACAGGAACTGGGAGGAATTGAGGTAATTCTTTGTTACGAGAGGGGGGTGCTGGCTTGTGGCAGAATTATTTTCAGAGTTGTGTTCTTTAATAGGGCAAACTTTGCTATGATAATGTTTCTTTAAAAACAAGCTTACCAGCAAATGGGATACTTGATGTTTTCCAAAGTACAACACCCAAGGACTTGAGCCTTACCCCTCTCTAGGCCAGACTTCGCACAGCCCCTGCTTACTTTGATAATGTCATACCTTTATTAGAAGGTGTTTGGGATAGCAGTGAAGAATTGACGGCAGCTCCTAAAGATTGGTTTGTTTGCACTGAAAATGTTTACACTTATTCTGAGCAGCAGTTTTTATATCAGGCCCTATATATAAAACCAAAAACAATGAGAAATATTTCTAAATCTCAAAGATTTATAAGTATAATACCTCTGGCTGAAAACTCGTTAAACATCCTCTGTATATTTTTTTCTTTCTATCTTTATGTAATTCTTTCTGTAATTAAGTGTACATTAGAGTTGTTTGCTACTTCTTGGTTAATGAAGCCTAAAAATATAGCTGTAAATAAAATTGGCCATTTATTTTTCTGTTTCTTGCTTGGTTTGTTTCTGGTAGGATTATGTCTACTTTTTACTTAAGGAATTTTGTGTGGATAATACTCTCACTAAGTTGTAACTTAAGTTATGAGTTTTTTGGTAATTATTATAACTTGTAATAACATTTAGACATAGATTTTATTTGAAAAAGCTACTTGAAAACTGCAGCAAATGTAATAGCTATAGTGACATATATACAGTTTTTCCTGAGAATATATAGTATTTAATTGTCATAAAGATTTTTGGAAGTCTTTCAAAATATACAACATTTTGAGAACATACCTTCTAATTTATTTCCATAAGGCTGAAGAACTTTTATTTATAAAATGTAAGACCAGATAATTTATAAATCAGTGTTACTAGGACTCATCAATAATTAAAATAGCAGTTTACTATTCTTTGGTTCCTGGTTGAGCTTCATTTGGAGGGATAATAAATGTCTAAGTGTTTCCGTTAAAATGTTGAAGTGTTTGTATACTTTATTTGTGTGCCATTTTAAGGTATATGCAAGTTCTAAGCAATAATCTGCATGTTATACAAGGTTGGCATAGTTTGTCATGACAATTTTACTTAAGAATGATAAAATCAACATTCTATTAATCACTCACCTCTCCCCCTGCCCCCATGATAACCTTGGGATTTTCTTGTGCTAGAACACTACTATAATGTGGTGCAAAGCTTTGTATTTTGTGGGAAAAATTAATAAAATCACAATTATTTAGTGCAAAAGTTTGTCTGCAAGGTGTTTACTTTAATAGTTATTAGTGAATAAATAGATTGCTGATAAAATTACTTTCCTCACATCAAATCATCTCTTCTAGCACCTGAATCCTAAAGGTAAGATTTTATTCCCCAAGATGCTTGCAGAGCTTATTTACTTCCTTCCCTTTCCTTCTCCCTGCTGAGGTCTTGTAGCAAACCAGAAGGAGTTGCAAACATTTTGGTCATGATTGTTAATGGAAGGAAGGAATGGTGCTATCTAATCAATAGGCCCTTTTAAATTAAAACTTTGGCAGTTATGTTTTTAATCTCCTTACCTTTGTCCCTCAGGCCTCTCATGGTCTCTAGTGTCTTTCACCAATTGTCTTGGCTGAAATTCCTACCTTCTCAAATTGCCTGTGGTCTTAGAATATCTTAGAATGGATATTCTCTTGGTCTGAGAATATCCAGTAGATCAGGAAGCAGAGCACTAATTGAATAGAATACTGAAGTGGTTTGGCCTTTGGAGAGTATCATGAGTCATGCTTCAGAACATGCCTAAAATGTTGTGTCAAGACTGGCAAAGGAACAGCTGAATTTCAAAATGAAAATAGCAGTCACAGCTGTCAGTGGAGACAGGCCACAGGTGAAATTACAAGTATTCAGAACCACTTGAAGCAAGTGTAGATGGGGTCTTTCTCCCACACCTCAGTCTGTCTCAAATGACTCACCCTTCATTCTCCTATTTTCTAGTCTTTTTCAAAGTCTGCTTACTGCTTCTTCTCCCTTGTGGTGGTCCTTAAGCCTGCACAAAGTAAGTGATTTGGTAAATTTGTAACTTCCCCATGCTAGTAACTGATGTTCTGACAGATGTTCCTGGAAGCTCCCTGCAAATTGGTCTCTTTAAGGACTGTGCACACCACCCTCTGCTGGAATAGCTGTTCCCGTTGCCATTTTCGGCATACTACTCAATCCTCCCTGCCATTGCAAAATAGCCCCTTCCTCTTTTCATCTACCTTCAGCTAAATTTGATTACCACATCTAGTCTTGTCGTTTTACCAGATCATGGATTATAGCAGCAGAAATTATCTGAGCAGAACTTTCAAAAGGGACTTGTACGGAGGAGTGAAAGGTAATGTGGATGGTGGGCTGCATTTCTGCTGTGCATAAAGACCAAAGATAGATAGAAATTTAGACAGAATGACACAAAAGGAAGAAGGAAAGGGCTTCAGAGAATAGAGATAAGATGCTATGTATATACACATTGCATATGACAGGAACTGGATCAAGAAAAATGAACATAGTAAAATTCCTTTACATGGTATCAGGGTATAAGAATTTTTGTGACTTTTCTCAGAGCCAGGTATGGTGGTGCATGCCAGTAGTCCCAGCTACTCTGGAGGCTGAGGCAGGAAGAAGGCTTGAGCCTAGGAGTTCAAGGCCAGCCTGGGCAACATAATGAGAACTTGTCTCTAAAAAACCAAAAGTTTAATGACTTTCCTGTATTAAAATACAGTATGTACATACTCATTATATATGCTTCTCTGTGTAGGTATGTGTGTGTAAATACGTATATATACACACCTGTGAGGGACATGATTTGACTTAGAATTTCAAAATTATTTATATCTGAGAAAAAGGGTAGCTTCCCAGTGTTCTCCCCACACTGCCAATACTTAGATGCCTCCGTGCAGAGGCAGCATTGGTAGAGCCATGGTCCCGGTGGGCTGTCTGAGCTCACAGGAGAACCCACATCCTGATCTGTTGTAGGTACCAAAAACCAAACTATGCCCAACAATTAAGCCTCCTGGAATGATCTGTGTTGCCAAGCAGGCTCACCATGAGAGGTTTTAGAAGATGAAATGAGCAGTTTCTAAAGTATACTGTGACAGAAAGGATGTATGAATGGATGAGGCACAAGGGGGTAGGATTTTGTTTGAATTGTAAATTGGAAAAGAGCAATTTGGCAAGAGTGAGGTGCCTAAAAGCTTACAATAACCTTGAAGAAGTATCTTAATCTCTCTGAGTCTTAGTTTTGTTATCTGTAAAATAGCATTTGAAGTATGTCTGACATTCCTTCCAACTCTCCCATCCTATTAGCAAGTGCTTTAATTTGAAATGAGGTGATTAGGAAGGAACAAGTGTAGCTTTGAAGGCTTAGTAATATTTAAATGACATTTGAGGGACATTCTCAGGGTCAAGTTAGATGAATGAGTACAGGAGTAGGTTAAGTGACCAAGTACTGGCCAAGGACCTGCAAAGTGGTTAAGCCCAATGGTTGGCCTGAGATAAGGAAGATTAAAAAAAAGGATGGATCCGATAAATATTGCAGAGAGAGAGGGAAAGGGGTTTAGAAAAACAGAACCTAACTCACAAATAAGGCTGTGGAGGTGCGAGGAGACTGGGCCAGGGGGGATGATGTAGGACTCAGTAGGAGGTTGGTGAGCAGGCTGCTGGCAGCCCTTGAGGGGATCCTGTAGATGTGAGGGGAGACATGTTCAGGTAATTTACCGTGAATGAGGAAAGAGAAGGTATGGTAGTTATACAAGCAGAGTGGAGCCTGTGACAGACTTTTAACATAATGGCAGTGTTGTGCAGAATTGAATCTGGGAGAAAGAAAATGCTCCCTCAAAGTGCCACACTGTTGTGGTTTTAATTGCTTGTCTGATTTCTGACCCACCGTCTTGCCTGACCCCAGTCAGGTTCTTGACTGGCCACTGACCCATCATTTCCTCACAACGCTTTCAGGTTCCTTGCCCTGTCCCCGTGACTCATTGTTCCCCATGGGGTCAGCCCTGCCCTGTCAAGTCAAGGAGCTTGGGAAAGGTCTAGAGATGATTATAAGAGGTCCAAAGAATAAGGCCCTTCTCTGGAGTCTCAGGCTGCAGGTGCAGTAGATAGAGGCTACTATGGGCTGAGGAAATCCCAGCCTTGCGGTGGGACTGGCTCCCCAGGGGGGGTGGTCTTTGGATGGTGAGAGAAGGGGCAGAAATTCAAAGGGTGGACCAGAAGAAGCTGTGTATCCTGGGGTAGGGGTGGCGGCTGCAGGGACCATGTTAGGTTTCCAGTTTTCGTTTATAAATTGTTAAGAGGGGAAATGGAGAGGCACTTTTAAAACAATCCCTCTTGGACTGCCATACAGTCTTCTAGTGGGTCTCTCTGACCCCACACTCTCCATCACACATGTTCGTGATGGAGTTATCATTTCAGGACACATCTTTAATTTTTGTCACAGTCCTCAAAACTTCCAGTACTCTGCTCCCAGTTCTAAATTCCTTAAACTGAATCTAAGGTTCTTGATGATATATAGAACCCTACCCTATCTACTCAACCTTACCATCCACCTGAAAGTTCTCCCAGGAGGACATCCCTGTCTACCACATGCTCAGCCAGCTCTGGGCATGTGCATTTGCTGTCCTCTGGCCCGGAGGCCCTTTCCTCTGTTACTGATCTGCATCCTACTTATCCTCAAGACTATATTGTAAGTGAATTGGTTCTTTTTTTCTTTTCTTTTTTTTTTTTTTTTTACCTAAAAACAAAATAGAAAAATGTTCAGGTAGAGTTAGTTGACAGGAATAAGCTCATTATTTTAACATTTATTGATTAAGCACTTGCTAGATTGTCAAGTGAGTTCCTGGAACAAGCAGGATAAATAAACTCATTCTTGATTGGCAGCCTGGATCTCTGGACTTCCTGTCCTGCATAAGCGAGGACCACAGCTCAGCTGCTGTGTTTCCTCTCAGCCTAGAGGGCCCCTACCCCCAGAGACTGGAGCAAGTAGTGGGCACACAGCCCTCTGCAGTCTTCAGCACAGACTTTGATATTTTGAATAACATGGTGCAAAGACTTTTCATCTGGCAATCTAGAAACCTGGACACCAGTTCTGTCTCTACCACCCACTAGTGACCATTTTAGGCAAGTGCTTTTACCTTGCTGGCATTTGTTTTTTTTCATCTGGAAGGTGAGGAGCTAGCTGAACTGGGTGAACTAAAGGCCCCCTTTCTTTCCAATTCCATCATTCTACGACTATGGTAATTAGAATTGAGGTTAGAGTACAGCCCAGGGCATGGCACTTCCATCAGACAGCAGTTCCAGAAGACTGGTTTCATTTGCGTATGTTTTTGGAGGTGGCCTAAATCCTAACTTCGGTCGTGACTGTACGCCCTTGAGTGAGGCCACTTGTTTATGACTCCATCTGCCTTATTGTAAGAGGAGATGGTATCACTTACAATCGATGGACCTAGCCAAAAAGGCTGAGTATAATATTTGCTGAGTGCTTCAACATTCTTGAGGGAAAGAGATAAAGTTTTAATGATGTACTTTCCCACTATACTTGCTGCCAAGTTGAATTTTTTAATATTCTTCCTAGTGTTAACCTCTGAAAGATGTAAACATCTTAATCATGGCATCCAAACTTAAAACCCATTTTCTTTCCCTCAATTAAATATAATTACCAGACAGGAAAAAAACAGATGACTAGGGAAAATGTAAATAATAAGTTATTTATTCCTCTCTTAGATTCGATTATTTATTATTTATTCAAAACAAAAAATTTGAATCCTCCAGTTATCTTAAGATGCCATTCTATCACTAATGGGTCAATTACCTTGGTTGACTCAGTACTGGGACTTTCCATAAGATCAGGATGTTCTGTAAGATTTCTGTGTTCTTAGTGACCCTAAATGTAGGCTTCTGGGTTTATTTGGTGGGTTTTGTGGAGAGTCAAGGCCAGGAGGAATCAGGATGGGGGAATTATTATAACAATGTTTATCACCTGTGACTTGGGTGGTACACTTGTTTTCTGCAACTTTATTGATCTTAAGCTGACTGGTGATGACATTATCTATAGTAGATCCATTCCTGATTTTTGTAATCAGTAGATGGACTCCCTAAGACACTATATCATAAAGGAAAGTGACATAAGAAGTAAATCTGCATTGTTCTAGGGAAAAATGTAAATGATTCCTTAGTACTGTAATGAGCAATAAATTAGGATTTATGTTCTAAAGAATGGAGTGGATAAAATAAATGTAACAGAACATTAATCTTTTTCTTTAAAAATGACTACTCTAAATGAAAACTTTTATAACATTGGACCATTTTTTTTTAGAAAAATGGATCTAAGCTGTTTATTTAAAAAGTGAAGCCAGAAGTCTACACTCCATTGTCTACTCCTTTCATGACTTTCCAACCGTTAGCTTCAACTCTTAAATATCCTTACCCTGGATCAAACCAAATGTTTACATTTTCTATGCTTCACCCAGGCTGCAGAGACCTTCTGGAAAATCATTCAACCTGTGTATTGGGGCCACCACAAATTCAAGATGTCAGTCATTCACTTAAAAAACATTAATTGGGCCAGCGCAGTGGCTCACGCTTGTAATTCCAGCAGTTTGGGAGGCTGAGGTGGGAGGACTGCTTGAGGCCAGGAATTTGAGACCAGTCTAAGCAACACAGCAAGACCCTGTATTGACAAAAAATTTTTAAAAAATTAGCTGGGCATGGTGGCACACACCTGTTGTCCCAGCTGAGGCAGGAGGATCACTTGAGGCCAGGAGTTTGAGGCTGCAGTGAGCTGTGGTTACACCATCGTGCTCCAACCTGAGCCACAGAGCGAGACCCCATCTCTTAAAAAAACCAAAAACACATTAATCCCCTAGACCAGTCACCATGCAAGGCAAAGGGTATAAATGGCAAACAAAACTGTAGGTCCCTTGCCCACAGGGAACTTAGCATCTGGAATGGAATAGAGGTTGCAATGGACTAAATGTTTATCTCCCCAAAATTCATACGTTGAAATCTTAACCCCCAAGGTGATAGTATTAGGAAGTGGGGCTTTTAGGAGGTGATTAGCTCATGAGGATGGAGCCCTCATGAATGCGATTAGTGCCCTTACAATAGAGACCTCAGAGAGATCCATCACCCCTTCTGCCATGTGAGGTTACAGTGAGAAGACAGCTGCCTACGAACCAGGAAGTGGGCCCTCAGCAGGCACCAAATTAGCCAGAGCCTTGATCGTGAACTTGCCAGCCTCCAGAACTGTGAGAAATAAATTTCTATTCTTCATAAGCACCTACTTTATGGCATTTTGTTATAGCAACCTGAACGGACTAAGACAGAGGTAAAAATCAGGAGAAAGTGACTCTGTAAGGTGTGTCTTTCATCTTGAATCCCCAGATCTGGTATAGTGTTTCACATGGAGTAAGTCACTAGATAGTAAGTCAATTAAAAAATATTTATTCAGTATATACTATGTGCCAGGCTCTATTTTAGGCCCTGGAGATACATCAGTGAAGGAGGCAGATGAGGAAAACTCTGCTGTCTTAGGACTTACTTTCTAGCAAAGAGAGATGGGCAGTAAAAAAACCTGAGAAAAGAAATAAACATACAAGGTATTTCAGATGGTAATAGGTGCCAGAAAAGAAATATAGGAGAGAGGAGACTGAGGGGTATTTTAGAAAGGCCACTTTGTGAAGGTGGCACTTGCACCAAGACCAGGAGGAATCTGCAAGTGTTACAAAGAACATTCTATGCAGAGGAAAGAGCAAGTACAGAGTCCCTGAGCTGGAGATACTCTGGTGAGTTCAATGAAAAGGAGGCCAGTATGATCGGAGCATGGTCAGTGAGGGGGATGGGAGATGGAAGATGTGGAGAGGTAAGGAGGCAGCAGACCATGCTTGGCTGATAGGCCAGTGTAAGCTGCTTGGCTTTGTATGCCGAGAATGAGCATTCCAGGTTTTAAGCAGTCCAGCTGAGGAATGATGTGGGCTTAAATCTAGGGCTTTGAACATCTTTTACCACAATCCACAGGAAGAAACATATTTTATATGGCAACTCAGTACACAAACACATATACATAAACAAAAATTTCATGAGAAAATATCCTTACCATGAGTGATGCACTCTGAGATTCTCTATTCTCTTTTACTGTAAAAGAAGAAATGCTGGTTGTCACCCACTAAACTGATTTCATAACTCAGTAATGGGTTGCAATTCACTGTTCATAAAACGTTGGTTCAGACTAAAGTCGTGACAGTAGAGATGAAGAGAAATGGATGGATTCAGGATATATTTTAGACGTAGAGCTGACAGTAGTTGTTGATAAACTGCTTGTGGGAACGTGAGGGAAAAGCTGCATAAATGATGATTTTTTTTTTTATGATTTTAGCTTGAACAAATGGGAGGATGGTGGTCCTAAGGTGGGGAGCACCAAGGAAGAAGCAGGTTTGAAGAGAGGGGCGGAGGGAGAAATCAAGAAATCTCTAAATACTTTTTAAAATTCTGATTATATATGTTCCTGTGCATAGAGATTTGTAATATTGCTCAAATTACAAATTACAAGACAATTATAAAAACATTTTTATGCAGGCTCTAAAAAATTCAAATATTTTTAAATGTTAATTTTATTTTCATCCTAGAAATAAAACCTGCTTACTAAAGTAAAAGAGAAAGAAATGTGATCCATGGTCTAGCCACATAAAAATGAACATGCTTAGTTGTTTAATGTTTTCTTAGTGTAACTTCTTCTATGCATAATTTTGTTGTCATTATGTAAGCTTTTATGAAGAGAATTATTTGGGAATGGAATTATATTAGCACTTAGTCTATTCAGACTGCTATAACAGAGTACCCTAGACTGGGTAGTTTATAAATAACAGAAATTTATTTCCCACAGTTCTGGAGGCTGTGAAGTCCAAGATTAAGGGGCTGTCAGATGCAGTGTCTGGTGGAGACCTGCTTCCAAGTTTCATTTCCTTGTTCATAGAAAATGTTTTCTCACTGCATCCTCACATGGCAGAAGGAGCAAATGAGCTTCTTTGGGCCAATTTTGTAAGAGCAATAATCCCATTCATGAGGGCTTCCCCCTCATTACCTCCCAAATCCCATCACCTTGAGGGGTAGGATTTCAACATATGAATTTTGGGGAGGACACAGACATTCAACCATAGCATGCAGTTTAGAGATGATCAGTGGATCTGTGGACAGTGAAAGTCATGGTCATGGATGCGTAAGGGTAGCTTAATTTCCTTAGTAATAAAGTGGTTTTAATGGAGAATCCAATAATTTAGTCCCACGTTTCTCATACTTTAAAAATGCATACAAATGATCACATCATAATTTCCAAACAGTTTTGGATATGTGCCCAGATTTGAACGTACGCACACCATAACACACACTCCTTCAACATCCACCATTACCCCCTCTGAGAATCATGGAGACAGATTTTTTTTTCATTTTTCAAATATAAAATAGTAATTAAATATGTGCATCTTCCCTTTTGGCCCCCTTTACTCCCCTTCTGATGCATCTTTTTAAAGCTACACACTTCCCAACCTACTCCATGACCCCATTCCTTGATGACCAGTGATTTTATCACACCCAGCTGGCCTTTATATACAGAAAAGACTGTTAGGTACTGTGTCAGTAGTAATCTGAAATCCACAGAAATATTTTCTCTTTTTATATTTCAATGCTTATTGGGCACTTGGTGTGAAGTATTATTGTAGGCTTTATGTAAACAAATATGTGGGAGAACATGGTGTCTGCCCTCAAGGAGGTTATAATCTAGTCTTGTTGCCAAGCAATTTTTAAAAAATAACTTTTTTTAGAGCAGTTTTAAACTTACAGAAAAATTGCGAAGATAGTACAGAGTGTCTATATACCCCTAATTCACTTTCTCCTTTTATTAATATCTTACATTGCATGGCACATAATTTTATGGTCTAATCATACTATTTATAGAATTTTGAATTCTGACCTTTTCACTTTACAATGTATCATAAGCATTGTTTCTACTTAAAATGAATACAAATGCTGGCCAGATACTCTAGATATTACCTGTGTCAGCCATCTCATTTTTCAGATGAGGAAACTGAGGCACAGAGAGACCTTAAGTGTTTTGGCTAAAACAAGAATATGGGGTAAAACCATACTTGCAGGCAGTTATCCCAGGCCCTTGAGTGTCACATGGCTGCTCCCCATTTACCTGAGAGAAGACATGAGGATGTAGGGGAAGGCACTCCCTCATTCAAAGAGCCAGTATTTACTGAGTACCACTGAGTACCAGAGATTGTTCTGGTGGTGGGGAAATGGCAAGCAACCTGGTTAATCTCTACCCTCAAGGATCTTACATTGTAGATGTCAGTGAGTTGAGATCACAGCATAAAAGGACATTGAGCTTCTGCTTTACTTCAGTGAGGTGGCAAGGGCAAAGTGTACTGGGGCACAGGAGCCAAATATAATTCCAGAAGGTTGTTGAGGTAGTCTGAATACATTACTTTACATGGCAAAAAGGATTTTGCAGATGTGATTAAGGATCTTGATTATATTGGATTACCCACGTTGGTCCAACATAATCACGAGAGTCCTTATAATGGACAGAGGGAGGCAGGCAGGTCAGAGGAGCTGTGACTGAGATGCAGCTGGCAGTGCGAAGTGATCTTGGGCTGGAGGCTAGGAGGCAGGCATGTGGGCAGCCTCAACAGGCAAGAAAAGGCAAGAAACAGAATCTCTCCTAGAGCTTCCAGAAGGAAGGCAGCCCTGCCAACACTTTGATTTTGGCCCAGTAAGACCCATTCTGGACTGCTGACCTCCAGAACTATGAGAGAACAAATTTGTGTTGTTTTAAGCCACTGAATTTGTAGTAATTTTTTATAGCAGCAATAGGAAACTGGAGATCTGGCAATGTACAGACTACTTTTTACAAAAAGAAAGAAGTGATATTTAGATATTGTAGGATTATAGAATGTTAAATTCAAAGGTTCATCTCTGCTCTGTCTAATCCGATAGCTTCATTTTGTTGGTTGAAAATGATGAGAAAGTATCTGCTGAACATTTCCTTATTCAAACATTATATTACTTTTGATTTGAAATTATATATGTAGCAGCATGATTCATAATAGCCCTGAACTGGAAACAGCCCAAATGCCATCAATAATAGAGTGGAAAAACAAATGGTTATATATCCCTGCAATACTACACAACAACAAGAATGTATGGACTACACTTAGCAGGAGTAATATGGATGAATCACTTGAACTCATTGTTGCTAGAAAGAAACCGGATACAAAAGAGTTAATATCATACAATTTCACTTACATAAAGTTCAGAAATAGGCAAAACTAATCTGTAAGGTTAAAAGTTACCTTGGAGAGGGCTCGGGGCTGGGTGGGGACCAGGAGGGGATGGCATGGAGGCTTCTGGGAGGCTGACAATGCACTGCTTCTTGATCTCTGTGCTGGTTATATGAGTGAGTTCACTTTGTGAAAATTCATGTTGTTAGGTAGATAGCGGGGGATTCTGGGTCTCCTAGGGATAAAAATGGGTGCTGATGCAGTTCAGCCCCCCTCCATGGGCTTTCAGAGAAGCTTATGGGAGATCCGCATGCGCAGTAAGACTCAGGTCATACAACTCCCCACTGTTCATCAAAGTGGTTCCATGATGACGTCTGAACCATGGGAAAGTCCCTATCCAGACACTATAAAACAAGACCCAGACCACAACCAAGGTCTCTTTTGCTATGACAAGGGGCCTGGTTGTCATCTGTGGCATATGTATCTTGCTCTGTAAACCTATATCTTGCTCTTACTCTATAATCCTATCTTCTTCTCCTCAATAAACCTCATTTTCGTGCCTCACTTACTTTCGTGTCTGGTCATTCTTCAGCCATGAGCACACCAAGAACTGACATTTCAGACTGTGACCTGACAATATGATTTTACAAACTTCTGCATGTTATATGTCAATAAAAAGATTACTTGAAATAAAACTATGTGGATGTCTGTGGTCCAATGGTTATTGTAACAGTAGCTTGATCTCAAGAATATGAACTTTTAGAGAAAGCAACGAGCAAACTCCCCGGCTGGTCCTTCCCGGATCCATTGCCCTAAATGACAATGACCTTCCCTGGCTTTCGCACATTATTTAGCATAATAGTTTGGGGCTATTACGAATCATGCTGATACATATATAATTTCAAATCAAAAGTAATATGATCAGTTTGAATAAGGAATTTGGCCCTAAAACACATTTGAAGCACTTGCTTTTTGTTCTACTTATTAGCCTCTCTCCTCCCAGGACACATTATTTTCAAGCTGGTGTTTTAAAATATTATTTATTGTGGGTAAGTAATTTAGGCTGGAAAGAAAGTCTTTAATAAGTTACAGATAAATAACAATTGCCTAATTATGATTCCATGGAAGAACAAGGCTTTCTGGTATGTTTGGAATTGTATCTACTAGAGGTACCCTTTATTTTAAGCAAGCTGCTTGTGGAAAGCTAAGCCCAAAGTCTGAGTAATGAGACCCTTCACACTAAATATTGTGGTGGGATAATTTGTACAAAGCTGATGAGTTCACTTATAGAGTGCTGAATAATTTATACGTTAGTCTCTAGATTAAATGGTTTATATAATAAACATTTAAGTAAAAAACAGTCTACCGTTTCAATGAAAAAATAGAATTTCCTATAACAAATATTTTTATAAGCTGTGTAGCCCTCATAATTTTTCATTTTCTGGAAATAAACAAAAATTTGGAGTTAATAGTTGAGTATCTTGGGGAACTTCTTCCTCTTCAGCAAACGTTAAAGAGAACTTTAATTAAATTTAAATAAGTTCTTTACCCTTCCAGGCTAGTGCTCTTTGTTTATTGTATTTTTGAGGTCACTGGGGTGTGAGCACTTCTAACATCTATTATCTTTGCTAAGAAGGATAAGAGCCAACACAGTACTTAGAATTCCCGAAGTACTTACACCAACAAGATTATTTCTGCACAAGGTTCATTACCAAAGATCACTGTGACCCCTAGTCTTTCTGCAAGTTTAGCTAAGGCTGAAAAAATTTTGGAAGACTGCTTATAATTTTACTTACAACTTCAAGGGAACCCAAATTATAAAGTTATATATTGACTTAACACAGTTTTATTTTTGACAACTTATTTCCTACTGAAACAAAATGAATGAAAGTTAGTGTTCAACTCTGGTGGAGAATGTTAGCAACAACAGCAACAACGAACAACAGAATCACCTTAAAAACACAAACAAAGGAAAGTAATGTCTAAAAACTGCAGTGCTATCTGGGTAGCTAGTAAAAAGAAAATAATGCCCTTATCTTTAGGTTGAAGCTGACAGTATTTTTATGTCAAATTAATTAAGTAATAGGATAATTTCATATACTACTTTATCCATACTAGTACTTAGGTTAAAAAATTAGTTGGGAGAAATTTTGTGACAATAATGTGAGATATTAGGGAACAAATGAAATAAACAAAAAAGGAGGATATCATGGATTACATAAAATTTTTAAATTTTAATTTAAAAAATATTTTTCTTATCTCTTATTTATAAAGTCTTAAAATATTTATTTATTGATAATCTAACATAAGAGTTTTCCAAATAAGATTGCCTCCTTCCTGCCTGCCTGCCTGCCTTCCATCTTTCCTCTCCTTCAGCAGTGAGTAAGGCATAGTGCCACACACACCAGGCTTCTCAATGGGCATCAAGGATTTTACTGAAATGCAGATTCTCAGGCAGTAGGTCTGTGATTGATCCTAGAAATCTGTGTTTCTAATACACTTCCAGGTGATGCCAGTGCTGTTGTACCTTGGACCACTCATTGTTTGAATAGCAAGGACTGAGAATCATCCTTCCTCAAAGAGTTCATAGTCTAGTTACAGCCACTTCCATTCTCCACTTTAGTTCAAAAAGCTTTAGGTTATTTTTCAGATAATGTGTACAACCCAAATGCCAACAGGGAGCTTCTCCCTCCTCTTAAGATCTATACAGAATTGGATTAAAACACATTCCCAATTCTATAGCCTATAAAAATCCAAAGACTTTCCCACAGATTATTGAATGAATACAGAGGTGAGACTTGATTCTTCTCCATTTTCCACAGAAAACCCACTTGCACAAAGATGTTGTCTATTTGTAGACTTTACTGAGAAGGGAGAAAACAAGGAGGAATTGATGTCATCAGTGCAAACACCCCTGAAAGGCACCGTGGGCTCCTGCTTCCACAGACTAGCTCGCTTTCTGGATCTTCCCACTGTCAGAAGTGCTGTATCCATTCTGCATTACATGCTGTAAATGCCATCCATAAGCTTGTGCAGGGATGTTCCAAATGTGAGGGAGGGAGCTGGCATTTTAGCTACATCTAATCAGGCACCTATTTAGAACTCTTCTTAAAAAAAAAAAGGCAAAATCTTCTTTCTGTCTGGATAAGTCCAGGAGAATCCCTTGGTTAGTATAAATGTTTAATACGTAATAAAATTTAATAATATCAAAAATATGGTGAAATGATTAGACAGAATAATTGGCAACATAAAGCAATGCTTAATTAGTTGGTAAATGCTGGCTGTGTGCCCTGTACACATCAAACATCAGGTGTGCGTTTGACTTCCTCACATTCTTCTTAAAGTCACGTAATCACATAAGCAATAATATAAATGTATTTAGCATTTTATTTACATATAGAACAAAATACTGCCAATGGTCTCCAGCCAAAGACCACCAGGAACATACCTGTGATTGAACAAGTTGGGTTTCTTACTCTTGCAGCAAGGAAGAATGCACCCCATGGGGGACAGTGGGGGCATCTCAGTGAGATAGTGTTAGAAAGGGTTTGTGAAAGGATTTGGGCTGGTGTTCCATGATTTGGGGGAGGGTTTAAGGAAGCAGGGCTTTGCTCAGGATTGGATGTTGTCAGGAAATGGGGTTAATTCTATGATTGGGTATTTTAATTAGTCTTATCTAGAAAAGAAGACTATACAAAAGCTAAATCGTAATTGGTAAAGAAGCAACATTCACTCATATCAGCCAGCATAGTAGGATGCTGGGTCATTTTTGCAGTGGACAATGTTAATGTTGCATCTGCGTTCAAATATGATTATGAAGTGGTCTTGTTTTTGTCTTGATCTATCACTATCATAAAGCAGCCTTCTCTGATGTTGACGTTCCATGAAATTGTTTATGTTCAACGGGAGAGCCCCAATGCCTAGCTGGTGGTACCAGGCCGGCTCCTGGACATCAATAGCTGCTTTTCTCTTTCTCAATACATTTTAGAAGAAAAATATGATTAGCCTTACTTTCTTTTTTTCATAGAGCAGTGTAACATGAAACTCGATTTGATAAATGCTACTATGAAAAATAGAAAAACAAAGGAGTTTTAAGCTGTCGAGTAACATGATGTATTTGTAATCATGTGTGGAGAATGGACTGTTGGAGGACAGGCTGGAGGGGCAGAGACTTAAAGGAAGGGGTAAATTATGATTATTAAACACTATGTGCCAGGCCCTGTGCTGGACTGTGGCGCTGCAGTGGTGAATGAGACAGACTCTCTCACAAAGCCCATAGTTTAGCAAGAAAGAGAAACAAGCACCCAGGCACGGTGTAACCAGCACTGTGATAGGCACCGCCAGGAGAGGCCTCTAACTCAAACTTGGGGAAGGGAGGAAGCCTCCGGTGGAAACCAATTATGAGTTGGAAAAGCCAAATGTGACGAGTTGGGGAAATGGGAAGCATGTTGCAACCAGAGGAAATAGCAGGTTTGCAGAACTGTAAGAAATTAGGAGGCAATTTGCAAAGTCCAGGCAAGAAGTAATGAGGCTCTGGACCAGTTCAAGGACAGGGGCAAACGAGGATAGATCAGAAGTGGAGTTGATGGGAGTGCGGCAACTAAGAGGGCGCCCGTATTGCTATCTTGGTTAACGCCACTATTAAGGTCAGGGGAACAGGTTTCTTGTGGGTGTGTGGTGCACTTTGGGGAAATATAACCATTTTCAGACAGGCTGAGTTTGAGGTCCAGAGGAAGATGCAAACGAAGTTAGGAAGGCAGGGAAGATAATGGACTGGGGTTCAGAATTTTTTGCCATAGATGTAGATATGGGAAGACACTGGATTATGGGAGATGATAAAGCCACAGATTGGATGGAATTGTCTAGGGGGAGAACAAAATCTTCAGAAACAGCAACATTTAAGGGATAGGCAGAGGGAGTAGAACTTGTGTGACTGGTGTGATCATCACAAATTTAGGGTACAGATATGATCACACCTTTTGTTTGATCAATTGATCAAGTCCATGCTTGCCATATTAGCAAGGAGTTTTCATACATTTCTTCCTCAAAAATTTCCAAGAATGGAGCCTGGGCAACAGAGTGAGACCCTGTCTCTAAAAAAAAAAAAAAAAAGAAAATTAGCCAGGTGTGGTGGTACGTGCCTGTAGTCCCAGCTACTGTGGAGGCTGAGGCAGGAGGATCGCCTGAGCCTAGGAGTTCAAGGCTGCAGTGAGCTATGATAATGCCACTGCACTCCAGCCAGGGTGACAGAGCAAGACCCCATCTCAAAAAAAAAATTTCTAAGAATGGCAAGTATCAATTCAACCCAAGGGTAGAGAGCTATGTGGGTCAGTCCTCTTCCAAGCATCGAGTGGAGATGGCACTGGGCTCTGATGAGTCTTTGTTTCTTGAGTCCACAGAGTCATCACCATTGAAGGCTGTCCTGCACTTTGGTGGATGGTGTTGGGATGGATGCCTTTGCTGGTCGAGATAGATGACTGTGCAGACCACAGTGGTACCACATACTGGGTATTAGGGTTATAGCTACTTTTAATTCACACTGATGCCCAGTGATTTTTCCTCAGTGTGCAGTAGCCATGGCAGTACGGTTGGATCTGAAGGAACTTTCGCCAACTTGTGCTGAAACCAATGTACTCACCTCTCCACCTCCATGAATTCTGAGGTTCTTGTGCTGACATCTTTCCTGGTGCATTCACTCGGAATTCACTTGGAATTCTTGGCCTGTTCTCCTTCCAGAAGACTTTAATCAGGACTACTTGATGAACCCCTCCTAACTTTGAATCATGGCGACTGGAGTTTGGGGCTTTGATGTCTCCTTTCCAAGAAGGCCCTGAGTTCCTTATAGGCACTGAGTCATCTCCTCTTCAGTGGTGACCATCTCTGCACACCAGGGGGAGAGACAGTTATGGCTAAAACAAGAAATTAAGTCCTTTATTCCTGAACGACAGGTGCCTGCTCACCCTACATTTGCATAACTAAGAAGATTACTCAAATAATCTTCCTCCTGAATTAGAATCTCAAGTTCTATCAATTTTAAAAAGGTAAAAATTAAAAAAAAAAGGAAAAAATTAAAAAAGGGTATCTTGCTGTATTAGCAGAGGAGAAGGAAAGTTAGGAGGAGAACAAGGGAGACCGGGGCAAGGAAACTGGGAGTTTTAGAGAGGTGAGTGATCAATACTTGCAATCTTCATCAAGTTAAGTAAGACGAAGATAGAAAAATCCACTGGACTTGGACTTGGTGTCACTGTTGGGTAGACACACGACCGCAGTGGTTTGAGGAGTGAATGGGAGGTGGAGTAGAGACTGTGAGTCTATTATACACTTGGCCCTTCCTATCTGTGGGTTACACATTTGTGGATTCAACCAACCTCAGGTGGAAAATATTCGGGAAAAAAATTTCATGTGTACTAAATATGTACAGACTTTTTTCTTGTCATTATCCCTAAACAATATTTTAAGTAATCTAGAGATGATTTAAAGTATACCAGAGGATGTGCATAGGTTAAATGCAAATACTACCCCATTTATATCAGGGACTTGAGCACCCATCCTCAGATTTGGGTATCTGTGGGAGGCCCTGGAACCAATCTGCCATGGATACAGGACAACTGAACATTTCATACAAGAGCCTTGGCTGTGAAAGGAAAGTGAGAGGAGACACCACGGCCGAGGGGGGTGATTGGGAGGTGGGCTTCCTCAGAACAAGAAAGCTTGGCTCCAAGTTATTCCAGCCTCACTTTTATTATCTGCTTCTTTAGGAATTTTGAGTTAGCCAAGAGCCTGGTATAGTATGATCCCCTACTGTAAGGCCAAAATGATAAACTTATTTTTAAAATAAAAATTTACATTTTAAAGTGTTCATGGAAGCAAGACAAAAAGAATACTTAATTGGTTAAAGTGGAACAGTAGCCTTAAAGTCTCTAGTCTCTGTTGATGTTGATATTTTAGAACAATTTTAGATTGATAGAAGAGTTGCAAAGACAGTACAGAGATTTCCAATATACCTTGTACCCAGTTTCCCCTACTATTAACATCTTACATTAATATGATACATTTATTACAATTAATGAATCAATATTCACACATGATTATTAACTAAAGTCCATACTGTATTCAGATTTCCTTAGTTTTTACTTACTATCCTTTTCTTGTTACAGGATTCCATCTAGGATACATAACATTTAGTCATATTAAAAAACAAAATAAAACAGGGAAGCCATTAGGCTGAGAGGGATCCAGCGTTCTGGGAGGTTTTTAGTAAGCAAACCTCGAAACTCAGAGTAACTTTGCCAATCAGAAACTGCCGACTAATTGCTAACTAGAGACTTTAAGGCTACTGTTCCACTTTAACCAATTAAGTATTCTCTTTGTCTTGCTTCCATGAACACCCTCTGTCCCCTCTATGGAGCCCAAACCTCCTGTGCTTTGGCACTGCCTGATGTGTGAATCGCTGTCTGCTCAAATAAACTCTTTAAAATTTGAACGTGCCTAAGCTTATCTTTTAACAGTCTCCTCTTGGCTGTCAGTTTCTCCGACTTTCCTTGTTTTTGATGACCTTGACAGTTTTGAGGAGTACTGGTCAGGTATTTTGTAGAATGTAACTCAACTGGAATTGGTCTGATGCCTTTCTCATGATTAGACTGGGGTTATGGATTTTTGGGAGGAAGACCACAGAAGTGTCATTTTAGTCACCTCTTATCACATGTCCATACTGTCAACATGACCTATCTCCGTTGATGCTGACCTTGTTTCTCCACTGAGAAGTTACTCTCCCCACCCTCCTTCCCCCACTCCTTTCCATACTGTACTGTTTGGACGGAAGTCACTGTGTTAAGCCTGTACTTAAACAGTGGGGAGTTATACTGCACCTCCTTGAGGGTGGAGTGTCTACATAAATTATTTGGAATTCTTCTCCACCAGAGTTTTGTCTTTTCTCTCCAGGATAAGTGAATTTTTAATCCTAAAAAAAAAAAAGACTCAATGACTTCATGCCTTGCTTACTAAGATTAAACTCGTAGGATAAATTTTATCCAGGAAGTCAGCTATTTGGTTCATGTTTTTCAATACAGATTAACATGCTGACAGTAGCAGAATTGAGAGCTGTGAAGAAGAGTCTCACAAAAATAATATTGAAAGCATCTTATTCATATATTTCTTTTCCTAGTTATTAACATTTCTATAGGCCAAGTAAAAAGTCATCTAATGGAAACTACTTATAACTGAGTGATTTGAATAACAAGAAGCTGAAGTTACTGGATCAACATTTTTGTTTGTCACTTTTCATTTTCTGATTTCTGAATAGGTAGCACAGTATAAATAATTAAAGTTAAAGGGTTTCTTGTCCTTATAATTAGCACTGGGAATCGAAGAGAAACCACAGAATAAAACACACTGGTTGTGTTGGGCAGCCATATTCCATCTAGGTTCTACCACTTACTAGTTATGTGACCTCTGTAAGCCTCAATTTTCTCACCCATGAATTGAGAAAAGTAATAATGCCTACAAAACAGAATTTTTGAGGACTAAATGAGATAATACATTTTAAACTGCATTTGTGAACTCTAAGGTCGCACTGGTTGCTCAAGCGACTCATTCCTGGGGCTGACACTCAGCCAGGGTGCACTGCAGCAGCCAGTAGAGATGTTTATTCCTAATGTTTCTTTAGTTTGGCCAGGGCCCAGGTTGCAATAGCTGTTAAATATTTTGTATATCATCTCTGTTAGCTACTGGGGAGCCACACAGAGTCAGCTTCCTCCTGCCTCTCACAGCCATTTATGGACTGTTAGAACTAGCACGGTCTCTGGGCCTCACTAGACGTGGATGATTAAGATTCCCTGATGTTTGGGGATATGGGGGTGGGTAGGCAGCCAGCGATTTACCTTGATGGAATTTGAAAGGCAAACATTTCTCTTGCAGAAGGCGTACTGGCTATCAGTGAGTCAGCAAGTGGTGTTGGTGCAGACTTTCACAGTGTAAGCAGAGACAGGCAGACAGACATTCCTGTGTTCACGCTGTGGTTCTGTGAACGCCCATCTGCTAGTGCGAACTTTAAGGCAGTGGACATAATTAGTATTCGGTAAAGACAGTTTTGTTCCTTTCCTTGCTTTCCCTTCATTAAAATGTTATCCAAAGTAATGAACACATGAGGGAAATCATGCCTCTGAATAATTTCTTAAGTATAAGCAAGTTAGGCATGAGTACAAAGCTGTCAAAAATTCCAAGCCATACTTTTGACAGAGATTGGATATGGCTGTTCTAGGGAATTAATCACACCTTTAATAAAAAAAAATATTGAGGAGTATCTCCTCAAATACATTATAACTTGAAGGCAGTTTATTGAATGAATTCTACTTTTGCTGGAAAAAATGTCTACTGCTTTTGAAAAAAAATAATATAATATTTTCCCAATTTTATTCCATATTTTGTTTTCCAAGTCAACATTTTGGCTAAGGAGTTTAGTTTTTTGACTTGTAAAATTGTATCAATTGGTTGAGATTGAGTGCTCAAATATTTTTTATAATTGCAAATTACTTATTAATGTGGGGTTTTCAAAGGTCATTATTTTGGGGCAGAAAGCAATCATATATTCTATTTTGGTATTAAAAATGAAAATCAATAGTTCATAAGAAAAAACAAGAACATTTCAGCCTCCTTCTCATTGTCTAACTTTGAAGATTTGACTTCAACTACAAGGATGTATGCCATTATTTTGGGTTAAGGATGGAAACTCTACACCATTCCAGAACTTGGTGATTTTCCTTTCCCCAGTCACAAGTCTTGTAGTATGAAAACTATCATGAGATAGTTCCTAGTGACATCACTTTATTCTTTTATTTCATCCAAAGGTATTTCATAGTTTGTTTTTTTGTTTATTCTTAGCACCGAGCAAAACTCTTATCTTCATTTCATTTTGTGAAGCACATCACTTGATAATACTGAATTTGAATTCTACTAAGAAAAAATACCTATTATCAAAGAAGCTGGAGGTAGAATGGGCAGTGAAATCCACTGATTTACCCCCATGTAAGACACGTAATGTCTGGATGACTTTAATCTGTACAAGAGGCAAGAATTTTAAAACCAGAAATGTTTTAGAAATCATCTTTTAATTTGCATCTTTTTACAGTGGAGGAAACCAAGTTCCATCAAAGTTAAGCAACTTGCCTTAAAACACAGAGCTGCTTAGAGGAAAACCGAGCTGGCTCACGGTCCTGGGTTCTATGTGCTTATTTCACCGCTTCTTACCCAGTGCTGATTAGGGCATGGTTTAATCCCAAAGAGAATCAGGAACTTCCAAAGCTGCCAACTATAAGTGAAACAGCCAGCTTCATTCATTGCACAGTTTAAAGAAGCAAGCCAGTAGGGCTCAAATCTGGCTGTTAGAGGTGTGTTAAAAGTAATTATTACTAGTACAATGTATAAACGTATTGAAGCTGTGAATGATTACAGTAGTATGCTTTTGGTTGCAAGTGATAAAATCCCAAATAGAACTAAGGCAAAAAAAGAGGATGATTTGATGTTAGGATCCTAAGGTATCTAGCAAAATTGAAGGAAGAGCTGTACCACCAAATTAAGGATAAAGCTGACTTCAAGAACAGCCTGGACAGTGACTGGATGTTGCTGGGCATCTCATTTTCTCTCTCTTTCAGCACCTTCTTTAAGCTTTCACTTTGAATTACTAGGGATGTTGGAGGTAGGGTGGAGAAAGTTACTGAACACACATCAAGAGCTTTGGGGGTCGGTCAAAACTAAATTTGAATTCAGTTTTGCAATTTTACCTTGGACATACTATTTAATGGCTCTGAAGGGATAAAAGTTAGCTCAATAATAACTCTCTTTCAGGGTTTTCTGGGAGAATTTCATGCAATAATATACATAAGGTGCTTAGCATAACAGTTGGCTTATATTAGCTACTCAATAAATAGAATGTTATTGTTATGCATTGAAGATATTGTTGGATTACAGATCTTTTCTCCCTATTTTTCCACTATCCCCCTGGCTGAAAAGCCAACATACAAAAGGCGACTGACAAAGATCAGCTTTCATAGAATCTAAGATGCCATCAATTGTGAGATGGACCATTATTTTATGAATTGCTACAAAAGATAAATATGCTGCCAATTATACTATAGGTCATTTATCACTTGAAATTTTTATTTTATATTTCTTGAAAAAGCTCTTTTAGACTTATTTAGATGTACATGATCAAATATCACTGTTGTGCACACATAGAAAGGAAGATATAAGCAAAATAACTGGTTAAAGTATTGCTAAAACTCGTTAATAGTTCATGTTTGTGAACCACATATCAACTCAGAGGCACTGGTGTCTGTATTTTTCCATATGCATTATCCTTTTTTTCATCGACAGCATTGGTGAGACTGCACTTCTTTTAAAAAAAAAGCTCCACTAGTACCTCCAGGACTTTTTTCCAAGTTGCTAATACCCATTCTACCATTGTGCAAGTTTTGATGCTGGTACTTTAATGATCTCACCAGAAATCAAGTCATTAAGGAAAACAACCAAACTAATGCATGTGCAAACCACATCAATTATATCTTGTGTACTGCCTGGCTCATGCCAATGCAAGATGCCATTGATGGTACAAAGCTTCTTGATTCAGAGATGTTAGAAGAAAAATATGTGCACCTAAGCAGTGATATACAAAGCATACTAGACTGCCCAGATCACTATGGGTCCCTCACTTTACCAAAAATAAATAAATATTATCATAAAATTATTTGAAATATTGCATTTGTTTAGTGCATTAAAAATTATTTGAATAACCACACTTTAGTCTGTATAAAATGAGGTATATTTGAATTGATCAGGGTTTTCTTTTTTTTTTTTTAACACCAATATACAATGATAGGCTGAGCTTTCAGTCTAAAAACAACTTGCCCTAAGTGAAGGAATGGTTTTCTTCAGTTCTATTAGCGTCCCACTCACAGAGACAAGTTGGTGCCATTTGAAGAAACTTGAAACCTGTAGCTTTTTCTTGCCAAGATTTATTGTTATAACATAAAAATCAAGCAGTAGCAAGGTTTAAAGATTTTCCAAAAGAATAAATTTCCTTCAAATTTCAAGCTGAGGGAATACTCAGCTCAAATCAGAAAAAAAAAGGAATCTTATATAAGTATTATGAATTTACTAATCTGTCTTTTCCCCCCAATACTTAAAAAATTGAGATAAAATATACGTAAAACAAAATGCACAGATCTTAAAGGTACAGTTAAATGGATTAAACTCATGTAACTACCACCCCAATCAAGAAACAGAACATTTCTATTATGACAAAAAGTTCCCTTGGGTCCCTCTCCAGTGAATCCCCTGCCCTTTCACATAATCTGGTCTTTTCATTTAATCCATGGTCAACAACACATTGAAGCATCAGAAAAGCAAAAAAAAAAAAAGAAGTGAAAAGAAGAAGAAACTTCTTTAGTGAGTATAAGGTACAGAGTGAAAAATTTAAGGGCATTTTCTTAATTTTAATTACTTATGGTTACATTGTTATACCTCACTAGCCTATCTTCAAGTGACTAAGTTATTTTAAAAATGATTAATATTAACCTGTATAGTAACAAAATAATATACCCTAGTCACACATTCAGGTGGTAATATGATAGATTTCTAGCCAGCCTGGTGGTGTCCCATTTTAATTTCGGACGTAAGCACTATATAGATTTACTTATCACGTGACTTCCACACTCAGCCCACTAATGTCAAAACTTTAATTGTTATTAGCTGTAATAATTACTTTAAAACCCATTTTGCTTTGTACATAATGTAATCAAGTGAAGTGGCAACTGTGAGCAACTATTACTCAAATGTGAAAAGTTACTGTAAACATGGTATATTCTCCCCTTTTCGAATTCCTGTATGAGACTATGGGGCTTTGTTAGGAGTAATCCACTGTTTCCTTTGCCTATTTGTATTTTCTTTGCCACTCTGAATGTGAGTCAAGTAAAGACATGGGTAGCAATCTGCTTGCTTAACATTACTTGACAACATGTTCAAGGGATAATAAAATCTGGCAGAAATCAGAGTAGAGGTAATAAGAAAAGTGAACCATAACCTGTTTGCTTATACATTACAACCATGCATTCATTCATTCTTGATTCATTGTACAGGTATTGAATGTCTTTTATATGCCAGGCACTATGCTAAGAGTTGGAGGTACAGCCAAAGATGGCATAGAAAATATACCCTTATCTCATGAAAGTCATACTCTGCTGGGATTATAGACATATAAGCAATTACAATATGGTCCAATAAGTGAGTAAATATGATAAATGATGGAGAAATACAGGAGGGGTCCTCAACTCAGACTCAGAAGAAGGCGTGGGATTTAGACCTGAAGAATAAATAGGAGTTCACCAGGCAAAGAGGTGGGAAAGTATCTTAGGAAAAAGGAGAAACAGGTAAGGGCAAAGCATGTGGTGATATGATCCCAATAGTAGGAACCCTGGCTGTGCTTCATCTAGAAGCATAATGTTCATTTCGAAAATAACGAAGCTATTGGTGAGGAAATTCCTGGCTAATCAATGTTTTGAAGAGCAATGAGAATTACATAAATATAGCAGGATTTTATCTGAAACAACAAGAAACAACAATAGACAAAGTATTCTAGCCCAGCCTTTTATTCTTAGATAGCTTTTATATCAGCAAGGTGGTGGTGGGGGAGAGAGAGACAGAAAGTCAGATAGAGAGAGACAAAGACCAAAGACCAAGGTGGTATTAACAGGTGGTAATAGTGCCACAAGGGAAATTTTTTTCTATTTTCTTTATTTGACTTTTGTCCCCCCTAAAAACAGAAGGAAATACTGTAAAAAAGTGAAAAACAACAGGGAAATACAGAAACATTTCCACAAAGGGACTATTGTTTTTGATCCAGATTGTGTTAGAAAGACCAGCAAAATAGTGCTTCTTTGTTCCATTTCCAGGACATTCATCACCATCATTGAGAAAATCTTGTGATGCAGGCAATTTCATCTACTCCCATGATTTCAACACACTGCAAATTATCAAATGTGTGATTTTTTAAGGTCTGTCTCTACCACTACACTACAACTTCTAAGAGGTTCCTGTTATAAACCACAGTTTCCCTAGGACCTGGTGCAATACTTGGCACATAATAAGGTGCTTGATAAATGCTTGTTGAAGAATAAAGGCAGAGACGTATATTTCCAGCTGCCTTTCCTTAAGCTTTTCTCCTTTTCCCCTTTCCCCATGATGGGGAACCTCTATCACAATGGCCAAACCAGGCTTCCTGGGCTTTCTCTGATAGCCCTCCACTCACCCACCAGAACCCTCATTACCTCATCCAGGAAAGGCTGATGCCCCTCTGGGGTTGGATTCCAAGCTCCTGGAGGGAAGTGAATATGTCTCATTCACACATAGAACGCATGAAACGTCATAAAGTGATCAGTATATAGTAGGTGCTTGATAACTCCGTTGAATAAGTGATTTTATCAAGAACTTATAAACTTTGCAATGACTTTATTTGTATAGAAATATTTATTGAATTCTTAATTTGCCAGGCACTGTTTTAGATGTGGAAGAAACAGAGGTGAACAGGAATGATAAGACTTCTGGTCTCATGGAAGTTTAAATTCTAGTAGAGACAAACTAGATCCCTATCTTTCACCATATACAAAAATCAACTCAAAATGAATTAAAGACTTAAATTTAAGACCTAAGACTATGAAACTACTAGAAGAAAATGTAGGGGAAATGCTTCAGGACATTTCCTGGGCAAAGTCTTTTTTAAGTAAGACCTCAAAAGCACAGGCAACAAAAGCGAAAATAGACAAATGGAATTATATCAAACTAAAAAGCTTCTGTACAGCAAAGGAAATAATCAACAAAGTGAAGAAATAACCTATCTGACAAAGGGTTAATATCAAGATTATATGAAGAACTCAAACAATTCAACAGCAAAAACACAAATAATCTGATTTAAAAATGGACAAAGGATCTGAATAGATATTTCTCAAAAGAAGACATACAAATGGCTAAAAAGTATATGGAAAAATGCTCAACATTACTTATCATCAGGAAAATGCAAGTCAAAACCACAATGAGATATCATCTCACCCCAGTTAAAATGGCGATTATCAAAAAGACAAAAAATAACAAATGCTTGTGAGGATGCAGAGAAAAGGGAACTCTTACACACTATTGGTAGGAATGTAAATTCATATAGTCATTATGGAAAACAATATGGAAATTCCTCAAAAAGCTAAAAATAGAATTACTATATGATCCAGTAATCCCACTTTGGGGAAAGGAAATCAGTATGTTGAAGAGATATCTGGACTCCCATGTTTATTGCAGCACTATTCACAATAGCCATGAAATGGAATCAAGTGACCATCAACAGATGAATGGATAGAAGAAAATCTGGTATATATACACAATGGAATACCATTCAGTCATAAAAAGGATGAAATCCTGTCATTTGTGGCAACATGGATGAACTTGGAGGACATGTTAAGTGAAATAAGCCAGCCATGGAAAGACAAATCCCATATGTTCTCATTCATATGTGGGAACTAAAAAAGTTGATCTCATAGAAGTAGAGAATAGAATAGAGAGTACCAAAGACTAGGAAGGGTAGGAGGAGGGGGGATAGGGAAACGTTGATTAATGGGTACAAAATGACAGTTAGGAGGAATAAGTTCTAGTGTTCCACAGCACATAGGGTGACTACAGTTAACAATAATTGATTGTTTATCTCAAAATACCTAGAAGAGAGGATTTTGAATGTTCTTAACACAAAGAAATGATAAATGTTTGAGGTGATGAATATCCCAGTTACCCTGATTTGACCATTACACATTGTATACATGTATTATATGTATACATGAAATGTCACATATACTCCATAAATATGTATAATTATTATGTATCATTTTTTAAAAAAATCCAAAAAAATTATTTACACTGAGTAAAATGAAAAAAAAAATTCTAGTGGAGATAGATAATAAGCATGTTGGACTCTGATTTTGATGTTTGAACACTGACAGCTTTCAGTCCCCATCCCCTCCTTCTTTCTCCTCCTGCCCCACCTCTGGGCAAGCAGGTAAGAAAGCCTGGGCATTCCCTCCCTTGGTGCTGGCAGGGGTGGTCAGACCGTGGAAACCCCAGTGGTATGCAGGAGAACTCTAACCCCTGCCCCATCCCCTAACCATATGACTACTAAAGCCATTTGCCCCTCCCTTTATACAAGTCATTTTGAATTGCCCTTCTTTTCCCAGAAAGCCTCAGCATGTAAGTAACAAACATTTTCAGACCCTCTTGGTGCAGGCGTCATCACTCTGGACATCTGGGCCAATTTGGTGGTGGTGGTAGAGGGACTGATCCTGCTCTCTGTGGGGTGTCTTAGTTTGTCTGGGCTGCTGTACTTTGGACTGGGTAACTGATAAACAACAGAAATTTATTTCTCATAGTTCTTAAGACTGAGAAGTCCAAGATCAAGGCACTGGTGGTGTCTGGTGAGGTTCCGCTTCCTTATAGATGGTGCCTTTTTGTGAGACTACCAGCTGTCTCCCAATGGTGTTTCCCCTTTCTCCGTAATAAGAAAGGAATAATAATAATAATTCATTTCTTCCTCCATTTTTAGCTGGGTACAGGGCCTCTCCAGTGAAAAATAACATTTTCCAGCCTCCCTTTTAACTGGGAGCCATAATGGGACTGAGTTCTAGTGAATGGGATTGGACTGGGTCCCATTCTCTCAACTGGTGGTTGGAACTCCAGAAGCCACCCTGGACCACGACATGACTGTGGGAAACAAAGCTGTGCAGGGTGAGCCACAAAATAGAAGGAACTTGGATCCTGACCCTGCAGCGCACTAAAGTTCTATCTACCTTCATACTTGAACATGTGAGAGAAAGTCACTTCTGTCTGGTTAAAGCCACTAAAGTTCTAAGTTCTGTGCTTTTCTCACATAAACTAATCCTAAATCACACATCTGTTAAACATATCCCTTCAGAACCTGTTATTTTCTGTCTCTTAATATCTTTCCCCAACTCTCTTGGCTCTACATAGTGCTGCTTTTCTTCTTTTCACTTGCCTCCTATTTTTCCCTTTTATTTCTGTCCTGTTTTTCCCCTAATTGAGCATTATGCAAAACTCAAATATCCTGATGTATTATCTACTGAACACATTTTAAAAATTAACTTTTATGAAAGAGAATATAAAATACACACAAACAGAGAGCATAAAATACTGAATCCCTAGGTACTCATCACTCAGCCCCAGTCATTAACCTATGGTAAACTGTGGTCCCGTCCACACCGCAGCCTCTTCCCCCTTCCTACATTATTTTGAATCAAACTCCAGCTCTCATATTGTTACTGAATAAAATTTCAAATCTCTTTATTATTAAGAAGCAGGTGAATCAATCGTCCTTACTTTTTCTAGATATAGAGCTGAATTCCCAACTCATAATTTCTTTTGCCTCCTAAAAATCGTCCTTTTCTTAACATCTTCCAAAGTGTTCATCTTCCTATGTCCCTCCCCTTCCCCTTCTCCCTCCTCCTACTCTTTTTTTTCCTCTTTCTCTTCCTACCTTCTTTCCTCCCTCCACTTTCTGAAAAATAATTTTTTTTAAGGATATCCAGGTTTAATTTTCCGAGTTATAGTTGTGGTTCCCTGATATGCATCTCTCTCTCCCTTTTCAACCACTGAGAATCTATTTCGCTAAAATGGCAGAGTTTACTCATGTGTTGGCCTTTTATGCATTTGGAGAACAGGATTTTTAAAAAGTCACACAATCCTCAACCCCTTCTCAAATAATAAAAGCTGCCTACACTAGTAATACAGAGTGGAAAAATATAATAAATAAGAAGAATCTATTGGTAGTAGTAACCAAAAGTAAGTATTGGATATTATTTTAACTAGACAAACTCTAAAACCCTAATGATACTGAAGACTTGTTTTCATAACATTGATAAGGTATTGAACTTTGTCAGTGGACCTGGGCCATGTGGATGGTTTCCCATAAAGCAAGCTGGAACTGTCTTGATATCACTCATGCATAGGAATCAAGCACAGGCAGAATGCAACCAACATTTTGGAAGGAGTACAGATTAGTTGGACATGGTTGAAGCAGATCTTTCCACACAACAGTATGATGACGGAGTCAGTGTCAAATTCTCATAGATTTTATTTGCTTTTGTTTTGTTATCACGATGAAAAATAAATTTGCTATTTGTACACTGTTGTGTACAATACTGTTTAAAGATCAAAAAGAACTATGAGCAATTAACATTACAGACTTTGTGTAGTTTTGGAATCCTTCTATGTTCCTGAGCATTACAGAATTGTTTTTCCTCTGGGAACTGTGGGAGGTACATGCTACTCTCCACCACATTGCTTTCACCCACATCATGATATTGAACTTCCCACCACTAAAGAAATGTGGTAATTCTTCACCTTAGCTTGGTCAAAGAACTTGTAATTGTTGCGTATTGTGTTTGTTTGTTTAGACCAAAGATTGAAGTCACTGAAGCAAGGACTTGTTTTCATCTCTAAATCTCAACACTTAGCTTGTAGAGCCAGGCCAACAGTCAGTGAGAGTCCAAGAACATTTTGTGAAATGAGTACGTAAATACAGAAACCCTTTAGACAGAACCAGTAGCACAGCTTCTTGGAGTTCAGGTTTATTTGGGAAGTTGGCATTTAAGGCCTCTTTTGTTCTTTACTCTTAGCAGCTCTTGAAAGCATTTTTACTGTTCTCATAGTTTTGATATGATAATTTTCCTTATCCCATCCCACTCCAATATTATGATCTTTAGCTTTTTTGACACAATACTAACACTTAACCTCTCTCAATACTCTTAAAATCATGTTCTCATTTCTGTGCCCAAGTGAGTTTTGACTTACAACTTAGAATTGAGTATTTAAGTTTACACACTACTCATGAGAAAGTGAGTAGAACTGTTTTCCCAAAAAAAGTTAAAAGAACTATCTTGGATTAGTGGTTTTAACTGAAGTTGAGAGGTTTTAAACCTTTCTCCCTCATGGTCCTGGCAAAGCAACTATTGGGAAAAATTGCATGTAAAAATAATATTGTTCTAGCAAATCATACACTATTGTGTGTGTGTAGTGGGGGATAGAGATGCAGATTGATAATGCTCTAACTGTAGACATTCATTCCACATTTAAATATTTAGAATTTTCAGTAGCCTGTGAACACAAGAAAATTTATTACATTAAGATAGACTTTATGGATTTGACATGTAGCTGATATTTTCACAGTGTGAGAAATATCAGGCTGACATTATGCCGTCTCTGTGATGATTATTTCCAAATGTCAGAGTGCGGAAACATATTCATGGGACTTCAGTGCCTTGGTTAGGATAGTGTCAATTTAAAAAACATTCATATCAACTTCTTTTTTATTTTAACATGAAGTATGAAAAGCAGGTTAAGGAACCAACGGAGAAAGGAAGAGCAAAGAAGAAACTTATTGACAAGAAAATTTTAAATAATAGATTGATGTACTCTTAAATCAACTGCCAGGGACCCCTTGCTGACGGCAGGCTTCAGCAACTGCCTCCTAATACTTCTGACAGCTGTAATCTTGCTGTTCATATTATTTCACTCAAATCACTTATATTAAATTTGAAAAGTTAAAAATAGGATAAAAACTATTGGATTATTTTGTAGACTATCTTCAATAAATAACTCAAATAACTAAATTATTTGACTTTAAATAGCAGCATTGGACTTTAAACTAAAATCAAATAAGTGATATTTTAAATTAAAAATTTATTCTTTTGTTCACCAATCTCTTTAGCAGTTAATTATGAACCTACTGAACTGCTTGAACTTCTGCTATTTTGGAAATAACTCAGAGGAGTTTTTTTTTTTTTTTTTAAACCAGTTGGCCACATCAGAGATAACTATGAGTTTAAATAAACCTTTGTCGTTCCAATTATGGGCACAGCAGTGCTCCTAATTACTTGGGGTCACTGAAATCCCATGGCATCCTCTGAAAAGCACTTCCCCTGCAGTCCATCTTGTTAGGTTTCTTTTCTGTTCCTTTTTCAAATCCTTTTTTTTCTGGGCAACAGTGGAAATGATGATGGTGACATGGATTCAGAGTCTTAAAATCAGCCAACTTTGTTCTAACTTCTGTAGGTCATCGTGTAGCCACCTAAATTCCCTGATTTATCTCATGTAATGTTATTTCTGATACAAACAAAAGTTGTGGGAATTCCCTGAGCAAGAACAGTTGCTTTTTGGGGCTGCCAAATTTTAAATTGTTACTTGAAAATCAAAAGGACAAGCCAAACATGGTGAGAGACAGAACTACTACAGAGGAGCATTGTAATCTTGTTCACTAAAATCAAAGCCCCAAAAGAACGGGTTGCTAATTCTGTTATCCAATCGGTATCGCTCAAATTTTTAAATTTAGGTGCTGGATTCAAGGTTGATAATTTCATTATCACGCTTCAAGAGTCACAGTGGTAATACACACATTCTATTGTATGCATTGAATACCACAAAATGAAAACACTGAAAAGCTAGCGGTTGCTGGTGTTTACACCCTTGGGTCATACCCCCAACGGCCCAGGAGTTCCCTTGGCCGCTTCAGCCGCTTTCAGCAGGGCTGTCCCCCGTGAAGGCAGGAGACAAAGGGCAGCGTTGTGACTCTGCTCCCAGGACCTTGGCGCATAGTTAGTTCCCCACAAGGTCCAGGGCCACCCCAGTCAAGATCCTGAGAAGGCCAGGGCTGGCAGGTCCAACCCTTCCCTTTGCACCCGTTGTGGGAAAGAGGTCCCAGAATGCGGACTTTGTCTGGAGTCCCAGCGCCAGTACGGACGGGTTCCGCGTCCTGGAGGCTGTTACTAACCCGGGCCTTCTCCGGGTTTCCCAGACCGCCTGGGTCCCCAACAGCTCCACGAGGCTGGACAATTGCGTCTGTTTTGTTAACTGTGCTATCTCCGACACTTAGTTCAATCCTTAGCCGGAAACGGGCTCCCCTCGTCTTCTGATCACCTCCCCGTTCGGTTTTTCTTCCTAACTGCAAGTTCCTCCCGCCCTGTTTATCTTCACCCCCACAGCCCAAGGCCGAGCCTGGGCGGGATGGTGGGGGTTCAGAACCTGGGGCTAAAGTGAGAGGCTTTCAGGCTTTGCTGGGAGGCCTCCTTCCGCTCCGGAAAGCCGCAGGTGAGCTGCACTGTCGTCTCAGGTAGAGACCCAGGCGCCAGACCTCCAGCCTCGGAGAAAAATCCCAAACCAGCCAGGGCGCGGAGCCTCCAGTCTGGAGTTAATGAGCAGGAGCTTCGGGGCGGGGCTTCCGAGGGCCCCGCCCCCGCCCCTCCCCGCCGCGGCGCGCGGCGCCCCCTGGTGGCCTCCTGGCCGCGCTGCTCCGGCCGGTGGAGGAGGCGGCGGCGGAAGGGGACGCGCCGAGCCGGCGAGGCCGAGCGGCCATGGCGGAGCCGGTGCGGGAGGAGCTCTCGGCCCTGGCTGCGATTTTCTGCGGGCCCCGCGAGTGGGAGGTGCTGAGCCGCTCAGGTGACTAGTCCCACGCGGGAGGGACACGGCACCCGCGTTCTCTCCGCGGCGTCCTCTCCTCCCCACCGCGAAGCCGGGGCCCTCGGTTGGGGACCTGGTTAGTGGAATGATGGAATGACTCGCACCGGGGACTGGCGTTGCGTCGGAGCAGGCGCGGGTGTGAGGCGACTGCCTAAAACGTGAATAGCGGGGCGCGGCGCGCGCGTGGGCCCCTGCCGGTGCGCCCAGCCAGGCTGCGCCGGGCCCTCTTCCCCGCTCGCCCTGCGGCCTGCCCCGCGCCCCCGCCCCGGCCCCGGCCCCGGCCCCGAATGCGCTCCCCCTCGCCTTTGCTAGCCATCCCCTCGCCCTTCAGCGCTCACCTTAAAACGAGGCCTATGCTGACATCCCCCCCTTTGAAATCTGGCTTCCCGAAATTGTTTTATGTCCTTCATAAGCACTATGCATTAGGCCCTTGAGCGCACTTGCCACAGTTTTAACTCTGCTTGGGTATTTGGTCGTCTTAAGTTGCACAAGGGCAGGGACCCTGTCTGTTTTGTAAACACAACACTCCGGGCGCCTAGAACAGTGCCAGCCAGGCACATGGTAGATAGTAACTGTTTGTTGAATGAACTTTTGGATTAGTCCAGTGCTCAACCTCAGCCTTATTCGCATTCTACTTCCACGTTGATTACTTTTTCTCAATACTTTTTTTTTTTAACAAGCTGTTAGGGGCACATTAATCATTCAGCCCACATTTGTTGAATATCTGCTCTGTGCAAACATTGACAGGGTTTCAAAGACAGCGCCCATGTCCTCTAGAAGCTTACAGTCTAGAGAGGATCTTTTGACTATTTTTTGATAATAGCTAAAACTTATTCTGTCCCTGTCTGTGGCTTTTATTAAGTAATGAACAAAACTGCCGCTTATAAGAAAGTACAGCGATGCAGATAATTCTCAATTTCACTTAATTTTCAAATACTTTATGCATATTTTGGGGGGCATGGGATTTATCCTTCTAACGTTAGGTTGTAGCTACTATTAAAATTGTCTTTCTGACCATAAGTTGGTTGACCTTTTTAAGAAGGGAGTCTAAAATGGGCTGGATATTGTGAGAAAACCATCTAGGATTAAGATAGTTTCATGGTATCCGTGTGGTGTGCATTTACTCACAGAGTGGGAGTTGGCCCCTTTTCATTTATTCCTTCTTGCGTTCACCCATCTGCAAGCATTCAGTGAGCACTGTTATGTTCCAGGCACTGTGAACCCATAAATGTAATGGAGCTGCTTTCTTTTTAGTGCCTAGCCTGTCTTGTATCTTTTTGAAACAATTGCTTAAAATCCATATGAAGGGATTTACTCACTTTTAGTGTTTTTTCTTGTCACCGCTCCTCTGATTGGATAGCCTTCCTAATTCCCATCTCCCTCTCTGTCTCCTCTGCTGTGTTTATTGATAATTACTTTTGCCTGAGGCAGCTATTCGACGAGATCATCAGTTTTCTTAAATTCATTTGTTACGGCTCAGTTGGGAATATCCTGGAAAAATGAACCTGTAAGTTCCTATCACACTTTAAAGAGATAGTAATAGTTTGGGTCATGAGTACACAGTTGAGCATAAAACACTGCTGACAGGTCAGAGAAGGCCCAAAAAAGTAAGTGTAGAAAGAAAGAAAACAGTTTCTTAATATTGAGAACACTGTGGACCCTTTATCTGCTGTTAAATTGAGCATGACTTTCAAGCCATGCCTCCTAATTAATTTAATTCAGTGTTCTGGCATCAATAAGTAATTTAATTATAAAAGAATTCAGTGAAACAACTTAGGACATTTTGTTGCTGAAAGGTTCATTGCAGAGTAGAACAATTCAGTGATTGAAATAGGGATGTTTGATGTTCACAACTGGGGATTAAGGACAAGGTAAGGACTTCTTTAACAGACCACCATAAACATGCAGCAGGCTGCTGGCACCACTCACTTTTACTGTCAGTTTGGGTTGGAGGATATAAACTTGATACCAGAACAGTCTAAACACTATCAGCTCCTTCCTGGCCTCCCCCAAGCAAGGTTGTCCCTATTGCCACTGGAATCAGGAGAACGTTGCAGACAGATTGCACTTCTGGTCACAAGATAGCCCAGAAAGGCTCAGGCTGCTAATCCAAGGGTCAAATACTAGGGCCACAAGATTGAAGAGGCTGAATAATTGGATTCAATTTAGCTGGGTTAATTTAATCAGAATTTCAGGGGATTTATCTACAGTTTGGCCTCTTTACAATGGTTACAGTAAGAAAGAGGCATCAGGTGTAACCATCTCTTAGGGATGCAAATTATGTAAGCCCCTATACTGCTGTCTATGAGGGAGGGCTGCTGGTACACCAAGTCAAGAACATTTTGTCCCTTTCCAGTCCAGCTGCCAGGTTTAATGGGGTCATCTACCATGTACCTGAGACTTTAAATGCATCTTACTCCGTGAGGGGTACTCTGGGCCTTATTTTGCAGAGACAATAACTGAACTCAGACTGGTTAAATAACCACCAGGTTCCACAGTGTGTGAACCTTTCCACTGGATCGTGTTCCTTAATAGAGACGTGGCTGCTGCATGGAGAAAACAGTTCTAGAGAGTGAGGAAACACTTGTCCAGAAAGAGAGAGCAATAATTAGTACCCAGAGAAAAGACATGGTATAATCCAGTTTATGTTCAGAACTATTCTAAAGAAGAGGGTGTGTGTGTACATCTATGAGGTGTGTGAGGTTGGTATTATATATCTTCATTTTCCTGATGGAGAAATTGAGGGTCACAGAGATTATATTGCTATAGTCAATGCTCATTATATGTGGGAGTTGCATTTCTGGAATCATCTCACGGATCAAAAACTTGTAAAATGGGAGATGTATAAAACCCAAAATCAGGTAATATGTTTGCGCAGTAGTTTCAGGGTGAATTTTCCTATGTTATTAACACCAATGTTCAGATTAGATTGGGCCCTCTTGCAAAATGAATCATGACTGTCGTACCTTAACTCCTCTAAATCTGCTCAGCTGTTTCCTGCTCATTGTCAGTACTGAGCTCCCCTCTGTAAAACCCACTTAGCCTTGAACTTCACTTCTGAAGGATGTGATTGCCACATTTAGCTTCATTTATTTTTAGGTTTTTTCTTTAAAAGATAAAGTTTTATTTTCCCAATGTTTATTTCGTATATATTAAATCAGTGGGTTTTATTTGTGGTGGTTTGGAAGGGCTTTCAGGTTCAAATTTATAGTATGTCCTTTATCCTCACAATCTATTATGTGAGTCTGTCAAGACACAGAAATACATCCCCAAAACTTTGCTGCCTCAAGTAATTGTCCCTGATCTTACAGTTCTTACATATACTTACTTATTTCTTTTTTCTTTTTCTTTTTTTTTAAATTTCAGAATATTATGGGGGTACAAGGGTTTTGGTTACATACATTGCATTTGTACCATTTGAATCAAAGTGTGCCCATCCCCCAGATAGTGTACACTGTACCCGTTAGGTGTGAATTTACCCATCCCCTCCTCCCCCTTCCCACCTGCTTGATTTCCGATGAATGTTATTTACATATGTGTACATAATATTTTTAGTTTTTTTTTTCTTTTGTAACTGCACTTAAACACATGTAAAAATCCAGCTGAAGCCTAAAACAAGCACTTGTGTATGTGCACTTGTGAGCTGCCTGGGAGCAAGAGGAAAGTCCTGCCACATGAAGTATGAGAGGGTGTTGGAGGCTTCTTAGTGGTTTTCTGCAAAGTCTTATGTTGACGATTATAAAAACTGCAAAAAAATAAAAAAGGCCAGTATAGGGAAAGTCAGCTGTATATGGTATGTAAATGATTTCTTAGTATTCTTAGTGGGCTCTAAATGAATCTTGAAGAATCCATTCTCTTAAATTTTGTTTACCTTTTTCAGTGTCTTCTGTTATTGGACTGTGTTATTGAGTTTCTATTGTGTGTGATAGACTATGAATAAGAGTGAAACCTTAAAAATAGAATTAATGTGGAATTTGAGGTTCAGTTAGGTTTCTGTAGTTTGAATTTCTGTTGTCTGGAGTGTGGTTAGGGGTGTAATTTCTTTCATGTGTTTGTAAGGAAGGATAAGATCTCAAACCTATTTCAGTTTGTGTTTTGTTTTAGTTATGAAATGGATACACCCATTATAAGGCAGAGTGATTTATAAAAAACAACAACTAGTCAATTTTTATGAACTTCAACCAGAGAGTAAGACCTACATCTTTTGGTAGCGTCTTTAGAGTAGATGGAAATAGCCTTAAAACTTATGAAAATTGTTGTTTTTCTAGGGCAGGTGTAAGTTTTTTAGGGCTTAGATGTTTATTGAGAATGATGAGTTTGTGAGTTAAGCTTATTAACTAGAGTATTAGGGGGCCAGGGAGGGGCAGAGATTACCATTAGATTTAGAACACAATTTTTTTTTTTTGTTAATCACTCTGTTTCTAAGCTGTTAATAACCTTAAAGCGTATAGGGGTAACTTTGTTTTCTTTTATTATGGAAAAAAGAAGCAAAAAAATCAGACTTACAGTGCATGTGTTACATGAAAAATTCTGAGGCAAAAGGAGTCAGTTTAATAGCTTGAACAAACTAAGGCAGATGAGAAATGGAAGAGTAAGATACTTCTAGAGTTTTATGGAGAAAATGAGTTTTTAAAAGAATGTGTAATTTTATTTCCACATTAAATGTCAGCAGAATGGGGTACGTTATTGGGCTTTTCATTTTCTTGTAGAGACAGTATCATTTTGTGTAATTTTAGTTTGTAGCTACAGTGTGTGTGGATGGGCAGACAGGGGGATTCACCAGGAAGACCAATTAGGAAGAATGTTACTTTTTCCAGTTCTTCAAAGAATTAAAGTAGTTTTTCTTCTGAATATATATTACAACTAATAGTTTCACAAACTTTTAAGGTAAAAGTCAGGATTTTCCCCCATTGCTATTCTGTTTGCTGACTACGACCAGAAAATGACAGAGAGAAAAATGAAAACTGGTAAGGATTTACATGGCTGGCTCAATAGACTTTCAGGACTGTCCCTGGACTGTTTCTGTCATTTGGTTCCCTGCGTTGGGGAGGAGTAGGTGAGTATTTATATGGCAGAAGTTGGAGAACACTATGAGTCTCAGGATTTTGATCAGAAAGGGATTCTTCAAAGCCTGCAGCAGAGCATCTTGCTGAAGTGGATACATTGCCTTCTTTTGTGGTAAAATCTCCCTCTGCCTCCCCCTTATAAGGACACCTGTGGTTACATTTAGGGCTCACCTGAGTAATCCAGGATAGTCTCTCCATTTCAAGATATGTAACTTAATTATGTCTGCAAAGGCCCTTTTGCCACGTAAGGGAGCATACTCAATAGGTTCTGGGGAACAGGATAGATACATCTTTGGATCCATTATTTAGCCTACGACAGGTACCAAGGACTTCTGTACCTGTGTGATCCATAATTAAAAGCTACTGGCATAATTCTAAGAGCTATATAACTGTAAAATTTTAAAGTTTTTTGTAAATTCTTTTTTTGTTGTTGTTTAAAAAGAAAAGTGAGATATTTCAGTGGTGGAGAAAATGTTAATTTGGTTTAATCACAATAATTCTAGGCATGAAAATACCATAAAATAAGTTCAAAGTACCATGGAAATCATAAGGGCAGGCTTTAGAGAGGTGCCACAGAGATTGACAAAATTCTAGGAGACACAAAGTTAAGGGCCTTCTTGAAAGATACGATAGCAGGAACAAGGCCTGGAGATAGAAAATTAGGGAGTTAGTTCAGGACACAGCGTAAAATGGGTTAGTTGAAGCAAGGAGTGAGGAGAGAGGGAGTTGGAGTGGTAAGCTGGCTCTAGGTGTTGGATGGAGGAATTTGTGATTCAGTTCGTTTGTCAGTCTGAGAGAGCAGTGTAGGATGATTTGGGGTGGGAAGGAGATTGCTATTGCAGAAGCCAGAGAAAGGCCTGAATTAAGAGGATGGTAGCGTGAATGGAAGAGGGAGGAATTCCGGAGGGTTTGTGGTGGGAGTTTGGCAGTTGAATATTAAGTATGAAGCAAGGAGGGAATAAAAAGGAGTGGAAGGTGACTTTAAGATTTCGAGCCTGGATAACTGGAGCAAGAAAGTTGTTTGTGGTATTACGCTTTACAGAATGCCTGTGCATTTAGGGGTTTAGGAAAAGAAGACAAAGCAGTGAAGGAATAAGCAGAGATACAGGGAAAGCACCAGGACTGTGTGGTGTCTGAGAGGTAAGGGGAAGAGAGAATTTTGAGAAGGAGATTGGTTCAGCAGGTTTAGATGCTATAGAAGGGTAGGGCAGGATCAAGGCCATTGGGTGGGGCTGTGTCAGGGGTCCCCAAACCACCCTCAGACTCAATGATTCGCTAGAAGCAATTACAGTACTCAGAAAAGCTGTTATATTCATGGTTGCAAATTATTATAGCAAATTGGATAGAGATTAGAATCTGCAAAGAGATAATGTGTGTGGAATGAAGTCCAGGAGAAACCAGGAGCAAGGGTCTAGCTGTCTTCTTCCAGTGGAGTCACACAGACATGCTTAATTCTCAATAATAATTCTTAATAATTCTTAATTAGCAATAATGTGTGACAACACATGAGAAATGTTGACAATGAGGAACGCTCACTTGAGCCTTGGTGTCCAGAATTTTTATTGGGGGTCAATAGGCATGTAGCACCTGCATGACTGATTTTAGCTACTCAGACTTTAGCCCCTAAAGCAAGAAGATTCACCATAAATTACACTGTTAGCATAAACCATTTAATCAACAGGTACTGTATGGCCCAAGGCTTCAGGTATACCCAAAACACTTTTAATAGGCAGAATATTACAAGGGCTCAGAGCTGAGCTCTCAGGAGCCAGCCATGGGCCAGGCCTGAAGGCAGGCTGATCTTGGGAAACCTTGTGCAGGGTTTGAGCAACCTAGGTCTGCTGAGTTATCTCTTTCTTGCACAATGGCTGCAGATGAAGGAACAGAAGGATAGGTCTGTAGCTTAAGGGAATTAGTACCATTAGATTTTTTTTTTTTTCTTTTTTGAAGCAAGGAGAAGATATTTTGTTAGTGGAAGAGAGGAAACATTAGAGGGAGGGATAGAATATGAAAGCATGAGAGAAGTGATAATGATCGGAACAATGTCTTAGAGATGGTAGGGTTTCCCGTGGAAAGGAGGAAGACACTTCTTTCTCAGAGAAAAGAGTGAAAAGGAGAGAGCAAGATGGTGAAAGAAAAAATGTATATATTGTCAAGTGGTCAAGCAGTTCCCAAGCACAGTGACGACTGCAGCTGCCAGACAGTTTATTGCTTGCTGCACAGCAGGCGCGTGAGCTAGTCCCCAAGTCCTGTGGGGCAATGTGGAAGTGGGCCAAGGTGGATACTATGCACACAGTAGGTCTTTGTCACAGCTGAAGGAACGCTGAGCTTAGGAACCCTCCAATCTTACAAGGGGCTGCTAGAGATCCTGCTCAGCCTTTGTCCTGAAGGAATTGTTATCTTACACTGGTTAGGAAACAAATCTTCCCTCTGAGCGGGAGGGAGAAACTCTCTAGCTTCCAGGGCTGTCTGTTACGCAAATGTCCTTGAACAAAGCTATCAATGCCCTTTGCTCAGAAGACATTCAGAAATGCCAGACCCATGAAGAATTGTCTCCCAACACACACACATTTATATTTATGTAAGTTGTATGTATATGTATTTATAAATAAAGAAATTTTTAGGTGTAGGAAGAGAAGTTGAGGAAGATCACTTGGGATATGTCCACCTTTCAAGTTCTGAAACACTGGATTGAGTCAGTATGTCAGGATCTGTGTCTTACCCATCATTTTCCCTCAGAGACTAGTACAGTGCCTTGAGCTTAGTAGGTACTCAGTGAATGTTTCTTTCTTTCTTTCTTTCTTTTTTTTTTTTTTTGGAGACAGGGTCTTGCTCTGTTGCCCTGGGTGGAGTGCAGTGGTGTCATCGTAGCTCACTGCAACCTCCAACTCCTGGGCTCAAGTGATCCTCCTGCCTCAGCCTTCTGGATACCTGGGACTACAGGCACATGCCACCACATCCAGCTAATTTTTCTATTTTAGTAGAGACGGGGTCTCTCTCTTGCTCAGTCTGTTCTCGAACTCCTGAGCTCAAGTGATCCTCCTGCCTTGACCTCCCAGAGTGCTGGGATTACAGGTGTGAGCCACCGTGCCCAGCCAGTGAATGTTTGTTGAATGATGAATGAATGAGGAGAAAGTTTGATGAATGGTGAAGGAATGAAGATCTTTTGAAGTTCTCTCTCCTCCTTGAGAGAGAATGTGGACTCCCTAGATGATTATTGGAGAGTTTATTCAGCCTAATGGTCATATGTTCTCTGCAGGTCTGTTTATTAATGCGCATTTCACATAGCAAAATGTACTAATCTAACTGACGTATAGTTAGGGAGCCTACTTTAACGATAACGTATTTTTTAAAAATTTAAGTAACGGAATACAAGAAAGAGGGGTTTTGAGAAATGTGATGGATTTTAGAGGAATGTGCCAAGTTAGGTTTGGAGAACTTTTCTTTATACAATACACATTTTACTTATGTGATACCAATTTAAATTATATCATTTAAATATGGTCTTCATAATGGTTACTGCCTGTGTTTCCAGGTGGTACCCTAAAATAGTAGTTCCTTGCTGCTAGTACTGAAGAGTCTGTTAAAGAAAAACTCTGTGTAACAGATGTGCTTGGTCCTGTGTGAATCAATGTCTGTAAAAGTGGCTTTTATATACATGGAATCAGATGGCTAGGAAGCAATTTCAATGTTCTGTTAGGTTCTTTAAAATGGGAATACATTCAGGTTTCTGTTGTTGAGGCTGTTGAGCAGCCATCCAGGCATGAAAATGAGAAAGATTTGACTGCATCTCTTGTGAAAAAGGATAAAACAAGGGCCTGTGTAGAAAGTAAGGGTAGAGAGAGACAAGTTGGCTTCAGAGAGATTCATTTGCACCCAGTTCTGTTCTATTCTTCTCATCTGTGTGCTTCTGCCCCCTAAAGAATGAATCAGCCTGACGTTTTATCAACTTTTTGAAAAGTGGGGTGAAGTGGTGTGGAACACATCAGAGGGGTGAAGCCGAGCAAATCTGAAAGACAGCAGAGCATTTCATCTCATATCCTCTGTGTGCTCTCCCCTTCCTTCTTAGGGAGCCAGAAGAGGCTGAATTGATGTCCACTCAATTTCAGTTCATCTTGCTACCTTCATGTTACACTGATACTAATATATTCTAATATATTTGGAATAAGAAAAGAGCAGTTCAGGCAGTGACTGTGTCACATGCAGTCATCAGTTTTTCTGCAACCCTACAACCACACGGGATTCCAGTGTTTACTTTGACTTGGACTTACCACAAAATGACCTTCTGTGGATTGAGTGTATAACCTTTTAATTAATTACTGATTTTATATATACATGGTACTGTTGCTTTGAAAGTTCATAAAAGTTTATTAGAGGTTTCTAGAATTATCAACTGAGTCTGGATAGAAACACATTTTTGATGAAAAACCTTTCTGGTATTTTAATAAAAATCTGGTGATAGCAAGTATAAATGCCACTTAAGTCCTGAGTGCTGATGTGCATGAGTACATGAATATATGTGTATGGTTGAAGGAGATAATCTATAAATTATGGCTTTCTTAGTATTATATGTCTCTTCCTAAAATAACTCAGCATTTTCCCATGAAAAATAAGTCAACATTTGAAACAAAATTTTTAACTTGTTAGTGTTCCATTCCAATTGAATTATATACAGCTAATGATTGTTTTTGGATGCCTTCCAGAGACAGATGGGACCGTGTTCAGAATTCACACAAAAGCTGAAGGACTTATGGATGTGGCTGTACCCTTAGAACTGGTGTTCCATTTGCCGGTCAATTACCCTTTGTGTCTTCCTGGCATCTCCATTAACTCTGAACACCTGACGAGGGCCCAGTGTGTGACTGTGAAAGAGAAGTTACTTGAGCAAGCAGAGAACCTCTTGTCAGGGCCTATGGTTCATGAGCTCGTTCTCTGGATTCAGCAGAATCTCAGGTGTATCCTTAACCAGCCAGAAACTGGAAGTGGCAGTGAAGAGAGTACTTTTCCAACAAGCCCGACTGTGGATGATGGATTGTGGATAACTCTTTTGCATTTAGATCACATGAGAGCAAAGACTAAATATGTCAAAACTGTGCAGAAGTGGGCTTCAGATTTAAGGCTGACAGGGAGACTGATGTTCATGGGTAAAGTAATACTGATTTTACTACAAGGAGACAGAAGCAACATCAAGGTGCCAAAAAGTTAAATGTTGAATATGAATCTGGCTATTTTCTGCTTAAAATGATTTGTCTTTAAGTATGTTTTATAACAATGGGATAGATTAATCATTGAGATGTTTCTGCTTTCACTATTACCATGTTAATGGATCTTCATTTTCTTTTTTAAGAATGTCTAACTCCTAATTACAACTACAAACTTGCAAAGCTTGAAGAATAAGTATAAGATCGTATTTTAAAAATCATGCCTTAATGAAAGTGACAGGTTATAAAAAAAAATCCCTGTGGCACGTGACTGTTTGTTTCTGTAATTAGCTATAAGCCTCAACTTTATAAATTTACACTAAAAGTTTGTGCATATTAATATTTCTTTCCATAGTTAGGCACAGCAAGGTGTATTATTTGTGGGTAGTCTGCAAGATTTGTAACTTCTGGAAGTTAAAAATACATTCTGACACTTTAATTTGGTGTCTATAATACCTGGAAAGAGGAGCTTGTCCCTTATAACCGAGATTTCGTGTTAGTAGAAGCAGAATCATTAGGGCTGTCAGCTTGTCACCTCCTACCTAACTTTTGCTTTCCACCTGACTTGTCTCAGCAGCTGCTTTCAAAATCATCATCTTCTTAAGATTTTTCAAGTTCTTATTCTACACTCATCTAACCTGTTTTATGAGGGACTAGATGAGGAAAACTGCTTATTATATTTTACATCTTAGGAGAGCTACAAATCACTTAATAGATTTTGTACTTTCAGATAGGATGGGTCAGGAACAATTATATTTGAACTTATTTAAAACAAATTTAGTGTGAACAACCTATAATCTTAAAGATTTGTAGAATAATGACCTAGTTTTTTAATGATGAGCTCTTACCACAAAACTACTTTGGCATTTGGTTAACCAGATTCGTGCTGGCTCATGGTATATAGATACAACAATAATTCAGATTTAATATATATCCTGGATAGGGGCCTGACCAAGGAACCATGTATTTTAAGGTGATTTGTAGTATATCTATAAAATTTGATCCTTTTGGGTAAAATACTAGCTGACAAAAATTAATACAAATTTATTTTCTTGCTCTTATTTACCTAAAAGGCTCAGATTTTTCTTTAAGCCAGCTAAGGCTTATTAGGCTAAATGCAGCTGTTTTGTAGATGTTACTCAGATTGAATCACCAATTAATTAACAAATGTTTATTCATATGACTAGAACTCAGCTAATGTAGAGAAATGGTACTTTTCTAAGAGTTCTTTTTTTTTTGCTGTCTCTAAAATGTCATTTTATGTAAATTTCTCTGTTCAGTTTTTGTAAGATTGTATATTAGGACTGAGAATGTATAGGCACGTATTTATAGATGCTGTCGACTTGGAATGGCAAGCACTGTGCCTGATAACCTCATCCACCTGCTGAATTTGTAACAACAGTAGCTTGTGCTCTGCTGTGTGCCATACGTAGCACTCTATACCACGTACTCCTCTGAGTGCTTTGCATGGATTATCTCATTTAATCATTACAAATTCCCCTTGAGGTAGATCCTGTTCTGAGTCCTATTTTATGGAGGAGGTAACTGAGGCACAGAGGATTGAAACAACCAGCCCAGAGTCAGAGATAGGAGAGTCCACTCCAGATTTCAACTCAAGTAGTTTGATTATGTTGCTCTTTACTCCTGCATTCGCCAGTACGTTATTCTGTCAAGTATGTAAAAACACTGTGTAACTCTCTTAACTGCTTGATTCAGAGAGTACTCTGTAAGCATGAAAATAAGCCTGCAGGTTTATAGCTTTTAAAACTAGGACTTTAAGATTCAGAGTAAGATATGTATTTAACGTACTGATTTATCATTTAGGAGTACCTGATTCTTCAGAAAACTTCCAAAGTAGATGTGGACTCAAGTGGAAAGAAATGCAAAGAAAAAATGATTAGTGTACTGTTTGAAACAAAAGTACAGACGGAACACAAAAGGTATAATTTAGTACTATTGCAGATAGAAAAGCAACTGAATCGGTAATTATACTCTGACAAATCTAGGCATATTCATGAGTTTCTCTCGTATAATGCAGGTTTCTGGCATTTGAAGTCAAAGAGTATTCATCGTTGGATGAATTACAAAAGGAATTTGAAACTGCAGGACTTAAGAAGCTTTTCTCCGCATTTGTACTTGGGCTGGTGAAATGAAATGGAAGACAGGAATCTTTTAGTAAAATAGCAGTGTGTTTTGTTGTTATTTTTACATTGGATTTTGGGAGTGGCTAATTGAAATAGTCACAAGGGAGCAATTTTAAAGTTTCTCTGAAGCAAAATGATAGACATCATGTTAAGTTCAGGAACAAAGCTAATTCTGGTTTATAAAGTAGTAAACATTAAGAAACCTCATGTATTCTAATGTTTGCCAGGAAAGACTAGGTTCAATAGATGAAACATTATTTAAAAGATAAATTTTAAAAAGGTGATGGTACATTAGCCCTTGTTTTTATATAGAATTTGTTTGGAACTATGCAGTTTTCTGGCTAATTTTCTTGCAAATAAATGATTTTTTGAAAAAGAGATTTGTTTTCATGTTTATTATTTTTCATGTTTACATTTTTAGCATGTCATCACCATTTTCCCCCATTCAGCATTTTATGTCTAATGTTGTAAGTTGGATGTTAAGAAAAATATAACACTGATTTTTTGTGTGTGTGGAATAGCATAAATTGTTACTTTAAATACAAAACAAAGTACTTCTGTAGAACCTGATTTACAATTGCTTTCTTTGGGGTTCCAGATAGCATGGTACATGAAAGTTGTAGAACTACAGAGTCAATTTAAATTAAAATTCTTATTTGAAAAATTTACTTTCTGGTTTTACAAGAGGAGAAATGTTCACACAGAGTGAACTTGGCTTGCTGTATGGAGGAAATTTTATAAAGATACTATTTTTTATTTCTTACGAAATCTATTAAAGCATGATAAAATATATTTATTATGACCTAAGGACAGAAGAAGCCATATTAAAATTTACAACAAAAATACAAGTAGGCATTTGTGTCTGAGAAAGGATATTTATGTGCAGGAAGCTACCTGGGCTGCAAAAATAAGGAACTGAGTCATGGAAGAAAGGCCAAATGAATCCCCCTCAGTGCAACCTATGCAGTACGGTGATGCCATTATAATATTATAACTGATGGGGAAGAGAGGGAGGGAAATGTTGTGGCACGCTGAGTAGTGTTTCTTGACAGTGCTGCCTTCTGATGATGGCAGTTCAAGATGATTGTCTCATTTTCAGGCACCCTTGTAATTATACCCACCTTTTGATGATTTTATGGGATTCTGCTAAGGAGAAAGGATTTTCACTTTGATTTTATAAATCTCATTCTAGGGTGTCTTTGATTTTTTGCTGGAGAACTGGTAAGTGTAGTTAGATTGTTGTATGGGAAGAGCACATATGGCAAAGAGAAGCCACCATACTGGTATGCAAAACTGAGAAAATAGGCTTGAAAATTTGGGGCTGGTCATTATTACCCCTTCATTTGATTTACTGTAGTTGTAGTGAAAATTAAAATAATGAAAAAGACTAAGGTTGAGAATTTGTCCATATGGGTGAAAAGGATTGAGGAGGATCATAATTTAATACTATTAAAAGTTATCACCATCAAGGCTGTAACAGCAGCAATCATAGAAGGCTGGGTTTGAATTTTATCACAACAGAACTTCTAGTCCTCTATTTTGCCATGACTCTTCTCTGCAAAAATGTCTTCCTTCTGACGCTTTATGGTACACTTTCAAACTTTCATCCTCAACTTTGACTCTCTACCCCTAAAAAAAGCTTGAATCAGGTCAAATTGAGTGTTAGCTGTAGTGACTTTCTCCAACTTAATTATTTTCCTATCTGCTAAAATTATGTAAAAATAGTATTGGTTATTATTACTTTCTTGGATGTTTATATCTGTCTTTCACAAAAACATACACTTCAGAATAGAAAGCTAAACCTTGACAGTGTTAGCGATTTATATAAATGTAATTTGATCTCTGGATAAGAGAAAGTTTAAAATTATATACCAAAAAGCTGTGAGTCTCTTTGGTATTTCTTTAATTTTAGTGTTAGAGGAAGAGAATCTTAATTGTTTCCATTGATATTTTTGCCTCAAACTCTATTGCTTTCCTTTCAGTTTGAGATACTTATGAAAAGATAATTAGGACTTCTGCTTCAGTAATGTTACGCAGACCAGCTTCTCACTGAAGAAAACTAAAAACAAAATACAAAACACATTCTCTTAAAAGTATCAAAGTCAAGAAGATAGTGAGAATTGCTGTGCTAACCCTGGGAGGAGAGAGGAATCCAGAGAAGTAAACCCAGCACTTGGGGCTAATTTTTCCTAGGGTGCATTTGCCAATCTGGAAGATTTAGTTGAATTTAGTTGATTTAGGCTGAGTTAATTTTTGGCAGCTTGAAGATCTGGGGAGTAAAAATTTGGGGTCTGGAGGATAGGGGAGATAGGGCCAAGAGCTGGGACCCCCAAAGGACTACACTGTAGAGGTAAGGGTGAACTGTTAATAAACCAATGGTCCAGAGTCAGAGGAGGAGATGCGGTGATGGAAGCAGAGGTCAGAGTGAGGCAGTGGCTGGCTTGAAAGTGAAGGGGCCATGAGCGATAGAATGTGGGCCGTATCTAGAAGCTGGAAAAGACAAGGAGTGAATTCTCCCCGAGAGCCTCCAGAAGGAACACAGCCCTGTGGACACCTTGATTTTAGCCCCATAAAACCCATTTCAGACTTCTGACCCTTCAAAACTGTAAGCAAATTAGTGTTGTGTTAATTAGCTATGTTTGTGGTAATTTGTTATAGCAGCAATAGGACACTAATACAGGAATATTTTGTTAAATCTTTCAGTACTTTTAGTATCCTATTAAGTCAGAAATTCAGCATTTGAATAATTATATCTCATGTTATTATTTAAAAAAAATAAACCAATTGTCCTAGACTATAGCTAAGGTTTGAGGATTCTGGTAGGTCCAGAAAATCTTAAACCTTAAACTTGGATTAAGATAGTCCATGATTCTGATGTTCTCAAAGCTTCAAAATTTGAGGAAGATAACATCCTCCTAGGACTCAAATTATATCTATGAATTATTCAAAAATTCAGTTAGAGGCAATCTGAGGTAATTTGGTACATGAAGAGACAAGATACTGAGTGAGAAACAAGAGAAACAATAGGCAATAGAGGTAGACCAGGGACTCCAGATGCTAGAATTATCAGACATAGATTATGAAACAGTTATGCTTAAAATGTTCAAGGAGATAAAAACCAAGCTTGAAACTGAAATTAGAAACTGTAGAGGTAGCATGGCATATTTGAACAAAACAAAACAATAAAACAAATAGAATTTCTGGAACTGAAAAATGCAAGAATTCAAGACGTGGTTAATCAGTTCAGGTCTAGTTAGGAAATTAGAAACCAGTCTAGGTACTTCAAACAGAGTAAATTTAAAACAGACATTGGTTACAAATTAAAAAGCCTGGAAGAACAAAAGGGGGAGAGAGTGGGGATGGATGAGAGGAAAGAAAAAGAGGAAGGTAAAACACTTAGAGTTCGGAAACTGCTGAGAGCCTCTGTCTGCTGTTGCACTACTGGAGACGGCTGTAACTGGTTCCACATCTGCTCAAATGCCGCCTAGACCAGAGCTAAAAATTGCTGATCTCTGGTCTGTTGAAATTTGGAATCACTCTACCCTTGCTGCCACTGTAGCAACTGCCAGCAACTGCCACAGTGCTAGAACCTGTGCTACCTTCTGATCTCCCAGAAACGCCTCCTGTTAACAAACCTAACAGGAATTGAGCTGGCAGAGAAGTCTGGGAGATACAGTTTGCAGAATCTCAACCTCAGGAGAACAGAGGAGACTATAGGAGGATGGGGAGTTTAGTGCCCATAGTAAATAACCAGCATTGTCCTCCCTTTTAGCTATTAAGCATCCACACGTACCCTTCTATCCATATTTAAATTTTTATGCAGCAACAAACAGTTTTGTGCTTCTGTCTATGTAGATTTGACATCTTTTGTTCAAGAACAAACTCTCCCCTTTTTAGAGAAAAGGGGAGAAACAAAGTCCCACCAGTTACTATTATCCATATTGATGTTAATTCTTCTAGTTTAGTCAAAATCCCACCTGGGTATTCTGTAGCCTGAATGTTAAGTTGTAAAGTTCACTACCACCAACACTCCTTGCATAGCTTGATTGGGGAAGGGGGAAGGAAAAAAATAGTTACTGTATACAAAGATATACAGAACACGCAATGAAGCAAATTTGCATAACACTTTGGTACTTGTTTGTATAACTGGTCATGAAGCTCTAGTTGATATTTGTAACTTCTTCCTCTATTTAATTTTTCTTCACTCCTGGACATTTTACCTAGCAGGGTAGCTGAATTTTCATTCTGGGTGGGTCTGAGTCCTTAATAGTTGGGTTGTTTATTAACTTTCACTATTAAATGAGAGAGTCTTAAGAGGCAAACCAGAGAGTCCCCTGGGTTCCTGACATAGACCCTGTTGACCCCATTGTGTAGCAGCAACACAATATCACTGTGATAATCTAGATCAATCACTCCAGCCAATACAGGAACCTCTCTCTTTGCTTGTTGGTTTAGTGTCATAAGAAGCCTAATATATCTAGGTGTCTGTCTCAACTTCCAATTCATTTGAACCATTTTATGTGCCTGGTAGAAGCATTCTTTCCTTGTGAACTAAGACCTCTAAACTAGCAAAGCCCAAGGTTACAGGGATGAGAATAAAAAATTCTGTGAGGGGGTCACTAAGTATAATACTGAGAGGAATCAGTCTTATTTTTATCCCTTGATTCCTGACCCATGTATTCTGGCAGTGGGAGAATCATATTTTGATCACTGGTTCAGAGATATGCTACATCTTGTATGATGGCATCTAAATCTCTCAGGGGTTTGTCACCCACCTGGGCTAATAAGTGAGACTTAATAGGTCATTATATTATTCTATCAAGTCAGCCAATTCTGGGTGACCTGGTACGTGGAAAGACCTATGCATTTCATAGTCATAAGCCCATTGCTGTATTTCTTTTGTTGTGAAATGAGTTTCTTATTTAGAAGTTATATTGTGAGGGATACCATATCTGTAAGATCATGGTTGGTAGTATTATAGGAAGGGACTTCAGATTCATACTCAGAAGAAGTATCTATTTAGTGAGGTCAAATTGCTGGCCTTTCCATTAGGGAAGGGATCCCGTGTAATTAACCAGCCCCCAGGTAGATGGTGTTTCCCAGAAGTGAAGCCCTCTTGGTGGCTCGGTATTGGTCTTTTTTCTTAGCAGGTTAGGTACTTAGCAGTGACAGTGGCAAGATAAACATTGGTGAGAGGAACTTCATGTTTTTGAGTCCATGCAGAACCTCCATCCCCACTGCCATGTTTACTTTGCACATGAGCCCACTGAGCAAGCACTGGGGTGCTAGAGAAAGAGGCTGACACCCGCAGGATGAGTCAGCCATCCATTTGATTAATGAAGGCCTTCCCTGCAGTGGTTGCCCTTTGATAAACATCACATGGGACACAAGTATTTTCACATTTTGTGCTTATCCTGAGAGGTCCGTTCATATGCCTCTGCCCCAGTCTTCCTTGTCATCAGTCCTCTTATCTTGTTCTTTCAAAGCCCCTTTCTACCTGGCCAACCTGTTAGGCACTGCCTATGAAATACTGTACATCCACACCTCTGGATATCTCTTTACCTAGGTAAAGTAGACAAGCAGAAGTACTGCTCAAAGTTCTATCTAGAGTAGATTTCACCTCTATATTTCAGAGACACTCCAGATTGTAGTGGTAATTGCTGAAGCATGTTGTGAAGAACTACCCAACAACCAGGCCTGAATTTTTTCTTCCTCAGTTACAAGTTGTGGGTACTCCCCATGAGATCATCAGTGTGGACTGAGGAAGAGGAAGTTGTGCAGAAGGAGTAGGTATTATACTATAGATAACTGAGCTACTTGATGATGCAGCTTACTTACACCTTCAGGACCTGCTCATGCCTGATCTTGTACACTTTACTTCATTTGTACATGCCAAAGTTTACAATTTCATGGATGAAATAATACTTAGTTTATGATATGTATGTCAGGTCCCATGGTCAATTGGTGTCCCATGGTCAAGTGTTCAATTTCATTTAAGATCCAGTAGCAAGCTAGGAGCTCTTCTTCAAAAGAAGGATAATCAATTGCAGAAAAGGGGCATGGCTTTGATTTAAAATCCTAAGGCTCTATTGGGCTTGTGAGGGGCTTTGGTACAGCATCGCCAGAGGCCATAACTACATCAAACACCATCGGATCTTCTGGGTCATAAGGCCCGAGTAGCAGGGAAGCGGCACTATAGATTGGATCTGTAGCCTTTTCTTGCTCTGAATCCCACTCAAAACAGGCAACTCCAAGGATTAATCAGTAAATGATTCAGAGCATCACATTCAAATATGGGATACATTGCTTCTAAAATCCAAAGATACCTGGGAAGCATTACACCTTAATGGTAGGAGTACAAGGTAAAGCAACTTGTCTTTCACACTGGAATTTCCTGGGATATACCTCAAAACACTAGACCCCTAAAAACTTTACTAAGCTGTCAGGCTTCTGAATTTTTATGGGTTTTATCTCTCTCCCTCTGGTAAGTATGTGTCTTCTAAAGCATTTAGAGCATTTGCTACTTTCTGTTCACCATGTTTAATCAGCGTGTTTGGTGGGATGTTAAAATGAATGAAGTCCTTTATTTTATTAAAAAGACACTTGCACTCGAATGTTTACAGCAGCACAATTCACAATTGCAAAGATGTGGAAACAACCCAAGTGCCCATCAATACATGAGTAGATTAATAAAATGTGGTGTGGAGCACTACTCAGCCATAAAAAAAATGGTGATCTAGTTTCTTTTGTAACAACCTGGATGGAACTGGAGACCATTCTTCTTAGTGAAGTATCACAAAAATGGAAAAAGAAACATCACATATACTCAATACTGAATTGGAACTAATCGATCAACACTTATGTGCACATATGGAAGTAAAACTCAAAGGAAATCAGGTAGGTGGGAGGGGGGAGCAGGGGGATGGGTAAATTCACACCTAACGGGTACAATGCACACTAACTGGGTGAAGGGCACAGTTATAACTTTGACTCAAACTGTACAAAAGCGAATTATGTAACCAAAGCGTGTGTACCCCTGTAAAATTCTGAAAAATAAAATAAAATGAATGAAGTCCTTGAATACTGAGTTATGACAGAGGCAGAAAGTTGATACAGTCTTAAAGTAAGATATAGTCCTGAAGTGAAAGTGTGTGGCTGTACTTGTTTCTAGTGGTCTTCACAAATTGATACAGAGTAAAAAGCATTTGCCAGATTAGGAGCTAGATACCAAGTACCCAGAACTATGTTGATTTGCTCCAGTATAAGACTGCATTTGGAAGAGCAGCCATAATTAGAAATCACCACCTACTTAAATTTGTTATTCTACAGTCATTTTCTAAGATGCATCTGCTTCTGCAAAGCCCAATAGGTAAGTTAAATGGGGATGTTATAAGAATCACACTTTGCAAGGACAGTCTTTTCAACACATGGTTTGGAACAATTAAATTTTGCCTCTACTTCACATACCCTAGATTAATTTCAGGTGGATATCAGACCTAAGTGTGAAAGGCAAAAATATTTTAGAAGAAAATATAGAAGAATATTTTCTTGACTTTTGGGTCCTAACCTTAAACAGGACACAAAAGTAATAATCTTTACAGAAAATATTGATAGATTGTACTACATCAAAATTAAGAACAACTGTTCATCAAAAGATATCACTAAAGATAACAGAAATGTGAAACACAGAATTAGTGAAGGTATATGAGCACATTTAATTTATATAGGTCTAATCTCCAGGATATTAATAAGAAATAGACAACCTAGTAGAAAAACGGGCACAACAATCTTGAACAGGTATTTCACAACTGAGAATATGCAAATAGATAAAAAACATAGGTAATAGTGCTCAACCTCATTAGTAATCAGGGGAAATGCAGATTAAAACCACAATAAGATACCACTAGTCACCCAATAGAATGACTGAAATATAAAAGATGGATAATAGCAGGAATTGGCAAAGAAGTAGAGCAATGACAATACTGATACACCATTGGCTGGAGTATACATTGACCCAGCTACTTTGAGCGCACAGTTTGGCATAATCTAGAAGAACTGAAGATTCCATACCCTATAACCCAGCAATCTGCTTCTAGGTATACAAAATATGCTTACAAAATGAGTGCATATGTGTAGGAAGTTACATGTATAAGTATTAATATATTTATAACAACATTATTTTTAATAGCCCAAATGGAGCAACCCAAACATCCATTCATATGGAATGGACAAGTAAATTATGGTATATTCATACAATGGAATACTATTATATAGCAAACTAAATGAGTTACAGCCACATAGAGCAGCATGGATTAATCTTTTAAAAAATCAATATTGAACCAAGTGAAGTAAACACAAACAAAAGAATATGTACTGTATGATTCCAAAAGTCCAAGAGCAGGCAAAACGATGCCAAATTAGGGATGCATACTTAAGTGCTAAAACTAAAAGACAAAGAAGTTGTTATAATAAAAGTCAGGATGACAGTCACTTGTAGGGGGCAAGGATGGCATTGTGGTTGGAAAGAGGCATGCAAGGATTTTTTTAAAAAATTTTATTTATTTATTTTAATTTCAGAATATTATGGGGGTACAACACTTTGGCTATATATATTGCCCACGCACTGCCCGTGTCAGAGCTACAATTGTGTTCATCCCCCGAACTGTGCTCCCTGCATCCATTCAGTGAGAGTTTTTCCCATCCCCTCCACCCCCCTCCCTCCTGCCCGCCCCCCCGATGAATATTATTGCCCTGCGTGATGTAAGGGTTGGTCAGTTAGTACCAATTTGATGGTGAGTACCAGTGGTGCTTGTTTTTCCGTTCTTGTGACACTTCGCTTCGAAGAATGGGTTCTAGCTCCAACCAGGATAATACCAGATGTGATAATTCACTATTGTTTTTTATTGCTGAGTAATACTCCATGGTATATATACCACATTTTATTAATAATGTATTGATGGGCACCTGGGTTGTTTCCACATCTTTGCAGTTGTGAATTTTGCTGCTATAAACATTCATGAGCAGATGTCTTTATTATAGAATGTCTTTTTTTCCTTTGGGTAAATACCCAGTAGTGGGATTGCCGGGTCAAATGGTAATTCTACTTTTAATTCTTTGAGGTATCTCCATATTACTTTCCATAGAGGTTGTACTAATTTGCAGTCCCACCAGCAGTGTACGAGTGTTCCTATCTGTCCACATCCCCACCAACATTTGTTGTTTGGGGATTGTTTGATATGAGCCAATCTCACTGGAGTTAAGTGAGATATCATTGTGGTTTTGATTTGCATTTCCCTGATGATTAGAGAAGTTGAGCAATTTTTTATATGTTTGCTGGCCATTATTCTGTCTTCTTTTGAAAAGTTTCTGTTCATGTCCTTTGCCCATTTTTTAATAGGGTTGTTTGATTTTTTCTTGTTGATTTTCCTAGGCATGCAAGGATTTTTTATGGAGATGGCTACATCCTATTTCCTGACCAGGGTGCTGGTTTCTCAGATGTGTTGTTTATAATAATTCATAAAGCTATACAGGTACTTAATATATATTTCTATATTTCTTCTCCCATAAAAGTAGGCTCGACTTAAAACAATGCCAGAGTTACTACAATATTTTTGCTAAATAAAAAAAAATATTGAAGATAATTCTTAAATCATTGTAATTAATAGCAATTTCTCAATCCTGAAATTTGTCTCAGCCAAAGACAAAATTGTAAGGTAGATGCAAAAGGGTAGGCTATTTTAAGTGGGATGGTTAGGGAAATATTCTCTAAGGAGGTAGTATTTGAGCCAATATCTGAATGAAAATGGACCAACTACAGAAAGATGAGCAAAGTTGGATGAAGGCAATTTGGTTTAAACTTGGCTGGATTGCATAGTATCAGTTACTGGTTTTTCATCTAGCGTCAGTTTTGGCAAGTCATAGACTAAGTAGTTTTTGAAATGTTTGTATGCACTTTTGAGATACACACACACACACACACACACACAAGATCTCCTATGCCCTTGTTACTCAAGGTGTGGGGCTCATAGACTGGCATCATCTGTTGTCAGAAATACAGAATCTCACACGCTATCCCAGACCCACTGAATTAGAATCTACAATTTAACAAGATTCCCAGGTGGTTTGTGTGCACATTAAAGTTTGAAACACCGCCCTATAGTCATATGCTTCTAGAAATATGTGAGGAGGTTGAATGTGAAAGTTGAACAATAGACATCCATGTTGTAAGGGGCATTCCAGTCCCAGAAAGCTAAGAATATAATAAAAATATTTTAAAATTTCTGACTGCCTATCAAACAATATTTAATCATATGTTTTCAGCATTTCTTACGTATTTTTAATTTTGTTCTTTGTCTCATAACTGAATGCTGAAATGAGTAAAGATTAGTGGTTGTGTAACAGAGGCCATACATACATCCTTTTTTAGCACACCAAGTCATCATCTTATCTCAATTGCCCTAACTTTATGAGACCTTTGCTTGTTAGCGCTATTTTTGACCCTTTAATCTGCTGTCTTCCACTTATGTTTTATATAAAAGGGAAAATATAACATTCAAATAATTGTATAAATACAGCTATATAAGATGAAGGTGCTGTTGAAATTTTAGAATTATGTGATAGGCTGATTTGTTTGTCAGTTGATGCACAAAAGTCTGAATTTGATAAATGAAAAAAAATTTAAGTTTTTGCTATTATAAATTGCACAGGGCAGGAAAATGAATTTGAAATAAAAAGAATTAAAAATAGAAGCAGCTGGGAGTGGTGGCTCACACCTGTAATCCTAGCACTCTGGGAGGCCGAGGCAGGAGGATTGCTTGAGCTCAGGAGTTTGAGACCAGCCTCAGCAAGAGTGAGACCCCATCTCTACTAAAAATAGAAAAATTAGCCGGGTATGGTGGTGCACACCTGTAGTCCCAGCTATTTGGGAGGCTGAGGCAGGAGGATTACTTGAGCTCAGGAGTTGGAGGTTGCAGTGAGCTACGATGATGCCACTGCACTCTACCCAGGGTGACAGAATAAGGCTCTGTCTCGGAAAAAAAAAAAAAAAATAGGAGCAATCCCTCTATATTATGAAAAACAGACAAAAATGTGAAAAGTTTGCAAAACTACCAATGATGCATATAAATTACCAAGTAAAAAAAGTTGGGGAATGGAATCTTCATTTGTGATCAGTTTGTCATTTCAACTAATTTAATGCTTCAATCGGTTTGGTTTCCACCATTTGGTTTTTGACCAGATTACTTTTTTTCAAATAACCTGGATCATAGGTTTCAATCTCTTCTCACTTGAAGAGCTCACTTGAAGTTATGTTGCTTTATTCCTTCCATCCCTTTTGTATTAGTCAGGGTTCTCCAGAGAAACAGAACCAATAGAATGTGTGTGTTCATGTATACATACAAACATATATATGTATATATAAGAGAAAAAAAAGAGAGAGAGATGTATTTCAAGGAATGGACTTATGCAATTATGGAGGCTAGTAAATCCAAAATCTACCGGGTGGTTTGGTAGGCTGCAGACTCTGGAGGAGCAATGTTGCAGTTCAAGGCTGTCAGGCTGGATACCCAGGGAAAAGTTAATGTTGCAATTGAAGTCTGAGGGCAGTCTGTTGGCAGAAGTCCCCCTTGCTCCAGGGAGGGCCAGCCTTTTGTTCTATTCAGGCCTTCAACTGATTGACTGAGGTCCACCCACATTATTGCCATATGCAGGGCAATTGGCTTTACTCATAGTCCACTGATTTAACTGTAAATCTCATCCAAAACATCCTCACAGAAACATCCAGAATAATGTTTGACCACGTATCTGGCCTAGGTAAGTTGCCACAAAAAATTAACCATCACACCTTTCATGAAATATCCTGTCAGTAGCTTTGCTTTTAGAGGTGAGGAATGTGGCTTTCAGTTCATATCTGCTTAACTCATGTTTTTACTACTATAACAATAAATGTTGATATGGATTTGTAGTAGCATTGGTAAGAAGGATACTGTTTACAAAATAAGTTAACAACTTGACAAACTGCAGTTTACTTTGGCTTGAATGGCTCCTCTTGAGTCAGAACTGGCCATAGTAACAGATTTGACAAAAAGCCACATTTCTGCTAGCCTGGGAGTATAAAAAATGTGAACTCAAGGACAGGTATTGATTTTTTAAAAAATTGAACTCATCTGCTTTGGGGTATCTTTCCAAAGCTCCAAACTTGTGTTTGCTCAGTTCATTGTTGGCAAGACATCCTGAAGTGGTTATTGGGAGGGAATTCAGGCATTTTGCTTTCTTCTGTGTGAGCCTCCACCTGGTGCATTTCTGGTGTGTCTGACAATGCTGCTCCTCCATCAAGGCATGTTTAACCTCTGTTAATCTTTAGCAATAGACCTTTCATGCAACCAAGAAAGCTGTGCTGCAACGTGCTAGTGATTTACCAAAATCCCGTGCATGAATTTCTTTATTACTTGAGAATTCCATCCATTTCCATAGCTTTCAATACCCCTCTGTGTAACTGAGTCTCACATTTACACCTGAGGTCCTGACCTCTCTCCTGATCTCTAAACACCCATTTTTAACTCTCTGTTTCACATCACAACCTGGATGTCCTGCCAACACCTTAAATCCATCATGATTAAAACAAACTCATTAATGGTCTCATTTTTGTTGTTGTTGATAGAATTGAAATTACTACTAGGCTACTAGGATTAACCTTGGATTTTTCTTTGACTTCTTCCTCTCTCCCTTATATCTGATAAGCTGCCAAATCTAGCCCCCAGTCATGCTTACATTCAACCATCTTGTCTATCTATTCTCATGGAAAAGAACCACTGTATGTAAGGTTCTTATTTTTTCTGGCAGAACTATTGGAAATCTCCAAACTGGCCCTCTTGCCTGTTTTCCCCTTCTATCCCATCCTATACATGACTACAGCTGATAATCCCTCATCTAAAACTCTTGGGGTTAGATGCGTTTTAGAATGCAGATTTTTCTTTTTAATTTTTGCAGTTTTAGAAAGCTAATATAGTTGTACAGTATATTACAAAATCTGCCCAAATGGAGGCTGGGGCAACATCCTGTAATCAAACACTTATTTCTACAGTGAAATGGAGGCATATTCACACTAAGATAAATAAAGAGTATAAATGGTCTCACATTGATTCACATTAAACTTTGATTCCAAATGAATTCAGATCAGATTGGCTTAGTCTCCAAATAAATGACCAGAAAAGAAATCCTATTTCTTTGGTTTTTGGAACTTTTTGGATTTTGAAATTGCAGATATAGGATGATAGACTTGGACCAGATAAATCTTCAAGTAATCATGTCACTCCCATTTTCTACTGGATTTGTTGTAAACTCTTCACTCTGGTATTTTCAAATGCCTTCTCAATTTGACCTCAAACCATTATTTTCTGGTTTTATCTTCCACTCGTTCTCTGCATATCCTTTTTGCCTCAGCCAAACTGGATAATTATTGCTTATTTTTCCTTCTTCTATATATACTCATGTTCATCATTCTTGAAATATCATTTCTTCTTGTTTATTCTTTTGCTAACTGTCTGTTGACATCTTTTCTATACTGCCAGACCTTTTTCCTCTATAAGCTACTTGATCCCCATTTTGAGATCAGTAATTGTTTTCTGGTCTGAATTCTTTTAGCAAGCTTTGGTTTTGCCAGATGTACAATTAAAATAATATCTCACTTTCTTAGACTTCTCACTAGATTAAATAATGTACAAATGCACCTAACATGTGTCTGACACATAGTAGGAACTCAATTGACATTAGTTCTTCACCTTTCCTTTTCTCCCCCTTCCTTCCCTTTTCTTAGTATATACTGTACTTTGCTATAGTTTTGAATGTACTTTGTTCTTCTCATTACTATATTGGAAGTTTTTTGAGGTTAGAATCCTGCTTATTGGAAGCTCAGTAAATATTGAGTTATGTAAAATGAATACAAATGTTGTTACTAGGGAAACTTCAGCTCCTCCTCTGGATTCCGGAAAGACACTGGTTTGTGTACATATGAATGTTCATCAAAAAACTCGAACCAAACCAAACCAAACCTATGATCCCACATATAAGTTCAGTCTATAAAATTTCCGTCAATAATATTCTAACTGGTAAAGATCACCCAGTGTGACCTCCCGTATACTTCCTCCGGTTAAAATATTCTCTGTACCATTATTCCCTTCTCCTTCCGAATCTGGAGACAGAATGGCAATCTTTTTCAAGGTAAGACCTTTTACCTATGCACTTGATTCCATCCTCTGTCTTCTATGGGATTTTATAAGATTAATTATTTCTTGCATTTTTAATCTTGAATAATAAAAATGCTCAAATCATCCCTTTTATAAAATAGCATCCTCTCTTAACTTTGATTCTCACTTACTTTATTTTGTTCGTTGAATTGAAATCTATTGCTATTATGTAATCACCCCCATATCTCTTTGCAAGAGATCGTTTGTGCTATAAAATATAACACTCATATAAAAATGAACAAAATATAATTATACAGCTTAAGAAATTATTATCAAGTGAACTCTGTACACTCACCACCTGTTCATGAAATAGGATATTGCTAACGTCTTTACATTTCCCAGTCTCAATTCCCTGAGTTGACCATTATTTGGATGTTTATGACAATCACTTCCTTGTTAGTCTTTTTCTCTTTACTTCCTAAATACGCTAACAGTATATATAGTTTAGTTTTACTTGATTTTGAACTTTGTGTAATAAAGTCTGACTTTTTCTGCTCAGTCTTGCATTTGTGAGATTCATCATTTTATTGGTATAGCTATTAATATAAGCCATTCTTTCATTGCTATATGGTATTCTATTATATTTATATAGCACAATTTATTTATCTATTCTACTGTGGATGGCTATTGGGATTGTTTTAACATTTTTTGCTATTACAAATGATGCTGCAATAAATGTTCTTGTATGTATCTCCTGGTACATGTAAGTGTGCACTCTTTTTGAGTACACAACTAGCAGTGTAATTATTAGGTTTTAGTGTTTGCATATCTTCAACTTTACTAGATAATGCTAAGCTGTTTTCCCAAGTGGTTGGGGCAAAATTTACACTTCTGCCAGAAGTACATGAGAGCTCCCATTGCTCCAGATTCATGCCAACACTTGATACTGACAGTCTTTTTAATTTTAGTCATTCTGATATGTGTCTAGTGGTCCTGGATACCAATAAGGTTGAGCACATTCTAATGTTTATTGGTCATTTGGATATCCTCTTTTGTGAATTGCATCTTCAAATCCTTTGTTCATTATTCCACTGGGTGGTCTGCTGTTTTCTTATTGGCTGTAGAATTCATTGTACATTTTGGATGTGAGCCCTTTTTGGATATATGTGTTGCAAATACCTTCTCCTACTCTGTAGTTTGCCTTTTCATTATGTCTTTTGATGAATAGAAGTTCTTTTAATGCAACTGTATAAATAAGATTCACCCATTTTAAGGTTGCAGTTTGATGACTTTTGACTAATGCATACATCTGCAACCACCAACTACCACTGTTACTGGCCTCTGAGTGGAGGTTTTTCCAAGCTCTTGGTGTTCATCATGAAAAGAATTTCAGGACACACCATGTAAGCCAAGCAAGTGAAAGCTTTATTGAAAGTGAAAGTACACTCTCAGGGAGGAGCGCAGGCAGGCTCAAAAGAGATCAGCTATATTGGGAGGAAGTGGTCTTCCTAGATCTTTTGTAGTCTAACTAATTGAGGGGAGGAATATTCAAGGCCAAGAGGTTGGCTCTTACTAAGAATTTGGGCAGTAATTCCTAGAATTGGGTTCCCTCTCATTTTCATACTTTATATGGTTTTGGAAATGTCATGGTGATTTCAAAGGTGGAGAAATTTTAAAACCACAGTGTAAATGATATTATAATTAGCCAAAGTTCATGTAAGGTGACAGAGATAGTTGAAAAGCTGGTTGAAGCCGGTTCTTGCCTGCAGTTATCAGCCCCTTTAGTTAGCTTCTGCTTAAGAGTTGTTTATTTTAACATCTGTACCTGATCTTCAAGCCCCTGCATCCAGTCGTAGCCCTGTCTCTTAGTCTCCTACTCTAACAACACCCCAGTTATAGGGTCCACCCATCACTATCCCCCTGCTTTCTTTCTGTGTCCTAACTAAATACAGAGTGCCTTGATTGCTCTGTGACCTCACCAGCTACATGTTTTCCCCTGCAAGCTTGAACCCAAGGCAGGACCTCAAACATTCCCAGGTATTGATAAAGTTGTTTAGGTTGTTGCTGGAAACACATAAAGATCAACCATGTTGTCAAACACATAGAAGGTAGCCCTACCCCCAGCCAAATCCCTTAAACCCTCCTATAAACTCCCTAACCTGACCCCCTCATTGTGAACATGCCTAGGTAGAACATCTCTTCTTACTGTTGCTCATGAGGACACACTGCAGCCTCCCTCTGTGTATAAGTTTCTTTAATAAATGCTTCAATTGGTCACCCTGGCATTAGTGCTTCTTTCTTTAGAATCCCAACTGGGCCCATCTCAGGAAGGTTTAGGGCAGTCTTTTGTGGGAACTCCCTTGCTGCCACTTTTGGGGCAACTCCAGCTGCTGGGTTTGGCCAGATGGAAAACTAATTTAGACATAGAAACTTTCTACCTCCCCAGCAAGTTCCTATGTGCCCCTTTGCAGTCAGTCTTCTCCTGTACTCCTTTCCTCAGGTAATCACTGTTCTGACTTCTGTCACTGCACATTAGTTTTGCCCATTCTAGAACAAAGGTGTTATTGAATAACATGTATTCTTTCGTGTGCAGCTTCTTTCACTGTCTGTGATTTCATCCACACTGTGTTGTATATTAGTGGTTTGTTCCCTTTTACAGCTGGCCAGTAGTCCACTGTATGAATTTATTTAGTCATTCACTTGTTGATGGACATTATGAATAAAGATACTACAAATATTTAGGTACGAATCTTTTTATAGATACAAATTTTCATCTCTCTTAGTAAATATTTAGGAGTGGAATTTCTATGATAAGTGTATGTTTAACTTTATAAGAAACAGCCAAACTGTTTCCAAAGTGGTTGTACCATTTTATATTCCAGCCAGCAATGTATGCATGTTCCAGGTGCTCCATTCCTTCACCAACAATTGGTACTGCTACTCTTTTTAATTTTAATCACTTTAGTGGGTGGGATGTCCCACCGTGGTTTATTTTTTAATTATCTCTAGGTTTTCTTAAGTAGTCTGAAACAAGTAATTAGCTAGGAATAAAATATTTTAGAAGCTAATGCTGCTGGGATAACATCTATAAGAGGGTTTTGTTCACCATAGTCTTAGTTCTGGCAGAAATCTTGAGCTAGTTGTGTGCTAGTGTTTTTTTATACTATCAGGACCCAATTTGATGGTTGGTGGTCTTCTGAATTTCCAGAGCCATTGTAAGGGGGATTGCCCATGCAGGCCATGCCAAGTCTCAGGGCATGGAGGAGCATATCACTTCTGGTATGTTATTAGGCCAGTGTGCTATTGCGGGTCCCTTGCCAGGCACAGTGGGCAGGATGACTAATGAAGCTCTTCTGCATGGTGAGATGTGGTGCTTACGTGCATGGGACTTGGATAGTGGCAGGACACTGACTCTGCTCCTTTGTGGTCACCTGGGGTTCACTCTAAGTGGTCTCTGAATGCCACCTCTCCTTTAGTCCACTTGGTTCTTTTTGGTTGGTTCTCCTTATCCCCAGGCTTTACTATCTTTTCCTCTCAAAACACCTCCTCTACAGTCTCTTAACCCCCAGCCCAGGGCAAATTATGTCCTCTGGAGGGAGAAAAGCTAGTGATGGTAGAGATCACTAGGTGTTTACCTAATTTCCATTCTAACCTTCTCTATAGTAATTGAGCCCCAATTTCTACCCAGATACATTGCTATCTCGAATAAAATAGTGGCCATAAGACTACATTCTGGGTCAATGGAAGTACCGATTGTGACTTCCAGGGAGGCTTCTTTTTTTCTTTGTCTTTTTTTGTTTGTTTGTTTGTTTGTTTTTGGTGACAGGGTCTCACTCTGTCCAGTCAGGTTAGAGTGCAGTGGCGTCATCATAGCTCACTGCAGCCTCGAACTCCTGGGCTCAAGCGATCCTGCTGCCTCAGCCTCCCGAGGAGCTGGGACTATAGGCGTGTGCCACCACGCCCAGCTAATTTTTCTATTTTTTATAGAGATAGGGTCTTGCTCTCGCTCAGGCTGGTCTCAAACTCCTGGTTTCAAGCAATATTCCTGCCTCGGCATCCCAAAGTGCTAGGATTACAAGGGTGGGCCACCATGCCCAGCCCAGGAAGGCTTCTTGAAGATGTTGGCTCCCTGGGAGATGTGACCTTTGCCCTCCCCTTTTCTCCTACCCAGAATGCGGACACTTGCTGACATGCCAAAAGCAGTCAAAGAAATTACAAGGTGAGCTTGAGGGTGAAAGTGGGGCAAAACATAGGAACTACCTTCTGAACATTTTTTATGTGAAAGAATATAGCTTTGTAGCTTTAAGCCACATTTTAAGTTTTCCGTTATATGTTATCAAATCCAGTTCTGATGTATGTATATGAAATTTGGTACCTACTATAAGTAATAGAGCCTAAAACGTGACTGATTGTGAATTGTTCCAAATCTATTATTTATGGTTGACACTTTTTGCCTAGAGTTCTTAGAAACCTAGATTTTCTTAACTCAAAGTAAGCTTTTGAAACACAGTATTCAAGAATTTGACTCTTTTGTTTACCTGCATTTAGCTTTAACAGCCATTCTCTGTTGCAGTGAAGGTGGGATGCTGTTATTATTTGGGCAGAGGAAATATAAGAAAATGCAAGGAGAAAAAAGGTAAGTTAATAATTTAAACACCATCCCATCTCATATCAAATTGGCAAATATTTCTCTGAGTATTTGTAGGGAAATATCACCTTAGCACATTCTCAGGTTATGTTCCCACGTTTCTAGTAAAGTACATATCAATTTGGCATGCTTTTGTTTTTATTGTTATAATCTTTTTATTTCCTAGAAGTATTACTAATAATTCTTTGAAATTTGCATGGGGCTAAGATAGTCAGTAGACTTAGAATGACACTAAACTTTTTTCTCTGAATTCTCCTGAAGACACAGATTCCTATGAAAATAACACACAGAGGGGAAAAAAAATTCTTGTGAATTTAATTTATGCTTACTTCTCGCTTTTCGTTAAACCCATTGCTGGATTTACATTATCAGCCCACACAAATGTGAATTCCCAAGAAATCCGAGTAGAAAGAGAATAGAGAGAAAGGCAGAACACATTTGATTTCTTTAGAGTTAGAGCTTTGTTGAAGGCCTCGAGTATGAAGTTATTCATACCTATTTAAAATCATCCATGTATCTAGAGATATATAAACCCACTCCATGCACAAGGGAGCATCTCAGTTAACTTTGGATGAATGAGGTTTCCCCAGGATCCAAAGGTCAGTTCTAATTAGCAAGGCCCTTTTGGAAACATTTTGGAGATGTAAATATTTTTAAATGTTTCGTAGTCATCTGATAAGCAGAGTAGACTGAACATAATCTAAGTTCGGTGCACTGGGGTTGGCATTAACAGCCTGATTGCATGCTGCTGGGACATAAGGATGCTCTCTCCGGGTCTGTAGAAGTAGAAGAACCTCAGCTTCCACGTCTGAATGACGCCATCACTTTCATATTCCAGCAGGTCTTTGTCCCTCTCTTTCCCCTCTGCTTCATGTCTCACTCTCCCTTCTTTCCTACTCGCTATTCTTGATGCTTCTTTTCATCTCTGCCATTGCAGAGACTGCTGCTTATTGATTTCTTTCCTCTTCTCTCTTCTTTGCTGTCTCTTCTCTCCTTTCTTGCCCACTTCTTCCAAGTGTTATGATTCTATGGTAGCAGGACTTAGCTTTTATAGCCATCATCACCAATGAGTGATTCTTTTCAGTCAGTGCAACAACCGACCACCATGTGTCTTCTTAAATTTCATCTCCAGAGATCAGTACCACCCTCACGAGCCCGCTGTTTACCCTTTTTATTATTTCCGTTGGTACTCACAATTACAGCCTTTAAAAATTGTTTTTAGGTTCATGGTTTGTTCCTGAAGGGTGACAGTACTTGACTGCATGAGTACTATGGCTTCTACATATTTGGTACCACACTTAACCTTAGAACTAGAAAGAGCTAAACAGATTGTCTAATCTAGCTTTTTTTTTTTTAAAGTGGGGATAGTAAAGTAAGTTAATTACCCAAGGCTACTCATACATCTGGTAGCAAAACCAGGAGTAGGACACAGGTCTATAAAACTACATTTGGGAGATAATTATATTAGCTCTTTAGTCCTATAGATAGTGCAAAAAGAACTCAAGGAGCCAGTGAACAATTGTCTAATAGTTACAGTCTTCTAGGGAAAATATCTGCTCTATTCTGTTCTGGCACATTAGTGAGGAGAGATGATTTCTTTTATTCTTGAATTGTAAAATTATCCCTGAATTTATACTCATAATAAATCTATAGGGTTTCCTCACAAATAAAAGCTATTTTCTTATAATTGCATTTGTTTATATATGAATAGAACATATAATACTTGATGCCTAAAACTTGCTATACTTCTTGTTTCATACGTATTGGGTGTTTTTCTGCGGTCCCCAACTCCCGAGCTGCAGACCGGTACTGGTCCGTGTCCGGGCCGCAGAGCTCTGCCACACACCCCTGCCAAGTCCATGGAAAAATTGTCTTCCATGAAACTTAGGAACTGGGGGGCAACAGGAGGTGAGCTCCCTATTGCTAGCGTCACTGCCTGAGTTCCACACCCCCTTCTGCCACCACCTGCCCCCACGTCCGTGGAAAAATTATCTTCCATGAAACTGGTCCCTGGTGCCAAAAAGGTTGGGGATCACTGTTTTAAATGACCAAATGACACTTTTGGTTTGGGAGTAAGCATTCTGTATATCACAAAATCTTACATTTATTTAAAAAAACCTTAATTTTAATTAAAATATTTTGCTGTTAGAGAAATGAACATACAATAAAAATATCTTTTTGAGCTGCATTTATGCATTTCATTTTATCTAGGAAAAATAGAATCTGAGACCTAGAAAGAAATTTAGAGATATTTTAGTCAAAATTTTCACCCAGTGCAGTAATTTTTAAAAATTATAACTGTGATAGACATCCAACTTCTGCTTGAAAAACTCCAGAGATCAGTACCACCCTCACGAGGCAGCTTTTACTGTTCCTGGAAAGCACAGTAGATAATAAGTTCTTTCTTGCATTGAATCAAAATCTGCTTTCCTTAACTTACAGCTTTTTATCCTAGTTCTGGCCTCTGGAGCAAGACAGAATTAGTACACTCTTCTCTCCATGACAGCTCTTCAAATATTTGAAAGCAGATACTATGCCTTTCCTTATTCTTCACCTCCCAAGTTGCTTGAATAATTCATCAAAAATTACAGCTTCTCCCATTCACCTGGACATTTGCCTTTCATTACATTCTAATTGGTCAATGTCCCTCTTAAAATGTGGCATCCAGAATTGAATTCTATGTTATAGATGTGGTTTAACTAGCCAGAAATACAATAGAACTGTCACGGGTAGTGATCTGTGGGTAGTAATTTCTCAGGGAAGCCTTACCCTTCAGATAGACTAAGTCCCTTAAAAGAAGCGGGCTTGTAGGAAAACACTTGGGAAATTGTAAAGTGCCTTATAAATGAAATAATTTGTTATATCTCATCTTAAGACATCAAAATACAACAAATAATTAAAGAATGTATTTTTTTACACATTCTTTTACACCATTTTACACAGTACAGATTTCAACCTTTAAGTCTGCAGAGTTAGCTAAAAAGCTAGTGTTTTTTTTTCTTGGAAAAAGGATAAAAACACTTTTAATTTCAGCCATTATGCTAGGGTCCTGGGCCCTTTCTGAGTTGAACAAATTTTACATAATCTAGTAATTTTTGGAACATGATTTTTTTTCAAAGCAAATGATAAATGTCATTTTATATTTACCTATATATACTTATTTAACTAGATAATAGCAGAATCTCCCATTGACAAGACATTTTAATAAGTAGAACCATTCACATTTGAAGTAGAGTTTTAAGTATGTAATCTCTATTTCCTCCATTTTAAAGTAAGTGTAAGCTTTTCTGATTTTAACTAATTTAGAGTAGAATAGGAACCTGACTTGATTATAGTTTAATATTGTTACCTAGCCGTTCATTCATCCTCAGTTGCTTATTGAGTATTGATTACATGTTAAGGACTTGAAAAAGACATTAACAAATTGTTTATTCTTCTTTCTTCATTAACTCTAAAGAAGTTTTTGAAAAGAATAACCTTTTCCTAATGTGCTTGGCATGAAATTATACCCTAAACATTCTGGTTAAGGATTCTAATGGTGGGTTATAATTGGCAAATACAACTGTGACTATAAACATGTGTAAATATAATTGTTAAATATAAATATGAGGCCCAGATGGGATAATGGTAATGATGAGAGCCCAACATACTCCCTGGCACATAGTAGATTCTTGATCAATACTTGCCATATGAATTCAACATATTAGGCGAATGCTATTCCTAATCTTGGCAGTGAATGTGGTGTTATAGCTGGAGGTCGAATCCTATAGATTTATGTGCCATTGTTCAACTGAGTGAGACACTTTGGGACTGCACTGTGTTTTAAGACCTCATATCACTTTTGTAGGAACATTATTTCTTGGTCAAAAGAAATTACTGTATTTTCTAAAACATGACAGTATTGTAGTGGTTGTAGTTTGATTTGTAACGCATGTCAAATACTCCAAAGAGCATAAATTATTTAAAAATACATAAGTATTCAGAATAAAAATCAGTTGTTTAGGACTGTCTATACTGGAAAGAAATTTATTAAGGAAAATCCAGTGAATCACTTTCAAGGAGTATAGTATTCTGAAATTTATTTAGAAAAATAAGAAAAAAAATAGCATTCTGGAGAAAAAATAGCATTCATCCATTTGTTGGCACACTTTTTAAAAAAATTATGCTATTTAAACTTTCTTTTCTTTTCTTGTTACAAATCTTGACAACTGAGACCATGTAAATTGGAGGGTGTTTGCTTTGTAAAATTAGATTTGGAGTCACATAATTTAAATTTATACTAGTAGGTTCAGAATTTCCCTTTCTATTGGATTTACTTTCTTCTTAACAGTTTTTTAAAAAATTATTATTCAGATACATAAACCTTTCCAGAGAAAGACAGTGCTTTCTTTTTATATTTTGTAAACTTAAATCTTCCTAAGCTAGGTATTATTTTGTTAATCATACGACTTATAGTCATACATAGACTGAAGAATTATGAATATTCTAATGGCATCTAGTGGTTATTGTTTTTGGCAATATGATGTGTGGTGTTTTTATATCAATATTAGTTAGTGTTTTCTAAACTTCATAGTATTTTCTTCCAGCAAAGAACTGTCTCTTTTATGAGAAGGAAAAAAAAAACATGCTTATAAAATGAGGCCATTTTGCATATTAATTAGAAGGCCTTTGAACTCTAAGAATAAAATCTGTTAATGCTTTGGGTATGGAACAATTATGCATTCAAGGACTTTAATTTTATGCTAATAATGTGACAAGCTTTACATTTTTCTTTGTTTTGTTTGCATTTTATAAAGATAATTTAATGCAAATAATCCATCCATATACTGCATAGAGCGTGTCGGATGGTTTCCCTATAGTTAAGATTGTATCAGCACTTGCATTATAAATCTCTATTACCCGTGGTTTATAATTTAATTGAAAAAACTCACTGCAGGCAGAAATTCAACACTTAGGGTTTCAGGCTAAAAGCAATATTTCTCTTTTAAAAATTGCCTCCTCTATTTAATTTCATAGTTAATGGAAATATAAGAAGGATGGTCCTGGAGCTGATTTTGAACAAAGCCAAACATATCGTTGTCTATAACTAAAATAATTTCTAAATAAAAGTAGTTGATATCTTATCATTGGCCTAATACTACAACATTTAACCAAATAAGAAAAGACAACAATGGAATCTGTTTATCCTTTCTCTACACAAAAAATACACACTTAACAAGGAGAAAAAGAAAATTCTGTAAGACCATACATCTATAAAATGTATATTTGACAATATTGTTTGAGGCATTATGTTTTTATTTGATTTCAAAGTGCACACTTTACTCCTTTTACTGATCTGGGCAAAAGCTGTGGAATCTGCTTTTTGTCAAACTGAGACAGGAAGAGGGCATAGGGTGGGGAGATGTGTGCTCTGGAATTCTTTACTTTATCTGCCACATAAATCTTCATCTTAAATTTATGCTTCAGTTACCTTGACGGGATTCAGGGGTTAATTAACAGGCATGGCAGTTTCAGCTGGCTTACGCAGTAGAATTGAGAAGATCAGCTTTTAGACACATGGTGGTTTTGTCATCAGCTTTTGAACTCAAATCCTGTAGTGGAGAAAGGTTAACCTGCCGGTTATATGCAATCTCCAATCAAGACTTCACTGTAGTTTTATCAAGCCCAATGAGACAAAGAAAATATGAGTTAGTTAGAACAAGATGTACTCTATTTCCCTCAACCCATGCACCTTTTCCTATTTAATTCTTACTTGTAATACTGCATGTGAAATATATGCCATGATTTCTTAACCCTAAATAGTCATTGGAAATTTGCTTAAAAATGGTCTGGCTTTATCTGTGAAACGTACTGTATTTCTAAATCAGTTGCCTTTGAGACCCTAAGGGAAATTATTGAGGACAATAATACAAACTTACATCTCTTATAGCACTTTGCCGTTTACAAAGGGCTTTAATTCACATGATATACACAACTGCTCAGATAGTAGAGAAAGCAAAGGCTTAGAGATTAAGTAACTTGCTCAAGATCATGCAGCTAACAAGCGGTGGTCAGTGCTTCCATTCTGTCTTCAGTCTGGTGCTCCTTCTCCCGTAGCCCAGGGGCTCCTTAGTTCTTTTGGAGGAGCTCATACTTTTAACTTTGAGAAGTAGAGTCTAGTGATACTGTCTTAGTCTGTTCCTGTTGCTATAACAAAATACCTTAGACTAGGAAATTTATAGATAATAGAAATTTATTTCTTACAGTTCTTGAAAGTCCGAGATCAAGGTGCCAGCAGATTCGGTGCCTGGTGAGGGGCCGCTGTCTGCTTTGTAGATGGTGCCTTGTTGCTGTGTCTTCTAGAGGAGATGAATGTCGTGTCTTCATATGGTAGGACTGGAAAATCAGGCAGTTCTCTGAAGCCTCTTCTATAAAGGCATTAATTCTGTTCACAAGAGCAGAGCCCTCATGACTTAATCACTTCCCTAAAGACCCCACTTCTTAGACCACGCAATGGGGATCAAGTTTCAACATGAATTTTGGGGGGACACAAACCTTCAAACCATAGCAGATACCATGAAGAGAATGCTTTGTACTTACTTGAGATCTATTGTCAAAGACCATAAAGGAATTTATAAAATTCGTAAGTCTAATTCTTAAAATATTCCATATTAGCTTAGATTTATATATAACTCAAAGCCTAGATAAAATTCATATACATCTAAGCTACAGAATAAATCAGTGATAAAATAAAAAGAAGTCATGGATTTACTATTCCATCTCTCTGATTAAAAATTGTTCTTAATGTTGACATTTTGATTATATCAAAAAAAACTGCTTATGTATAAAGGTTATGAGAAAAGATTGTGTGAACACATATGATTGTTCAGTCTTAAGAGATTTTTGAAAAAATAGTAGATAATTATTTTACAAGGATGGTTTAAAGGTAGTATTGGCATAACGAAACAGGGAATACACTAGAAACCCCCCTTTGAATCTGGAAGTTCATGTTTTTTATGTATACTGAAAAGCAAACTATTTTCTAAAATTTGTAAACCAGTTTGAATTTTTTGTTTCCATTATAAGAATTTTAATAAGTCGTTACTTACTCCTACCCTTTTATTTTTGTTGCTTTTGAATTTAGAATGCAATGTAGGATTTACTTCTAAACTTTTTATTCCCCCAAAAGTTTTCCTGACCCACTAGGTGCTGTGAATGCTGTGTGATATTGAGTTCAGGCATTCAACTTAACATTTTATGTAACTGAATGGTCAGTCCATGTGCCACAAGAGAACCAATAACCTCATTTCCTTCTCCTACCCTGTCCTGAGTAGATGTTATCATTTGGTGAACTTTTTACTTCCTCTATCTCTCTTCATTCCTCCAGGTTGAACTTGTTCATCCACTTCTGTTTCCTTGCACTGAAATACTCTTGCTAGGGCCCCCAGAGACTTCCCAAAGGCAGCATCCAGTGGGTAATTTTTAGCAGTACCTGGAGAGGCAATGAGGTGTGCTTGAAAGATAATGCATTTTGGATTCAGACCAGGGGTGGGCAAACTGTTTCTGCAGATGACCAGATAGTAAATATCTGTCTTTGTGGTCCATATGATCTCTGTCACAGCCACCCCACTCTGCCACTGTAGCGCTAAAGCTGCCATGGAGAATATGTAAACAAATGAGCGTGACTATTCCAATAAAAGGTTATGTATGGACACTGAAATTTGAATTTTGGCCTGGCACAGTGGGTCACGCCTGTCATCCTAGCACTCGGAGGCCGAGGCGGGAGGATCGCTTGACCTCAGAAGTTTGAGACCAGCTTGAGCAAGAGTGAGACCCCATCTCTACAAAAAATACAAAAAATTAGCCAGGCATGGTGGCACACGCCTGTAGTCCCAGCTACTCCATAGGTTGAGGCAGGAGGATCGCTTAAGCCCAGGAGTTTGAGGTTGCAGTGAGCTGTGAGGATGCCACTGTACTCTAGCTGGGGCGATAGAGCGAGACTCTGTCTCATTAAAAAAAAAAAAGTTATTTATGGTTATACTGAAATTTGAATTTCATGTAATTTTCATGTGTCAGAAAGTATTCTTTTGAGTTGTTTCAACAATTAAAAAATGTCAAAGCCATTCTCAGCCACAGGCTGTAGAAAAATGGGCGTGGGTGGGTGGGATTTGGACTGTGGGTTGTAGTTTGCATTCCCTGCTTTAGGCAGACCTGGTTTATGTGGCAACTCCATTAATTATTGGCTTTGTGTCCTTGGGTGAGTTAGTTTACTTTTCTGGGTTTCCGTTTTGTCAGTAAGATGGGAATTGCACCTACTTCATGAGTATTTGTGAGGATCAAATATGATAACGTATGTAAAAAACACAGTGCAGTAATTGTTAATAGTAGGTAATTTGTAAATGGTAAATATTAATATAGAGGCAATACAAATTTTAAATTTGTATTTAAATTTGTTAATGATTGATTTACCTGACGGCTCTTCTTCAATTAATGTTGTTGCCTTCTTTTTTCCCAAAATGGAAACATCTTTCTTATTCATGATTAAAAGTAATATATGTTCTTTTAAAAAATAAAATAATACGAAATACAAAGATAATATGAATAGGATTAACCCACAGGGTTAACTTCATAACAACCCTATGATATGGATACTTTCGTCTCCCTCATTTTATATATAAGGGACCCGAGGCTCAGAGATGTTAAGTAATCTGCCTAAGGTTACCATTTATATGGTGTTTGTTTACATTTTTCTTGCCCAGAAGGAAATTTCTCTTTTGGAGGAACTGTGCTTTTTCTATCCCAAACATATGGTTGTGGTGGGAGATCAATCAGAATTCTCCCATGCCTTGGCCACAGGGTGGATGTGTGTCAGAAAGGACAAATCACCACGCCCTGCAGCCCTGGCCTGCTGTAGGATTTGTTCATGGTTGACCATGTGATTCAGCCTACCTCGGTCAGTGGCATTTTCTGGGATAATTTTAACTGAAGCACCAGGGAAACTCTTTTCTCTTTGGCTATGAGGCTTGGAGAATGTAAGTTTCATATTTCCTGTGGCCACGGATTGGACTTGTGGGAACAGCTGGCCTGAGAGAATGAAGTCAGCATGAGGAAGCAGTACTGGTAGACCCTGGGAAGGGAGGGCCAGTGGGCGGAGGGTAGAGAAGAGAAAAAACTTGATGAGGTTTGAGTCCCTGGATCCAGACATTTGTGAAGACAAACCTTCCCCTGGCTTCCCCACGGTTTGGTGTGAGCCTTGACCAATATCCTGTTTCTTTAGGTTGGTTTTATTTTTTTCTCTTTTTTTCAGTCCAAAGAATATTGACTGAGTAGCTAGAATCAGGGTGAAACCCCAGATGTGGCTGACCCTAGAGCCTTGAGCTTCCCTCCCAACCCTCTTCAGAGACAACCACTGTGAATCGTTTGCTATTTTTCTCACCGACTTTTAATTTTTAAAATGACTACACAAATATGGTATATGTGAGTATTTAAATTTGTGTTTTATTGCCAAATTGTCATCCAATTTGGCTTTATTGATTTATAATTGCCCCATCACTTGCGTGCTGGATATCTTCTGTTGCCCCTCCGGGTCCACCTGTACTCTTCTCCACCCATTTCACCTCCACCCTGTTTTGTGCTCTAGGAGGCTGGCCTGAAAGTATAGGTCTCTTGCCTCCTGGCTTGGGGTAGGGCTGGATTAATGGGGGCACTGGCAAGAGATGGGAGAGAGGCAGGGAGGGGGAGTTACGTTGAGGCATTGCCTCTCCTTGCTCTCCCCCTGGGGTTGCTGAGGCTCCGCTGCCTCCCTTGACCCAAGCTCACAGTTCCCGGCAGTTGACCCTCTCTGCTCAGCTTGGTCCCTCTGCTTGCAGCCCTGGGGACTGCCTGGACCCTTGTGGGTTCCCTTCATCCTGCCCACACCCTTATGAATAATCTTTTTATTAAATGCTCTTCAAATTACCCAATTTGAGAGTCCTCTGTGTTTCCTGTCTAGACTCTTGAGTAATCCTACTTATATAATAGTATCTTTTTCCTCCACATTTCATGTCAAGATACGGTATTACCCACGTTTTTAATCATTTCAATTCTCATAAGGGGAAAATGGCATCTTGTTTTAATTTATATTTTTTTGATCGTTATTGAGTTTGAACATCTGTTCATATGTTAATTGGATATTTGCATATTCCTGTTAATTGCTTGTTAATATTCTTTGCCCATTTTTCTTTTGGGTGTTCTCTCTGTTTCTCTTTTAAATTCCTATTATGAGTGGAATATTTTTTCCTATTACATTTGCCAACTGATTGTTGTTAGTATAAATGAAAATTATTAACTTTGTGTTTTGCTGTATTCTTCTGAACTCTTTCATTAGTTTTAATAGGTTTTAGTTGATTTTCTTGGATTTTTAAAATATCATTTGCAAACAATAATAATACTGTCTCTTCCTTTCTGATTGATGGCACATTTCTTTATCTTGTTTTACTGCATTGGCTAGATCCACCAAAACACTACTGGGCAGTAGTGGTATTAATGGGAATCACTGGACAAGAGGGGTGTTAATGGGAATCTTTGTCTCATTCCTGACTGTAACTCAGCTGTTCCCAGAGTGTGTTTCACAGAACACTACCACAGAGAGCTACCCCTTGAGAAAAGTTCAGACTTGTGTGGGAGGCACTGCACACCCTTAAAGAGTCCCAATGCACATGAACATATTAAAGGCTCTGAGATTTTTTTTGTCCTTGCCTAATGTAGTAATGAATTTTATGCAACACATTATCAGCTCAATAATTTGCATAGGTCCTGGAGGGCTAAAATACAAACGAAATGTTTTGCAATAATATAGCTAAACCATTGTGGTTTTATGCAAAAACTCTGACTGACTTATTGTAAGTTTTATTTATTATGCCTCTTCTCAGTGCTTATTACTATAGAAACATAAGCCCTTATATTTTGTATTTAAGGATTTATGGATTATCCACCATTTTTTTTTGGCATGTTTGCCTTCAAAAGAAACAATTGAGATGAAAAAATTAACTTAAATGAAAAGATGGTATTAGGAAACCAAACTATTTTTGCTCTCCCCTTTTCTTCTCTGTTTTACGTGCGCACGCACACACACACACCACACCCCCCCACAGACAAACCAAACAATGGACCTCAAGCCACCATCTTCATACATGTACACACTTTCTTCTTTTTCCCCACACTTTCTTCTTAACCCCCTTCTGCCTTCTCTCCTTCCTTTCCAATATTCCTTTCTTCTTCCTTTCCTCTCTTCCAGTGCATGCTTAGCTATCTCCAGAAAAACCTTTCTCCATTATTGCTCTTTTTCTATCCCAATTATAAGTTAAAAATTATTCTTATCATTGTTATTAAAAATAAAGTTAATATTAGGGAATATGTGCAACAAGGGAAGGGAAAGACACTAGTTTTTAAACTTACCATAACTGTACAATTAATACATGTTATTATGCATTCACCTGAAATTAAGCCCTAATACAGAACTGGTGGTAACAACTTCCAAAGGCCTTGAAAAAGCTCGGAAGTCCCCTTCAGAATTCTCACAAATATCTCATGACATTTGCTTTCTCTGCCAATTAAATCTATTATTCCTAGAGCATTTAAGAAAAATAAACTATCTTTTATTCAATTTGACTTTCCATTTTTCTTTAATTGCTAGTATGAAACAGTTTTGCTTTCTACTATATTTCATTGCAAATCTTTCAGCTACGTTATAAGGCTAAATTAAGTCTTTATAGATTCTTTTTGAGGATAAACCTAATCCTCATTTATTGCTTCTAGTGTAATATTCATCTTAAGGTTCAAAACACCGACATGTAAATAAGCTCGTAGAAAACAACTCACTTATAAATTGGCAATTTCCTGTGTGGCAAATAAAAAGAAATACCAAAAGATGAGCTCCCCTATATTTACAGAATTTCTTTAGTTAGTTTAATTAGGTCAAATTTTGGGGTGTGAATTTAAAATAAAGTAACGTAGAATTGCAGAAATTCAGTAGTACCTCAACTTAATTATCTCATTATTTTAGTCATATGTTCCTATTTTTCATTTTAATCAAAATTCTTTAATTTCTGAAGTTGGAATTCCATTATTTAAAAGACTAGATCCATGACTTTATGCTAAATGGAATGGCATACTGGATTTTTTTTTTTTGACAGAATTGGGAGTGGTGTTTGGCAAAATGCCTTTTCCATTAAATAGATCTATAAGAAAAAAATTCATTATTGCTAATGAATTTAGGGATTTTACTTACTGGAAGTGGTCAAGTGGTCTGATACAAAAATACATATTGCATTGCGAATCACGACATCGCTAGGTTTGTAATATGAGAGCTGCTAAATATATTTTGAATATCACAAAGACTGTACTTCTTGCCTGGAGCATGCTCTTTGTTATGCCCTTCATCTCATATTCTTATCTTTTTCATGAGGAGTAGTGAATCTCAATAAAATCTATGGATTGTGTTATGTTTAAAGGCTCCTTACTGAACCAATATATTCACAGATAAAATCAATAATATATGTGTAAACCTTTGAAATTTAGATTGGAGAGAAAGCTGCCTAATAAAACTCTGGTACTGAATTTTATACAACATATACCAGCATTTTAATTTTATATTCAGGTCCCAAAGGACTAGAAGACAAACTGAACACATCTGCAATTTTCTGTACTAAACCATTATGGTTTTATGCAAAAACTGTGAATGCACTTAAGGTTTATGTTTTGTAAAGGCATTGTATAATGGTTATTCATTTCATTTCTTTGTTAAGAGCTTTTATCTAATGTTAAAATTTTGAATTAAAAGTTTTATGTTTACACCTATTTAGTTGGACCATTAGTTCAAGATGCCAACTAAGGAAGTGCTATAGTTCTAAAGTATGTTTCATTCAACATTTTTTTTATAGCGTTGGTATCTAATGCTGTATTTGTAAGGCCATCAGTTATCAAACCGTGTAAGTGCTAAATTCCTTTTGAAGCTTTCAAGAGGTATTTTAATTAAGTTTTCAAAATTGCTTTTGGCTCATACTCACAATTCTTCTGTGCTTTATTTCCATTAACAAAATAGTAATTAAAATTAAATTTTAAAAGAAATAACCACAGTAGGTCATACTTTTATTAACTTGAGGTAGATAATGAACCTGTCCTATATAAAGACTGAGCTAAATCTGCTGAGAGTCTGAGGATAGTGTATTTTAATTAAGGTAATCCTTATTTGCATCTAACAAACAGCATTGCTACTTAGAAATTTAAGACCTTAGTGATGCATATTAGTACATTACCTCAACAAATCTAATGGAGATTTAATACTTATGTTTTAAGGAGCAATTTATCATAAATTAAGAGCATTTGCATAGTAAATTTCAAGGATATTATTCTTTGCAGAGTTTTCTATAATTAAAGAACACATTAAACATTAAAATTTTATAATTTTTGTAGTGCTAGGAATGCTTGCTTTGTTATTAAACTCAGTCTCATTTTCAGCTGTGCATAACCCTATGGAAAAGTCCAGCTTTAATAAAGACATAATGAATATACTGTCACTAAGGTTTTTTTCCTCTTAAATCTGAGAGATGGCTTATGTGTTTAAAGAACGTTTTAGCATGCAAAATACAACTCTGAAGACATCTATTCAGTTGGATGGAGAGTATTTAATCATTTAAAAAGCGGGCCAAAGAGGCTTACTCCAACCACACTGCTAAATAGTTATGAGCTGCATCATATATAAATTAAGTGTTCTGTAATTGTGGGTATGGATAGAATCTTTCTTTAGTCAGTTAAGTGTTTACAGTATTAATATCTACTTTAGTTAGAGTAAAGGAATTAAAGAGCTCATTTTAATTAAGAATGACAACTTTATTCTCAAGGTTCCTTTTATTTTGATGGTTAACTAGATACTTTTAGCATTTGCATTTTATTGATCCAGAGAGAATGATTTTATGAAGTACAGTTTAGGATAAAGGCTCAACAGCTGAGTTCCCCTGTGGTGATGTGGAATTTTGACTTGTGGTGAAGGCCTCTGTCACGTAGAGTGACGTAGGTGGGGAATGGGGGGATGGATTCCTCAGAGAAGAAGGAATTTATACCTTATGCAGTTCACCTTAAACTGCTGTGTGTTCTTCTTCCCATTATCTTCTCCCATAAACTAACAAGATCCCTTTGCTTTTCTAACCAAGAGGAAAGGGTCTAGAGAGTGTCTACCACCAACATCTAAAGAGTTCATTGACTCCTATTCATTGTGGTAGTTTACAAGCTTCCCCTTAGCCAGGAATGCAAGTGTTATTCAATATTCATTCAAAGAACGTGATGTTTCAAAGGACTAATTCCGGTTATATGGGTGTGGGCATTGCACATCTGGTAATTTTTAATGCAGTGTTGCATCAGTTCTAAGAATAATTCTAAAATACTTAGGTATTTAGTTTTATCGTATATTGGAGCCAGTATAGAAGATGTTATTTCATGCTGTTCTTATACATGAAAGCTTTCCTTACTATCAGTATATTTATTTTTCTTATTGTATAATTGGCTAAAAGAGTCTGATAGTTATAATGTGCAAAAACTAGCTATATCTAAGAGATGACAGTAATAAGAATGATATTTACCTTTCATTAAAAGGGAAGCTGAAGTTGTAGAAATAACAGGTACCAGAAGGCAGTCAATTGTGGGTGCAAATCTCAATATTGTAGTTCCTGGCTAGGTGATCTTGGGCCTTAATTTCTACATTTGTACATTGGAAATAATGTTGCAGGTGTAAGTATTGGTTCCCTTTTTCCTCAAATTTAAAAGAATATATTAATTTGGAAGCTCCAGTGATTTCATGGACTAAATGTATGGCGATTGTTTCTTCCCTGTCCTATTTTAAGTTACCACTTGTGTACCTCTACCCCTCACTTTTTTTTAAGAGTTGAAAAACTAAAGCCCAGAAAGATAAAGTGATTTATTTGGGTAAAAAACTAAATAATTAAAAAATAAAATGAGTAGCAGACAAAGATCAACTCAGCTAGGTCACTTAGTCCCTGAAATGAATCAAGTATTCCTGTGGAGCATTGATTTATATGACTAGGACTTAGTGAGGAATTGCCAAATTGTCTGTTATGTCAAAGAATTTACAGCCCAATGTCTTAGATTAGGATGAATTTAAGGCTATTTTCTTGTTTAGGTTGCAATGTTTTAGATGCTCAATAGAACCTGGTGATTGCAAGCTGATCAACTAACATGCTGAGTTGTGGGTGACCAAATCTGTCTTCTAATATAGCCAAAAGAGCTAAAAGTAGCATCCAACATGTAAACATATTTTCAGCACTTTCTATGTGTCAAGCACTGAGCACTTTATTAACTCACTCAATTATCACTACAACCCCATAATGTTGGTACTATTACCATATCCATTTCACTTATGAGAAAATTGAGGCACAAAAGAGATAATAAAGTTTGCCCACACAAGGAAGTCACAGAACCGGGAGGCTAACAGAGGCAATCTGACACCATAGCCAAAGCTGTTGACCACTTTGCTAATTCTGCCACTTAAATTTTGTGGGCTGACTAAGGAGAATTGGTACAAAGATAGACATGGGGCCCAGATCTTTTCCATCAGTGTTTATTTTTTCCATTTGGAGTAGCTCTAGTGGAGGGCACACATGGGAAAAGATCTGAGAAGAGCAGCAGAAGAGGGTAGCCGTGTCACAGGGGCTTTGGAGTCACGCAGATGTTGCTTTGCTTGCTAGCTCTGCAACTCCCTTGTGTGATCTTAGGTGAGTTGCTGAAGCTTTCTGAATTTCCTGCTCTGTAAGGTGCTGATGCTAATACCTACATCATCTACATCATGGGTTGTTGTTTCACCTAAGTCGCAGATGTCTGTTCCAGAGTAAGGGCTTTATACACTGTAGTGATTACTATAATTTGTCCACTTATTTCACCTTAGAGAAATAAGGAATCTCAATAGTACTGTTTTGCCCAGAGTGCTATCATTCCAAAGTTAATGTTTGCTTCATTTTTGATAATCTTGTTGGCTGGTAATGTTCCTACTTTCAATGATTTGGGTTTTATACTTGTGTTTTCAAGTAAGTATAACTTTCTCTTCTGGTATATACATTTTTACCTCATGATAGAGTAATAAACATCTGCATAAATCCAAAATATTTTTATAAGATACTTATTTGCAGTTAATCTCTATGATAACACTTTGTGGGAATTAGTAGTGATTACGTTGGTTTTGGAAGAACAGTCCGAACACAGTATGTTTTCCTTTGGAAAGAGGGGAGGAAGTTTCATTTTTTGATTTCAATAAATCTTCATGGAGTATCTACTATGTGCCAGGTAATGTGCTGGAGTAGAGTGAATACATTTCATTTTAAGTGATCACTGAGTAACTAGTGGAGGCTGTCTGCAATTCTGTGTTAAGATGGATTGTGCTCTTGAGCCAGCAGGAAAGAGTGCCAGGGGTTGGGAGAGGAGGCGACAAAATTGGACTATATATTTGCTGTTTATGAGGTAACCACATCAATATAGCCAAAATTCCTATCTGAGTCATGTTGTATTAGAATCTCTCTGTATTTAAAAAGTGCTTTGAAGATGTTGACTCTTTTGGACTTTTTTCTGTTATGCTATGTATTTATGTATATATATACACTAATATATAATATAATAATATATTATTCATATATTATATGATTTTTGGTATATTTTGCCTCATCTATAACATTACTTTATTCCAGCGTATATTAGCTTATCTTCAAAGGGAAGTTATTAATTATCTTCAGATATATAACACAGGTATAGTCCCTGCCCTTTAGGAGTTTGGAGTTTAAAATAGAGATTAACAAGACCTAAACACCCTATAAATATCAAACAGGTACATAATTTGAATAAAACATTTTGTAATCCCAGATATATCACTTATCTACCTTAATCAGCATATGTGCTAGTAATTTTTGTGTATGTTTCTGCAAAACTAGAAAGAACTAATGATTCAGTCCTAATGGGGCAAGAACAAAGATGTCACAAAATCGTACAGTTCTTTAAATTTGTTTTTTCCATACCTCTTATTATTGTTATGCTCTTTATCATGATTCCTGCTCTAAAATATTAACCTTTTAAAAAAATTCATTGCACAGTTGTTTGCAGCACTGTGATCTGCCAAATTATAGCATTCTGAACGTTTGTAAGTCATTGGGAATCCAATTCCCTGAAGGGAAAGGAAAATTAAAATCTTTGTTTCCTTCCCTCTTCTGTTTTTGTTCATCGAGAGAACAGACTTGTTTGTCAAGAACAAACACACAGAGGTGAGAGATCAGAAAGTCATGGGACAAGGTAGCTGAGTTCTGCTTTGTTGAACACTATCAGGAGGAATGAGTCCAACAGTCAGTCACCAAGAGGTGTCTCGGTGTTTGAGGAGAACTTGTGTGAACTGTCAGTTGAAAGTACTGGCAATGTCCCATTAGTAATGAATTACAGGAGTAATTTTATTAATTTCTTCACCTCAGTCGGTGCACGTTTGTGTAAGTTGCTCAACCAAACATCAAAAGAACCATTGTGTTTTTAACCTTTTAGTCTTTTACTGTGTAACCAGGAACAGTGAAGAAATAAATTAGTGTAGCATTCCTTTAAAAAAAAAGCCTGGAGATAAGGAGTGGACATAATTTTTTCTGTTTTTAATTTAATAGCAGGTTTATGGTTTTATGCAAAACCATTCACATTACATTTGACCCTCTGGGAGCTGCTTTTTTTTTTTTCCTGTGGATATAATTTTGAGTCTTTAATAATCTGTTGTTAAATCCAGTCTGAGTTTGATTAATGAATTGTGATGAACCAGTGCCTTAATTTGCAGGTTTGGTCCAATGCCCTAAAAGGCTGCTTTGTTGCAGATGTTATTAACACTAAACTCTTCAGAAGGAGCCATGGGATGGCAGTGTGTCCCAAGTAATGGGCAAGCTACATATTGGGGAAGTCCCAGTGATGGAGCTGTAGCATTAGAAGGGACTATGGAGCTATGTTATTGAAAGAGAAAATCCTGATTTAGCTCAATGTCCTCGAATGGGGCCACAGACACCCAAGGGGTCTCTGGATGGAATTCAGGGGAGTCTGTGAATTTAGATAGGAAAAAATTTTTACTTTGATTAACCTCTAACAAAAATGTAACATTGTTCAATTATAAATGTAGGCAACAAACCACAGTATTATTAGCTGTATCTGTGATCTTGTTATCACTAGAAATCACTGATATTTTCATAAAAAATTTAGGGTTGCAAGTACCTCAACATATAATTTATGCTTATCACTACTTCAAAATTATAGTAGCTATTAGGACAGCTGCTTGACTTGTTATTTAATATAATAAAGAAATAAACATATTGTATATATTACTATATGACTAATTTTTAAAAAATGACTATATTCCAATATAATTGGTTACATTTGTAATTTTATTTTAGACATTTAAACACATGATTCTGAGGGGTCTATGGCCCCAAATTGGTTAAGAATCCCTTTTCTAGAGTGACTGTTGTTTGTGCTACCATCTTTTCCTTTGGAATGTTGATACTTAACCTATTCTTCAGGGCTCAAATAGAAAATATCAGGAACAAGTTCAAGGTTCAAACATGTTACCAATGTGCAGATGATAGCAGTGACTGAGTTGTGCCACCATAATCAACTTTTCAGTGACTCCCCTCCCCACGTTCCTTTCCCTAAGCTCCTGGAAGCTATTAACTGTTTGTCTTATTCACTGATATTTCCCAAGCACATACTATATTGTTTGACACATAATAGGCACTTAGTAAATATTTAATGAATGAATGATAGCTTTAAGAGAAAATAGGTTCTCTTTGCCCCATTTGAATGAATGTGGGTTTTAAAATCATTTTTTTCCAAATGAAATAAATCAGATATCCATATTCTAAAGAGTTTATTACACTTGTAAAAGGTATTTACAAGGCATTAGAAATGTTTATGAACTGATACTAACCAGGTTATCATCCAGCAGCTCAGTTTGTCAGGGCACTGTAGACTCTTATAACTGATTTTTTTCAAAGCATTGTTATAATTAAACAAAGAGAACTGGAATTCTCCAAAGGCAAATACAGCTGCAGAGAGTTGGGAAAATTAGATTAAGGAAAAAAAATTGGCGTGTGTGTTGGGAGTGTGTGTAAGTGTGTGGATGTGTTTGTGTGTCTCTGTATGTAAAGAGATCCAACCTGGTGAAAGAGTCTTTAGAGCTGTAAGTTGCCTTAGAGATTATTTTTCAATTTAATTTAACAAGTATTGAAACTGAAGCACAGAGAGGTTAAATGACCAGTGACCTCCTAATTGCTAAATCCAATAAGCCCTTCTCAGACCTTATCTTATTTGACCACACTATTGCATTTGTGTTGTTTACCTTTTCCTTTTTCTGGAAGCCTGTGTACAGGCTGTTTCTGCCACTCAGGGCGCCCTCCCTCCATGCCTCTGCTCTTTAAGGAGAACATAGAAGTCCTCCTGGTCTCCGGTACTCAAAGAGAGCTTTGTTCTAGTTTAGTGTTTCTCATTATGTTTTTCATTATTGCCACCCTGCCAACAGCCTTTTGAGATATTGTTTCCCCTTAATTTTCCCTACTCTTCCCTTCCCCCCATCCTCTGGTGGAATTTTAACACCACTGCTATACTCTATATCTGTTTATGTACTGTGGCCTTTTGGAAGGCAACAAACCATTATAATATCTAAGATTTTTTTCATCTCCAAGAACTAATTTCTCCTCCTTGGGATCAAGATCACCCTTGTTGAGAATGTATGCTCTGGTAGAACTCAAATGTCATCAGACTTTCTCATCTTGTGGATTCAAACAAGGTCACAAAGGGCTCAAAAGTCTCCACTCATTTTGCTAAGATAAATTCTAGTCTTTTCCATGGGATTGCCTCCCTCCCAAAATTCCTTGGGGTGTTCACCTGTTTTTATGAAATTAGTCTGTCTGCTTGTTTTTACCTGTAGGGGAGCTTGGAACACAGATACTACCCTTCAAGATGAACTATAAAAAAGCCGTCCTCCATTTTGCCCGTGGTAATGATGATGGTCAAGCCTGGCAAAGTGCTGCTGGAGGTGAGTGAATCTCAGAACCCTCGTGGTTGCTGCCACCACAACTGCCTGGGGTTGCTGTCACTGCTCTTGCTCTTGGCTGTAGGTGCCTGTGTTTGCTGGCTTTGGTCTAGATATCTGGTAGAGTAATCGCTTGGCCAAGTATGTACTGCAGCAATATGTTGTGGTGATATAACTCCTTCAATTGCCACCTCACACAGTTACCTTCTCTAGGTGCATTCAAGACACCAGGTCAACTTGCAACTTCCTGAGTGCCCGATGGTCTTTCCGGCCTCACATCATCCCAACTTCCTGGAATGATCTTTCTTCTCCTCTTCAACTAGATCACTCTACTATCAGTTACAACATCACTTCTTTCAGGAAGCTTCTTGGATGCCCCTTCAGAATCTATTTGTGATACTCCTCCTGTGTGCTCCCAATGAGTCCTAGATTCCTAGAGTTATTATTTATAGATTGTTTATTTGTATATATATCCCATTACACTCTAAGCTCCTTGAAGGCAGAGAGCATGTAGGATTGTCTGACTTAGCAAATAAAAATACAGGATGCCTAGTTAAATTTGATTTTCATATAAACAACAAATAATTTTTAGTATAAGTATGTCCCATAATTGAATATTGAATATGGAACATACATACTTGAATATTTGAGTATGGAACATACTTATACTAAAAATTGTTTATTGTTTATATGCCATTCAAATTTAACTGGTCATTCTGTATTTTATCAGGCAATCCTAAGAACATGGGATGTGCTTATTGTATTCCTAGAGCCCAGCACAGTTCTGATCATCTAGGAGGCACTCCATAAATGTTTATGAAGTGAATGAGTTTATTCTATTAATATATGCTGGTCATATAGCAGTTAACAAAAACAAAAGTCTTTGCCTTCTTAGAGATTACATTCTAGTGGGTGAACATAGATAATAAATAAGTAAATAAGTAAAATATATACTATGTCAATGTCGATAAGAGCTATGGAGGAAAATAAAGCCAAAAGTAGGACATAACATGCCTAACATAGAACTTTTTTTTTCTCTCTGAACTTGCTCTGTGTTCAGTCTTTCTCAACTCACCTGTTGGCAACTTCATTTTTGTACTTGCTTGAATCGAAACCCTGGAAGTCATCCTTCCCCTTTCTCTTATATTCCTAATCCACCTTGTTAGGAAATCTTATTTTTTCTACTTTCAATATATATCCAGAATCTGACTGCTTGTCACTACCTCTACTGATACTTCCTGGGTCCAAGCCACCATCATCTCTCGCCTGCAATATTGCAATAGTATTCAAGATGGTACCCCTTCTGTCTTTGTCCTTCTACATTCTATTTTCAACATAGCAACCAAACCAAGTCTTTTAAAATGAAAGCGAGATTGTGTCATTCCTCTCTTCATAAAATTCTAATGGCTCCCCATTTTTCTCATTCTAAAAGCCAACATCCTTAAAATGGTTCCCATGGTTCTTCATGATCTGATGCCACCCCATGCCTTCTCTCCTTTCTCCCCCTTGTCGTATCTCTGATCTCTCCTCCAATAACTTTTCCCCTCTAGGGTGATCAACTAGCCGTCTTGGTTTGCCCTGGATCCTCCGGGTTTTAGCACTTAAAGTCACACATCCCAGGACACCCCTGAGTCCCTGGTGTACTTGGACAGTTGCTCACGCTACATACCACTCTAGCCATATGTGCCTGTTTACTGATCCTCAGACGTGTCAGGCACACTCACTCCTATGTTTGGCCTGCCACTTGTTTGGAAAGCTCTTCCCCCTACATTTGCATGGCTAATTCTCTTACTACCTTCACAGTTTTGCTCAGATGTCATTCTAACTAACACTTGCCCTGAACACTTTATTTATAATCACAGCTCTCTTCTCATCCCCTCTGAACAGTGTCACTAACATCCCTTACCCTGCTCCAGTTTTATTTCCATAGCACTTATCTATTTCCAACATACTGTATAAATAATGCATTTGTGCTTATTGTTTGTTTCCCTCTGTTAGAATGTAAGCCCCATGAATGCAGGAATCTTTATCTGTTTTGTTTACTGTTGTGTCCTGAGCGCCTATAATAGTAACTGCTTAATATTGGTGCTGGGTTAATATTTGGTGAGTTGAACTGAAGAGGGATTGGAAGTTGTTTTGGGTGGAGGGAATGGCAATGATAGATAACAGCCAGGGAAAAGGGTGGTGTTTGAGAGACCTGCTGTGTGAATCTAGGGGAAGAAACCTACAGGCAGAGGGAAAGGTGCATGCAAACGTCATGGGGCAGGAATGTACTTGGCATGCCTGGGAAAAGCAGGGAGGCAGTATGGCTGGAGTAGGGTGACCAAGAGGTAGTGGCAGGAGATGAAGTCGGAGAGAGGATGGTAGTTCAGACTATGTAGAGACAAAGGCCACAGCAATTATCTGGCTTTTATTGTGAGTGAAATGAAAAGCCAACGGGACAGTTTGTTGGAAACTGGTGACATGATCTGATTCAGCTTTACCAGTTCACCTTGGTGGCTGTGTCGATAGCAGGCTATAGGGAGCAAGGGCAGAAGCAGGGAGATGAGTTGTGAAACTCTGAAATAAATGGAGACATGCTGTTGGTTCAGACAGGATTAGCAGCTGGGGAGGCAGCAAGAAATGCCCAGATTCTGGATGTATTTTGAATGAAAGCCAAGAGGAAATGTTGATGATCCGGATGTGGGATGTGAGAAAAAGAAGGGTCAGGAGTAATTTCTAGTTTTTTTTTTTTTAAGGTAAACTTTTTCTTCAAGTATAACATGCATACAGAAAAATGCCCAAATCTTTCATATGTACATGTAAGCTTGGGGAATTTTTCACAAAGGAAAAACACCCCTGTAATCACTGCCCCAGCGAGACATAGAACGTTGCCAGCTCCCAAGAGCCCCCACTTATGCTGCCTTCTAGTCACCATCCCTCTTCCCCTTAGTAGCCACTGTCACTGGCTTTTCTCACTAAGCACAGCCAAACCTGCATTCACAAGTTTTGATGTGCCATGTTTTCATTACCATTTAGTTCAAAATGTTTTCTAATTTCCAGTGTGATTTATTTTTGACCAATTTCCAAATATTTAGGGGATGTTCTAGTTATCATTTTGTTACTGATTTCTAGCTTGTTTCTACTGGGGTCAGCAAATACATTAATGGCCTCAATATTTTGAAATTTGTTGGGACTTGGGACTTGTTTTATGGCCCAGCATATAGTCAGTTTTGGTAAATGTTCCATGTTTCCTTATTAGATGCAGAATTTTCTATGTATCAATTAAGTCAAGTTTATTAATTATGTCATCTAGCTTGATTTTTTAAGTAATAGAGAAAAGTATGTTAAGTATTGCACTGTCATTGTGTATTTATGTCACCAGTCTCCAACAAACTGTCCCGTTGGCTTTTCATTTCACTCACAATAAAAGCCAGATAATTGCTATGGCCTTTGTCTCTACATAGTCTGAATTCTCTTTATACTTTAGTTTTGTCAATTTTTGTTTTACGTTTTTGAGAGAATACAAATTTGAAATTGTCCTATCTTTCTGGTAGATTACTTTTTAAACATCATGAAATCTCCCTTTTTATGTTTGATAATAATGTTTACTTATCTCTTCTTCCATTCTTTTACTGTCAACCTTTCTGTGTCCTTATATTTAAGATGTGCTTATTGAGGTAACATATGGTTGAATTTGTATTTGTATTTTTTGGACATTTATCTTTCAATAAAACATTTAGTCCATTTACATTTAGTGTAATTACTGATGTATTTGGAGTTTTATTTACTGGATACAACAACATGCATTCTTTACTTAATAAAGTCTAATATAAATTAGTAGTTTTATCACTTTCCAGACAACGCTAGGATTTAAGAAAACATTAACTCCATTTATCTTCTTTGGCTGTTTGAGTTATTGCTGTCATGCATTTTAATTATGTATGTTATTTATTTATTTATTTATTTTTGATAAATGGGGTCTTTCTCTGCTGCCCAGGCTGGTCTTGAAATTCTGGACTCAAGCAATCCCCCGCCTCAGCCTCCAAAGTAGCTGGGACTATAGGCACACACCACCATGCCTGGCTATACATGTATTTTAAACTCCAAAATATTATTATTACTTTGTTGTCAATAGACACTTATATTTGTACTCATATTTACCTTTCTATTGTTTTCATTCCTTCTTGCATTTCTGTCTTTCCATCCGGGATAATTTCCTCCTGTCTAAAGAACTCCCTTCAGTATTTCTTTTAGTATGGGTTTACTGACAACAAAATGTTTTTTTCCCTCTTAAAATTTGAAGGGTATTTTTACTGGATATAGACTACTAAGTTGTCAGTAATTTCTTTCAGCACTTCAAGATGTCATTCTATTACCATTTGACCCAGCAATCCCACTACTGGGTATTTACCCAAAGGTAAAAAAGACATTCTATAATAAAGACATCTGCTCGTGAGTGTTTATAGCAGCACAATTCACAATTGCAAAGATGTGGAAACAACCCAGGTGCCCATCAATACACGAGTGGATTAATAAAATGTGGTATATGTATACCATGGAGTATTACTCAGCAATAAAAAACAATAGTGAATTAACACATCTGGTATTATCCTGGTTGGAGCTGGAGCCCATTCTTCAAAGCAAGGTGTCACAAGAGTGGAAAAACAAGCACCACTGGTACTCACCATCAAATTGGTACTAACTGATCAACACCTACATCACACAGGGCAATAATATTCATCAGGGGGCGGGCAGGCGGGAGGGGGGTGGAGGGGATGGGACAACTCTCACTGAATGGATGCGGGGAGCAGAGTTTGGGGGATGTCCACGATTGTAGCTCTGACATGGGCAGTACATGGGCAATATATATAGCCAAAGTGTTGTACCCCCATAATATTCTGAAATAAAAAAATAAAATTTTAAAAAAAAGATGTCATTCTATTTTCTTCTGACTTCTATGGTTTCTGTTGAGATCTTAGCTGCCATTGTTGTAGTTCCTTTGAAGGTAATATGCTTTTTTAAAATCTGGCTGTTATTATGGCACACTCTTTGTCTTTGTCATTGGTAGTTTTATTGTGAAGTGACTAACAATGTATTTATCCCTGTTTAGGGTTTGATATCTTTCACCTGTTTTTGAAAATTCTCAGATATTATCCCTTTAAATATTGCTTTTGCCCCCATTTCTTCCCTAATCCACTTCCGGGGCTTCAGGTGCACTTGTTAGGATTTTGTCTATGTCTCTTGCACTCTTTTTTGTATTTTCATTCTTTTTTTCTCTTTGTGCTTTGTTCTGGGTCGTTTATACTGAGCTGTCTTACAATACTAATGCTCTTTGCACCTGTGTATAATTGCCATTAAACTCATCTGTTGAATTCTTAGCTTTATTATATTTTTTTAGTTCTAGAATTTTTACTTGATTTTCTTTTAGGTTCCATTTCTCTGGTGAAACTATCTTGTCTTCTATTTTTTGAACATATGAATCCATGTTTGATAACTTCATTATCTGGATCATCTGTGGCCTGTTTCTATTGTCTTTTTTCTTTTTGTCCTATTTCTTGGTATGTCTTTTTTTATTGAATGCCAAACATTTTGTATGAAAAACTGTAGAGGCTCTAGATAATTCTTCTAGAGGTTTCACTTTATACAATGGTAGGCAGATAGAATATCTCCCACTGTAGGGGGAATTTTGAGCACTGGTCAATTTCTCACCTGCTGTTCCTGGGGTGGAAGTGAGGGGTGGTTAGAGAAAGCATGGCTCAAGAAGAGAGAGTGAACAGCTTCAGTTCTCTCTAGATAATTCGTCTAGAGGTTTCACTTTATACAATGATAGGCAGAGGAACTTAATCTAGGCAGTGTATGGCTAAAAAAGAGGTTGGGTTTCAGAATCTGTAAGGCTCTAGGGTCATCTGCCTGGGTTCAACATGTAGACTGGGTAATATTGGATAAGTTACTTAATATTTATATTAATCAATTTTCTCAGTGATAATACAGAGAAAATAATAGCACTTTCCCCACAGGGTGTTTAAGAAGATTAAATGAATTAATATATGAAAAGTACTTAGAACAGTACCTGACACATATTAAGTGGTCAATAAGTGTTTGCTAGTGTAGGTATTAATTTGTGTCCTGATCAGACATATTTTAAGGCCCAAATCTTCTCCCTCCATGACTGCTATTAAAAATATTAATTGGAATGGCTGCTAATGGAATTCAATATGTGGAGAAAGATTAGACTTTGTTAGAGGATAGGATCAAGAAATAGGGTGGAATTATAAAACTTAAAAGCTCTTGCTATATTGATAATAGAGTCAAAGAGGTAATGCAGGAATCTCAGTGTTGATCTATGGTTATACCAGATAATTTCCTACATGAAATTCAGGCAATGTCCGTACTGCTAGGAGGAGTGTCAGGGTGCAAGTCTTCCACTGTAGGGGGAATTTTGAGCACTGGTCAATTTCTCACCTGCTGTCCCTGGGGTGGAAGTGAGGGGTGGTTAGAGAAAGCACGGCTCAAGGAGAGAGAGTGAACAGCCTCAGTTCTCTCCCTACTCACTCTCTCAGGCTTTGTCTTTACTTCCTTCTGGAGTGGGCTCCAGGAAAGATGTTCTATCAAACCAAGAATTAGATACAATTTTGTTAGAGAAGTTCCCAACTAATGGTTCTTTCTCACTCTTACAAGAATCATTCCAGCAGGATCATTGCAGTTTGATCGGATTCAAGGTACATGATTATGCCACAGACACTGTACATGAAGCAATCTGTGTTTTGACTGGTGATAAATTGATAATCACCTACCTGGTTAAGCCATTCCACAGGGAGGCAGTTAATATTGCGAAACTTCAATAAAGTCGGCTGTCAATGCGATAGATATTGCAGGTGAACTCCTTGATCTCTCATTGTAATCCTTTGAATCTCTGTTATCCATCACTCTGTAATACATTTGTTTAGCAGGGAAATAGGCTTCTAAAATCTCACCATCAAAGTAAATCTCAACAATAACGTTTCTAAATCTGACACACAAGTCTCAACAACAGTCAGAACACTATTTAGCTATTAAATGTAGTGAGGTGATGTAAATTTACAGAAGGACGGCAAGAGATTAAAAAGTGTTCCTCTTTATTTTCTTGGACAATAAAAAGTTTTAGAAGTATCCTTCTGCACTCCCCTTACCAATCAGGCATTTGAATAGAAGGTTTTGGTATTAAGCTTCCCCCTTCCCTGACAGGTCAAAATGTAGACTTTAAAAAGTTTATGAGCTTTCCTATTGCCAAGTCTTAAGTGGTGCAAAGTGGAGTAAGAATTAGAGTATAGAAGGTACAGCATTATTCTAACCAATGGAAGCAAAACTTAAAAAGCAAATTATTGACTGAGGGTTTTTATTTAGAAAAAAAGATTTAATTTAATTTAATTTTTTAAAGCTATCTTGTACTTAGTTTTATTGTCAAAATGAGTTATCACCTCAGTAATTCTTCCAAGAGAACCTGTATTACACAAAGGCCAAAACTCAAGAGTAAAACCAGTCGTGGCTCCACTTAGCATTTCTAGGGTGTTATGAGGAAGACATTTGCTCTTCCCCTGGTATATTTTGAATTTATATGAACATTCTAATGAACGATCTTATTGTGTGTGGTTCAATCTCCTGAGGAAAGAATTTTCTTCTATTTAATCTCAGGAAATAGGATCAGCTCTGCCAAAGTATTATAGAACCTAAGGAAACACTTCCTGTATTTAAATTAAGCAGCTTTAAAATTGCTTAGAGGGGTCTTACTAATTAGAATTCCAGTGGAGAAAGCTTGGGAAGATTTCACACTGTATCTGAATCCACTTCTTTTCTACTCCTGGTGGGAATTTTGAAGGGATTTTCATAGTTTCCCTAGGCGGTCAATTACAGGCCTTCTTTTCCCAGTAATTTTTGAATTCATTATTCTCAAATATCAAAATGCATAAAGGAAAATATATTCTTTAAGCTATGGCATAAGACACAGAGATTCAACCAAAGGTTTCTTACAGTTCAGAAAAAATTCCGGTTTTCCTCATTTTTATTCAGAACTGTCTTGGGAGAAGTAAGGAATCAAAACCTGAGGAAATTGACTTCTCTTCATGATAGCAAGCTCCCTAAGGACAGGGACATGTATGTTACATCCTAACTTATCTCAGAGCACTATGCACAATATTCTGTACAAAATATATGTTCAATAAATGTGTAATTAAATTTAGTGATGTATAGACTTGAAAAATACTTCTCAGGTGTTGCAGAACATTCTGATAATTCAGAAAAAGATGGGTTGTTACAAGATGTTTTTCAGGGACTCTTTAGGCCATTTTACTTGCAATCAATTTCTCATGCCAATAGGACTTTTCTGGTGTTAGTAGAATGCTGCTAGCTAACAGGATGTTTTCTTTGACTTCTGACCCTATGCTAATTAAATTTAATAAAAGGTCTGGGAAGCAAGGGAGGCAAGAATAATGCTTCAAAAATATATATTTTTAAACATATGGTGCCTTATTATTTCCAAAAAGAAAATTATATCTAATGTGGTAATTAAAGCAAATTTTTACAGACTTACTGGGGGGCATTGTGTAATATTTTTAATCCCAGTAAGAAGCAGTAAATTGAAATGTCCAGAAGAGATATAGTAGTAATAGCTAATATTTATTGAACACTTAGATGATCCATTTTCTTTTTTTTTCTCACATCCAAGAATTTATTCAATCCTTTCAAACAACTGTGAGTTTGGCACTCTGATTAATATTTTATATATAAAGAAGCCAAGGCTCAAAGTTTTCACATGGGTAAATTCTGGTTTAGGTAACAAGGCAGACTTAACTAATGTGGACAACCCATTATGTGCTCTTCTCTCCTTCCCAGCTTACACTGTTTTTAATTGTGATAAAATATACATAACATAAAATTTACCATTCTGATCATTTTTAAGTATACGGTTCAATGGCATTAAGGTATACTCCCATTATTGTACAACCATCACCATCACCCATCTCCAGAACTTTTTTCATCTTTCCAGACTGAAACTTTGTACCTATCACACTGTAAGTCCCCACTCCCCTTCCCTCCCAGCCCTGGAAACCACCATTCTACTTTCCGTCTCTATGAATTTGACTACTCGAGGTAACAGATGCTCCATATTCTTAACCTCTAGGAATATTGCCTCTCAGAGTTGGGTCACATTTTCCATTTTTTATTTAACAATTTGCTTTTTCCACAGGTGACCAACTATATTTTACATCCAGCGTTATTTCTTTCAGTCCTAGGCATGTGGACCTATGCTAATTTTATAGTCATATTCAAGGCTTTGGATCTTTTAATAAGCATTTTATCAGATGCTTCCAAGGACTAGCTAGAAAATTCTGTGACCCATCTACCTCCTATTTCCAATCCACGGTCAGTTCTCTGCTCTGGGACATTTTTGATCATTGGACACTGAGGAATTTGAAGAGCTTACCAAGGCATTTTCATTTTGTTAAATGCTCCCAGCTAGTCTTCATGTACTATGTGAAATTCCACTAATGCGCAACTCAATGTTGCTGCATTCAGACAAGGCCAGTCCACAGGGCAGTCTGAGGAATTATCCAAAAGAAGAAAGCCAGAACACTCAAGGAAGGGACACAAAGGTAATAAGCCACTATTGTTATTTACTACACAGAGGATGAGTTTAAAGAAATTTTAAATCATATTAAACCTGTGTATGAAAGGAGTGGATAGATAAATTTATTGGACTTGGGAAAGAAATATGGCTCTTGCAATCATGACCACACAGTAGCAAGGTTGAGACCATATAAGCAAGAGAGTGAAAGACCTGGGCTCTCTTGCTCACTATTTTGTGGGGCTGGTGCATACATAGTAAGTTTCCAATTAACATTTGTTGAAAGAATCAACACAATTGCTGTTAAGGGAGATTTTCCAGGACACCAGACCAAAATAGAAAACCATAATCATCTCAAAGGAACCTGACTCTAGATATACTCGGGCAGTTCAAGAGGTTGTGGGGACAAGCAGTAACCAAATGCTTGCTCCGTGTTAGAGTCACTGTGTCCGTTCACTAATATACTTTATGGTATAAAGGAAGCTGATGTAAATGGGGACCTGTGGAGCCAATTAGGCTTTTGCTTGATCTTTAAAATTTTTTGTTTGTTTATTTGCTTCCTCTACTTAATACTACTAATATGTGGGAACAGTGGGGTGGGATAATCTCAGATAAGTCACTTTGATTTCTCATTTATAAAGAAATGGGGTTGGGACAGGTGAGCCTTGAAATCCATTTCAGCCATCACCTTGTTCTTGCAACCGCCCCCCGCCCCCCAGCTGGGTTTTACACATCTTGGTATACACAGAATTTCTGATTTAAAAAATTATTTGTAAATGAGAGGAATACAGAAAGAAAAGGGTGGGGTGGTGAAGTATAAAGAGGCAGTGGAAGAAAGATTGATCCATTGGCCCCATATTTTAAAGAGTTTCATCTGATGAAGAACGAGTTCCTCAACAGGAAAGACTGAGCAATGGTTCTCCTTCCTGCAGCGAGATGTTGTATAATGTTCCTGAAAAGGCCTGTGCAGATCTCATCTCTGGCATTCCACGAGCAGGAAGACTTTCTCCAGCGGGCTCCTGTTTCCCGCCCTGACTCACGCACTTTCTAACGTGGCAACCTGCTGCTTCTGGGAGTCCTGGGACAAGATTCTCAAGACGGGGTAATATTTTAGAAAGAGGTCAACAGGCTACCATAACCACTCAGCTAAAATTGTCTCTATTTCTCGAGGTTGAGCAAGGATTTGCTTTTCCTTGCTTTAGGAATTACCCTGTTTGTACAAGCAGCTGTTGAATTAGTATGATGGGGAGGAAGGGTTATCAAGTCTATTTGCTTGACTCTCATTTCTTGGAAAACCATCTATCCTATAATTATTTCAGATATCAGTTCTAAATTTTGTAAAGTTAAGCTTATTGAGTTTTGGGGCATTATTTCCAGTAAGATCCAAAATGTGTATGAAAAAAATTAATGTAACATCTGTAATTCTCTTAAAAATTATGAATAGCACTTTTATACCTTAGGAACTTTATAGACTTTTAAAAAAGTATTTTCAAAAATTACTTTAAAATAGAAATTAGCCATGATCCGCCAGTGAATTAAGAAACTCACACCTTTGATAATAATCCTTGGGACTAAAATGACCCCTTCTTGGGTCACATCCAGTTATAGTTGAATACCAATTGGGGTCACTGTCAGAACTCTACCAAAGAATCAAATTACAACTGGAGATCCAAACAGAAATGCTCAAGTGATTTTGGTAAAAGGGAGTTTGGCATACAGAAGATGTTCAATAACTATTTATTAATGAATAAAGCTGAAGAAATTGCTAAATGAGAGCTTTTAATGAGGAGATTTTTGATGCTAGCTCCATAGAACAAACAATTCCTTCTTGGACGGAACCTCGGCATACTTGTAATTGACATGTGGTAAACTAAGTGTCATAGACCTAGCCCAGCCTCTGCTACAAACTAGTGTCTGTGCACAAGTTATTTCACCTTTGTGGGTCTCAGTTTCCTCTCTATAGAAGGAAAGGTTGTCCGTGTTTTTCAGACTGTGATTTCCTTTTTTCAAACTAAGTCTTATGAAAAATTCTAATATACACAATAGGTATAAGTAGACCCTCTTGGGTTGAATCTGGAGAGGCAGCTTGGAGCCCTGACTCCTCCTGTACCCCAGAGCCCTGCCTGCTGCGGCACCCCCTCAATCCCACAGTACACAGTGAAAGTGACCAGACTTAATGATCTGTTAGGTCCTTCTCCAGCTGTGACTTTCAAGGGCAGTGTTAATGATCAGTGTTACAAGAAGCTGTCTGGAGGCCGGTGGAGGGTACTTGAGGATATATTCTAAGCAGTACTTCTTTAGAGTGTCATCTTCTCCCCTCAAACCTATTCCGGGCCCTGCAGTCTCTAATCCAGTTGATGACACCACAGTCTATGTTGTCTCCTATGCCTGAAACCTGGGAGTTATCCAGGAGTCCTCTCCATGGTCCATGTCCAATAAGCTGCTAAGTGCTCTCAGTTTCGACCTCAGAATATTTCTTAAACTTATCATTTCTTCTCCAGCCCCATCTGCACCACCAGAATTCAGGTCCTTGTCCTCTTTCTCTGAGATGATCACAACAAGCTCCTGATAAGTCTTCTGACCTTGAGTCTGAGTCCGCCCCACGTGGTCTTTTAACTCTTCTCTGCTGCCCATGGGACAGATCCAGTCTCCCTGGGAGGGCAGGGAAGGCTTTCTAAGACTGGCCTTCCCTCCCACCCCTCCAGCCTCTCCTCCTGTCACTCCCATCTTGTGTTTTGTGCTCCGGCAATATCTAGCTGCTTGTAGTTCTTTGGATATACCATGTAGTTTTACACCTCCACCACTTGCGCCATGCTGATTCTGTAGCTAATTTGTAATCTTTCTTTAGGACTCAGTGCAAGTGGCATCCCTCTAGAAAGCCTTTGATGACCCCTTGGCTGAGCTAAGGGTCCCCCTGTGTCTTTTCGTACCCTGCACATTGCTACCACATTGTATTAAATTTATCTAGATATATGTCTCCTCTACTAGATTGTAACTCATTGAGGACCAAGTCTTATTTCTTTTTATATCTCTTACTCTCTAGTGCTTGGCACCCACCAGGTGCTCAGTAAGTGGCCTGCCATGGGATTCTCTCTGGTCTCCACACATCAGCTCACTGATTCAGTTTCACTGGAGATCAGTCAAGAGATCCAAGTGGCTTCAGGGGCAAGTGAAGGGCTAATGACAAGTACAATACTTTCAAAATTTAAAAACCACTTTTTCACGTAAAACAGATTTATTCTATTCTAGTGTTTATCATAAAGCTATTTTAAACTTTAAAAGTACTACTTACTTTTCCTCTTAAAAAACTGCATCATTTAAGAAGATAAAAGTCAAAATACACAAGTAAAGGATATTGAATAAATTTATTCAAGTAAGCCTTTGGGTCTTTTGAGTAAATTCCCAGTTGTTCCTTTGTCCTAACATGAGCTTCATGGGGGGTGGGAAATGCCTGCTGTTTTCCCCAAGCTTGGCACTTGGGAATCTCAGTCAGGAGAGCAATCTTCTTCACTATGTAATTCTCCCTCTTCTTGCCTAGCACCAGGGCCATCGCTAGTCTACATGGCACCTTTGTGTGAATTAGGAAGCAACCCCTTTGGAGTGATGCGGCCCCAAAGGCACAGGGCTTAGCTAAAGGTGCAGGCACCTTTGTGAAGTGAGCAGACTTACTCTGCCTGATGCAAACAAAGAGCCACACATCTCCTGGCCTCCGGATGATAATCTGGGGCTGCCAGCTGAGCAGGAAAAGGAGTAGATTCAGTCTCTCTGAAGAGCATTTTGGTGGGCTTTCTTGTTAAGCATAGCTTGCCATTCTGATGGGGCCAGACAGTGGCATTCTGCGGTGCTTTCTGAGCTCTGACCCAGAGAAATCCCTTCTTTGTCACTTTGTATAGCTCATTTTGCTAAGTGACAAAGCTGAATCTGTCACATCAGAAGCCAAACAAAATAGTGATCACCCACTCGTATGTGTGAAGCTTCTTCATTTTGACGCACTTTGTGGTAAGCATTATTCTCGAGCAGTTAATTATTGGTCTTCATGCATAAAAGGAATGTGACATTTGAGGCAGATGTTTATTGTTTGTTACATATACATATTGTATCAAAATTCCAGCTACTGAAATTGGCCAAAATTACCATCACAAAGTACTGCGTTGGTACACTTGGGGTCATATTCTGATCCCCGACTTGCAGGAGCAGCACGCTGATGTGGTAATGTACACACGGACATACTTTTCTTTTTATTGACAAGGTGAATGGAGTTGCTTGAACAACTGCGCTCAGGCTGAAACAACTGCTGAGTTCCACCAGGGGCTGCTGTTGAACTTCTAAAAAAAGACCATATTTTGGAGGAGAAGGGGGGTAGTGGAGGATGGAGAGAGAGGGATGGGACTGGGGGAAGAGGAACAGAAAAAACAAATCTTGGAAGAAAACCTGACATTTCTGTCTGAGGTGAAGCATGCTTTGCTGATGCCACACATGGAATGTTTCGGAAGTGTCAGTAATAAATACTTCTATCAGAAATCTTCATATTCTATATCTGTGCTTATCATACCCCAAGGAGAGTCATACAAAGACATAGCTGTCAGGGTCTAATTTTGGATCTGAAAACTATGGCGGTTGTCAGGCATCTTTTCCCAAGTGTGATATTTATCTTCTCTCACAAACAAACTGAGTGCAGCATTTTTAATTAATTTCCAAGTGTCTCCCACGGTAATTTCCCCCCTAATATATTAATACAATGATTTAAACCTTCATTCAGAGGCAGACTTTTGGTTGAAAATCACTAAAGGCTTAGATGGTGTTTAGTGTTATCAATAAGCTACACTTTCGTTGGTTCGCAGGGAATCAATAAAGTTGCCCTTCCCTCATTTTTATTTTTAGAGGCATCAATGGGATTTTATCTCTTTTAAGTATATTAAGGAAATCACGGGTGAGCTGATTTTGTTATTTTTCTTCTTTTGATTGGAGGCAGTTCTTAGGCTGTTTCTCTTATTGCTTGTGGAAAACTTACTTTAAGAAAAGTTCTTGATTTGATGATAAAGGAGTGACTTTTCTTCTTAAAGTATTCCCCTTCAGAAAAACTTGATTTTTTTTTCTAAAGATGCCAGAAATAGACCACCGAAAGGAGCATACCCCCGAAATACACAAATCAACTGGGGGACAGCAAGTGAATTCATCTATTCTTTCCCTGCCCAATATCCCTCTCAGTAGAGAACGTGGAATAAAAAGCATAACATAATAAAAATTCTAGAAACAGGAGTAAACTTGGAACTATATTGTATGTTTCTTAAACAGTATATTTTAAAAACAAATGAATATATACCAGTGAGCTGGCTTTAACCATTCCACAATGTATGTACACTTCAAAACATCATGTTGTACGTGATAAATCCATACACTTTTACTTGTCAATTTAAAAAAATAAATAAATTTGAGGGGAAAAACCACCAAAAACAAACAAACAAAAAACCAAATGAAAATGAAAGTGATGTCTTCCGTAATAAGGAGGCACATTTGGAAGAGATTGATTTATTTATTTTTGGCAATGCTTATATCTCTCTTTAATATTATTATGCTCTCAGCTAAAAGGTTTCCTCAAATTTCATAAAGATTTTTTTCTCAATTCACCTTTAGGATATTTGATTACTGGGGTGATAGGGCAGTCCTTGAAGAAATATTTATTTTTCTCTGAAAAAGACATTCAAATATCATTGGAAAATCATAGCAATAAAAGGTAGATTCCTAGAATCTTATATGAAACTTTTAATTACTGGCAATTAAGGATTAAATTCTTGGAAATGCATGAAACTCCTTTTTCTTATAGGACTGGAGATTATGTGTGTGACTTTTTTTCCTATATGAGGATTTCTTTCTTTCCTTCTCTCCTAAACTCCAGCACCTGCCATACAAACATTTTTCCCCAGATCCATTAGGCACATTTGATAACCAAATATCTATCTAGTGAGAAAGACATTTCTAAAGTTCGGCTGCTCTGTGTTAATTTGGATTTTTTTCCTGTCTTGCATGTTGTATGCAAGCACCACAAAAATCAACCTTTTGAACACAGATTGATTCTGACAGCTTTTATTTTATGTGATTTCCAAGAATTGGTATAGAAATGCTTCTTAATTGAAATAGTTCTCCTTATTTGGTTTTTATTTTATTGTCCTTTACTTCTTGACATCTTGTACATTAAATCAGAGGCTGTTTTAGAGACATTAAATGACAGCTTTTTCAGAGCCCGATTCTGGATCCTGATAGATCTGCATTTCTCAAAGCAGACAAGTTGCTCTCGCCAGCCTCGGAGAAGCTTCCTTCATGATGGGCACGTCACCTAGAAACACAACCATAAACTGCAGGTTAATCACCGAGGAACGGCTCGTGTCAATTCCCCACGGCCCTGCTTCCTATCTAAGAGGAATAAAGCCAAGAACTATTTTTTCTTTGCTATTTAATTTAACAGAATCTGAGCTCAACTTTAGTTTGAAATTATATTTCCTCTCGGCCAGGATGGAAAGGCTACTCATGTAATTTAGTAGTGCATTGTAAAGAAAAATCAAAGCGTCCTCATGGAATGTTTTTCCCTGTTGTATCTTCCCGTCATGAGAGAACACATAAAGTGAATGAAATGTGACACAAGCATGCACAGAAAACTCATTTGTTACACTGAAATTCTGAGGAAAACACTATTTGTGTTACTGTGATGTTTTGGAGTTAGAAAAGGGTTATTTGGGAAAAAATGTATTTATATCAGACAGTAGAAATAAAAATGAGAAAGGAAGCAAAAATATGATAGCACAGTAAAGAGCAGCACAACAGACCAGACCAGTCCTCGTTAGAGACAGAAAGCAAACATTTTATAATGGGGACGGTAACAACATGAGTATTCGAGATTTGTTTTTCAGTTCTACCTAACTCTTTGTAACTTTACAATGTAAGATTCAGAAATTGAAGCCAATTACCATAATATGTGGTGGTTTGGTGGGAGCATGTTCTACATCAGACAGTTAAAAGGTTTTATTGCTATTAGGAGCATGTTAATGCCCTTGATAATGTCTCTACTTGCTTTGTAATGTCTCTTGTTGAAGTATAGAATTCTTTTATCTTCTTATTACATTATGCAAAAACTTGAATTGAAAAGATATTTGCGGGAACATTTAAAGTAGTGCATCAATCAGCTTCAAAGAAGAGAAAATGTTCTCAGAATAGCTTATAAAAGGATAACTGTCAGTTTTATTTTGGATGAACAAAGGCGGCAACGTAAAAAGCACTTTATTGTAAAAGCATACTGTGCAATTCAATAAATATGCCATATAAATATAAAAGAGAAGAAAGTTCATAATTATCTGATGACTTAAATGTAATTTAAGTAACACTTTTAAAACGCACCTAGCAGTGAAGTACTCTTTTTCTACTGAGTACTGGGTTCTAGCTTCTCAGCACCCATTAGGTGATAACTTAACATTCTCTCTCTCTCTCTCTTTCTGATAACGTAAGGATTTGAATGGATTAGTCATGGTCCCGTTTTTAATATAGCTTGAAAAGATCCAGAAAGGAGTCTGTATGGAAACCATCAGCAAAAGTTTTAACAACCACTTAATGGTGCAAGCTTTTCAAAATGATTTGTTCTTATCTGTATGGAATTCAATTGTTTCTCATTGTCATTGCTGCTATAAGACAATTTTGAATTTGAATGTAACTGTATTGTGACTTGAAGTAGCATTTCCAGGTGTTTTATGTTTATGAGAAAATCCATTAGCAGTATCATTTCTGGACTTTCTAAATCAGGGGTGCTTTGTTACTTTTTATATAAGTATATACTTACCCTTTTCCTTATAATTAGAAATATTTTTCTTATTTTAGAAAAATGGTTTTTAACTGTACATGCTAACTACACAATCTTATTTTTCAAATATGTTCCCCTGCTAATGAATTTTAACCAGATAAATATTGCAGAGATGATTCTTTTTGATAAGGTTTAAAAATCTGCAATGTGAACTACCTATTTAAAGAAAATATTCAGATTCAGCACATGGAAACATAATATAAATTTTCAGAATAGGAAAAAATATAAATTTTCAGATTAAGAATGAATTTTCTCATTTAAAAATATCAATTGAATACATAGCATGGAGTCTCACCGCATAGAAGGCATTTTAAAGTTTCTTAATTATTTATAATATCAAAGGAATCCAATCGTAAAATCCTGCTTTTTTGAACCTGCAAAATGCTACTAATCTCTATTAAATATAACAAAAATATCAATGTAAATCCAGCTGTCTTTTCAATTACAAAAACTATTCTTTAAATACCAGGCAATTCACGTTTTCCCACACTGTTGTCTTTGTCAAATTTATAATTTCTTTACATTTATAACAGGAAAAATCCCATTTTTAAACTTTGCATAATATGGCAACTTGTAACAATTTAATAATAAACTTTATTTGTAAATCAATTTGGACATTTTCATAAACATCATTGTAATTCATTTAAAATTTTCTCCTGCTTTCTTGGGTTTATAGAGCTCTACAAAGGTAATCTTCCCTGCTAGTCTCTGATACCCCATTTTTATCTTCCTTCTTCTGCCCTGTTGGGACTCTTATTTTGACACGTATGTAGGAAATTATCTCATAAAATTTATACAGCAGAACTTCTGAATTCAAATGTGAATTCTAGTTATTGAACTATGAAAGGCTGTAATTTATAACCAGCAAGTTAGTATGTTGTACACATCTGTGTACCGTTTCAGAAAATAAAGGTTGTTACCATAGCAACTGCCACATACTATGGAACATACGTTATTTGTGAGATGCCAGGCTTCGTGTTAAAAAAAAACAAAACTCCCGCCTCATGGCTGCTCCGTGATGTTTCAAGGATTTCTACCTTTTCTTTACTATTATAAGGGATTCTCTTCTTTAGTGGCCTGTCATTTTAAATAATCTTCTTATTTTCATTTTCTCATTCTTTTAGAGTTTGTTAGCTACATTGATGAGTTTGTGTCATACTGCTATGATTTGGTGACCACATCTAAGACATTTTCTGGACCACATCTAAGACATTTATTAAGAAATAAAATTGTCACTTAAAAGTATGTATCTATTTTATAGGGGTCATTTTTCATTTGAAAATTTGTGTGTCATATTTCATTTCATTTGAAATCATCATTTAGATGGCATTGATCATTATTTGTCAAAATATGACTTCTTAAAAAGAGTAGATTTCTAGTCTTTTAGTAAGTGGTAATTCCAAAGAATAAGAAAGCTGACAAACAATTCTGAAGTCTCAATTTTAATCGAAGTCCTTTTAGTTTTATGGGCAGAATAATGAATCAATAAAAGGAAAGAGGTAATAATGCAAAATAGAGGACCCTTCAATACAGCTGGACAGGGTCAGAATGTCCAACCAGTTTGCAATAAAAGTCTGAAAACAGCTTGACACATTAGAAGAATGTTTTTTGACTCTGGTTGGATCCATTTTGTAGCAGAGATTTTTGATATGTAGATGTATCTGATAAGATTGAATTTCTTGTGTGTGGAGAGTTTTTAGTCCAGATTCAATATATTATTGCAATCATTGACATATTTTATCAGGCTAGAGGTTTTCTGAAGAGTAGCATTTGAGTTTTCTTTCTGACGGGGGGCAGGATGCTGGGTACTAGCTCTCTGTAGAGACAATTGTCTCTGTCTCTTCAGAATGGTTCTGTGTCATAAAAATGTACTGTATCAACCCTAAAAACAAAAACACTTCTGGTGAAAAATGGCAGAATGAGTAATACTCCTCCTTTCTTAAAAAAATAATGGTTTAATCAATAAACATTTATGAAACCTCTACCATATGCCAGGCACAGTTTTGGGGATATAAAGACGAATAACAGAGCTTCCCTGTCTCCAGGGAACTCAAGAATCTAATCAGGGAGAGAGGCGCACCACTGACTGACACAGTGAGCTCTGTACTGTAACTTGGTTTCTCCGTAGGCCTCACCAGTCAACAACAACAACAGCAGTAATCATAGCCCCCAGTTACTGAACACTTACTTTTTGACAGGCACCTCAGATGCATTTAATCCATGCAATGGTGCTATGAGGCTTTTACTGAGAAGAAACTGAGGCTTAAAGAGTTGGAATAACTTGCCTAAGATTACACAGTGGAGTAGGGAGACTTATGCCTGTTACACCTCAAATAATATCTAAAATACCACTTGTCCCTTCTGCACTCTTACCATCCTCGTCCCTGGCACCTTCATCTCTCACTGGGCTCTTCAGTAGCTGCCTAATTGGCTTCCTTGCTCCCTCTTTGCCCCCAGGGTCCATCTCCACACAGCTCCCAGGGTTGCCTTGTAAGAACATAAATCAGATCGTGTGTCTCCTGGGCATGGCCCCTTCTGGTGGCTTCCCATTACACCGAGAATATGATCCAAGCCCTTATCCATGGCTTACAAGGCCCTGCAGAGTTTTCCACCCCCCACCCCCACACCCCTTAAGCTTTACTCATTACTGCCGCCTCCCCTGCCGGTTCACTATACTTTAGACCAGGGATCAGCAACGCCTTTTCTGTAAAGGGCCAGATAGTAAATATTTTAGGCTCTGCAGGCCATACAGCCTCTGTTACAACTGCTCAACGTTTCATAGCATGAAAGCAGCCATAGATAACAAATGAACAAATGAGTGTGGCTGTGTTCCAATAAAACTTTATTTACATAAACAGGCAGCAGGCTGGGTTTGGCCTACAGACCGTAGTTTTTGACCCTTGTTTCAGACTTACTATCCTTCTTTGTGTCCCTGCCATTTGCCAAGCTTTTCCTACCTTAGGTCCTCCACTTTGTTTCCTGATCTTCCCTGGGCTGCCTCTTCCTGGCCATGGAGCCCCCACTGTGAATGAGAGACTTACTCAGCTGCCAGATTTCAGTAGTTCCCTCTACCCTATCTAAACATATCATCACCCATTTTATCATCTTCACAGTTCTTATGAAGGAAAAACCTCATGAATTTATTTGCTTGATTGTTTCTTGTCTGTGTCCCCCTTGGTAAGGTGAGGTCCACGTGAGGAGGAATCCTTTTGCCTTGCTCACTGTGCTATTTCCACCAAGTGGAGCAAAGCCTGGGGCACAGAGCAGGTGCTCAGAAAATATCTTCAGTTGAATGGAGTACAAGCCTGGCTGAATCCAAAGCTTGTGTTGTTAAAGATTTCTCAATATCCCCCCTTCTGGAAAAATGAGGTCACACTAATGATAATTTGAGGGATTTGTCACACTGGCCTCAGAGGACCCGGTGAAGCTCCACCTCCATGTATTTCTGGTTGACCCCAGGGAATCTCTCCCATGGGTGTGTGAACAAGGCATCAGCCTTGCCCCATGGTGTCACGGAGTGTTGGCCCTCTTATGCTGCTCCTCACTGCGTTTGCTGACACTGCTACCATGGCCGCTGGGTGTCACTGCTTCCACCAGGCTCCTCTGCCACTCCTACTGCATGGTTCTGCACTCACTGGACACCTTGGACATCTGGTGACACCACTGTTGGGTATCACAGAGACCTCTTGGCCACATTGCAGCCTCTGTAGAGCATCAGAGCCTTCTTCTGGGACTACTGTTCCTTCTAGTCCCACTAGATGCCACCACTTCAACGAGCCAAGCTGCCTCTGGTCAGTGGCAGAGTTAGGAAGAACATCCTCTTTTTTGTTTTCTCTCAACTTAGTGGTTCTGAATTAGTGCTGCTTATGCCTCCAAATCGGAGAATTTTCCATTTTTACCTACCACCATTTCTCTTCCTAAATGTGATAGCTGATACTTAGATGGTGCTCATTGTGTGCCTGGCACCATTGGGAGAGCTTTACGTACATGAACTTGTATAATTCTCACAACAGACCCATGAGGCAGGAATACTATTATCATCATCTCCAATTGAGACCAGAGAAAGACGGGTGGGGTCCTCTCATGCAAGAGACCAATATCATGCTCCACGTCTCTCTTCTACTGTTATCCTGGAGCTAGTTATCCCATCAGTTACCCACTAAGTGCCATGTGCAGAGATTCCTGGGTGCCCACCACTGGTTTGCTAGATCTGTGCAATAATGATGGACCTCAGGCTCAAGTGAGGACTCTTCTCCCTATACCCTTCTTCAAGTAAGGTGCTAAGGTAGATTCTTGAATGGTGTCTGTAAGACAAAGGAGGAGTCGGGAACTCTTTAGGGAAGACAGTGAGATTTGAGCTGCAGCCTGAAAGACGAATGTGATTTTGCCAGTCAGAGGCTTTGGAAAAGGACATAACCAGACTCAGGGACCCGTACAAACTGCATGACCTGCAAGACAGAAACAGGCCAAGACGTGGCAAGAAAGAAGGCTGGACAAGGAGAATGGGCTTGATTTTGAAGAGCCTTGATCCTAACGAATTTGGACTTTATTTTGTAGGCAAGGATAGGCATGGGAGAGTGGGGAACTAGTGACAGCTTTAACACACAAGAGCTGTATATAAAAGAGCTCTCTGATACTCCTGTTGAGTGGAAATTTACAATCTGTGGTTCAAAGTCTCCTTGACATCTCCTTGGTCTGTGGGTAGTCTGTGGACTCACCTCTTACAATATTTTTTTGGGACAAGACTCTACTTTCATGGCTGTAATGCAAATTAATTATTGATAATGCCCCATATCAGAATTGGTTTTATTCTTCTCATTTCTTGTGATAAAGTTTCCTCTCTCTACACCTGTTCCACCCTCTGCCTCAGTAGGACTGAAGATGATTCTTGAGTGTTATTCTACTGGAGTGGCCCCAAGAGGGTCTAGAGGAACTGACCCATGCAGATGACATCACACCTGATTGTCTTGAATGGCTTTATCCAGGTTAACCAGTCTTTGGGAGCTATATCAAATCTCCCAGCCACCTCCCATCTGTGAAGGTTGTGAATGCACTAACTCTTAGCCTAGGAAGCTTCATGCCAAGTGTGGTCATCTCTAACGACTTTGGAGGCTCTCCAGTTTCCATATTAGGCAGTTTTTTTCATTTCATTTTACCTACTCTCATGACTCCCTTCTAACAGGCATGCTAATGAGGTTCTTCTGTGACATAAGGATGCTCCAGTTGAAGTATGTCTTCTCTTTGAGAATCACATGCCCATTAGAAATTAATGAGTCTCTTCTACCCAAACCACTTTTGAATGTTGTCAGCTCTATTTGTAAGACAGACTTATCTGACTCTTGTCAGAACAGAGGTCTTCGTTCTTTGGCAAGTTTATATGAAACCATAGGGGTGGGCAACCCAATCAATCTGTTCTACGCGTCTCCCCCATCCCTACCCCACTGCGCTTGCTCCTTGCCACCCAGCCCAAGAAGTAGAAGGGGAGGGGGGTGGGGCACGATTCCCCAGGCCCGAGGGTAGTAGATTCTACAGGAGACCAGCATATAATTCCATGAGCCTTTTGAGGAGTTAGAAAGAAATTATTAATCTGAAGAAACATTCACCATCCTTATTTGTTTTCCATTTTCCCAGGGCCAATCCAGACACATGAATTTTTCTATTCCCATGATTTTCCAAGGTTTTAAAACCGTGGGATCCTTTTTCTCGAATGAAATCTTCAATGACTACTATATGTAAAACAGATAAAAGTGGAGCTCTGGTGGCTGTAGGGTGGTAAAGCTTGGGGAGTATTCCTAAATACCCCTTTCCTGCTCCCTAACGCCCCCTCCAAAGGCAGGGCTCTGGGGAATTCAGCGTGAAACCCCTGCTCTAACCCACGCATTCATTCTGACATCCGCTCTAGATGGTATAGCTTATATGAAAAAGGATGTAAAAAAACACTTTAAGAATGATTTATTTTGTCTTAATGGTGAATAACTCTAGACTTCCCTTGATTATCACTGGGAATGGCATGACTTCTTCAGGGTAGTACAAGGAACACCAAAACACAGGGGTTCTCAGAAGCACCCTCTCCAGGGTCATCTTTGTTTTTTCCACTCCCACAGTTACTCTTGTAATGGGTTGCATGTAGTATTCTTCCCACCAAGAGGGGGCAAAGGATCCTTTTACTTCAGTACTAATTATCGTTCTATTTTCAACAGTGAGGGTGGGAATGGGCACCGAATCACACAAAATATCTATCCTAGGACCATAGGCAAGTAAAAACCAATTTATGACTATTTTTAGCCTAATTCTAGCCTTTTTGGAGAATTGGAAATATAAAACTTTGAAATCATCCACATGTAAAACTCAAAAGAGAAAACAAAAAACTGTCCATAAAGAAATTAAATAATGAAAACATAGACTTCTGTGCAGTTATAGTCAGTTCAGTTGGTGCAGGACAGGAGAAGAGGAGAGAAAGGAAGGGGGGAGGAGAAGCAGGAGGAGGGAGAGCCTGAGATATGGAGTGGCCTGGAGCCTGGGAGACAAGGACAGCCGCCATGCATGCACCGTCAGGTTACTTCCCCCATGAGAGCCCCATGCAGTGTCTCTCATTTGTGGGTGGTCCTTTCCTGGTGGCCAAATCACTCCAATCCTGCCCTAATGCAACCTGCTGAGATGCCCCCAGGCTCTCCCTTCCTCTTTGGCTTGCAGGGAGGTTCCTTGTCAAAAAACTCCTGCATCTTTCTGAAAGTGCTACTTCAAATCCACTCTCTGCATTCAAGAAAAGTACCCGTGCAGTGGTGCTTCTAGTCTTTTTGAGAAATGTTTTTCATGAATCAAGGAGAAAAGCAAAAATTAGAAATATTTTGCTCTTTCCTGGGGTTTCTAATTTTCTTCCAAAAATTTTTTTGAGAAGTACTTTTTTTTCTTAAGAACTCAGACCATGATGGAGAAGTGATTTTCTAGGACACTGTTTCATAAACTTAAGTCATCTATATACCTCTTTCATGATCTTTGCTCTATCTGCATACTATCTGTGCTATTTTTCTCAATATTTTCTTTAAATCAATTTAAAATGGAACAATTTAGCCTTATTCTTTGATTAATCTGATAAAATTGGTGAAACCACTAGTGTGTTATATTTTAAAAAATAAACAGACAATTAACATATTGGGGTATGTGGCAACTAAAATTATTTCCCCAGTGGTAAATGCTCCACCTTTTGGGAAATATCATTCTAGGAAATGGGCTGCTTCTGGCTTACGACTGTGAATACAAACTTAGGATCTGGTACAATTGTCCACTATGCTTCAAAGAGGAAAGAATGGGAACAGTGATGGACTCGGAGGTTGAAAGGAGCCTGTAGTCCCAGATAAAATTTATAAAACCTTGGAAGATTTTTCAATATAAATTACATTTATATGTATTTATCAGATATATGCATTACATTTATATCCCAGTTTTGAGTGATGTAGTTATTCTAAGTCTTTTGCCCAAAAGCTGACTATCCACAAGGGCATCATATAGGTAGTTTCCTCACTAGTTTCAGCCGTAATTCTAAGTTGCATTTTCCTGAAGGTGGTGTGGTGGTCCTCTCATTGTCTTGTATTTGTTATTCCTTAAGTAAACAGGGTTTCTGTGATGAAAAAAAATCATGCTACTTAATAATACTCTCAATCAACTGAGTACCTTTGTGATTTCTCAGGGAAAAGATAAAATCAGGTTCCATTATTACTTCATGTTTTTCTGCTTGCCACCGAATTTCCTTTTCAGATTCCAGGGTAAATAGAACAAAGCATCAGTTTTTATAATTCATTTATTTTTTCCAAGAGTATCTTCTGGTGTCTCATTATTTGGAGATAGCTGTGATAAGAAGGACCAGGAAAATAGAAAGGCATAGTTAATTATGTAATTCACAGTAATAGTAATTTTTTTGTTTATATGTCTTTTTGGATGCATTTTTTTTTTCTGGGAAAGACAGAATGGAATAATTTTCTCTTTTTCCTCTCTTTTTCAAAACTCATTGATGTGACACAATGCACGTTACATAATAATCACAGATATCATGACTTTGGGGAAGCAGGGTTTCAAGTAAACATGCTACACAAGGTATTTTATGGGCATTTTGATTTTCGTGTTTTGAGGATAATAAAAGGATTTCTTTGCCTCTTAGAAAATAAATCTCAAAAACAAATGAACAAATGGACTTGGCCCGTGGACACCTAGCAGAGAGGGTCTCTGGGAAGAATGACATGCCTTCAGCATGAGGTAGCTACAAGAAAAAGACATGTAATTAAGGAGGAAAAAAAAATCAGAAACTGAAGCCATTAAAGAGACTGTGATATGAGGAAAACACTGTACAGGAGATGTGACCGAAGATCTCAGATCTGAGAGCTGAAAGGGAGTGAAACTAGTTAAAATTCCACTGCTCATTCGCTCCATGGGAGAAACAACATTCCTGTGTGATGCCACTTGCCACTTCATTTTTAGAAACAATTAAAAGATGCAAATATTTATGAATCACTGTGTATGTTGTAATCCTATTTGAAAACAAACATTGCCTTGTACTTTCTGTTCTCGACGCTGGTTGGTGTTGGGATTCGGGGGTTAAAGCAAGCCCTTCAAAATGAGCTCACTACTGCTATCCAGACAAAGGGATGCAACTCCGAGAGTGTGTTCTGTTTGCCTGCAAGCTGTTGCCTATGCCAAATGAGCATTTTAAAAACCATTCAAATTAAGTTGAAAATTTGTAATTATATTTTCCCTTTTAATTGTAACTTATGCAAATGTTGTATTCCAGCTGTACAAATAATTTTCGCTTCAGACTACAACATTCACATTAAATCTAGCATGTAACACCCTGATACAAGATTCTTCCCAAGCTGTAGTTGCAGATTTAGAGGGCTAGAGTTGGCTCTGTTAGTTATGGCTTCTGTTGCTGTTACCCTGCAGTTAAGTATAGATTGCAAAGTGGCAACAGAGAAGGGAGACAACTTTTCTATAATTTGCTGGAGACAATTTATGAATAGAACACATAGAAAGAGACTGAGAAAGTAACAAAACAAAACAAAACAAAACAAAACCCCCTAAAAAGGTGCAAAGTCTGAGAAACCTGGATGTTTGGTAAGGTGGATATCGCATCCTTTCTGTAATTGATGAATTCAGCTTGCAGTGCATTAGTTACAGGAACGGAATGCATGTGACTCATTTGTTATTTGTCATGCATTTTAAACCATTTAGTGCAAACAGAAATTGGGTATTTCCCATTTTCAATGAAAATTTCACTTGGGGAAATCATGTACAAAACCATTAGAATTTTTAATAAGAGTAAACGTAGCATAGATTGTTTCAAGCATACACAAACATACATTATTTAAGGGATCACAAATATCTGAGAAATACAACATAAAAGAAAAAAAACTCCATATAAGTGCACTAGATTGTTCTGATTCCCAAAGAGCCTTGTCTACATAAATTTGGGAAAGTTTTCACATTCTTGGTAGAGGGACATGAGGAACCTTGATTTACTTCAATCCAGTTGACTGCTGATCACCTTCTTTATGTTTAACAATGTTCTGGAAGCAATGCAAAAGACAAAAGAAGAAATGTTGTGACACATCCCTAAGTAATGCATAACCTTGTTGATAAACAAGGAAAACTTATGGAAAAAGATGGACCATAATTAAATGACACATATGTGTTTATAGACCTAGGAGAGAGTTCAACACTTCCTTACTCAGTTGTGTACACTGAGATTTAGTGTGGTTTAGTGATTTGTTTAAGGTCACAAATCTAATAGTGATAATAACATGTTGGAAACCTAGGAGGTCTAAGTTCTTGTCTTTTGTTTTCAATGCCTCATCATTAAGGCATTTGTCAACTGAAAGCTGCACAAGTAAAGATTCTGTTTGCTAAATGTGGGTCCTTCCCACACTTGTGTATAAAATGATCTTTGACATGGAAAATTGTGTAGGTTTTTTAATGCTTGCATAGGTCCTAGATAGAGATTGGAAGGATTTCTGATCTCTAATTAGCTCTGATTAGTTAAAATTAATCTTTAAACTACAGAAAATCCAAAACCAAGATCCCATAGCCCTAAAATATGTCCTGTAAATCCATGAGCTTCAGGTCAAAGAACAAATGATTAAAAGTCCAGATTGATTCTTGTAGTAAGGGCAGTGCAAGGAATGCTGAAAAATAGTGGCCAGGGACAAAAACCCTGGTGGTATGTGTCATCAGCCTGGGAATGCTCATGGCCTGAGCCTTATTTATTACTGCTCTTGGCACATTATGTTATACAAGTAACTATGGCAATACCACATCTCCTTTACGTGTGGAGAAGTTTGTCGAGCAGCATAAGGCAAAAAACATTGACAACCTAGAGTTGATGTATTGCTCTATGTGCAACAATTTCCTACAGATGGGTATGGGAATGCTTACTTCTTTGTAAACTGATTCATTCATTCACTGGTTCATGTATTTATTCATACTGCATTTTTGGGGCACTTACTATGTGCCAGGCAATATTATGTTTAACACTGGGAATACAGATTGACAAAGACAAAATTAAATCACGTATTTAATGAATATTTATTGTCTACATGTAACTTACGGTCTAACGGAACCAGAGAGTCTTGATTTTGGGTCTCAGCCCTCATCCACAGAGTCAGCTGTGCGCACTCATTCCCAGAGCCAGATCAGTTGCCCTGTATCTCTCGGCATCTCTCATCTAGCCAAATTGAGTGCAGACTCATAGATACAGACTCTTTCCTCATGTGTGATCTTACTGGAAGGGCTAGCACATACCACTAGAGAGATAGCGTATCTTCCATAGTAGTATTGTGGTTAAAAGACTATACAAATAAATGGCCGTGTTAGACATGTATGGTTCATATCCTGGCTCCACTATTCACTAGATGAGCATCCTTATTACACATTTAGTTTTCTCACCAGTAGAGTGAGCAATCTGAAGAAGTTGCAGTGAGGATTAAATTTAAATAAATAAATGCTGACATCCAGGAAGGCCTGACAAATGGTGGCTATTAATAACATTTTGCTAAAATTCACTCTTCACTTGTTACCCATTTCCATTTGTAATCAACGCCTCTTGCCTGCCCTGCATTGGCCCCCGTGTGTCCATGACATTATTTTGCTGTGTGAGTAGTAACTTGGACACCTGGAGCTTGTGCTTATCCTCTGGTTCCGTTCGTTTGCTTTGATACGTTGCTGATTGTTTGATTTTCTAATGGTGGTAGTGGTGGAGGGTTATCTATGGATACTTTCTGGAGGACATCCTGAGGAGCAGCAGGCAGAAAAGGGACCCAGCCTGGCTTTCCACCACCCCAGCAGAGTGATTTCTGGGATGTAAATTGCATCAGAGTTCCTCCGTCCCCTTCTGCACCTTCACTTTCTTCTTTCCTTTCTCCCTCCCTGCCTCCTCTCTCCATCTACTCTTGAGACGTTTATAAACGTACATTAACTCCACAGTTCCTGACTAGGGCATCATATTTATTAACACTTGCAATTTGTGTGGATATAAATCTTTTCATGACCTCTTTAGCACCCTAGGATATGCCATGGCCATTTATTTGGATAGTCTTTTACTTTGATGAAATGCAGATAAATTGAAAAATCTGCCCAGAATTGTCCTCAGGATATTGGGAAGCAAGCAAGTACTTCCACAACTAATGGTGTGTGCATTTTTAATTGTAGCCTAATAAATTGGCTTTTCTTTTTATTCCTTTAAGTTTACTCTTGGAAAAGCCTCAGAATATTAACATTTTTGCTTCACATGGGGCAGCTGCTCATCCTCAGAGTACCTGCTGAAATGGGAGGAGCAATGAACTAAACTTTCAGAAGTAGGAGAAATTCTTTCCTTCAAGCCTTGGAACAGTATTAAGCATATAGGGTAAGGAAATTCACACAGAATATTACAGCACCCAGGTGGACTAGGATTCACAACATAACATTTTCCCCATCTTGCTGATTTTCTTTCTCTGGGAGAGAGGTCTCTATCAGAGCCTTTTAGTGTATAGGGCACACAAGAATCATGGGGGTGTCTATTTAAATGCTGGTTCCCAGGTTCCATCATCCAGGGATTCTGATTTGCTGGATGAGTTGGAGCCTGGTACCCTGCATTTAAAACCATTGCACTTCATGGAGTCTGCTTTACTCTCTCCTTTAGTTTCTACTCTTGCCTTTGCCATTTTCCCAGGCTCGGCTAAGGCTGGGAAAATGATACAGAGGAAAGCTGGTACAAGAGGAGGTACCCGGCAAAACAGATGCTGCTGTGTCAAAGCTGTTTATTCAGAACTCACAGAGCTGCCTAACACACAGTGCCACCAGGTCGTTGCTTAGGGAGACACCTATGATTCCATTAATTATTTAGGGATCCAAAGTAGCCACCATTAATGAATTTGAATGTATTACAATGATCCTAATCAGAGTAACAGATGCAAAATGACAATATGATACACACAATTTTCCCCCAACGAGTTACACACTATTAAGGTCTGTTGCAGTCAATGAATCCAGATGCTTCCACACTCTTACTGACCACGAAAGATCCTGGTTTCATTACATGAAAGAAAATAAGTTCATCCCGTCATCTTGGAGAGTTAAAGCAGGATCCAATTCAGCAGCTGGTAAGGCACCATAAGATGATTTGCAATAATCCTGCTTCCATTTCAGGATTGACTGAGTGGAAGAATTCTATTGCATCTGGGTTTATCATCCCCTTCACATTATTTTTATGCTTTCCCAGATGAGATGCTTTACTCTTGCTAAGAAAGCCTCTGATGGACTAAACAAGTTTTATACGTACACCATGTGAGAAGAAAGTGAACTATTTTTATAGAGGGTAAATTCATTAAAATCAGAGTAACAAAACTAAATTCAACCGTGGTAAAAAGGGAAGCATACAGCTTCTCAAGAGTATATTCCTAAAAATATTGTCAGATTTCTGATATGAACCAGGCTGTGCATGACAGCATTCTTGTTCTAGAAATTATACAATGGAAAAAAACAAAAAACAAATTGAATAGGAAGAGTCCCTGAGTTTTCAAAAAAAACCCCAAAGACAAATATAAACCGTAGACTCTGCAACATCTGTAAAGGCTGCCAAGAGATGCTGAAATTGTGCAGCAGCTGTACAGGAGGAAACAAAAGGAAGCAGCACAGACAGAGCCGATGTATGGCAGATTGCAGGAAGTGCCAGTAAAAACACTCATCCTGAAGGTGAAGGGCTCACTTGAAGTGCTAAAGTGAACAGCAATATTCAGGAATCGGGGTTTGCAGGGCTGGTGCAGAAGTGCTCCTCTCCTGATTCAGCTCCGAGAAATACAGGAGAGGGCTGAACAAAGAATCCCAAGATGAGCTGTATTTGCAGGAAGCAGTCTATTTCTGGGATGGCAAAGAAGGGGAATGAAGCCTGGAAGGCCACCTGGCCCCTCCCTGATAAAGGACTTCTTGAAAATAAGCTGGTTCAGGAAAATGTAACTCATTCAATAATGAAAAGTTTTAAAAGAGGAATTGATAGAAAGATCCTATATGAAAAAATGTGGGAAAAAGCAGCAAAACTAACCAGCAGATGGAGAACACTCATAAGCAGATGAAAATCATGTCCTAACAATTTGCCATGAATTAAAATAAAAACATACTCAATGAAGCAATTACCTTGAGCAATTACCTTTGAAGGAAGACCCCAAAGCAGAAATACAAGAGCACAGAGGAGAGGTGGGGAGTTAATGAAAAATATGAAACATGAGCTGAAATGTAGGGAATGTGTAATCACAGAATGATGACATAATTGAAAGAAACATGAAGGAAAGAGATGCCATAAAAACACAGTGATGGAAAGAATGGACATAAAAGACAAGAGAAGGAGACCTGGGATGCACTCCACTGGAGTTCTAGAAGAAAAATATAATCCATGGAACAAAACCCAAACATTTAAAGATATGGTTCAGGAAAACTTTCTGATAATAAAATACGTGACTACACTGAAAGGGCACTGTGTGTGCCAAGGAAAAGTGACCCAGACCATCACCAATAAGAAATATCCTAGTGAAATTACTAAACTCAAAAAAATGAAGGAAGAATTCTTTGGGCAGCAAAAGGATAAAGTAACTTAGAGGGGGGGAAAAATCAGGCTGAATTCATATTCGTATCCACAACATTCAACACCGGAAGGTGTAAGAGTGATACCTACCAAATTCTCAGGGAAGGAAAGTGTGAGCTAAGGATGTTACAGACGTCTACCCATGTGAATGGAAGATCTCAGAGAACACTGTTGCCATGAGCCTTCTGTGAACAAACAACTCAGGGAGAAGTTCTGCCAATCAAGTGATGGCTTGTATAACTGTGGCAAAAGAACTGATAGTGAGCTTTTTATTTTTCTTTCTGGAACTGGAATTTCTCATTAGGAAAAATTGCAAAATATACAAAAGTAGAGAGAATAGTATAATGAACTCCCATGTATCCATTATCCAGCTTCCACAGTTGTCATGACCAATCTTTTTTTTTTTTTTGAGACAGAGTCTTGCTCTGTCTCCCTGGGTAGAGTGCAGTGGCGTCATCATAGCTCACTGCAACCTCAAACTCCTGGGCTCAAGCGATCCTCCTGTCTCAGCCTCCTGAGTAGCTGGGACTATGGGCACACACCACCATGCCAGGCTAATTTTTAAATTTTTAGTGGAGACGGGGTCTCATTCTTGCTCAGGCTGGTCTTGAACTCCTGAGCTCAAACAGTCCTTCTGCCTCAGCCTCCCAGAGTGCTAGGATTACAGGCGTGAGCCACCATGCCCGGCCTATCATGGCCAATCTTGATTCATCTATACCTCTAGTCATTTTTTCTCCTCCATCTGGGTAATAATCCATCATAACATTTAATCCAGAAATATTTTAGTGCGTTTCTCTAAAACAGAGGGAATATTTTTTAAAAACACAGTGCCAGTACCAGTACCACACCTAAAAATAAATGATAGTAATTATTTAATACCATCAAATATCCAGTCAGTGTTCGTATTTCTGCAATTGTCTCATGAATTTTTATAGTGGTTGATTTGGTTGATTTGTTTAAATAGAGCTCCAAATAAGGGCCATATATTACAATTGATTATGTCTTTTTCCCTTTAATATGTATGTTTTTATCTCTCTTTCTAAATTTTATTTTTAATTGTGGTAAAGTACACATTTTAGTCAGTTTTGTCCTGATATAATAGAATACCACAGACTGGGTAATTTATAATGAACAGAAGTTTATTTGGCTCATGGTTCTGGAGGCTGGGAAGTCTAAGATCGAGAGACTTACACCTGGTGAGGGCCTTCTTGATGCATCATCACATGGCGGAAGGCATCCCATGGGGAGAGAGCACTTGCAAGTGAGCAAGAAGGGGCCAGGCTTGCTTGTATATCACACTCACTCCTGTGATAATGACATTAATCCATTCATAACGTCAGAGCCTTCATGACCTAGTTACCTCTAAAAGGTTCCACTATCAACACTGTTGCATTGGGGGTTACATCTCCAACATGTGAACTTTGGGGAACACATTCAAACCATAGCAACACATAACCCAAAATTTACAATCTTAACCATCTTTAGGTGTACAGATCAGTAGTGTTAAGTATGTTTGAATGTTTGTACAACCAATCTCTTGAGCTCTTTTAATTTTTCAAAACTAAAACTCTACATCCATTAAACAACAACTTTCCATTCCCCCCTTTCCAAACCCCCTGGCAACCACCATTCTACTTTTTGTCTCTATGAATTTGACTATTATAGGTACCTCATATAAGTGGAATCATTTTGTGACTAGATTCTTTTACTTAGCATAATGTCCTCAAGGTTCATCCATGTTGTAGCATATGTCAGAATTTCCTTGCCTTTTAAGGCTGAATAATATTCCATTGTGTGTATATACCACAATTTTGTTTGTCTGTTCATCCATTGATGGACACTTGGGTTACTTCCACCTTTTGGCTATTATGAATAATGCTGCTATGAATTTGGGGGTACAAATATCTCTTTGAGACTCAAGTATATACCCAGAAAGGGAATTGCTGGATCATATGGTAGTTCTATTTTTAATTTTTTGAGGACACACCATAATGTTTTTCACAGCAGTTGCACCATTTTACATTTCCACCAACAGTGCATAGATTCCAGTTTCTCTACATTCTTGCTAACATTTGTTCTTTCTTTCTTTCTTTATTTTGTTGTTGTTGCTGATAGTAGCCATCCTAATGGATGTCAGGTGGTATCTCATTTTGGTTTTGATTTATATTTCCTTAATGATTAGTGATGTTGAACATCTTTTCATGTGCTTATTGGCTATTTGTATATCTTTTTTGCAGAAATATCTATTCAAATCCTTTGCCTATTTTTTAATTGACTTGTTTTTTTCTGTTGTTGTTGAGTTGTAGGAGTTATTTATATAGTCTGGATATTAACCTTTTATCTGATATGTTATTTGCAAATATTTTCTCCAATTCTGTGGGTTGTCTTTTCATTCTGTTAATTGTGTCCTTTGATGCATAGCAATTCTTTTTTTCCCAGAATATTATAGGGGTACAAACATTTTGATTATATGATTTGCTTTTATGAAGTTTGAGTCAAAGTTATAAGTGCGTCCATCACCAAGATAGCATGCATTGTACCCGTTAGGTATAAATTTACCCATCCCCTTTTCCCTCCTCCTGCCTGCTTGGTTTACATTGAATTATACTACCATATGTACACATGGGTGTTGATCAATTAGTTCCAATTTAATAATGAGTACATGTGGTGTTTGTTTTTCAATTCTTGTGATACTTTGCTTAGAAGAATGGTCTCCAGTTCCATCAAGGTTGTTACAAAAGGTATTAGTTCACCATTTTTTTTTTATGGTTGAGTAGTGCTCCATAGTGTGTGTGTGTGTGTGTATATATATATATATATATATATATATACACACACCACATTTTATTAATCCACTCATGTATTGATGTGCACTTGGGTTGATTCCACATCTTTGCGATTGTGAATTGTGCCACAATAAACATTCGAGTGCATGTGTCTTTTTGATAAAATGACTTTTTTTCCTTTGGGTAAACACCCAGTAGTGGTATTGCTGGATCAAATGGTAGTTCTACTTTTAGTTCTTTGAGGTATCTCCATATTACTTTCCATAGAGGTTGTACTAATTTGCAGTCCCACCAGCAGTGTATAAGTGTTCCCTTCTCTCCATATCCATGCCAGCGTTTGTTGTTTTAAGAAAAGCCATTCTTGTTGGGGTTAGGTGATATCTCATTGTGATTTTGACTTGCATTTCCCTGATGATTAGAGACGTTGGGCATTTTTTTGTATGTTTCTTGGCCATTAGTCTATCTTCTTTTGAAAAAGTTCTGTTCATGTCATTTGCCCACTTTTTAATGGGGTTGTTTGGTTTTTGTCTTGCCGATTTGTTTGTGTTTTTTGTAGATTCTGGTTATCACCCCTTTATCAGATGTATGGCATGCAAATATTGTCTCCCATTCTGTAGGTTGTCTATTCACTTTATTGATTGTTTCCTCGGCTATGCAGAAGCTTTTTAGTTTAATCAAGTCTCATTTGATAATCTTTGTTGTTGCTGTTATTGGCTTGGTGGTCTTCTTCATAAATTCTTTTCCTAGGCTGATATCTAGAAGAGTTTTTCCAACATTTTCCTCTAGAATTCTTATAGTTTCATGACTTAGTTTTAAGTCTGTTATCCATCGTGAATTAATTTTTGTGAGTGGTGAGAGGTGCAGATCCTGTTTCAGTTTTCTACATGTGGCTATCCAGTTTTCCCAGTACCATTTGTTGAATAGGGATTATTTTCGCCAGTGTATGTTTTTGTCTGCTTTGTCAAAGATCAGATGGCAGTATGAGGAAGGTTTTATATCTGGGTTCTCTGTTCTGATCCCTAGGTCTATGTCTCTATTCTTGTGCCAGTACCATGCTGTTTTGGTTACTATAGCCTTGTAGTATAGCTTGAAGTCTGGTAAAGTGATGCTTCCTGATTTGGTCTTATTGCTTAAGTTGCTTTGGCTATTCGGGGTCTTCTCTGGTTCCATACGAAGTGTAGAACTATTTTTCCTAGATCTGGGAAAAGTGACATTGGTATTTTAATGGGGATTGCATTGAATCTGTAGATCACTTTGGGTAATATAGGCATTTTAACAATGTTGATTCTGCCAATCCATGAGCATGATGTGTTTTTTCATCTGTTTACATCCTCTGCAATTTCCTTGGTCAGTCTTTTGTAGTTCTCCCTGTAGAGGTCTTTCCCCTCCTTGGTTAAATATATTCCTAGGTATTTTATTTTCTTTGTAGCTATTGTAAAAGGTATGGAGTCTTTGAACTGATTCTCAGCTTGACTGTTATTGGTGTATATGAATGCTACTGATTTGTGTGTATATTGATTTTGTAACCTGAAACTTTGCTGAATTTGTTTACCAATTCCAGCAGTCTCTCAGCAGAATCTTTGGGGTTTCTAGATATAAGATCATATCATCAGCACAGAGTAATAGTTTGACCTCTTCTTTCCCCATTTAGATACCCGTCATTTCCTTCTCTTGTCTGATTGCTCTGGCTAGGACTTCCAGCACTATGTTGAATAGAAGTGGTGATAGTGGGCAACCTTGTCTGGTTCCAGTTCTAAGTGGGAATGCTTTCAATTTTTCCCAATTCAGTATGACATTGGCTGTGGGTTTGTCATACATGGCTTTTATAATTTTGAGGTAAGTACCATCTATGCCTATTTTGTTAAATGTTCTTATCTTAAAAAGGTGCTGGATTTTGTCAAATGCTTTTTCTGCATCAATCGAGAGGATCATACGGTCTTTGTTTTTGCTTCTATTTATGTGGTGAATTACATTTATAGATTTGTATCTGTTGAACCTTCCTTGCATCTCTGGTATGAAGCCTACTTCATCATGGTGGATTGTGTTTTTGATGTGCAGCTGAATTCGGTTTGCTAGGATTTTATGGAGAATTTTTGCATCTATAGTCATAAGGGATATGGGTCTGTAGTTCTCTTTTTTTGTTGTGTCCTTTCCTGGCTTTGGTATCAAGGTGATATCGGCTTCATAGAATGAGTTGGGGGAGAGTCCTTCTTCCCCAACTCCCCTTCAATGTTATGTAATAATTCCTGCAGTACAGGAAACAGTTCTTCTTTGAAAGTCTGGTAATGGGTGTGAAACCATCTGGCCTGGGACTTTATTTTGTTGGAAGATTTTTTATTGCTGCTTCAATTTCAATACTTGATATTGGTCTGTTCAGAAATTCTATTTCTTCCTGATCGAGCCTAGGGAGGCTGTGTGTTTCCAAGAATTTGTCCATTTCCTCCACATTTTCAAGTTTATGTGCATAGAAATTTTTTAGTATTCAGGGATGATATTTTGTATTTCTATGGTATTAGTTGTGATTTCCCCTTTTTCATTTCTGATTGAGCTTATTAGAGTCTTTTCTTTATTAGAAAGCTTTATTAGAAAGGACTCTAATAAGCTCAGTCAATAATCTAGTGAGAGATCTGTCAATTTTGTTTATCTTTTCAAAGAACCAACTTTTTGTTTCATTAATCTTCTGTATAATTCTTTTGTTATTGATTTCATTTAGTTCTGCTCTCATCTTGGTTATTTCTTTTCTTCTGCTGGGTTTGGGATTGGTTTGCTCTTCCATCTTCAGTTCCTTGAGATGATTCACTAAATAGTTTATTTGTGATCTTTCTGTCTCTTGGATGTAGGCATTTAGGGTTATGAATTTTCCTTTCAGGACTTCTTTAGCTGTATCCCACAGGTTTTGATGATTTGTGTCCTCTTTATCACTTAGTTTGTATAATGTTTTGATTTCCACCTTAATTTCCTCCTTGACCCAGCTACCATTCAGTAGTACATTGTTTAGTTTCCATGACATTGTGTGTAGATGAGTGTTTCTGTTGGAATTGATTTCTAATTTTATTCCACTGTGGTCTGAGAAGATGCATGTTATAATTCCTATTTTTAAAAATTTGTTGAGACATGTTTTGTGGCCTAGGATGTGATCAATCTTAGAGAATGTTCCATGAGCTGATGAGAAGAATGTATATTCAGTGGTTTTTGGGTAGAATGTTCTATAATTGTCTGTTAGGCACATTTGTTCTAGAATTCTCTTTAAGTCCATTCTTTCCTTGTTTATTTTCTGTTTGGAGAATCTGTCCCATTCTGTCAAAGGGGTGTTTAAGTCCCTGGTTATTACAGTGCTGCTGTTTATCATTTTGTTTGGATCAAGTGGGATTTGCTTTATGAATCTGGGTGCTCCTGTGTTAGGTGAGTAAATATTTAGAATTGTTATGTTTTCTTGTTGAATTGTTCCCTTTACCATTATATAATGACCATCTTTGTCTTTTTTTATTTTTGTTGATTTGAAGTCTATGCTATCTGATATGAGAATAGCTACACCAGCTTTCTTTTGGTTTCCAATTGCTTGGAATATTGTTTTCCATCTGCTTGGAATATTGTTTTTCATCCGTTCACCTTGAGTCTGAATGAGTCCTTGTGGGTTAGATGTGTTTCCTGGAGACAGCAGATACTTGGCTTGTATTTTTTTTTAATCTATTTAGCCAGCTTATGTCTCTTGAGTGGTGAGTTCAAGCCATTCACATTTATTGAGAGAATTGATAAGTTGGGTGGATTTCTGTTCTTCCTGTTGAGTAGAACTTTATTTCTCTGTTTTACCTCTTGAGCCGTTGTGATGTCTGGGCTCTTACCTTTACCTTTTGGGTGATTTTACACTGGTGGGTGTCTATCATGTTGATCCGTGTATATTGCAGTTCTGAGTACTTCTTGCAGGGCAGGTCTTGTCTTGACAAATTCCCTCAGTGCTTGTCTGAGAAGGTCTTTATTTCTCCCTTATATAAGAAACTTAGTTTTGCAGGATACAAAATTCTAGGCTGGCCATTATTGTTTGAGAAGACTGGGAATGGGGCCCCAGTGTAACCAGCTCCATAAAGAAGAAAATGTTTTCTCCATAACATTTTTAGTTTCCTCATATTTCAAATGAGTTGTTAGTGTTCACATTATAGCTGGGGCTGGCAGCTCTATGAGACCTTGACAGTATGATTTATCTCAGTCCTGGTAGCTTAGCAGCTACAGTCTCAAAATAGGCAGAAAATAGATAGAGAACTCTCAGTAAGATTTGCTGACCAGAACCTTGTAAGTTTCTATTGCACTGATGCATTCTCTTTTGAGTTTCTTTTCCAGGAATGGCAGAACCTCCTTGCAGCCATGAGATAACTACAAAGCCTCATACTACCTGTTTCCAGAGAAGACAAGATATGTGATACTCCACCACAGACCATGCCCAAAGATACATTAAGCCTGCACACAAGGCTGAAAGAATGACCAATATTAACCTGTAACTCATTGTAATACTTAAATTCCTGCTCTGGGAGGGACTTATCTGCCATTTTTTGATCATGGGACATATGTACTAGCATGATTTCTCACTGTGCTTGTGTTCCCTGCACTCCACCCTGAACACATAATCATGCTCACTCCCCTCATGCATTATTCATTTCATCTCCAGAAAACCCCCCTGACTCTATTGGTCGGGGAGTTGGATTTGAAGCAGTTCATAACCTCCCTCTCCCAGAAGATGCGTCTTCTGCAATAAATCCATTCTTCCTTGACAATCCTTGTGGGCTCAGTAATTGGCTTTCTGTGTGGTGAGCAACATTGAACTCCCCTTGTGGGTTTGTTAACACCTATCCCCTCTGGCTTGTAAAGTATCAGTTGAGAAGTCTGCAGTTAGTCTGATAGGTTTTCCTTTGTAAGTTACCTGATTTGTTCACCTTACTGCTCATAGGAGTGCCTCTTTCATGTTTACTTTGGCCAGTTTGATGACTATGTGTCATGGTGATTGCCTCTTTGCAATGAATCTCCTGGGAGTCCTTTGGGCTTCTTGTATCTGGATATCTAGATTTCTAGCAAGGTCCTGGAAATTTTCCTCGATTATTCCTTTGGATGCATTTTCCAACCCTTGTTTATCTTCTTCTTTGCCCTCAGGGATGGCTATGATTCTTATGTTTGGTGCCTCTTTGCATAATCCCACATTTCTTATAGGCCTTATTCATTTCTCTTGTTTCTCTGTTCTTTCTCTTTGACTGACTTCTTTGGCTCAAAAGTGTTATCTTCAAGCTCTGAGATTCTTTATTCTGCCTGATCCAGCCTGTTCTTAAGGCTTCCCACTGTGTTTTGTAATTCCTTGAATGAATTTTGAATGAATTTTTCATTTCCCGAAATTCTGTTTGGTTTTTCTGTAATAAATCAATTTCTTTAGAGAATTTTTCATTCATTTCCTGCATTGTTTTTGTGGCTTCTTTGTGCTGGGTTTCTATTTTCTCTTGTATTTCATTGAGCTTCCTTACAATCCATATTTGAAATTCTTCATCTGCCATTTTAATCTTTTTGTTTAGTTTGGTACCCATTGGTAAGGAGCTATTTTTTCTTTTGGGGGTGTCCTTTTACTTTGATTTTTCATATTTCCAGGGTTCTTTCACTGGTTCCTTCTCATTTGGCCTCTCAATCTAGAGCTGAGGGTGCTAGGGCTGGCTTATCTACCTGTCTCTGAGTCCCTGAAGATCAGTCCCTGACTGTGCCAGGGAGAGGAGTGCTGGTCCTGAGTTGCCTTTGGGGTGTTCTAGCAGGTTTGATGAAACTCTTAGGTTATGCCACTGTGGTGGTTCCACTCTCAGTGGCAGGCTCTGCTGGGAATGCGCCCCCTCTACAGTGGAACAGGCTTTTCAGCACTGAACACTCTTGTGGTTGCTATGGGGGGAGGGGTTGTGGTCTCCCTGCACTGCTGTCATGTCTTCGGGGCACTAGGTCCTGCCCTTCTGTCAAGCTACCAGTGGGTGATCCCACAAAATACCACTGCTGCAGTTCTGCTTTCAGTGGCAGGCTTGGCCAGGAATGTACCCCCACTGCAGAGAAACAGACTTCTTAGCACAGAGCACTCTTGCTCTTGCTATGGGGGGGAGGGGCCATGGCTACAAACCGGCTTGAGCCAAAATTACTTTCTGTGGTGCCAGGAATTGAGTAGGTGCAGATTAGGAGGTATCTAGGTATAGGAATGCTGACTTTCCAGTCTCTTGTGGCACTCTCCAAGGGGGTGAGAGTTTTGTGTCCCACTGCCTGCCAGAGTCACCCAAGTGGGAGAGGGGAGCCCCCCTTACCCTTTCACTGGGCTCTGGGTCTCTCTGGATTTGGTCCACACCACTGTCCTCTCTTCTCTCTCTTCTTGTTTCTCAGCTTCATAACCCTTCTCAGTGGGGTCCCTGGATGCCTCTGCTGCCTCTCCCTGTGATCCACATCTGAGCTGCAATTGTTCTCTGCTCTCCTAAGTCCAACCTTCTACCCTTCAGCTGGAACAGTCCTATATCTCTAGTCAGCCATCCTGGCTCTCTCCCTCTGTACCAATTCTTAATTTTGATGTAGTCCAATTTATCTACTTTTTCTTTTGTTGCTTGTGCTTTTGGTGTCATGTATAAGAAATCATAATATCATGAAGCTTTCCCCTATATTTCTCTATAAGAGTTTTATAGTTTTAGCTCTTACACTTAGGTATTTGATCCATCTTGAGTTAATTTTTACATGTGGTATAAGATAAAGATGTAACTTTATTCTTTTATGGCTGTGAGTTTACCTGTATTTAAAAGTAGAGCCAAGATTAAGACAATTATGGAAATTAGGGTGATAGAACAGAATACAAATATTATGTGCATGACAATGTAGGAATGTATGCCTGACAGCTAACTTCAATGAAGAAAGAAAGAGACTAATGATTTGGAAAGTAGAGTAAATTTGCTGATTCATCATTGGTAATAGTCAAAATATTTTATTTAAAGCTGACAAATAAAGTAATAGAAGTGAAATGTTTATTTAGAAGTACAAAGATAATATGAACATGCTGTTGGGTGGTAGAAGGGAAAGAGAAAGAGATAAAGGAAGAGGAAGAGAGAAGGAAGAGGAGAAAGAGAGTATAAAACTAACAGATGTTGTTTAAAAATAGAAGATAGGATATTTTATAAAGTTATAATTATAAATGTGACCAATAGAATGAAAATATAAATATCTTAAAAGAGCAGAATTACTACACACACATAAACACACACCATCTCTCCCTCTCCCTCTCTTTCTCCATCTCAAAGTTAATCACATAGTGAAAAACTAAACTTAAGAGAAAATATAAAATAACACAAGGAAACTGAAACAAAATATATCAGTCACATTAAAAATTATAAGTGACCTTGACTCAACTATCAATGAAAAAGATTTTCAGATTTTTCTAAACAAAAACCTAACTCTATGTCATATTCAAAAGAGAGACTTACATTAATTCAGAAAAGTTGAAAATAATATAATGAGCAAAAGAGACAAATTCAAACAAAAGAAATTAAGGGTTGCAATCTAAATATCAGACAAAGTTGAATTCAGGCCAAAAAGCATTAAATGAGACAAATAAAGGCATTTTATAGTATTTGTTCTGGTTATCTATTGCTTTATAACCAACTGTTCTAAACTTAGTGGCATAAAAAATAACAACCATTTTATCCAATTCTCAGATTTTGAGGGAATTTAGACAATGTATAGCAGAGATAACTTTTCTCTGCTGAACAGTATCTGACGCCTCATCTGAGAAGATATAAGTAGATGGGCACTAGAAACACCTCAGGGATTCTTTACTCATATGGCTGGTGCATGGGCTAGGGTGACTGAAGCCTTGGTTCAGCTGGGACTGTCCACCAGAGCCCCTAGACATGATCTCTCTTTGTGGCTTGGCCTTCTTCACAGCATGGTGGCTTCAGAATTGTCAGACTTCTCACATTGGCAAGCCAATAGCAAGTGTCCCTAGGGAACAAGGAAGAATTCGAATGGCTTTTTATGACTGTCTTAGTTAGTTTGAGCTGATATAACAAAATACCATAAACTGGGTAGTTTATAAACAACAGAAGTTTATTTCTCACAGTTCTGGAGGCTGGGAAGTTCAAGATCAAGGGACTGGCAAGTTGAATATTTGGCTGAAAAAATATCTAATCAAATTGTTGAAGGAGTAGCCTGGTTCCTCTCAACTGCGTATAGCAAAATTAGAGAAGACAGAATGATTTAAAGATGGAATTTTTAGTTGTTGAGCAGAACACTGTGCACCAGTTATCAATCTTAGGGGAGAACTGTAAACATCTCTGCCCTTTGCATCTTGGTATAGGAATTGCTGAGGAAAACACAATGCAGTCAAGCACTGGGTGGAACAATGCTTTACTTACATAAAGAAGAGACAGAGGAAAATCAGCTTTAATAGTGTGCATTGGTCCCCCATGGCCAGTAGGTCTCTCCTGGCAGCCAACACAGGGCCATTTGCCTACACACACTTCTCTTGTGCCACAGAGGAAGGACCCTGACTCTTCCTCTGTGAAGTCTGAAATACTAAAAGCTTGGATTGGGCCTGAGGGCCACTGATGCACATGCTTAAGCAGAATGAAGCAATACTTATTGAGTCTAAACAGGAAAAGATATTTCCACACAAGGCGATAACCCTGGCAGAGGTCATGTGGATACTTTGTCTCTTGGTAAGGAAGTGTTTCAGGCTCAACCCATTCTTATGTGGCCAAGCAGGTGTCAAAGACTGTATACATAAGACTGCCTTCCCAACATTAATCAAAAGGGAAGCAGAACTTAAAAGATTTGGGATATTCTTAGCCTATCCACATTGTAAAGAATGGGAAAGTGTGCTGGGAGAGAAAACCAAGGGTGTGGCCAAATGACCATCTGATAAGGAGATTAGTCCCACAAGTTCTACCTTCCAGAAAGCACTAAGACACAAACACAATTCAGTCAAGTTCTTTACCACTTTATAACAATGGTGACTTTTCCTCCATTGTCCAATAACGTGTTCCTCATTTCCAGCTGAGGTCCTCATTTACCATCCATATTTCTGACAACATTCTGGTCGAGATTACTTATGTATTCCCTGAGAAGACTGAGGCTTTTTCTATAGCTGTCTTCTGTTTTATTTCTGGGCCTTCACAGAGTCACCATTAATGGTCTGCTCATGGCAATGCAGGCTTTTTCTAGGATGCACCTCAAAACTCTTCCAGCCTCCTGGTACATTTTAGATATATGTTACAGCAGCACCCCCATATCAATTTTTTTGATACCAATTTTTAGGCTTAGTCTGTTCAGGCTGCTATAACAATTACTGTAAACTGGATGGCTATAAACAACAGAAATTTATTTCTCACAGTTCTGGAGGCTGGAGGCCCAGTTCTGGAGGCCCAGATCAAGCTGCCAGAAGATTTGGTGTCTGACAAGGGCCTACTTTCTGTTTCATAGGTAGCACCTTCTTGCTGTGTCCTCATGTGGCAGAAGGGGCTAGCTAGCTCCCTTGGGCCTCTTTTATAAGGGCATTAGTCCCATTCGTGAGGGCTTTGCCTTCATGACCTAATTATCTCCCACAGGCCCCACCTCCTAATACCATCACCTTGGGGGTTAGGATTTCAATATATAAATTTTGAGAGAACACAAACATTCAGATCAGACCTAGCCTTTGGGGTCACATAGCATCACTTCAGCTCTATTGGTTGAAGTAGTCACAGGCCCAGGGGATTCAAGAGAGGAGTCAGAGACCTCGCTTCTCTAGGGGAGGAGTGTCAAAGAATTTGTGACCATGTTTTACAGCTGCCACAATGTTAAAGGATCCAAACTACAGTCTAAAAAAGCAGTTATTAATATCTATGTATTCAATGAAATAGGAATAGATAAATATTTCCTTAATATGATAAAATATATCAGGCTCAGTAGAAAAGCCAGAATCAAGCTTAATGGCAAACAACAGATGCATTCCTTTTAAAGACAAAAAAGTTATGGATGTCCACTATCACTAATATTATCTGACATTATTTAAGAAGTACTAGCTAAGGCAGATATCTGAAAAGGAGAGAATAAAACTAACATTATTTGTAGATAATATGATCTTTTACTTGGCATTCCCAAGAGCATTAGTTCAAAAAACACTTCAAGGAGAGAATTTGGTAATTAGTGAGAAGAAATTAATAAAAAAAAATTAATAGCTTGTGTATATAACCAGTTAGGAAATAGGATGGAAGAAAATACCTTATTTATAGTAGCAACTCAGAATATTAAATACCTAAGAATACATGCTGGAAGAAATATGAGAGACCTATTAAAGAATAACAAAACAACAAAACAAACTTTAAAACATTCCTAAGGAACATGAAAGAAGTATATTGGAAAACCTTGACCAAATGGATAGAAATACTTAATGTCATAAAGATGTTAATTTTTCTAAGTTAATTCCAACAAAAGTAAGAATTTGGTTTTTGAAACTATCCAATTCAATTCCAAAGTTCACATGAAAAATAAAGACAAACCAACAAAACTCTAAAAAAGAACAATGTCGATGGTGGTGGTAGTAGGGAAATGGGAAAAGCATTACCATGTATCAAAACATATTTTAAATTTAAGTAGATGAAAACGGCGTTGTAGGTAAATGAATAGAGACAGATCAATGAAACAAAATAGAAAATCTGGAAACACCTAGGAATATCCAGAAATAGGCCTAAATATATATGGGAATTTATTAATAGTAGATGGTGCAAGTGGACTACTCAAAGATTAGTTTTGGGCTACCTGTGTAGACATCTGAATAAAAAAGTTAGATTTTTCTCCTCAACTGTCATGGTGGAGTACATTCCAAATGGATCAGTGATTTAAGTTAAAAAAGGAAGTTATGAAAGTACTAGAAGAAAACATGGGTTGGTGTTCTCAGTTTTCTTATGCATGAAATGGGCATAGTAATGCCTACCTTGTAAGTTTGTGTTAAGAATTAGCAAAGGTTTTAATACATGATAAGGATGAAATTAAGGTTAGATACTATTATGATCATTTCAAAATACATCTTGATAAAAAAATAGCATTTTTTTTGAAGGAGGGAGGGGGTTTTCAACCTTTCCAAAAGTATTACTTAGAAATCTTTCTTATTAATGTAGACTAGTTTCTTTTTTAGTTATTATAGGATAGAATTTTGTATGAGGTAATGGGAACATTTAAAGGGCTATGGCAGAAAAAAATGGAATGATAAAGATACTATTTCACCCGTCCTTAGTGGCCCTTATGTCAATGAGTTATGCTGTGGCTCGGGAAAGTGTCTAGACCAGAGGAAATGAATCTTTTCCCGTTCGTAGTCCCTTTCCCTCTTCCACTTTTACTCTCATTCTTCTTTCTCTTTCTCCTTGCTCAAAAAAGTCATGTTCCCGTCTTCCTTACCTTGGACAACATTTTCCTTTGACGTGTTGCCTCGTGGACCTGTCATGCTTTCTCACCACACTACCAAGCTTCCCGGTAGCGTGTGCTATCTTTGCTGCCATGGCACCGCCCGCTTATTTCTTGCTGCCCGCATTCCCCACCCCCCTTCTCCAATTATAACTGTTGACTCCAAGGACACGAGCACCCGATAACCAAATCAAAAGCTTTTGAGAAGGCCTTTCTCTTGGACCGCACCTGCGTTTAGCTCTGCTGATCATCCTTTGTGTGGACACGCCTCATTGTCCTGCTTCTCCTACATTTCTCTCCATTCCTTTCCTGTCTTTTTCTGGCTTTGCTTTCTTCTTATTCCTCCCTCATCAAATGTGGAAATCATCACCCACTAAGGATTGTTCCTCATCTTTATGGTTTTTTTTTTCTTCATTATCTTCCATGGAGATTCTACTCAGTCTCATGATTTCACCTCCCAGAGCACTGTAAAAAATTCTACGTAAGCAATCAGCATCTCTAAAATAAAACTACAAGCCTCCAAGCTAGAGGCGGAGAGAAGAACTTTGAAAGCTGACTGTTCTTATGAGATAGGGTAGCCCTATAAGCATCCCTGATGCCTCTGGCTTTGCTTTCCCTTGCTGCTCTTTCTTTTTCCTTCTCTTAAGGATTCTCTAAATAGTTTCTTCCTCTTCAATCAGCATACCTGGATTTTTCCAATCTGGGAGCATTATCAAGAAAAGACATTTGCAAAATCCCAAAAAGAAATAAAGAAAAAAAAAGTATAGAAATTATATATGGTACAAGAACAGCCAATTTTCAAAGGACAGATTTCCACCTTTGATAATTCTGTGAAAGAAGTATAGCCTTATTTAGGATAGCCAACGTTGGTGGAGATGATGTGGGTTGGCACCAAGGCAGCAAGAGTGGCAATAGTGAAGTAATGATGGATTTGTGAGATATTTACTGGGGGAGCAGAGCTGTGATTGATTGATTATGCCAATGAGGGCTAAGGAGGAGTTGAAGATGATTCCAAGGTGACTGACTTGGGCAACTGAGTTAATAGAGATGACACTAATCAAAATTACACAGTACAGGGAACTTGTTTTGGTAGGGAGGATAATAAGTTTGGTTTAGGACATTTCGTATTTAAGCAACTAGTAGGACATTTAGAAATATGAGTATAGGGACCATATTATTAAAACATGTTTTGGTATTTTTCTTCCCTGGGAATAGATTAAGATCTCATTTACCTTTGTGGCCTCAACTATTGTCTACATGAGAGTAATTCCTATGATAGTCATCAGTACTATCCAACCAGCACTTTGGGGTTTCTGCTTTCCAGACACACGGTAGGATTGTACTTGCTGTCCTTTTCAAGTTAGATGTGACCACGTGGCTTGCTTCACTTAATGAAATATGAGAAATGACATATGTCACTTCAATGTGGAAGCTTTAAGAGACAACACGTTATTTTTTTCCATGTGCCTTCCTCAGAACCATAGTGATTGAAAGCGCTTTTCGAGGCAGAGCCTCCATCGGCCAAGGGCCCTGAGTGAGCACAACGCAGAACCCTGGACATGTAGTGATTCTGCAAAACGAATCTTTGTGATTTTAAGCGAGGTGTTTGTTACTGCAGCACAGCCTACTATTTGAATTAGTATAATTCCTAAATCCGTATCTTCAGTAGCCTCCTCTTCATAGTGATCATAAATTCACTGATTTTTTTCAGGGCAGACCTGATTTTGGATAATTTCATTATTTAAAATATTACCAGTTACTAAATGTAAAATTAAATAATACTTACTTTTTTGTGTACGTTTATAAGATCTTAGAATAATGGCTTTCAAACTCTTTCAACCATGATATATAGTAAGAAATAATTTTACATTGGGAACTGGTAGACATATAAATCAGAAACAAAACCTTCATGGAACAATACAAGTGACCCTTGAACAATGTGAGCGTTAGAGGTGCTGACACCCTTCATAGTAAAAAATCCTACTGTCACTTTTTTTTTTTTGAGACAGAGTCTCACTCTGTCCCCCCGGATAGAGTGCAGTGGCGTCATCTTAGCTCACTGCAGCTTCCAACACCTGGGCTCAAAGGATCCTCCTGCCTCAGCCTCCTGAGTAGCTGGAACTACAGGCGTGTGCCACCATACCCGGCTAATTTTTTCTACTTTTTGTAGCAAAATCTATAGTGTTCAAGGGTCATTTGTACTTAGTGTTACCATATGTGAAGCATGATACTTTATTTTACCTTATTTATTTTGCTTAAAAATTTTTTTATTATAAGCCACTCAGTAGATTTTATGACCAAGTAATCAGTCTTTATCTACAGTTTTCAAAAACCTGACTGAGGGTATGGACTTTGGTGTTGGAATGCCTAAGTTCAATCTGCTTCTTCCACTTACTACTGCTATGGAACAGTCAGTAAGATGTGCAACCACTGACTCTCAGTTACCTCTTTTATGATATGGAATACTGATTTCTACCTATTTACCTATTTTGTGATTAAATTAGATTAGATGAGACAATAACATAAATTAGCAGACATATTTCTTGCAACATTTTAAGTGGTCATAAACCTAAAAGATCCAAAGCTTCTTTTTGGTTGGAAGATAAGTCCTGATGTGACTGAAAGGTCAGAGGACCCAACTTCTTAGGAGCTGTGTTGGGACAGACGCATCACCCGCTGACATTGCAAACCTCCCTGGCCTACCTTTGCTCCCATGGCCCTGTGACCACCCACATGCACGCTCACTGAACACATTCTTTCTGCACAAGCTTAGCTCGTGGGCTCCCTGTGGGTATAAGCCTTGGGCACTTGCACTTCCTTGGCCACATGGACCCTGTGTGTGATGGGGACCAGAATCTGCAGTGCATCTGGGGACAACCGGCTCTTATTTATCATATTATCTTGTTTTCTCACCCTTCTTGATGGAGAAGACAGAAGATGCTAGAAGATGACCTCCTTGCTGCAGTACCCAGTTCAGATTATTAACCTCCGCACTAGTTGTCAACATTGTGTGCCCTCCTCCTGGTGGACTGTCTCCCCAAATGATTATAAGCTTGTAGAGGTTGCATTTATGGCTCTCTCTAACAGTGCTCAATAAGTGTTCATTTGTGGAGTCTGCCTATAATATTCTTTACTCCTATAGTACTCTTTATCCCCTCTCTGTTTTCCCTGACAACTCCTATTCATTCTTCAAGTCTCTGCTCAAAAACTACTTCCTCTGGGTGCTCCTATCCTGAGCACCCAAGTTATCCCTTCATTTTCTCATCTTAATACTTTCCAGTGTGATACTTTCCAAGTGGTTATGAAGTTGCTTGTTGAATTGCTTGTATTTCCTGCTAGAGTCTGAGCTCTCTCAGGGCAGGAGCTGCTCTTGTGTACTATAACCTAGGGCCAAACCACAGTGATATTTTTAGAGCATTTTGGAATGTCTCCTTTTAGACTAGATATCACACACCTGAATGTTTGCATGGACCAGACAGCTGGCATGCATGAGTCAAGTCAGCCAGATGGGATTTGGGGAAGTGGAGATTGTAGTACTTACCTAAAGAAGAAGCTACTACTTAGCATCAGTAGAAGGTAAGCCAGAGGCAGTGGCCCCTCATTGCTAAAGCTTCTGACTTTTTCTTAAATTTGAAACCATCTAAGTTTTAAATGTTGACAATCAGTGTTTTTTAATAATAAGAAAAAACCCTACAGGCTGCTAGTTAAGATGTATATAAAATATATATGCATATATTTATAAATCTATATTTACAATCTGATTTTTTTCACTTAATTGTGAGCATATTTCCCAGTCCATTTCACATCTATTTTCAGTTCCCTTAACTGTCAAATGGGGATAATAAGACATTATTTTACAGGATTGTTGTGGGTATTAAATGAAATTAAGCATCCAAAGCCCAGAGAGCAGAGCTAGGACCCACATAAGTGATCCATGAATGGTGGTCTGTCTTCCCCTTCCTCTTGTTCTGTCTTCATGTCACGGAATCAGTAGTCCTAGCAGTGGCTAAAGAGAACATATTTCCTGGGATACTTTGTGAGGTGTTAATAGATATTGGGGTAGGGGAGTTCTATAGACAAATGGATTTGGAGAATGTGATCTAAGCCAATTTAAGCATATGTCTCTACAAAGTGCTCCTTAGAGACTTTAATATGCTCATATGCTTTGTGAATCTTCAAAAAAAGGATAGAGATGCAATATTTCTCAAATTTAATTGACCTGAATGAGTGTCTCATGACGCACCCTTTGTAAACTGCTAAATCTAATGCCTGAACCCGCTAGGGTCTTGCTTTAAGGCCTCCTCAGGAGCAACAGTCAGAGCTTGTGAGACAAGCTCCAGCTGTGTGGGCCTGTATCACCAAACTACCTACCTTACAGGCTCACCCTGCATTGGCACTAACAGTTCTACAGAGTAACAAATCCAGGGCCCCCAAACAACTTTATTGATCCTGCTGTGCTTTAGTCGCAAAGCCATAAACAAAAGCACCCACTGAACAGCAGTAGGTTGATGCCAGCTAACGAAGCCACCCCTCTTGCTAGCATTGATTTTATCTTTAACTAGCTATTTTCCCAGAAGAACCGAAGGAGGTGATTTTATTTCAGTTGATTCCATTCTTGAGATCGTTATGTTGATTATGTGTATTCTCTTTTTTCATGTAGATGTTTGAAATTTCCCTAGGAAACATTTTCTTCTGCCTAAGATTGCATAGAGCATCATTTTTAACACATAGTAAATGTTGCTGAGTAGAAAAATGCATGCATTACAACGTATTTTTGCAAAGTAAGAGGTTTATATCTTTGTAATTATTTTCAATGTGTGTTTATTGATTTTTATAATACAGGGATATTAACTTGAAAGAGAACAAATTACATACAACAAATTAAGCACTTGCATGGATTAGAAAATCGAGGTAGTGCACTCAAGGCATGACTAATACGAGAGTGTTGCACGATAGAAGAACTGTGTGGTTTTACACCACATCTGGGAGGATCTCATCCAGCCACTTGTCTGAAAGGATCTTTAACTGAAATGCAGGTGCAAGATGGCATGAATTTATAGAATTATAGGATTTTCTAAATGGAGGAGAATCTTAGATAAGGAAACTGAGGATAAAAAAAAATCAAGAATCATATTCAAGGTCACAGAAAGCTGGTGGCATGGGCAGAGCTAGAACCTGTGCTCCTGGACACCAGTCCTGTGTTGATCTCCCAGCCACACACAGCATCTCCTTGAGTCCCAGCGTCATCACTTATCAGCTTTGTCACCTTGGGCAAGTCACTCTGTACTCATTCATAAAATAAAGACAGCACCTAACCCGTGAGATAATGTGCATGGGTGTAGCATTAGGGTTAACACAAATTAATACTCACTAGATATTACTTTATTCATTTGACATGTATTTATTGAGTCTTCATGAAGTTTAGGCCCTAATTTCTTTAAGAACAGATTTTTACTTCCATTACAGATACTTACCGTAGCATTTGACATAATTTATATGGCATATTTTTATTTAATTTAATTTATTTTATTTTTTAAAATTTTATTTCAGAATATTATGGGGGTACAACACTTTGGCTATATATATTGCCCATGCACTGTGCGTGTCAGAGCTACAATTGTGGTCATCCCCCAGACTGTGCTCCCTGCATCCATTCAGTGAGAGTTTTCCCATCCCCTCCATCCCCCTCCCGCCTGCCCGCCCCCTGATGAATGTTATTGCCCTGTGTGATGTAAGTGTTGATCAGTTAGTACCAATTTGATGGTGAGTACCAGTGGTGCTTGTTTTTCCATTCTTGTGACACTTCACTTCAAAGAATGGGCTCTAGCTCCAACCAGGATAATACCAGATGTGTTAATTCACCATTGATTTATATTGCTGAGTAATACTCCATGGTATACATATACCACATTTTATTAATCCACTCGTGTATTGATGGGCACCTGGGTTGTTTCCACATCTTTGCAATTGTGAATTTTGCTGCTATAAACATTCGCGAGCAGATGTCTTTATTATAGAATGTCTTTTTTTCCTTTGGGTAAATACCCAGTAGTGGGATTGCTGGGTCAAATGGTAATTCTACTTTTAATTCTTTGAGGTATCTCAATATTACTTTCCATAGAGGTTGTACTAATTTGCAGTCCCACCAGCAGTGTATGAGTGTTCCTATCTGTCCATATCCCGCCAACATTTGTTGTTTGGGGATTGTTTGATATGAGCCAATCTCACTGGAGTTAAGTGATATCTCATTGTGGTTTTGATTTGCATTTCCCTGATGATTAGAGAAGTTGAGCAATTTTTTGTATGTTTGCTGGCCATTCTTCTGTCTTCTTTTGAAAAGTTTCTGTTCATGTCCTTTGCCCATTTTTTAATAGGGTTGTTTGATTTTTTCTTGTTGATTTTCCTAAGTTCTGTATAGATTCTCGTTATCAGCCCTTTATCAGATGTGTAGCATGCAAATATTTTCTCCCATTCTGTAGGTTGTCTGTTCACTCTAGTGATAGTTTCCTTGGCTGTGCAGAAGCTTTTTAATTTGATCAGGTCCCATTTATTTATTTTTGTTGCTGCTGTGATTGCTTTGGGGGTCTTCTTCATAAATTCTTTGCCTAGGCCAATGTCCATAAGAGTTTTTCCAACATTTTCTTTGAGAATTCTTATGGTTTCACATCTTAGGTTTAAATCTGTTATCCATTGTGAGTTGATTTTTGTGACAGGTGAGAGGTGTGGGTCCAGATTCAGTCTTCTATATATGGCCATCCAGTTTTCCCAGCACCATTTGTTGAGTAGGGAATCTTTTCCCCAGTGTATGTTTTCTGGAATTTGTCAAAGTTCAGGTGACTGTATGAGGTTGGTTTTATATTTGGGTTCTCAGTCCTGTTCCATTGGTCTACGTCTCTGTTCTCATGCCAATACCATGCAGTTTTGGTTACTATAGCCTTGTAGTATAGTTTGAAGTCTGGTAGATAGATGCCTCCTAATTTGTTCTTTTTGCTTAAGATTGCTTTGGCTAGACGGGGTCTTCTCTGGTTCCACACGAAGCATAGAATTATTTTTTCTAGATCAGCAAAAAATGATGTTGGTATTTTGACAGGGACTGAATTGATTCTGTAAATCACTTAGGTAGCAAAACCATTTTTACAGTGTTGATTCTGCCTATCCAAGAGCATGGTAGGGTTTTCTATCTGTTTACATCCTCTGCAATTTCTTTTCTCAGTGTTTCATAATTCTCTCTATATAGGTCGTTGACCTCCTTAGTTAGATATGTTCCTAAATATTTAATTTTCTTTGGTGCTGTTGTGAAAGGTATTGCATCTTTAATTTGTTTCTCGGCTTGATTGTTATTAGCATATATGAAGGCTATGGATTTGTGTGTATTAATTTTGTATCCTGAGACTTTGCTGAATTCATTTATCAATTCCAGTAATCTCTTGGTTGAATCTTTGGGGTTTTCTATGTATAATACCATATCGTCTGAGAATAGTGAAAGTTTGACCTCTTCTGCCCCCATCTGGATGCCCCGGATTCCTGTCTTGTCTGATTGCTCTGGCCAGGACTTCCAGCCCTATGTTGAATAGAAGTGGAGATAGTGGGCAACCTTGTCTGGTTCCAGTTTTAAGGGGGAATACTTTCAATTTTTCCCCATTCAGTATGATATTAGCTGTGGGTTTATCATATGTGGCTTTAATAGTTTTGAGGTATGAGCCATCTATGCCTATATTGTTAAGAGTTCTTATCATAAAACGTTGCTGGATTTTGTCAAAAGCCTTTTCTGCATCTATTGAAAGGATCATATAATCTTTGTTCTTGCTTTTATTTATATGGTGAATTACATTTATAGATTTGTGTATGTTGAACCATCCCTGCATCTCGGGAATGAAGCCCACCTGATCATGATAAATTATTTTTTTGATGTACATTTGAATTTGGTTTGCAAGGATTTTATTGAGAATTTTTGCATCCATATTCATGAGGGATATTGGTCTGTAATTTTCTTTTCTTGTTGTGTCCTTTCCTGGCTTTGGTATCAAGGTGATATTGGCTTCGTAGAATGTGTTTGGGAGGATTCCATCCTTCTGGATATTTTCAAATAATTTCTGCAGTATACGCACCAGTTCTTCTTTGTAGGCTTGGTAGAATTCAGGTGTGAACCCATCTGGTCCAGGATTTTTTGTTGGAAGATTTGTTATTACTGCTTCAATTTTGGTGCTTGATATTGGTCTGTTTAGAAATTCTGTTTCTTCCTGGTTGAGCCTAGGGAGGTAGTATGTTTCTAAGAATCTGTCCATTTCCTCCACGTTTTCGTGTTTGTGGGCATAGAGATTTTTGTAGTATTTGAAGATGATGTATTGTATTTCCATGATATCAGCTGTGACCTCTCCTTTTTCATTTCTAATTGAGCTTATTAGAGTCCTTTCCTTTCTGCTTCTGGTCAACCTGGCAAGTGGCCTGTCTATTTTGTTTATCTTTTCAAAGAACCAACTTTTCATTTTATTAATCTTCTGTATTGTTCTTTTGTTCTCAATTTCATTTAATTCAGCTCTGATCTTGGTTATTTCTTTTCTTCTGCTGGCTTTAGGATTGCTTTGCTTTTCCTTTTCCATTTCCTTAAGATGATTCATTAGTTTACTGATTTGTGACCTTTCTGTCTTTTGGATGTGGGCATTTAAGGCGATAAGTTTTCCTCTCAGGACTGCTTTTGCTGTATCCCACAGATTTTGATAACTTGTGTCCCCATTATTGTTTAGTTTGAAGAATCTCTTGATTTCCATTTGAATCTCCTCCTTGACCCAATAGTCATTCAGCAACAGATTGTTTAATTTCCATGTTTTTGGATGAAGATGTGAGTTTCTGTTGGAATTGATATCTAATTTTATTCTGCTGTGGTCTGAAAAGATACATGGTATGATTTCTATTTTTTTGAATTTGTTTAGATCTGTTTTGTGGCCTAGGATGTGGTTAATTTTAGAGAAAGTTCCATGAGCTGATGAGAAGAATGTATATTCAGTGTTATTTGGGTGGAGTTTTCTGTAGATATCTGTTAGGCCCAAATGTTTTAGAGTCCTGTTTAGGTCATTTATTTCTTTGTTTATTTTTTGTTTGAAGGATCTGTCCAGTTCTGTCAGTGAGGTGCTGAAGTCCCCTGTTATCATGGCATTGCTATTTATTATGTTGTCTAGATCAAGCAAAATTTGCTTTATGTACCTGGGTGCTCCTGTGTTGGGTGCATAAATGTTTAGGATTGTTAAATCCTCTTGTGAGATTTTTCCCTTCAGCACTACATAGTGTCCATTTTTGTCTTTCTTTACTTTTGTTGCTTTGAAGTTTATATCATCTGAAATAAGGATGGCTACTCCAGATTTCTTTTGGTTTCCATTAGCCTGGAAAATTGTATTCCATCCTTTCACCTTGAGTCTGAATGCGTCTTTGTGTGTAAGGTGTGTTTCCTGGAGACAACAGATACTCGGCTTGTATTTTTTAATCCATTCAGCCAGCCTATGTCTCTTCAATGGGAAATTCAAGCCATTCACATTTATGGAGAGAATTGATATTTGGGGTAAATTTCTGATTATTCTATTGGTGGTGTCTTTTGTTTTACCTCTTGTGTCATTGTGGATTCTGGGTTCTAGAGTTTTAGCTTTTGTGTAGTTTTACATAGGTGGGTGTCTGTTGTGCTGGTTAGTGTACAATGCAGGTCTAAGCACTTCTTGCAAGGCTGGTCTGGATTTTGCAAATTCTCTCAGTGATTGCTTGTCTGGAAAAGTCTTTATTTCTCCCTCATATAAGAAGCTTAGTTTGGCAGGATATAGAATTCTGGGTTGGCTTTTGTTTTGTTTTAGGAGACTGATGATGGCTCCCCATTCCCTTCTGGCTTGTAAGGTTTCACCTGAGAAATCTGTAGTTAGTCTGATCGGTTTCCCTTTATAGGTTACCTGCTCTTTTCATCTTACAGCTTTGAGGAGTGCCTCTTTTGTGTTTACTTTGGTCAGTCTAATAATTATGTGGCATGGTGAATGCCTTTTTACGTTGAATCTCCCAGGAGTCCTGTGTGCTTCTTGTACTTAGATATTGAGATTTCTGGCTAGGCCATGGAAATTTTCCTCTACTATTCCTTCAGATAGATTTTCCATCCCACGTGAATTTTCTTCCTCTACCTCAGGGATGCCTATGATCCTTATGTTTGGCCTCTTTACATAATCCCACATTTCTTGTATGCTTTGTTCATGCCTCTTGTTTTTGTATTCTTTCTCTTCGACTGATTTATTTAGTGCATAGGAGTTGTCTTCTAGCTCTGAAATTCTTTCATCTGCATGGTCCAGCCTATTCTTAAGGCTTTCCACTGTGTTTTGTAGATCCTTGAATACTTCTTTCATTTCTAGGATTTCTATTTGATTTTTCCATAATATTTTCTATTTCTTTGGAGAATTTTTCATTCATTTCTTGCATTTTTCTTGTGGTTTCTTTGTGCTGGGATTCAATTTTCTCTTGAATTTCATTGAGCTTTCTTATAATCCATAAACAAAATTCCTCTTCTGTCATTCTATCCATTTCATTTGAGTTGGTATCCATTGCTGAGGAACTGATGATTTCTTTTGGGGGTGACTTTTCACCCTGATTTTTCATGTTCCCTGAGTTCTTTCACTGGTTTTTCCTCATCTGGCCTCTTGGTTGAGAGCTGTGGGTGTTAGGGCTAGTTTATGGCCCTGTCTCCAAGCCCTTGAGTTTTGTTCCTTGGCAGAGCCAGAGAGAGAAGTAGTGGCTTGTATTGCCTTAGGTGTATTTTAGCAAGTTTGTTGGATCTTGGGTTATCTCTGACCTGTTGTCTTCTCCTCTTCCTGGTGGAGTGTAGTGAGATTGTCCTCCCAGCTTGAGCTCTAAGCTAGTGAATTGTACTTGAGGATATGAATCCACATCTCCCTAATATCTACGTATTCTGTTATGTCCGTGGCAGACTCTGATTCCCCAGTTGGGGTATGCAAAAGCCCTGTGCCTTGGGAGGGGCCTTGTAGCTCGTAGGGGTTACTTTAACCCTGCTCCTCCTGAGGTGCAGGTAGAAACACAATTTTTTTTGGCTGCAGTGTGAGAGCTGAGTTGGGAAAATTCTACACAGCTCAGAGATTGCTTATCTAGCCACGTGTGTCTGTCCTTCTGATGTGTGTCTCTGCGTGATACTGGCTGATAGGGGGATCTCCAATTTTGCACCCCTTTTCCACCACTAGACCCCAAGGTGAGGCCAATGGGAGTCTCTATCCCCAGCAGTCTCTGCCAGGGGGATGTTCCCACAGGAAGGGGGGAATAGTGACCACTGGAAGTGCTCTTGGATGGTGCGAAATTCCCTAATGAAATTCCCTAATGGGTAGGGTTATGGGGAGCTGCTCTGGTTCAGCCTGTGGCTCTTGAGGTATTTGGTTGTCATGAGAACCGGCAGTTATACCAAATGAGTCACTATAGCCAGCAACCTTCAAGATGACCGATCTCTGGGGTACAGGAGGGCTGGGACCTGAAGAGCGGGCACTAGGACCAGCACGTAGAAGACCTGTTGGAGGCCAGAGCCGGGGTAGCAGGACCAGATGGACGAGCTGCAAACTGTTTCCAATACACAAAGGTCCTGCTGCTACAGTTCCAGGATCTCGTCCCACCTGGAACCCATGGATACAGCTGTCCCTGGCCACCAAGGGCAAAGCCTGTCTTGCCCCAGCGGAAGAGCCCCCGGACCAGAGTGGAGCTAGAGACCCAGCTCACAGCTCCTGGTGGGCGGCTGTAAAGATGGCTGCCAGCGCCAGGCTGGTGCACAGCAGGGCTCCAATTGCGCCCGGGAGCACAGCTTTTCTCGACCGGCTTGTAGCCCACGGAGGCAATTGCCCGCAGCCCCTAAGGGTGTGTCCTGCTCTCTGTTAAACTCCTGGGCCCAGTCCCGCTGACTTCCAGTGGCGCGGTGCCGGCGTTTGGGTTCCCACGCACTGTCCCGGGAATCTGTATCTCTGCCCAGTCCCTACCTGGCCCTGAGCTGTCTCTGTATATTGCAGCTGAGAGTTCTGTTTGGCTCTCGCAGTCACTTCCTCTCCACAGAGTCTGCTGCCTCCAGCAACAGCTTTGCCCCAACTCTGGGCTTCTCCCTGACTGAGTGGATGGGGGGATGTGTAACCACTTGGGGGTCAGGTCCCGCTGCGCCAACCTGGTGAGCGCGTCCTTCCCGCGCTCTGGGCTCTATTGTGCTCCGTGCGCTCTCCGATCTTTGTGAAAATTTTGTACCTGTTTTCTTGGGCTGGCGTTCCGCGTTGTTTCTCTGTAATTCACAATGCTGTTTTCGGAGTGAGTGGTCCGTGTTCACAGGTAGCCGCTGGCATTTTTCACCTCCTTCCCTGGGAGCAGTGCAGTGGGAGGACTCTATCAGACCACCATTTTTTCTTCTCTCCTCTTAATTTTCTGTAATCCTAGCACTCTGGGAGGCCAAGGTGGGAGGACCACTTGAGGTCAGGAGTTTGAGGCTAGCTTTGGCAAGAGGAGACCCTGTCTCTGTCCCGCCACCAGACCCGCTCTGCCACCGCCCGGCTCTGTACAGTCCCTCCCTGCTGCCCCCGCCTTGCCTATATGGCATATTTTTAAATGTGAAAATATTTCACATTTGAATAAACAAAAATCACAAAAAGAAGAAATTCAGTAATTCTCAAATTCTAAAATTCAAAGACTTGTATGATCCTAGAGCTCATTAGACTAAAGTTGCTGTATAAATTAACCTATTAATGTTATTAATTTACTAACTTGTAAAAGTCTTTTTGAAAAGGGCAATGACAAGTGATTCTCAGTCTCTAAAATAATGGATCAAAAGCACTTTGCTCCAGGAAGGTAGGAGTGCAGCTGGCCCCGGGGGTGGGGGGGAAATGCTTTCAAGTAATGGAGCAGCCGGAAGGCTTTGGGCACCTACTGCTTGTTCTGAGTCTCAAGCTTTTTCTTTTAGTTTGTCTCCCTCTCAGTTCAGTCACCTTAATTGATTCGTACATGAGGCTTTGGGCAAGATGATTTCAAAATGGGGGATAAAAATTCATCAGGATCCTGAAAGACTCAGTTCATGGTGCTCATCCCCTCATTCTGCTTTTTTCTCAGGACTGGAGTTGAAATTTGTAGAAATAGAAGACCTAGTGAGTGGTGATCAGGCATCATTTGTTGATCAGTGCTGTGCACCCCCTTCCAAGATGACTTTAGATCTGCTAATAGCTTCTTAGAACGTGATGGTGGGGTTGGAAGGAGTAGGGTGTATGAAGCAGTAATGAACTTATTTGACTATCCTCCTCAGCAGGACCTGATGCGTCTCTTAATTTTTTAATGTGACAGGTGGGCCTGTGACTTTTCTTGGCTAGCTCAGGTCTGCAAGACAATGGCATTCCTTGGAATTGTCTTATAGTTTCGGATTGAGAACTGGGGGTCTTCAAGGAGACCACATCTATGCTTTAAGGGAGAATCATCCCTAGATCTTTCTGGCTTGTTTCTCATACTTTTCCTTTTGGTAGATTGCCATTTTTGGGTGTAAATGTCATAAATGTCTAAATAATGTTTGTTCCTAGAACACACTTAAAATAGTTGTTTGGCCAGTTACAGTGACTCATGCCTGTAATTCCAGCACCTTGGGAGGCCGAGGTGGGAGGATCACTTGAGGCCAGAAGTTCAAAACCAGCATGGGCAACATAGGGAGACCTCCCCCATCTCTACCAAAAAAAAAAAAAAGAAAAAAAAAGAAAAATAGCCGGCTGTGGTGGGTGGGCCTATAGTCCTAGCTACTTGGGAGGCTGAGGCAGGAGGATTGCTTGAACCCAGGAGTTTGAGGCTGCAGTGAGCTATGATGATGCACTGCACTCCAGCCTGGGCAACAGAGTGAGACTCTGTCTCTAAAAAAAGAAAAAAAAGTTGTTTTGAGCCAGTGTCAATGTTTCTAACATGTTGAACAGGTTTATTCTTCAATTCATGTTTGGAAACCTGGCATTACAACAAAGTTTTCCACTTTCATGGAGAATCAATAATTATACATTGCAATTTGCTATCATCTGATCCTTGTATATATCTCCCTCAATTTTATTAAATTTGAAAATGCTTTCTAAGTTTAATTATATTACCTCAAATGTTAAATATTATGTTGGCAAATGTGATACTTCCTACAGGATAGTCCCTAGCTTACAGATTATTTATTTCCTATAAGTTTGTTTTAAAAATTGCTTATTTGAAACTCAGAAAGCACTTTTCCCGAAGAAATACTATGAATATGGTTAGATTTCCACACACCTCTTTTCATCCACAATGTACCTGAAATATTGTACATTTGTATTGAAAAGTAGAAAGAAAAACAGTTGCTAAAATAGCAAAGAAGACTAAAAATGTGAAGACTGAACAAGAAACCAATATTTATTTATATCAAATACTAGATGTTGGGAAAAACAATTTTATAATTATTAGAGGAGAATTTTTAGAACTTTGGGGGAGGTCTTGAAGGGGTTTTCCAGATCATTAAAAGAGTTTGTTTTATGGGTTCTTTATTATATTGGCTTTTGATTTTCTATTCTTTCATACAAGTATATTAGTAGCATTATACTTATATAACCTTAGCTACAACCAGGGCAGTTGTTTGGCTTCATATATAAGTTTAAAAGAGGAGGTATGACAGGAATGAGTAAAAGAATTGTTGTCTAGCACTGAAGGTTCTATAGAGGATGCATATCAGGAATTGGAAAGGGAGCTGCTAATTCTGTCTTCCCACAGCACATATGTTGAAGCCCTGCCCCCAAGGTGGTGGTACTTGGAGATGAGGCCGTGAAGGTGGAGCTCCCATGATGGGATTAATGCCCTTCTAAGAAAAGGAAGAGACACCAGAGCTCTCTCTCTGCCATGTGAGGATATAGGGGGAAGGCAGCCATCAGCAAGCTAGGAAGAGAGCCCTCACCAGGAACCCGACCCTGCTGGCACATCAATCTCAGACTTCCAACCTCCAGAACTGTGAGAATAAATGTCTGTTGCTTAAGCCATCCAGTCTATGATGTTTTGTTGTAGCATCCCTAGCTGACTAGAACAAGGGCCAAGTTATGGAATCCTGTGATCCTCTCCAGAGGTGAAAAATGTGGTTTGTAGCCTGGCTCCAGGGTTAAGTTTTCATTAAATGGTAAAGGGGGAAGGACAAGTCCTATGAAGTTGGAAGCAGGAGAGAGAAAATGATTCAGATGATCAAATTTGGGGTCTTGGCAAACAGGGAAGAAAGAGTGAGGAAGAGTTCACCCTGAGAGGGACTGGAGGTTTGGGGGCACTGGAGGTTTATTGTTGGACATGCATTTCTGGGAGAGTATTATATAGATGAGGTTAAGACTGTTATTATGTAGCCTTTTGAACAAATCTAGCTTTACTATCATATTCAGACGTGGAATTTGAAGTTTAACGTTTTTTTTTCCAAGTAAAACCCATGGTTTTTAAATTTTTCTACTTTTTTACATTAGAACATCATGAAATATTTTTTAATCCTCCATAATAGCATACAATATAATGTGTAGTTCTTTTGTTTAACGGTGTTTGCAAGTTTTGGTGTGCGATTGCATAATAAACTAGGCTTTTATTTTTACTAAAAGAAAAAAATCAAAGACATGGATATTCATTGTAGTCAAATGTGAATATGTTGGGTCTAGGGCAAGACATTGCTGAAATACGTCACTCTAGTATCCCCACCCCAGTTTTGAAAGGGTGTGGATGGGTTTTCAGATTTTTTTCCTCAACACTTTGCAGATGTCGCCTAATGTCTTTTTGCTACTGTAACACGTAAGTGCTTTTCCCCCATTGGTCTTCCAGAGGTTCTTTTGAGGATCAAGTGAGATAATCTGATGTTCACGCAAGTGCCTTGTAAATACTCAAGTTCTATGCATGTGTTAATTCTTCTCTGCCTTGCTACTTAGGTACAATGGCTGTACTCAAACAAATGCATTGAGGGCAACTTCCAGGACCGAAAGCTGCAGCTCCGCACTCTTCTCTGCTACACTCCTGGGTTTACTTCTTAGTGAATGCTAAATGCATGTGGCAGGATCCTGACCCCAAATCATTACAATGGATAGACTGTGTGCGCAGAGCTTAAACTATACGTGCACTTACTGCAACATGATGGATATAACGGCTTGCTGAGAATTTGATTTATTTTCCAATAGTTTAGCATCCCTCTGCTTTTATCTGATATGACTATTTTACAAGCGTGTGTACCAAGCATGGCTTCAAAATTGCAGGTTATGAAATACAGAAAATGGAACAATTGCTGTGCATAGCAGAAATCTTCCTGTTCGGTCTGCATGCTGTATATTCTAAAGTAAGATGGGCCGCTGAGTGGTGAGGGGGCTTGCCTAGGCTGTCATCATTTTTTCCCCTAAAGGTGAAAGGAAATGCAAGACTTTCTTCTTCATTTTCAACTTCATATTGTTAGTTGGTTTTTCACAGGCTGGTTTGTGATGATGGGTTTTTGCCTTATCATTTGTTGACATAACAAAAACGACATGATGTTGGGGAAGAGGGCAGCTCCCCTTTAGGATGGAACAGGGTAGCTGATACTAGTAATGGAAACATAGCAGGCTGAGGGGATGCCTCCCCTTTCACCTCAACCCAAACCTCCATTTTTCAATAATACACTTGCTCGCTGAGAAATATTCATCAGATGTATACATGTATATGCATACCTTTGTGTGTAGGACAGACCGGCTAGTTGACTAGGCTAGTTGTGCAGCTGATTTATCAGCACAGGAACATTGTTCCTAGAAGGTCAGCTTGCTTCATTGGAGGTTATATGTAGTTCGAGGTTTTTACTCGAAATATCCCTCCTGCCCCCACAGTTATTATTGACTCTGGGCTGTGCGTAACTGGGACCTAACAACAGAGCAAATTGAGGGCTGGTTCGGCTCTGATACCACCACTCTGTTGGAGGTTTCCTTCAGCTCAGCTGTGCAAAAGGGCTTGCCAGGCAATGTGGGATGCTGAGTGCCATCATTCTGAGTAGACTTAGGCAGAAGCCAAGTGCGACATACTTGGGAAACTTGTGCTGTTGCAGCAGAGCAGGCACGTTAGTGGGCAGTGCAACAAAGCTGGGGGATTCCATGTGCACCTATTCTTTGGTTGTATCTGGGATATCTGTCATCTAGGACCTCCCACCTGGACTAAGCTTTTACCAGTGTGTGAACATGCCTGCTGGAAACTCAAATAACTACTCTACTTTCATGCGCAGACAACTCCCTGTCAACTCGTGTTCCTTATATGCCTTGATGCTCCTGAGTTTTTCAAGTTTGAGGGCTCGCTGCACTATGTATCTCTTTCTATTGCTCCACTGTTTATCTTGGATGATTAATCATTTGATTATTTTCAGTAAGTTAAGTCAATAACAAAGAGAATTTAGCAATTATCTCAGAGGAGCACATGGTTTCCTATTTTTTTTTTTAAAGTATCCTTTCTGTGGCTTCCCATATAAGTGCCTAAAATTATTGAGCATTTACTATGTTCTAGAAGTAGATGCAATAATTATTTCCATTTTATAAAAAGAAAACTAGAGTATAGAGAGGTTAAGTGACTTCCTTCCCTCCCTCCCCCCTTCCTCTTCCTCCCTTCCTCCTCTTTACCCCCCTCACTCTCTCTCTGTTTTGTTCCTTTCTTCCTTCCTTCTCTCTCTTTCTTTCCTACCGAGCACCATTGCCCTTTTCTTCAAATAATATTACCCTGATGTCATTGGAATTACCTTCCTAACATTGGGTGCAGCCTTGATTGGACAGTCAATCAAGGTATCTGTCCCTAACCCCACACTACCACCCCCTATAGTCAGGCAGGGGCATGTGGCCCAATCTGGGCCAATCATTTTCTCCCCTGGGACACTAAATTCGAGCAGAGTGATCTCTGGATGGAAAAGCAGTAGAGATGATTTTTTTTTTTTTGTTGAGACAGAGTCTTGCTCTGTCACCCTGGCTAGAGTACAGTGATATCATCATAGCTCACTGCAGCCTCAAAGTCCTGGGCTCAAGCAATCCTCCTGCCTCAGCCTCCCAAGTACCTGGGACTACAGGCGTGCACCACCACACCTGGCTAATTTTTCTATTTTTTGTAGAGACGGGTCTCACTCTTGCTCAGGCTGGTCTCGAAATCTTGATTTATCTAAGCTGTGCCCTGTCAGGATATCAATTTGCTGCCACTGCCTTGATCCTTGGAGAGACCTTTATTCCTGCCCCTTCTGAATCCATTCTTTAGGTATTTTTTCAATTCTGTGGGCCACACTATAGCTTTTCAATAAAGCCCCTTTCTGGTTAGGCTAGCAGTGTGGATTTCAATAGTTTGTAACTAAACAATCCTATCAGATATAGCTAATAACACTGACATTCATCCCATATTGTGAGACGACCTTCCTGAATCACTTTGAGCATCCCTGTGATGCCTCTTCCTTCTTCAACTGCCTACGGTATCTAGAATCTTCATCGTAATTGCCATTGCCAACCTATTTTCCCTCATTTAGGCTTTGGACTTCTTAATAACAATTCAACAAGTATATGATTGCTTTCCTTAGAGGCAGGAACCATATCTTTTGATTCTTTTTTATTCAACACAGTAGGGGCCATTGGGGTCATCTTCCAGGGCGTGTGGGACCTAAAGTCATCTTGAAGGAGATATAGCAACTGAGGCAAATAGAGTGTTTTTTTCTGCCTCCCCCAATTTTATATAGTTAGTAATCTGGCTTATTACATTACTCCTTGATCCTTGCTCTGGTACTGCTGTTTGTAAAATTTTATTTTGACACGACTGGTTTCAGATGTTTATTGTCCTATAGTGCTGAATTTAAAATTCTGTTCATTATTGGTATAGCTGAACTTACCTGTAGTCATCAATAAAGTGGTGATTCACTTTAGAAGAATGTTAGATTTAGATGATTATCAAGGACAACTTGAAAGGGAAAAGAAAGTAGCATCAACAACAACAACAACAAAAGCCCTACTGGCAGGCTTAGGGTGAGCGAGGGTGGGCTAGAGGGTGGGCTGGTAGGAAGGGGAGGAGAGCAGGTGGGATGGTGGGCTTTGGGGGCTGAGTATGCAGCTGTGCTGCTCAACAAGGATGTTCGTTCTTTTCCATCCCAGCTGGGTAGTGTGCACTCTTTCCTTCCTTTCTTAAGCCATCTGGTTCTGCAGAGCCTCTAAAACACCAAGCATGGGAAAGGACAAATTCTGTCGTCAGCTGGAAATGAGCCAATGCCTGCTGGTTGGCCCATTGTCCACCTTCATTCATGTCTTTGTCTGCCCAGTACCTGTTCACGTATTTTTTGGTAAAAACAACCTGATTACATTTGGGAACATTTCTCCATGGTTCACAGTGTACCTGGTTCAATCTATGACCTCACTGTCAGCTCCTGGGCACAGGTCTAGCCATTTCACCCCCTTGGACCATGCAATGACACACAATCCTAAGATTTTCTTTGGAACTTCTGGGAAGACACTCTCTTTCCAGCAGGCTTTATGAGATGATAGAAAATGGATGTGGAGCTGTTGGCAGCCTTCTTGCCGTGCAGTGGTGAGATGGGATTGGAGAGAGGTAGCTTTCTGACGACAGGGTTGGAACACCTGCATCCAGCCTTGCGGGTCTACAGCTGCCCTAGGCTTTTTACTGTGGTGAACTGACATATTTCCTTTTTGCCTTAAGCAGTTTGGTTTCTAACAGATCCACTCTCCACGAATTCTGATTAGCTTTGGGATTATTGAACTTCATAAAGAGAGGGCCAGTAAGGTTTGGAGACAGGAACTCTCTCAGCCTCCAAAGTGTTTCTCGTGTCTTTCATTACACAGCTTCTTTAAAGAAGGGGTACAATGATTTCTCTGTCAACTTGCACTAAAATAGAAAGATTTGTGCAGGTGATCAAGGTGAGGGTCCCTGCAGAAATGTCACCATGGTGTGGGAGGAACATCATGACTTGGATTATTATAGCAGAGAAATAACTAGATTGATTGTCAACAACATTGTGTGAAAGGGAGAAAGAAAAACTCTCTTTTCTCCTCCTCCTATTTACTTCCTTTTTTTTTTATGTTACAAATTTTAATTGGGGAAACTTGAACTATCAAAACCAGATTTTCCCCCAGAGAATAGGCATCCAGGCTTATAGAAGATCTGGTACTTTTATTCAGGCAGCTTAAGAATAACTGCGAGTTCATGTAGGAAGGAGAAGGAGGTGTCCTCCTTCTCAGTTACCACTAATAGCATCCTCTATCTTTCCTTGATGAAGAGTCTTTTAGATCATGACTAAAGCCTGGACAAGCTTCTCCAGAACCAGTTGCAGGGAACCCATCAGAGTGAGTACTGCGGAACATGGGGAAATTTGATTTATCTTAATGAATCAAATTGTCACAAGCCCAAATTCTTTGTTGGTTGACTGGAGTGACAAACCATAGAACACTTGTCTGCAGCCACTTGATTTCCACCGGACTCACAGCATCAAAGAAGCAAAGTGATGTTTGTCCTGACTGAAGGTTAAATCACATAGAGAGAGGTCTAAGGACTGAATGGAAATGAAGACATAAACATTGAATCTTAAATTCAGCTGATAAAAAAATGAAGAGATAAACATGAAAACGAAAACGCCGAGAGGGCTAGTGCCCTAGTGCCCAGGGCTGGATGCCCTGACTGTGAGTGGAATGGAAGATATTGAGGATGTTATTGGTGAGAGAAGAAAATAATGGAGAAGGTGGAAAAGCTCCAGGAAAATAAGACTTTACTTGCTTCCAGGACTCCTCTGGTGCTGAGAGTTGATTGGCTACAGTTAGTCTACAACCTTGGTGATATTTTAAATTGATTGCATTTGTAGCTTTCACAGAGGAAAGGGAAACAGGAGACTATACTGATATTTTGGAGTTGTCTTAGGAAACTGCGTTATGTATTTAAAATGGAATTGTGTTTAGGTTTGGGAATAAGGCAGAAGCAAGCAGGGTGTTTCATGCGCCACGATTTCCCTTCACTTATTAACTGCTCTACACATCTGCCTAACTTTGCCTGTTTTTTATTCAGGTCTATGTGCACATATTTGCATGTATTTGTGTAAACTAAGGAGAATTTCAGAATTACTGGATTTTGGGGGTCCGCTTAAGTTTCTGTAGGTTCTTGCTGCCTGAATTGAGGTGGAGGAGTATAGTTCTGGAGTGACAATGAAGCACTGCCCGTGGGTGCCCTCATTCACGGCTTCATGGAAACAGGTGATATGTGGAATTAGAATGGACCTGGGCTTGGGGTGAACTGAGTCTCAACACTGATTCCTCCCAACTAACGGACACACAATAACTTGGACATACAACTTATTCTTGGAGTCTGAGTTTCCTTATCTGAAAGACAAAGATAACAATGTCTTTCTCCCAGGAGTGTTGTGAAGATTAAATGAGATGATGTATATGTAACTTGAGTGCCCTCAGCAGAGCTGCCCTCCCGCACAGACTGTAATGTGCCCCCTAGAGTTGTGCAACGAGGCATTCTGGTTCCCGCACCCTCCAGTTATCTGGGACCTACCTTACATTTAAGTAAGCATAAAATGACTTGAGCCACCGAGGATCCTTTGGGGGGGTGGGGCTGCTGGGGGCTCACATTTGCTTGGTTGTCTCTTGTTTTCAACCTGGCTTCTGCCGGGACCTTGTCTGACATCTCATGTTCTGCAGCTCCTGTTGCAGATCTTATTGTATTCTCCTTCACTCCCTAAGGACAATCCTACAAAGTTGTAGTATACAACAGATTTTACTGAGGGTTTGGAAAATGGAGGAGAGCTACGGTATGGAATAGAAAATACATTTAAAGTGAAATGTCAGTTTTTACTGTTCATAAGCTCTCTGCCCATTCTGGCCCCAGGGAATTCTCTGGCAGTACTTCTCTTGGGACGTGCTCCCACAGTTGCTTCCACCTTCTCTTAGATCCTCACATTTCTAGGTCCCCCAAACCCCAATCTTCACATTTGCCACTGAAAAATGGAAACATTCTCTTACTTGGTTCTGGAGAGTATTGAATATTTCCCTTTCACAGTGGGCTCTGGTGTCCACCTTTGCAGAAATAAAAACCCACTTAGATATTTATATATGAATCCTGTCCCTCCTCTACAATGTGAGAATGCTGTAGTCATTTATTTTGTAAGTCATAATTGTTCCTCTTCTCATTACATCTGCAAAACGCTAAGCCCATAGGAGATGCTCAGCAAATGGGAGCTAATGATAGAATGAAAATAATAATGTTAACAATACAAGCAAGGAGGACATGGAGGCTGTCTGTAGTCTGCAGAGTGCAGTATGTGGCTCCCATCCTTACACCAGGCAGGGAAAGTCTGGGGATTCTGGAGTTGGCAGAAGGGGAGTTCATTCAACAACCAGACACTGTCCCAGATGCCTCAGTTAATGGTGTTTTCAAAGAGGCAGTTCACATGCTTTGGGTGTGTGCCTTTGTGTGAGTTACACATGGCACAGACGATATTTAGCTAATACTCCAAAAGTGATACAAGAGGGTGGAAATAAGGAGAATTCTGCAAGTATTCTGGATCACAGATGAATAAAGACCCAACAGGCCTAGAACTGGTCTGAGCATGTCCTAGACATGGTTTGAACATGGACACCGAGGTGGACTCCCTCCCCTCCGTCAGGTCTTGGTCAGATGTACCTTCTCAGCGAGGCCTTCCAGGGCTACCCTTCCTGACCTCGTAATCCCCCCCCACAACATTGCATCTTCCTCTTTCTATTGTTCTCTAAATCACTTATCACCATTGAACAGACTGTATATTTTATTTCTACTCCTCTTTGTTTTCTCTGTTCTTCTACTAGAATATAAGCTCCTCATGGGACATGATTTTATTCTGTTATTTCCTGCTGTGTCCCAGAGCCTGGCACGGAGCCAGGTACGTTGTGGGCTCTGTAAATATTTGTTGACTGTTTATTGACTGACTGACTGGGGATCTGGATTGTGATAACAATGCCCTAGTCTCTTATATGCTTTATTTTCTACAAAGAGCTTCCATGTATATCATCTTACTTAATTCCTACCAACTTGGGAGGTCGGTAGGGAAGGCAGGCTCAGCGTGTTGACGTAAGCTCTCTGGGTCATCTAGCTTATAGGTAGTGAACTTGGCGGCTTGAACCCTTCTCTTTGACTCCAAATCCACTGTCTTCCCCACTGTATACACCAAGACACAGCAAACAAGTGTTGTTTGCATAAAACATAACAAATACTTTGGGGTAGAAAGAGCGATGGAAGTGTTCTGGGCTAAGTGTTGCAAGCATCTCTGTTGTCCCATTATCCTAGTCTGAAATGCTTGGTGGCCAGGGTCTTGCCTGCCAAAGTGAGGACAGGTACCGTATATCTCATGACGGCACCACACCAGCTGCAGTCTCAAATGTCGAGGCTCCATGCCAAGTTAAACAAAACCAGCCCAGACTCACTGCAAGCTCAAGCTTCTCATTGGCAAGTCTTGACTAGCCCAATAGCATTGGTGGGGTGGGGTGAGTTCCTGAGGGTGGATGGGCTTTGGTGGGGGGCACATGTTCCTAATAATAAAAACTCACGTTTGTTAAGAGATTTATCGTCACCTCATTTCTTTAACATTTACCATCAAATTTGATTTTTAAATTTTTAGATGCAACTCTTTCAGTTAAAACAAGCAGGCATGCACAGATTGTGCAATGAGTCCAATGTTAGACTATTAGTAGGGGGCTGAATTAAATTTTCAGCTCAGGATTTTTGAAGCCAAAATTGATGCTTTCTTCTTTCCATTACTAGGAGTGTTTCTCAAAGTTTAGCATTAATAGGAACCACGTGGAGAGTTAAAACAACCCCAGAGATTCTGATTTAGTTGGTCTGGGGTGATATACAAAAATTTGCATTTCTCGTGCACATATGGTAGTAAAACGGAAATCAAGCAGGTGGGAGGGGGGTGGAGGGGATGGGTAAATTCACACCTAATGGGCATAATACCCACTATCTGGGTGATGGATACATTTATACCTTTGACTCAAACTGTACAAAAGCAATTTATGTAACCAAAATTTGTACCCCCGTAATATTCTGAAATTTAAAAAAAAAGAGTTTGCATTTCTAACAGTCTCCCAGCTAACAATGCTGCTGGTCTGATAACTACACTTTGAGGAGCACTGACAGAGAGGGGAGAGCAAAGTTTACAATTTCCTGTGTAGTCGGACTTCCCTCCAGCCACTGCCCCTCATCCCGCATATTACACCCCTTGCTTACTCCTCTCCAGCCACACTGGCCTCCTTACTGTGTTTTGAGAACTCCATGCATGCTCCCACCTGGGGGCCTTTGAACCTGCTCTTCCTTCTGCCTGGAATGTTTTTTTCCCTAGATATCCACATGGTTCACACCTTTTCTTCCTTAACATGCCCAAGTGTTGCCTTGCAGTGATGCCTTCCCTGATTATCCCCACTGTTGGTGCTTTGGATCTGTTGTTACTTTCCACAGTATTTATCACCTTCTCATATCCCAGGTAATTACTTATTTGATTGCCCATCTAACTACTCTCTCATAAGAGTGTAAACTCCAAGGACAGATCTTCATCTTTTCAGTGTATCCCCAGCATCTAGGACAGTGCCTGCCATAGAGCACCTCTTAAAAAGCAGTTGTCGAATGGAGGGAGGGAAGGAGTGGGCAGAACCAGGAGCTTTGCCATTTTGTAATCATAGATTTTCTCATTTTTACAGAGGGGTTTCATCCCTCAGAGGGAAAGATCTTATTAAGATTGTTTATTAAGGGCCCACAAAGAGCACTGGATGATACCAGAAAGTGCATGTCCAGAGCCATGAGTTTGAGAAAGATCACCCTCTTCCCAGGGTGACTAAGGAGGAGGTGCATGGGGTGAAAGGGTGCAGACAGCAGAACAGGGCACCAGGAGAGCCTGCTGAGGGGTGTATCAAGACTGCAGTGCAGGCACCAAAGCCAACGGGACCCACGTTGCCTTGCAGGTGGGCATGCGTGGCCAGGTCCCCCAAAGCAGAGCAAGGAAAAGAGGAGACGCTAAACAGCCAGCAGCAATCTTTTCTTGTGAATGTCTTAAACAAGTTCTTTACATAAAAAGAAGGAAAATTGGTCATTGTTTACTTGAGTAAGAAAATAAGAATATATTTATATAATTTTTAAATTGCAGAAAAGCATAAAGAAATCACCCACAATTGCCAATTCTTGCCATTTTGCCAGATTTACTTTAATATTCAATAAAATAAATAAAACGTTATAAAGTTCACATGCCTTTCATCTGCCATCCCAGCCTCATTCCCCTCCCCAGCTCCCCAGAAATAACCTATCATGAGTGTTGAGTAATTTTTCCAGTTAGTGGAAATAGATCTAGCTATATATAGTGATATACATCTCAAAAATTACGATTTGGTGGGAAAAAGAAAGTTGTAGAGTGAGTTTTTACAGTATAATGCCTTCAATTGAAACACACCCACTAAGCAGTGTTATATATTGTTCATCCTTTAAATAAAAACTTCTTTAAGTAGAAGGGAGCAGCTTCAGAAAGATCAGTGCTATTTAAGAATAACTCTCCATAAAGGAAACCGTTATGAAAGAAGAGGGAATAACAATCTAGTACTGTTTAAGATAATGTCAATTTCATTTTACACATTTTCTTGAGTTTGTGAGAATTTTTAAAACTTATGGTGATAAGATCTAGAGAAATACTAACACAGGTGGATCTGAATTTATTCATTGAATACTTGTACAGTTGAAAGATGCCCTTGAAATGAATTAGATACATGATTGATTAATGATTAGTTTTATTCATTCTTGGTTTATGGTACTTGGGGCTAAAGCTTTCCATACTATGTTTGCTTGCAGAACTCTATTTAGCAAACCTTTGGTCTTGGTGACTATATAAATTGGCAATTACATGCACTTTAAACAGAGGAATATTGTGTTGAATTAAATTGTACAGCAGTTTGGGTTGAACCTAGTTCAAGCTAGCAAGTCTTTTGCTTATTAAAACTGTGCCATAGCTATAAAATCTTTATATTATCTGAAGATACATTCTTTTACAAAACAATCACATTATCAGAATGGTTTCTCAGAGTGTGAAAAGAATAAGATATTAAAATATATTTGAATCATGAATCATATTTGATAGCACATGTTCTTTTCTCCTTGCTTGGTTTACACACAGGGCTTAACTCTGGGCAGTGCCTCTCAGAGCATCTATCGGATTCCCCTCATGTCAGAGGAGGGGGAAAGATAGCTCAAGGGCTCAGGGGCTTTGTTCAAAGCATCTCCTGCAGGAAGGAAATATTTCTTTGAATGTTCATGTTTTTATTTAAATTTCATAAGATTTTGCTTTCTATTCTGAAATATTTCCATCAAAAATATAAACCTATTATTTAAATTATTTACTAATTAAATTATTTACTTTTTTATCCCAAAATCTTGATGCAAAATTGGTTCTCCAGAGAAAATAGACCCTGATTATTCTGGCATTTTGCCACATTTCCCTGGGCTGATGGGAACATAAGGGCAATAAGCAGTCCTATAAGGTATTATGTTAAATTTGTGGAAAAATTATATTTTCATTACTTATGATTTTCATTGCTTTAATATTTCTTATGGTTATTTTATTGACAACAGATTTAGGGTTTTTTTTTAACCATCTGTTTTCTCTGTACCTTGGTTTGTCCATTCATATAGTGGGATGAGAAAAATACTATGGTGAATCTGAGCTTCTCAGATTTGTAAGGTAACCACATACAAAATGATATGAACAGTAGCCAACATTTAATTAGTGTTGATCATGTGTCAGGCACTGTTCTATGTGCTGCCTGTGGGTAAATTTATCTAGTCCTCACAACAGCCCTATGAGGCAGGCACTGTTATCATATTCATGTTCAGATTAAGAGGGTGCAGTGCTAGGAGCTCAGACCACCCCACTTCAGTACAGAATTTTTCAGACAGTCTCATAATTATGGTCAAATAAGTTTGGAAATGTCATATATTATACATATTATACAACATTGGAAAGTCACAGTGACAATGTATTATAGACCCTGAAAATTGTTGCAGTGAAAAAAACCCCAATATAATCCTTTAATTTTTGCTAATCAAAATTTCCTAATATAACTTGATCACAGGGTATCTTCCCACTCCACTCTTCCTCCTTTTGCAGAACAGCTATTACTAATGCCCAGAATTAGTGTCCTCAGAATTAGTGGCAGGGACAGGATAATGGGAGGACCCACCCAGTGCACACAATAAAGGGTGTACTGTCTGGAGAGTTGCAGAGCCATAATCAGACCAGCCAAAAGCTGGTCACTTGTTATTGTCACCATGTACCAGTACTTTCAAACAATTTCATTGATAAAATACCTCTCCCTGGAAAAATGTTTTCTTTGTCTAAGGTTTTTTTTTTTGTTGTCTGAGACAGGGTCTCACTCTGTTGCTTGCGCTAGAGTGCAGAGGCCTCATCGTAGCTCACTGCAACCTCCAGCTCCAGTGATCCTCCTGCCTCAGCCTCCTAAGTCTGGCTAATTTTTCTATTTTTTGTAGAGATGGGGTCTTGCTCTTCCTCAGGCTGTTCTCGAACTCCTGGCCTCAAGCATCCTCCTGCCTCGGCCTCCCAGAGTGCTAGGATTACAGGTGTGAGCCACCTCGCCTGGCCTGTTTGTCCAAGTTTTAAGCAATTATTATGGTTACTCTTGAGTTTTAATATACACGTAAACTTCAACTTAGCACATCTTTATTATCTATTCTTTAATAAACGCTGTATTCTACATGTGTTAATTCAGACAACCCCTAGTTAGAAAGTCCTTCGCTTCCTAACTCCCTCTCTGTGCACAAATAAAGTCAGAATCATTAGTGCTTGCCTGAGGAGCAGAGCATGCCTTGCACCCCTGGGGTGGTATATGTGCTGTGTTCAAACAGTAGGTTTGACATAGACAATAGCAGAGTGACTGCAGAGACAAGGACATTGCACTTGGGCTTTATCAATTCCATTATTCCATATGGTCACTGCGTGACCACCACTATTCTCTATGTTTATTTGTGTTTGCAATTTAAAACAGTGAAATAGAGTGACAATTGTGAAGTGTCATGTTTTTGTTTGGCAAGTAGAAATTTTAATTCACACATGAAATATTTTACGAAATTTGGATAATATCTTTAAAATAGAAATTTATTTTAAAACAATTCTCATTATTTAATAATTAAACATTTAATATTAAATGGCAATGTTATTCACTTCTGAGGCAAACAATACATAGGTATATATAAGTTTTTTCCCCTTTTTGTCAAAAAATATGAATTTGATGGAAATTATTAATCCATTGCTTTGATTCCTTTTCTTATTATCAGCATGCTATAAACATGAAATTCAATTAAAGAAATTTCCACTGTTTCTGATTCCCTTCTGGCCATAATTTTATTAATTTTGTGATTATTCTGTTGTAAGGAGAGAGAAGAAATGAGCTGCTCTGAGTGTCAAATACACTAGTTATATCATCGCACTTGAATGAGATTAAGATTCCCTTTTGGGAAGTTAGATTTATCTGCCCAGCTAATCATCTGTCTTGTGACAGGCCTAATAACTTCTAACCAGACATCCCTTTATTGTACCTAGTCTAACAATGTTATCTAACCACTTTCCCCCTTCTAGAAACATGTCTAACAAGATAGAAATCTTGGAATTGGCATTCTCAGGAGCCTTTTTTCTTGTGGCAAGTTTGAAATAAAACTTGGACCGGACTTTACAATTAATTAGTCTAAAAAGTTGCTTTAACATATGTTAGATAAAACCTATTATTAAAAAGCAGAGGCCCTGACTCTTCTTAGATGTCATTCTCTATTGATGACCTTGTTTGAAGCCTTCTCTTTTCAATCCTGAGATAGTTTCCTCACTTAAATTTTTATAGAGTTTTGAGTCACATCTTCTTATATCCTGTTTTGTCCTAAATCCTTGGTTTCTAGTCCTAGCCACCTTCGCTGGGTTATTAGCCATGTGAGGGCATGACTGCACTTTATTCCCCCTTGTAATCTCATTCATTCATTTATGCATTAGAAATTTATTGAGCACTTACTATGTGCCAAGAACTTGGTAGCCCCTTAGTAAAGACAGCATAGCCCTCTACCTTCAAGGAAATTATGGTCTATCAAGAAGACAAACATGTAGAGCAATATTTATAGCACAGTACAGAAAGCATTACAGGAACAGAGAGAAGTGTCCAATAGGGGAACCAGAGTATGGGCAGGTATGATCAGGGATGACTCCCAGAAGAAGGTGATTGCATGTACAAAAGAAACACCTGTTGCACTGAGCTCTACCTTGTGCCTACTGGAGGAACTTTCTTCTGTAGAGGAGATACCCGTTTTGAGATAACTCTTGCCTGCAGAATAAGGGTTATGAATGGGGGAGGGAAGGTACAGTTCCTTTGCTTTTGAATAAAGCTACTTCAAACTGCTGGAGACCCCTGGCTGCAACCCTGGGTCCATCACGGGGAGGGACATTGTTGCCAGACCCAGCCTTTTCTCGGGTCAGTTCATTCTTTCCTGGTTGGGATGTCCTTTTCCACTCAGACAATGTTCTTCAGCAGTCTGACCCAGGTGGGTGAGTTACTTATCTCAGAGGTATTAGCGTCCCTATGGCTTTGGAATGTCTTTGGTTAGCAGTGGGATTTTTGTTCTGACTGTTAGGGAGAAATATAAGCTACATCTCATGAATATTTATGACTTTCCTGTAAAACTAGTAGGGAACTTAAAATTATTTGAATGTATTGTTTGCTTATATATATGGGAAAATGGAGGTATAGTTTGGGTAAGTGCCTTTTTAGTGTCACATGTTAAGTCAATGACCAAGGTGGGAACAAATCTGTGGATTAAGAACTTGGGGGTGCTGTCCACCAAACTCTGCAAGCTGTATGGAGCCAAAGACCTTGGCTTATAGTAACTGCAAATTTTTAGACTTTTGTGTTTCAAACACAGAAAAGTAATGATGCTTTAACTTTGCATTACACAGTTTATTTTCTTGTTGCTTTTGTGTGCTCATGTATGTCTACATGCGTGAGGGGTAAAAAGAGAGATCTGAGTGCATGTAATGTGCTTGACTTGGAGACTACACACTGAACTCGTTCATTTGCCTGACTGCCTAATTATTCACTCTATTAAGTACTCTGAGGTTTTTGTTTTGTTTTAATATTTGAACACCCATGACACCTTCCAGCCAACAATAGGAAATTATTGACTTTGTCATATATAATAGTCCCCCCTTATCCATAGTTTCTTCAGTTTCAGTTACCCATGGTCAACCAAGGTCCAAAAATATTAAATGAAAAATTCCAGAAGTAAGTAATTCACAAGTTTTAAATTGCATGACATTCTGAATAGCATGATGAAATCTCACACCATCCTGTGATGTCCCTCCTGGGACATGAATCATCCCTTTGTCCAGGGTATCCACACTGTCTACACTACCTGCCAACTAGTCACTTTGTAGCCATCTTGGTTATCAGATTGACCATTGCAGTGGTATCAAGTGCTTGTGTTCAAAGAACGCTCATTTTACTTAATAATGGCCCCAAAGCACATGAATAGTGGTGCTGGCATATTGTTATAATCGTTCTATTTTATTGTTAGTTATTATTAATCTTTTACTGTGCTTAATTTATAAATTAAACTTTATCATAGGTATGTACGGATAGGAAAAAACATAGTATGTATATGGTTCAGTTCATAGTATAGATAGGGTTCAGTTTCAGGCATCCAATGGGGTCTTGAAATGTATCCCCCTCAAATAAGGGGGGACTACTGTATCTTAAAGTACTTTGAAGACATTAACTTATTCTTCACTCTCAGCTTTTAGGAAGATGGAGGAGTACCTCCCAAGTGCTACTGCTCATTTTTTTATGAATAGGGGAGCAAGCTCATGTAAATGAAACAAACACCTTGCCCAGGGGACTCAGTGAGGGCCTGGCCAGTGTAAGTCAGGCTCAGGAAAGAGTAACCTTTGTGATGACACAGGCCATTGTGGAGTTCCTGGCTTGTTCGGAACTATAGTCAAAGGTTGTAACTTGAGAGAAGCTGGTGGAAGACCAGGGTAAAGAATCCTCAAGAAACTCTTTGCCACCTGTTGGAGTTTGGGTGGCCTCTTCCACCCAGGCCACAGCAGGCTAAATTGAAACCCTTCTACCACCTGTGTGAAGAAAAGTGTTTCCGTGTTACTCTTTAAAAAAGAATAGCACGTTTGGGGAAGAGAAGGCTTTAACCAGGATTGCCTCCAAAGTGTTGTTGAGCAGGTAGTTGCTTTGATGAGAAAAGATCTCCCAGCCTAGGGACAGCACTGTGTAAATCCCACTCAGGAGCTCTGCTCTTTAAATTTGAATCTAGCCTCTCTTGAGCTCCTGACTTGGCTACTCAAGAACTCTTTGTAGGTTTATTCATTGCTTTGGGTTAAGTGATTGCCCTCTCTGTTTGGCCTCTTTAAAATGAAGACTCCCTGGAGAGACAGCCCATTAAGCTGTTAATATTAATATTTAGACCTTAGAAGAAATAGGTTTATAACATTTTTTTTCTTTTCTGACGAGGGGGCTCTAAGGCAGCAAAGGGGATTGTAGTGGGATGTGTTGAAAAATGGGAGGTATAGTGGGAAAAATTTTTTTAGTCCCACCCTGGCTTAGGGCCTGGTAGTAGTGGTGTGGGTGGAATAGGTTGATTGGCCAGGTGCACTGATGCTGAAGTTGGGTGCTGGGGCCCTGGGGCCTAGAACATGAGACAGGAGGTGTAAGGTGAGGAGACAGAACAAGAATGAGGTAGGAAAAGCTGTTTAGTCTGGGTCCTCTGAGAAGCAGATGCCCAGGCTGGATTAGACATACTAGAGATTTATTAGAGGAAATGCCTATGAGGGAACATAGAGAGGGAGCCAGGAGCCAGGAGAGGCCAGCAGAGCCCTCAGACCCTTGCGAATGAGAGAGAGAAGGAAGGGAAGTTGGGTGGGAGAGTTTCAGGCTGAGAGGGGAGCCAGAGGAGCTTATCAGAAGAATTCTCAATCTTCTAGGAATGGCCCTTCCTCGAGGTTCCTACTGTGGTCAGCTGTTGGCTGGGAGCAGGTGGTGGGAAGTGTGGCCTCCGTATGAATGTGGTGATGGATTTCAGAGAGCAGCCACTGGGCCTGTTGTTCAATTTTGCACCTTGCCAGCAAAGATCTAAGGGGCGCACTGTCATGCCAAAGTGTTTTCTATAGACAGGGAGGGCCTGCTTGAAGCTCCTTCTAGGTGTGAGTCACATGGTGCGGGATTGAGCTGCCAGGGTCATAGCACATGTTTGGAGTGGCCAAAAGGAAGATGAAGGCATACACATTCTATTGTGGGATGTGATGTCGTGTAGTGGAAAGAAAGTGGGCAGATTGTTACTGGTTCAAATTTTTGCTCTGTTGCTTACTGGCTGCATGGCCTCAAGAATGGTACTTTGGATCTCTGAACCTCAGTTTACCCATTAGTAAAGTGAAGATAATAAGACTCATCTTGTAAGATGCCGTGAGCATAAAATGATGCTATAAAGTCCCTTGTACAATACCTGCTACAGAGCAGACATTCCGCAAGGGGAAGCTGTTTGTGATTCTCTTTTAGGATTTGCCCAATATGTTGTGTTTTAAAATGTGCTTAAATATGCTCTTGAGATAACAAAAACATGCTGTTAGATACATCAGTTGTTATGTTTTAGAAGATGATCCCAAACATGACTGCATCTGTGTAGTGAAGCCTGGCTGAGAACTCTAATATGTGACCAAGCTCATTTTCTATATCAGCGTGCCCTAAGGCTGATTTGGTTTGGGACTACATCTGAAATGTAGCAGAGGCTATTATATTTGGTAAGAACTTTTGTGGGTTTTTTTTGGTATATGTGTTTGTGATGTCTTTTAACATGTCAGAATGATTAAGTTTTTCCTGGAAGAGGACTGGCACAGTGTAGACCAGGAATCAAAAGGTAATGACAAGTCATTTGCGTAAAGTGCTTCACAGTTTATAAGGCGCTTTCACAAAAGTTGGGCTCTAGGGTATGGTAGATATTAGCTTTCATTTCACAGATATGGCAACTGAAGTACAGAAAGCCCCAGTATGCATCAGAATGTCTATGCTGTGCGTGTCATGGAGGGCACATGAGGAAATTAGAAACTCGTTAGGAACACTCTTCCAGGAGGGAGACAGTTCTCTTCATATGTAGCACGTCAGAGGATGCAAGGCATGGGGTTTGGGTGGAGATGTAAGATACATTCTTTGCTTGGGGATAGTCCCTGGACTTGAATCTTGGGCTAGTGTAGTTCCAAAATTTGCTTAGGAGGAAGCTACAAAAGGTGACAGTATGGAATACCAACCTAATGTGACTTCAGGCAAATGCAAAGGTCTTTTAGCTATTTCTTGGAAAATAAGGAAAGTGGCTATGCCAGTCATCTGCCTATTTCCTCTCCACTCCATTCCTTGCCCTTCTGTGTCCTGCTTTGTGTTGCAGGGAACTACATTTCCCAGGCTCCCTTGTTTTTTAGCTTGAAGGGAGGTTTGGCCAATGAGCGGCACCCACAGGAGACTGCAGGGCAGGAAGAGGGAAGCCAGGGCATCTTTTCCTCCTTTCTGCTCTGGGCAGCAGCTCAGTCTCCGCCGTGGCCCCAGCTTCTGCCAGGAGCCTGTCTCTTCCCTTTGTCCCTCCTAATTAGGGGTGCTAGCACCTTCCTATTGTTGCTCATCTTCCAGTTGCTTCTCTGCCCCTCTCTGCCAGCTCCTCATCTCTTCTATCACCTGTGTAATCAATTCCCTGTATTAAATTTCCTTTAATTGCAATATCTAGGGTAGTTTCTTCTTTCTGACTGGATCTTGGCTGATATAATACCTAGTGTTCATTAAGTTATGAGCACGTACCAGATAGTCTCAATTTTTAAAAATCTCCTCATTTAATCCTTATGATTCACATAACCCTATTAGTAGGCATTATGATTATTTGCTCCAATCTACAGATGAGAAATGAGAAATTGGAAGCACTGAGGCATGATGTAACAAGCCCATGGTCAAACGCCTGAGTAACTGTGGCGGGAGTTAAGCCCAGGTGCTCAGGTTGACCACTGCACCACACTGCCTCTTGATTACAGCCTCGGAGCCGCTTGAAAGAGCTTAGCTGCTCCCCACTTGCCGCTTGAGGGCTTAGACTTGCCCTCTAGAGGTGACATGGATGCCTGTGGAACTGCACAATGTACCTTTATACCTTTAAAACACTTTGAGGTTTTAACTTTATTTTTCATTTCTGATTTAAAAAGTAATCTGAGGCCTGGCATGGTGGCTCAAGCCTGTAATCCTAGCACTCTGGGAGGCTGAGGCAGGAGGATCACTTGAGCTCAGGAGTTTGAGACCAGCCTGAGCAGGAGCGAGACTCCGTCTCACCTAATAATAGAAACATTAGCCAGACGTGGTGGCACGTACCTGTAGTCCCAGCTACTCAGGAGGCTGAGGCAGGAGGATCACTGGAGCCCAGGAGCTGGAAGTTGCAGTGAGCTGTGATGACGCCACTGCACTCTAGCCAGGGGGACAGAGGGAGAGTCTGTCTCAAAAAAAAAAAAAAGTGTAATCTGAACATTTGAACTCATGACAGAGATTTCAGAGATATTAGAAAACAGAAGTAGAAAGAATTACACGTGACAATAATGATCTAGCTATCATTATTAATATGTGGGTATTTTTTTCTTCAAGGTTTTTTGTATGGAAAAAATATTTTGGGAACTATTTTTTGCATAATTGATTTTAAAGGAGAAAGTTGACTATAATCAGGGATTATGTCTTGCAAATATGAGCATCTGAAAGGAGAAACTAATATATAATAAAAATGTTGTGCTCTATTGACTACATTGCCCTGAAAGTTCACTGGCATGAGGCACTACGGATATTTGGCCAGGTAGACCTAAGGTTAAGGAAAAAGTGTGAAATCAGCAAAACTCGGGCTCTGTGCACACCCTGGAAATGTACCTACTAAATCTTATTCAGTATGTGTCAGACTCCTTACATTTCAGTTTTCCCAGAAGATGACTTTGGGATGAAATATTGGAGCTCTTTCAACTGGAACAAAACATTCTCTATTTGTTATACCAATAATGTTTAACTTCTTGCATTTTACTAGTGCTCTCCACCTGAGTTCTCCTTATCCACCCAGAAAAGCAAACCCCAGCAATAATTTAAACCCTCTGAGGTACATTATGAAAAACATGTGCAGCAGAATGGCTGTATGCTAAGGTAGGCACCCAGGGATGAAATCCTGAGTTCTATTGCCTGAACTCTCTCTGCTATTCCGTCATGTGGTGGGTGGTTCGCTCCACCCTCACCATGCTTCAATGTTTCCAATCACGGAGAGGCGAGCGGACAATATTTCTGGCAGGTACTTTTATAAAGGCATTGTGGGAGTATAGAAGATTACAGGAGGAATCTGCTTAACACTTGTGTCCTATTTCAGGTTGGATTCAGGTTGAAGAGTCCTAATAAGGAACTATGACTTAGAGGCAGTGATTTGGCATGCTTTTGTGAGCTTAAAGATTTGACTTGGAATTTTCCCTAAATTGCAAATGTTTATATCATTCATCAGTCTTAAAAACTGTCTTGGAGCCATCATTGCACATAGGTAGATTTTCTTTTTGTTTTGCAATTTTTAGCTTCCTCTATAATTACCTTGTTTACTTACCCTCCTCTCCAAGGACTGTCCCAACAACTACTTTGGTGTAGTGTACAAGAGAAAAAAGATGATAAAGCCAGCCAGAGGAACTTGAGCAGATGGGGTATGGGATGGATTCTCATCGGTAACACAGGGACCTGGTAGAGCCGTTTGCTCTTGCATACGGAGGAGAAGACGAGGAGGAGGAGGGCAAAGGAAAACAGAGTGCACAAGAATCATAGAAACCCACAGGTGGGAGTCAGAGGCATCTCTTTGACCAGGAGATAACTAAAAGAGACTGATAAAGACAGTGATATGATTTGTTCCAGGAGTCTGCTTAATTGAAATGATGTAATTAGGTCTGGAAAAAGAAGGAAACAACTGCAGTCTGTCTGCAGTCAAAGATCCTGTGAGGAACCGTATTGAAGCCTGGGATCAAGGAATTGGAACAAGGAAAGGGCTAGACTCCAGCTTTTACCGTATTAATGTCCTGCAATCTCTGGCACTAAGATAAAGCCTCTGGAGAAAGCGTGCATCCAAATAAAACTATTTTATCATTTCCTGGGATAGTGGAGGAGGATGCAAGAACCTGCTACTTTGTAAGACCAGAGTCTCAATCAAACAAGAAAACCCCTCAGGATGGTCCACCTGAATGAATGAAATGCAAAGAATCATTTTCTTAGAACTCCATTATTCCTGTTTTCCGTGAGGTTTTTCATAATTTCATGTTCAACTTTATTTTGTATCCATATCTTTTTTGTCTGTCTGTAAATTTTTTGTCTTAGCTTCTTGTTCGTTGGCAATCATGTTATGAACAGGTGTATTATGTCTAGCACAGTGGACACGTATTGTCCGGGAGACCCAGAACTCCCTTTCCTCGATTCTCTTCATTAGGGGACAGCACACCTCTGCGACAGACAATGCATGTGTCTACCAAACTCTGTTTGCTCTTCCGCTGGGGCACCATGTGGTGAAGAGCCACCTGACCACAGCTCTGTTATAAACAAGAAATAAACTTTGATCCTGTTAAGCCACAGAGTTTTAGGAGTCTCTATAATTTACAGTAATTAGTATCACCCTAACTTAAACACCTTTTATTTGGGAACTGCTCTTCTCCATTCATATAGATTCAGTAGACAAAGCCATGTTCTTAGAGTCACAACCCACCCCCATCCCCTTATACACTTTATTGATTCAGGGGTGGCTGCCTGACCCAAACTGAGCTGAACAAATAGGATTTTAAAATTCAAACCAAGAAAGACAGTCAGGTTCTCTCCAGCAGTGGGAGATGTGCAATGTTAAACTTAGAAGTCATCAGGAGAACCAGTCTAAAAGTGAGAGAAAGTAAAGACAACAGAAAGAGATGGGCGGGAGAAAGGGACATAGGAAGGAAGAGAAGAGGAAGAGAAGAGGAAGAGAGAGACAGAGTGAGTTTCTTTTTGAGTCTCTGAATCCTCTTGACTTTTTGTCCAGCTTATCTTTCTGCCCTTCCCATGGCTTAGACATGATATTCCCTAATACCTTTCCAATAAATTCCAATCTGTTGCCCAAGCTAGTTTAGGTTGGTTTCTGCAATTTGTGACCAAAAGAGTCATGACCAATACATGTCATAGGAGATTACTTATTCTTTTGTAATATAGTGATGAAATCCATCATAATAGATACCCAAATAATCAATCTCCAATGAGTATTTCAATACCTAACATGACAGTCAAGGAAATATAGAAACAAGAACATAAAAATAGCAGACTTTGATGTCTAAAAGTTTATAATCTAGTTTGGGAAACTAATACAAACTATATAAACTTGATGCCAAACTCCATGGTACAGAAAAAAGTCTGCATGGGAATTGTTAGATATTTGGTGTAGATAGTACTGACAGAAATAACTATCTTGAGTAGGGACAGCGGGCCTACTAGAGTTACTGGCAAATGCTTGAGAAGAAAGTCTTGATTGAGGCATTTCTTTCTTTTCTCCCATCTGAGATACCAATCAGTTGATAATGTTTTTAGATAATGGGAGAAAAAGACTAGAAAAATTTAGTTTAGAAAAAGGTTGAAATTATATAAAAATATATTTGAAAATGATTTAACCAACAGACAATTTATAAAGCCATGTCTAGGGGCACTCATCAACTGTCAAAGGACCAGATTTCACTTCCACTATTCTTTACCGTGTTATTTAAGTTCCAGAAATACGGAGCTACTGAGAGTTCACTTGTCCCGGACACAGTTTTCCCGTTCAGCCTACTTTTTCTGCGTGGGGTGCCTTCCACCCACAGCAGCTGCCGGAGAGCGGAACAGCCACGCTCACAGCAGACCACACCCACCACAGCTGGTTGGGCCAGAGGGGATCGCCTGACCCAAGCTGAACCAGTCGCATTATCCTCCTACATAGTGTGTGAATTATGAGATGTGGGAGTTTTAAGGCTTGTGGAATTAGGGCTACTGTTATTTCCAGGTAGCCCAACTCATGGATGTCGACATTATGGGAATAGGCAGGGAGAGGAAACCGATTACCAGAAAGGAGAGTGGGGCAGTCGTTCAGGCTGAAGTGGAGGTGGGAGGCTGTGTGGCGCTAGTTGTTGGCTTTACCGCCTGAAACTAGTTTCCTAACAATTCCCTTCAGTGCTAATAATAACCTTACTTTTTACTTGAACTCCTTAGGTTTGTGTCTGCTTCCTGTAGACAAACAATCCTGATCAGGGTGTCCCCGAACACAACGTGTTTGGCTCCTGTGCATGCATTTCTCCTGCCTGTGGTAACTCTGCTCTGTCCATCTCTGAAAACCCAGCTCAGCAGTCAGTCCCCTTGTTTGGAGGGTTTTAAGCTGTTTGTGGAAGAGTGGATAGCTAACAGTAAGGAAGCAGAGGGACTTTCACATAGGTGAGGGCAACAGGAGGCGAGCAACAGAAAGGATATGCACAGGACTAGGGCAATGAGCACAAGGATCAAAGCAGAGGTTTGGGTACGTTAGACCACAAAGGGAAGAACAGCCTTCAAGTATTTCTGCAAGAAAGATATTTGTGATGTTGGCACCATTTTTTTTGGAAGGCAAAGGGCTCACCACATGTTGGATACCACGGAGAGGTCACCTGTAATTTATTCAAGCCAAGATAGAAGCTGTGGCTATTCCCAGGTATCAGTAATAACCCATTTCCCTAGCACTTCAAGATTCAGCTCAGGACAGAGGATCACCCATATGTACCTGAAATGTTTCTGCTAGAATTCAAATAAATCACATTTGCAGACACTATAGTGCTTCCCATCAGGGGTGAGAGGGGTATGTGCAACATTGTGTAAGCTCTGAGGGGCTGGGAGGAGCAGCTCCCCACATTGCCAAGGAGGGCCATAATGAAGATTGTCTTCCTGCTGGGAAGCACCACAACGCATTTATTGATTGGAGGAGAATGCAGTGAATGTAAAGTTGGGGAGTTTTGCAGTTTAATCTGACATCTGTCATTCCTGGAAGAATGAACAGTTCAAAGTGAAACCTCATCCATATTGATGTGTAAGAACTCTGGGTTAGGAAAAATGAGGCCCATGAGATCAGGACTGGAAGAGCTAAGACAGAGCAAAGGTCTTCCCGGAAGTAGCTGTTCACAACACATGGACCAAGCAAATTGCCTTGTTAGAAGAATTAAGAAAATGATATACTCAAAGCAGCTAATATAATGTCTGGCTCAAAATGAAGATAGAAAAGATATTAGTTCTCTTCTCCTTTCAAATCAAGAATAGTAAAGGAAGCTTTGAAAGCAGACTTCTGACTGCTAGAGAAAAGAAATAGGTGGAAAAACACAGATGTGTTGTTCTGGTGTAGAGAGAAGTTGAATTTTCCATTTTGGAAAGAGTTTTTTTTTTTCTTTTTGGGAGGGAGTAAAGACAGAGTGCCTGCATTATTATTATTGTTATTATTATTATTATTATTATTATTTATCCCTCAGCTTTTCAGGTGGTGAGGGAATACCCAGACCCAGGCTCCCCTGCTCTCCCTGCACCCGCATCATTTTTGGCAATGTCACTAATCGGCCCAGCAGCTAGCGGCCGCATGTCCCAGCGTCCAGGCTTTGTAAAGTGTAGCTGGTCTCAGGCCCTGTCTCAGGTAAGTAATGGGCACTTTGGGCTGCAATTTCTATTCCTGAATAGGCCTCCTATCTCAGAGTCATGCTTCAACAAACACTCAATTAAAAGGAAAAAACCTCTGGGTGATGGAAGGCACCCTATTACTGAGAAGCAGGGGATGTTTACTGAAGAAAGCAACTTCTTCCTAGTTACTAGTAGCCAAGCAAAGATTTATGAGCCGGTTTGCCCCACAACGATCAAACCCGAAATGTGAAGTTTAAACTGGTGCATTTTTTAATCAAAAAAACAAACTAGGCCATGGGAGTTGCTTAGAATTAGGAATTAGGCAAGGCAATGGAGTGTTAAGGCCACAGCTAAGAAGGAGCTGGGCCTGGGGTGGTTCTGATAGCAAAATACACTAAATTTAGCATCGGACACTTACAGATGAGAAGTCAATATTATTTTTTATTAAATGTTCACTCACAGCTCATGACCATGATCTAAAAAATACATTTTCTTTTCAGAATGCAGAAGTAATCAGAATTTACTGACTGCGAGTTTTGACATCAAAGGGCAATCCTGTGTAGATTGATGCCACTCGAACAGCAGTATTGTTTGGAGAAACATAGTTAGAGAGATGGCAATTTAAAGGCTGTAAAAAGTTACAGGCAAAGCGAGTGTAACATTCCGTACTGATTCTGACTCATGACACTACCTGGTACTGTGGTACTGAATTGTCAGTACCTTGTCAATTTGGTTTCTCAGAGATTGAGTATCTGAAAGGAAAGGGAGGAGGGAATGTGGTTTTTAAGGCACATTAGAAACACCACAGTAAACTAATTTTTTTTCCCTAGGACTACTCTTTGTTGTAAATAAGAGCTTTGGTATCTAAAACTCTGAAATGTTAATAAAACATGGTCAGTTCTTCCCCAAGTGTGTTACTTTGAAAAACAGTTTTTGTGGGTTTTTTTTTTTTTCCAAACAGGATTTTGTGAATAGAAATTTTAAAGCAGTCCTCTATCCTTGGCCCCAGCGAGGGCTCTCCAGGCAGAAAGTTGCCTTCACATCCCTGTGCTTGTTTCTGAATAAGATACTGCTCTTCACTGCTCTGTCCCAGGAAATGCAGCATTGCCTGTGGCATGCCTCCAGAGAAAAGCCTTTGGAGTTAAGAAATTACAAAAATGGAAAAGGGGGGAATTAAAATTTGGTACAGTCACTTCAAAATTCTTGACATGTTTTTTCATTGGCCCCAGACAAAACAAGGTAATGCATGATCATGATGAAACACTGTGACCATGCTGAAAGCAAGGGGCACAGACTCCATGCTGCTACAGCCAGTGGGTCATGCAGTGGGGCATTCCCCTGGTGTGCACCCTGGGAGACTAAGGGGGAATAATAGCCCAGGAGTTAAAAGCAGCACAACATTCAGTGAGCAAGAGGCACAGAAATCAAAGGTGAAATTGCCAATTGAAATAGCCTTCTCGGAATGTCCGGATTTGGGGGAGCACATCTGGGAAGTCACTGTGGGATGGAGAATCCATCAGCCTCCCCCTTGTCTGTCTCTTATCTTTCACTGACTTTCTTGCATCGCCCATTGGTGCCACACTGGGTGCTGGGCTCCATGGATAAAATGGGAGCCTATCTATACCTATACTATACCTAACTATACCTAGTTCCTATCTGTAGGGGGCTTATAGTCAAACATGGAAGAGAGATAAACCTAAGTAAATAGCATACAAATAAAATAATTCCAAACTGTGATAAAGTGCTACGAAGAAAATAATCAAAGTTCTGAGTTAGAAGGTAACATGAGGGTAAACTGCCTTTTCCAGAGTGGGCAGGAAATGTTTATGGAGAGACTAACATGCAAACAGACCTGCCACATGAGGAGCAGGGAGGATTTCAAAGTTTGCAGTGAGTAAAGAGGTTGGGGAAGTATTGAAAGAAAGCAGCGTGGTTGGAGAACAGTACATGACTGCACCAATGAAACAAAATGGAACAAAAGAAAAGAGAAAGTATGTCCTCAGACATGGTGTCAAGTTCCCTTTGGTCACTCACCCTCTATCTTCCTTGTCTCTTCAGGCCTTCTAGGCTTCCATTAGGAAGTCCTAAAGAATCTGGCCTCTTTAAATTACAAGTGACAGAAACTCACCTTAAAGTAACTGGGGCTGAAAAGGGAGTTGCTGAACTGTGAGCATGTCAGGGTGCAGCTGACCACGTGGATGGCTGCAACTTGGGATAAGGGGCGTTGAGACCCATTTTCTTTTCTCCTGAGGTTCTCCTTCCTTCTTTCCTCCAGCAGACTGGCCTTTCTGCATGTGACAGTGGAAGAGTGTTTCCAATAGCAGCCTGGTGTACATCTTCCCAAATTTGCCACCAGACAATGAGGGGGTTGTCTTCTCTACTTCCAGTTTGACCCGTGCTTGGTGAAGGACCTGCTCTCCTTGGCTTAGGTCACATTCCCACCCAAGGAGACAGAGCACATGAGAGGCAGAGTTGGAGAACAAGCACCTCCCTACAGATGTGAGACACTCTGTGTGCCTGCTTGCATGCGACAGTGTGTCATTGTGTGTGAGAAAGTGACATTGGGGTGTGCGAGTGTGTATGTGTGTGTAAGTGTATTGTGAGATTGTGTGATTGTGTGGGAGAGTTTGAGTGTGTGTTTATATGTAGATGTGTATATATGTATGTGAGTGTGTCTATGTGTGACTGTGTATGTGTATGGGAGTACAGGGATGTGTGTAAATTTGTGCATGTGTATGAATGTGTGAATGTTGTGGGTTGAATTGTGTCTCCCTAAAACTCATATGTAGAAATTCTAACTCCTGGTACCTTAGAATGTGACTTTGTTTGGAGAGGGGTTTCTATAGAGATAATCAAGTTCAAAGGAGGTGATAGGGTAGGCTTTAATCCAGTATGGCTGTTTTCTTTATAAAAGGGGAAATTTGGACACAGAGCTACTCACCGAGGGAAGATGTTGTGAAGAGACACAGGGAGAAGAGGGCCTTCTACAAGCTGCGGAGAGGGGCCTGGAACAGATCCTTGCCAACACCGCGATTTCAGACTTCTAGCCTCCAGACCTGTGTGAGACAATACATTTCTGTTGTTTAAGCCACCCAGTCTGTGGTACTTTGTTATAGCAGCTCTAGCAAATGTGCACAGTGAGTGTGTGTGATGGCTGGCGTCTGCATGTCTGTGTCAATGTGTGTGTACCTGGGGAGGTAGCTCTAGTCACAGATCTGAAGATGTCTACAATGCCCCAATGCCCCAATGCCCTTCCTTTTCTTTGCTTACCAGTACACTCACATTTGAAAGTCCATCACACGTCCCCCCTCCTTGACATCTTTCATGGGTTCTCGGTGCTCCAGGTACAATCTTTGCTGCCACCAGTTAATTGTATGATTCATGGTGATCTCGAGGGGAAGAACCTTCCTCATTAATCTTGGGATCCCCGGTATTTGTCATACATCCTGGAATGTAGTAAGTATTTGAATAATATTTGTTTTGTTCACTTAACCATCTATTTAAATTTTCTTTACTGTGAAATAAAACAAATGTAGACAAGTGTGCAAAACAAGACTTTACAGCCCAGTGTTTTATCACAAAGTGAACACCTGTGTGACTGCCACACAGAGCAAAAACACAGTGTTGCCAGCATTCAGAAGGCTCCTCACCCTCTGCACATCCTGTTGGGTGATCTCACCTCCCATGCCCCTCTGGGGTAACCACTCCCCTGATTTCTATGGTAATCATTTCCTTGGCTTTCTTTGTAGTTTAACCACCTAAGCTTGCATCCCTAAATATCATAGTTCAGTTTGCTTGACTAATAATAAAAAGGTGTTCAATTTCACCAGTAATCAAGACAATGCAAATTAAAAATATGATGTAATAATACCACACACAGGAGAATGACGAAAATTAAAATGACTAGTGGTAGTGAAAAGGATGTTAAAAATAAGAAATTGCAAACACTGCTGAGAATATATAAACACTTTAGAAAAGTTTGGCTTTATCTCAACTTGAACTTCTGTAGGCCCTGTGACCTTGCAATTCCCAATAAAAATGTGTACCATGTGCACTGAAGATACATGTGTGGATATTCATAGCAACATAATTGGTAATCATGATGTGATGGGAAAAAACACATTGTGCAATTGGTACTCAAATTAAATCATTAAAAGAAAAAAACCAAAAACACATTGTGCTTTTTGTTTGCCATGATCTGATTACTAGTGAAGTTGAGCACCTCCTCATGGTTATTAGCCATCAATGGCAGGGGTTCTGAAATTTGCATGCTTGGAAGTTCACCTGCAGAGATTTCTGTTGGACATCCAAGTGAAGATGTCACGTAGGGAGTTGGATATATATGGAGTTTATGGGAGAAGTCAAGGGATTGAAGATATAAGCTTGGCCATCAGCTCATAGTTAGTAGGGAAAGCAATGGAAGGGATGGTGCCTTTGGGATCTACTTGAGATTGCTATGGGAGTGAAAAGGTGATGTATTCAGAGAAATCGAGTGTATAGGTGGTTTTACTCCTAACCGACAATGACTTCCAGAGGACCCTGGGGAAAGGTTGGGAGGTGGCAAAGGGAAAGGAGGTGAGATTAGATTTGGGGGTGGGGTAGAGAAAACTATATGGGGCTGCAAATGTGATAGGGATAAAAGGCATTGAAACTGGTTGCTAAATCTTCTAAGGAAGAGATGGAAGGGATGGATAAGTAGTTTTTAGCAGACCTTGGATGGGTATCTGCCAGTGAGCAGTGTTCTGAGAGGAAATGTTGAGCGAATGTGATCACGAGGGTCCCACCAGGAGCATGGGGAGCTCTGTGGGACTCCCTTCAATTCTGCTGTGAGTAGGTCCAGGCTGGGGGAGGGCCAATCCTGCCAGTAGGAAGCAGTCTGTTACTGACACAATTATGCAGAAATAAGATCACCTAGGTAAAGAAGGCTCTGGGTCAGCACACTTCCTGATTTTTGTTTGCTGATCTCAGAAGAAAATACTGGAATAAGATCTTCTGCTGAAAGAAAATTTGTTTAAATCATAAGCAGATGAAAATGCTTTGGTACTCATAGAATATTCTTGTCCTAGATGTTTTTAGCGGCTTATATTTAACCAGCTATAATTCTTCTTAAGCACCATTTTGTTCAATCTTTTGAAACTGAAGATTAGTCTTTCAATGAGAAATCTGCATTTCATTGTAAAGATGGAACACAATGCCTTCGGCTCACTTATTCTGTGGAGAAGCAAGCTTATTTTGGTAATATATCTTTAGCATATTGTAAAAACAGTGATTGTAGCAAATTTATTTCAGGCAAGACAGACTGAGACGTGCACATGTATGGCTCAAGGGGCATGAATGATACATCCTCCATTTCCCACACTGCAAGTAATGAAAATTTCGGAGGTGACGTCAGTTATCTTTGATTTCAAATTGGGTGTCTGTGATGAAAGAACCAGTGAGGAAAAAAGAGTAATTTCGGAATGAGAGATTATTATAATTAGAGTCAGCAGCAGATCTCTGTATTATGAAAATGTTTCTTTATGTCCTACTTCCTTTGGGAAGATATAAAATCTTAGGAATTTTGACCAGTGGTCATTTCTGCTTCAGATTCTAAATATCGTACCTAGTGGAAATTGTAGGGGAAAGGGTTCATGGTCCCTCCATGGTCGTACCCTCATTCCCGAGCAATTTTCTGGCAAGAGGCATCCATAAAAACATCCACCGTCAACCACCACTCCCTGACCATTTGGCTGCCATTATGGGTTTTGCATCAGTTCTCTCTTGTGCATTCCTGTTGCCACTGTCCGGATTCAGACCCTCAGCATCTTCCAGCTGTGTTATTGTTGTAATTTGTGAAAAGGTCAGTGCAATGACTTCAGTGTGGGTCAGTTAAGGGAAGGCTTTTTTGAGGGGGGTGAGGTTTGGGTTAGGGATTAAGGCTAGTTAGAATTTTGAAGGGTGTTGTAGGTGGGGAGGATGTTTTGAGTGAAAGAATCATGGTGAGAAAGCTTAGAGCCCATTTGGAAGGTGGTGAGTAGAGAGTTGGCCAGAATCCCCTGTCGAGGGAGACGAGATGAGAAAGTTGGGTTAGGGCATGATTTAGTTGGAGTCTGATTCCCCGGTGAAGACTGAGCTGTATTTGGACAGTTAAGAACCATTCCCCTCCCTTTACTTTTGGTGAAAGGGAGCTAATTTTCAGTTCTCTGATGTCTTGGATCACCCTGAGGAGAAAACTGAGGGATGGTTACAGAGGATAGTAGTTGCAGCAAAAATCTCTCTAGGAAGAGAACCCTGCAAAGTGTGATGGTGGGAGAGGGAACAACAGCAGTGGAACCTGCCATGGAGACCTACCAGCTGGTGTGGCTCCTGATTGCTTCCTGGGGAAGACATTCAGAAGCCAACTGAACACTGCCTGCATACCTGCCATCAGCAGGACTTTGGAATGCTTTTTGTTATAGTACAATTTTTGTTGCAATTGAAATTGCTATAGAAGGATCTGGCTTGAGAACTCAATTTTGCTGCAATAAAATATCATAATTTTTTAACACCCCAGTCTAATAGAAACCTAAGGGGAAATGCAGGCTCTCACAAAAGTTCTACTTTTGCTAAGAAATAAGACAGCAAAACAATCTCCACAAAAAAACTTTATGATAACAAAGGAGATTGTTTCACAAGGCAAAGATGGCCAGAGACATATTCAAAATGCAGAAATTTAAAAATCCATCATGTGTCCATTTTACAGTTTCCAAGATAGAGCCTCATACCATACCTGACAGCAAGTAGGTGTTCAAGGAATGTCTCTCAAATGGAAGAGTGCAAAATGTTCTAGGCTTCGGAAGTGGTGCTTATAATATTTACTTGGCTTAAATTTTTTTTCTTAAATTGTCATGTACTAAGATTACACAGTAAATACAAAGCAGAAAGATACCCCACCATTTCCCCCAACTTTTAAGATTCTGTAGACCAGGACGAAAATTAATTTTACTAAAGAATCCATAAAGTAAGTAGGTTCTGGACACCTGATTCCGGCAAAACCATCACACACTTGGTGAAGGCATCACAGCTGGAAGCAAAGAGAATGTTAACTAATAATTTAGTGTTTTGAGTTCATGGAAGAGTATGCATTCTATTCACCAAATGGCTTGATTTGATTTTAAAATGCAAATATTACAGCAGAGTGATTGCATGTGCTTGTTAGTCTTTCCTGGAACTTTTTACATCTTCAGTGCCAGAGCATTTTTGTTTTGGCGATGTCAGTGGGGAATCTAATGCCCATCCTTTGACCAATTGTCTGACAGTGGGTAGGGATTAAACCAGGGAGGAATTATATATATTAGCAGCCACAGGAGTTTGGGGCTGAAGGGTCTCACTCTAAAGTCACAATCCACACACAAAAAATCAGAGTTTTGTGTCTTGTTCAGGGCTCTCTGGTGGTCCTAGTTAACCAGCTTTCCAGGAGCAACTTTCCCCCTTTGGTCTGATTTGTATCAAAGATGAGTCTTAGGCACCATCTGGTGTTATGGTGGTTTCTTCTGGAAGTGCTCTCACAAGGCAAATAGTGGGAGCAGGCTGGTGGTATGGAGTGGGCACACTTAGGGATCAGGTGACCGCCTGACGGAGAGGGTCTCTGTCTGGATATCATTTTCAGGGTTCGGGAGATTCTTTCACCCTTTATTCTACCTGTATTAGGTCCAGGTGAGTTACCAGGTGTTTCTTTCACAAAGGGAGTTTAAGCTATTCTTGTAAGGGTAAGCTTTGCTTTACGGTTCATGAAAGTTGCATCTGTGCTGAGGTGGCCTTGTCTCTACGGCAACCAGGGTTTTTAGGTCCTGTTGTCATAGAGACCTGATAATCCCTGGGCCAGGGTTGGAACTCTCCAGCCCAGGTTACATCACTGGTAAGTGACACATAGCACAGGCCCTGTGAGATGTTCGAGTGGGCCTTGAGGCTTTCATTGGTCGTATAGTCACGTATGTCTCTTACAGTATACTATGTTTCGGATGAGGAATCAAATTGCAGATGGCTCAGGCTAGAAATACTGTGGTGCTTGCAAGGACTGTGGTATTATGACAACATCCAGCAAAGTCAAAGGACTGTGCAAAAAGGTTTGGTTTGACAGGGAAGTGAACAGAGGTGCCTCTTTAGCAGGCTCAACTTGAACCTGCTAAAGTCTGATTGAAAGAGAAAAGACGAAAGGGCTAAGGTGGGAGAATTTTCTCCCTTTGGTGTTTGGGAGAGAAAAGTACTAGTGCCCTCCAGCGTGTTGGAGAATGGAATTGTTTTTTTTTAAAATCGAATTTGTAGTTGTTATTTTTTAAAAAAGTTGAAAATACATTGTCATAGAAGGTGCATTGGGATTCTTCTCTTGGGAGAGAATGCTCCCACTTAGGTGAGGGGTGTACCTGGGATTGCAGATTGAAGGTGAAAAATAAGAATAAACCTTTATCTGGTGGTTTCTTTATATCTCCTCCAGTGAATTCTGACTTTCGATCAGAAAGAGACGATGGATTTTCTTGCCTTACAGCTTCCGGGGAGACATGCTGTGGGAGTCTCACTGCTTCGAAATAATTCGTGGATGTTTTGTGAAACCTTTTGACCCGGCTGGGAGCCTGGGGCTTTTGAGCATTCAAGAATAATAGGCGGCATTGAAAAGGAGTGGGCAGAATGTTTTATTAGCTGTAGCTATTTTTATTAACTGGAGTCAGGGGAATATCAGAAAGGATCAAAATTTAGGAATTCTTTGAAAAAGACTTTATTTTACATTGGTTTTATTTTACATTGCTTCGATGCTTTACTCCATGGTATAACAGACACTGCATTTTTTTGCCCTAACAAATGAGAGGGCCAAGATGAGGCTTTGAAATTCGTATTTGTTGTTAAAAGTGAGAAGGATGTGAGGGAGGAGAAAGAGAGGGAGAGAGAGGGGAAGAGGTAATGGTAACTTCTTTGAGAGAGATTTCTTTGCTCCAAAATTTACACTGTTCACAATAAGGTTTCACCAACATCTCTCTCTCTCTCCGAGTCATGATCACTTTATAGTAAGTTTTATCTATGCTTCAATTCAATAGGTGTATTTGGAGTACCAACTATGTATAAAGTGTGTGCTAAGGTATGTAAGGATCTAGAAATAAATAATATAGAGTCTTGGCTTATAGTCTCTTATTTGGGATTGGTTAACTGCCAATTATAAGTTTATTAACCTCTTTGTCCTCCAACCCACAATCCCAAGACTCCAAGTCTAACCTTTATCCTTAGTAGATGAAACTGTTAGGAATTTTAAACAACAGGTTTAAAATTGGTTATAACAACTGGTTATAAACAACAGAAACTAATACTGGTTAATTTAAGCAAAAGAGATATTTGTACAAAGATATAGATGTTGCCCTTGGGATTGAAGAACCAGGTTTGGAATAGACAGGAAACATGAAGCTTCAGGAGGTCTTGACAGAAGAAAGTGTCTTGTCAGGGTCAAGGGCTGCTCCAGCAAAAAGGAAATTTTAACTATTTTACTATTATTCTTATGTTCTAATTCTAGTAGGGGAGCATCTGATTGGCCAGTTTGGGTCACGTGTCTATCCCTTTGCCTGGGGATGATGGACCATCTTGGGTTAATAGATATAGCATAGTGTGAGGTGAGAAGTAGCTCATCAAAAATTGGGATATATTATTAAATTAAGATGGAATAGATCATGGGTACTCAGAAAACCAATACACACACTTGACATTACAGTAAGATAGGCTGGAGACTCTCTCCCCTAACTCCTACCTGTGTTAGGTTATGACCTGGGTCACAGAGTGTATAGGGCATTGGAAGAGGATGATGCTGAACCAAAGGGTGAGGAAAGAGCTGGACCCATCTTTTCTACTTCTCTCCTTCATATGAGGGGCCCATCTACACTCGGAGGAAGGAGCAGTATCTCCAGACATTGGAAGAAGGGACTCCTGGGTGTAGAATCACATGGTCTCTGACATTGAGAAGCACACTCTCAGTTTGAGGCACCCTGTGTGGAGTGGGCTATACATTGGAGAGGCAACAAGCCACACATGCTGGGCCTAACTCCAGATCAAAGGGATTTCTGCTATTCTGCAGTCAGATAGGTGCACTTAGAACTGTCCTTTGTGCTGACCAATGAATAGCACCCCGTAAGTCTATCCTTCTGGAGCATGTCTGGCCTCGTTACTCAGGACCCAGACAGATCATACATGTGGTGATAGCTGCTCATATGGCTCATATCCAGATATGGTCCCTGAGGTGACTGTAACCTGTTCTATCATGCCAGTATCACCTGTGTGAACATACCAGATCCTCCCCTACCACAGTCAATGGGCCTGACTACCATGTAGAGATCAAGACTGAGCCAGAAAGTAAACTATGGATGTTTACACTGCCTAAGCATTAAAAAAATCCACTGATGATTCTAGGATTAAAAACTCAAGTTTTCCAGAATCAGAGCTAGTGCCTGCTTTATTTCTCTGTGACTGAATCTGGGCTCCTTAGAAACTGAATTTCTTGCTTGTAATCTCCAGGCATTTATGGGTGGGTTACTGATGCCTGGCAAAGAAACTCTTGAATGGATGTAATCTACTTGATTGGATCAGTTATTTGAATGTATTGCACATACATTTAGTGAGCACTTATAATGGATAAGCCCTCAGATGAGTGCTACAGGGTCACAGAGTGAGTTAAAGGTCATAGGAAACAGGGAGTAAAGATGGACAATCAAGCTTGTGATGAGGCTTCCACTGTTGCAAGGGAAAACATAAGTACAAAATGAGTAAGGACACATATGTGCGTGATGAGTAGAGCTTAAGTGACAAACCATGTCATGCTGGGATGAACTGTGACTAAGAGGGCACTTGTGTAGGCAATATGAAAATTGGGGCTCACCCTGGTGCTGATGTTTGCTTACATCAGATGGGGTCTGGCTAGAGACAGTATGAATGGGCTATTTGTAAGGCAGTACAGAAAAACCCACAGTGTTTATAAAAATATTTTTGACCCTAACTCATAGTAAGAAATACATATTACATTGGGGTACATATGCCCCTCTACACCTCACCTTTATAGTCCTAGAATGAAAGCTTTATAAAATAATACTTAACTTTTCTATGTGTGAAACATGCTGATGTTTTACTATTCAATTTATATTCTATTCTATACTTGTCCATTCAATTTCCTTAAAAAAAATGCTGATTGTGATCCACTAGATTGAATTCAGGGCCCATTAATGGACCACAACACATAGTTTGATAAATACTATATAGTGGTTGGGTAAAGCTTCTGGGATCTGTGAATCTAGGTTAAGATCTTGAGTTTTCCTTTTCTTAATTGCCTTAAATGACTGATGTGTAAGTCATCTTGGGTTATCATATGAAATAGCATAGATTGGGTGGCTTAAACAAATTTATTTTCTCACAGTTCTGGAGACTGCAAGTTCAAGATCAGAGTGTCAGCATGGTCAGATTCTGGCAAAGGCTCTCTTCCTGGCTGGCTTGCAGATTGCTACCTTATCGCTATGTGTTTACATGGCCTGTCTTTGGTGCGTGCAAATGGGGACAGATCTCTCTCTCTCTCTCTCTCTCTCTCTCTGTCTCTCTCTTCCAGCCCCGGTCTCATAAGACTGCCAATCTTCTTGGACCCTTATAACTCATTTAACTTTAATTACCTCCTAAAAGCCCAATCTGCAAATATAGTGGCATTGGGGGTTAGGGCTTCAACATATGAATTTTGGGAGAACACCATTCAGTCCATAGCACCTGGGTAAGTTGATTAACTTCTCTGCATCTCAGTTCTTTATCAGTAAAATGAAGGTAGTAATAAACTACATGTATTGTTTGTTCATTAACAATATTTATTGTTCACCTAATATGGGCCAAGTCCTAGACAAGAGAAGAAAAAAGTAGAGTGAAATCCTTACCCTATGGGATTCTCGTGAGTGATTAATGAAATGATTGTAAAGTGCTTAGCAAAATATGGTGCTCAATAAACGTTAGTTGTTGTCATTGTTAATTGTAAGAGACACACCTGGTTGAAATTGGTTCCATCCCCTGGATGTAGAGGAGGTATCTCCTCCTGTCATACTGTGGGTGATTAACGTGGGTTCAATTAGCCCGTGCACGTGGCTTGGATGTGCTGCTTGTGTGTTCTTCACTCCACCCAGAGAGTCAGGCCCAACACTGTGGGGAGCTCAGCTGTATCAAGATAAATGGCATGATTTTCCATAACTGAGATGGATAGGAATCATAGGGACTCATAATCGAGATGGATAGATAGACATAAACACAGCTCTAGTGGGTCACATCAGTGCTATAATAAAGTTATGAACAAAGAGCTGTGGGAGTACAGAAAGGGCAGTTAGTTCTGCTTGAGGGTGGGGAAGGCGTCTCAGAAAAGTAGGATTTGAGCTTTTCCCCCCTTAATTTTCAGGCAAAACCTAAGGGGGGTGGTGAGAGCATTTTAAGAAGGCGGAACGGCACACAGACAAAGACGTGTGCGCACGCCTGGAAGCGCAGGCAGCCCAGGGGGCTGGCGCGAGGGCGATGGACGCTGGGAGTGCTGGGGTCAATGCTGCGTGGGCAGGTACCACTGCAGCAAAAGGAAGCCCCAAGGTCTGAATTGTCTCCTGTGAGATACGGAAGAACAAACTGTCCGGGGTTTTAAATAAGGAAGTGTCCTGCTGTCGGGAGGGAGGGTTGGATAGGCAGGCATTCCCTTAGGAGGCTATTATAGTTCAGGTGAGAGATGATGAGGGCTTGGCACTTGGCAGCAGGAGAGAAATAGAATCATGTGAGAGACGTTTATGAAGTTGAGTTTATGGGGGTTAGTGGACGATAAGAAAGTTGGAGGAGCCGAGATGACTTTAAGATCTTTCACTCTGGCAATCAAGGGGTCATTATCTGAATAGGAGATACAGGTGTAAGAATGAGTTTGGGGAGGATTAGAGCATGTTCGACATGTTGAATTTGAGTTTTCTACATGGTTTGTGTAAGCAATAACTTTGTGATAAAGAGAGAAGTTAAGTACAGACTGAGTATGATATAATATTTAGCCCCAATTAGCTGCTGGTAAACCTGTTAACCCAAATTTCCCAAAAAATCATATTTGAAAAAGTTGAGTTTGGAAACTAATTTGAATGTCTGGCTGTAACTGAGTTGCCAAAAAACTGGGAGGATAGAGCCTGACGTGTTGCCTGTTTCTGATGGTGCACACACTGTTTCTTTATTTAGAACCTCTTACCAGTATCAATTAAACCCCAGTTAAGTTTGACATCTCTTAACCTTGCATTGGATCAAATTCATTGCTACAGCAGAACCCATATGGCACGGAGACAGTTGTAGGCATCAGTTCATTGCTTATGTAGAGTTACTGGCCCAGTGCCAACCAGTAATCACTGCTTTTTGTTAATAGACATGTTTGCTTTGCAGTCATTTCAATACACAGGGCTCTGGATTAATTAGATTGAAATCTGTCATCCATCTAAGAAACCACAAGAACTCACTCTCTGCTTCTGAGAGAAAGGGAACAGCAGATTTTGGCAAATTTTTAGAAATGGGTTTGCTTGTTTCCATAAGAACTTAGCAGACTATCTAAATAACCTGTGCATAAATGATAATTAATAAAGAGCATAGAATGGGTTGGGAAATTGAATAGATGAGCCCTCAAAGGAATTAAGGTGAGATTTTTCTTGTGATGTGAATTAGTTGATTTTTTTAAAAAAGTGCCCTTTTTTTTTTTTTTCCCTGGAAGTTGGCCAGGCGAATTTTGTTTGGGTGTGAAGATTTACAAAGAGAGCCCCTCCGGTCATCAGGTCAAAGTTTTGTTCAAGCTGCAGAAATAGGCAACAGGTTTCTTTGCACACAGGTTTGAGTGGGCAGAGAAGTGACCTTCCAGGAGGTTCTGTAGCAGAGACTTGCTGTAACCCTGCCTTTGGGGTCTAGAGCATCGGGCTGCCTCAGGCAGAGACCCCTCCACCTTGAATACCTTCTGCTACATCACTAATGAAATCCCCTTGGACATGCCTTATGCTAAATCCTTCTCTGAAGTCAATACATCCATACTGAATTTCTCTTACAGTAATACAGATAATGTTTATTGTTTTTTGTATGGAAGCATGCAAAGATTTAAATAGTGTCCCAGATTCCTACCTTATGTATATGGGTAGCTTAGCCTAGTTCGTTATTTGTATTTGTTGAATGAACAGAAGGTGGAAGTAGAAAGCAGAGGAACTAAACTCACATCAGTGTAATGATCCTTGATGTTTCTATATTTCTGCATTTAAAAAGGCCCAATCTGCTATATACATTTGACTTCTTGATTAAAAAAACAAATCCATGCCATCCAGGGTTAAGATAATGGTTGATTGGCCTAGTATTTAAATCAGCAGTCCTCAACCTTTTTGGCACCAGGGACTGGTTTCATGGAAGACAATTTTTCCATGGATGGGGTGGGGGGGATGGTTTCGGGATGATTCATGCACATTACATTTATTGTGCAGTCAAACCTCTCTGCTAATGATAATCTGTGTTTGCAGCCACTCCCCAGCACTAGCATCACTGCCTCAGCTCCACTTCAGATCCTCAGGCATTGGATTCTTGTAAGAAGCATGCAACCTAGATCCCTCACATGTGCAGTTTGTAGTAGGGTTCATTCTATGAGAATCTAATGCTGCTGCTGATCTGACAGGAGGTGGAGCTTGTGCGGTGATGTGAGTGATGGGGAGCAGCTGCAAATACAGGTGAAGCTTTGCTCACTTGCCTGCTGCTCACCTCCTGCTGTGCGGCCTGGTTCCTAACAGGCCACAGACTGGTACTGGTCTGTGGCCTGGGGGTTGGAGACCACAGATTTAAATCAGCCATGTTGTTGCAAATCTGAATCTTGCATTTTTAAAAATTTGTTTCTTTTTTTAAGTTTTAGTTTATTTTTAATTGACAAGTGGCAATTGTATATATTTATGGGGTACTATGTGATGTTTTGATACAACAAATCAGGCTAATTAACACATCATCACCTTAAATATTTATAATTTCTTTGTGGTGAGAACATTTAAAATCCTCTATTTATTTTGAAATATATAATATATTAACTATATTCACCATGCTGTGCAATAGATCACCAGGACCTATTCCTCCTGCGCAAATGAAAGTTTGTGCACTTTGGCCAACGTCTCCCCTTTCCTTGTCCATCTCTCCCTCCCTCCAGCCTCTGGGAACCACCATTCTACTCTCTACTTCTATGAATTGGACTCTTTTGGATTCCACATATAAATGAGATCACATAGTATTTGTTTTTCTGTGCCTGGCTTATTTCACTTAGCAAATTGTCCTCTAGTTCATCTGTGTTGTCATAAATGACAAAATTTCCTGCTTCTTAAAGGCTGAATAGTATTTCATTGTGAATATATATCACATTTTAAAAATCCATTCATCCATTCGTGGACACTTAGGTTGATTCCATATCTAAGCTATTGTGAATAATGCTGCAATGAACATGGGAGTGCAGAGAACTCTTCAACATACTGATTTCAATTCCTTTGGATATACATCCAAAAGTGGGATTGCTGGATCATACGGTAATTCTAGTCTTGGATTTTTGAGAAGCCTGTATACCGTTTTCCAAAATGGCCATAGTAATTTACAATACCACCAACAAAGATCAAGGGTTTCTTTTTCTCCACATCTTCACCAACACTTGTAAGCTTTTATCTTTTTGATAATAGCCAAACTTAACAAATGTGAGGGGTGATATCTCATTGTAGTTTTAATTTGCATTTCTCTGATGATTAGAGATGTCAAGTATTTTAAAATATATCTGTTGTCCATTTGTATATCTTCTTTTGAGAAATATCTATTCAGGTCCTTTGCCTATTTTTTAATGGGGTTATTTGTTTTCTTGTTACTGAGTAGTTTTGAGTTCCTTGCAGCCCCTTATGTGATGTATGATTTGTAGGTATTTTCTCCCATTCTGTGGGTTATTTCTTCACTCTGTTAATTGTTTCCTTTGCTGTGCAGAAGCTTTTCAGTTTGATGTAATCTCATTTGCCTATTTTTGCTTTTGTTACCTGTGCTTTTTATGCTGCCCAGACCAATGAATCTTGCATTTCTAACAATTTCGTACACCTTATATATAGTTGAAAAATATTCTACATTTTTTCAACTACCACTTTATATTTATTGATCACTCATTAATTGGTTCACCATCTTGCTATATTGGGTACTTAGAGACTGGCAGGTTGAAGTTAATAGATCTTTTCCTGCTTTTCATGGTAGTTGCTTTAAATAGCTGTGTTGTGATCACACAGTAGACAGTGCAAGGTCAATATTCTTAGCATGTCTTTCAAGGGATTCTAGTCTCTTTACCTACCCTAATCACTGCTTTCCAACTTCCACAGTGAATGAGGAGGACTTCAGTTTCCTTGCTCAATACTAAATGAGACCTTAGTTGTAATTGGCCAGGGAATGGAAGTATTGGACATAGAACAGACTAGGCAGCTACAGAACAGAGGGGAGAAGGGTGAGCAAAGACTCTTCTGTGCCTAAGGTCGAGCAAAGAGGACATCAGAGCTGATTGTCAGGGAAGGTCGGCAACAGCCAGTAGGAGTAGAATCTACATAGTTCAATGTCTCTATCTTGTGTCTAGTTAGTGGATTGTCATGTAGGCAAAGGCAAATGGCTAAGCAGTCCTCACACAAAGGCTGTTGGAACAGTGTTCATTGGAGAAAATCTTCCAAGGGTAGTGTGTAGGGTGGCATGCAGATATCTAGCAGGGCCAAATGTCAGATTAAGGGCTGGGAGATTTAAAAACTGCACTGCATGGGTAAGGAAGCATTGGTCCTACCTTTGACAAGATCAGTGGTGTGGATGTGATAGTAATATGACATGGCAGAACCTTGGCTCCAGCCCCATCCTGCCAACTCAGCGTTAGTGGTAGACGGAGAAATAGGCTCTTTCCTGTGTTGTTAGGAACCTGAGTTCCAAGCCTTGCAGTTGAATCTGTATGTCAGGGCGATCTGGGAGAAGGATCCACCACATCAGCTTTCCTGATGCAGGCCTTCCCTTGGCATACTGTGTGCGGGGTCCAAGCTTCAGGTTGACCAGGATTGGTTGTTGACCAGGATGTACTAGGTCATACCTAGCATCCATGGAATTGCTGAGGCTAGCTTCTTTTCTAGGAGGCCTGAATGAAAGGGATCAGTCCTGGGCAAGTTAATGCTTACCTCTCACCATCTGATCAAGGACTTGTTTTCATAAATTGTCAACACATTCTGGGAAAGACATAGAAGGGCAGAAATAATACCAACTACCATTTATTGAATGCCTACTATGTGCCAGACACTTCATCAATGTATTATATCATTCAGTGATGGCAACACTTAAAAAACAATAGCATTGTATGTAAGACAACTAAGATAACCAGAGATTAAGTAACTGGCCCAAGATCATTCAGCTAATCAATGACAGAGCTAGAATTTGTTCTCAGGACGTCCAACTCCTAAGCCTGTGCTTATGTGCATTACACTGTACTATCTCATTGCCCCCGATAAACAGTCCCAAGATCATGCAATCCAACTGTACATCCTAGTGGTTCTGTTTCTGGGGAGAATCCTTATAGTTATGAAGCTCAGAACAGACATAACATCACATTAAAAGCATATAGGTATGCTACGTGAAATATAGAAAATAACAAGAAATTTATTTACTTAACCTTATTTAGCAAACACTTTCTTTGTATCAACTGTCAGATTTTGCTTCCGTCTGCTTATTTGGTTGGTAGTTATCTTTAAATTTTAATATGAATGCTTAACTGAACAAAGTCCAAAATTAATCAGCATCTTTGTACTCCTCCCGAACAGCATATGGAATTTATAAAAGTTTGATGGCCTTTGCCCTCCTACTTTCCATGTTGATATTACCTAGTATTTAAATTCTATTATGTTTTTAACTGTCTTAATATCAGTCATTGTTTGCCTTTTTGTTTTTTCCAGTTTCAGTCAATGCTTATTTAGAATTACTTACACATTTACCAGTTTCTTTGGGCAATATTGCTTCTTGCAACACACTCATTTCCTCTGGGTTTGATTTTCTTCTTCTTGAAGGATGCTCTGTAGTAGTTCATTCGCCAAAGACTTTCTCTCAATCTTGGTCTGAAAGGCTTTCTTTAATCTTGATTTTTAATAATTAGTTAGCTAGATATAGAATTTTCTAGACTGACAGTTATTTTCTCTCCTTACTTCTTATTTGTGTGATTTGTTAATTTTAAATTCAGTTATTTCTTCAACCTTGGAAAATTTTCAGCCATTATATCTTCCAGTATTACCATTCACCCATTATATCTCATCTTCTTCCCTGAACTCTGGAGATGTGTGTTATACCTTCTCATTCCCTTCAAAGCATTTAATGATTACTTTTCACATCTTTAGCTATGTGAGCTGCCACTTGGATAATATCTTTATATCTTTTTTATAGTTCATTAATTTGCTTTCTGATGGAGCTAGTCAGGTTCATAACTCATCATTAAGTTTTTATTTTCATTTATTTATTTGTGGTTTTATAACTTTATTTGACGTATTTGTTAATTAGCAGTTCATTCCCATCCACATTGACTGTAGATTTTTGAAAGTGGTAACAGGTACATAGGTAACCAAAGTACAGAGTGTATTTGGTGAATCTTCAACCTCATTATGTTTTCTGGACAACTGCACATGGATATGGTATGAGACATTCCTTATTGTTTAGACTCAGACAGCTTTGTTGAGCCTGTATCAACACTCACGTCTGGAGTCCCCACCTCCTTCATGGCAAATTGCTGGATCTCTTTGAGTGCCTGAGCGGCCCACTCCACGGATGCAATTGTGAATGTTGGTGATGTATTCTCGGGTCACCACCTCCTTGATGGCAGGACGGCCATCCTTCTTCTTGCCACCCTTCTTTGCGGGGAACAATTCTGCCAGGCCCAAGTTGTAAAGGAAGAGTGCGAGGGATTGTCCATTAAGTTTTTAAATTTGATGACTATGTTTTTCACTTTTAAAAATTCCACTTGGTACTTGTTCACATATAGGTATTTTAAAATTTACTAACTTAAAAAATTATGGTTTCCATTCTTTTAATTATTTTTGTAGCCTTATTGAAGTTTAATTCACTTATTAAGAACTGCATATATATAAAGTGTTCATTTTGATAACATTTGACAAATGTATAATCCATTAAGCCATTATCACACTCAAGATAAAGGACATATTCATTGCCTCCAAATATTTTCTTCTGCCCCTTTGTAATTTCTTCCTCTGCCTCTTACCCCTCTCCACTCCCCCATCCCTAGGCAACTACTGATCTGCTTTCTGTCATTATAGAACACTTTCCATTTTCTAGAGTTTTATATAAATAGATTTATATGAATACAGTGTGTATTCTTTTTGTCTGGCTTCTTTCAGCAAAATGATTTTGAGATCCATGTTTTTGAGTGTATCAGTAGCTTATTACTTTTTGTTGCTTAGTAGTATTTCATTGTATGAATATGCCATAATTTGTTTATCCATTCACCTATTGAACATCTAGGTTGTTCCCAATTTTTGGCTGTTACAAATAAAACTGCTGTAAACATCCACGTAAAAGTCTTTGTATAGTGAGATGATTACATTTCTCTTGGGTAAATACCTAGAAGTGGAAAGTCTGAGTCATATGGCATATAATATTTTAAGAAAGTGCTATATCGTTAGTATATAGAAATACAATTGATTTTTCAGGTTGATCTTCTTCCCTACAGCGTCATAAAAACTCAATCATTAGTTTTGACAGCTTTCTTTTACAGTCTTCTGTGTTCTACAGAGAACATAGACAATCATGTTCTCTGAGAATAAAGACAGTTTTACTTTTTCCATTCCAATCTCAGTCCCTTTTATTTTTTATTTTTCTTGCTTTATTGAACTTGTTAGAACCTTCGGTACTATGTTGAATAGAAGAGGTAAGAAAGGACATCCTTGCCTTGTTCCTGATCTTAGGAGGAAAACATTTGGTCTTTTACCATTAAGTATGATGTTAGCATTTCCTTTTTCATAGATGCCTTTTATCAGGTTGAAGAAATTTCCCTTCTTCCCAATTTATTGTGAGTTTTTAAAACACAGGAATGGACGTTGGATTTTGTCAAATGCATTTTCTGCATCTGTTTGATTTGGTTTTTCTTCTTCAGTCTGTTAATGTGATCAATTACATTGATTTTAACATGTTAAGCCAACCTTATATACTTGGGATAAATCCCATTGGTCACAATTTATTATCCTTTCAATATATTGCTAGATTTAATTTTTTAAAATTTTGTTAAGAATTTCATCCACATTTATGAATAAATGACTAGGGTTTTTTTTTTTTTCACTCTCTCTCATGATGTCTTTGCCTGGTTTTGTAATCAGGATAATACCGACAAAATGAGATGGAAAGTATTTCCTCCTCTTCAATTTCCTAGAAGTGTTTGTGTAGAATTTGCATTATTTCCTCCTTAAATGCTTGGTAAAATTCACCAATGAAGGCTTTTGGGCCTGAGGTTTTCACTGTGGGAAGTTTTTTAACAACACATTCACTTTCTTTATAGGCATAGGGCTATTCAGATTATCTATTTTTCTTCAATGAGCTTTGGTGGTTTGTGTCTCTCAAGAAATAAATCCATTTTATCTAAGCTTTAGAATTTATTGGCATAAAAAGTATGCTTAAAGTTGCAACTCTTTGTTTTATTTATTTAAGTGATTGCTTTAGGATTTACGGTACACATTGTTAACTTATAGAATTCATAGTCTACTTTTAAATAGTATTATACTAATTCATGCATAGTTTAAAAACCTCACAACAGTATACTTCCATTTCTTTCTTCCAAGGCTTTGTGCTTTTGTTATCATTTTACTTCTTCATCGAGGGGTTAACTCTTGCCTGATGCTCTGATTTGTTTTCTCTTTAGCATCTCATTTCATCTTATAGTCATGGATTTCTATTTCCCTCTTCTTGAGTTGGAATAGTTATTGAAAATTTAATCCAGCCATTCTATAGTTTGTAGTAGGTGGGAATTGTCTATATCAGCTCAGTTGACCTTGTTGTTGGAAGTTCCTCAAAGAGCAAGCAGTTTAATAAGAGAAACCAATAATAAACACGATTATCATAATTATCCAATTACAATTATGATAAGTACTATGTAGGCACTATGGCAGCAGGGGTTCCTAATCTAGTCTTGGGAATCCTTAAAGGAAGAAATTTTAATCTGAGACCTGAAGGGAGAATGGTGGTTGGCCAGAAGAAGTGATAATTGGGATGGACAAGTTGTGTTTCAGGTGTAGAAAGCATTATGTGCACAGGTGTGTTCAGGGAGCTGAAAGAAAGTCAGTATGACTAAGCCATGTTGATCAAGAGATAGACAAGTGAAAAAAGACATTTTTGAGGATTTTGAAATTTTCAACTGTTAATTGTTAGTGGAGAGAGGGTAGAGACTTCCAAAGAAAAAGATGAGGTAGAGGGATGGGATGCGAAGTGTGAAGAGAAACGTACTGCCCAGCACTGGCTGCTGTCAACACCGACACACGCGCTATGGCTCATGGAGCCAGCTATTCATTTACTTCACACTTTCTTTCACCTGAAATTTATCTCATGTCTATGCAGCAGGAACTGTGCCTTCAGTCTAATCTAAGAACAAACATATTATTTAGTTGTTTAATTATTATTACAATATATTTGATAAGAAGAGAGAGGAAGAAGAGAACATTTACCAATTTATGTGTTAAATAAAGTTGATACTATTTGAACTTTTTTTTCCTTTGGATATATAGATTTTAGCCTTCAAGGGAGTGGTTCTGGGAGTTTACAGTATTAGAGGTGCATCTGATAGAGCCCCGCTGTCAGTCCCACAGAAGTGAGGTCGGAAGGAGACAGTGAGGAAGATCATGTCCATGTTTGGGAGGTATGGAGCCTGGGGCAGAGCAAAAGGTATTTCCATTACCTTCATATTTTTTATACAGGTAAGATTTGGTTAAAATAAGCACAAAAGACATTCTCAACAAACAGATGTAAAAGAATCAAGAAAAGCATTTGGTAGGTGGCAGAGGTGCCAGGAATAGGTCTTCCCAAGCATGAAGCACAGCCAGGGTTAGGATATTTTTGCATGCTGAGATCTTAAAGGCCACAAAGGAATTTGGCCTGAATGGGGCTGAATGTGTGTAAATCATGTGCTCAGAAACTGTAGAAACTAGCTTAAGACTATGTCTATTTAATCATTAATTGCTCTGGTTAATCCTACTCTAATTCCTGGCTAGTTTACTTATGACTGTGAAAGGTTGGCAACCAGACTGTTCACTATGACAGAAATAGCAGAAATCCAGACACTAGTTCTTCATCTCTGTCTCTTTCTGTTGTGGCTATGAATCCCTCCAAAATGCAGGAGCTGGGGAGTCGTGCCAGCAATCCCGCTCCCGTGATAGCTCTGAACAGGGTCGGGGGAGTAAGAAGGTGGAATGGGGTGTATGTGAAGCACAGGGAGAGGGTATGACCTCAGGGTGGGAGGGGGTCTTAGACGGGATGAGCCTGGTTAAGGAACACATATTGGAGGGGATAGTCATTCTTTCTTTAAATTTGTCCAAATGACTCCATATGACAACATGATATAGATTCATTGAGATGGACAAAACATAAAATGCACTGGTGTTCATAATAAGAAAGTGGCTTTTTTTTTATTCTTCTGGAATTTGTGCTTCATCTACTATTTTCTTAGGGGTTGACTGCCATAAAACTCAGCAGTTTTTACTGATGTAGAAAAATGTGTATCCCTTCATCCAAGGAAATTGTGTGTGTGTGTGCACACGTGCGCATGCGCCCACATGTGTGATATAAGAGATAGGTGTGTGTATATGTGTTCGTGTGTGTGTACATGTGATTTCCTCCTCTTATCAACTATGGAAGGACATTCTGCATTGCATCTTGCAGAACCAGATGGGGAAACTAGGCTGATTATGTGTTTGAATACTTGTGCTTGGAATCTATAAAGCAGAACTAATTAGCGACAGTTGGGTTGGCTATAACAGGAGCAAGCTTTATGGCCAGTGGACTTTAATTCCCAGAGTGCTACGTAGCTAAGAGAAAACCTGCAGACACAGCTCTGCCAGCTGGGAGACTGTGGGCATTTTTGCATGCAGTATTTCTGTGCTCACTGTATAGAACAGCGCCTCCCATCAACATTTTAAAACTGAGAATTTCTCACATAAAACTTGACTTGTTGCTTGTCTTATTAAAGGCTAGAGGCCTGAAGGTTCCCATAGATTATGTTTGTGGCCTGCCCTGGTGATATATGTGTAAGTTACTATGCTCCAAAGCTCATTTTCTGACCTGTTGTTCTATAGAAGTTTTTAGTTTCTGCCACAAATAAAAAATCTATGACTCATACAGGATGCAGTGTTCCTGAGAGTGATAGCCATGTCCCAGAATCTATGGACAGCCAATGGTGTCCAAGGTATGCAAATATGTTCTGAGAGGTTTCTACCATGACACTGGATATAGAAATATTTATGTAAGGACAAAGTTAGTAAACATATTCAGGCACTGCTTAAAGGCCACAAAGGAATTTGGCCTGAATGGGGCTGAATGTATGTGACTAATGTGCTCAGACACTGTGGCCACGGACTCAGGTGTTTAGAGCACAGTGGTAACTAGCTGAAGCCTATATATATTTAATCACCAATTGCTATAGTTAATCCTACTCTAATTCTTGGCTAGTGAACTGCTTGTGAATATAAAAGCTTGGTAACCAGATTCTTCACTGTGACAGAAACAGCACAAATCCATCATCATGATTGGAAAAAATGATGCAACATCTCTCTCTCTCTCTTTCATATACACACACACACACATCTATATTTATATCCTATATATCTATGTCTATACCTATGGAGGTAGGGATGGGAGGAAGAAGTGCTAGTGGATTTAAAAATTGTAAGGATTTCCTCTGGCTACCAATAGCATAAACTTTCACATGTATGGACACAAGATTATGATTCCAACCAAAAGAAAGAGGTATTTAAAATTTGAATACAGAAAATGCTACAGAGAAGGGTTCTGTTGTTTCAGGAACACAATGCCCGAAAACTGTCTTTTCTTGCACAGAATCATGGGGGCAAGATAAGCAACTGAGCAGACAGAGCCCAGAGATCTGCAGTGTGTGGGATACCTTGAAGAGAGGTCAGACTCTTGACTGAGCAATTGGTCTGAGGCCAGCATTGGCCTGAGGTGAGTGTGGGCAAAGGGGTGAGAGCAACCAAAGATAGCAGCAAGGCCCACAAGGCATTTGTGACCAGTGGGGATGTGACTAAACATTGTGTTCCTTAAAACTAGAAGTTAGTTTACTATCAGAAGGCCATTTAAAAAAATCATCTCTACATGATATGTATATTTTTATCATCTCTTACATGACTTTCCCCCAGTGGCTGTGGTTATGACTCAGTTCTTCCCTCCACCTTCTTTTCATCTGAGGTCCAAGAGATAGCATGCTGAGAAGTCAGCCTTGGACAGCAAACTTTCAGTGGGGAGACACTGCTTAGGGCCCTTAGAGACCTAAAGCTTATCTTTAGGGGACCGAAGAGGAAGGTAGGTCTTCTCTAGAGCTGACTGCAGCCTCGTTTCCCAGGAAGCTCCATCTACCGACCTCCGTGGTTGGCTTTTGTCATGTTGGCTGTCCTTCCCAAACGCTACCTTGTCCCTGCCCCATTCCATCAATGAGAGGCACAACTTCATGGAGAAAAAGGAGCCACCAGGCATGAAGTCTCATGGTTTCACTGTCCCTCGTTCTAACTCCATCCTTCCTCATCTTCCCTCTTGACTTGGGTTGTGAGACTGAGGTCCCTCCACCACATGTCCTCTTGATCCTCTGCCTTTTACTTCTGAAACTGCTACATCCACTGTACTGAAACTGTTTTGACTGTGTAGTTGCAAAACCCAATGGTTATTCTTTAGATCTTTTACATTGCAACATTTCACACAATTGATTGCATCATCAATTTCTCATTTCAAAATTTTCAAAAATTTCAAAATTTCCCAATTATGTTGTATTTCATGGCATCATTTTCTGCTATTTCACCTATTATTTTTTATTAATCTATTTTTTCTTCACTTGACTGCCCTTAAATTTCAGTATATTCTAGGCTTCCTTTTCTCCCAACTTTACATGTATCTTTCCCAAATAGTTTCATTTATTACCACGACTTTGACTACCATTTATGTGTCTATAACTCACAAATCTTAATCTTTAACCAGACTTCTCTCCTGATGTCCATGATCATACACATAACTGTTCATCACAGAACCCTTGAGTTCAAATTAAATTAATACTCTACCTCATGCAGACTTGCTTAATTTTCATAAAAATTTAAATCTCTATTTGTGGGACATACTTCTAGAAGGAGAGGCAGAATTTCAGTTGGGACAACTGAAAAACTTATGTTTTATGCAGGCAATGTTAAAATATATGTTTAAACTGAAGTATGAAATGGAAGAAAGAGGAGAAATAAAAAATATGGATTAAAATTTAAGCCATGACTACTCTTCTTCCCTGCACGATCCCTTCTTTCTCTTTCATTCTTTTACGATCTCCTCCTGAATAAGTGGTTCTTAAAGCCAGTGGGTGGGCGGGACAAGGCCGGTGTGCGTGTGGAGGGGTAGCTGCTGTGCAGTGTCGGAGTTCCAGCGGAGTGAAAGGGTGTCACAGGTTGGGGAGGCCTGGAGTGTGGTGTCAGGGTCCACACAGAGTGAGCATGGCATGCACCTGGAAAGGTGCCCCATGTGGAGTGTCAGCATCTGCGCTGGGTGAGGAGTGATTCACGCAGGGGAGGTGATAGCACCAGAGATGTGGAATGGCTACATCTAGGGTGAGAGGTCAAAACAATCAAAATATGTTAAAGTTCATGGGATCCAAGTTTCTCATTTTTGGAGAAGAGAGATACACATATGGAATGGAGAAAACTAGAATAAACCCTGTGGTATTGGATTGAAATTTGGGATATTAGTATGAACTCCTGATTATAAATAGATAGATATAGAAATATAGAAATAATATAAACACAAATGTGTTTGTGATATATGTGTGTGTATGTATAAATATTTATATGTGTGTACACATACATATATATACACATTCATATATTCTCTAGCTTTGTTCATTGAAAGTATCTTGAAGCAGCAGGCCTGCCAATATCAGTGACCATACCTAGTAGCCAGATTTTGGTTTCTAAGTACCATTTACAGTAAAAGGAACCAGAGGTCCTTGGAGAAATGGCTAATTTTAGGACTGGGGCAGGGGAAATATAAGATGAGCTGGAACATATTGTGCTAGAAAGTGAAGAAGTGATCAAAGAATGATGGAGACATATCAAAAATGCAGACATCAGCTTGTAGGGATTCTCAATGACCAATCTGAGGGCAATGTAAGCATTAAAATAAATTAAGGTGGTAACAAATTATAATCCATTGAATGAAAAGGTAACCATGGGTCTATACATGTATAAGTAAGCAAAAGAATAATTCAAAATTTGATAAGGAAATGGATAGTTACATAGTATCAAAATACCTCTCTAAAGAATATTTATTAATTACAAAGGGAGAAAGAGTAACATCAGTGGAGAAGCCTAGCAGATAACACCTTAATCAAGTGATCAAAGTGAACACTATTAATGAGACAAATCAAGATTGTATGCCACCTGGTAGGATGCAATTAGAACACTGTATTACTTCTGTGATGTTCCTGCCAAAGAAGCACAACCTGTGTCAAGAGAAACACTAGAAAAATCCAAATTTAGGGGCATTCTACCAAATAACTGGCCTGTAATCTTCAAAAATGTTGAGGTCTTAAGCATCAAGGAAAGACTGAGTAGATTCTCCAGACTGAAGGTGACAAGTGAGACATGAGAACTAAATGCCATATGTGATTCTCAACTGCTCTCTTCTGATGTAAAGGGTATTATTGGGAAATAGGTGGAACTTGAAAGGGATTCTGAAGATTAGACAGTAGTGATGTATTAACGTTAATATTCTTATTTTGTGGTTATGCAGGGGAGTGTGTTTGTAGGAAGCACATACTAAAGTTCTCTGGGGTGATGAAGCATTAGGTCAGTACCTTACTGTAAAGTCATTCTAAGAAAAAGTTCTTTGTACCTGAAACTTTATGTGTTTCAGGTTTTTTCTTTTCAAAATAAAAAATAATTATATAAAAATATAATCTATGGCTTGGATCAGGACATCTAGGTCTGAAAACAGAGTGGGGGGGGTGATATGTAGTGTCAGGCATATAGGATGGGGCAAGGCCATTTAGATGGGTTGTACAGGGCTGGACAGATTCTAGGTCGCTGAGTTGTAATAATTACACACTGAGCAAAATACAGAAGGAATCTCAGTGACTCTGTATCCAACCGTGGAGAATTAACAGAAAACCAAAGAGGAAGAAGAAGGTATAAATTAGTACAAAGCATGATCAAATGAGAATGCCAGAAATGAGACTTTGCTTTCCACTGGCAGTGACTAGAGAAGGACATTTCTACCTCTGCCTCCTCTTGTCTCTGTCTCTATCTCTGTATCTCTCCCCATCTCCGTCTCCATCTCTGCATTCCCTCTCTCCAGCCTTTGTTTTCTTTCTAAAATCTGATGTAAGAAAAAAAAACCCCACGAAATTCTTGACTATGTATGTAAAACCACATTCTTGAACTGGAAAGATTTGCCTGATTATCCAATTGAAATTTAAGTGTCTAAGTGGATACTCTTCTTTTTGGATTCTGGTAGGTCATGAGTTACTTAAGCATGTTACCTAAGTGGGCCCAAATAGGGATAGCCTCCCATTTGAGTCTTTCCAGGGAAGTAAGTCTTTTTAATGTAACCATCAGGGACTATTCCAGTTTGTGTCAGTCAGGTAGAACTTATCCTTGTCTTGTGGAGTGTAGGCTGTAGTCTCCTTGCCTCATGAAGGACAGCTATTACTTTAAAAAAAGGGTACAGCTTTCTTTTATCACATACGGCCTTTAGGTCACATTAACTCATTTCTGCTGAGTGGGTTTCTGCACATGTACACATGCCCATACACATGTGTGTATATCCAGTTATAATGCATCTATACATTTATTTCACTTTCACAAATGATAAATGGCCATAGTAAAAAAAAAAAAATAAAAAAATAAACAAAAGAAAAACAAACCAAAATCACCTGAAATCTCATGCAGAGAAAACCGCTGTGACACTTTGTTAGACACCTTTTCCTGGGCAAATATATACATGCATATACACATATATATTTGTGCACATATATATATATATGTGTGTTAACAAAACAAAACCAAACCTTACCAAACATACTGCTGTGTAATCTGTTTTTTTCCACTTAATATTTTATGGTTATGCCTCCGTGTTAGTCATTATAGTCCTACATCTTCTTTTTGAATGTCTGCATAGTATTTCATTGTGCGTCATCCCCACACTAAGAAGTGCTTTATTATTTTCAATTTTTGCTATTAGAAACATTAAGTTGATAAATATCTTTGCACATGTATCTTTGTGCATTTGTTCAATGATTTTCTTTGGATAAATTCCTAGAAGTGGGATTTCTGAGTGAATGGTTTTGGATGCTTTTGATATATATTGCCAGACAACACTCCAGAAAGGTTGTACCAATTTACCTGCCTGACAGCAATCTTACTGCAATTCATTTGGAGGAATAATTTATACAAAGTAAAGCACACAAACCTGAAGTATACTGCTCAATGAATTTTTGCAAACGTACATACCTGTGTAACTACCATGCAGATTGAGATATGGAGCATTTCCATCATCCCGGAAAGTTCCCCCTTAAGGTAACCATTATTCTGACTTTTACCACCATTGATTAGCTTCGTTATTGAACTTAATATAAATGGAATCATAGAAAACATAACTTTGTATGACTGGCTTCTCTTGCTCCCATAATATTTTGGGGATTCATCCATATTTCTATTTTATATCAGTATTTAAAAAAAAATTTGGGGGTAGTATTTTATTGTCTAAATGTGCCACAAACATTTTTAATCCATTCTCCTGCTAATGGATATCTGTATTGTTTCAAATTCAAGGCCATTATGAATTGAGTTTCTGTGAATATTGTTCTACATGTCTTTTTGTGGATATATTTATTCATTTCTACTGAGTTTATGTTAAATAGCGGAATTGCTAGGCCATAGAGTAGGTATATATGTAGCTTTGTTAGATACTGCTAAATAGTTTTCCATAATTATTGAGGCAATTAACACTCTCACCAGCAATACATTAAAAATTCCTATTCTTCCACATCCTCCTTAACACTTGAAAGTCCTTTTCTAACCATTCATAGCCATTTTACTATCTTTATGGTGGAAAACATTTCTCTTCTCCCCATTTTGGTTTATATGCTTAATCCAGCTAATCCAGCTCTTACTGAATTTATTCATTCATTAATTCTTGTATTTAGTTAATAAATATTTATTAAGCAATTATTATGTGCCTGATACTGTATTAAGCCTTGTGGATACAAAGATGAGCTCTTAAGGAACTTATAGTCTAGCAGAAAAAACAGATATAAGCACAAAGTTAAGATATGGGACGAATGCAGCAGCATAAGCATGTACTGACGCTGAGGCATGTGGTGGTAAAGAGAAAGAATAATTAATATTCAGGTGGGGGAGAGAGAGAGAGAGAATGGCAAACAAGATCCTTGAGGTTCCACGATAGAGATGATAATAATAGCTAACATTTATTGAGCATGTGCTATACCAGATATAGTGTTTCACATGCCTTATCCTAGTTAATCTTTGGTGTAGGATATATTATTACCATGTTACAGTTGAGTAAATTGAGGCATGGAGAAGTTAAGCAACTTGTCTAGGACCGCAACACTCGTAAGTGAGGAAGCTGGGATTCGAACCCAGGAAATCAGGCCCTGGAGCATACACTAGACTCCTGCCTAGAAGATGTGTGAGCCTAAGGGTCTTAGGAAAGGCATTCTAGGCAGTGAAAGCAGTTGGACACAGGCAGGAAGATAAGATACAATCTGCTGAAAGTTTGAGGCACCTCCAGCAAGAGGCCTGAGGGAGTATGGTAATCAGAGGCAGAGGAGAGTGGGGTGAAAGCTGGCCGGGCCGAATCTGGAGTGGAGGGAAGTTAGAATTCCTATGACAGCTTTTCACTGGAGGGTGCCTCTTCTTCTGCCCATCATCACCAAACACCAAACAATATTTAAATGTTTCATCATGTCGTTGAATGAGCCATTTGGGCACACTTGCCAAATAACTGAGCATCCAAATTTCCTAGAATGGAGCAGGAAAAATTACTTGAAAGTATGTGAGCAGACCCTGGCTTCAGATAGGACAGTTCCCTGTAGCGCCTGCTTGCCCGGCGCATTCTGTTTAACACATCCATCTGCTGGTGAGACATTCAGATTAGCTGAGGACAGTGTTCTCCAGCCTTCTGAAAGGGTCCAGTCATAAAAGGATAAAACTAATGCGATGTTCCTATGCGTAGTGCAGTAGGTGATGCCAGTTTTTGCTAAAATAGGATTAAGTTAAAAAACACACACTGTGAAGCATTTGTCTGGTTTAAATAATTTAACAGGTCTTGCATTCCTGCTTCAGTCAGTTTCAACAGAAATGCTTCTCTGGGGGGTTCTCCTTGTGAACATCATCAGACTAATCATGTGGAAGCCCGCCTGGTGCCAGCTGGATTGGGAGAGAGGGGTGGGTGCCTGGTGGTCCTGGGGAGGATGGGGAAGGCGGCAATGCAAAGTATACCTTTGGGGGAAAAGCGAACTTTTCCTGCCTGTGGAGTGTGTGTGTTAGTATTCAGAGACTGTTGGCCCATTGTTTTCGACTCCAGCCTTCTCAGCAGAATGCGTGGCAGATGGCTTACATTTGCATTAGCCTTCTGGAGAAGGAATTTGCTACCAACAACATAAGCTGCAGCTTTTCTTTTCAGAATTTACAACAAATTGGCCAGAATGGCAATTTAAAAAAAAACATTAGCATCACTATTTCCACATTCCCTTTCTGAATAGGGTAAATGATTCCCTCTCCAACTGTGTCATTTGGACTCCCCCTCCCCAAATGTTTATTAAAATGATTTAGGTATTTCATTATGCAAAATGACTTTTATAAAAAGACCTTTCTTTTTGCCCCACAGTCACACATAATTTCTTTTGTCACTTGTTATAGAGTGGAGTTATGTGAAGCTAGGACATATTATTTGTTCTAGTCTGTATTGGATAATTTATTACATTAAGGAACCAATAATTTTCAAATATAATCAGATTTAAGTTTTTAATAAGATTCATCTTCCCATTCACACTTGCTTAATTTAAGGATATTAAATCTGCTCAGGAACTAGCTGCCTCTCAAAGCCTGTGTGCCCATTAAAGGTCTTTATTCCTGATGTGTTAATAGGATTTAATTACATTACCGTCTTCATGCAGAGTCACAGTGCAATAGTTAACTGTGATAAGCCAAGCAAACAACAGCCTAAAAAGGAAGTGGTGTATAGTAGTTGGTTTATCGGCTTAGAAAATCAAGACGATTATTATTTTAAAATTGATGGTTGCATGCATTTGCATCATGTTTAGTTCAATTGCTGAAGAGAACAAACTTTCTCTTTTCCTTTAAAAAGAAAAATCACTTAAAAGGCCACCCACATAAAAGGTGAACAATAAACACTTAACAGAAACTACTTAATTGCCATTTATCTTTTGAATTGCAATGAGATTTTTACTATTGACTACAAAGAGGTTTGTTTCAACAATTTACCCTGCTATTCTTTTGATTTTTTGACTATTACATCCTTGATTTTGGGTTTGGAATAATAGCTGTGTTTGTAGTTAAAAAGTAATGATTTTTAAATTGCTCTTTTATGCTGTCTCAAACTTAAAATAAAAAATTTTCTGCTCCTGCTCTTGCTCCCTCGCCCTGCCCTCTCCTCAAGTCTTCCAGTTGGTTTAATGACAGACAGCAGAGCTCCAGCCTCTCTCGGACTGACAAGAGAAAGAGTCTGGATGCTGCCCGCCTTAAATCTTGTCAATTTCTCCATCAAGATCATTTGCATCGATCGGAAGTGTTGACTTCTCTGAATTTCTGTTTCATGTGAACTTGACAGATCAGTACTTTGGCTCCATCACAGATGCTTGTGAAATAAAAGAATGATTTTTAGAGCATTCCACTGAATTAAAAAAAAGAAAAAGTAAAAGAAAAAAAAAAAGAAAGAAAAGGAAAAAGAAAAAGAACCCAGCAATGTGCTATCTGGTTGAACTTTCACTTCTAAGTGATTGACACTTTGACCATTTGTGGGACACAGACTGGCAACAAAATTTGAGAGATCCGTCATGCTTACTTGTTAAAGTTCACGAGGTAGGAAAAGCATGAAAGCATCACTAATTCTTTAACAGTCACTTTCTATAACCTGTCTGTCAGAAGCGTTCTGATTCACTTTTCCCCAAACCAAGACGGTGGAAGGAATGGAAGACGTCTGTGCCCACACTATTGTTCTGGTTGCTTCTGAGCCACTCCACTGTCATCTCTTCTATGTGTTGGATTTTGTACATATTTTAAAAGTGGTTTCACTTTTCAAGAAAGGTTTGAAAATCAAAGAATACCAGTTATTGCTCATCCCTTAGCCTACTGTTTATGGTGACTACCAAGATTCCCGTGTGGATTCTTCCAGAATGGCTCTGAGCACAGTAGGGGGACTGGCCCCTCCTATGCTGCACCCCTGGGCCCTCCTCCTCCCCTGCTATGCCTCCTCTGTCCCAGGGCCCTGTGACTCATGTCTATGTTGCTGGCTTTGTTTGGGCAGGTGGCCAATGTGTTTGTTCTGCCTTCAACTCTACTAAAGTATACCCTCTTCCATGAAGTATTTTTTTAATCCTCCAAGTTGGAATTGATTTATCTTCTTCTGTGCTCCTTTAGGGGAGGAAAAATAATTTTCTTTCTATCCTTCATAGTTCTTAGCTGGGACAGGCCCCTGTAACAAGAGGAAAAAAACGAAAAGAAGCTTAACATGTATATTTCATATACACATGGAAGATACCCAGGGAATGAGTAAAATCTCAAAGAGGTAGATTTGAATTCAGGCTTATAGCATCTTCAACAAAAAACAGTAAGGTTTTTGAGAAGTGACAAGACAAAGGAAAAACCACACTTTGAGTCTCTTGGTGTGGCAAATTGTGGGAATGAAACCGCCCTTTATAAAATTAATTAAGGGTCACAGGGTGGGAACTGTGGCAGAGGAAATACGTATATAACCAGCCACTGTTTCCTTGCTTGCTTTCCTGTAATTGCTTACTACTCAGGAGTCATATAGCTGATGGTCATAAACATTCTTAGCTTTCTTCATTGCTCCCATAGATAATATCACCCTTGTGAAACCTAAGGCTAGTTTTTGAGATATCTTCCAGGCCTTGCATTCTGGTGGAATGCCTGACTCACCCAGACCAGTGGCCCATACCAAGGAACTGACTCAACTGGTATTGAGACCCCCACCCAAGAACCGACTCAGCAGACAATTTCTACACCCCTGTTGTTCTACCCCAAACCCAGCCAACTAGCAGACCCAAATGACTAGCCTTTTGCCCACCAAACTATTTTTAAAAATCCTTTCTCCCAAAATTCTGGGAGATGGATTTGAGAAATTCCTCCCATCTCCTTGCATGGTGCCTGCAATATTAAACTCTTTCTCTGCTGTAAACCCTGCTGTCTCAGTGTATTGGCTTCCTCTTGAGCAGTGGGCAATGAACCTAGTTGGGCTGTAACAGGAAGGCAAATAAATAGCTAAAAACTGGTTAGTCAAGGTTGTCATGTAGGGGTCTAAATTTGTCTTCAGTGATAAACCTTTGAAAGGTAAGGAGGGAGGGACACCTTTGCCTTTGTAAATCTATGTCCTGCTTTTAGGCAAGTAGGGGAGGGCAGAGAGTTGTTCTTTGTCTGCTTCTTCTCAATTGCCTTCAGCCCAAAATAATCCTTGTACCAAAGAGGCATATTTTGGGGTGGCATACTCTGGTCTCTACATTCCTGTATCCCTATTCTACACTTAACTCTTTTTGCCTTCTACCTGTGATCAAGTGTGTCTCCTCTACTGACTGTCCAGGTCTTCAATCCAGACACTGGGTCTTATTTATCTTTTAATAAACTAGCAGATGAGAAATAACCTGGCTAAATTCTAGCACATAAATACTTAATGTTAGTTCTTCTTTCACGGTAATAATTCCTCCAGCATCCAGCAAATTTCTTTGTATATAGGATGTGCTTAAAAAATGTTTGGAAAATCAAATGTTCTGTTTTTCTTTTGGGTATCTGGAATTTGATTAAGAAATTCTGTTGTGTTCTTTGGTACTTATATATTTGTGATTTTTGTTTTTGTCAGGTCTCTTATATGTCACCACCAAGACACTTTGTTTATTATGTGCTATTATCGTCCTTGACTTATAATGACATAATTTTTCCTTCTCCTTTATCACCTGTGTTTCCTCTTCTCTTATTCCTTGCTCTTTCCCAACTATAGCATATTCCTGTCAATATGTACAGTGACTTAAAATCACGATAAATAGGTGTGATTCTCCTAGACTCTCCTATTTATCCCATTTATTTAACATTGCTTCAACTGTTAATTGTTGCATGTGCCGGACTTCATGGTCCACAGTGAGAATACAGAAGTGAATAAGAAATCTCCCTATCCTCAATCTTATATAACTAGATTATAACCTGGTGGGGGAGACAGAAAACATGAATGCAGAAAGCAGTAAGATTCCCAGCTAAACAAAGTATAATTTCTGCCATTTTAGCAGATCTTAACTGTCCTTAATGAAATATTAATGCACATTATTTACATACTTAATTGTAAACACAGTTAACATTCTTTTTTTCAGCTTTCATACTTAACAAGTCCAATTTCAATGAACCCATAAGAGGGCAATGAACAGTCTGCACTCATAGTTTTCAGAAGCTATAAGCAAATACTGTCAAAAGGCTGTCCCTGTGACTTGGTGCTTACTGAAAAGGCAACAAAATAGAAGACTATCTTCTCATAGTTAGGAAAGTCAGAGATGGGTCATGTGGAACAAAGGCTATGTGGAGTATGAGGCCAATGTACACTTCTACTGCTGAACAGCACCTTTTTCCTGTCCTGTACTCCTCCAGGTTGACTAAAGCCTATCGATTATTCACATCTTACACATCTATTTGAATTATTACCCTTTATTATTTTGCACCTCCCCCTGCCATTTCAATCATTCTTTTGTTTCTTCTGTCCATCTTTGTCTCCCTGGAACTTCATTTCAGTCTTGTAGTTTACTTGATCGCTCCTGTAATGTTTGATTAGCATTTCTTTTAGCTTTTCTTGTAGTCAGAAGGTACACACACACACACACACACACACATACAACAGCCTCCACAAAGGCAGAGAGGTAAAGAGAGGCCATGGCATGTGTGGGCACTGCAAAGTGTGGTTAAAGTGCAGGGGCAATGGGGGAGAATAGGGTGGAAGTTAGGCAGGGGCTAGTGCTGGTGACGGAGACCCACAGCAGATGGACCTAGGCAAAGGGATTCTGGATTCACAGTATGGGGACAGGGGACATTAACTTTAAGAACAGATGTAGTTCTAGAAAAGTAAAAGTGAATTTCTAAATCTTTTTCAATTGATGTTCATGAAAAATATTAGAGTCATTTCTTTGGAGAAGAAATTTGGTTTTAATGTATTAGAAAATAATACTTACAGTCTACTGATATCTGCTTATCATTTTCTTCTTTCAAGGCCCAATTCCATGTGACTCTCCAAATTTCCCCAGTGATCTATATTCCTCTGAAATTTTGTAGTACTAGTCGGATGCCATCTTTCTATTATAATTTAAAAAATTTTGAGAAAAATTATCTGTTGGGGCTCAGCAAATGATACCCCAAAGTGTGCTTTGATGTGCTGAGTACTTAGAACTGAAGGACCTTGGAAGGGCCTCAGGAGCAAGGTCTCTCCCTGCCCTCTGCCCTTCTCTCTCCTGCTCCCCTTTCGCCCAAGGCAGGTCACAGAAACTGGAAATACTACTGTAACCTTCCCCCACCTTTCTGTGTTGGAGCTGGCGGTAAAGAAATTCTCTAACCTACCTTGTCTGATGGTAGGTCATAAGACCCGCATTCCAGAGGGGTCGTGCCCTGTACCAGGGCTAAGGAAAGCTGCACAGAGAGGCCAGGAAGAATCCGAACAGACAGACGTTGCTGATTTAGATCATGTCCTTTTTGTACAATCACATTTCTACACACTGTCAATTCTTTATTGAACCTAAGCATAAAAATAGACAGTTTTCCCTGGGTTTCGGGGTCTTTGTTTCTGAAGGCTCCAATGTCATGTAAAACTTTGATTAAATAAATCTGTTATGTTTTTCTCTGGTTAACCTGTCTTTTATTGTAGGCATGTCGGCCATGACCCTTATGATAGGTGAGGAAAGGTGTCACACCTTTCTGCCCTACATATCCAAAATCTATAAATTAGACTAACAAGACAAGTGCATGTGTGCTCAGGGTTTATTTACTTTTCTGGGAGAATATACCATTCATTGACTTTGTTATCTACTATTAACTGAAGGCTTGGGCTATGTGAAGTTGTATGATGTTAACTTGCAGATTTTTAACCAGTTTTGGTGGAAATTATTTCTGTTCAGTAGGTAAGGTAACCCCCGTACCTTATAGGACATTAACCAGTTTTGTATGTAATTTAATAGTATTTTAACATTCCTTTGTTACATTTCCTATAAATACCCAGCTCCTCAAATGCTCTTTAAATAAGTTTTTTGAGTCTTACTGTTTTCCTCATTAATTTATGAGTTCAATAAGTTCTTTCTCATGGGTTCATTCTATTTTGCATGTTTTTGCCATGTTTTTGCCTTTCTTTTCAACAGTATACTTTGATAATATAATCATAAATTCTTTATAGGCTTTAAAAAACTAAAATATCAGAACTTGTACACCTACAGTGTCATCAGAGTTATTTATAAGCCATACACTTTTGACAGTTCTGAGTCACTTTGATCTAAAATAATACTTTATGGCTTAATCATCCTCCTTGGTTAGTAGGTCTTTTTGTATAGTGTTTGTCCATCCCACCCCACCAAATCCAAACTTTTTAAAAGGATGGGAATTTGTTTGCACTAGGATAGGTAGCAAACCAGCAGTGATGTAGTATCTGAGGAAAGTTATAAAATAAGACTTTCTTAAATGCTTTCTTTAAAGGCAGCATTTTGGGAATACATCTATAGCTTTCCAGGCAACTACTCTGGGTTTAGTTCAATTCAGCTAACTTTTATTGAGCATTCACCCTGGGCCGGGCGCTGTGATCAGGTCTGGGGACATAAAGATGAATTGGTTGTAGTTGTTGGATTCAGATATTTACAGCAGAAGGTGATGAGAACAACAATATATATGTTTTTCAAGTTACACTACAGAGGAGAGAATGGTTAGTTCCGTCTTTTGGTATTAAGGAGTGACATCTGGGCTTAAATTGGTGTTCCTTAGGCTGAAAAGCTTGGGGGAGGAAAATATCCAAGTGTGGTATTAAGGCACTTGACATATTTGGGGGATTGGATGTGGTTCACCATTATTGGAGCATAAATTTCAAGGTGGAGAGATGAGGGTGTGAACTAAGCAGGAGTTGGCTCTTGGAGGGCCTGCTAAGGACTTTGACCACTGTATTAGTTTCCTATTGTGGCTGTAACAAATTACCACAAATTTAGTGACTTAAAGCAACAAATATATTCTCTTAGTCTGGAGGTAAGAAGTCTAAAATGGGTCCGCAGGGCTGCGTTCCTTCTGGAGGCTCTAGGGAGACTCTGTTTCCCTGCCTTTTCCTGCTTCTAGAGGCCACCTGCATCCCCTGGCCCATGGACCCCCATCATTCCAATGCTTGCTTCCATTGTGTCATCACATCCTCATCACCTGACTCTGCTGCTGCTCTGCTGCTTCCCTCTTGTAATGAATCTTGTGGTTACATTGGGCCTACCTGAATAATTCAGGGTAATTTCATCTCAAGATTCTTAACTTAAAACATATGCACAGGTTTCAGAGATTAGGATAGGGACATCTTGGTGGGGGGCACATTGCTTAGCTTACCACATACAGTATCTTGTAGTTTTAGGTAAACCATTTGACGATTGTAAACAGATGATACACTGATATAGTGGTTCTCAAATTTTAGTGTGCATGAAAAATCAACTAAGTTGCTTGTTAAATATGCCAGTGGTTCTGATTCAGTATCTCTGGGGTTGGTCTGGGAACTGCAGTCTTAACAAGCAGCCGGGCGATTCTGATACAGGTGGTTTGGCAGTCACTCCTCAGGAGACACTATTCTGATGGCTAGACAGAAAATGGGCTAGAGAAGGAAGAACTTAGAGGCAACAAGGCCTGTTGTTATACTAACGCAGCAGCACTTAGTAATAGGTAAAATATATTTGTGGATTATTAACAAATAACCTTTCAAAGGCACAGAGAGGCAGTATGTACATTCATTAAGGGCATATGTGATGAAGTCAGACAGATCTGGTCTTAATTGTCTCAGACTTTGGGCAAGTTACTTCATTTCTTTAAGTCTCAGTTTCCTTATCTGAAAATGGCGATACTAATATCTATCTTGTGTGCTGGTGTTGAGGATTAAATAAGATATGTAAGAAGACCACTCAGCATAGTTCCTGGCAAACTGTAAGCACTTGCCAATAATGGCTATTGTTTTTTGTATCATGTTTAAAGGACAGATATTTTCTAAGAAAATTCTCAGTTTAATTCTAAAATGAATGCAGGATGTCTGGATTTTTCTTCTGCTTGCCACACACTTACCTAAAGCTCTGCAGAAAGCAAGACAACAACAAAACTCAGTAAGAGCCCTTTTGAATACAGAGTCAGCCCATCTTGCTTCTTAAATTTATAAGGCATTCCTTAGGACACATTCCTCTTTGGTTAATCAGACCCTATTTCCTAACACTTTGTAGGCCTGAAGGTGATGATCCTGGCTAAAGGCAGAGGATGTAGAGACAGCAGAGGCAAAGCATCAGATGCAACAGCGAGTGCATGAGTAGCCCTTAGGAGAGAACACTTGTCAGAACACACATGTGGACATAATTTGAAATCCCATCTTCGAAAATATTAGAAGCAAGAAAATTTGATAAAACAGGACTTAGCTCAGAAACTTCTCTGCTTACAAACTACAGAGATTTCTAGGAACGTTCAGAAAAATGAGAACAAAATTTGTCTTATAGAAAGATGTTCCAGCTTTGCCAGCCAGCTGACTCTAGTAGCCTCATGAGAGCACTTACAGAAATGAGAAGTAGAGTATTTTTGTGTTTATGAACAAATGGATTTAGGAATAGCCTTTTAGCACTAACCCATGATCAGATAAAAGAACTTCTGTTTTGTGATTTAAATGGATTCCATGTTTTATTAATTAAGTAATGAAAAACTGTCCATAAGAGAATTTCTGTATAAGGAGTTAAACATATTTGCCTGCTGAAGAAGGTGGTTTGGGGCTCAGATTGTGCCAGGGGGTGGGAGGTGATAGGAGAAGAGTACAACTGCTGGTGGCAGGTGGTACCAGTCCTGTCCCTTCATTCCTGCAGTCATCCTGCAGATTATGAATACTGGTCATCAGAGAACAGAATGGGTAACAACGGGAAAGTGTGCACAAAACCCTATAGGTATGTGTGTGCTTAGGTTAGGCTAATATTGGTAGCCCAGTTGGTAGAACATTATTTGTTAGAAAAGCAAAGGGATCACATATACCAAATTCCAAGGGGAATGTTTAACTTACTTAAAATAAGAAATTGCTTTTAGGTATGAAACATCTATTTACATTAGAATAATTGTTCTATACTGCTTATTAACAACCATGCTTAACTAGTCATTAAAGTTAGTCCCTAAGGGGCCTATATTTATCAACTTTTTCTTTTTTTTTAAAGTGACGGGGTCTTGCTATATCACCCAAGCTGGTCTCAAGCTCCTAGGCTCAAGCAATCCTCCCACCTTAGCCTCTGGAGTAGCAGGGACTACAGGCACAAGCACCACACCCCCTGTCAACTTTTTGTTAATCCAGTTTATGAGACTGTATTTTGAACCATATCAAAACTGTACTTCTGGGAAAATGTTTCACAGTTCAATTTGAAATACTGTGATTGTACTGAATGAACCCATTTTACAGATGAAGAAATTGAGGAGCAGACAAATTAATATGCTCAAGATGCTATTCTGAGACTATTAGCACTCTCCTAGACACAGAAAAGGAGGCAATCCAGGCAGCACCTGGCACTTGATATGTCAGAACTTTAGTAGTTCATGAATTAACATCATGAAACCATAGCAGAAAAGTGGCTCTACATAATTAATAAATACTCATCAAAGTCTTTAAGATACATTTTTGATATTGAGTTTATGCAAGAAACCCAGAAAGAGATCATTCAGCAGAATGTGTCATCAGGGAGAGGAGGGTACATTTCAGTTTGACGAATTTGACCAAGTGGCTCATCAGAATTTCTGTCTCAGATGAGTGGGTTATCTCAGCCTCTACCTGCCCTCCCCTCTCTACTGCAGATGTTGCTGACATTTCTGTGTTCATTTACATCTCGCCACAGGATAGAGGAGGAAGGTAAGGGAGAGATCCATATTGGTCATAGGTTAAGCCTCTAATTGCAGCTTTTACAGGGACTGGACGAGGGGAGATAAAACGAGGTCTGTTTTTTTTTTTTCTTTATTTCAGAATATTATGGGGGTACAAACGTTTTGGTTACATAAATTGTTTTTGTACCCTTTGAGTCAAAATATGCCCATTGCCCAGATAGTGTGTATTTTACATGTTAGATGTGAATTTACCCATCCCCTCTTCCCCACTCCCACCTGCTTGATTTCTGAAGAATGTTATTTCCACATGTGCACATAAGTGTTGATTGATTAGTTCCACTTTGATGGTGAGTACATGTGGTATTTGTTTTTCCATTCTTGTGATACTTAGAGGAATGGTCTCTAGTCCCATCCAGGTCTGGGTGTTATTTGCTATTTTGTGTCTCTGCTCCAACCTCTAGTGTGAGCACCAAGTGTTTGTGGTTGGCCTCGAGGAGCCTATAACTGGATCTGGGCTGCTCTGAATGTAAGTCAATCACACAAAGACGAAACATCTCTCTTCTGCTTAAAAGTATGTCCCACTGGAATACTAATCACATTGTGAAGAAAAAATAGAATATTTTAAATAGATGTAGTAATATTTTATCTTGGCAAAACTTCTTGTGTTATATGTGTATATATGGACACACTTGTAACATATCACTAAATATACTTTTTAGTGGTATATGGGAGCAGATGGAGGGGTGATCCGTACAGTCTTCTGTCTGGATAAATTGGTTCTAAGACTTCAATTTTGGCCACATTGCCCAATGCTACTTTTTTCCCTATTTAGCATGAATATGGGAGTAAAGAGTTAGATGAATGATATTCCTGTTTACAGAATTAGGAGATACCTGATGATCTTGACTTCAATAAAGTCCTACCTGTTTGTGTTATTACATGTGGACAGATGATGCCAAACAAAGCTAGCTGACAGTTTAAGTTGTCTGACAGTACTGTTTCAAGGAGTTTGATGGGAAAAACAACTTGTTCCTGATTGCCCAGAATCTTGGAGAATGGCCCTTTTTCCTTTCCTTCCTACTTTCCCTTTATCCCTCTATTCCTCCTTCCTTCTTTCCCTCCCTCCCGTCCATCCTTCCTTCCTTCCACAGATATTTGTTAAATATTTACTAAATAACAGGCATATCTACTATGCACTAGTGATGCAGTAACAAATAAGATAAATATGATTTATGCCACCCTGGCACTTGCAGAAATTAATTATATTAAGTACATAGGTAATTAATCCAATAAAATTATGGTACATGTTATCAGGAGGGTTTAGAGTGCTAAAGGAATATAACAGGAGCCTCCTATCTAATCTTGGGGAGTCCCGAGGAAGCGGCTTTTAAACTGAGTCTTAAAGAAAGAAAAGGAAGCTAGATAAAGGGCTGGGAATGGGGTGGGTGAACAGGATGTGTGTGAGGAGGAGAGGTCCAGGGATGAAGAAAGGTGTATGCAAGGCCTCTGAGGTAGGAGAAAGAGCAGTGTGTCCAAGGAATAGAAGGAGAGTGGAGAAAGCAAGGGGAGAGGAGTGTTGCTGGATGGGGTGTAAGGGGCTGCCAGACCGCGTTGGTGCTCTTTGCTGGGGCCCTGTGTGGAGTGGTACACTATCTCAAGAGCACGGGGGACTCACAAGGGTTTTACATGGAAAAGTGACAGGACCAGGTTGGTACTTTTCAAAGATGGACCTGCTGCAATGTGAAGAATGAATTAGAGGAAGGCCAGGAGTCAATTTGGGGGACCACATAGCAGGTTCTTTAATTGGGCTAGGGTGAGTGTGGTGGTAAATTTCAGCTTGTTGGAATGCCCAGATAATCTGGTTAAACGTTATTTCTGGGTGTGTCTCTGGAAGAGATTAGCATTTTAGTTTGTGGACTGAGTAAAGCAATGGCCCTATCCAATGTTGGTGAGCATCTTCTAATCTGCTGAGGGCATGAGTAGAACAAAGAGATAGAAGAAGGCTGAGTTCACTCTCCGTCTGACTGCTCAAGCTTCTATCTGCCCTCAGCACTCCTAGTTCTCGGAGCTTCAGACTCAGACTGGACTCTAGACCATCAGTTTTCTGGGTCTCAGGCCTTCAGACTCCACCACTGGCTTTCTTGGGTGTCTAGCTTGCAGACGGCAGATCTCTACTGGTTCTGTCTCTCCGGAGAATCCTGACTAATACAGTGAGAAACAAGCTAGGCAAGGAGGGCCGTGGTGAAGGTGGAGAAAAGCAGGTGTGTGTATGGGAAATCCAGTCGGCTCCGGTGATTGCCTGGATGGGTGGGTGGAGGAGGCTGGGGGGAGTCCAGGCTAACTCCTAGCTTTTGTCGAGCGTCCTGTCTTTGGATCTGAATGATTGCTGTAAAAATCTGTTTTGTTGTCTCACATCTTATCCACATAGCTCTTTGCTGAGTACAGACAGTCCTTGACTTACAATGGTTTGACTTTACAATGGGTTTATTGGAGTATTAAATGCATTTCAACTTAAGATATGTTTGACTTAGCATAGGTTTATTGGGACATAACCCCATTGTAAGTCAAGGAGCATCTGTATAAGGAGTGGAATGCCTTAGAGTTCTCTGTGGACAATTTCCTGTCCTGGCAGCCTTCCTTATTTTAGCAATTGGGAGAGAGATGCCATCCGCGGCTTCTTCACCTGGGGTTTCTAGCCGCCATTGACCAGCTTCCCTGGCATCAGACCACCAGTCACACCTGAGAGTCTCCTTCCTTCTTTCTTAGCAGCCTTTTCCTATCCTGAGTTCCTTTTTTTTTAGTCCTGAAGATGTCTGCACTCATCTTCCTCAGCTTGGCCCATTTAAGTTGCGGATCTCCCAGGTATCACTTCCAGGTACTCACTTGAGTCTTTGCCTTGGGTCAGGCCATTAAAAATTTCTCCTCCCCTTTCTCTGTGTTCTCTCCACAGCAACACACCTTGCCCTCCAAAGAAGTGTGTACGCGTGCATCTCACTGTGGGCAACAGGAGTTTAAAATATTCTTGTCAATAAAATTATTTTAGAAACATGTATTTTTGAGAAATTCTTGTAAGGAATCATTTAGTGAAATGAACACTCCTTCTGCCCTAGTTGTTTGGTTTCCTGTCCTCCCCTTCTTCATCTTCTATGTCTTGAGGGTAAAGGCTCTACTCCACGCTGTGCCTGTGTGGAGGACTCATTCACAGTCTGTGTCTTTGAGGAGCTTAGGGTCAAGTGTGGCTTTGGCAGAGCAGCCCTGCCACGTCCTATGTCTCTGGCAGGATTGGCCCAGCATCAGAGGCATGGGGGCAGGTCCTGTCCCCAGCAGTTTTGGGGACATGGTTGCCAGCTTTGGTGTTGGCAGAGAAGGGAGATGGCCACAGAATGAGGGAGGAAGAAAATAGTGGATACCAGACTCTAGGACACATGTGAGACGCATGCAGGGGAACCCCAGAACTGTCTAGGGGGAATTTAGGGGTAAAGAACAGGTGGGGGCACACCAGACAAGTACTGTTGGCTGGCTGATTCTGCCATGTTAATGTTGGGCTGATGAATTCAGGAGACATGTCTATGGAAGACAAGTTGACTAGAGGAAGGGTAAGAGAAGAGGCTGAAACAGGAGCTGGGACTTGATTATGCTCTAAAGTCTTGAATGCTGTAAGGGCAGGGGTTCTCAAACTGGAGATTCTGCATTGTTAACATGCAGATTTTGACTCAGAAGGGCTGGGGTGGGGCCTGAGATTCTGCGTTTCTGACAAGGTGCCCAGCATTGCCAGTGCTGCTGGTCCTTGGGCCTCACTTTGAGTAGCTAGGATTTCTAAGTTAAAAAATATAAATGGTATTTGGGGAGACTTGGTGGAAATCTTTGATCAGAAACTTAAGATAATATAAACTTTAAGATTCCAGAGGGTGTTTTTCAATTTGTGGCTCTGTAAGACACTAAAAAGTGTTTAGCTTTGGAGTCAGCCTCCCTGGTTTGCACCTTGGCTCTACCATTCAGTAGCTGTGTGTCCTTCAGGAGCTATCTAACCTCGCATGGCCTCAGTTTCCTCATCTGTAAGATGGCAATAATCATAGTACCTACCTTATAGTGGTTGTTAGCTATAATTATTTAGTTTGAAAAACCGGTTAAGTAAAGTTAAGCAGGTATCTTTACTTCAGGACTTCTCAAGACCTTTAATTCGCTAAAGTGATGCTCCAAGAAGGAGATAAGGTAAGTGGCATTTCCTACTCTGGCTTTCCTGGTATGTTTGGTGGGCCTATTACTTTTTGCACTCTCTGTTTTAAGAGGATTAATCTTGCATTAGAGAGTAAGATGAGTTGATTTGGGAAGAGACTGTAGGCTGGAGAGATTCTTTAGCATCTGAGTCCGGAAGGAAGGAGTGTGGCAAAAAGTCCAGGTGTTTAATCTCCGAGGCAGTGGAGTATGATGGAGCAGAAGGAGTGGTCATAAGAAACTCTCCAAGGTTGGATCAGGCAGGGGACTAATTAGATGTGAGGGTTAGAAAGAAGGAGGAGTCTTGTAAGATTCTTTCCCACCCAGAGAGAAACAGAAGGCCAGGGGAGAGTGCCATGTGTTTAATTTTCCATTCTGATTTAAATTCTGCTGCGTGTTGCCCACAAACTAACAGCATGCCTCTTGAGTCTCTAGGGCATTTTACAGTAAAGCCACATATTTTCTGAAGTTAGGTCAAGACTGAGCATATGAAATTCCTCAAGTGTGAAATTCCACTTAACCCCATTAATGCTTATAACCCTGAGTAGGTATTGTTTATAATTCACTTCTAGTTACCAGTAGATATTTGCATTTGCCAAATCTTTTCAATTCTATCTCAAACTAAGTTTATTTTAGGGAAGAAAATTTGCCTTCCTGTCAAAAAGCTGAGAAGAACCAGCTTCCCCCCTCCCACTCCTATGGTTTGCACATTTGGCTGTAGTTCTGCGCATGTATGTGTGTGAGTGTGTGTAATGGTATTCTGAATTTCATAATACTTATGATAGTAAAGCCTTACATTTACAGTTTACCAAAGGTTTTGAAGTGGGTATTATTTAGCACATTTTTTTTTCCCTTATACATGCCAAAGAAAGTGAGGATAGTATACAGATTTATATGTGATCTGTAGATACTTTCTGTACCCTGGGAAATTTCTACAGCTTTTATACAGAGCTTTCATATGTGATTGATGCTGAAAATATTAAAGCAATTATTTGAATTACAAGAATAAACCTGTTTATGTGTAAGTACAGTTACTGAACCACACTTACAGTGTAAAGAGCCTGGTTGAGATGCAGCCGGAATAATTTTAGCCCCCTCATTCCTGCTCCCAAATTGAATTATATACTATTGCTTTATTTAAACACACACACACACACACATATTAACAATCAGCATTTGCTTTAGGTTTAAATTTTTTTAATGGCCTTTCTCTAAAGTAATTACTCTAGTTAATATCTCAGAATCATTTGACAGAAGTCCAAGATATAAATCTTTTTTGAATGGCAGTTCAAGTATAATTGAGGATGAATATGAATCTCTGCAATTTCTGCAGATGGGGCCCTCTGTTTCTGGCTACTACCTAAATTTTAATTAGTGAAAGTCTCTCATTGCACGTGACATTGCTGACTGGTGTAGAAATCAAGCTTTCAGATGATGTTCAACATTATCCATAAAAGCCATCACTCATGGAACATTTATTTTGTGCTGGCTACTTTACAAACATTAATATGTTTAACCCTCCTATCTATTCTGTGAGGCCAGGATTTGGGCCCCATTTTCAGAAGACTAAGCGGCAGAGCAGGGGTCCAGATCTGCTGGCCCCGGTACCTGTGTCTCCACTGGCAAAAAGGCGTTGCTTGGGAGGCTGACAAATGTTGATTGAGATTTTTATTTAGAGAGTTTAGGTTACCTAGAAACTTGGAAATATAGCAAAACATCTAATTTAACTTTTACTTGTTGCAATCCCTCTCTTTTTGTCTTATGAAAAGGGAGCAAAAATAGATCATGGGGAAAAAAAGTCAAGCGATGAATGATTGGTGATAATTTAATATTTTAGTTTGAATGAGGAAACTGGCTATAGCTTTTGAGCTGTAAACATATCAGATGAATATTCAATATGAAAGCCAGGATGTGGAATTGAAGGGAACCCTGTCAGTCAGGGTCCGTGGTGGATACTGTTGTGTGCTGCCTAGGTTCCCTTTACTGGCTGGCAAAACCATCCGGCTTCTGAGTGGGGCTTCCAAGCTCTTCCGAGAGGGGAGCTTTCCCTCTCAGAAGAAGCTCTCTCTGTCTCACCCTAACGTCTCCTCACCCCTAGGTTGGAACCAGTACAAATTGTCTTATAAGGCGACCAAACATCTTGGTTTGCCTGTGACTGTCCCAGTTTAGTGCTGGGCAAACCAGGGTTGTTAGTCACCCCCTTGTCCCAAAGAGGGGCCTGACTCTGTGGTTCAGGGAGTGTGCCAGAGCTCTCCCTGGGGCCAGGCTTAAGCTGGTCTCCAGGCAAACACATCCTTGCTCAGCTTCCTTCTCTGTCCTCTGCTGCTCCCCTCAGACGTCTTCTCCTGAGAGCACCTCCTCAGTACATCACTTTCACAAGAAGGCTTTAGCTTCTGCTTCTAAGACAGGGTCCTAAGACCTCAGACAGGGTCCAGCCAGGAAAACACAAACACTGAAAATGTAAACCAGTGGGATTTTAATGCAAAGATCTAGTTACACAGATGATACAAGAGGCTGAAACATCAGTTAGGGGATAGTGAGAAAACCCAGAGATTAGTGACAAAAGGAAGCTGCTATCTCCCTAGGCTGGGGGACAAAGGACAGAAGCCTAGGACTGGGCTTGGCCAGAGTAAGCTGAAACCACACAAACTGCTGGATGGGAGCTGACACATGGAGAGGATGCAGTAGAGTTGAAGCAGAAAGGGAGGAAAGAAAGACGTCTTGATTTTTTTTCACTCTCCCAGAGCTCCACCACCAGCCTCCTGGTAGCCAAACCCAGGCAGAAGCTAGCAATCAAGATCCAAGCATCCTGCCTGTACCAGCCCCCAAGCGACGCAGTGCAGAGCAGGGCCCGGTAAGGGATGGATCTGAGGCCTCGTGCAGGAGCAGCACAGTCACCGTGCAGCAGCAGTGAACCTGGATTTCTGCCTCTGAATCAGCCACCAATGCCTTTACCAGGATCTGTTAATTATTTTGGCTTAAATAAATTATTGTTTGTTTATAGATCATTTGTTTCCCATGCTGGTGATTTGGAACTTCTTTTCCACAGGCTTGTGCAGCTGATTATCTTGCATGGTGTGTATTCTATCTACTCAGATAGATTGCAGCTGCTTTGAGGAAGGGATGGTGTTTTCCAACTCTTTGTGACAGCCTCAATGCATTGTACATGGTATGTACCCAATAATGTGTTCCAGATTTTAGAATAACAAGCTTAATTTTTAGCAGTCAGAGCACTCCTCCATTAAAAACCAACCCCAAATCCCCTGTCCTTAAGAAACCATTTAAGAAAACTTACGTCATTTTGCACCCGTAGAATGCTCCCTTCTATGGGGAGTCCATTTCTCCTCTTGCACGTGATTGTGGAATCTGGTATTTTTCCACCTCCATTTAGTATGTCAAACCAGTAATAACCTTATTTGAATTCTTCTCTACTGATGCTCAAGTGTGAAGTAAAAAATGGATGTGTGCCTCCAGATATTTTCAAACCTGGCTCAGCTTTATAATCAATGTAATTAAAACACATTTAGTATTAAGAAGGATTTCTGACTTGAGGATGTAATGTAAAATCTCAGTGTGTATGTGATTGTGTGTGTGTGTGTGTATATTTGTGTATGTGTTATCAGGGTAAGGTTCCTTTTGTGCCCCAAAGATGAGCAGGATAATTCTTTACTCTGGAGAACAAAGTGTCTCCAGATTTACAGAGGCGGTGTGATGCAGAGTAACTCCATAGCTGGGACTCAGACGTACTTGTGTCCAAATCCAGATGCTGGCTCTGTAGGGCTGCATGACCTTGGGAAAGTTGTTTCACTTTTTGAAACCTATTGGCATCTGTAAAATGGGATTAAACATAGTGTTCAGATTTGTCGTGAGGATTAAATATGCTAATGCAGAGTGCCATGCTTGATAGTAAGAACTTGTGATAAACATTTGCTGTCATCATTTTTCTGGAGTTATGGTGGTTTGGCTGAATTATGTAGTTGGAAGCCTAATTTTGAAGCAGTTTATGTAGAAACTTTAACTAACATACCACCACTTTTCCCACCTTACAAAAGGTACTTTTTGCCTGTACAGGGCTTTTTTTTTTTTCTTTTTGCAGCAGACTGTAAATGAGTTATGTCATCTGATTTTTACAACCACTCTGTAAGGTCATCAGGAAGGCGTTTAAATCCCCTTGGTCAAGGCTGCGGAGATGGATTTGAAGTCCACATCTCCTTGTCCTCACTGGTGTTGCTCCCCAAACGTAATGTAAGAGGGGTTCACCTAAAAGAAGGGCTATTTCCTTTTCATCAGAAGACTACGAGTACAGCAGTTTTTCAGGTGTTCTTTTCAGAACCTTCTGAACCAAATTAATCCACGCTATTCCTCTGAAAGAAACAAAGGGGAAAAAAGACATGCTCTCTTGTTCATAAGAATTGCCAGAGCTTTTTTTTTTTTTTAATTAAGTGAGGATGGATACCTTCACTCATCCATCCTCTTTTTAATTTCCTATGTTCAATTTGATTAAGATGTGTTTCTTGAAGATATGTGCTATCTGGTTCTTGTTGTATAAAAAGTTTAATATCTTTTCCCCTTTTATTGGACTAGTAAGGCATTTGACATTAAAAATAATAGCTTTGAATTTTCCTGGTGCTGTCTGCATTCAGTTGGGAGAATATTAAGAATAGATGGGAAAATTCATTTAGTTTTTTCTCTGAAGGGTCCTTTCAAAGCATTATACTTAACGTGATCTTCTCTATAATCCACATATGCATAGAATAAATAAAATAGAATGATAAGTTCCTTAGTGTCTAATCCAGGAAATGAATGTCTGTTAAAGAAATATGGCTACTAATCACTAAAAACTTATTTCTTCCCTTTGTTTAGCTGAACTTATTTCTTCCCAGTGTTTAGCTGAAGAGAGCATGTGGATTTATTCTCAAGGAAGGGCAATTGCAAAGGACCTTAAGAAAACAATAATCTGTTTTGCTATTTAAACCTGACAAGTTAATACAACCTCTGAGTTGTGTCCCATGCTCCAGTCCAAGTCTTTGTTTTTGGACAGAAACTCGGATTTGGACAGAACTCCTAACATCGTGACAGCAATGGAAAGAAGAGTGAGCAAACAGGCTGAGGGTCCTGCACTAAAGTGTGCCAGTGTCCTGATGAGACCGCCAGTGGTGCTGGAGTTACATGGAGTGGGAGCTTTCAGGCTCAAGCCATTCTGGGATGGGCTTTCAAACAAGAAGGGTGCTCCACTAGATTTACATGTTTAACTTTTCCTCAGTTTACCCCATATTGGCTCCTTAAGGGTGAGGAGCCTGTGGCCTTCTAGATCCTTGAGTGTGGCCTTTCGACTGAATCTAAATTTTACAGAACAAATCCTTTTAATAAAGTCAGGGTATCCATCTTGATTTCTCTAGTACTAATGGTACTTGGCAAATTAGTACCTCTCTATATATCCATTTTTGTGGTAGCCAGCTTCCAAGATAGCCCCAGTGATTCCTGCCTTCTAATACTGATGTCCTTATGTAATCACCTCCCACATTTACCAGTTGGTTTGTGTGAGCAATAAAATATGCAGAAATGATGATATGTCACTTCTGAGATTAGGTTATGGGAGACTGAGACTTCTATCTTGGTAGGTCACTTATTCTGGGGAAAGCCAGCAGCCATGTTGTGAACCTTACTGAGAGACTTATGTGGCAAAGAGCTGAGGTCTCCTGCTAAAAGGCACATGAGTGAACTTGGAAGTGGATCCTCCAGCCCCAGTCAAACCTTCACATGACTGTGGCTCCAGCAAATATCTAGACTGCAACCTGATGAGATCCTAGGCCAGGGCTACTGACCTGAGTTGCTCCTGAATTTCCAACCCTCAGAAACTGTGAGATAGTACATTTGTTTTAAGCTGCTAAATTTTGAGAGTAATTTGTTACACAAAAATAGAAAACAAATGCAGTCTTCTCTTCACAAAATGAGAGTAATAATAATAATAGTACTGCTATAATTTGGACATTTGTGTTTCCCAAAATTTGTCACTTCCAAGGTGATGGTATTAGAAGGTGAAGCCTTTGGGTGGGTCCCTCATCAATGGGATTCATGTCCTTATAGAAGAGACCTTGGAGGGACAGTTAGTCCCTTACCTCACATAAGGACACAGAGAGGAGTTGGCAGTCTGCAGCCCAGGAGAGGGCTGTCACCGGAATCCGACCAGGCTGGCCTCCTAATCTTGGACTTCCCAGCCTTCACAAGTGTGAGAAATAAATTTCTATTGCTTATAAGCTACTCAGTTTGGTGTAGTTTGTTACAGCTGCCTGAATAGACTAAAACAAGTACCTACCTAGATGCTAAGATAGTATATGTAAATGGTACAGATTTAAATGTTCAATAAGTAGTGGCCACTATTGTTATTATCACGCTTGAGTTAGCCAGTTGACTCTGCTCTCAGATCTAGGGATAGCTTACATAACAGCTTAATGATGGGACTTTTGCCAATGTCATTGTGTGGACGTGCCCAGGTGTCTACATCTCCATTTAGCGAATACTCCCCTTTTCTCTCTTTTCACCAGTCCTGTGCCGCCCCACCACTGATTCTGGTAGAGGGACAGGATTCAGCTAATTTATCAAAGAATGTTTGTGGAGCCCTTGCCTTGGTGTGTCCTGGACACTGGATGAAATCAGTTTGGCATATCAGCCTTAGTATAAGAAGAATGCTTTGGAATTGAACTTTTGCAATTAATTTCTCTTCTTTTGAGGAATTTTTCCTTTTTGAAAGAAGATAGTAGATCAGACAGCGGAAGGGGTAAAAGTCTTGGGTAGAGTCAAGGGAGTGAATCTAAATTTGTTTCTTAGTAAAAAAAGGAAGAAAGCTCTTTGTTTGACCCTTTTCTACTTTATTTTAATTCACTTTAGTGTGAGCTATCAGCATATATTTCAAACATACTTGTTGTATAGTGTTGATTTTTTTCTCTTGGAGAAGGAAAATGCAGCTACTCTCAAATATTTACCAGAGAGGCACTCTTGCTCTTTTGGGAAAGTCTTCTTGGTTCTACCTTACAGCTCCAGGAATTGTAGGAGAGGAAAGGGACACCTACCTAGGTGGCCAGTGTGAGAGAATCGACTTTGACAATCTGTGGGAGAAACATGTCACATGTGGATGTTGTCACAGATTGTTCTCACAGCCTGGCATCTTTTAGCATTCCCAGCTGCGTATGCTATGGCTAGCATCAATACCCTTTGATAAATGTACTATTTCCCTACGTAGGTGAAGGCTTTGGTCAACAATACTCTTTTCTGTGAGGGGTATGTAGGATAAACAAAATAACATCTTTCACAGTGGGATAAACTGAAGCACTGAACAATTATGATACTTACCTCAGGATAGTCAAAACTAAAAGCCAGGTACGTGACTTCCACACTAATCTATACATTGATACTGATGCATTGTTATCAGTGCTATTATTTTAAAATCAATGCAACAAGCACATGACACAAATGCCATAGATTGTGGAGGTATTAGATTTGTTTTTTGTGAAAATGGCACCATTTTAAATTTATTTACTGCAGTTAAGTGTATTAGATTAATCACTTAGATGTTTGTGAATCTCATAGGTGAAAGAAAGCAGCAGATTTATCAAAGATATACCTAGAGGGGAGAGATACAAAATAGCGACCCGAGGAAGCCAGGGTTGTTTTCTAACCTTTGCTTAGAGTTGTTGATGGTCTTAGGGCTTGACTGTTTGTTCTTGGAACAGTCTCAGTTGTGTTTTAGTACAGCCAGAAGGTTCCTATTTCCTTTCTCTTTCTCTGAGTCACTACCTAGTCATTAGCAGAGAGGTATTTGCCCTGGGGCCTAGGGCAAACAGGGATGAGGAGAATGAACCTTTCCCTTGCATTAAGCAGAGTGGAATAAATTTAATCACTCCTAAATCATGCTGTGCTGTAGCGTATTGATTTGCTGACCATAAGTTGAATGTTACTTCAGAAACAGTATCCAGCTTTTTGTTCTATTTCTATCAATAAATTTCCTAGTTATGTGAATAAACAATTTCTTACATTTAATGCAGTGAACTACACTTTTCAAAGCATATTTGCATATATTGTTGCACTGAATCCCACATAACATCTGCGTCCACATAGCTGTGTACATACCTTAGGATATTCTTTTTTTTTTTTTTTTTTATAATTTATTTTTTTAATTTCAGAATATCATGGGGGTACAACACTTTGGCCATACACATTGCCCCTGTTCTGCCCGTGTCAGAGCCACAATCGTGGTCGTCTCCCAAACTGTGCTCCCCACATCCATTCAGTGAGAGTTTTTCCCATCCCTTCCACCCCCCTCCCGCCCGCCCGCCCTCTGATGAATGTTATTGCCCTGTGTGATGTAAGTGTTCATCAGTTAGTACCAGTTTGATGGTGAGTACCAGTGGTGCTTGTTTGTCCAATCCTGTGACACTTCGCTTCGAAGAATGGGTTCTAGCTCCGACCAGGATAATACCAGATGTGTTAATTCACTATTGTTCCTTATTGCTGAGTAATACTCCATGGTATACATATACCACATTTTATTGATCCACTCGTGTATTGCTGGGCACCTGGGTTGTTTCCACAACTTTGCAATTGTGAATTGTGCTGCTATGAACATTCGAGAGCAGATGTCTTTATTATAAAATGTCTTTTTTTCTTTTGGATAAATACCCAGTAGTGGGATTGCTGGGTCAAATGGTAATTCTACTTTTAATTCTTTGAGGTATCTCCATATTCTTTTCCATAGAGGTTGTACTAATTTGCAGTCCCACCAGCAGTGTATGAGTGTTCCTACCTGTCCACATCCCCGCCAACATTTGTTATTTGGGGATTTTTTGATATGAGCCAATCTCACTGGAGTTAAGTGATATCTCATTGTGGTTTTGATTTGCATTTCCCTGATGATTAGAGAAGTCGAGCACTTTTTTATATGTTTGCTGGCCATCATTCTGTCTTCTTTGGAAAAGTTTTTGTTCATGTCCTTTGCCCATTTTTTAATAGGGTTGTTTGATTTTTTCTTGTTGATTTTCCTAAGTTCTGTATAGATTCTGGTTATAAGCCCTTTATCAGAGGTGTAGCATGCAAATATTTTCTCCCATTCTGTAGGTTGTCTGTTCACTCTAGTGATAGTTTCCTTGGCTGTGCAGAAGCTTTTCAATTTGATCAGGTCCCATGTATTTATTTTTGTTGCTGCTGTGATTGCTTTGGGGGTCTTCTTCATAAATTCTTTGCCTAGGCCAATGTCCATAAGAGTTTTTCCAACGTTTTCTTCGAGAATTCTTATGGTTTCATGTCTTAGGTTTAGATCTGTTATCCATTGTGAATTGATTTTTGTGAGAGGTGAGAGGTGTGGGTCCACTTTCAGTCTTCTACATATGGCCATACCTTAGGATATTCTTGAAAAGTCCTCAATCATTGTGGTGATGCATTAACTTCTCTTATTCAGGGCCTTTGATGTGAAATGATCTAGGACACCAGCTTATACTCTTGAATAAATCACCAAGATCTACCTCAGTGGTTCTTAGGGCAGCTTTAGGGCAATTCTGTCATATAGAATAACCAGCAACTTTCAGATATAGCTGGTGGAGGAAGACACCACTAGAAGGAAAAAATAAAAATATCGTTTCTTCCAATTGGGTAAATAATATTGAAGTTTAGAGGAAAGGGGGAATAGTAAGTTTTAATAGTAAATTCTTAATTGTTTGTTCTATTCTTTTTAACCCCAGCAACTATAATCTCTTTCTGGAAGCTGGATGATGTTTTGGAAAGAGAAAGGGCTTTAAAACCAGAGAGACCTGAGTTGAAATCTGGGTTTGACACTGTGACAACACAGGTAAAGTAAAGGAGGGCATTGGCTGAAGGAACAGTGCTGACCAGGGAGAGCCCACTGCTGTTCTCTGGGACAGAATCTAGAACTCTCTTGATATTAAAAGTTTGGCTCAAATATTTTTATTTTTTAATAGTGTGTAGGCCAAATGAAACATGTCTGTGGGCAAGACTCAGCCCACAGGGCCTTTACATTGGCACTGCTACCCCTTTCTTTTGTATAACTCAAAACAAAACATTTAACAATTTGCGTCTCAGTTTTTTGACATTTCCTTCTGGAACCTATAACTGATCCTTTTTAGAGGTACACTCTTCTGAGCTTCCAGAATGATATTCCTTTTGATCTGTAGTACATGTTCATCAAGTAAATCAATCACAGGAGTGTGGATTTTCCTGCTCTCTACCTGTTCTGGCTTAGGTGATTGCTAAATCCCCTTCTGTGATTTTATTTTCCTCTTAGATTCTGGTATTTACTTGGTTATCAGTTGTAGTTTTTCTTTCCTTCCTTTCTTCCTTCCTTCTTTCCTTCCATCCTCTCTTTCTTTACACATTTTAAAAAATTGTGGATTATAACACACATACAGAAAAGTGCTCAATGAATGCTCACAAAGTGAACCACTGGGATACACCCATGTCAAGAAATAGAACCCTGCCAAACCCCTGGCAGGCTCAGCTCCTCCCCCTTCCACTTTCCACTCTCTCCCTGCTCCCCAGGAGAGCAGTACACTCTTTCCACTTCTAACAATATGATGTAATTTTACATGTTTCAAAACTAGATGGAATCATATAGTATATATTCTCTTGTGTCTGGTACCTTTGCTTAACATTATGTTTGGGAGATTCATCCACATTATAGGTAGCTGTAATTTGTTCATTTAACTGTGATAAAGATATGCTCTCCAATATAGAGCCACCAGCCCCAGGTGCCTACTGAGCCCCTGGAAATGTGGCTAGTTCGAAATATGATGTGCTATGAGTATAAAGTACACGCTAGATTTCAAACATTTAGTACAAAGAAGGAATGTAAAATAGCCCATTAATAATTTTTAATATTGTTTATATATTGAAATGATAATATTTTAGATGTATTAGGTTAAATAAAATGCATTATTAAGACTAATTTCACTTGTTTATTTCTTACTTCTTTTTAATGTGGCTACTAGAAAATTTAAAATTACATATGTCACACACATTATATTTTTATTGGACAGTGCTGTTATACAGTATTCCATGTATTTCCATCTTACTGTTAATGTACAATTTTGTTGATTAGTACTTATAATGTTGCTATAAACATTCTTCTGTGTGGATCTTGGTACACATGCACACATTTCTGTATGGGAGAGGAACTGTTGGATCTTAGGGTGTACACATATTCAACTTTGGTAGACAATGCCCAAACATTTTACAAAATGGTTATTATACAATTTCCATACCTACCAGCCCTGTATCTTGACATCTTTCCCAGCCCTTGCTTTTTTCTGTATTTTCGATTTTAGCCATTCTGATGTGTGTTGGTATATCATTGTGGACTTAATTTGCATTTTCTTGGTTATTAATAAGGTTGACTATCTTTCCATATGTTTATTAGTCATTTGGATATCTACTTTTGTGAAAGATTAGTTCAGATTTCTTGCCTGTTTTTCTATGAGGTTGTCTTTCTTTCTTTTTTTAAATTGATTTGTAGGGTTTCTTTAAATATTATGGATATAAGCCTTTTATAAGTTATATGTGTTGCAGAAATCTTCTTTTACTTGTTACTTGCCTATTCACTTTTGTGATGGTGTCTTGATAAACAGAGTTCTTAATTTTAATGTAGTCAAATTTATCAGGTTTTTTTTTTATGGTTAATAATGCCTTTTGTATCCTGCTTAAGGAATATTTATCTACCTGAAGGTTATGGAGATATTCTCCAATATTTCTTTCTGGAAGATTTATTATTTTGCTCTTCACATTTATATATATGATCCATCTATAATTAATTCTTTTGTGTACGGTATAAGATAGGGGTTACATCTTTTTTTTTTTGATGGATATCCAGTTCACCCAGTGTCATTTATTAAAAAGAATATTCTTATTCCACTGTGCTGCAGTGCTAACCTCTTGTTGTAAATTAGGTAACCCTATTCTATTGTGTCCTGTTAGCCTTTTTTTTTGATCCTTGGCCCAATACCATGCTATCTTCATTAGTGTAGCTTTAAGAATAATTGTGGAAGAGCAAGTACTACTATCTTTTTCCTCTTCTTCTACAGTGTCCTTGCTGGTCTTGGTCCTTTGCATTTCCATATAAAAGTTGGAATTCTCTTGTCAATTTACACACAATATATCTTTTGGGATTTTGATTAGGGGTTTGCATGAATTTGAGGAGAATAATCTTTACAATGTTGAGTTTTTGCTATTTTCATAAATATGATAATAGTTTCATTTGTTTAAGTTTTCTTACATTTTTCTAAGTAATGCTTTACAGTTTTCTCTGTAGAAGTCTTACAGATATTTTGTTAGAGTTATTTGTATTTATCCACATTTTGATGGTATTATAATAGCATCTTCTTAATATGTCATTTTCAATCTGTGGCTAATGTATATAAATACAAACAATATTTAAATATTAAACTTTATTCAGAAATCTTTATCCAGAAATTCATTTATTATTCATATTTCTAAAAATTTACCTATACATTCTTTTTTTCAGTCTAAACAATTATATCATCTCCAACACAATGAAAATTTTATTTTTTCTTTCTAATCCTGATATCTTTTGTTTCTCTTTCTTGCCTTAATATACTGGTTAGGGTCTCCAAAACATCTCTGCTGAAATTCTCAAACTTGTCTTTTGTGTCCTGAAACATACTAAGCTCAACCAAGGTCTGTGGCTGATCTCTCCATTTTTTGGAGCCCCTATATGTTCCTTCTTCTTGACTGGTGTTCTTGGTTTTTGTTAGCTGTGTCTGGTTTTCCTGTGTCCCTCAGTGGTTTTTATAGAGTGCTGAACATTGTTTATAATAAATATAAAAACAATTGAGGCCCAGGCTGATATTATTCTCCTCCAGTTAGCATTTATTTCTTGCAGAGGCTGGGGTGCCAATGATTCTGAATCCTTGACACCCAGCTTTGGGAACTGGGATGATTGGAAGTTGACTTCAGTTCCTGAAAGGGCCTATTTTGTTGTTGTTGTTGTTGACACATTTGGTAAAGGGAAGAGAAAGATAGGGTGGTGTTCTAATAAGGTTGAGGCCCTTTATTTATTGTTATTTATTTTTATATAAGAGTGTCATGCATGTTACTATTACATTCTTCACAGCATTATTTGTTGTTTTAAGGCACAGATCATATATTTTATGATTTTTTGGTCCTTGCAGTGGACTGAGTGCTTGTGCTCCCCACCCCTGATTCATAGGTTGAAACCCTGATCCCAACCTAATCAGATTAGGAGGTGGGACCTTTGGGAGGTGATTAGGTCATGAAGATGGAGCTCCCAGGAATGGGATTAGTGCCCTGATAAGAGGTGGCCAGAAAGTCAGCTAGCTTTCTTTCTACCTTGTGAGAGTACAGTGGTTTTGCTTTCCGTAGTTTCAATTACCCATGGCGAACCGTGATCTGAAAATATTAAGTGGAAAATTCCAGAAATAAACAAATTCATATGTTCTAAATTGTGCACACTCTGAGTAGCGGGATGAAATCTTGCATGGTCCTGCTCCGTCCAGGATGTGGATCATCCCTTTGTGTAGCCTGTCTGTGCTGTATGCCCTACCCGCCCGCCAGTCACTTAGGAGCCCTCTCCATTATCAGATTAACTGTCGTCCTATCACAGTGCTTGGGTTCAAGTAACCCTTATTTTACTTAATAATGGGCCAAAGTGCAAGATTAGTGATACCGGCAATTTGGATATGCCGAAGAGAAGCTGTCAAGTGCTTCATTTAAGTGAAAAGGTGAAAGTTCTTGACTTCAGGAAAGAAAAAAAGTCATATCCTGAGGCTGCCAAGTTCTATGGTAAACATGAATCTTCTATTGATGGAATTGTGAACTGTATATTGTTGTAATTGTTCTATTTTATAGTAATTGTTGTTAATCTTTTAATGTGCCTAATTTATAAACGAAACTTTATCAAAGTTATGTATGTGTAGGAAAAAGCATAGTACATATAAGGTTCGGTACTATCTGCGGTTCCAGGCATCTCTGGGGGTCTTGGGACGTACCCCTGAGGGTAAGGGGGCACTGCTGTACAGCTAAAGTCGGCGTCTGCAACCGGGAAGAGAGCCCTCGCCAGAATCCGACCGTGCTGGCACCCCGATCGCGGACTTCCAGCCTCCAGAACTGTGAGGAATAAATGATATTTATAAGCCACCCAGTCTGTGGCACTTTGTCACAGCAGCCCGAGCTGAGGCAGTCCCCAGATCCTCTTTCTCCCTTTGCTTTCTCACTCGCTTTTTCCCTAGTTCTTTTTTCTAGATGTCTCCGATTCAAAGACTAGGAGGTTCATAGAAACAACTGTTGATGTGAAAGCTAAGGATTGTAGCTTTGGCGAATGACTTTAGCCTCTATTTCCGGGGTCCCTGGACTTCTACTTGTTACAGTTTGAGCCTTAGGTAGCTCCCCTTGGAAGGGAAGCTCAGAATGAGCCCCGCAGGAGTTAACTGGGCTCGCTGAGTCACTTGTACCTTTAATAATCTATGACTATTTAGTTACTGGTTCGGGGTTCATCCAGACATATGGGCTAAGGGCGCATTGTGTGAATTGGATTTCCCGTCAGATATTTCCTATCAGGTGCTCTAAGTCCTGTTTTCTCCTCTTCTGTTTAAAACGCCAACATTTTTCATTGCAATGGAAAAGGGAATGCTGGTGTTGAAAGCGTAGTGAGAATCTAACCTGGGCCTGTAGCTCTCTGTCTTTGTGCACGCCTATGCTCTTGAATGCTGAACAGCCTGCGGCATAATGCGGAAGCCCGGTGTGCTCCGCAGGGGACGGTGAGCATGAGGGACCGCCCATCGCCACCGGCTGCTCCTTCTCCCCGACGACAACGAGCTTAGCCTTGCAAAGCCTCACCACCCCACCCCTGCAGGGGTCCTGTCTCAATGATGACACCTGGTCCTCTTTCCTCTGCTGTCCTGTCCCATAAGGTAATCTTTCCAATAAAGGTGTACTGAATTATTATTATTTTTTACTTTACAACTTCTGACAAAGATTTCACTCTGACTTTTTCTCACAATATTCCACTGGTGTAGCTTTGCATCTTGCCTTTCACTTTTGGAAACGGTAATTCATTATTATAAGTGTTTCCCAAAGGTATCAAACGCCCTCAGGTGTTGAAGTGCACTCCTAGAAGACGAGTCACCAACAGTCTCCTCACGCGCGTTCAGTCACAGATACATTGTCTTTGGCCCACAGAATATTTTAAAATATTATTTCAGTTTTTATGTCTCTAAGTGATACACATATTCTCCACATCCCTGTTGCCTTAAGCCGACCCCCTATCCCAGTGATACCCCTCTCTGGCCCCGGCGTTCGGCAACATGTCTTATAAGAAATTAGCCCTGCTTTTGCAACGAGGGATTTGTCTGTTGAGCACGACTAGAGCTAACTTAGAAAATTCTGGAAGGGAGAATTTGATTCTCTGTGATATTTTCTTAAAAAGAGCCTGGAGGTATATTATTGCAAGGCTGTTTCTCGCTCTCTCTTTTCTCAGTGTGACGCTGTTCATCTTTGCTCACGCTGATGTCGGAGTCCACTGGGGACTCTAATAGAGCCGCTAATGCCACCTGCTCAGAGAGGCCTTTTCTAATCATGTTCTGCAGAGCAATTTCCCTTCCTGTTCCTCCCTCAGCTCCCGGTTTCTTTCGTTCATGCCGCTTAGCGGTTATTTTGTCCAGTTTTATCTTCCCACTTGCTTGCTCATCCCTCCTGGACCACGCACTCCGTGAGAGTCAACTACTGCATTCTCGGCATATAGTGCGCCGCTTTGCGAGAGGAGCTGCGGAAGGTCAGAAACTGTCTCTCTTGCAAAACACACAGTTTCTTCCCTCACGGCCACTTGTGTTTAGTGGATGCTGGGGGTTCACACACAGTGCCCTTGCTCTCCTTCTGGCCTTGTATTCCGTCCTGCAGGAATTTCTCCACAGGGGGTGATGCGAGAAAGAGTGAGAAATGTTTTGAAAAGGAATCCTGATCTCTTTCCTGTGGAGGATATGTGTGCACACTCCATGTGGTCCAAACAATAAGACAATTTGCTGGGGCATGTGCCTGGAAGTAGAGAGGTAAGGGGGTGGTTTCGGTGTCATTAATCCATGATGGGATGTAAAAATCCATATTCTTTCTGTCTCTCTGCTCTATAGTCTTGCGCTGGCTTTACCCTAGGGCAGGGTTTCCTTGTGTTGCTTGTGGTTGTAGGAGGTAGTTTTGGGGGCTGTGTGCTTCGTCTTTCACATCTGGGATGTGTGTGTGTGTGTGTGAGAGAGAGAGAGAGAGAGAGAGAGAGAGAGAAAGTCAGAGAGAGACATCCCCAACCACTTAACAAAAAGACCTTTCTTTCCTTTCCTTTCTCTGGACCAATAATTCCCTCTGGCCTTTATTCAAATGTCATCTCAGTAAGGTTTTCCTTGGTGACTGTGTCTAAAATCACAACCCCAGCTTTGTAGCTTTGTTTCTGCCTAGTTCACTTACTATCATCTGGTTCCTCTGTTTGTTTGCTTATTTTTCACAATCTCCATAAGTGCAGAGATTTTATCTGTTTTGTTTCCTGCTGTATCTCCAGTGCTAGAAATGGGTGTTTGACTTTTGAGTTACCTAATAAATATTTATTGATTGAATAGATGCATGAATGTGGCCAGAGGGATTTCATGGAACTATTGGCTTTGACCTTTTAAAAACTCAGCTTTATTGAAATATAATTCACATACCATATAACTCACCCATTTGAAGTATGCAACTCAGTGCTTTTAGTATATTCACAGAGTTGTGCACCCATCACCACAATCACTTTTAAAATATTTTCATTACCTTCAAAAGAAACTTCCCACTGTTTAGCCATCATCCTTCAAACTCCCCCACCCCCCTCAGCCCTAGGCAGCCACCACTCTACCTTCTGCTTGTATAGATTTGTCTGTTCTTGACATTTCATATAAATGGAATCATACAATACGTGCTCCTTAGTGAATGGCTTCTTTCGCTTAGCATAATGTTTTCAAGGTTCACCCATGTTAGTGCATTATCAGTTCAGTACCTTATTTTTTTATTGCTTAATAATATTCCAGTGTATGGATATACCACACTTTATTTATTCTTTTGTCAGTTGATGGACTAAACTTGCTTTTTAAAGCAATCACCGTCAATGGGGATGGGTTTGCTATGATTGGCTTATAATAATCCTGGCCCCTCCTTACAGTTTTGTGTCAGTTCCTCCAACTAAAGCATTGACTCTCACAAACGGAGAGGTCCAATGAATGCTGATGCCAACCACTGTGTCCACAGCCATCTGCACACCAGCAGGTCAGCATCCTGTCACAGAAATGTCCTTCTTTCTTCCTCTCACCTTTTTATTGTCATATTTTCCTTCTTTCTAGTCACAATTATTATTACTATTTTTTATATTAGAGGGTCAGTGGTTTGTAGCATTAAAACCACAGCAAGACAGAAGGCAGGCCAGCAACAGAGTGAATCATATTGGCTCTTTCTTCAGTTTAATTTCTTCTTTTAAAAAATCTCTTGTTTTTTCAATGGACACTGAGGTGTTACTCTGAAGGACTGAAATAAAAAGAAATCATCATTCACCTAGGATGTTAAATACTTTCCCAAGGCAGTCTCTTCTTAATTTCCTGTGTTCCATCTGTTGGAAGGCTCTCTGGTGCAAAGCCAATGGGAACTATGCTATATTTCAAACAAATGCCTTTTTGTTCTCGAGGACTGTGTATTCTTTTCTCTTTCCAAGTAATTAAGCCAGTCAGGGAAAAATATCAAATGTCATTTTGTCTATTTTTGTTTCTTCTTCCCTCTCTGAGATGAGAACCTTTTTCTCATCAAGAGTATTTCCAAAGACAACTTTATGTAGTGACATTGTCCACACTTTTTAATTCAGTGGCAGAGGCTTTGGGAAAGCAGCTTGCTACTTGTAGTCCAAGCAAAAATGTGTAAATGGCTTTATTGAAAATCAATATGCTCTTGCGAAGTGCTGTTCATTTCTGAGTTCTTCACAATTTGTCCTTTTGCACCTACGAGAGTTGCAGGGAGGTTTACAGGTCTGGATCTTTGAGTTTGAGGTTTTATTTTTTCCTGTGTTTTCTACCATGAGTATAGGGTTAAAGGATCACTTGGTGTTTTATTTTGTTTACTCTTTGGAAGAAGAGATGTGTCGCTTCTTTTTCTTCTTCTTTTTGATGACAGGAGTTGAACTGCCACTGAGAAGCGCAGTTGTCACCCACAATGTAGTCTCATAAGTGAGGTCAAATTTGCAGACTGTCTGGGTGTTTGAGGCTTCCTACAGGTTCCCTCAGAATGCTCAAGACAACTCTCCCTCGATCCCAGAGAGTGCAGAGTTGGGGCACTTGAATGTTGTACTCTGTCGGTGTGTGAGGGCAGATGTCTTCATTCCGTAGAAAGAAAGCCTAAAGTGAAGTTTAGTTCTCACCATTATTGTAAGAACACAGACTGATTTCTAATTGGTAGTTTTGGTGAAAGATTAGCTGTGAGATTGGATTTGTCAAAATTTATGTGCTAGTTACTGCTAATGTGGCAGCATCTGAGGAAGATCGGGGTCATTCGTAATGACTTCATTTGATTTGTACAGATGAATTACAACATTTTTCCTGTGCTGAGAAACTAGATATTTTCTCATAAATTTCCACCTACTCTTAAAAAGTTTAACCTTCATTTTAAGCCTAGAGATAGCGTAAATCAGAACAGTGAGGTATGGGCGATGGTAGCTGTGTCACAGCAAGGTCTTAATGAAATAGAGCCTAACGGGGCTGTAGAAGACAGAAGACTGAGAAGTGTGCCCTTGGACAATTTTTTGATTAATCAATGTCCAAGGATCACTTATTTATTAATAATAATAATAATTATTAGCAGTGCCTTGCAGATACATGGCATTCAAGGCAGTTAGTTGAAATAAATTGAGTTGGATTTACAGAGAGAATGAGACTTGACCCCAAATAATTTTAACTTTTGATTGAGAACAAAATATTTTATGTTTCAGTGTTTTGTATAGGTAGGGAGGCCAGGACCAGCCCAGGGGTAGTTGAATAGTCCTATTTCTTTGCTTTACTTTTTTTTTTTTTGAATAAAATTCCTACCCTACATACGCTTAAGTGAAAAATATTCACATCTTTGCCTCATTTTTCACATCCTTTGCCCAAACTGGTGCCTTAGTTTCTTTTCAGTAACTCCGGACCCTGAGGGCTTTAAACAGCCCCAACAAGCCTTGCTAAGTACCTAGAGAGGGGCTGTTGTTACAAAGTATTGCTAGTACTCCATACTGTAGCTTAAACATTGCCTGCTGTACAATTTGATTACTAGTTAATTAGGATTCTCTTTAATTTGATCAGAACCTCTGGAATTAAATCTTTTTATATTAAAAAAATTACAAAATTTGATTGTTCCAAGAAAAGATTATTAGAGTGCCAATCAGGTAGTTAGAAAAAATTGTCATCAAATAATAAGACTAATCTTATAAACTAATTGGAAAACAGCCAGAAAAGCACAGCAGTCTAAGATTGTTCTCAAAGTACACCTCCAGAGAACTGAAAGCCTTCGAAAACCTTCTTAATGGTTCCTTGGGCTGACCTCTTGTAGCTCGGATGTTTGTAATAAAACACTGGCTACATATTTATTGTTAGTATGGATTGGAAATTTACTTGTGATACTTAATAAAATAAAACCTAGGCATAATCACAATTGTTTTCACTCATTCAGTGATATTATTTATTCGCTTATTTGTGCATGCATGCCTTTATTTGTTTTGAGGTAAGCAGAATCAGATGAGAGAGGCTAGGTCAGTCCTGAAAGGCTTTCTGGAATCTCCTCTGTTGTGCACAATTGAATCATTCATCTGCTAGTGTTTGCACAACAAGATCATCAATGCCTTTTCTTCTCTTCTAAGTCACTGTATATGAGATTGTAGGTTAGAATTGATGCCATCCATTTAGAGTACACTGAGGGGAAATGGCATTGGAAACACCCATTAGTGAGTTTTAAAATTGTTTCTTAGGAAATCTGTCTCACCTCAGTCTGGCTTGAGTGTTTTAGAAACAGGGAAAGCACTGCTTGCACTAGCCAGAGGGTTTGGTTCCCTCAGTCTCTCACAACTGGGTAACTCCACCATGAGATGACATGATCATGAATCTACCTCTGTTTTCACAAAATACGACTAATTTGGGGACACTTAAATACATATTACATGTTATTAAGTAAATGAGAAATGCCATATGGAGCTTTATAGAAATAATGAGGAAACCTCTAACTACTGAATAATATACTTGAGCACTTAATCTAATATGCTGTGTTCAATTTCCTTATGGGATTTCATAGACTTAACTAGGGTTGCTTCTTCTCTGCCCTATTGTGTTTTTGTTTGTTTGCTTGGTTAGTTGTTCTCATGAAAAAAATGTTTAACCTCAGATAAAGGCCCCTATTAATCTAACTAGTTCAGAGAGATATTTTCTTTTTAAAAAAATTTTATTGATACGTAATAGTTGTACATGTTTATGGGGTACATGTGATATTTTGATATAAGCATACAATGTGTAATGATCAAATCTGGGTAATTGGAATATCCATTACCTCAAAACTTTATCATTTCTTTGTGTTGGGAACATTCCAAATCTTTTCTAGCTATTTTGAAATATACAATAAATTGTCATTACCTATATAGTCACACTATTGTGCTAGGGAACACTAGATCTTATTCCTTCTATCTAACTATTTTTGTACGCATTAACCATCTCTTCTTTATCACCCCCCAGCCCCCCACTACCCTTCCCAGCCTATGGTAACCACCATTCTATTCACTGCCTCCATGAGATCAATTTTTTTAGCTCCCACAGGTGAGTGAGAACATGGGATATTTGTTTTGCTGTGCCTAGCTTATTTCATTTAACATATATCCTCCAGTTCTATTCATGTTGCCACAAATTTCATTCTTTTTTATTGCTGAATAATATTCCATTGTGCATATATACCACATTTTCTCTGTCCATTCATCCACTGATGGGCACTTATATTGATTCCCTATCTTGGCTGATGTGACTAGAGCTGCAATAAGCATGTAAATGCAGTTATCCCTTCAATATACTGAGTTCCTTTCTTTTAGATATATATCCAGCAGTGGGATTGTTGAATCATATGGAATTTCTATTTTTAGTTTTTTGAGGACCCTCTATATTATTTTCCATAGTGGCCATACTAATTTACATTCCCACGAGCAGTGTAGGAGCAGTCCCCTTTCTCCATATCCTTGCCAGAATTTGTTATTTTCTGACTTTTTGATAGTAGCCATTTTAACTGGGGTGAGATGATATCTCATTGTGGTTTTGATTTGCATTTCACTAATGATCACTGATATTGAGACTTTTTTCATATACCTGTTGGCCATTTGTATGTCTGCTTTTGAGAAATGTCTATTCAGATTTTTTGCCCATTTTAATTAAAAAAATTTTTTTAATCAGCTGAATTTAAGATTCATTTTGCCCATTTTTAAATTAAATTGTCTGGTTTTTTGCTATTGAGTTGTTAGAGTTCCTTATATATTCTGGTTATCAATCCCTTGTTGGATGGATAGTTTGCAAGTATTTTCTCCTATTCTGTGGGCTGTCTTTTCACTTTGTTGATTGTTTCTTTTGCTATACAGAAGCTTTTTAGCTTGATGTGATCCCATTTGTCAATTTTTGCTTTGGTTGCCTGTGCTTTTGAGCTGTTACCCAAGAAATCTTGCCCAGATCAATGTCCTGAAGTGTTTCCCCAATGTTTTCTTCTAATCGTTTAATAATTTCAGTTCTTACATTTAAGTCTTTGATCCATTTTGATTTGATTTTTATATATGGTGAGAGATAGGGGCTTAGTCTCATTCTTTTGCATATTGATATCCAGGTTTCCCAGAAGAAACTGTCCTTTTCCCTATGTAAGTTCTTGGCATTTTTGTCAAAAATGAATTGGCTGTACATGCATGGATTTAGTTCTCTATTCTGTTCCATTGGATTATGTGCCTGTTTTTATTTCAGTAGCATGCTGTTTTGATTTCTATAGTTTTGCAGTATATTTTGAAGTCAGGTAATATAATGTGATGCTTCCATTTTTGTTATTTTTGCTCAGGATTGCTTTGACTATTTTGGGTCTTTTGTGGTTCCATATGGATTTTAGGATTACTTTTTCTATTTCTGTGAAAAATGTTTTTGATATTTTGTTAGGGATTGCATTGAGTCTGTAGATTGCTTTGGGTCAGAGAGATATTTTCTGTTGCTTCAATTCTCTTTCTTGGTGAAGCCTGACAGGTTTCCCCCACCTCTCAAAAACAATGCACTTTATTTTATTCCCTCTTTTATTTCTCATCAAAATTTTACCTGAGAAAAAGAAAAATAAAGTAGACATTTTTTGTGGTTGTAGGATGGTATCTTGGAACTTCTGTAGATTATTATTCTTAAGAAATTGGTATTTTTAATATTGCAACTAGACTGTGTAATATTATGGCTTTGGGGTGTATCTGTCTCACTGGTCAGGTCTTGGAAGTTACAAGAATAAACATTTACTACCTCAATAGTGGAAGATTAACGGAAAGATATATCAATAACTTGAGTATAAAGGAAAGTTATCTCATGTATCAATTTTCCTGGACTCTGTGATGTGCAGTAAGCTTATTAATTACTAATAATGATAATCTTAAAGCTAACACTTATTGAGTACTTACTATGTGCTGTGCACATTACAGGGATTATATAATTTAATCTTCAAGGTGATTCTGTACAATAAGTATGTTATCTTCATTTTATGGATGAACTGGTGACTTGAAGAAGTTAAGTGATTGTCCAAAGTCATGCAGTTTTTAAGTGGGGATTGGAATCCAGGTAGATTGAATCCAGACCCTGAGCTATTTTGCATATTAGATGCATATCAGTCTTCAAATGGTTAATAAGATCTTCGTTCCATACCCACCTCCTCTGCCACTCCCAACCCCTCCAAACTAGTTAAGCCCTCTTATCAGTTCCTTTATTATCTTCTGGAGTTTTTAAAAGAAATACACACATGAAAAAATATGGGTATGCACTCCCTCCTTTTTAAAGACACAAACTGTAGCATTTATATACACAAGACTGCATACTTTTCTGTATTCTAGAGGCTGAAGTCTTACCTATCTCACTAACACTAACTTTCATAGATAGTCTTTGAACTGTTTGTCTCTCTGTTTGCGTAGAGCAACCACTCTGATTGGATAGTTTAAGCACAATTCAAAAAGGGAAGGCCCCAGAGAGCAGTGTTTAAGGCAGCCTCCTTACAGGTGGCTGTTTCTCCTAATGTCCAGTCCTTATAAGCTTATCTTATGAAGCATAGACTGGTTCCTACAATGGTTAAGATTGTGGCTCCATCTAGCATGGGTGAAGAGCAGTGAGTTGGAAACCCTCTGGTCAGAAACTATCTGTGAATGAGGTGGACACAGACTTCCTTGATTTCTCTGTATATCCTTCTAGTAAAGTAAAGACATATATATACACACACACACATACACACACTAGTAAAGCCTATTTTTTGAGAAGTTTAGGTTCACAGCAAAATTGAGTGCAGTGTAAAGAGAGTTCCCATATACTCCCTGTCCAGGACACAACTTCCCTCACTATTGAGGTTATGCACCACAGTAGTACATTTGCTAGAATGTGTTGTATTTTTTGTTTGCTTTTGTAATATACGAACTCCAAAACAAGACTCCTATTTAGCTGACACTATATTAAGAGTATCTAGTTTGTTCAGGTACCATGCAGCTCAGGTGCTGTAGTGAGTGAGGGGGAGCATGAGGAGATGCTAAAGGAAAAGACAGTGTGCATGTCTCAGAGATCCAAGTCCTGCTGGGAAATCCGACCACGCACATAAAATGACTGAAGAATTATTTTTCCAAATAATAATACACTAATGAGAAGAAAGTAATACACATAAAAGGCACATTTACTACGTCAGCAGTACAGATTTTGAGATCATGTGGATATGGAGTGGGTTGAAATGTACCTTCTGTACCATTTCAGATAATAAAAAGTGGTATAGAAGAGCACAAATCACTTCATGGAGGCCATACTTATCTGTTTAAGGAAGTGAATAGTTTTCCAGTATTTCCTAAGCCACTTTAGAGTCAACCACTTAAAGAGGTAACAATGTACTAATAGTTATAATAGATGGTTCTTAGTCACTTATTAAAACAGGTCCATTGTAAGCTTTACTTACCAATAGTTGGGGGAGGAGGGGATGGGTAAATTCACACCTCATGGGTGTGATGCGTGCTGTCTGGGGGATGGGCACGCTTATAGCTTTGATTCGGGCAGTGCAAAGGCAATTTATGTGACCCCGTAATATCCTGGTATAACAACAACAACAACAAAAATAATGATCTAGCAAAAAAAAATCAGCTTCTAAGTGGTATATATTAAATCTTGTTTCTTTCTAAAAAAAACAAAACAAAACAATAGTTGGCTTTTATTCAACATGTTTTGAGCTGCTTCTTTGTGACCACAGGGGGCATCATGATCCCATGAGAAGAGACTGAGCTTTGGTGCCAGAGACAGGCATTTTCATTGTACCTTTGCCATATGCTAGCCTGCGACCTTGATCACATGACTTTGCCTCTCAAAGTCTCAGCGCTTAGTAATGTTGAAGTGAGGATGGATGGGACAGCACACGTCAAACGCCTAACATGGGCTGGACATGGTGGCTCACAACTGTAATCCTAGCACTTTGGGAGGCTGAGGTGGGAGGATCATTTGAGGCCAGGAATTCGAGACCAGCCTGAGCAACATAGCAAGACCCTGTCTTTACAAAAAATTAAAAAGAAAATTATCCAGGTGTTGTGGTGCATGCTTGTAGTCCCGGCTACTCGGGAGGCTGAGACAGGAGGATTGCTTGAGCACAGGAGTTTGAGGTTGCCATGAGCTATAACACTGCTGTACGCTAGCCTCAGCAACAGAGCAAGATACTGTCTCAAAACAAACAAACAAACAAACAAAAATGCCTAACATCGTGACTCACACATGGTGGTTTCATAATAAATATATGGCCACTTTCTTGAAAAGGATGGAGAAACCAGACTCTGTTTAGAGGGCAAAACTGCCAAATTGGAACCAATAAGAAACATAACAAAATGATTTTAAAAATATACATTTTATAACTGTGGCTAACTTGCTCTCCAGTTATTCTAAATGATTGAGATTTTGCTGAGGAGTTGAGTTCTATGAAGTTGACTGAAGAAGAATTAACTAGTGAGTCTGACATTGTGATTATGATTCCAGGGTGGATGGCCATTTTGAAAGACCTCGGACAATTAGGTATGAGGGTCTTAAATACCTGCCACATATGGAAGTTTTCAGAAGCATATTCCCCATTCTGAGCTATTTGTCAACATCTTAGATTTCTTGGGCCTGCCAAGTAGCAGTGCCAGGTGAGATGTAACCTCTGGGTCTCCTGGTTCTTGCTATGGTGTGGATTTCTTTCAGCAGGCAGGCAGCAGGGTCAGTTTCTTGATTGTCACCTCCAGCGAAGGACACTTGTCCAGGAAACAGCTGCCAAATTGCTAGACAGGCTTATCTACACTCTGGAACATTTTATTCACACACAGCTTCCAATGTGGCCTATCTTCTAAAAAGGTTTCTGCCATTAGTTTTGGAGACAAAATTTCATTCTGCCCCGTAGTCCTAATTTTTGACGGGTGGCCTTAAGAGGGTTATTATTTTGTTGGCTAAAGAGTGCTAAAATTTTATGACATGCCATATGGAACTAAAGAAATAAGGAGATGACCTCCTTTGCATGGTATCATTAGTACTGAATATCACCTGTCTCCTGCCTTCAGCCATTTTCCTGGCCCCTAGATAAGGTCTGTACCAGTGGTCTGAATTAATATTGTTTTGGCTTCTAAAAGCTGTAATTTTCCTGAGGTAGCAGTTGTGGTAGAGCACTTTTTCCCTCTTTCCAATTTCCTGGGTACATCCACACATGGAACTGAAATGGCCTTTTTCTACCTGCTGTGCGCATGGGACCTCTACACCTGTTCAGTCATGAAACCACTAATGAGGCCTCTCCTGTCCTATTCAGGATTTTGAAGGAATATGAAATCTCATTACCCAGAGTCAATGAATGACATCTGTTCCCCATCCCCCTCCTAAAGCCATCATTCCAGTTGCTTGGTGCTGTGAAAGAGATGTGCCACTCAGAGAGGAAATTAGAGTCCAGAAAAGAAGGTGGCCTTCCTCGCCCAGCCAGACGGCAGCCACTGGGCTTTTCAATATTCTGGTCCTCATTTAGACCTTTGCACTAGAAGAATTAGCACAAAGGAAACCTCATTATTTCAGACTTAAAAAAAGAATTCTGATTATTTGCCTCTGAAACAAGTCAAAACCTTGGAAATGTGGGGTTTTATTGATAAGGAAGATCTTAAACTGAAAACATTCTGCTAACAAAAACTCTTGCTAACCTGATTTGAAGTGGGTATGAACACAAAGGTTATTTATATTATTTGGTTTATCTCAAATCTTTCTTTTGGAAAGAACAGGTATAAATAAATACCATGTATATAATAAATAAATATATATCATAAAATGGGGAATATTCATGCATAGTAATATATATGTAATGCAAAATCAATATAAAATACCACAGAATTATGTGATTTATTTAAATTATTTACTTGTTTTAATTCATTTGTTATTCATTCATTGATGAAAGTGTTCACTAAATAAGCATTTATTGAGCATCTAATATGCGTCAGGCACTGTAATTGCTGCTGTGCATACAGGGATAAATAAATTCAATGTTTAGAAGAGGAAACATGGTAAAGTGAATAATGACAGGCCATGTGGTAAGTCCTACAGCAGATGGGTGGGAGAGGGTGAGACTGTGGCTCCCTGGGGCATGAAGGCCTCAGAGGGAAGGAAACACTTGCTAGGATTTTAGGGTGGCCAGGAAGAAACAGGCAGGGGACCACTCAAGTGGGAGAAGGCTGTACAAAGGCAGACAGGAAAAAGCATCTCAGGTTTGGAGACTTAAAAGTACTTAGACTGGCTGGAGAAGAGAGACAATGTGTACAGGTTTTTCAGGGTCAGATCATGCAGGGCCTTTTATGCCAACTTAAAAAGTTTGGACCTTTTGCTGCAAGAGGAACTTTATTCTTCTTTGTCAGGAGTAGACTCTCGATAAAAGTTTATTGAGCAAAACTGAGTTACACCGAAGATTTGTTAAATTTAATTTTTTTTTTTGGTAAAAGAGTTATGTGCACATGGTAACAACTGAACTGTAATAGATTATGTGCTCATGAAAACCAGTCCCCAGTTCTGTTCCTTCTCACCCAGAGGAGCTTGCACTCGCCAGGGGCAGGCCCTGCCACGGCCTCTCCTACAGCCCTCTGTCCTCCGCTCTGCCTGGGTTTGCTGCTCAGCTGTCCGCCTGGCGTCTCCTTACTGCTCTTCTAGTTATACCACTGTCTACTGGTTTTTATCTTGTCCTCCTTCTTTGTTTATACCTTTGCTTTACTGGAGTAGATCCTAAGAAAATTCTCCCCAAAAGTCATCGTTCTCTCCTTTATAAAACTCCCTTTAGTCTTTATTCTCCGTTCTCATTCCGCTCTTCTCCCTCACTTGGCAGACATTTTAATGCGCATTTTTTGCATGTATATATTCTTGCAAAATGTATATTCTTTTGTTTGCATGCCTTTTCATTTTACCAAATGGCACGTATTACTGTGTGGGCATTCACCTGCCTCCTCTCAGATCCAGTCCTGGCGTTTCTCTCGCTCTGTTCTATTTCACACATGAGCCTGCATTTCCCAGACTTGCCTGCCTTCTGCTTAGGTTTGGCCAATGGGAGGCACTCAGACTGAGGGAAGGAGGAAGGGAGGGCTCAGTGTGTTCCCTCTACTCTAACTTTTGCCTCGAGGGGGTGACTTTGACAGTGGCCACATTTCCACTGTGCGCCCAGCACCAGCCAGCAGGCCCTGGCTTCTAGGCGCCAGTATTTCCCTTTAGCACCTTTCCCCTTTACTCCTGTAGCACCCGCATTTCCAAGCATATGCCCCCAAGGAGGCTAAAATCGTTCCTGGGGGAGGGTAATCCTGCTTTTTATGTAGAAAGCATCGGTATATTAATACATACAGTGTATGATTGATATACAACGTATCATGGTGGGAGATGATTAGGAAAAGTATATCTAAAAAGTCTTGAAGCGACAATGAAAAAAAGGTAAAGAGACACTGCAGTAGCAGTGGGTTTCTGTATTGCTTTGTAGTCCTTTTTCTACTTTCAGTTCTTCTAAAATCTTTAATTGATTTTCTATATTAAATTCCCTCTATTTAACTACCTGACATAAGTTTTGTTTTCTTAGAAGGATCCTTACTGACTCAGACATGTTGTTTTTTTATGTTTCACCCTCTCTAAGCATTGTATTTGTTAGATCAATCCCTGTTGCTGGGTTTACATCTTATCCATTGCTTCTAACTGCCTTACAGTATAGGGGTAGAAGGGAAGCTTCCTCTCTGCCCATTCTGAAGGCTCCCTGAAATGACTGACAATAGACAGATTAATAGGAGAAAAAAGCACAGAAATTTATTTAACAAATATAAGCATGGGGGAACCATAAGAGAGTGACTACGCAGTGAGGTCCAGATGCTTATATACCCGTCTTCATAAGGGAAGGAGAGGTAGAGGGTGTAGAAGTAAGTGCATTTTTAGGGGAGATGAATGAGCCCAAAGAACAATGGCCTGAGACAAAGTTCCTCTGAGTTCTGGGGCTGGTGGCCAGAGGTGAGGGGTGCAACTTTATTGTGAACAAAGGTTGTCTCATTATGCAGATAAAGTCTCCCAGGTAATCTTTTGGAGCTGCCCCTAGAAGAATGGATGAATAATCTGTTTGGGTGTGGTGACAACGCCCAGTCTCTTTTCTTCTCTCGTGGTTAATTTTTACTGGTTATTTGATGGGATTCATAGGGAGGGATTCTTTTTTATTTAAACTTTAAAAAAAAATATTTATTTTTAAGAATTGTGGCAAAATATACAAAAGATAAAATCTGTCATCTTAACAATTTTTAAGTGTATATTTCATTGGCATTAGGTATATTAACATTGTTGTGCAACAATTACCATCATCCATCTGGGAGGGATTATTGAGACACTTGCATTTCTTTTAGAAAGAAGCTTCCCTAGTCAGATAAGGAAATTCCAGAAAGAGTTCCTCCTAGGGCTTCAAGAAAGAAAGGGGATTCGAAGCCTGTATGGTAGATCACACATGTAATCCCAGCTACCTGGGAGTAGAGGCAGGAGGATCCCTTGAGGCTAGGAGTTTGGGACCAGCCTGGGCAATATAGCAAGACCCTTTCCCTAAAAAAATAAATGAAATAAAAAGAAAGAGGATTAGAGAGACAGGGGGCAGGGGAAGGTCAGAGAGAGACTTTGGTTCTGAGGCTTATTCCTGAGACCTTTTAATTTTCCTTAACTCAAAGCACTCAGTATGGCAAAGTGCCATATTTTGGGGCATTGTTTTCTGAACCCCATCAACAGTATTTTATGGTGCACACCCTGACACATTTAACATAACCCCTTTCTCCGTTATGAAAACCCAGACTGCTTCTAGTTCCCCATTCTACAAAAAAGCTGCAATGAGCATCCTTTATATGTACCCCTAAGAACCCATGTGGGGATTACTTTAGGATAGAGATGCAGGAGTGGAATTGCTGATATATAATTATTTTGATTACCAGATTGTTCTTCAGAGTATCTGCATCAATCAGCACTCCCACCAACTTTATAATTTTTGCCAGTCTAATAAATACAAAGCAAGAACTCCTTTATGTCTTAGTTTGAATTTCTTTGTGTACTAATTATTTTAAAAATACTTCTTTGTATATTTGTTGGGCTTTTGAGTTTCCTCTTTTGCAAATTGCCTATTCTTAAGCATTTCCCATTTTCTACTGAGGGTGTTCTTTTCATGTTCTTTTTCAGGAGTTCCTTAAACACTCTAAGTATTCTAAGTAGTGGCTGGTTTAAACATAGATATATATTATCTCAAGCTTTCATACGTCTGTTGACTTTGTCAGTGACTTTACATGGTAACAAGTTGAGCCTAAGTGGAACCCTTAATTTTTATGTAATCAAATTATAAATTTTTTTTTTGTTCTAGAGTTTATGCTTTGGCGAGTTTTAAATAAAACTCCCAAATTCCTTTCTAGTCTCGGGCTATGAAGATATTCTCCCGCATTTTTACCTTGTAAGTTTATTGTGTTCCTTTTGGTTTTTAAGCCTTTAATTCATCTGGAGCAGCATACCTGTTTGGGGTTTTAGGTAGGTTCAAAAGGTCTTTCTCTATAATGAGGCAGTTTTCCCAACAACATCTACTGAACCAATAGATGTCTAAATGCTTTCTTCTCTGTTTAGTTAGTCTATTAGACTTCTCTTGCACTAATACAACACAATTTTGATTAATATAGTTTCACAGTATCCCTTAATAGCTGGTTGGAAAAGTTCCCCCAACCCTTATCTCTTTTTATTAAGGCTGATCTTGTTATCTGTGGATGTTTATTATTTCTTATAAATGTTATAGTATGTTTATCAAGTTTCTCATAAAAATTCAAACTGGCATTTTGATTGAAATTATATTGAACAAAGATAAGCCTTCTGAGTCTTTACATTCCTAAAATATCTTTACTTTGCCTTCACATTTAATTGGTAATCTGGCTGGGTACAAAACTCTATGTTGAAAATTATTTTCTCTGAGAACTTCGAAAGCATTGGTCCATTGGTTTCTGGTATCTGCTGTGCCAATGAGAAGGCATCTTTTGCAGGTAACTTGTTTTTTCTCTCTGGAAGCTTTTAAAATCTTCTTGTTATACGCAAAGTTTTGACATTTCACAATGAGGTGTTTAAGTATAGGTTTTTTTTTTCTTTTAAAGTTATTGTGATACGGATTTTGTTTGTACTGTTAATCTGAAGACATGTGTCTTTCTTTAGTTCTGGGAATTTTCTCGTATTATTTCTTTGTTAATTTTCTCCCTTTTAGTTTTTGGTTTCTTTTTCTGGAACCCATTAACTTATGTTGGTAACATTTGAATTTCTTTTTCTTTTTTTTTTCATATTTTTCGTGTCTTAGTTTCTTTGCTTCAATTCTAGGAAATTTCTTTGACTTTTTTTCTAGTCCTTCAAAGTGTTTCATTTCAGGAGTGATTTTAAATTTCTAATATCTTAATTTTCAGTTTTCACCAATTAAGCCTTTGTCATAGCACCCTGATTTTGTTTTATGAATGCAACAACTTTATTTACCCTTTCTATCTACATTAATTAGATTTTTAAAAAAATTCTCTTTGACCTGACTTATTTTGAGGTCAGTGTTTCTATTTCTTCTTCATACTTCCTCTTCTTCTTCTTCTTTCTTTCTTTATTTTTTTTGAGACAGAGTCTCCATCTGTTGCCCAGGCTAGAGTGCTGTACCATCAACCTAGCTCACAGCAACCTTAAGCTCCTGGGCTTGAGCAATCCCCTTGCCTCAGCCTCCCAAGTAGGTGGGACTATAGGCACGCATCACCACACCCAGCTAGTTTTTTCTAATTTTAGTAGAGACAGGGTTTCCCTTTTGCTCAGGCTGGTCTTCTTCATACTTCTTGTTCTCCTTATGTTTCTGGTCATCAGTGATTATCTCTTCATATCTAAGTAAGTAGGATTGGATACTGGTATGCATTACCTATGCTGATGGACTCTTTCCCCTGAGGTATCTTCTCTGAATGGAGATTGTAAGGGGAGTTCTGTGTGGGGTGGGTGGGGCAGAACAGAGCAGAGCATGTTAGTATTTACTTTATGATGAGCCAGAGGAAACTAGCTCATAGCCTGTGGGTCTACAAGTACCAGAATAAGGCCTTTTCTCAGGGATACCAGAAAACATGCTATAAGAATTTATTGTTCTTATCTGTTCAATTTCTTTAAAGAAGATCTGTTGCCTTTTGATGTGGGAGTAAATGTTCTCTGTCTACATTCTACTTGAGACAAACAGATGATAACTTGCATTTTGATGGATAAAATTTGTCTTGTATATGGTTTTAGAAGCTCCCCAATTGAGACTGTGTGTTTGTCCTACCTTCATGGGAAACAGATGGAACCTTCAATACAAAATAATTAGAGGAGTTTTATTTACAAAAGGACCGTTTTCAACTATATGCACAGACTCATAACTGAGTGTCTTGGTAGCAATTGAGCTGTTACCATGCTGAGATCCAAAGGAACCAAGGTGGGAATTATTTGTAGAGTCATCCTCCTTGAATGAAGCAATAACTTTGGGTGGATGGATACAACCATCTCTCAGTGACCTTGTAGGGAGGGAGCCACCACTGTCCTCCCTTCAGCTCCCTACAAGTGCTCCACCTCAGCTCAATCCAAGTGAAAGGCAGAGGGCATGGGAACCAGTTGATGTGGTCCATGCAGATGACCTCTCAGGACAGACCTGAGCGAAGAAGGGCAGAGAGGGGACCTGGGGGGACAAATGGAAAATATCCAACATAATAGGTCTGCGTTGTTTAAGGCTTACCTGTAGCTACCAGATATTTTGAGAAGGCTTGACACCTGAAGCTCCTTTGGCTTTGAAAACATCAGTGCACTGTAGATAGAGCTGAATCACGGGGCCTGTCTAAGTTCATTCAGGCTGCTATAACAAAATGTCATATACTGAGTAGTTTACAAACAACAGAAATTTATTTCTGGAGAATGGGAAGTCCAAGATCAAGGTGCTGGCAAATTCTATGTCTGGTGAGGGCCAATTTCCTGGTAGATAAATGGCACCATCTTATTGTGTCCTCACATATGGAAAGGGCAAACAAGCTCCCTTGGACTTTTAAAAGAATACTAATCCCATTCCCGTGGGCTCCAACCTCATAACTTAATCACCTCCCAAAGGCCCTACCTCCTAACACCATCACATTGGAGATTAGGTTTTAACATATGAATTCTGGGGGGACACAAATATTCAGACCATAGCAGGACCGTCTAACTTTGGGTGAATCCAATGCCATTCTTGATTAATATGCCATAGAGGTCTTCTGTAGTGACAGCATTGCAGGGTGAAACTTTTTGGACCTCAGGGGTCAAGTCCTGAGAGATTGGACATATATAGTTATTTAACCTGGTAAAATATGTGATGGAAGTAGGAATGGGATCTTGGCAGACACCAACATAAAAATCCCTTGTGACTTTCTCTATTTCAATAACTCATCAGTAAAAGAATTTTAGAAGGCTGTAATAAGAAGAGATATGGGCATTTGGAGTTTTTGGAGGAAAAATCAGGCTGTGCCCTGGGTTCTCTTGCTCATCAAACAGAACTTCAATTCATCTCCTTCATCTCACCCCTAATCCTTGTGCGCAACCCATGGATTTTGAGCCCAGAGGCTGAGGTTGACACCCATACCGACGTCTGCCTGTTTTACATTTGGAATGTCTTTGGCCCAGTTCACCCTTCTTCTTAGCACTGATGGCACCTTCTCAGATCAGTGGAAAGTGGGACATTTCATGTAACCTAACTCCTTGACCCTGGGAATAGTGTGTTGTTGCAGGGCTGAGGTATGGAATCCTTTTGTACCTGGTCTTCCTGGTTCTCTAATATTCTGAAATGCTGAAGTGCATAAAAACAAAAATCTAAACACATACTTTTTTGCCTCCATATGGTCTAAAGGACTTTGCTTGGTAGAATGCAATGAACCTTTGCAACAGCTGGATGGAACTGAAGAACATGATGTTAAGTGACATAAGCCAAGCACAGAAAGACAAATCTCACATGTTCTCACTCATATGTGGGAGCTAAATACTAAAAAAAATTGGTCTCATGGAGACAGAGAGTAGAATGATGGTTACCAGAGGCTGAGAAGGGTAGCAGGGAGGGGAGAAGATAGAGAAGGGATGGTTAATGGGCATAAAAATATGGTTAGTTAGTTATTTAGATAGAATGAACAATATTTGATAGCACAACAAAGTGACTATAATCAACATGTTAAGGTATACTTTAAAATAACTAAAAGAGTGGAATTGGAATGTTCCTAACACAAAGAAATGATAAATGACAAGGTGATGGATGCCCCAATTACCCTGATTTGATTAATTCACATTGTATGCCTGTATCAAAACATCACATTTACCCTATAAAGATATACAACTATTAAGTACCCATAATAATTAAAAATAAAAAATAATCCTCCCCTTCAAAAAAAATGCAATGAACCAGTGCCACCTTTCCCACCTTCAGTATCTTTGAAGAAATGTCATTTTCTTGGAGTTGTAGTTTCCATGTGGATATAGAAAGAGAGACATCGCTCTGGCCACTTAGCATCCTTTGGCAGCACCTCTCTCAGAGAGTTAGTGGTTTCACTTTCGTGTTGACACAGACTCTTCATTTCTGAGCTTAAGGGTAGCAGATGGTAGGGGAAAAATTAAGCAACTTCCCAGTTTCTTTCAGCCCATCAGGTATACTCTGTTGGTAAGCCTTAGTAAGCAATTTTTTTCTAGAAAATTATCTGTTTTGTGAAATTGAAAAAATGGTCTATTATGATTCTTCAAATTTCCTTTGAATCTGAGTTATTTCACCCTTCTGATTTCCTATTTTGTTTGTGTTTTGCTTTTCCTCCATTTTCCTTATCAGAGTCAATAATGAGTTGTTTACTTTTTGGCATTTTAACCTGTTTCTAAATTTATTGTTTAGGACTATTTTTTCCTCATTTCTAAATCATTCATTTTCCTTATCCTTATTAATTCCATCTTTTTGCTTTTGTTAGGCTTATATTGGAGTTTTAAACTTGGGTGCCTAATTTATGCATTTTCCTTTCTTTTTGTATTTAGAGAAGTATTTAAGGCTATAATTTTTCCTCTGAGTTCTGCTTTAGCTATTTTCCATAGGGTCTCACGTACTGTATTTGCATTATTGTTATTTTCTAGATATTCTTGAGTTTCTGTTTGAATTTCCTCTTGTATCTTCAAGGATATTTTATTAAGAGATTAGGAAAGGCTACATTAGGAAGTTGTTTTAAATTATAATATTCTAAATGATTGAATTTAAGATTAAATTAATGTCTCAGTGACAAAAGTCAATGAAACTGTATGAGAGAGTTAAAATGATTTCTCTGAATCAGTAACAAACTGCCTTCACATGTGGACTTAGAGCCAGCTACGGCTGGAAGAATCTGTTGAGAAAGCTAAAAGTAGAACTAGAGGACAAGTTTAGGGAAAACAAAACACAAAAACATTGTTGATGAGACAGGACCTAAAACACGTCATCAAAGAACACTATCCCCATCTTCTCAAGCCTTACTGAGTTCTCGATAACTAAACCACACAGTGTTACCCTTGACTAGATTTTGTGCTGCGTTATATTAATAATTAGACTGGAGGCTGGGCACAGTGGCTCACGTGTATAATCCTAGCACTCTGAGAGGCTGAGGTGGGAGGATTGCTTGAGCTCGGGAGTTCGAGACTGGCCTGAGCAAGAGCAAGACCCCATCTCTACAAAAAATGAAAAACTAGCCGGGAGTGGTGGCACGTGTCTGTAGTCCCAGCTACTCAGGAGGCTGAGGCAGGAGAATTGCTTGAGCCTAGCAGTTTGAGGTTGCAGTGAGCTGTGATGACATCACTGCACTCTAGCTGGGGTGACAGAGTGAGACTCTGTCTCAAAAAAAAAGAAAAAAAAGAAAAAAAATTAGACTGGAAGTTCCTCCAGGGCAGAGTCTGTCCATTGCAGTAATAATCTCAGGTATTCACCTTACCTAACTACTGTGGCTGATAATGGTTGGTAAAATCAAACTTTCACAGACACTAAATAATTAAAATGCCATTAAGTGTATTTTAAAAGTAAAACTTTTAGAAGGCATCTGCTTCCAACACAAATTAGATTAGTTGGCATAACAGTCTACTTTGGATCAATCATTGGTTTTAACTGTTTGGGCAATATTGCTGCTAGGTTAAATTTGCTGACACAGATATTTCTCAAGTTTCATAATATTCAGAAAGTGACTCTTTAAAAAGTTTCAAAGTGTCTCTTACTTTGAAACCATATGTCTTTGCACTTGTATTCTCCTTTGTTTGGTTTTCTTAGGTCTCAGTAAAATGCTTATGTAACTGTCTGACCTTTTCACAAATTATGGCAGTGCTTAATGGTCCATTTTTCTGGGCTTGATCTTCTCTCTGTGTATAGAGATTTGTATCACATCAGAGCCATCCTTGGATCTGCTCACTTGGGCCACAAAAGTAGGGGCAGTCATTGCTCTGGCTGTTTGTAATGATGCAGGTGGGGACTGAATGTACCATGGGCACATAGGAAGATAATTGACTGAAAACTCATTTATACAAAGACAAAGCTATGATATTTTAAATCTATACTTGGTAAAACCATTGTATTTAATGACTGCATCTCTGTTATCTGTTGACAGATAACAACAAGAGCAACAGCAAAGAGCAGCTGTCATTTACTGAGTGCTTATTTCTTAGCACTTTCCATGGCTAACTCACTAAATCTTCATGACCAGAGTTACTATGACTTTTCCCATTTTACAGATAAGATAACTAATGCACAGAGAGGTTAAATGTCCCAGGTCCTGGAGCTAGTAAGTGGCAAATCTGGAATTCAAACCCCAAGCAGCTTAGCTTTAGAACCGTCTCATGTTACCATTATATGCTGCTGCTTTTAATACAAAATGATGGGACTTCAAATATCTAGTCAGTGGCTTAGACATTATCAACAATAACAACCATTAGTCACATCAAAGAATTTCAAAGCTGGAAGAGACCCTAGGGTTCAACAATTTAGTCAAATCTCTTCAGTTTTCAGAGAAAACTGAGAAATTTGGAAGCCCAGAGAGATGGGAAAGCAGAATCCCAGAGGTCAAAATGGACAGAGCCAGGAGTTGAATTCAGGTCTTCTGCCTCCCAGGGTATTATCTTTTTAACCACATTATATTTTCTTTTCTCGGTTTCCATCATGCACCACCCTGTGTAAAAGTGGGAAATTATATATTTCCATTTTTAGTCTATAATCGTGCAAAAAAAGATCTGGGATGTAATATTTGTTGAGCATCTGTTGGCACTGGTCCATAATAATTCCAGGATGTGGATGCTGCTATCCTCTTTATACAGTTGAGGAAACCAAGGCTCAGAGAGGTTAAAAACTTGCCCCAGTCTTAGAGCTAGTAAGTGTTAGAACCCCATACTGAATTCTTAATCATCTGGCTTTGAAGCCGACAGCCTTTGTACTCCCTAGGCTGTCCCTGGTTAAGCCCTTCAAGGAGTACAGAGACTTTATCAACCATGTATTCTTAGCTCTTGCAATTTGTCCATTTTTTCTATTTGCATAGATCCTTGTGGATTCTGGAGACATGCTCTCCTCCAATATTGCAAATATGCCTGCTGCATCTGTCAATGATGTGGCTTAAAAGAAAAGAGGTTTTGTAGATCTCTTCACTTTTGGGTGAAAAAAACTTCCTGGTGTAGTGCCTCCTGGAAACAAACAAACAAACAACAACAACAAAAAAACTCCTCTACTGAGAAGCCCTTTTGTTTGAAATTGCTTCTTAGGTGAGACTATCAAAGATCCTCCCTAGCAACAGTAGCTGGATTGTAAATTGTCTGCACTTTGTCTTGCTGGGATTTTGTGGTTTAATTGTTCCAAGTCACTTACATGGGGCTACATTTACAGACACAAAGAGGAGCTAGACTGATGTTTGGCTGTCTTGCACTAGCTTGCATCCCTGGATTATCTAGTATCCTAGGAAAAGGGTTTGTATCCAAGATAATCCATCCTCTGGACTTGTTTTCTTTCTGTATTTTGACCTCCCCAGAAGGAGAAGAATCATCTTGTATGTCAATCAAAGCAGAGAAGGGGAAGTGTCTTTGAATTGCTGGATAGGACAGCTTCTCTCACTTAGCATTGTTGCTATTCTCCGCAAGAAAACCTCTTGTGGCAACATATGTTTGTTGGTGGATCATAGACTTCAAACTCATGGGCTCTGATCGCTGATGCTCTGAAAATAGATCCAATGTATTAGATGGTTTACTCAAAATGAGGTAGCGGGGCTGGGAAATGTCTGTCCACATTTGGTAAGAAATTTTGTCTGTTTTGTTATTGTTCTTTCCCTAGTTGTTATTAAAATTCCTGGTTGGGGATACTAGTGTTTGTTTTTAATCTTTAACAATACTGTCTCTTTGGCACTTTGTGAAATCTATTCCAGAAATCTGATGCAAAGAAGCACGAGGACCTTTGTTTTCGCTCCAGTGGTTGTGGTGACCGTGGTGGGTTTGAGTGGGGGTTGGGGGTGGTTAATTGATGAAGTAAAGGGTAAAAGCTTAGATATAGCCCATTTATTTTCTTGTTTCCTTCATTTGCCTGAATCCATAAGGCCAGTGGGAGTTGATCAGGCAACAAGAGGGGGCCACAGTCTCTTTTCTGGCCTTCCTTGTGAAGGCAGTCACAGGAGTCAGGCAGGTAGCACAGCCCCTTACCTTGTCCTGGGTTCCACCCCATCCAGCTGGTCTCACCACTGTAAGGCCATCTCCACCCAACGGATCCAAGCGATTCTTTACAATGTACGGTTACAGCAGAATTGCCTCCCTACCTTGATGGCAATCCAAATTAACATAACAGTATCCTAATGGGCCCTGCCACCTTCAACTTGCCAAAAATGTGTAAAGTACATTTCTCAACAGCAGTGTCATACCCAGCCAATCAAATAATCCATTTACCTACTGGCTTCTGTCTGAAGGAAAGGTCATATGTCTGTCTTATAAAACAAAAGAGAATGGTTATAAGACTGAGGCCAGTTATAGCATGTTTCAAATGCCTTTGGCTATCTGAATGGCCAGACTTGACTAATCTCATGGTAGAGGTGAGAGCTACAGAGCCAATTCTAATATAAAACAACAGATGTAAAACAAACCAACAAACCAACTTTCCACTGTTTGATTACAGGCATTACTTCAATGGATGATTGTTGTCTACATTCAGGAAGCCCCTGTGAGTTGTTCAAATGTGACACAGCAATCATCAAGAATGCCACATAAAGGAATATAGGAAAAGTAATTAGATTTTCCTCAGTTCATCGTCTAATTAGAGGGCAGGTTAAAGTCCAAAGTAATGAAATTAAAATCTAACTGCCATTAAGTCTGTGATGTTTTTTGCTGGTGCCAGAGTGCTTGGCACCCTAGGGGTCATATGAGGATGCAGAGGCCCTGAAGGCTGAGGAGTGTAGGGCTTTAGGTAGAATTTGACGGGGTTTGACTTGAAACAGGGAGGGTGAGAACAAATTGGCAAGATGTCAGAACATAAGTATGATTCTTTGTAGAAAAAATAATACTACTAAAATAGAGAAGTCTTAGTTTGCTCAGCTTCCAGGTTTTTCAAATTATGTTGATAGGCTTAAGTTATGGTTACCTTTCCTTTGTTAATATATTTTTGTGGGAGATGGGCTCATTCATAGGAAATATGGACTTTTTAACCATAGCAGTGTTTATTGCACCTTTGGCAAATAATGAAATGTTTGTGCGTTAGAGAACACTACAGGGTCAGTGTGACAACCCACAAAAGTACCAGGACTGAGACCATTACATTCTTAACAGGAGAGCAATAAACAGAAGAAACACACTCACGTGAGCACGCACGCACACACACACACACACACAAATATACCACAGAATGGAAAGCAATCAATTATTGGCCTCATTTTTGCCTGGTTCCAAAGAAAAGGCTTAGTTAAAGAGCAAAACCTCCCAGGCCACCTGCACGCTTCTCCCCTGGGTGGGCCCCCCTCCCTCTGGCAGTGGCCAGCCAGTGCTGGAGAGGCCTGAGCCATGCTTTTCTCTCCTTGGGAAAAGGTGAGCTTAAATATTTGGCTTCTTACCAGAGAAGACCTATGTACAAAAGGAATAGCCACGCTGGCCTGAGAGGGCCAAAGTGGGTAGCAAGTAAAGTTTTGTGTTTCAAATATGAGTATGGGGTTTTATTAAATGCTCACTCCTTCTCCTATAGGGGTCTCACTCTCTGAAGAGTTAGGAAAGGAGAGATGGTGGTCCACATCTGCTCTCAAATTGTCCGCCCCATCTTCACATGCTCCCCCTGATCCCTTCCAAGCCCCCATACCCACCCACTGCCACAGCCGCCGCTGCAGGAATTCCTGCTCGTGGGCCCCACGATACCTCCATAGGATGCGGCCCCCTCCATGAAGCCATGGAGCAGTGAGGATGTGCGTCATCCACACTTCCCTTGTCTGCCCATCTCCTGTTCTCATAGTCCCCTCTCACAGGGTTGTACAGGTGTATTATTGACTAAAAAGAATTTTAGGGTAGAGCAGGGGTATTTAAACTTTGCTGTAATTATGACTTTCCCCATAATTTCTGTGAAAAACTTATCTGAGAAGGTAAACATTAAGCCGGGGTCCTCTTATAGTTGGCCTAGTTATTAATTTTGCACTCTTCTTCTAAGTTAGCCCTTTCAGCAAGAGTGTGTCCTTTTTCCGATCTCCACCACGTGACCCCCTACCTGCCTTCTATCCACAGAGGTAGATCTTACTCTCTATCCCCAATTTTGAAATCAGAGTTACTCAGTCTGGACCAACACGCCCTAGAAAGCTCCCCTCAGCTCCCACACCTGGCTCTGTATCCACAGAAGAAATCTGAGTCTGTGTTGAGTAACCCAGGGTGGGCCTGGGCCCCAAGTCTGGTCATCTAAGAGGCTGTCCCATGGCGTGAGATACAAACATACTGCTTTGTTTTTGGAACACGCACACAGATATGTGCACATGCACACTCTTTCCAAGGCTGCTATTAATTCTCAGAGACAGTGCAGTTGAAACTCATGGCAAGAAACACTTTCACAACTTCCCTGGCTTTTGCCAGGGTGCTGCTCTCATAATTGTGCCCCTCACTTTCTATGTAGCATAACAGTAGTTTAACTCATCTCCCCCTTCCTTTCCTCCCACCTTCAAATTGTGTTTTTTTAGGCTCCAAAGGCCTAAACAGGGCTGCCCCTGAACCACATACCTGTCTGTAGTTGCTCCCCTGGCCAGGTGAAGTACAAGGCCCCTGCTGGAGTCACACAAGGCTCTTAAATTCCTAGGCACAGGTAATCCCCCATTCTGGTCTGTGCCTGCAGGGTGGAGGAGAGGTGTGTGCACGTGGAGGGTCATTGGGTGAAAGTTGAGTAAATGTACCTCATTTCATAAAGCACATGACATAAAATGTATCACATTTTAAACTTTGTCAACCCTCTTCCCATTTAAATCACATTTTGTAAGATCAGTGGTGTATCTGATATTTAATTTTTTTATAGTCCCCTTCTTGGTATGGCTGGCTTGCCCCTTCCCACACTTTAGTTCTATAACATCTGCTTGAATGTCACTTCCTCAGAGAGGTGTCCTCTTGACTACTCTCCTAAAAGTAGTCCTTGCTTGTGCTTTCCACCATAGCACCCTGTTTATTTCTTTCATCACTCTTGTATCTATTTATTTTCTTGTTTATTACTTGTTTTTCCTTTCTATAATGTGTGTGCCTTAAGGGAAGGGCACTATCTGGCTTGCCCATTGTTGAATACGTAGCATAAAGCACATAGTAGGTATCCAATAAATGTTGCTAATTTGAGAGGGCAGAAGAGCATGCAGGCAAATAGTGACTCTGCAGAGCTAGGCTGCCTGGGTCTGAATCCTAGCTCTCCTCATTATTAGCTGTGTTCTGTTCCTTCTGGAAGCTCAATATCTAGTGCAGCTTCCAATTCATAGATCCTATCTCTGAGGCACTTCTCTGTGCCTGTTTCTCCATTTATAAAAACATAGATAATAATAGTACCTACATCATAGGGCCGTTGCAAGCATTAAATGAAACATAAAGCTATATGAAAAATGACACATATTAAATACTATATGAGTTAGCAGGTATTTTAAAATTATTTTATTTACATTGATCAAAAGTGTATTGAGTGCTCTGTGTTGCAGGCCCTATTCTAGCATAACCAATGCCCTGAATAAGCATGACTTGTGAGATGTAATCAGTATGCCCCACTGGTTTTCCTGCTACTATACCTTTAATTTTTTTTTTAGATAAGAATATTCTTCTTTTGCAATAGGATGAGAACTCTGGCAGACTCTATGACTTTTCTAATCTCAGTTCTATTCCTAGAATGCTTACTCCTACATAAAACCTAACTTGATTTCAAGTGAAACGTTCTCCTCTCTCCCAGCTCCTGGTGGGCCAGGAGCTGCCTTGGTAGGAGCGATGGTCACCTCTTTCTTTCTTTTTGTACTTTCTTTCCCAGGATGCTAGTCACAGCTTCTGGCCATTCCCTTTTACAGCACAAAGGATCAGGTAGAAAAAGGTAGAAATTAGTATTGTCATAAGATGGTTTTCCATTTTCTGGGCTCAGCAGATATGCAAAGCTACCTCCCTTGCATGGGCTTCCATGGATTCTTAGGAGGCTCTCTGCTGGGAGCCTCCAACCATAAACTTGGGAAGCACATTTTTTTTTTTTCTGGTGGCCAATATCTTCCTTTGCCCCTAGTTTTCCAGGGATACACTATAGATAAAACTCTCCCTATTGGCATTCTATACTCTTCCAAGTATCCTCCTGGGCAACACTTAAAATGACTCCAGGCTGTATCTCTCTCATGGTGGGAAATACTCACGTATCATTTGCCCTGCTGATGGTAGGAGCTAAGTTACTTCCCAAACACAGCTGTCTACTTCAGCACCATCTGACACTGATAAGCACAGCTTCTCATTTCCAGATTCTTCAGGCATGCATCAGGACCAGTGTTCTGGGCCCTGCCCCAGAAATATAGGGAATAGACACAAGGTCTCCACCTTTCAGTGGTCCAGCTGAAGCCCCTCTCACTAGGTTTCTACCGTTGGGGGCAGAGAACAAGAGATCGACAGCAGAGTTTTTCTCAAAGAATACCTGCTCACAAATCCTCTTTTCAATTCCACTTTCTTAAAGCATTTTTATACTCCTTGAGAGTTTTGAAGCCCTCGAACTGGTTATTGGTACCTCTTTGAAATTTCTGTTTTGTGATCTGGTACTTCACTTTGGAATTTTCCATTGCATCATAGAAGCTCGGTCAAAACTTCCAATGTAACAATCTGTTACACTAGGAATACAAAGTAATTCCTAGTATTGCACTGGGAATTCAAAGTAGTAGTCTGTGCCTTTGGAAAGCTCACGGTCGAGGGGCACTTCCGACTCGTGGGCCTGAGTTCTGTCTTCCTCCCATCAGCCTGCGTGGTCACCCTGGTCTCTTCCTCTCTGACTACTGATTCATATTTCTTCATTCTATTTTCTCTCTTGTCTTCTTCTCCTTGTGACTCTTGTCTTCTCTTCTCTTCCTTCCATCTTTCTTTCTGTTATTTGTCCTTTTTTTCTCCTTGTTTCTGTCCCTCTATTCTTTCCTTTCCTCCTCTCACATATGCCCAGTGTGTGCCTTTATCATGCTCCAAGAAGATTCTATTACTTCTTTGTCTTTCTCCTACCTTCTCTTCTCAATTTCTAAACGAATGGGTTACTTCGTTCCTACAAACATTCCATTTTCTGTAATAATTACCTTCTGATTATTCCAGTATTCCATCATCATTCTTCTAAAGCTGACTACTTTCAGCTCTGTAAATACCCACAGGTAGTTATTCAATGTCACAAATACAAAGATCTATACACTTCACTTTTAGCTTATCAGCTTCTCTTTGGTATTCTTGGTAAATTTAGTTTGGGGGATGCCTCTCCTCAAGGCCAGGGACACACTTGCCTATTTTTGCTTCCAAATTAAACATCACAACACAGCATGTGATAGATGTTAAGTGAATGGATGCAAAGCTCACACTCATACTTGTATTATTTGTGCCATTCATTCATTTATTAATTCCTTCAACAAATTTATATTGGGTTCTTACTATGTGCCAAACACTGTTTTGGGTGGTGGGGACCTAAAATAGCCATGGTCCTTGTTCTCATAGAGTGTATATTCTAATGGGGAGAGGGGAGGCAGAAAATAGACAAATACATAAAAACGTTAACTTCAGATAGTTATAAATGTTATGAGGGAATGAAAGTAGGAGGTTGTTATAGAGGGTGACAAGAGGAGGTGGGATTGGGGGGCTATTTTAGGTAGGCATTCAGAGGAGTTACTCTGAGGTGGTTACATGGAACCGAGGCCTATTGTGATCAGAAGAAACCAGCCATGGGAAAGATTCAGAAGTAGAATCTTTCAGGTAGAACATAAAGTTCATGCAAACATTTGAAATGGGATAAAGCTCAGTGTGTTCAAGAAACAGAAAGAAAGCCAGTGTGCCTGGATCATAATAAGTGAGAGAGATGAGCCCTACATGTCAGGGGCGCAAATTGTACAGGGCTTCAAAGGCAGCACAAGGAGTGACAGGGAGCCACTGGAAAATTTTAAACAAGGGAGGAGCATGATCTGATTAATATTTTAAAAGATTTCCTTGGCAGTCAAAGAGAGCAATTAGGAGGCTATTGCATAAGGTCAGGTGCGAGATGAAGGTGTCATGACCTAAGGTGGAGGGAGTGGTGATGGAGATAAATGGATTTGAGACATTCTATAGAGTTAGAGTTGGACTTAATAATTCAATATAGGGGGTGGTGAGAGAAAAAGGTTAAGAATGAATTTAGATTTTGGCTTAGAAACTGGGTACACGATAATGCCATTGCTGAAATGGGGAGGACAGGAATGGGGATGGAAAATTAAGAGCTCTGTTTGGACATGTTAAATTTCAGATTTTTATTAGACCTTCATGTAGAAATGTCAACTAGGAAGTTGCATAGCCAACTAGAGTTTAAGGGTGAGATTTGTGCTGGAGCTCTCCCTTGGTAGTCATATAAATGGTATTTGAAGCCAGAGAACTGGTTGAGATCCCAAGGGAGTGAGAGAATATAGAGAGGAGGAGTCTTTAGACTCAGTGTGAGACATGTCAAGGTTTAGAGGGGAAGTAAGGATGACAACCTGGCAAGTGAGACCAAAAAGGAGACACCTGTGTTTAGTAGAAAAACCAGGATACTTTGGTCTCATAAATGACAAAAGAGGAGCATATTTCAATGAGATAGTTGTTGAGAAGTTGAGTTTGATGAGGTCAGAAAAATGGCCATTATATTTGGCATGATGGAGTTCACTGGTGACCTTGAAAAAAGCGGTTACTGTGCAATGGTGGGAACAGATGTCTGATTAGGGTAGGGCAAAGAGAGACTGGGAGGTGAGGAAATAGAGATGATGACTATTGATAGCTTTCTAGATGTTTTGCTGTGAAATGAGTGCAATAGCTGTGCAGAAACACGGAATCAACGGGAGGTTTGTTTTTGTTATGCATTATGGAAGATTTGCATGCTTCCTGGTGAAATTTATCTATTTCCTGGAGCCAGAAAAAAAAGTTGGTTGTAGGACGAAAGTGCTTGAGATGACACCTGATCCATTTATTTTTCTTCTCTTCCAGATATTTTTTTGTGTATGAGTAAGTGGTTACAAAGATAACTATGACATATGCCTCTTCTTTTTGTTCTAGAATTGCTTAAGACCTTTTCTACCTCTTATAACAAGCTACAAGGTTTTTCAAGGAAATATTTTCCTGCAGTGTTGGAGCGATGGAGCTTTGGGCAGAGAGTTGTGGTTCCATGTCTCACTGGGACTAAGCTAAAGTTTGAGGTTGGAAGATTATTTTGGTAGCTGAATGTTCCTGGTTTCTGTCCATAAAACCCTGTTAGGCTAGTAGTTACTGTGCCTAGCAACTCTGGGATTCAAAATGGAGAATGTTGTATTAATGTAACAAAATGTAGGGATGTGCCTAGAATGGAATGGGATAGTGTGATTTTCACAGTATCCATGGCTTAAATAATAGAAGTGTCTTAAAAGTTCATTTTTAAAAAAGGAATCTATTTTTAAGTAGAATTAGGATTGATGAGTTTTTCATATATTTGGAATAAGAGAAATGTACTCATCGGCTATTGAGTAGTACCATGGTTTATCCTGAACAAGCCAAGGTGCACAGGTACTAATCTATTCTCTGCAGACCTGGGTTTTCTGCAGCAAATTGGAATTACTCAAGTTCCTCTATACAGTCTGTGCAACATGAAAAGTCAGTATGGAAAATCCTTATTGACTTGATGATATGGCTGTGTGATGAAAGCAGTAATCATGTTTAGACCAGCTATGAAACAAAATGCAATCCTCACGCCGTGCGCTGCCTGTGATAGGATTATATTCCGATTGACTGAAAATGTGGCCAGCGGGAGGATCGTTTGGCAGCAGAAGAGGCCGATTTTTCTGATGATCCAGAAATCAGATTTTGATTCTGATGATTAGATATTTGGCTTATAGTCTTCTCACTCCTAAAGAATGCTGGCAAGGTCAATCTGTCTTATATACTTTGGAGAATGAATGAATAATGGTTTGTTATAACAACAAATAAGTCCAACTAAAGCCTCATGACTCAATGCTGTTATCTTTCACTAAGGAAATTCAGCCCTCCCGTCTGGGTGGGTAGTGTGAGATTTACGGATGCTGGAGAGCTGCTATTTAGTTTTATTATTTGAGGAAAGACTATATAGACATTTATTTTGAGGGGAATTTAACTTGCAGAATATGACAAATATTGAAATACTCATGGAAGAGTCTTTTCAAATCAATTTCTGATATGATTTTTTAAGTCTAAACTGAGAATTTTTTATTGTAAACGTAATAATATGTATGAGTTGACAATAAAACAGCATAAATAGGCATACAATAAAAGTCCTATGCAAGCTCCAAACCCAGTTCCACTTCCCAGACATAACCACTGTGAGTAGTTTCTTGTGTATAGTGCTTACTTTGAGTCAGACACTGTGCTAAGTGCTTCATAAAACTACTTTATTTAGTCCTCACAACAACCCTGTGAAGTACATACTGTTATTATTCCCATTTTAAATGTGGGGACACTAAGGCACAGAGCAGTTAAGTATCTGATTTAAGGTATGTAGTTCGTTACTAGGGGAACTCGTTGCAAACTGGGGAAGTCTGTTTTCAGATGTCATGCTTTTAATCTAGACGTATATATCCTGCTCTGAAATTAGCTGCCTTGACCATTTAGTATTTCTTAATCATCCTTCCATAGAAGTACATGTAGATTCACCTTGTTCTTTCTTGTGGTTGGATAATAGTTTATGGTATGGATGTGTGATAATGCATTTACTTAATTCTCTATTGGAGGTTGCCTTTAGATTTTTGTCATTATAAATATCCTTTTACAGATACCTTTACACACATAATCAAATATTTTTGTAGGATAAATCCCAATATGTATGTGGGATCCATTGGTCGAAGGACATAGCATTTCTCACTTAAGTTAATATTGCCAAATTGGCTCCAAAAAGTTTTTACCAACTTGTAATTTTACCCACAATGCGTAGGATTTAAGATGAAGCATTGTATTAAGAAACTATTCAAATTGCTGCTAATCTGTAAAAATAATATTCATTTTTGTTTTAATTTGCATTTATTATGAGTAATATTGAATATCTTCTCATATATTTATAGACCATTTATATTTATTTTAATACAAATTGTAGCTTATACTCTTTCCCCATTTTTCTGTTGGGTTATTCTCTTTTTCGTATTGATATGAATCTGTTTCATGTGCTGCAAATTTTTTTCCAATTTTAAAATTTCTATTTTGACTTTTGGTAAAAGAACTTTTTGGGTTTCATGTATCCAAATTTAGCCATCTCATTCTTTATGGCTAGGTTTTATTTCGTGGTTAGAAAAGTCTTTCCCGTTCTTGGATGATTAAAAAAAATTATTCACCTACGTATTATTTTAGTATTATGCTTTCTTTGAATTTTTGCTCCATCTGCAATGAATTGCTGTATAAGCAGCAATTTCTTTTTGCTAATGACTATTCAACTGGTTCAACACTATTAAATATTTTCTCCATATTTATTTATTTAATATATTATTTATTATTTTTAATAATATTTTATATTTATTTTAAAATAACAAATATCATATATATTAGGGTTTGATTACCTTGCATCAGTAGCAACCTTTTTAATTACTCTAGCTTTATACTATGTTTTCCTATCTGGTAAAGCTATAATCTCCTCGGTTCTCCTCTGACTATTCTCGCATGTTTGTTTTTCCAGAAGAACTTAAGTACCTTTTTGCCAACTAGAAAAAAGATATTTTTAGAATAACTTAGGAAAAGTTATTCTAAACTTTATAATACTGTCTTCCTATTCAAGAATAATATATGCTTTCTATTTATTCAAATATTCTCCTAAGTCTCTCAATAGAGTTTTATGGTTCTTTCAAATAGGTCCTGCCTACTTGGTATTCCTTGAATCAGAATTCTCAGTGACAGCTCTGCAGAGATGCTTGTGGCAAGGATCTGCTTCCTTTCCCTTCTGCCTCCTCATGTGTTCTCCACCTGCTTGCACCTTTCTGTGCCATTTTCCCCATGTCTGGCTTTCTGTTTCTTGGCCATCTTACCTGCTCCTTTCTATGGCTGGCTCTAGCTCAGAAGGAGAGCATATCCAGTGGTGGACAGGTGGAATTAGAAGTTGATGGTTGTTTTGCTCTGACCATCAGCTTCCTATGAGAGGATGAAACTCTCCTTTTTTGTCTTTCCTTCCCTTACAAAGACTCTGAAAAAATAAGAACTTGCTTTAATTAGTATTAAGGGAAATTTTGTGTTTGTAGTAAAATAAAACAGCATTTTGCAAAGTGTGGTCCAGGAACTTCCTGACTAAAAATCACCAGATGTGCTTAGTAAAAGTACAGATTCCTGAGCCCATCCTTGGACCTGAAGAATCAGAATCTTTAGAGGCAATGCTTGGGAATCTCCATTTTAAATAGATATGCCAAGTGAGTGCTTCTTAGAGTGTCACGTGCATTTGCACCACATGGGCATGTTGTTACAATGCAGGTGCTGATTCAGTAGATTTGGAATGGTGATGAGATTCTGTGTTTCTAACCAGCTGTCAGGTGGTGATGATGCAGCTGGTCAGTGATCACACCTTGAGTACAAGCTTTAGAGATTTTTTTTTGCTCCTTAAATGTGAGAACCACTGCACTGAACTGGAATAGGACACTGAGGATAGAAAGAAGACTTTCCCTTAGAAAAGAGTCCTGTAGAAGGAGAATGTGTGCTTCCCTGTGTGTGGGATCTCTGTGTAGAATCCTGACTCATCACCTGTTTTCATCACTTCCACATGATGGTTTGGTTACCCTAATTCCTGAGCAAGCCCTGTCTGACAGAGGCAAGGGCTGTAGTAATAGCCTCCTCCTTGGAGGGACCCTGGCATCACTCCTGACATGATGGACTTCCACAATGCCCTTTTATTGATGTGTAATCTGAGACTTGATGGTGGAAGTTCTGGGCCCTGTTTCCCTTCCACTTGGACAGACTACACTGGTGCAGTAATTGCGGCATGGTTGGAGGGACCCTGGCATTGGGATGTGACTGAAATGTTTTATAATCTACTGCTAATGAGCGGAATCATGGAATAGACTAAGACTCCCTGTCTGTCTGTACTATTGACCATGGGGATAAGACTGAGCGATCCATTAAACTCTCTCTGCTTTGGCTTTTTCCAGCCTTCAATGCACTTCATCCTCGCACAGGCCTTGCTGGCACTGTTTTGCCACTGGTGCTCCACATTTGAGATGGCTGGCCCATGCCACAGAGTCATTGAGTCATGGAACATAACTTTCCTTCCTTATATATCACACTGGTTCATTTGGGGACCACACCTGCCATTTTTCCATCCATAAACTTTACGCTAACATTGCTAAGTGAACAAGCCAACCAAGCTCTCTTTAGCATCAGAAAATCCTTAATGGTTATCAGCAGGGCTGCTGAATATGACTGTATGTTGTGCAACTTCAGGGATGCGATTCACATTTATAAGTGGCATCCCTAAGGTTTGCATTATAGTGGCTCTGAGTCTAGGCACTTGCAAAATCCTGGAGTTGAGAGGCTGATCTAGGTTGTAAGGGAATGTTGGTCAGAGGAAAGACAATGGGAAGAGAAGAAACATATTGTGGCTACCCAAGTTTCTGTGCAAAACAGAAAAAGTATCCTCTCTTACAAATGGCCAAAAAATTGAGAATGAATGATAAGATTTCTGTCACTTCTAGGTGATTTTTGTCTAAATCAAACCAATTTAGGCAAAAAGGGGTTTATTGGCATAGGTAATCCAGGAAAGGATTGAACAACCAAACATGGGGAGGATGATACAGCTGAGCCTAGGATCTTCTGTAATCAGAGATTCAAATGCTTTTGTCTCTCTGCGTGTTGGCTTCATTTTCTCTTTGAAGGCTGAGAACATGGCCTACTGATAGCTTCCAAGTTGTACATTTTAAATCTTTCATTCCTAGATACTAATTCTCTTTCTTTGTTCCAGTATGCAGAATCCTGAGAAAAGGCTCTGGTTGGCCTGCCTTGGACCGACTGGCTGTGGACAGTGAGGCAGGGTTGTACAGAAAAATGGTAACTTCCCCACAGGAATCACATAGCTACAGTGGAGTTAGGTTTGGAGAAATTCTTAGAAGAAGGAAGGCCTGCTGGGTAGGCCAAATCGTAGATGTCCACTCTGACGCTCATTTCCCTTTCCACACGTACTGTAATCTCAGGGGGATTGCCAGGCTGCGTGAAATCCCATCCGTATTCAGCAAGAATGCAGCTCTCTTTTGGCCTGTGGTTTCACTAATGGCTTTACCCTAATGCTGTTACATGGGGCAGCTGTATCACAGCAATAGTTGCTTATTTATTCACTGTAGTGACAGTTACATTTCATGGAGCAGCTGCCAAAGCCAAAAATGTTCAGCAAGGGCAAAATGTGATAAAAGCTCAATGCAATTTGCTTGCACATTATTAAGTTTTAATTTTTGGTTCAGGAATAAATTTTGTTTTCTGAAGCTATTTTTAGCTTGTTTCTACAGTTGAAAAAGAAACGAATTGCTCTCACTCCATCAATTAAACTGGTTAGAAAACCCTCTTGGATTTAAGACCTGAGGTAATGCTGAGTTGAGACACGGGCAAAATAGAGTTTATTTTGGGGTGGAAGTAGGGTCCTGCTTGTGCTAGGGAATGAATTTATAGTGGAGTTTTGGAGAAATTTAAATGTTAACTTTTCTGCATCACTATTTCTTTACCTGCAAAATGAGAATAAAATTAACCCCTTGCTGTGTGGATCAAATGAGTTAATGAGTACATAGCACTTAAAATATATAGCATTAAAAGTTAGCTAATGTTATTATATTGCTAATACATTGATTTGTGTTCAATGAGTGATTAGTCAACATCTTTGATTGCAAGTAGCAGATACCTTCTCAAAAAGTAGGGTTTAATTTAAGGCTATATTAGATAATGTCATAGGCAAAGAAGGCCTGATATTATGAACAGGTGGGCCCCAAAAGGGCAGGAATCAGCAATGGAAATGATCTCTTTGTCCCCAGGGCCATGTGGTTTCTAACCCCTGGTTCTCTGGGTTTCTGTTCCATGCTCCTCTTTGCAGGCCAGCTTCTTCTCCCTACTCATGCTTCCTGCTCTCATGGGTCATATTAGAGCTTACTCATAGCTTTGATCTGGCACCAGCTCCAATCCCAAACCCACATGGATTTTAGTTTTAGAGTCCATCACAAAGTGGTGAATTTTCTGTGTCTTAGGTGGATTATTAGAGAATGGCTGGCTGGCCCTTGGCCTTCATCAGATGTTCCACCCTGGGACATCCACTGCGCTATGACTAGAGAGGACAGGGGTCTTGTAAAACCACTTGGGCCTTCCCCTTCAGCAGAGGATAAGGGCCAGGAAGCTGCTAGAGAGAATTTGGGAGGTAAAAAAGGCAGCTGAGACCTTGTCTGCTGCAAATGGCTATGAGTGAAATGATGAAATGCCAAGCTCCTTCTGATAATAAATCCTGGGGATGAACTACTCCAGTGCCCAGGGCTTCCATGGTTGCAGGGATGCCAAACACAGGGCTCTAGAGTTTGTTGCCAAGCCAGCCTCTAGACATAAACATTCTAGGTAGTTATATGAAAGGGTGATCATTCAGCAGAACAGCTCTTTAACATGTTTAAGCCTCAGTCCCATCAATAAAAAGATGGTAATGTCTACCTTATTGGGTATTAGAATTAAGTGAGGAAAGGTATCTTATACCTCATTCAAGACATTTGGAACATAGTGGGTGTTCAATATGTGTTATTGCCTTTACTTTCCCTCTTGCTCATGCATTGCCTACTATGGAAACACATGCATTTAGAAGAGGCAATTAAAATGATTTGCCTATTTTGTTGTACTTGAAAATAAATTCAATTATTTGTAGGTAATTGATTTAAGTGATGACTATCCAAACAGCTTACTAGATTTTTTCCTGTTTCTGGTGGTAAAAGGAAAATCAGAGCCACTTAATACTTTTTATTGATTTCTCGAGGTAAATGCTGGTGTGACTTTGCAAATACTGTTTGTGTATTGAATTTGTAATAACCGACTATTTCAGGATCATCTCCTAGTATACAACTGTCTTTTTGTAAAACAGTGGTGGTGCCTCTCAGATGCAGCCCACCTGGAGGGGAAAACATTTCCTGGACTGCTTCTTGACCTCATCCAATATTTAGAAAAGAGCGTCTAATTATTTTCCCTTTCTAGCTCCAAATGACACACACTCTCTTCCGGAGGAAGCCCTCTGACTTCTTTCTGCCAAGGCTCACTCATACGTCTCTCCTGCCAATACTCTCCCTTCTCTTTCCTTTCTGCTTTCTCCTTCAGCTGTGTCCTTCCTCTCCTTCATCTTTAACCTCTGCCTACAACAATTTCTTTCTCTTAGTCCACAGAGAAGTTACACTTTGCCTTATCTTAGACTAGCCCTTTCAAACCTGCTTCCTTTTTAAGCTAACCTTCTACTTCTCTCCTTCCCTTTGCTAACATGAAAAAATATAGAGAGACAAATCTCTAGGCCCAAAGGATTTATTTGGGAATAATATCCAAGAAGTAGGATTATAATCCAGGACATATGTACAGACCAGCGTGGCCTCTGGCACGTCTAGAGAACAAAGGGAAAAGGTTAGGGTTTTACTGGGGAAAGAGGAGGTTATGCAAGTAGTTTTGATAGAAAGTTCATTGGCGCTGGCAGTGTCTCCTAAGAACTGGCGAATTTTCACTGGCGAGTGCCAGTAGTTGCTAGGTAGGACCTGCATGTCGTCTTGGAGTCCCAGTTAAGCCCTTGTGGTTTTGCACTGGGCTTGTGAGACAGTGTGCCAGGCAAGTGTTCTTATACAAGCGGCTAGCTGCCTGGGACATCCACTGACAGCTGTCCTTGGGTAACTTGTAGTAAGCTGTGGTTTGGAAAAATTCCTTGTGATAGTTCCTGTCATCAGGCAAATTGTGCATGAGCACCCTCTCCCAGTGGCCTTTCCCAGCTCTGTTCCGCCAGGGTTTGACACAAGTGATTCCATCTTGAATCTTACAACTTTCACGCCTTCCACACTTTTACAAGGGCTGGTGTGGGTTGATTTTCACAGCTTTCTCACGTCTCATTCACTCTCGAGCCAGCTGACTGCAATTTTCTATCCCAACCACTTTATAGATTCTGTTCTCCAAAGCAATTAGTAGCCATCTAATGTGACATCACGTGAACTCTTAGTGTCTGATATTGTTTGCCATCCCCTTCTTACTGAAATTTGCTGCTTCGTTGGCGTCTGTGACATAAGACCCTACTACTTATTTTCCTACTTGCAAGTAGGCCCGCTTTCTTCTTCTCCACCTCATATTCTCTGATTGGTTTCTTTGGTAGAACTTGACATATTTTATTAGCTTGCTTTTTAATTTATTATGTGTCTCCTCTAGACTGCAGTAAGGCAAAGCCATTTCTGTCTTGCTCACCACTATAACCTGGTGATATTACCATTCCCCGTCTCCCCGTTTACGTGCCCTGAGGGTGCCTGTGTGACCTTCCTTGCTCACCCTGTTCACCTAACCAGGCACAGAGGCCAATTCTAGCTCCACAACATCTCTTGGCTCCATCTTAATGTTCCCACTCTCACTGCTCAGCTTGAGGCCCTCACAATGGCCAGGCAGCACGCGGGTGGAGTTGGCAAAGTGATATCCCTATTTCCAGTCTGTCCCCAGGCCAGTTTGTCCCATGCAGTGTGGACAAATTGTCCTTCCTAAAACACAGCTTGGATCACCTAACACCCTGCTTACGAACTTGTGATTCTGCACAATAGTTACTCAGTCAGCGGTGTGTCTTTCCTTCCTATGCTGCCCTTCATGTCCCCTTCAGTCCTTCTCTGCTGTTCCCCATCCTGCTGACCCGTGTGCCGGCAGGGAATGGGGGTGCCATCGGGCGGCTGGAGAGGAGCGAGAGTTGCTTTGTACTACTCTGGAGTGCTGTCCTGGTCACCCTAGAGCTCCAGGGCACACTGTTAAACTGGGAAGGTGAGACAAATTTAAAAAACAGTATCTGTAGGACAAACTAAGGAAAAACAATAGCTAAGCATGAGCAATATACTGTCTTTGTTATTTAACTTGGAATAAATATACCTTGACTCTGATGGTAGGATTAAACTTAAATGTCTCAGGATAGAAAGAGTAAAGAACGGCAGTGGAGTGCATAGACTCTAGAGTCAAACTTCCTGGGTTTGAAAAGCATTTACTAGCCTGTGCCTTTGAGCAAGTCATTCAATCTCTTGTGCTTCCATGTCCTAATCTATAGAATGGGGATGATGGAGTTGTTGTGAATATTATCTGAGTGGATGCATATAAAATGTTTGGAAGGGTACCTGGCACATAACAAGCACTATATAGGTGTTAGCTACTACTGGTGTTGATTTTACAAATATTCATCAAATATATATAAATGGACAAGGCACTACATAGTTACTGGGGAAGGTATGAGGGAGGGAAGGAGAAAGGATAAGAAGAAAGTTAGAAAAGGGAAGTCTAGTATAACTCGATTTTCTGACTTGGACATTCCATGAAATGGGCATCACTCACTAAAGGAAATACAGTAGGAGAAACAGGGAGTAGAACCTTATATATTTAAGCTTTATGTTATGATTTCCATTGGTTTATTTTTAGACCTTTTCAAGTAGCCATTATCTCTCAATATGTAGAACCCACAAATGTGTATTATTTTAAAATAACTTTAAGGGCCAATAAGAGCAGATCTTTAAGGTAGATTAGAAAAAGATTTTAGGAATGGGAAAAAGTAAAGTTCTGTGGGTCCATATTCCTATTCCAAACAATCCCTAAGAGAAACTATTGGTGGAATCAGAAAATGCTGCCCGAAGGTGATATGATAATGGGTTACTCATTCCACTTCCTAACATAAGGTAGGGATGTGAGCGCTTGCTTTTCCCTGTTTCTCTGTGGACCCAATCTAGGTCAAGTTCTAGGTCTGAGCTGTGCAGTATTGCTTTTCTGTGTATATTAAAGCAGGCAGTGTTCAAAGAATAATTGCTACAATAATAGTACCAGATTTGAGAAGTTTATATTATCAGTAGTAATAGCCACCATTTATTCAGCACTTACGTGCAAGACATTGCATTAAGTACTCTACACACATTACTGAATTAGGTGGGATTTCATGTATCTATAGAGTATTAGAGCAAGAAAGGGCCTCAGAGCTAATATGGTCCAACTCTTTCATGTTACACATGAAAAAACTGGAGCCATGGAAAAGATTAGATAGCTTGCCTAAGATCTCATAGTGAGTTATTGTTACTAACAAGCTGGCAACATGACAAGGCTGACAGATATACAACTGGACATTATGAAATCACTTGGGATCCTCAATCTTTTTTAGTTATTGACACAAAAAAGTAATTTCTACACCTTGTGTATTTGTCTCACAATTTAACTAACTCTGTACCTGACAATCTTTAAAAAAGACAAAGTATAATTTTTGGAAACAAAGAACCATGTCCTTTTGTGTTTTATGAACGCTACTCACTTAGGTTTTTGAAAAACACGAATGTTGCATTGAGCTGAATTACCTTTTTTTCTATTTTTATCCTCATTTACAAGCTCTTTTTAACATCCTATTTTTAAAAATTTAGATTAAAAAAATTGTGATAGCATTTTGTCTGTGCGTGTGCATGTTGAAGAAAGGAATTTACCTAAACTTTCTAGCTCCTGAAATAAGCTAATACATTTACTCTGATCTGTGAGCCTGCACCTTTTCTTCCTACAGAAGTTAAAGAAAGAATAATCACACAATCGGAGGGGTTATTTTCCCTCTGGCTAAAAATGGCCTGGTGAATACCCTGAACAATCTCTCCCCTCTGTTCCCTCCAAGCCTTCTCGCATGCTCTGCGTTCTGCTTCTTGAAAATCCAGATGCTCTGGGCTCCGGCTTGGTCTCTCTGCCTAACATCTGATTTGAAACACTGCGCTGAAACCATCTGCTGTATTTGGGGAATAAAGGGTGGGGTGAGTAATACTTTTTACAAATATGTCCAAATAGGGCAATCAAGGGAAGGATAATAAGACACGAATGCCTGTTTGGTGCTGAGCCCTCCGGTCGGCTACTCAGTGGCTTTTTAGGGTATTTGTGTTCTTTGCTTCACACCAAGCTTGTCTCAGCTTGTGCATCTTACTGTTCCTTGGCAGCAAGATATCTGTTATACGATGCTCTGACTAAACCGAAACATTTTTAATGGCGAAGTGAGAATTCTGAAGTTCAAAAACAGCCTTGCGATGGATTGAAAAGTTACTATTCTTGAAAGATGCGCTTGAGCTCCTCAGCATCCTTGGTAACTAACGTGCATCTGGAGCAGCTCTGATTCTTGTCTCTTTCCCTCACCATGGACCCATTTCCAGCTGAGCTGGATGTGCGCCCTCACAGCTCTGCTCAGGGATTTTGGTGGGCTGTCTGCAGGTTTTATGGAACATCTGTAAATCCTCGGCTTGGGTATGCTTCCAGCTACCACGTTAATCTGTTCCTGGGATACAGTGCTCTAGGTTTTTATCATAGGGGGCTGGGGAGGCATCTGTTTTGCCGCTGCACGCAGAGGATTGAATAGTAACCTCGGTTTCCCATGTGCTGTGGAACATGATGAGGAGTTCTTAGGAGACTGCAGTTACCTTCTTTAGCACAATGTGCTCTCTTTTCTGGGGGAAGTAAAATCTCTGAGAAGCATATTTTTCAAGTTAATGTAGATGAAGCATTCAAGGCTGCATGGGGGAGGGAAGTTATACATAATTTTTCCAAATATTTGTTCTTTCTGAGAAAGGAGTATGAGAGTAGGGATGCATCTGTGGGGCTCACATAGATGCTTAATGGAAACCTGTTAAGTAAGTGCATAGTGAGAGGGTGGGAAGGCAGCTGCCACGGACCCAGGGCAGAGGGTGCAGAAAGATTGGGATGGGCGGGCACATAGGAAACTGTGCCTGACAAACATTTGTGCTGCAGTCTCTGTACCAATCCAGCCTAATTCTTCATGGAAACTGCATCCATGCGTGGCTAAGATCTGTTAAATTGCTGGCTTGTGAATTTTCTGAGACCTTGGCTGATATATACTTTAGCCTCTGTGGTTACATTCAAGAGAAAAGTGACTCAAAACCTGCTCTCCTAGTGTTCCCTGGGAAGCCTTCTGTGTGTCTCGACTGCGTGGGAGCTGTTGACTTCAACCAGACTTTTCAGTGTGTTTCAGTTGGTCTCTCATGAGTGAGTCTTTGCTGAGATTATTTTCCCCCCTCATTCTACAGAAATATGAAATACTGCCACAATTTTTCACACAATCTGGGAAGTTCAAATATTCTTTTCTAATCTTTGAAATCACTGATACTCAATTTAGAACTTTAAAATCCAAAAATCTCAAATCAATAGAAAAGTCTTTCATCTACTAAGAAAAACAAAAATGAACAAAAAAATTGATTGAATTATGTGAACATTTTAATCTTTTTTCCCTCCTTTTTCTCACACCTTTTCCTCTCCTAAGGACACAGCAAGAGTAAGCTGAAGCTACTTTGTGGTGGTAATGCTGGAGTTTTCTTGCTATTATCAGAAAACTTTGAAAACTTTAAAAATACATACATTAATGAATTTAAATTGAGGGCCTCCTCTCCTGGCTGAAGTGCCCTGAAGAATTGCCCTTTATGCTATGGAAAAAGTAATTCCTAGGAAGTAGTCTCCTTCAAAGAGCCCCAAGCTAACAGTTCAATAATAAAAATAATATTAATACCAATAAAAAGTGCCATTTATTGACTATATACTATGGGCCGGGCCCTTTATGAACGCTGGCTTCCATCTCACAACGTTCCTTGAAGCTGTTACTGTTATCCCCATTTTAATGGGTGATGAGGTTGGGATTTAAATCCAACTCTGTTTGAATTCCAACCCCATGGAATTAAAGCTCTCTCTAGAGTTGATTATACTCTCTGAGAGGACTAAGAGTATTGAGCAAATTGTAGTTGAGAGACATTGGTCATTAGGACAGTTGAGGCAGTAATCATTTGCTCAGTGGCTTAGGAATCACAGAGCCTTTCCCTACATGCATTATCTTAGTTCTCACAGCAAGCCTGGGACATGTTTCCTCAACCTTTAAGTCACCCTGACCCAGTGATTCACCTTGGAGTCACTGGTAAGTGTAGATAAGCCCAGGACACTGCTGAATCATCTACTGCAATTGCCTAAGACCCAGGTGCCATGACACACATCTTTCATTCTGACCTGCTTCTGCTTGGTTCCAGTCCCCTAGTCCCAACACCAAAGGATACAGTTTTTCATTTTCAACCCTACTTTTGTCCTTTTAATTTGTTAACTGCTATTGTTTATCCCAGCTCAACCCACAATGCCAAAGGCTTTGGATGCTGCTTTTCACTCTGATGTTATTTGGCTGGTCTGGTAGGATGATTCACCTAGAACCAAATTATTAATAAATTAGAAGGTCAGCTCAGCTAGGAACTTGCCAGGGAGGAAATCCTACCCAGACTCTGCTTAAATTGGGACATCAGTGGGGTCACTTCCTGGAGTGCCAATAATTCAAGGCATTAGGATACTCTTGGGGTCTAAATTATCCCTGGGAATACAAAAAGATGGAGAAAAATGGTATTTCCATAACTTCTGTCAGGAAGAGCACTGTATATAGTGTAAGAAAAACACAAATAAACTGCTTCAGAGAGGAGAGTAACAAGGCACCCAAAGTAAATTCTTTTTTTTTTTTTAATTTATTTTTTAAATTTCAGAATATCATGGGGGTACAACACTTTGGCCATACACATTGCCCCTGTTCTGCCCATGTCAGAGCCGCAATCGTGGTCATCTCCCAAACTGTGCTCCCCACATCCATTCAGTGAGAGTTTTTCCCATCCCTTCCACCCCCCTCCTGCCCGCCCGCCCTCAGATGAATGTTGTTGCCCTGTGTGATGTAAGTGTTCAACAGTTAGTACCAGTTTGATGGTGAGTACCAGTGGTGCTTGTTTTTCCAATCCCAAGGTAAATTCTTGAATAGCAATAGCTGGCAAGAGCTAAATTGCTGAGAAGAAAGAGGGAAGATAGAATTTGGTGGCCTATAGCCCAGGATGCTCTTACTCATTGTGGTCCTCAACATCTCCTGTAGATAATGTTGAACAGATATTTGAACAAAACAAAACAAAACAGCACCTCCTTAAGGACCATCAGATTGTCAGCCTGCTAGGTCAACAGTGTGTCTCAGTCTGATCCTGGCCCAGCAGCCTCAGAACCCAGATGCTGAAACGAGGCTCCTTGGCTATTTCTCAAGCATTAGCTCCTTTCTGCTCCTGTGAAGTGGGTTTAGACTGGATGTAGGTGCCATTGTTATCATCATCATCATCATCATCATATTTTCAGATGAGAATCTCTGGAAGTTTAAGTGAAATACCCAATTTCATTCATCTAGGAAGAAGCGATGGCTTCTTAAACTATGCCATGATCCCTCCATAACAGTACACTTTGAAAGGGAAACTAACACTATTCTAAAAATACAACAATGGTTATAGAAGACAGGAAGAGAGCCTATATTATGTTTCCTGACAAATGAGCTTCCTCTGCATCTCTTTCTAGTATGTTACGAAGGCTTTTTTCTTAAAAGCATCCTGATTTATGCCCAAAGGGAACAATATTAATACTTGCCTCTTTTTTTTATTACTAGAACGTGTTCTCAATGAATGTTAACAAACACACATGTGTCTTTAGTGACCACATCGGAAGGGTGCTTTCATGTTCTTTCGCATTAGGGTACTGCTGTCAAGCCTGCAGCTGACCACGAGCCGGGTCTTCCTGGTTCAGGAGCATTTCCAATCAAGTAGTCTGAAGAGTTCTTTTGCTCAGGACTTTATAAGCTCCTTAGAAGTTCAGGGGATAAGAAATCAAGATGATCTGGGAAATAAACCATACATATTACCTCAAAAGTGAACTGAAGTTTAAATATATTAAACATCTCAAACTATCTAAAGGCATGAGTGTGGTGGGAGGGTTCTGATCCACTTCACTGGGGCGTTCTGGGAGTCCTAAATCAGGAATGGCGTGGGAGTGGTGTTGTCCGAGTCGTATTCTAGATACCTTCTTCCATCTGGCTGGTTTAGTGTTCCTGAACTGAATTGTCCACTTCTCCAGCCCAAGCTGGTTTTTGTTTGTTTGTTTTTTCCCAAATCTTAACATCTGGTTCCTACGTAGTTGCTAAAAGGTTAGGATTCAAGGGAGAGATATTTTCTGCCTTAACCAGCCACAATTTAACCACTATACAGTTATTTCTTTTACTATTTCTGTTTCCAAATCCTAGTGCACAGGTTTGTGCAGTATGAGACCATGATTTCTCTTGGACTTCTCTTTGTGATCTCCACTGTGCAGGGAAGGCAGGTTTGTTTATAGAGCTCCAGGGCTTCAAGAAGAAAAAAGTTTGTCTTCAGGACTCTGTCTCTCCTGGAAGACCCTCCTTCAGTCCCTCTCAGTGCTCTCCCCCGTGGCTGCATCTCATCCCTCACCTGAAACTGCATCTACTCTCAGACCTTCTGCAGGACGGCTGCTCCTGGCCGTCAGCTGAGTCCTGCCCACGGGAGATGGTGATGTGAGAGTCTATGTGGACTGCAGGGCTGGCTGGAAAGTTGTGGGCCCTCCAAAGGCAGTGTGGACTACTGGCTTGTCTTTCTGAATAAGAGGCAAGGCACATTTGACCCTGATAGAACTGGAGGGGACAGATGTCTCTCCTTGTTCTACCTGTTTAAAATGAACGAAGAGGAACATAAAAAAAAAAGAAAGAAAAGAAAAGAAAGGAAAAGAAGAAAAAAATGAGAAGTAGGCTGAGAAAGAGGACCCAGACCTTCTACCCTTGCTTCACCTGTATCTGCTCTGTCATCGCCTTTTTCCATGCACTGGAGTTCTGAGTAAGATCTTCCTTTATAAAAGGAGTCTGGTACAAAGATAAAAAATTGAAAACCATTCATCTTGTCCAGTCCCTTCATTACAAAGAGGGGTAAAATATGCTACTGGGAGGTTATTAATAGCTAGGGAATATAAGAAATATCACATATTATCTTTTTCTTTTTTTGAATTAGTAAAATATATTGTGGGGCATAACGCTGACCTGCTACCATTAGATGCATTGAGGTCAGATATACTCTGCGTTCATGCAGTCTCTCCAGAAAATACTATTCCCATCCTTTGGCAAGGGTGCTCAATCCACTTGAGACAGATGAGAAATATTCTTTGGGAATAATAGTGTCTTCTCCCTTAGAAATGTTTCATGTACTGCAAAGTTGCTGCCATATGGTTCCCATAAAGGTTCTGCCAAAATTCCCGTGGTTGTCATGAGAGCTTCTACCTCCTCTGTTCTTTTAATCTCCTGCTGAGGGTGGCAGACATGGGAGAGACAGGCAAGCTGCAAAGGGAAGTCCATGGAATAAAATTAAAGCCCTACAATTGTGTTCGTGTCAGTGTAGATGGAGGTGCTTCCCCACCTTGGTTTGTTCACAGAGGTGGGTGTGAGATCCTACAGAACAGTCTGGAAGACATTTCATGGAAGTCACTTTATTTTGCCCAGAAGCTGGAGGACAAGCAAAAGGCAAGTGTTGTGTTTCTTGGAAGGCCTGGGCAGGGGGTGTGGGGGTGTTAAGGGTGGTGGGGGTTTAAGGGGAGATGTCTTTAGGGACTTTCACTTTATAAGGAAAGAGAATGGTACCTAGAGGCTAGTCTGAATTTGTAAAAAGCATAACAACATGTAGAAAGGGGCAACATGCAGAAACACTACCACTCCTGATTGTGTGTTTTGGCAGGCAGGGGAGAAACAGGCTCGGTGCCCATGAGGGAACTGGACTGGTTTCTTTTCTCCTTCACATAATTGTTTTGAGTTCCTTCTGTTTCTGGGTGAACTGTATTATAGTCTCTCTCCCAAACCTCCAGCCTAAATTCTATGTATTCAAGTGATTGACAACCTTCTTCTTTAGAAAATTGCGGATCTTGAAGGTAAATGGCAACATTACAACATGGGCTCATAGAGTCTGTAGTTGTGGAACATATGCTACTGCTTGCTAATTTTTGACTGCGCATTTTGAAATAGATTCTTTGAGATTAATGAACAATTATTAGCTCTGGAATGGTGTTTGTTAAGTCGGGTGTGGATTCATTTTATAAACCTCGTGTATGCTTTTGTTTTTTATCTTTAGTAACAACTTATGTGGATCACCTGTTTTTATTTTGCTGTGACTGTTCTAAGTAGGTAAGGCAAAAAGAGAATTCTGGTCCCTGCAACCGTTCCAAAAAATCATACTAAAGAAATAAAATCACTAGTCTGGTCTTGCTGAGCCTGGCAAGCCCAGTGGGGCTTATATTTCTGATCGAATGTCTCTTTTTCTCTAGTTGACCTGCCTGACTCATCAAGAGGAGGTTTGCTACATGTTGGAGAGCGGTGAGGTGAAATAGAGGTCACCAAGGAATAGCATCCATACTGGTCCTCATTCTAGCCAGAGGTCCACGTGTGTAAGTTCTTTGGGTGATCTTTCCCACCCAGGTAAATGTTGGCCACTGCATGGAGCTGTGGGGCAGAGCTGGCACGTTCCTCCCACTCTCCACTCTGGGTCCCGCACCCGGAGAAATGCCTGGCTCAGCTTGGTGGATGTGTGCCTCTCGTGTCGCAGATGGGCACGGGGCTTCTGCTTGGCTCGGCTCAGACAGTGAATGGCTCTCACTCCTCCATCTCTCTCTCCCTCTACCCTGTTTGAATTGTCTCTGCGTGCTTGAAACCGAGGTAATTAAATATATCCTTGAAGGATATTGAAAACAGTAACACCCGCCTCCTTGCCTTATTCTGGAGGAGTACAATCCCTTAAACTACCAGGTTGTCTTGTCAAATGACTTATTGTTTTTCAAAATATAGCCTGAATGGCATCCTTTATAATTAAGGCTTCTGGCTTTCAGTTTAAAGTGATATTTGCCAGTAAAAGCCTGCCAAAAAATAAATAAATAAAAGCAGGCTTACCGTTAAATATTGATTTAAGCTTGGAAACTGGCTCCAAATTTTGTTATACTAGTCTTGATCTCCATGGCCTCTGGGCATCTGTTTCAATTTGGTCAAATTGAAATGGGGAGGGACAGTGCCAGGCTAACAGCAAGGTGATCCAATATAGTAGGATGAGTTGTATTTGATGAAAAAGAGCCAGGCAAAGTCATCTACCGGTCCTGGGGATAGGTGAACTGGGCGCAGAGAAAATAAAAGCTGATGGGCATCTTAACCTATCCCATGGGCTGACCGAGCCGGTGATTATTTTTTTGAAATGTAAAAAAATGTTGGGTTATCATTGGAAGGCAGAGTGTTTTGTCTTTTTCGCTTTTCTGCGTATATGCTATATATAAGCTTTTCCTCCAACTAGTCTGGATGGGAATTTTTCCTTATGATCTTTTCACAGTACTGCTAAGGATGTAAAAAAGCCCAAATACAAAACTTTTACAGATTTCTCAATCCCTACTTCAAGGTTTTCTCCTATCTAGGAAAAGGATAAAGTTCTCAGAAGAATTTTCTCTTCCTGAGTGTATATGCTTGGGAATTGTTCTTATCCATATCTGTCTCTGATAAGAGAAGGTGAACAGGAAGGGGGAGAGTCAAAAGTTCCTGAAAAAAGGGCCCTTAATGAAACTGAACTCCGTGGGTGCAAAGTGCCTGAGATCTATTAGTTTTGAGAACCCCAGTTTTTCCAGTGTCTCTCGTCATCTGTAAAGTTAACAAGGGCTGATGAGAGATGATGAGGCAGGGTACTGGTTTGTATTTCCAGACTCATAAATATTTCACAATACCATTTTCTTACAATCAGATACATTAGTTTGCCAAGTGTGGATGCCACCTGATGTTCCTTCAGCACGTGTTTAACAAAAACCTTGGTTTTAAATCAGCAGATATGGGGGTATAGGGGTTGAGGTGTGCATCGCTTGTTACTGTACCTTTCAAATGCGTACCTGGCCTTTCAAACGCGTGTTCTAATTCTGTGAGAGTTGCTATTTGACCTCTAGAGACTGCTGCTATCTACCTGGAAAAATATATTGTTATTTCAGGCAAAAAAGCATCAATCTTAGCCACACTGTCACATGCTTCCTTGTTCTCTAGCCCCACCAATGTCCTTGTGTTTCTTTGTACTTCACACTATGGACAGTAGATTCAGGTACCAAAGGGTGAGTTTAATTTGGAACAAACCTCTGTCTTGATAGAACTGCCTTTACCCAGGCTCAAACACAGCAACCTACAATTTCCTGAGGCTGTGCCTCACCTAGCTATCACAGGCTCTAAAAACAGTCCAGCCTCAGCATCTCTCATAGTTACCGCAACCACAACAAAAAAAGGGGTATAGACATACAAGTCATCCAAGCAGCAATGGTTTTCTCCCTGATGTAATCAAACAGAGTGCACGGATATCACTTGATTAACAGCTGCGGTATTAATTTCCCTTTTTGGTTGCTTGACTCACAGCAAGAATCATGTCAAGGCAGCAGAGAAGCAATTAAATTGATTTTAATCTTTGTCAGGGAAGATAACATGCCTCTTTCTCTTCTCATTTAAATAATTAAAGTTTCAGTAGGTATTATTTCTGGCTTTAAAGAAATTGGTATCTTAATGTAATAGAATCCTTGTAATTATATACTTAATGGTTCTTAATAAGTTAATCATGGTTTTCCATTTAACATGTATTTTTTACTTATTAAACTTTTATTTGTTATAGTGTCTTTGCTTTCAGGACGAAGGGGAAAAACACAAAGAATGATAGACATAAAACAGTACCGTCGTCTCTCATCATCAGTCCCTTCAGCATTTATCTCTCCCTCCTTTCATGGGGTCTTGGACCTAAGTTTGAAATGATATTTTTTTACATGTCAGTGCATTTAAAAGAAGCCCACTTCTTTTAATAACAACATACTTAATTTTAATAATGGAGTTTTTGGCTTCTGTAAAAACTTCCTTATAGAATATTGTATGTACTTCAATTGTGTGGAGCTCTTTTCAGCTTAAAATTTCATCAGGGTCATAGAGAAATATTGAAAAAATATTGTGAGTGTTTTCATTCTTCTTTGGTGTTCAGGAAGATATTATATAGATATTTTAGTCCTTACTCCAACATTGTGAGATGCATTTCAGACAAAAGGAAATAGTGATAAAATTCACAGATCAAGTGGCCTTCCTCATTAGATGCTGAGTTTTAGCTGTAATGCTTGTGTAGCCTACAGAATATTGAGCATTACATTGGTTGCTACCAATGGGGGAGTGACTCGTGAAACAAGAAGTGTTATCATAGAGAGAGACTAGTTCTCAATTCAAATTTCTATCAAGAAGCGAGCTTTTCACCAAAAGGTTTCAAAAATGCTTCCTTTTCAGGATGCTGAACATTGACTAAGAGGAGAGAGTACACATCACACAGAGACCATGGGCCCTGGACCAGAAACACTAAGAATAGAGAGAAGCAAAGCCAGCATCCCAGAGCCTGTCCTACCCAGGGTTTTGGAGGGGTGCAGTCTGTTGTAGAAATAAACTGATAAAGACTGAGTTCTTTAACTGGTATTTTGAGAAGAGGGCCACTGCAAGCTCATATACCATGAATTGCAAAATGTCACTGCCTCTGGGTGGACAGATTACAAAAAGACACCTTTCTCCTAGCATGACTAGCAGAGGGCAGGCTGGACTTTAACCCCACCTTCCCCTCTCCCTGCTGAATGCACAACCTGTACAACTGTACGTGGTTTGCAAACATGCATATGTAAAGACTAACAACTTCTGAAACAAACTCTGAAGCAAGGAGTGAACATATTAATGCAGATGGCAGAGGAGGTAAGCAGCATGGGCAGACAGAGCATCACAGAGACTTCAAGAAGGATATTCCAGACCAGCTCATAGTAGATGCCTCTTGGCCACACTGATTAAGAATTATTGCCAGTTCCTTAGGATTTGGAAACTTGGAAACACATTGTGTGTCCTTTATAGTTTGTTATAGAGTATGTGTATGGGGTTCTTTTTTTAAAAAAATTATTTTTTAAATTGACACTTAAAATTGTATATATTTATTGTGTGCAACATAATGTTTTGAAGTATAGTCATGTGTCATGGGGATACATTCTGCAAAATGCTTCGTTAGGTGATTTTGTCATGGTGGAAATATCACAAAGTGTACTTACACAAACCTAGATGGTATAACCTACTACACACTTAGGCTATATGGTATAGCCCGTTGCTCCTGGGCTACAAACCTGTACAGCATGTTACTATACTGTAGGCAATTGTAACACAATGGTGTGTGTATAACTAAACATAGAAAAGGTACAGTAAAAACATGGTATTACATTCTTAGGGGACCACCATCATATATGTGGTCCATCGTTGACTGTTATGCAACATGCAACTGTATATATACATTATGAAATGGCTAAATCTAGCTAATTAACAATTGCATTACCTCACATAGTTATCATTTCTGTGGTGATAACACTTAATATTCACTTTCTTAGAATTTTTCAAGAATACAGTATGTTGCCATTAATTATACTCACCAAGCATGTGACTATAGAATACAATAGATCTCTTGAACTTATTTATCCTAACTGTAATTATGTATCCTTTGACCGATATCTCCCCAACTCTGCTCCCGCCTATAACCACCCCATAATAAAGCCTCTTCTAACTACAATTTTACTCTCTAATTCTGTGAGAATGACTTTCTTTGTCTCTCTTTACAGTTTTGACATAAAGTCTATTTTATCTGATATAAATACAGCTACTCCTACTCTCTTTTGGTTTCTATTTTCATGTGATATCTTTTTCTGTCCCTTCACTTTTAATCTATGTGTGTCCTTACAGGTGAAGTGAGTCTTTTTTAGGTGGAAGATAGTTGGGTCTTGTTTATTTAAATCCCTTTAGCTACTCTATGTCTTTTGATTGGAGAATCTAATCCTTTTACATTCAAGGTAATTATTGGTAAGTAAGGACTTACTACTGCCATTTTGTTAATTGTTTTCTAGTTCTTTTGTAGATCCTTGTGTGTGGTTCTTATTATAGAGTGTGCCTTTGGTCATTCTCAATTAATCTCGATGCTGTTGGTCCCTACATGACTGTCAACATTGAGGATTCTGGAGCCCAAAGTATTCAAAACCAGCATTTCTCAGAGAGAAGGGATGTTTACACAAACATTGAGGCATAGGAGGGAGTCATTTGGGGAGGTGGAAGGGAGGAAGGACATTCTAGGCAGAGGAAATCTTGAGGCAGGAGTGTGGTCGTGCATAAAAACATGGGTTTTTTAAGGAACTGTTTTGGCACCTGATTAAATGTGGGTGTCCCTGGAAGTGATGAGCTGATTATGCTACCCTCTCTGCCCTGGAGGAACTGGAAGTATTTTCACATCTACCCTATTTGATCCTCACAAATTTTACAAATTAGGTAAGAAAAATCTTTACAACTGAAAGTCACTGGGTGGAAAATTGGACCTTAAAAAAATACAAAGACTTAAGGTTACACAAGTAACTTTAGGTACACTGTGACTGGAAACCCAGCTTCCTGGCGGCTACCCTAGGGTTTTCAACCAGATCAGAAGAGGGTGCTAGCTTTTCCCTTCCTTCCTCTCCAGGCCAGAGCAGCAAACTTAAAAAAACAAGCACTGTTGTTGTTGTGATGATGATGATGATGATTAGATAGTGAAAGGTGCAGGAAGAGAATGCAGTATGCTCCCTTCATTTCCCTCTACTAATAGTGAAAACGTGAAAAGTCCTTACAAGGTAAGTTAGCAGGCATGAAATGCAATGAAAGCATAATAAAGTCAATTAAAGGAGTCTGAGTATTTGCAGAGCAAGTTTGTGCTAGTCTGGTTTAATGGTGTCTTTAAAGCAGTTTATTTAAAAATAAATAGTTAAAAATTTAATTCATTCTGCCAAATGAGTTTCCTACTAACAACCACATATCTTTCCCAAGAACACTAACCACAAAATATATTACTAAAACAACTCTATCTTGTTTGGGGATCAATTTTATTTACTCATTTGCTTCTACTCCTTAGCACAATGTCTGGGCTAGATGATTCATTCATTCATTCCACAAATATTTATTGAGAACCTACTATATGGCAGGCACTATTCTAGGTACTTAGGATATAGCAGTAAAGAAAATAGATGCGATTCATCCTCTAATACAGGTGTAATATTTTAGCATTTACACAAGTAAATAAACAACCAAGGTATGTGTTATTAAAGAAAATTAAACAGGGAATGGGATAATGACTAGATGGGGATGATTTGGGTGGGTGGCAAAGGAAGTCTCTTTGAGGAAGAGACGTTTGAACTGAGACTTGAATGTCAAGTTTCAAATGTAGAAAAAAGCTTGATATGCCTGAAAAATGGAAAGACGGACATTGTGGCTTGAAGCTGAATGCAAGGGAAGGGGTGTGGAGATGAGTAGAGGGGTTCTGAGGTGGTTGTGTCATAGAGGGGGAAGCAGGAGTTACACAATGTCAAAAGCTGAGCCCTGTTGCTGGGGTGTTAAAGATATCATGCTACAAAGCTCCCCCAAAACTTAATAGTAAAAAGATAAGTAACCAAGTTAAAAAGTGGGCAAAGGATTTGAATAGGAATTTCTCCAAGGAAGAGATACAAATGACCAATAAGAAAATGGGAAGATTCTTTTCATCATAAGTCATGAGAGAAATGCAAATCAAAATCATGAGATACCCTTTCATACCCACTAGGATGGCTAGAATCAAAAAGTCAGATAATAATAAGTGTTGATGAGGATGTGAAGAAATCGGAATCCTCATACAATTCTGGGAATATAAATGGAATGTTAAATAGTGCAGCTGCTTTGGAAGATAGTCTGATGGTTCCTTAAATGATTAAATATAAAGTTACCAAATCAGCCAGCAATTCTATTCCTAGATATATACACAAAAGACATAAAAGCATATGCCCACAAAAGAACTTGTATACAAATATTTATAACAGCATTATTCATAATAGCCAAAAGTTGGAAACAACCCAAATGTCCATGAACTGACAAAGGAATAAACAAAATATGGTATATCCATAAATTGAAATTGGCCTTAAAAAGAAATGAAGTACTGATACATGCTACAACATGGAGGAGCTTTGAAAACAATATGCTAAGTGAAAGAAGCCAGTCACAAAAGGCCACATAGTATATGATCCCATTCATATCAAATTTCCAGAGCAGGGAACTCTATACAGACAGAAAGTAGATTAGTAGTTGCTTAGGGGTTGGGAGATGGGAAGACAGGGGGAAATAGTTAAAGTATACAGGGTTTCTTTTTGAGGTGATGAAAATGTTCTAAAATTGTGGAGATGGTTGCACAAATCTGTAAACATACCAAAAACCATTGAATTGTACACTTGAAATGAATAAATTGTATGATGTATGAATTATATCTCAATAAAGCTGTTAAAAAAACACTAGAAAACCTCCTAAGGCCTAAGGGTACAGTTCACACTACTTAAGAGTTTCCAGGCTTTTTAGATAAAATTTACTATGTCCAGATTAGAATCTTTTTGTGCCCAAGGGAGAATCATCAATGAAGCTATTCTTAGAACACAAAGCTTTCCTTCCTAAAATACTGGAAAGGAGCAACACCTTGAACACCACAGGAAACCCATAAATATCTAATTTGCACCACTGCATGATAAAAGCAGCTTGCTTCTTCCACTCATTAGCAACACTCAAAAATATACCCTAGCTCTTTGCCTGCTAATAAGGATATTTACATTTGCTCTTTGCAGCAACTAAAAAAGCCTTGTTTATGCCCAGTTTCCCTGTAGCTCTGGTCCACCTGAACTGTGTTTGGAAAGCAGGTAGAAAGCTGTTCTGGGACAAACACAGTGGTGGAAGGTGTGAGTGTTGTATGAGAATTCATTTTAAATTAATGCATGGAATCATGAATTTCTAAGTGAGTCTAGAATTCAGAATCTATTTCAGTTTCCTAGAGGATAGGAAGTTAGCCATTGTATTCTACTACCAGTAACATGCTCTTTGTCTTGCAGATGAATTAGTCATTGCAGATGCAAATTTTAAGCCATTTAAGATAGGAAAAAACTTATTTATCTTTGTACTCTTTATAATTTAGTGGTCTTGTATATAACTTGTGTTCAATAATGTTTTTTAATGAATTTGAATTAATGGATCACCTTGAGAACAAGGTCAAGAAAAATTTTCAATGATTGAAACTAATAAAATCAAACACATGCTAGATGGTATTAGCCCCCTGTAGGTCTGACCCACTCCGGGGGCTGGCTTGTAAATGTGATGCTGTCTGAACCAGGTAGTCTCCAGTTGCCAATCAGGAAGCCATAGAATTGATGGTGCTATTGTAAATTCATATAAAAAGGAAATGGAAAGTAGGACTTTAGAGATGCACCTCGACTTACGAAGGGGTTATGTCCCAATAAACCTATCATACGTCGAAATGTCCTAAGTTGAAAATGCATTTAATACCCCCATAAACCCTTAGTAAGGTAAAAAATCTCAAGTTGAACTATCCTAAATTCAACTTACATAAGTTGAAAACTGTGTGTATTTTTTAGCCCAGTCTAAAGAAGCAAGACACTGTATCTGGTGGACATAAGCATTTGGTTCACTAGCTGAGGCTGTGTTTGGTGGCAGAATAGTTCAGTAGGCTTTGCCACAGTGTGCTTGAGATATCTAATTTCCTCCATTCTCATTATGAGACAAGGTTCCCAGGAGTTGGAATATATCGAGCTGTGTATTTGCTAGTCACAGGGATCAAATTTGTCTCTTCCCTTTTTTTGACCCCCCCAATCATCAATTACAAGGTGCTACCTGTGTGTGTAAGGTCCTGCCTGAAAGATCCTGTTGGCCTGCCTTTGGGAAAAAAATTAACAATGATTTTCATCAGTTTCTCCCTAATCTTTCCTCTTTCCTGTCACTTAACAGAGCAGGACTTGTTTTCCCCAGGCTTCCCTCTGTCCATCTGGGTTGCCTGGATGAGTCTGACATGTCCAAATATCCTAAATGTATTTTTGAACATATCAGATATGCTTTGGAATCCAAGGTGTAGGATACTGATGCCACCTTTACCATATATTCTGCTTTTAGCACTTTACAGCTCAATTTTCTGCTTTAAAGGGTGCTGCTTATAAACCAGCAAATACAGCAAGTGACTAATTAGCCAAATTAATGAGGGCTTGTTTACTTGCAGTCCCTAGTGCCCTTGGAACTTGGGATGTTTCATTATTACAATCTGCAAGTGGTTTCCTCCAATTAATTTTTAGCATACGGCTCTTGCCTCTTTTCAGTAATATGTATTATAATATCTTAATACTTGAGAGGGGTTTGCAAGATTTAACTCATTAATCCTCATAGAGAACCACTGGAAAACTGAAATAAAAAGGAATCATAGTGCTTTTTCTTGGTCAACACTGATTTTGGCATACTTTACAAATTCTATTCTATAAGTCTAGAGGAAAATTAGTAAAGATCAAGTATTAATATTAAGGCACATTCTGAGAAAAGTATATAAAGGAAGAAACACATATAGATTCAGAGGAGTTATTATTTGCCACAGAATGAATGATAAACAAGCTAAGAAAAGTCAAACCTCTTAGTTCTCTATAGGGTCACCTTATTGGAGACAAATCTAAATCTAACCAGGCACATGGAAGCAAACTATCAAAAGCCAAAGACAAAGAGAGAAGCTTGAAAGCAGCAAGAGAAAAGCAATTTTTCACATACAAGGGATCCTTAATAAGATTAACAGCTGATTTCTCATCAGAAAGCTTGGAGTCCAGAAGGCAGTGGGATGACATTTTTAAAGTGCTGATAGGAAAAAAATGTCAACCAAGAATTCTATATCTGGCATAACTATCCTTCAAAAATAAAAGTGAGCTTAAGACATTCCCAGATAAGCTAAAGCTGAGGAAACTCACTGCTAGTGGATCTGCCCTACAAGAAATGCTAAAAGGAGTCCTTCAAATTTAAAAAATTTAATAATTCTATTTTTGTATTTTGACAAAACCTGTCTCATCTATTTGGGGCTAAGCTGCTTAGTCCATTTTGTGCTACCTTAACTAAACACCTGAGACAGGGTAATTTATAAAATACATAAATTTGTTCTTTCACAGGTCTGGGGATTGGGAAGTCCAAGATCAAGGTGCTGACCAGCAAGGTGCTGGCAACAAGAAAAAAAGGAAAAGTTTTTTTTTTCATTTTTTATTACCAACTACCCAGGTGATAGTTCTAAAACATGACATCAACAGGTCAGGATAAATTTACATTTGAAAAATTGATGAAGAAGATATCACAAAAAGGAAGAGTTGATATCATGAAATTAATGGAAATATGAAGAGCAAAAGAAAGATGCAGAGTCAGTATATGCCAATTACTTACTTTGAATATAGAAAGAATGGGTTTTGAGGTAGCCTTTGATGAAATAGAGCCTGGTTTGTTGACTTGTGAGGAGAAAAAGATATTCCAAGTTTAGGGAGGGGGTAAAATAGATTTTGAGTAGAAGATGGCTTGGAGGTTAGGGACCAAGGGCTGTTCTATAATCCATCTCTTCCTTTTAGTGAGTGATACACTCAGGTTCCTTGGGAAAAGAAGCAACTATCCTACCATTAAACATTTGGAGTTACAGTTAATATTGAAGAATACAAAGAATAAACTGTTAGTGGCCTAGTAACTCTCTCTCCTTCAACCCTTTTGATGCATTATCTTCCTAAGATGTTTCTTTGTAAAGACACTTTGATGTCTCTACACTGATAAAAGCATAAAATTCAGGCTCAGCTATGTTCTGAATGTGTCTCCCCAAGATTCATATATTGAAACCTAATCCCCAATGTGGCGGTATTAAGAGGTAGAGTCTTTGGGAGATGGTTAAGAGTTGGGGCCTGTGGGAGCCCTCATGAATGGGATTAATGCCCTTATAAAAGAAGCCTGAAAGAGCTTGTTCTGCCATTACACTATGTAAAGATACAGCAACAAAGCACCATTTTTAAAGCTGAGAGGGAGCCCTCACCAAACATTGAATCTGCTGGCACCTTGATCTTGGACTTCCCAGCCTCCAGAACTATAAGCAGTAAATTTCTGTGGTTTATAAATCACCTAGTCTCAGATATTTTGTTATAGTAGCCCAAATGGACTAAGACAGAAATTGGCACCATGAAGTGGGGAGCCACTGTAACAAATACGTAAAAATGTGGGAGGGGCTTTGGAATTGGGTAATGTGTAGAGGCTCGAAGAATTTGAAAATTCTTGCCAAAAAAATTATAGTTGCCATGAATGAAGCATTAAGAGCAATTCTGGTGATGGCTCAGAAGAAGAAGAGAGCTGTAGAGAAAGCCTCAATCTTCTTAGAGATCACCTGAGTAGTTGTGATCATAAATTTGGTAGAAATATGGATGGTAAAGGCCATTCTGATGAGCTCTCAGATGGAAATAAGGAAGATCTTATTGGAAACGGGAGGAAAGACCATCCTTGTTATAAAGTGGGAAAGAACTTGGCTGAATTGTGTGAATCCTAGTGCTTTGTGGAAGGCAGAACATCTAAGTGATGAAATAGGATATTTGATGAATGAAATTTCTAAGCAAAGGTTGAGGTTTCAGAAGGGCATCTCTTGACTATTTGTAGTAAAAAGTGAGGAGAGAAATAGATTAAAGACAGAATTTGTAATTAAAGGGGAAGTAGAACTTGAACACTTCTCAGCCTTCTCAGCCTAACTATATTGTAACAAATCAGAAAGTGTGCTCAGGACTGTCTTAGTCTGTTTGTGCAGCTATAACAAAATACCCGAGACTTGGTAATTTATAAACAATAAAAATGTATTTTTTATGAAGATTGGGAAGTCCAGGATCAAGGCTCTGGCAGGTTCAGCATCTGGTGAAGGTCTGTTTGTCATCGATGGTGCTATCTAGGTGTTCTCACATGACAGAAGAGCAAAAAAGGGCCTAAGCTAGTTCCTTCCAGACCTTTTATAAGGCACTGATCCATTCCCCAAAAGGAATATTAATATTAATATTAATATTACCACAATGAGAATTATGTTTTAACATGAATTTTGGAGGGGATATACATTCAAACTATAGCAGGGACCAAGAACACCGAGGGTGTGGATAATGAGATCAGTATGGATTGGCCCTGTGCTATTCATCAAGACAATGGAAAAGTGACCCTGAAGGCATTTTGGAGATCACTGGGGATGCCACTCCCATCACAGGCCCAAAGTGCCAGGACTTTTGAGGGCAGAATAATTTCAAAGGAGGGGCCTATGAGACCTTGGATCTCACTGCCAAGTTCCACCTCAAAGCTCTGCTTCATGTATTCCAGTGCAGTACTCCTTGACCACCGCAGGTTCAGCTCCAGCAGGCCCCGGTGCAGTGGTGGTTGTTCCTCCAGAGGGTATAGGTGGTAAACTTTGGTGGCACCTGCATAATGCCATCTCCACTGGTGCTCTGAGTGCACAAGCTGTGGGAGCATGGCTGCCTCCGTCAAGATTTTATAAGATGCTCTGGACAGGCTCCAGGCCCAGGCAAAGAACTGCCACAGGGGCAGGGCCACCACAGACAGACTGCACTAGGGCAATGTCTAGTGGGGTCCTTGGAGCAGGACTGTCCTCCGGGCACCAGAACGGTAGAGCCACTGGTGTACAATTCCAGCCTGAGAGAGACATAGGCAGGTGACTCTAACACATGAAAGCGACAGTGTGGGCTATGTCTGGCAAAGCCATGGAGGCAGGACTGCCCAGAGCCTTAGGGACCCAACCCCTGCCCCACTCTATCCAGGAGGCAAGATGTAGAGTCAAAGAGGATTGTCCAGCCTTAAGATTTAATGTTGTTTGCCTTGTTGGGGTAACATTTGGGACATGTTACCCCTTTCTTTTTTCCTATTTATCCCTTTTGATATGAAAATATCTAGCCTATGCCCACCCCACCATGGTATTTTGGAAGCACATAAGTTGCTTGATTTCATAAATTCACAGCCAGAGAATGATTTGCCTTAGGATGAATCATACCTTGAATTTTACCCAATCTGATTTAGATGATATTTATATGAGACTCTGGACTTTAGAATTTTGAGTTAATGCTGGAATGAGTTAAGACTTTTGGAGATATTGGGATGGAATGAACATATTTTGCATGTGAGAAGGACATAAATTTTGGAGGGTCAGGATTAGAATGCTATGATCTGAATGTTTGTGTTCCCCTTCCCCCACCCCAAGTTCATATGCTGAAACTTAATCCCCTTTGTGGTGGAATTAAGAAGTGGGGGCTTTGGGAGATGATTATATTATGAGGGCTCCACCCTCATAAGTGGGATTAGTGCTTTTACAAAAGAGGCCTGAGGGAGCTTGTTTGCCCCTCCTGCCATGTAAGGACATAGTGAGAAGATGCCCTCTATGAGGCAGAGAGTGAGACTTCATCAGATACTGAATCTGCCTTGATCTTGGACTTCCCAGCCTGTAGAACTGAAAGCAATAAATTTTTGTTGTTTATAAATTACCCAGTCTGAGGTATTTTGTTGTAGCAGCTCAAAATAGACCGAGAAAATCTTCTTAGCTTGGATTCAAAGTCTTCCACAATCTCGTTCTTATCTGCCTTTCCACAATTTTCTTTCTTTTGAGACAGGGTCTTGCTCTGTTGCCCAGGATAGAGTGCAATGGCATGATCATAGCTCACTACAACCTCAAACTACAGGGCTCAAGTGTTTCTCTTGCCTCAGCCTCCCAATTAGTTGGGACTATAGACACGCGCCACCACGCCTGGCTAATTTTTCTATTTTTTGTAGAGATGGGGTCTTGCTCTTGCTCAGGCTGGTCTCGAACTCCTGACCGCAAGCAATCCTCCTGCGTCGGCATCCCAGAATGTTAGGATTACCAGGTGTGAGCCACCGCACCCAGCCTCACAATTTTCTCTCTCCCTTTTTTTTAATCTTTCAACTTCTCAGGAAGTGGGTTGATCAGAAGTCACAATTATACATATTTTTCATAAATCTACTGTTTTAGAAGAGAGGGAATTTGGATATTATAATTATTTGAAGACAAAAATAGCCAGAGTGTTCTTAGCCTTTCCCATCTCCTGATCTGCAAAAACAGGGTTTTAGCTTGGCTTGTCTGGTTTCTTTGCCTTTCTTGCCCCCTGAAGATTGTTCTGCTACTGCCAGGCCAGATTTTGGGGGTTTGTTATGCAGAATAAGAAAGGTAGGTGAAAAGGGTAGAACAACCATAGTGCTCACACTTGGTTTAGAAGAGGGTTTTTATTAGTGAGTTTGGAGGAGAATGGCCCTGGAAGAGTTCCAACGTTCAAAGAAAATAAATAGGAGAAGAAGTGAACGTTTTAAAAAACCCGTAACTGTGGACCGACCATACATCCTCTTCAAATGCTATCCAAAGGGGTTAAATGATTTGACATTACCCAGTTGCTGAACAGTGTTTTGTTGACTGTGCACTGCTGAGACTGAATCATGTGTGTCCTGACATTAACAGGCTTACATGTAAGGTGGTGAAGTTCTGTAAACTATATGAACATTGAACAGAATTTGAATTTAAAGACATTGACACCAGTCTTTTTCCAGTCCCATTTTTGAGGCTTTAATTTTGGTTGTATTTAGAGTTCTTCAAAGCCATTTCTCAAGACTGAGCTCTAGAGTGACTTTCTCTGTGAAATCTCTCTCTTATATATTCTCTTTTCCCTGGTGAATCGACTCTCTATCCTTTGGGTCTCACTTCTCTCTTGTACAGATTTCTCTCATCACCCTGATAGCACTTGACTGAATTTATTTTTCTGTCTCTCCAATGGACTGTGAGTTCTTTGAGGGCAGGAACCATCTTTGTACTCCCAGAGCCTAGCACTGCACCTGGCACATAGTAGGCACTTAACGCATGTTTGTTGGATAAACAGCTGCTTAGCCAGTGTTCCTGCTTATTGTTTCCCCCCATTTCATCCCATGTCTACATACCACTGTGTTTTTCAAATTGGAACGAAGAACCTTATAAAATATCCCAGCAGGTCTCTTGCCAGCCCCAGAATATGCACTTGTGGATTGTATAGTAAGAAGACTGGGACAAAGAAACAGGAGGCAAAACGTCACACAGGAGGGTGTAAGTTCTTGTGAATGTTCTAATTTCTATGTTAGGTAGTAGAATCACTGGTATTTATTATATTTTAAATAAGCAAGCAAGAAAACACATAAATAAATGAGAGCTATGCATGTACCAATGATGTACCAATGATGAAGGTGTACCATAAACCAAGGGTATGATTAATCCAGTTCTATGAACTCAAAGTGAACAGAAGAGGATCTGCAAGTTGTAGCCCAATGGGGGATATGACTGTAAGTAACCTACCTGGCACCTTGTCTCTCCCTCTGTCATGTCTGAGATCCTTGCTGCTTTCTCCCTATTGATTTCACTTGTGGGACAGTCATAAATAATAGTGGGTTATACTTTGTTTTTCATGCCTAGGTACCCATATAGAAAAAGTATTCAGATTTTATGTCGAGGATTTCTCAATAATGACTATCTGCAGGTGGTCCTCAAGCTTTAGGTGTCTAAGAATAACCTGGGGTGTCTCATTAATTTAACATTTTGAATTTCTGAACCCACCACTCAGTGATCAGAATTATTAGATTTTGTTGTATGATCCAAGAATCTGATTTTAAATAATCATTCTTGGGGTGTTTTGATGCAGGTGATCCAAGAAAAAATATGTCATGATATAATTTTGGTCAGGCTCTTTTTGGAATATCAAGGTGAGCTGTCGACTTGTTAGTGGTGTAGAGATGTACAAACACCCTGAAGATGCCCTCAAGAAGAGCATCAGACATGGTTAGAGTAATGGAAGGATTGATTTGAGGCATTTACTAGGTTTAAAGGATCTAAATGTGCTTAATCCTTAAAGCTCAGCTCAGCAACAACTAATGGGAGATGTGATAATGCTCTACAAATATTTGAATGGCATAAACATCAAAAATGGAGAGAAATTATTTAGCTTGTTAGAAAACAGTATGATTAAGAGTAACTAAAAATGACCTCTAGGCTGAATCTAGGATTAGCCTACTGAAAGTAAATGATTAGGTTTCAGGGTAGACTCTTAACAGAAGTGATAAATCAATAGAGATAAAGGTGGAAAAAACATTGATCCATGAATGAGCTGAATTCACTTATATTTAAAGGCAAAGAAATGATTGCCTCCAAATTTCTTTTATTCTCCACTTTCTTTCTGCAGAGCAGCACCCACCTGAACCTCTCTGCAATTTGTTCTCATGATTGGCCTAGGTAGGTTTTTATCAGCCTTTTGTCTTATCTCTGGAGACATCACAATGCTGGCCAGCCTTGATTCTCCAAACTGGCAGTTGCTGGTCTCCCTTTTCTCCTTCATCCAACAAATGTTTATTAAGCATTCACTAATAAACACCTTTTAAGTATTTCTTAAGGTACCAGTTTAAGGCACTGGGTAACAAAACAGAGGCTCTGTCCTGAGGGAGTTTATATTCTAGAGGATTACTGATGGTGCCCCACCTGCCATGTTTCTAACTGGAATTGGTTGAATTCTTTTGCCAGCTCTGTCCCACCAGGGAGAGCAGAGTAGGCCTTGGTTGTGAGCCAACCCCAGAAGACAGGTGGCAGGGAAATACCATTATGATGAACCAAGCATGAGCCTTGCCCCAGTCCTCCTTTCCAACCCTGCTGGACTCACCACCCTCACTGTCTTTCATCATTAACTCAGCTGAATTTGCACCACTTACACCAGCAAACACTCCCTTTGTTCTGCATGGCATCAGCATCAGAGAGGTCTTCCGGGCAAGCAAGCTGGGCCCTTTCCCCCAGTGCTGAGTTTTCTGGGCTGCCCTCACAGTCGGCAGCTATGGAGTAGACAGAAAGGAAGAGATGACTCTCAGGTAAAGTAAAAAGAAAAAAAATACCCACACAGTCGGAGAACTTAGTACCATCTCCCAGCCAAAAAAAAGGAACTGTTCTTCCTCTTTCCCAGGCTTCCCTTCCTTTTCCTCTCATGCTGCAAGTTGCTTTTTTGTGGTTTGCTCTTTCAAGGCTGATGTTCACTTAAAAACACACAAACAAAAAACTAGTTTCATCCATATACAAATGTTCCAGGGAGGGAGGGTAGGATGAGTGGGTTGGGAGTTGGGAGGTGGTATGTGTGGCTGACTACGCCGTACAGACTCACACTCAGAACTGCTCTGTGATTTAACCCAGGTTCCACTTCTTGGGTTCTGTTTGGTTTCTTCTAGTGTCATCGTCTGTCCTGTCACCCCTGATCTGGGTAGACCTAGACCTTGAAGGTAGGGACAGAGCCTTCTCTTCTTTGGTAATTTCCTGCTAGGACAACATTTGCAGACCCTTATGTTTTTCACACACCTTTTCCTTTAATTTTCACTACAACTGCATGTAATCCCCTACCCCCCACCTCCCACAGCTAGACAAGACCATGGAATACACCACTAAGAGGACTGTCACCTCTGATCACCGGGTATTTTTCATTTCTATAGGGAGACAGTGTAACTGAGGCATGATTGGGACTCCAGGATTTTTCAAGAATTTTTTTTAAAAATATTTTTTGTGGGTTGAACTTAGAACTGTGATCATCTTAATCAAATGAAAGTACTCACCTGCCCTCTGTGAAGAGTACACATGCAGATGTTTCAGAGTGATTAACCACTCGGTGGAGAACCTTCCCAGGGTCATCTTTTCTGAATATTTTTATAAACTGCATGGGAAGGATTAACCGTAGTACTAAATGTAACCAAGGGAAAAGTCTAGAGCGGTGCTGTTCATTATGATAGACACTAGTCATATGTGACTATCAAGCTCTTGAAATTTAGTTAGTCTGGATTGAGATGTGCTGTAAGTGTAAAATACACACCAGACTTAGAAAACTTAATAGAAAAAAATGTGAAATGTCTCATTAATAAGTTTTTACATTAGTTTCATGTTGAAATAATATTTTGGATACTTTGGGTTAAAATGTACTTGTAAAATTAAGCTCACTCATTTCTTTCCACTTTTTAAAAATGTGGCTACCAGAAAATTTAAAATTACATATATGCTTATATATATTTCTATTGGACAGGACTGGTCTAGAAAAAAGATATCTAGAAATATGTGCTTCTAATTAAGTACACCTTATATTTCCACAACACCTTTATTTGTATTTTTCTGGGACTGCTTATGTCTACCATTTAAACTAGCTTAGAATTAAACTGCTACCTTTGCTTTAAAAACATCTGGCATGTAGCACCCAGGCATAATTATTTTTCTGCTACAACCGTGTTGCCATAGGAGCAAAGTTATGGTGTAATAAAGAACAACTTGAGCTAATAACTTGTATATGAAAATAGTTACATCTTCATTGTGGGAGCCAGGAGGCACCTATACTGTTTCATTGCACACACAAATCCCTTTTATAATGATGCTTTTTCATTCATTTGGCATGCTTTTATTATTATTAATACAACAGCAAAAACTCCATATATATCAGGGTAAAAGCATCTATTTTGGATAATCAAACCTATAAATCTTGTGACTGTTCAGATATAGCCAATTAACTCCCCTTCCTCAGAACTGCCGTATACCATATGGTGCAGAAAGGGTGGCCACATACTTCTTGCCATGCTTTTGACTGAGTGACATAGTCACAAGAGCTATGGAAACTAGTGTTTTAGTTGCCAAAAATGTTCATTTTAATCCCTAATAAGAAATGTTCCTATTTCTTAAAATGGCAGCTTCTTTATTAACTATGTCAAAAGTGCTTATCAGTACTTTAGCAGAATCCTTCATTGTACATTAACAGAGACCTTCTTTATACCTCGGATGCTTCACTGTTTGATAATAAAGAGTTTTTTTCCCTAAATGAATAAACTAGGGGTGATACTTTGTAAAGAACTCTAGTCACACTTCATACCTATTGTGATATTGCTTTGTTTCTTTTCCTATGGCACCAAGCCATTGTTGCTGCTGTCGGTGGTGGTGGTGGTGGTGGTGGGGTGTGTATGAGGGAGAGAGAGAGAGGGGGGAAGTCTGTGTACAAAACACAGTGAAGGCAATAGGCAAAGTGGGATTGACATGGGTGTTGATCTTTTATTTTCATTCACTGTTTTTTTTTAATCTTTATATGAAAATTTCTGGTTGTCATGTTTAAATAGTTTGATTGCTGCTACCTAAATATGTATCAAATGAACTAGTTGTGTCATTAAGGCAAAATATACACTTCGAAATTTCAAAGGTCAGGAATTCACATTTCATGATCACATGATTCTGGCTTGATTGTGTGTGTATCCCCTGTGCACAATCTCTTTTGGACATCTGCGATCTTTGTTTCATTGAGTTAAAACTTGCTCCATGATTCTAATTTTTTTTTCTTAAGCTGTGGTTTTAAATAGTGGTTGCTTCTGAATTGTTTCAAGCTTAAAATGGCAAACTTATGAAGGCTTAGATATGGTTTAAGAACATGAATAAAAATACACTGAGAAAACTTTCATATTTGTACACTTCTCATTCAATATTGTTTCTTGCCTCCAAATGACTTCCATGAAATATTGCAGATTTCAATTTCTGTTTGAGTTGTTCATCATTCCTCCAAACTATAGCTGACCTTTCTGTAAATTTGTTTTTGGATGAAAATGATGACCCAGAAGATATTTCACCAAGTAAAACCCTGCCAAAACCTGATAAGTGGGGTTCAAAATATCCAATCCTGTAAAACACAGGTTCACGATATTAGGAGGTAAATGAAATGGGGGGGGGGGGGGGGCGAGCCTGTTCAGCTGGCTGCCTCTGAGTTCTGGGGGTTTGTCTGAGGGATCCAAATCTATCTTCATCCCAGCTGCAGTGTACGACACCTAGTGATGGCTGTCTTCTCTGACTTAAGTATCACTGCCATTGACACAGCATCGCATGGAAGGCTGGGAATTCTAGGACAGCAGCAGCAATTCCACGAATCTCCTGGTTAATTTCTACCCATTTCATTGGTCTTATCTGGGGAACCTGAGCCAAGAAAACCCTGGGAACCAGGGGTCCGCTCTCTTCCTCCCAAGAAAAGGTTGTTTGCCATTTTCAACAAGCCTTACCCTCCACCCTCCCCTCCACGTTTCTACTCCATGCCTTCCCTCCCATATAAAACTTTAGCTCACTAGATCTGAGACTAGAGATAGAGGGAAGGAGTCAATTGCAATGTATCTAAATTTTTATTATTGTGCAGCCTGTTTGCATGGGGTTTTGTCCAAATTTTATTGCATTCAACAGAATATCATTCGTAATGAATTTGGCAAAAACTGTACCCTCCACATATGTGACTAGTTCTAGATCTCATTTCCTGTATATTTTCAGCTCATGTGTCTATACATGATTTCTATATATGTATATTTTACTTAGTTTCAAATTTTGGTTTATTTATTTAGCTGAGGAATCTTAACTTCATTAGGTCATCAATGATATTACTAAATTTGGAGAAGAGATAAATTCTATTTTTATTTATTGTTTTGTCTGCCACATTAACTGTTTGAAAAAAAAAACCTAGATTTTGATTGGAAAAGGAAATTTGAGGCAATTCACTTGCTGATCACAGGTAGAATCATACCTACTTTTCAAAATTTATTAGGTAAATCTCATGTGAAAGAACTCTCCTTTTCCAAATACCTATAGTATTTGATTTTAAGTAATTGTACTGTTTTAGAGTCTTATTTCCCCTATAAGAATATAAAAATTATCATCAATGACAGATTAATTCATCTTTGCATACCTCATAGTGCACACAATAGGCATTTAGTAATTGTTTAAAAAGAAAGAATATCCACATACATGTGTGCTTTTTAAATGTTCTGGAAAAAAAAAAAAGCCAAGCTAAGCTATTAACCCTAATCATAGTTTCTCGATTTCCTCCAGTCTGAGTGTATAAGCAACTGTGAATATAGGTTGCTAAAATATTGTGAAATTGTTCATAGCACACATGCTTCACCAAGAGTCAAAATGTTTTTCAACCTCCTTTGTCACTCAACTTATTTGAATATGTGATCTAGACATTGGAGATTGAAAGCAGCTGGTTCCCTAGTGCTGTAAAAGAGATGGTACTGTAGCCACAATATTAACAAGCTTTCAATCCAGCTAAATGATCCTGTCTAAAGAGACAGCTTTTTTTTGAAGACAAATTCACCCAATTCTCAGTAATTACAACCTCCCATACTCCAACCACAGCTCTGAAAAATTCCCAAGAAAATTCAAACACTTTGAGGTGCTGTGGGAAGGTCACTTTATGTAGCAGGACATTTCAGGTATGTGAGTTCTTGTTGTTCAGCAAGAAACAAAACAGCAGTAGGGGGTGGCTTTGTTCAGTATCTTCTACCAAGATTTAGGCTTCCATCGCACAGCGCTCAACAAGACAGAATCTTCTCTTTGAGCAAATGAAATCGTTTCTCCAAGTCCCAACTGTATGACAGTTATGAATTTAATTCTGTGCCTGGGTCCTCAGCTTGAGGGTAATGGAATCAATATGCTGCTGGGTTCAGGGAGGGGGCGCTTTGGGAAGAGATAAGCGGAAATGTGGATGCTAAGCCTAGGCCCAGAGATGGACTTCAGAAGATCTTTGAATCCACCCAAATCTTATGCAGGATTATTTGTCGATGTGCCTATATTTTTTTGTTGTTGTTGTTGTGGGGGGAGGCAGGGTGCACAGCATTCATCAGATTCTTAAGGGAGTTCAAGTTTCCCAAAAGAATTAGAGCCTCTAACTCAGGGGACTTGGAAGTTATATTCTGATGGATTGTTTGAAAAATTTTAAGGGTAGCTTCATTTGGATCTCTTATGAATGACTGTAAAAAATTGCAGGTGGATATTTGTGATGGATCTGGAAAAAAGATAACATGAAGGTCTTTGTGCATAGTCATGCTTCTTATTGCTATGCAGGGACAACTGACTGTCAGAGGAAGACTTAAGGGGTAGACGTGCTAGGGACCAAAGCTGGGTGGGAAGAGAGAGGAAATTTATAAGGAAGGCTAACAAAATGGAATCCAGTCAGAGGATTGTGACTGGGATGTGGTGGGTCTAGAAATTATGGAACAGGATAAAAGTGAAAGAGTTGAGAACATTTAGAGGTAAGAAGGCTTTGTTCTGGGGGAGGGAATCCATTATGTCCAGTTTTAAATATCATGTGGAAGACAAGCTGGAATTGCTTTTATTCTGAGTGTCTGAGAAGGGCAGAACCAGGGAGCACCATGAGCAGCTCTGGTTTGGTGGGTGACAGCTGTGATGCCACAGCTCTCAGAGGGCACTCCCCTAAAAGCAGACCTGGAGGCAGTGATATGAGTCAAGTAGTTTATTTAGGAGATGACCTTAAATAAGGACACACCATGAAGCAAGAGAGAAAAGCCAACAAAGGGTTGCCACTGTGGGCAACAGGGGCTCAGTCCCACGGGGGACCTCAGGGAGACTGTATAGAGCAAACATCAGAGCAACCCCCCTAGCCAGGGCTGAGGGAGCTGGTGTGGTTAGCCATTGAGATTCACTCTGGAGAGGCCCAACATGCTCTGAGTCCAGACTGAGTGTGCTCCCTCAGCTGGAGAACCCCCTCAGGTAGAGATGCAGGAAGCTGTGGGCCTGCATGGCAGCTGTTTGCAGGTGAACTCTGAGATGGGCTGAGGGCATCTGGGCATGATACCCTCTGTGAAACCAAGTGAGGGAGAACCCCACCAGGCTGGCACTCTCATACTCACTTGCCTTCTGTCTCTTTGCATCAGTATGGGGCAGGAAAGCTATCACTGTGCAGCTGACGGTGGGGGGGGGGACACATTGCTGGGCTGTGGCACATTGGGCCCTTGCCTTGGACCTCAGGCTTTGTGGCAGGTGGGCAATGACTGAAGGAGCAGCAGGTGGGGGAAGAGGTGGAGTGACACTATCAGGGGACGCTAAAGCCAAGACAATGAATGGAGATGGTGATTTGTTTTTCCAGCTCACAGCACCCATACTGCTCACAGGTACCAGTGCAGAGCTGGTGACCCAGGCCCGACTCCCCGGCGATGGTGCCCCATCCTTTCCCACACATGCCCCTCAGTTTGTGCTTTTGTGACCTGGCTCTCTTTCCTTTCTCTGTCAGTGTGGCCACGATGTTCCCTTTAACCAGATTCCCCGTGTTCCTACGGAGAGAGGGAACAAAGAACGGGCTTTAAGGATAGAGGCTGTTTTGAGATTTACCACTGGGCCTGCGTCTGCCTTGCTGGGCATAGCCCGGCCTGTGTTGTGTTCTGGAAAGTGGACTGAAGTGAATTTTATCCAGGTAGTTCCAGACAAGAAAACAGGCACGTGTTCAGCAGGACTCTGGCTTATTCATGCACTGGGGCACAGTTTATCCAACTCTTTAATAAATTTGAACTAACTCCTTTTCCCCCTGAAATTTGGACTAGAAATCCAACTAAATTAACGTGGTCATTGTCAGCAGTATTCATTTGTCTTGCTGTTTTGGGGAAAACGTGTAAGGTGAAGCAAGGAAGGGAGGCTGGTTGTGCTTGTCTCGGTCATGGCGTTTCATCACGACCGCCATTGCCCCTCCCCCTCCCGCTCATTCCCCGTCTCCTTTCAACCACTTCCCTTCATTCCACCCTAACGTAGCGGTTATTTAAGATAAGGTGTTTGTTTTAAATAAATATATTCCAGACACATAAAGCTGGAATTCCATGTCTGCTGCTTTCCCCCCACCAAAATTAGACTGCTCAATTCCTTTTAAATGTAACTCCCAGCCATTCAGCCTTCAGACATAATAATATAAAACCATTTCTTAACCCAATTTTAATTCAGTTGCACGGTGCATAGTGGAATGAGGTTGAAAACCAGACAAAAATTAGACTAATAAAAGCAGACAATGCTTTTGCGTATGTATTATGCCTTATAAATTTCAGTTCTTCTGATTGGCTTCGTTTTAACTAGCTGAGAAAAATACAATCCACCAAAGATGGTTACCAGTATTCAAAGTCAACGGGGACTGAGGCAGTGTTCAGTAATTACAGCCTTGCAGTTTCTAGGAGATTCCATCCCCACCAGACCTGCCGTCTCATGTCCCCATTTGTAACGTTGTTCATTACGTTCAACCTGCTGCCATCACTCTGGAGCTTTCAAAGGCATTCTGGGGGCTATCTTGCTGTAGGACATGGATAATGAAATAGTTAGATGTGACTTGTATCATAATCGCCTCACCTAACCCCCCATTTAGCTTGAAAAGTAGACTTAATAAAAGCAGGAGTGAAAGGCACTTTATGTTTTTAATAAGGAGTCTCATATGGTATTACCTGCTGTTTTTCATTGTGTGTCTCATCTCCTGGTTTTCCTTTGAGACACATGACAGAAGAAAGCCAAGCACATCTCTTAATCTTAAAGCACTTTAAGAATCTATTGCAGTAATCTACCACAATCGATCAATAACTTCAAGCTAACAGGGCTGATTTCCAAAGTACCTATATGTACTGATAGAGACAGGAGATCCATTCACTGGCAAGTAAAGACCGTCTTATGTTCAAGAAACTACAGGATTCCGCTGTATAATAATTTAATGTTCTGTTTGCAAAAGGTAATTATAAAACTCTCATTCCATCTCCTGCTCTGATGGGCTCGGGATGAATTTAAAATGGATTAAGAGGAAATGGATAAGACGTTCTGTATTGCTGAACTCTGCCCAGTGTCATGATATGCAAACAGTGAGCAGAGCGCTGAAACTACTAAATACACACTGAAGAGATGACAGGGCTCAAACACGAGAACGCCTGGATCTGCCAGAGAAAAGGGCTCCTAAAAATAGTGCGAACAATTTACAGAAGAGAAAATTTGACTGTGATGTAAAAATCTTTGAAGGCAGAGCTGCTTGGAGCTGGATGCTATAAACATATTCATGATGTTATGTTTGGAGAGGCATCTATTTTCTATGCATTAATCTCAAATAAGGAAGGAAAACAGCATCTATGGACCTATAATACGTGATGGAAAAAGATTGACCTGGGAATTGGAAGGCCTCATTTTAGACCAGGATTTACCACTAATTAGCTCTGTAACCTTTAGCAAGGCATGGTAACTCTTTTGGCCTTCTCCAAAAAATGGGTCTGTTAAACTGAGTGTGGCCTCCATGTGCTAAAAGATGGGGGCAGGTTGAATATTCAGGACTTTCCCTAAGTCTAGCCTGGTTATGATGCAAAATTGTTAAAACTTAAGGACCACATTTCTTTAAAGATGTTTGGCACCTCCTTTTTCTTTTAGGTCATTAGATATTTTTAAATGAAAAAGTAAATCATGCTGGTATCAAGTCAAGTAACACTGAGATATAGAAAGAAAAAGGTTCAAAGTTAAAAATCTCTTTCCAGTATTCCTCTAACACCACCCTAGCTGAGTAATCAGCAGTGACAGCTTGGTATATATTATTGCATTGTTTCCACCATACATTTAAGATATGCTTATGTATAGACTGTTCCTTAAACAATTTCCTTAAACATTAAACAAAAATGGCATCATTTTTTTATTTAATGATATATCACAGACATAAGTCAAGTGTAGGCGAACCATCGTTCATGGACCGAATCTGGCCCTTTAGAATAAAAAGTTTGCCAACCCTTTTCAATATATGTAGCTCTATCTCCTTGTTTTTAAAAAGTTTCATAATATACCATAGAATTGATATGCGTCATTGATTCAGCTCTATTGGCTCAGATAATTGAAAAGTCAAGAGGATATAAGCTTTAGGTACTGTCAGATCCAGAAACTGAAATGATATTCTCAGGAGTCTGCTTTCTTTTGGATCTTAGTTCAGCTTTTTCCTCTTAAGCTTAGTTCTCAAGTAGTCTTTCCTCTTTGACAAAATAGCTACCATCACCTCCAGTCTTAAATCTCATTCCATGGTGTTAAGAGAGCTTTTCTTTCCCAGAAGTTTTATCAGAGGCCCTGGGTAGGATTTTTATTGTTCTGGTCACCCATCTTTGAACGAGTCACCATGAGATACAATACTCTATTGGCTAAGTGTCGTCTACACACTCCCCTCTGGACCCTGGAGCATGAGGCTGGCCTTACTGAAACATTTGGATTGAAAGTAAAGAAAGTGTGGTTACCCAAAGACTAACTGGTGTGCAGTTATTAAAGAGGGGAATGAACATTAGGAGCTTGAGAAAACAAATGCCCACCATCAGCACAGATTTCCCCAGGTGCTTTGGTGGATTGGGTATTTGTACTCTTAAATCTGTAAGTATTGCTGGTGTACTTTACAAAAAGTTTATTGTAGTTGATCATAGTTCATGTCATTAGCAATCCTTGAGAGTGTTTTCTGTATTGTCACCGGCCCTGGTTATTATAACAATTTTTAAAAATTGATCCGGTATTTGAAAAATGATATCTCATTGTTTAAATTAACATTCTAATGACTGCTAATGAGTTTGAGTATCTTTTCATAACATTATCATTTGTAATATGTTTATTCTTATAAGAAATATCACTTTATATCATTTGCCCATTTTTCTGTTGTGCTACTTATCTTCTTATATTTGTAGAAGCTTTGAGTATATTAGGCATACTGATCTACGGTCTACGATATATGTTGGAAATCGTTTTTCGTCAGCTGCTTGTCTCTTGACTTTATTTATAGTATCATTTGCTACATTAAAAAAAAGTGTCTGTTAAGCTCTGTGAAGGAGTCTACCCAAATACAGAAATAAATCCCAATCTCACTGACCTGAGAGAGTCGGGTGAAGGCATTATTGAAAATTATGTTCATCTTTATAGCTATATTTAAAATGCTCATCTTTAGAAGTTACATGATTTAGGTGTATAAACAGAACACCATCCAGGCTTCTCTATTGCTGTATGTTGTCCAAGAAGTGATCTGAGCTCAGACACACTCGAACCCAGTCCCCTTCATCCACGAGGGTCATTGTCGCTGGAACAGTTCATCTCTACCATTGAAAAAAAAATTATTTCAATAGATTTAGGGGGTACGAGTGTTTTTGTTACGTGGATGAATTGTATAGTGGTGAAGTCAGGGACCTCTACCACTTTGGTGAAGTAACAGAAACCAAGATCCAGCAATTCCACTCCTGAGTAGAGATCTAAATGAATTGAAATCAAGATCTTGCAGAGATGTCCGCACTCCGTGGTCACTGCAGCATTATTCACAATAGCCAAGATATGGACACTGCCCAAATATTCATTGACAGACAAATGAATACAGAAAATGTGGTAAATACATACAATAGAATATTTATTATTCAGCCTTAAAAAAGAAGTAAATCCATTTGTTACAATGTGGTTAGACCTGGAAGACATTATGCTAAGTGTAATAAGCTAGTCACAGAAGAGCAAATATTGCATGATCCCACTTATATAAGGTATCTAAAATAGTCAAACTATTAGAAGCAGAGAATAGCATGGGGGGTCGCCAGGGACTGGGGGGGAGGGAGAAATGGAGATTTTCTGCTCAATGGGTATAAAGTTACATTTATACAAGATGAATAAGTTCTAGATATCTGTTATACAACATAGTTTGTTTAGTTAACAATATGGTGCTATGCACTTAAAATTTTGTTAAGAAGGTAGATCTCGTGTTCCTACCGCAACAAACATACACAACACAAAACAAAAAAAACAGCAAAGAGACACAAGGAAACTTTTAGAAGTGATGAATGTGTTTATTATCCTGATTATGGTGATGGTACCAAGGATGTATGTATATGTCCAAACTCATCAAATTGTATACATTATGCATGTGCAGTTTTCTTTTGTATATCAGTTATACCTCAGTAAAGCTGAAAAAAAGAAATCAAGGACTGTTTTTGCCTAAAAATAAAGACCCTGGGATACAGTAGCTCTTATTTAGATTGTAAGTGTACAGAGATTCTAATTATTCAACATTTTTGCTTTATCATATTATATCATATATCATAAGACATTTTTCTTGAACTAATCTTTTTTCATGTAACTTTAAAAAGGAAAATTGTACTAGAGAATTGTGTATGTGTTTGTGTATATAAGTGGAATAACTTTAAATCATTACCTTAAAGGTCTGAATAAAGCATTTCTATGTGAAGAGTAGGTTGACAATAAAACATGATTTATTTACTTTAAATCTAGATAGAACAACTCATATAATTGCACAGCAAACAGAAAAATAGAATTTAGTTCATGTTATTTTTCTGCTCAAATGTCAAGAATCTTAAAGAAGTTTTAATTACCCAATGTAGTAATTTTGATTGTAATCTTTTATTTTAGATTATAATTGTTTAGAGGTGAGACACAAAATTGTTTGAGTTTTTTTAAAAGCAGTGCCTGCCTATTGCTTTTTAAATAAATACATTAAAAGATTTAGTTTTCTAAATCAATAGTCTTCTTTTATATTGGGCATTGTTTTCCTTAACTGATTTTTGCAGTTTATTAAGCAACTTGGTCAAAATCACAAGCCAGCAAAAAGGAACACATAGGATAGTTAGCCAAAGGTCTCTGGATCTTTAGTCAGACTTTGATTAATTAATTAGTAGATTAATTAATTAAGTGATATGTATTATGTATTAAGTTGTCTCCATTATGTGTTGTGACTAGAAATTAATGTGTTCTAGTTAATATAGGATTTTATAAAGAAATAATTATTATATATGCTAGACGTAGGTCTTAAAGCCTTAACGATTAGACAATTAAATTCTAAATATTTGATAAATGTGAATACATTTTGCATGATTCATACCTGAGGGTCTCATAGTGTCTACCTCAGAGTCATCCTAAGCATAAGCATCTACATTTAGTGCATTTGCCATGAATGCTGGTTAATAGATAATTCTGGACATTAGAATACTGAAGCTAGATAAATTAATCCTCATCCAAAATACATTCCTTCAACTCACAACTCTTCTGACTGAGGAATTAAGAACAACAAATACGTGAGTACACACACACACACACACACACACATGTAATTTAGCTCATTAATCCTCTCAACAACTCCCTGAGCTAAACACTATGATTTTTCTGTTTTTTCAGATAAGGAAATGGAAGAACAGATAGGTTAAGTACCTTGTCTAAGGACACCAAGCTAGTACATGGAAGAGCCAGGATTCAAACCCAGGCAGCCCAGCTCCAGAGCTGTTCTAATTTATACATGCAACTGCCATTCAAGTTACTGTCTGCTGGTCTGGAAGTGGGGATGTATGCTCAGTGCTTTTAGGAATGTTTCCTCCCTTCCTCCAACACACACTCATTTATTTTAGCTTCTCATGGCAGTGACCATGTTTACCTCCACCACTGCCCTACTTTACAGATTGCGTGGATTGGACTGTCACAACTGGTTGCTGTGCACACTGCTGCTCCTGACTTGCTAAACTGTTGGCATCCTTAACCCTCATATTTAGTCCCACCTGTTTTCTCTTGTTATATTCACAGTGGGAATGAAAAGCAGCTGAGATTCTATTTTTGTCTATTAATTAGTCCCATTACTCAGAAGTCTTTTTTAAATAGAGCTCCCTCTTTTTCCAAGTTTAGCAATCTGTTCATTTCTTTCTTGGTCCAATCCAACCCTTTAATCGTCTTCGGTGCTCACTTCCCAACTCTCTCCAACATCTCTATATTCCTGTGGAGCCCAGGACGAACAAATATTCAAATAAGGGACAGACCATAGAGAATGGGAAAGGACTTCTGGCCCTCATGTAATATGTGATTCTTTGCAGTATCTAGGTTTCCGGTTGACTTTCTTCTCCTGCCTCCATCCTCTGTATATATGGCATTTTATTCATCAGCTGCCCTTTAGTAATGAAATTATGCAAAGTTCACTGCATGGGCAGAGAAGTTGCTTGGCTTGTCAATTCCCTGCACATACCAAGTGCAAACAGAGCCTAGATTATATTTTTAATCTTGTTAAAGAGGTTATCAGCAGACCACACTTCAAAACAATTATTGGAACTATAACTATTCTAAAGTCACAATTGGGATGTTAGTGCATTCAGAATCTCTGTTACGATTTTTGAGATGTTAAAATTTGAAATAGTTAATTTGAAAAAATGGCCAAATTCCATCTTATTTTTGCTTAAATTATTTAGTTTGATAGCCAATAGTTATTTAAAAGAACAAAAGTTTAAACTCATTTTGTGATTATGAGATTTTGCTGTTGAGTTACTAAGTTAAGTTTTTGGGGTTTTTTTTGGTGGAGGATGGTCCATGGTTTTGTGAAATTGATAAAACATGAGAATCTATCTTTGTGTATCTAGGACAAAATAAATAGCTTCAAATCCTGTCAGAAAAATGCTCAGTGCAAATAAATCATTACTTGTCTTAATGAAGGTGGTTTTTAACACCAGAGAAAGTTAAGAGCAGATATTCTTGCAAATTTAGGAGAGGGTGTATAAAATTCTGTGTCACAAGCTGGGTCTATACCTGTGAATGGCAGAATGTCTTCATAGAGAACTAAGACTGCACAGATTGTGGAGTAGGCATTAATCTACCTAATTTAATATGATTCCCCATTTATCCTCACTCATTATCATTAATCATCTTATATTTCAGTTAAGAAATGGAAATTATGTATTTTCCTTCTCCTCACAGCCACATCCCTCTTGGTTGAAAGGTCTGGAGTTTACAACATCAGGTACTCAGAGATTAATGAATAGTGCAAGATATATGGATCCTTTAAAAATACTAAAGATAATCTCTTAACAACTATATTGGTTATTTGGCAGCTATTTTATAGATGACAGAATAGATTGTGAATTTTTTATAGAGTAGAATAATTTAGTATTAAGGATGGCTATAATGTTTCATGTCTTTAGGACATTATTTATTTTGAAAAATTTGCCTGTGGAGGATGAAGATTCAATTAGATTAATCGATTGTTTTAGCCCAATTTAAAAATAGTATATTGAAACAAAATTAAAATAATACATAGGCATAATTATGTAAAAAATAAAATCCCCCTTCTTACCCTTTTATTTTTAATTGTAAGAAAAAAACCCACAAAAAGCAGATTGATAATATCCACTGTAGGAGAAGATGTGGAGGAAAGGGCAGTGAACTACTGGTGAGAGTAAAAATTGATGAAACCTTTTTTGGAGAAGAATTTGGCACAAAGCTATCACAACTTTATTTGTGTATACCATTTGACCTAGAAATTCTATTGCTAAGAATATATCCTACAGGAAGTTTTAAGAATGTTTATTACAGTATTACTTGTCATAGAAAAAAACTGGGAATGACTGAAATGGCTATCATTGGGGACTGGGACACAAATTATAATGCATTCTTATAAAGGAGTTACCATATGGCTTTTAAAAATATGGTAGGTCTATGTGTCCAGATATGATAAATTGCCAAGAGAAAAAATTCAGAATGGTACCTAATTCTTATAGTATGCTATAATTATTTTTCCTTTTTTAATACAAAATTTTGTTTTTTCCTTAAGTTAATAATTGTCTTGCTTTTTTGTTTTCTTAATTTACTATGTACTCAACACTTTTTGGGCTTTGATGCCTCCCTCAGTTGTCTCAATCTTCTCTCATACAATGAAACACATAAGATACTCTACCAATTTCACGTTCTTGGGGGCATCTTTCCTGGGGCTTACAGACCTCCTCAGATCTCAGCTGGTTGCTGCCTCCTTGTCATCTTCGGACCTCCATTTGCCATTATCTCTTTCTTCTGCATTGCAGCCTCTGTTTCCTGCATGTTTTTGGCTTATTATGTCATTTCCATGAAGTACCTCCTTGTATAACTTCATGAGAAAGTAAGTGTTTGGAAACCTATAACAGATGTTCTTGGTGCCTTTCCAGATTCCTTTGACATTCAAAATTCCACATATGTTGATGGATATGACTATACACTCCTCTGACTTCACCTGAAAGGTTCTCTTGGTTCAGACACAGGAGCAGCTCTCAGTCAATGATGGATCAGCTTTTTCATCTCTTGGCAAGAATAATTTGGTGCATGTTCTACTTGTCTCTTGTAGTTCCTCAGAAGGATTGAACCCCAGCTGTCTATTGAGGTGATTTATCCAATAAGCATCCTTGTTGGGGTTCCTTCCCTTCCTTGTCTCAAGTCTCCATTCCTCTGCCAATACTCCCTGGGATCACCTCCAAAATGAATTATGTGCACTAAAATCCTTGTCTTAGGGGTTGTTTCTGGGGAAGTCTACATTGGAGACATCTTGTATATCTGCAAAGGTTTTTGGACTTGACCCTCATACTTAATTGTTGATTTAGCTAGATATAGAATTCTAGGTTGAATTAATAATCTGAAATTTGAAGCCATTGGTCTATTATATTCCGGCTTCTGTTGTTTTGGAAAAACTGAACACCATTCTGACTCCTGGTCCTTTGCATGTAACTTGATTTTTTTCTCTCTCAAACTTTTAGATCTTTCTCTTTGTCTCCAGTGTTCCATAATTTCATAATAATATGCCTTAATAAATCCATTTCTAAAAATTGTGGTAGGCAGTAGAAAAGCTGTTTTATTTGTTTGATAATACTCCCTCCTCTATTTTCTCTGTTTTTTATCTGGAACTCTAATTATTTGATGTTGGACTTCCTGAACTATCCTCCGATTTTCTTGATATTTCCTGATCCTTTTCTATCTCTTTTTGTTTTACTTTTTTGGAGATTTTGTTATTTCTCTAACTATCCTATCGAGTTTGTTATTTCTTCTACCTTAGATTTAATTTCAAAATTTTTTGAACTCTGATTTTTTTCCTTTAAAAATTTTAAAATAAACATTTATTCTTATTTCATGGATGTTACTACCTTTCCATATCTTACTAAGGATATAAAGGACAGTTTTTACCTGAAGTTTTCTTCTTCTATAGTCTCTTTCTTCCAAACAGCCTCTCCTCCTCTTCCGTTGTTTTGTGCTCTACCTTTTAGGTTAGAAACTTTCCTCAAGGGTGACCCTTGGTTGTCTCCCTATATTTAAGAGGAGGACACTCAAAAGGTGATTGAAGTCTCTATGGGCACAAGCAGACTTGTCACATGAATGTTTTGCTGTGGAATCACACGGTCAGGATGCTATATAATCTTTGTGTTTACCATTTTGATAATTGCAAAACCTTTCACAGAGTAAATGTAACATAGTTAATGGTATCCTTACTGATTGATAACTGAGTATGCATTTAAAATTCTACTAGAAATGATTCTTGGATGGATTTTTTAAAACATATATTAAATTATTTCTTTCCTTGGAAGAGAGTTCATTTTTTGAGTTTGTCATGATGATACAGTGGGGCAAGAAATGGTCTACTTGGTCCTCTATGATGGTAACATTGTAGTAAAGTTATTGCTTCTCCACAGAATAAACCTCTTTGTGAGCCCAGGTCAGTGGGTGTAAGTCTGAGTCTCTATGGAGTTTCTCAGATGCAAAGCCCAAATTCATCTTAATTTGATACATTTCATTCTTTTGTTCGGCTTCAGAGAGGAAGAAAATTTGCTAGAGATGATACTTAAAAAGCCTAAGAATGTCAGTGATAGAGAAATTTAAATGTAGACTTCTGGGGTTCCATGCTCCTAGAATGGTGAATTGTTATGGTCATAAATGATATAGGATGGATAAGCATGTAGATATTTTCCCTAATCAGCTTTACTGAGACAATAATGAGGTGAGTCTACAAGAAAATTACTGTTGATATATTTGTCCCTAATGAACTAGACAGGCATTACCAGCCCACTTCTCTGAGCAACTCTGTGACAATGTGTCTCTGATTTGTCTCTGTTTTATGTTATTACTTGGACAGTTGATAGAGATAACATGTAAATGGATGGAATTGAAGCTATTCATTTATTCTCCAAAAAGGCTTATATTAACCATTGTTAGGGGTTGAATTGTGTCTCCCCAAAAAAGATATGTTGGAGTCCTAACCTCTGGTATCTTAGAATGTGACTTGTTTGGAGGTAAGGTCTTTATAGAAGTAATCAAGTTAAAATGAGCCATTTGGGTGGGCCCTAATCTAATATGACTGACATCCTTATAAAAAGGGGGAATTTGGACACAGAGACAGAGGTACACGGAGGAAAGATGATGTGCAGAAACACAGGGAGATGGTGGCCATCTACACACGTGCCAGGGAGAGAGGCCTGGAACAGCTCCTTCCCTCACAGTCCTCAGAAGAAACCGACCCTGCTGACACCTTGATTTTGGACTTCCGGCTTTCATAACTGCAAGATAATAAATTTCTGTAGTTTAAACTACTTAGTTTGTGGTTTTTTGTTACGGCAGCCCTAGCAAAGTAATACAACCATTTGCTCTATTTCATGTTGTTAATCCAGCTCTTTGTGCCATGGCCTCCAAGTGCTTTTTAACTGAATAAAATCTTAGTTTCAGGAGAATGTCAAGTTGACTCATGCTAAATAGATAATAGTTTTCTACACTCCCAACAAGAAGTGTTAAGATATTTTAAAATATAACTATTGCTTTTTTTCTTTCATTACTTCTGAATTTGGAAAAAAACCCAATTTCATTAGAAACATTGTTTTAAAATATGTTAGCAAGCCAGTTAAAATGTGGGCTCTCGGGTTTTGCCTGGATTGTAGTGGTGAAGCTCATTATGAGCTCAACACTCCTGCTTTGTAAGAGTTTCTTCTTCTCTTTAGACTAAACTGGCAGGTCTATTATTATGAAAAAAAAAACCATTGAATGGTCATCACCAGTGTGAGATGAAATCATCAATGAATGTTTGACAGTTTATAAGGCATAGTACTGTTACTCAGATGTTTTGCTTTCTCCTTGGACGACATGAGTCCAAGTAATTATAACGTATTGCAAATAATTGCTTACAGGGAAATGACCTATTCCACCGCACAATACTTAGTTAGGGCCCTGGTTATGGATAGAGACAAATATCTTTCTGTTTCTGGCTTTTCCTGAGTTATGAGCAGAGCAGACAGAGACTTAGGTTCTTTAGAAATTTTACAGTGTATTTTTCATTTTAATAAGATGACTGAGTAAATTCAAAACTAATACCTTACACTGACACTTGGTAGACACCAACATGTCATCATGTCATACACATGCTAGCCAGGACTTATAGAACTGAAACACCAGAGCTGTCCCAAGAGTCTCCAAATAGCTGTGGAATGAGTAATATGCATGAATAGGTGGAGCCTCTTTGCTTGTGCACTTGCCATTTTTTACTGACCTTGTTTGGAGCTGAACACTGCTACAGGCACCCTTAAATTGATGCCTTATGACAGGTTTTCAGCTGAGCAGGCAAACAGCCAAATTACTGTAAGTTCTTTTTCTATTCTTTCTGGCCCATTTGCCCAAATAATAATAGTTACTGTTATTTCTTGACTCTACCAGGGGGACTGAACAGTCACTTTTTATCTAGTGTTTTTTTAATTTCAGTCAAAATTGTCCAATTTATGGGGAAAAAAGACTGTGTGAAGAAAGGAACTTAAATTTGACGTATCTTTTTATTATTCATTATGGTCAAAAGCCTATCCTCCTTCATGTCCTTATCAAGAGTTATTTATGATTGGAGTTGAAATCTACGGTTTTGAGTGGCTGGTCTGCTGCTGTAGTTTTCAAGTTGGTCTCCTTTCCACCAGCCTCTCCCTTTTCAATATCTCTAACACACAAACACATGTCAAGTATCCTGAAATGCCTCTGGCTGTGCGTGGGTCTCCAGCTTCAGGCCAGGGTGGTTCCCTTCTCAATCATTTCTACCTCCGCCCTTCAACATCTTAGATATAAGCCTTCCGGCAAGGTTTCCTCTTTCTCTTCCTGTCTTCCCTTATGTTCTATCTGGGCAATATCATCCATTCCCTTGGCTCTAATGTATGTTGACAACTCCCACGACCATGTCTCCAGATCTCAACCTTCTTCTTAAACTCCAGACATAATTACAACAAACATTGTTGAGTATCTTCTGTGTCCCGCAAGTATGTCATAGTCAACACTTCCAAACCAAACTTGTTATGTTTTCCCTGAAACACCTGCCTGCCTCAAAGAGCATCCCTCCATTAACAGAACTGCACTCGTCCAGTCTCCTAAGTGGAACATCGGGCTCATCGTCAGCACCTCTTTTTCCCTCACCTCATCACGTGTAATTACCACCCAAAGCTACTTTAGATCCTTTCCTCTAAACTTTTATTCTGTTCCTTCTTCTTGAACCCTGTCATGGCTGCTTCAGCTTATGCCCTTGTCATTATTGCTTGCCTGGACAATTGAAATAATCTCCCGCTTCATCTTTAGCCACAGTCTCTTTTAATCTTCCATCCACTCTGCCTCCAGAGTTATCTTTCTACACGAAATCAGATCACTTCAATCTTCCACTCAGAATCTGGCAGATTCTGCCGTTCAAATAGCTGCCTTAGCATTGACGTAGAAAGGCATTTACAAGCTCAACTTAAAACAAATTTCATTTTCACCTCCCTCCAGGTAGAACTCTATTTCTTACTAATATTGAGTAAATCTGGTTCACTACATTTATGATTCTTTTTTATTCACGGTGATTTTGCAACTCCTTGTCCCCTCTCTCACTGAAGGGCACCACTATATGTGGAAACCCAAATCCTCAGAGTGATCCTCAACTTTTTCTCCCTTTGTACATAGGCCAAAGCCAGATTACATCACTACCCTAAATATTTCCCAAGTGTACTCATGCCTTTCTATCTCTGCTGTTACCAACCTGGTAACTTCCCATTGTCCTTCCCCGGGGCTCCTGCAAAAGCCCCTTATCTGGTCTCCTTGCCTCTGCTCCTGGTTCTTTCCCACTCTGCTGTCTGTCATGCTAGCTGTCTTCTAGAATGCACAGTTTATCAGGCCCTCCTCTTTAGACAATTCCAAAGGCTCCCCACAGATTCTGGATAAAATCTAAACTTCTAAGTTCTCTCCTGCCCTTTCCCCAGCTGCATGTCCCTCCGCTCTGACTCTGGGCCTTCCTCCTCCATGCTTCAGCCATACTGAACTTCTTCCAATTTCTGTAACATCATGCACTCTCTCTTCCTATAGGTTGGTCCCTCTCCATGGAACCATCTTCCCCTTCCTCTTCGCCTTGATAACTCCTATTTAACTTTTAGGTCTCAACTAAAGGTGATTTCCTCTTGGCAGTCCCCGTTGTCACCCCTGGACTTTATGAAGTGCTCTTGCTATGTGTGGGCATAGCAACCTGCTCTCCTCTGACAGAACCCTGAGCACAATTTATATTAATATAATTACTTGTTTAATTAAGTATCTCATGTTTTCCCAGCTAGAGTGTGAGGTCAGGGAGACTATCTTTCCTATTGTTGTATTCTGAGCCTAGCACAGTGCCTGGCAGGTGGTATGTGTTTGATAAAAATATACTTATTAGCCTTGTAGTGGGACAAACACAGAGTACTTTAAGAAAACACCTATACAAAACATGTTGAACCAATGAATAGTGAATCAATATTCTTCTCCCTGACTGAAATGTCTTTCTTTCTCTTACCTACAGGATCGATAATCCTTTTTGAAGAATCTGTTCAAATGTCATGTTTTGTTTTAAAGCCTGGCCAGATCTTTCATCTTCTTATTTGTGTCCTTTCCTGCGTGTAAATTAACTCATTTCTGGCTTTGTCTTTCTGGTAGCACAAATGTCTGGTATGAAACACTAATGTATTGGGATTATCTATTTATGTGAACCCTACAAATGATGAGATCTAAGACTAGTGATACAACTGATTCATCTTCGGTTTCCAAGCATCTGGCTAGCTGAGTTCCTAGCTCATAATAGTTGTTGAATACATGAATGAATGAATGAATGAAGAATAAGTGAATTAATATCAATGCCTGAACTTCTTTATTTGGTCTTTGCAGCCCCCTCTCAACTACCTTTTCTTCCCCCTCTCAAGTATTTCTGTTCTTAGTTTTTTGCTCCACCAAAAAAGGCAAATGTGGCTTTGCTGATGCAACTTGTTTATTTCCTCCTCCGCCCTTTATACAACCATTTCCCTCATCCCTCCTGGTCCCATGCCTCCTGTACAACTCAGCTGGAAATTCCTGCCGGTATTTAACCTCTGCTATGGCCATTTATTTAGTGATTTTTTTTTTTTTTGCTCCTTTGTCTTCTATTTACATAATTTAAATTTATTTATACTTTCCACTTATTTACATTTTTTTTCAGTGTTTTTTAAGGTGTTTTAAAATCTCTTAAGAGATTTTAAGTTTGCCAGTGGTCAGTTGTGTCTTGACTGATACAACTCTCAAACCTCAGTGGCTTTAAGCAAAACTGTTTTTGTTTTTGTTTTAAATCACTTACACCATATATGTATCATGGGTCAGTTAGGGCTTTTTTCCACTTTGCCTTACTTTGGGGCCCAGGCTGATAAAGCAGCTACTGTTTGGGTTGTTGCTGGTCAGTATAAGCAGAGGGAAAGGGAGAGCACAGTAAATCATGCACTGGCTCTTAAAACTTTACCTGGAATGACTCTGCTCATCTGTGAAGCAAGTCATTTTGCCACACCTAACTCCAAGGAGTAGGAGAAATGTGACATTACCATACCCTTGGAAAGAGTAGAAGTCTTTGCTGAACAGCACTAATGATCACATAAGACTCCTATTCCTTTTGAAGGTTCATATAGGTTCTAGTACAGAGCTTTGAACATAGGGGAATCAGTAAATGCTGACCCACTCTTTGCTTGACCTAAGATATATTCATTCCATAATTCTGCCTTGACTTGATTTTGAGTGGAGGTTCTCTTGGAGATGAAACCCAAGCTCTGCAAAAGCAGGAAAATGAACTGCACCCAAAATACAAAGGCAAAAAACACTTTAAATGCTTTAGCACTTTCTGAACTTGGCAGTGATAAAGACCTCACTAATAGTGTAGATGAACTTGATATTGTGGCCCTATTTAAAAGCACTAAATCCTCCCAGTTGGAGATAATTGATGAAATGGCTATATCTCAAAGTTTCTCTGGCTGCCACTAACAATGTTAAATTAGATAACTAGCGGCAGCGGTTTTTGAGGAGATGGAAACCATCTGATACCAGAGAATAGAAAATAGAAACAGATAAAAGTGTGAGAATTCTGAAAGCTATTGTGTGAGTTTTCTGAAGTTCAAGCCGTACTACCTTAAGAAGTTAAGTTGCAAAGATAATGAACATGGAAATGTCTGGTCGACTGGAAAATGTGACATATATTGTGTAGTTTTAAAATTGTGCTTCATGTGGGAGGATAAACAGAGTGTGAATAGAAAGTCCCAAAGGTTTCAATCACGTCTTGCCCCCTGTTGTGCCCGTTAGTAACCAGCAAATTGTGACGAGGAAAGCCAGGATGGTACAGGTAATACAGTGAGTGTACTGTAGATTAATATTCTCAATTCCATTGTTTGCAAAACGGGGAATGTACCTTGGAAAAATACCTACCTCACAGGGTTGCTGGGATGATTAAATAAGGTAATAAATGCAAAGAATTTAGCTCTATGCCCAGCTCTCATTAAATGTTAGCTATTATGATTACTGTAAAATTTTTATCCTATTCTAGTTATTGTTTTTTTTTAAGATAGTAGTATTTGTTCTCTTTCAGAGACTGAAGAAATAAACATTCTACCTTTGATAGAAAAAAAACAAAGAATAGGGCAATTCCATATTGCCATTCAAAAATCAGTGTTTTCCAAACTGTTGTTTGTGACCAATTAGTGGGTCATGAAGTCAGTTTAATAGGTCATGACCAGCATTTAAAATAGGAAATAGAATAGAAACTTGATAGTGCATTTTACATCCTCAGAACAAATATTTTCTCATTACAATTTTATTTCATGTATAGTATAAGTCTTTGTTAATGTGTCTGTATACCGGGTTAAAAGGTAAAATGCATTTCTTACTCTGGATTGAGATCATAAAATCTGAACGTCATGATTCTAAATAAATGCACATGGGCCTCACTTTATGAAAAACCCCACCCCACTTAGGTATATCTGAGTGGAGTTTCTCTAGAAATGTTCTTATAAACCACATCTGACTTGTATGGGTACGAAATACTAAAAATTATAACAAACTGTTTCATAGGGTTTCTGGGGTCAAAAAAAAGTAATAAATTGGGGAATTTTCTCCTTGTTCCCTTTTACATCTCCAAATCTGGTAAAATTGTTTTTATAGCAGTGTAAACTATAACAAATTTCAAATATAAAAATGTGAGCATCATCCTGAAATCCTAATGAAATCTGCCTGATTTAATCCAGCAGTCCAGCTAGTGTGCTTATCTATTCAGCCTTGATCATTTGATGGCCTAACTACTACTGGGGCCCCAAGATTCCATCTTAAAAAGCTAAGCATGTCCCAAATATACAACAAAAGCACATGAAATTTAAAAAGTGATATGTCACAATTGGCCCCTGAAATGCCATTTTTCTTTGTCTGGGCTTACAAGCCTGAGTGTTCAGGCTTCAAATTTTACAAGGCTCCTCTTCCTTGAGAGTATGAAAGAGCATGAGAAAAGGAGCCCCACACTTGTCTTTTGCTGTTTTAGTGCTTTGAATGCCCCAGTCACGGAAGGATTGTGAAGCACCCTTTACTGAAGACATTCCTCCAACTTAGTCTATTCATGCAGAGAGAACACAATAGTCCCTCATTAGCAAAACCTGCTACATTTTCCTAGCTTTTCCCTGAGGACACTGCTTACCTCCAGCCCTGTCATTTGGTGTCTATTTTCTCTCGCACACCTTTTCTACCTCCTTGTGTTTCTATTGGTGTTTGCAAACCATTCTCACCACTTCCCACACAAAGGAATCTCAGGTTATCAGACTCCACCACCCACGGATCACCTCCTCCTGAGTTGTGGTTATTTACTGAGCCCTGGGTCCCTGGTGTCTGGAAGGTTTTAGTCACCAGTCCACTGCCAGTCTCTCAGCATCACTCCTGTCATCCTTCTTGATGATGGGGTTATTCACATCCTCCCCTTCGACCGTCTAGTCCTCAATGCCATCTCAGCCACTCACCCCACGAGCACCTTGTTCCTACTGGTCACTGTAACCCCCCACCATCACGGGCACACTCCCTGGCCCTCACTTTTGATATCTTCTTCACGATATTCATATTTAAATAATCACTGTTTGATAAAGGGTGTTTGTTTCACATAATTATCAAACATAATTTTTCGTACCCACATACTTCTTCACATAATCAAACTTCATCTCCTGATGTTCTTTGGTTATGCTTAATAGGTATCATAATGGCTCATAATTAAACTACAAAAAACAATGAATAACTTCTGGAATTGCTTTTCCATCTCTCTCTCTGCTCCTACTCTACCCTCATTTGGTTTGCTTATTTGCAAACTATGTCCAATAATTTATGCAATTTCTTATCCCTATATTTGAAATTTTATGTCCGTTAATTACTATCTCTCTTTTGCCTTTTCACTGGAGTCTGTGAATTTGAGATCGAGGCACCCCTATAACAGTTGCTATTTTTGAGGACTTATTAGTTTGGGTGATTTATGAGATTTGAGTCTACTACTTTAATGGGTTGTTGCAGCATACACATGTAAACATCACCTGATAAATGCATCTTCTTTGGCAGCAAATAAGGAAATTACCAATTCATTTTATCATTAAACATTTTCTGCATGTTTTTGCTCCTTTAAGAAAAATGAGAGAATGCTTATATTTTGTAGTCTTTACCATTGCTTTTGCATTCAATAATAAAACAAATATTGAAATTCACTAGTTCAGCTATTATTTGGAATAACCAATTATGGGTTCATTGTACTGTAGTTATTTTAATAAAAATATAATCAGTTCAAAATACTTGGCTTGATCTTTTTATTGAGAAAGGAGATTATCTTTCACTCTGGTAGCCACATTAATTTGTCTCCGCTATTAGAATATAATTAAGTAAATTAATTCCTTCAAGATTTTCTCAGACACCTATTTGTGCAAGTGAAGGTGCTAAGAAAGCAAAGATGTTTAACCCGTGTTTTCTGTCCTTCCGCTACTTACAAAGTAACTGCTGAGATGGGGCTCAGTCAGTGGTTAGCCACATTGCAAGCATTTCCGATTTTTGTTAACACTCTCAATAGCACTCTTTGTGGCAAGCTGGCTGGCTAGCTGTGCACCAAACCGGTTTTCCCCATCCCCCTGGACAATTAGCTAGATCATATTTCATACTTTCCAGATTCCCTTGCAATTAGGTGTAGACATATGATTAAGTCCTGGCCAATATGATGTGAATAGCAGTGATGTATCCCACTTTTAGATCTGTGCTGTAAAACCTCCACACAATTCTCTTGTCTCTCTCTCAAACCATCTGTTGGCTGAATGTCTATGCCCGAGGCTATCCGAAAGTCCTATTTTGAAGTAGGTCCCTGAACGAGAGAGTGAAGTGGAAAAGGCTACCCCATCGCCCCCTGCTGAGCAAGAACTAAATCTATATATGTTAGGCCAATGAGATTTCAAGGTTTATGTGCTACAAATTCTAGGGTTAATATACTAATGAACTTTATGGGTTCATTCCTGTACTTTCATGATGTGAGAAAATGAGGCTCATAATATACTTGAGATACATCATTATGGAAGCTGAGTATGGACTTGGTTGTACAAATAAAGACTGCCGTGAAATCTAGGAATCACAAACTATTTGTTATTGTATACTAAAGCAACTAGAGAAAAAAGGATAAAGGAGTGAGTCTTGGCAGTGGATGGGAGCATTAGAGGTGCAGTAAATTATTTCTGTAATGAAAATTCTGGTTCTATCTGTGTTCAAATAAATACCCATAGCTGAGGCTCCCTGGTGACTTGGATCTATTTTTGGCTGTCCTTATTCATTGCAAAAGAGGGTGAAATTAATGAGCTTTAAATCAATAACTCAAAGAATGCTTAATTAAATAAACTTTGTTGCCAGACCCCAGCTGACCCTATTTCCCAGTTCTGATATCTGGACTTCTGTATTACTTTTATATTGTTAAGATTTTAAAACATTTACCTGCTATTCTTTAACTGTCATTAAATTTTCTATGTGCTATATATAAGTCGACTTGAAAAGCTGAATACCCTTAAATAGCATTTACAACTTTATTATTATGTACATATTATTTATTGAAGAGCTAAGTAGTTTGTACCCCAAAAGAGGAAAATGTAATCCTGTGTCATTAAATAGGTGACATTTAATGGTGAATGCTTCAAGCATCAAGGAAAAATGGAATCTCTCAAACTCAGTTAATAACTAATAATTTTATTCACAGTTGAATGACTTTTTGATAAAGCATTTTGTTTCCATTTCTGAATTTCTAACTGTTTTTCTTTTTTTTTTTTTTTGTTACTGGCAGAGGAGACATACATCTTCATCATGGCATATTTTTTACAGAAATACATATGCAAGTAATTATTTTTTAAAAAAGAGTGTATGTAGGAAATAAGTTTTTAAATTTCTTGCATGTCAGAAAATGTCTTGATTTGGTCCATAACAGTTGATTCATAATGAACTTGTTATAAAAATGTAGGTTCAAATCATTTTTCCTAAGAACCTCAAAGGACTATTACATTGTTTTAACCATTCGAAGTTCATATGTAGAGAAACCTGCCCCACCTCCAAATCCTCAAATTTTAGATTTTTTTTGTATCTGAAGTTCTGAAACATTGTCAGAATATTTCTAAGTATGGATCTTTATTCTTAGTGCTTGGCACTCAGATGGCATTTTCAATATGAAAACTTAAGTGTGTACGTGTGTTTAAGCTCAGGGAAATTGTTTTATCTTATTTTAAGGCCTTTTCCTCATTTATTTGAGTTGGTTCTCTTTTTTTGTAACTGCTATCAAATAGCTCTTGGATCTTCTAAGTTTTTCCTCCATACTTCTTAATTTATTTTTTTCCTCATATTTTCCCATTTTGTCTTTTTGCTTAATGTTCTGAGAGATTTCTTTGTTTTTATTTTCTATGTTGTTCATAACCATTCTACTTATTAAACACTTCTATTTAGTTTTTAATTTCGGCAAATGTATTTAATTTCTAAGCGCTCTTTCTTATTTTTGGCGTGCTCCTTTGTTGTAATAGCTTATTCTTGTTTCATTAACGGCAGAGCCTCTTGAATATTTTTGAGATTAGAATGAACCTTTTTGAGATTAGAATGAACTTTTTTGAGGTTAGAATGATTTGAGTTTCTTTCATTTATTATGCCATTTATGTTCCATATGGGACCTGTTCTTATATTTGATCATTTTGACATTTTTTTTAATGCTCTTAGTTTTCTATAAAAACATTTATTTTTTATTCCTTTATATATGATAAAGGACTGTGTTGACTTTACCAATAAAGGTAGCTGAAATGTATTTCCTTTGCTCATTTTAGGTCTATTTACTCACAGTCTTCTCCCATGAGTGCAAGGACTTTGTCTGTAGACTCTGTACGTGGGGGTGGATTGTGTCAAAAGATAGTAGAGGACAGGGACAGGTTGACAGGCCAGAAACCTCCACAGTAGCTAAAGGAAGACTTTACTATGGAATGAAGTGCTTAAGTGTGTTTCACTCCCTGGTAGCGTGACCACACTTACCAGTTTTTGCCTTTATATTATAAATATTAACAGTGCACTCTTCCACTCTCTAAAGAAGACTAATTTGGATAATAATTTATACAGTCACCCTATCCCTAAGTGAAGTAGTCTTCTCTTTCCCCTTTCCAAGTCTCTGGTGAAAGCCCAGAGTTACTGTAGTCTCTGCTATGTATCTCTATTTTTAGTGTATTTTCTGTGCCTTTTCTAGATAAAATCATCTTCTGTTAAAGACTGCTCCTGAGGGTTCAGCTGGGCAAACTACTGCTACCAGCTGTCTTATATACACAGGGGACGGGGAGGACTCCCTGCCGCGGCTGTTTTATAGACCTTTCCCTATTGCCTCTCCTGGTTTCAGCCTTGCAACTCCCTCTTGTTCTATACCCAACTGATTTCAAATTTGGAGCCTCTTGGGGGCTTTCCAGAAAAAGTTTCCTCTCTCTCTGCAGCTATCTTCAGTGCTTTTTCTAGGCTTTGACTATCTTTATTCTGTTTTTCCATCAATATAATTTCACAGGTTGTGTTCTTGTATTAGTTTTCTATTGCTGCATAACAAATTACCAGAACTTTAGTATCTTAAAACAAATTCACTTATTATAACACGGTTTTTGTAGGTCAGAAGTCTGGGCTATCAACTAGAATTAGGGCATTGTCCAGGTTGTGTTCTCATTTGGAAGCCTGACTGGGGAAGAATCCATTTCTGAGCTTGTTTAGGTTGTTAGCAGAGTTCAGTCCTGTGGCTGACTGCCCAGGACTGAGGCCCACTGCCCAGGACTGAGGCCCCTGCTGTCCTCCTGGCTGTTGGTGGGAAGTTGCCCTTAGCTCCTAGAGGCTACTTTCATGCCCTAGCCACTTGCCTCTCTCACAATACTGCAGCTATCTGTTCAAAGCCAGCGTGAAAATGTCCTTTTAAGGGCTCGTCTGATTAGGTTAGGCCCACACAGGGCAATCCCTTCTTGTTAATTAAGAGTCAACTGACTAGAGATCTTAATTGCATCTACAAAATCTCCTTACCTTTGCCATATAGTGTAGCCTAATCATGACAGTGACGGCCCACCACATTCACATATTATTTCAGCAATCAAGGGGAGGGGATGACACAAGGCATGTACACTAGGTGGCAGAAATCTTGCGGGCCATCTTAGAGTTCTGCCTACCACCTATCCCTGGGAAGCCAATCGACTCTGAGGTGAGATTTCATGCAGGAAGGTCATTAGTAAGGGCCGTCAATATGAACAGTTGTGGCTGCAGGGAAGGAAGCCTCATTGAGTGGAGGGGGAAGTTGTGCTATGGCATAGTCGTAATCAGGCCTCAGTTGACTCCGTGTGTGGCTCAGAAGTTGGCTGGCCCTTTACAGTTGTACCGAGTTGGGGGAAGAAGCTGCATTTTTATACCCTGCCCTTTGCTGGTCATTGGATACAAGCTGTCCTTGGAAGCTGATCTTGTATAGCTGGAAGTTTTTAGTCTACAACCTTCACAACAGCAGGAGGAATAAATTTTCAGTCCTAACGTGAGGACCTGAACTGCATGGTACTGTAATCATAGTATAATTCCACCTGCTATATTACACTACTTTGTATCCGTGTGCATGTTTTCCAGTGTAATTATTTCCAGTGTTAATCCAAGATCTCAGGCATTTGATAGAAATGGAAATATTCTAAACCTCACAAATTACTGGGTTGAAATAAACAGTAGAGTAGTTTAGCAATAGATGTAGCAGAACTTTTTATGAAAGCAGAGGTTTAACATACAAATTGTACCACAAAAAATTAATCTTTTAGAAAATAAAGACAAATGGAGACTAATGTCAAAAGAGCCTCCCTTCCTTGCTCCACCCCCATGTAATGGAAATACATATTAATAACACTATCAATTTGTCAAATTTGCTTGGTGCGGTGCTCCACAGCTACAGCAATATTAGCAACATTCTGCAGAAGCTCATCTATCTAAATTGTTTTAATCTATTGGTTTTCTTTATAATAAATAGTTCTGAAGCAGTGACACTGTACTTTCCTGAGCTGAGGGATATCTGAATAAATTCTACAGAATTCAGGCACCAGTGGATTTGCTGTGGCCCAACAATTATTTTATTCATGAAAATCTCAGCTGTTTTAAAAATTACCATTTCTTTTTTTCTTTTAAAAGTTAAAAAAAATTCTATGATAGGTAATGAGAGATTTAATGTAAATTTTTAAATACAATTTCATGATTTCCTTTTCTGCATACTTTTACATTTGAACTAATTATTTAATAGAGGAAGTGACTAGCATAAACCGAAAGACACAGTCAAGGGGACATATTTGTTTCTAAAGTAAATTAATGTGATCGTTGTGAGATAATAACCAATGTCCCTATCAGTAGTTTTATTTAATACATCAAAAAATAAGTCAATGGACACTGAACGTATAATTAAACATGATCAGCTTTTCATATTCCAGGGGCTTTTTAGTCCTATAATATGTCTTTTCACAGTGTAGAACATGATACAAAATGTTTTTTCTTGCAAGAGTAGCTTTCTCTTTCTTATTTACTTAGCATCATTGCATATACAGTAATTCTTACAAAGTAATAAAAACTTATTTTGGACTCAAATAAAAAATACAAAGATCTAGGAAAGTATTAGCGATTAGCCAGAAAACATTAGATGTAAGTTAGTACGTGGGACATTGAAGTTGGTGTAGATTGAATCTGTCATCGTATTCATAGGCTTCATGTGAAAATGGGGATTTAGTATGCTGTTCTGGCAAGTATTTAAGCTGGTACAAGTATTGCTCAAAGATGTAGTAAAAGTCGAAAAGGCATTTTGAAGAGATAACACAGGAAACCTAGAATTCTCTATTGGCAATGTGATCTGGAAAAGATCTAGGAAACTGAGCAAACATTTTCACATTCTTGAATTTGGAGATTTAAGAAGGTGTTCAGCACAGTTCTTTCAAATGCTGGGGTTGTGCTGTACTTGGCTGTCCAATCTTTCTCTACTTGCACACCAGCCAATAAATAAAAAGCTCCATTTTTTCTGAGAAAAATTTGAAAGAATAAAATGGCTACTGTTTTCTCCTTTGGTTTCTGGGCATCTGTATTTTCATTACATGCCCAGCTAGTTTCTTTGGATAGCATGCAAGAATGTTCAGGTCTGTGAATAAGGTCATATGTACTGAGACCGTGCAGTGCCCGTGACCCTGGAAGAGAAATATGCAAATTGTAACTGCCTGAGTAGCTACAGGGGGAGGAGATTTTACAGTGGACCTCACACTTATTTCAATTAAAGTTTTTATTGAATGTTTATTGACCAATTTAACAGATTCAAATTTCTGCCCAAACTCAGTTACACACCTATAAAGTTTACAAACCTGTTCCTAAATTTGGACTTATCTCCCTTGGAAATCAGTTCCCATGGTTCTCCATGTGTATCTTGGCCTAAGAGAGTATCATCCCAAATGGCTGACCTCCACCTGTCTCTGTGAACCTCAGGGAATTTGTTTGTGACAACTATATAAGAGTTTATGTCAGAGTGGGCCTCTCACATCTGTGATAGACTTTTTACTGTTTTGATTTGCACCACAGAGGGTATTTTCTAATAACACATATTTCTGTTATTATAACTTACCATTTAAAGGAAACTTCTGCACAGCTGTGGCTCATACCCCAGGGTGTGACCACAGGAAACACATACTCTCGTTTCCCCACAGGATCAGTTGAGTTGTGCTCAGCCACAGCCCCTGGGGCAAGAGGAAGCCTGGCTGCAGATGTGATGACTGCTAATGTCTGATCTGCTGGTGGCAGCTTAGTTTCTTCATTAATAATTACCGCGGTGTCAATGGTCGAAGAAGCCTAAGTACCACATATGATGTGCCTCCCGCTTGGAAGGCAGGATGTCACACATCTAAACAAGCTGGTCCTTTGGGACTTTGATTTATATCTGTGCAACGTATATATTGTTCCTGTGAAAAAATAAGCCTGAAAAGTTTTTTAAAAGTAAAAAACAAAAGTAGAGTCTGAATTCTAAATCTATGTTGCTGGCTCAGGCCTTGTTGACAACCAAAATTAGTTTTTTGAGGAGAAAGGAACTAAAAGATTCTATTTGGAATTATTAAAAATTGAATTATATATGAAGTGATTCACCTTGGAATCAAACTTTATTCCCAGGTCATCCAAACAAGTATCTAAAATTGCCAAAGAAACACAATGATACAAGTTCTTGGAGAGTGTCATTCAGAAAACTAACCAATAAATGAAATGAAATTTCAGGAGTTTCGAGTAGTTATAAGGATATCAATATACTTTAGATTGTGTAAAATCTTGGCAGGAATTTTTACTGAACTGAAGCCAAAGCTAAGAAAACGCTGACACCAGGCAGCGCAATGTCTTATAAAGAACTGACTGACAAGAAAGCAGGACACTGTTAAATTCCAAATGTTCTCCAAGAACCTCAATAATCCCATTAATAGTATACAAGTATTTTCAGGATTCAAGGCAAACATAGGGTTTGTAAAGAATTCCTTTAAGGTTTCTGATGGGACATTGCTCATTCATTCACTTATTTCTTCCTTTATTAAATATCTACCATGTTTTGGAGACTGGCATTAGTGATACAAAGTCCTTGTTATCAAGAGGTTCAGAGTATTGAATAAAAGACACATGAATTATATTTTTGGGTGTTTTTTTGAGGTATAAGTTACATAAAATAAAATTCACCAATTTTAAGCATACAATATAGGTTGGTAAATGTACTCATTTGTGTAACCAACACTACAATTATGATATAGTCACATGACCATCACCGTAAACGCTCCCTAGTTCCTCTTTGCAGTCTATCCCCCATCCACCCAATACCCATAGAAATCACTGTTCAACTTTTTGTTACAAGAGTTTTGTTTTTTCTAGAGTTTCATATAAATGGAATCATGTAATATGTAGTCTCTGTGTCTGGCTTTTTGCACGTAGCATAATGTTTTTGAGATTCATCCATTTTAATGCAAGTATCAGTAGGTTTTTTGTTTTTTGTCATTTATTGAAGAGTAGCATTACATTGTTGATTCAGTTGACAGTTGATGGACCTTAGGGTTGTTTCCAGTTTTTGGCTGTTATGAATAAAGCTGCTACAAACATTAACATGTAAGTTTTTGTGTGAAAATATTTTCATTTCTCCTGGATAAATACCTAGGAGTAATAATTTCCAGGAATTGGAATACATGTTTAATTTTGTAAGACACTGCCAAACTGTTTTCTAAAGCAGTACTACTACTTTAAATTCTCACCAGCAATATACGAGAATTCCAGCTGCTCCTTACTCTTGCCAATCCCTGATACTGTCAAGTTGAGTGGATGTGCATTGGTTTCTCATCGTTGTTTTACTTTGCATTTTCTTGCTAATGGTGTTGACCATTTTTTAAATGTGCTTACTTGCCATTCAATATCTTCTTTGTGGAAATATTCTTTCAAATCTTTTGCTCATTTTTTTAAAAAAAGTCAGGTTGTGTGTCTTCTTGGTATTGAATTGTAATAATTCTTTATATATTCTGGATAAAAGTCCTTTATCAGATATATATGTTTTTGCAAATATATTCTCCTAGTATATGGCTTGACTTTTCACTTTCTTAATGGTATTTTTTGAAGAGCAAATATTTTTCACTTTGATGAAGCCCATTGATCAATTTTTTTTATTGTTCATGCTTTTTGTGTCTTTTGTAAGAATTTTTTTTCTAACTCTTGGTCACAAAGATTTTTCTCTTCTTTATTTTTTAAATTTTTAAATTTTTTTAATTTTTAGAGACAGGGTCTCACTCTGTCACCCATTCTGGAGTGCAGTGACATGATTATAGCTCACTATAATCTCTAACTCCTGGGCTCAAACAATACTCCCACCTCAGCCTCCCAGGCAGCTGGGACTACCAGCCACCATACTCAGCTATTTTTTTTTTTTAACTTTTTTGTAGAGACGGGGTGTTGCTATGTTTCCCAGGCTGGTCTTGAACTCCTGGCCTCAAGCGATCCTCTGGCCTCAGCCTCCCAAAGTGCTGGAATTACAGGCCTGAGCCATTGCATCCAGCCATATTTTTCTCTTAAGTTGTTTTTTAGAAATATTATAGTTTTAACTCTTACATTTAGGTCTATTACTCATTTGTAGTTAATTTTTCTTTTGCACAATATACATTATGAGTCAAGGTTTATTTATTTATTTTTCTTATACATGAATATCTAATAGTTTTAGCATAATTTGTATAAAAGACAGTCCTTTTCCCATTGTTTTACTTTGTTACATTTATCAAAATCAATTGACCGTATATGAATGGGTCTACTTCTGGACACTTTGTTTGGTTTCTTTGATCTATATGTCTGTCTCTACCACTACTACACTGTCTTGATTATTATATTAATAATTTTAAGTTAAGTCTTGAAATCAGGTAGTGTGAATCTTGCAACTTTCTTCTTCTTTTCAAAATTGTTCTCAGTTTTTTGAGAACAATAAGTTTTAGAAAACTTGTTGATTTCCACAAAAGTTTTAGAAAAACTTGTTGATTTCCACAAAAAAGCCAACTGGAATTTTGCATGAGATTGTGTTGAATCTATAGGTCAGTTTGGAGAGAACTGACATCTTAATATTGAGTCTTCTGATCCATCAACATGGTAGTACTCTTTATTTACTTAGGTCTTTTTAATTTCTCTCAGGAAGGCTTTATAATTTCCAGTGTACATTTCTTGTACATATTTTGTTAAATTTACCCCAAAATCATTCATATTTTTAAGCTAATATAAGTGGCAGTGTTTTATTTCATTTGAATTTTCAATTATTTGCTGCTAGTATATAGAAACACAATGATTTTTTATATTAATTTTTTATTCTGTGTACTTACTAAACACACCTATTCATTTTATTTGCTAGAATCTTTCACATGGATAATTATATTGTTAATGGTAAAAAAGAAAACCAAAAAACAAAAACTCAAACTCTGTAAAATAATTTAAAGAGGTTTATTCTGAGCCAAGTGTGTGTGACCACATCCCGGGAAAACATGCCCTCAAGTGGTCTTGAGAAAATGCCCAAGGTAGTTGGGTGACAATTCAGTTTTATATATTCATGGAGGTAGGAATTACACATAAAATCATAAATCAATATGTGGAGGGTGTACAATGGTTTGGCCCAAAAAAGTCGAGGCATCTCAAAGTGGGGCTGGCGCTTACAGGTTATAGGTGGGTTTAAAGATTCTTTGATTTGTAATTGGTTAAAGAAATGAAGCTTTGCCTAAAGAGTCGGAATGTTATAAGTTAAGATAAGGAAGTTTGTCAATCAGAGACAAGCCACCTGATGTATATAGAGACTCAAGTAATCCGTTAAATAAATTGATGATGTGCAGGTGTGGTTTAACCTTTGTCTTGCATGACCTTAGGCCTGTTAATGACTGTTTCTTTTTGTTACAAAGGGTAACTCCAAAAGGGATGGAACATAACGAGGCTTGTCTGACCTCTCTTCTCCTCATAGCTGGCAATTCAGCTTTAAGGTTTTTCTGGGGTCCCCTTGGCCAAGAGGGGGTCCATTCAGTTAGTTGGGGCTTAAGATTTTGTTAGGTAGAGAGTAAGGGACTTCCGGCCCCTCCTGGGGGCAGGCACCCTGAACAATTGTCACACTTGTGGAAGGAGGGAACACCCTACCAATCTGCCAATCAGAACTTAGTGTGCCAAACGCAAAAGAATGCAGAGGTACAATAGGGTCTGGAAGGTGACCTAGAACAGCCTAAGGCTAATTATCATGCCATTAGCTTAAGTCTACTTTGCAGTTCACCCACTAAATGGGCTTTCAGAGAGGCTTATGGGAGATCCAAATGCACAGTCTTAAGACTCAGGTCATATACCTCCCAAATGTCCATCAAAGTGGTTCCATGATGACGTCTGAACTACGGGGAGGTCCCCAGCCAGACACTATAAAACAAGACCCCAGACCACAACCAAGTCCTTTTTGTTATGACAAGGGGTCCATTTATCATCTATGGCAAATGTATCTTGCTCTTGCTCTGTGAACCTATATCTTGCTCTTGCTCTGTAAACCTATCTTGTCTTTCCTCAATAGACCTCATATTTTTTTAATCTCTGAGGATTTATTTTCTTTTTGTAAACTTCATTTTCATGCCTACCTTGCTTTTGGTGTGTCTGGTCATTCTTAGGCCAAGAGCACACCAAGAACTGAGAACACAGAACAGACTATGTATGACCCGACAATTTTATTTTAGTTCACAATATCATTTGGTAAAAATAGAGTTTTTCTTTTTAATTTTTAATATTTTCTTTCTTTTTCTTGCCTTAATACACTATCTCTGACCTTCCATACCATTTGAGAATATAAGCACTGAGATTGAACAACATATTTCTCTTTTCCTAGTTATAAGGGGAAATTATTTAGTCTTTCACCATTAAGCACAGTGTAACCTATAGTTATTTTGTGGATGCTCTTTATCACACAACAGAAGTTCCCCTCTATTTGTAGAATGCTGAGAATTTTTAAAGTGAATTTTTTGTTGAAACCACAAGGAGGTTTTGGTCTAGGCCCAGTTGCTCGTTGCACAAAGATCCAATTATTGACACAATGAGGACTGCCAAGGAAAAAATTTTTAATATGACAGACGTCTTGTCAGAAGAATAGGAGAAGCTGCCTCAAATACATCCCTCCCTGACTAGCAGAGATCATGGGCTTTTAAAGGAGGGGCTACATGCCTTGGGACAGGTCATGGTATCTTACAAGGGGCTATGTGCATTGGGAGCAGGTTGTGGGGGATAGTGAATCTTGGCATCAGGAAGTCTGCCCAGGGGCTATCAGAATCTCAGCTCCTTTGTCTTGCAGAAAACCCACCATTTCTGGGAAACAACTCAAAAAGTCAAGTAGTTAGTTAAGAGAGAGGATTATATAGGGGTCATTGATATTTGTTCAGTGGGGGGCAGGTTACAAATTGGTATAGGATTTTGTCAAAAACATTTCTTGCATCTATTGAGATGATTGTTATTTGTAGTTTTTTGGTTGGCTAATAGATGAATTACCTTAATTGATTTTTTGAATGGTAAAACAACCTTGTATTCTGGGATGAATCCCTCTTGGTCATGATGCATTATCCTTTTGATATATTGCTGAATTTACTTTGTTAAAATTAATCCTTAGGATTTTTGCATCTGTGTTTATTAGATGTCTTGTTCTGTAGTCTTCTTATAATGTCTTTGTCTGATTTTGGTATTAAATATAGTATTGGCCTTGTAGGAAACAAGGCCCTTGGGCCCTTAAAGGTTCCCTGAAAAATCACTGACATGAGGCAGATTGATTAATAGTAGAAAAGAGCTGACAAATTTACTTAATGTTTATACAGGGGAGCCTTCAGAATGAAGACTCAACCTCCCAAAGAGGAACAGAAGTTTATAAAGAATGGGGGCTTGGACTGTGGCAAAACAGGTTTTAGTGGCAAGACAGGTTATGAGAGAAAGAAAAAAAGAGGCTTGGCTGGCAAAGGTGGTCTTGTTATGTAAATGAAACCTTATAGCCCTCAGAGAAAATAGATGGTAAATGTATCTTTCCAGACTTTTAAAGGTGTCAGACTCTCAGTTAATCTTTCCTAGATGTGTAAGGAAAGACCTGGCTGTATTAATGGAGATTTTTTACAGATGCAATTTCCCCCCACAAAAGATAGTTTTGCAGCCTTACCTCTGGGGTGCAGGTCAGTTCTCTGCGTACCTGTAATACCCTCTCGAATTATCGGTGATGTGGCTTCCTTGGGCCCTTTCTCTCACTTGTCACTTCTCCATACCCTTTCCATGTTCATATCCATAAATTTGTTGGAATCTTTTGCCAATTGTCCCTTTCCCATGCTCTTGATGGACTGAACGCAAATGTTACTGTCACGTTTCGGGGTGTGAAGTGTCGGTTCTTGGCACACTCATGGCCGAAGAATGACCAGAGGCACCAAAGTAAGACAAGCACGAAAATGAGGTTTATCAAGGAGAGAAAGATAGGATTATAGAGTAAGAGCCAGATATGGGTTTACAGAGTGAGATACATATGCCACAGATGACGTTCGGGCCCATTGTCATAGCAAAAGAAGGCAAAGAAAGAGAACTTGGTTATGGTCTTGGTCTTGTTTTATATTGCCCGGATTAGGATCTTCCTCATGACTTAGAGGTTGCCATGGGACCACTTTGATTGGACAGTTGGGAGTCATATGACCTGAGTCTTACTTAGAACATGGGTTGTTCTGGGTCACTTTCCGGACTCTATGGTACCTATGCATCTTGGCCTGGGGGCTAGAGAGTCCTCTGCATTCTTTTGCAGCTGGCGTTCTAAGTTCTGATTGGCAGATTCGTAGGGTGTTCCCTCCTACCCCTGGTCTGGCAGTTGCTTGGGACAGGATTAAGTGGGGGCAGGACCAAGACGGGGGCCTGGGGCACACCCTTGTCCTTCTTCCCAGGTGGGGCAATTGCACCAAACAAGGCACCCACTTTCGTCCCTAGGAGAACCAGAATCCCTTGCTATCTACCTAACATTACTACCTCAGAAGGTCTTCTTTGACTACCCTAACCAATATTAAACTTTCCTAGATATTCATATACTTTATGTCTTTCAAAACATTCTAGTTCCCCAAATGATCTCATTTATTCACTTGTTTCTTGTCTGCCTCTCCCACCAGAACATGAGCTTCATGAGGGCAGAGGCTTTATTTATTTTGTTGACTTTATGATCCTTAGCACTTAGCCTAATTCCTAGCATATAGTAAACACTCCATAAATATTTTCTGATGAATCAATGAATGCAGGAATCCTGAGCCTGACAGTCAGAATGTGTCATAATTTAGTGTCCCTTAATTTCTGTAGTGTGGACACCTGGGTTTTCTTTGAGTTTATCTTCTTATTGTATCTTATCCTAAATCATAAGTTTGAAACTTTGTATAAGCTGTTTGCTTTTCTTTCTCCATACTGAAATTATTCTAATCTTTCAAGACCTGATTCAGATTTCATCTTCTCCATGAAGCTTTCCATGAAGGTCACATTGCTTTTCTATTTTTCTTCCTGTGAACTTTAACTGTACAGATGGTCTAAGTAACAGTTTCATGGTTTACTTTATGTTTCTGTATTCTTTAATTATTTCATGGTCTAGTTTTGATTCCCTAACAGAATTATAAACTTTTCAAAGCCAGGGGACCCCTTTTATACCTTCTAAGAAGAGTTGGTCTAAACCAGGCAATTAAGAAAAATTTTATAATGCTTAGTCTTTATGTAGCTATACAAAGATTATGGGTTAGTCTTTCTGTGTATATCTATACACCTAGGAAGCTACTTTAACAGCATCATTGATTCATTCATTCATTTATTCCATAAATATTTATCGAGTGCCTTCTATGTGCCAGGCACCATTTTGGGTGCTGAAGATACATAAGAGAATAAAACAGCATTAACAACAAAATCCCTGATCTTTTTGAGTCTACATTTTTTAGAGCATTGATAGACAAAAAAAATTTAATAAATAAAATATATCATATGTTAGGAAGTCATATATAAAGAAGGACCTTCAAATATGAAGAAGAAAAAGAACTCCACAGCTTAATTAAAATTTAAGCATTAGGTCCTTAAAATTTTATGAAAGATATTTGCCTTATCTTCTGTTTAGATATAGACTCTATGGTCTGTTTTCAAACAATGAAGCATAACTTCGTGAGTTTGGATAGGAAAGAATATTATTGCATTTGCTTCAATGTGGAATAATTAGCAAACAATGAGTATGGTCTTCTAACTTGATCTAAAGTATCTGTGCTTTATTGTGAGCCATGGAGATTGATTTAATGCAACCCTGAAAACTGCTAAAGAGGAAATTTTATTCTTGATTCCAAATCTCACACCATCAGGAGAAAATGCACCTTGAATTGTTTGGGATAAGTTTGGTTTGGTGATCATCGCTTTCTTGTGTCCCTCTCCCCATTCTCCCGTAAATCCTCTATATCTGAAATGTTAAAATAGTCCTTTCACTGTACTCTTTTTCCAAAATCCACTCAAGAAGGGGCATTTGATGTGTGTACTCCTTTGTGGCATTATTGTTTCAATCTCTTCTTGGGATCTCTGTCTATAAAGGCCCATTAGCAGGCGTGTGGCCAGTGGGCGTGCAGGTAAAATTTGGGGTTCAGCAGCTATGTTTACTAGAATTACATATTTTTGGTTATTTACATTGCTTAAATGTCCTCCAACTTCTCTAATCCTACCCTCCCAACAACTTGCTCTCATTTTCTAGAATATATAGTCTACTTTCAGAAAGTAGCCCTTGGAAGGAGGTTAAAAAATAAGTACTAACAATTTTTATAGTTCAGGCAAAGAATAAAAAAGAGTATTATTGGATTAACAAATGTATGGGAGCCAGAAATATTAATGACTATCAAAAATAAATATCCATTGATATAAAAATTCTAAATTGTGAAGTAGTAATGCATTTTAAAGCTAAGTATTATATGTACTTTGAAGATGTGTGATGTAAATATAGTCCAATAACATTTATAGGATTCATATTTTAAAGATGAGATTAATTTCTATTTGTTTTTCATTTTTATAAATGTCAAAGTATAATGTATTATGAACAATGCAGGGAATAGAATTTTTGAAATTTCCTAGGGCATTCATAATTTATCAGGACTGTCTGTCTTCTCCCAAAAAAACTTGGTATATTTGGAATAAAATCATAAAATAGAGTATATTTAAGATCTCGGTAAAATATCGCCTGGACTCAAGAAGAAAGGGAGACTATTTGAAGGCTGGGTAAGATGTCTCCCTGACATTTTTCATCTCATGTTTTTGAGTATGATTGTATGTCCATTTATTCATTCTACAGATATTTATCGAACGTCTGCTATAGGCCAGACACCATTCTGAGGGCTGGAGAGAGAGTAATGATAGAACTATTCCTGCCCTTGTGGAGTTTATAGTCCAGAAGATAGGCAATAGAAAGAAAAAGGTAAAACACAGGCTGTGCCAGGTAGCAATACATGCTGAGGAAAACCAAGTGGGGGAGATACTGAACTGTTGAAGAGGGTGACCAGAGAGGGCTTCATTGAGAAAGTGACTTACTCGAAGGAAGAACTTCAAGGAAAAGAGTCCAAGCCATGTGGTTATCTGGGGAAAGGGTGCTTGGGGTTGAGGAAAGAGCAAGTGTAGAAATCTTAGGTAGGAACATATTTGGTGTGTGGAGGAACTGAAGGAGGCCACCATGACAGGAGTGGAGTGGCTGAGTCGATGAGGGTCTTCATCTAGCCCTCTGCCTACCTGACTACAGGCTCCCAGGAAAATGTGCAGTCTAGCAATTAATATTTGCCTACCAGGCATTAGTGGTTCCAGCCCTGGGCCAGCTGAAAATAATGCAAAATATATTTGTTTAGGCCAGTGCTTGCTTACTTCTCATTTCCAAGAGGAGTGTTGTTTCTGACATGAATTAGAATGAAATTAATCAGTCAGTCTACTCCTTAGCTTTGATCGAAGAGATTTTTTAAACAATAAAAAGCTCTAGTGTTTTGATTAAATAAAATATTATATAAAAATTGAAAAAGGGAAACAGAAAAAAATAAAATTTTAGGATTGTTATTTTGCCAACTTTAATTTAATTCAACAGACATTTATTGAGATCCTCTAATGTAAAATGTTTGCTGCTGGTTCCTTTTTGGGATATGATAAACAAAAAGCCATGGTCTACAATTTTCTCAATTTCAAGGCTGTTTAACAAAAGAGCCTAATAATCTGTCCTAATAATACTGTTCCATTTATCTGTTACTTTTTTCTGAGAGTCTTCCTTAACTTGCTTGCAAGCTCCATTTTCTTAATATGGAAACTTACTAAGCTTCTGTGAATTAGATAGACATTAAATATTATTCTTACTTGTTTTTGGCAGGATAGTAGAGAAACTTCCAGTGTCTGTCCTTAGGTGCCCAGGTGAGCTCCTGGTTGGATTTTTTTTTGAAGTGAGGATGCCTGTAGAGAGCCATCATGCCGTGTAGCAATGCGCAGACTGAGTAGCTCCCACATAACTTCTCAGGACATGGTCCTCTATCCCAGAGGTAGTTTAGTGTTAAGAAAATGGACTTACTTCTAAAGGAATTTTCTGATTCACTGTCAGAACTAATAGGTACCTGCAATAGTTCTCTCCCTGACTCTACTAGATACTATAGCTCTTCTTTTTTTTTACTCGGGTATATTTATATTTTACTTCTCACCCTTCACTTTGCTGCTTCTTTCTCTCAGTCAGTATTTGTCATTTCCATCCAATGAACTTGTGCCTGGATTCACTCTATTTTATAATTAAAATTTTTTTAATTTTTAAAATTTATCTTTTTTATTGGCAAATAAAAATTGTGTATATTTATCATGTATAACACGTTTTGAAATACATATACATGGATTCATTCCATTTTAAGAGAAAGTTTGGGTTGCTGGAGGTGGTTTGGTACACTGTGCTTGGAAGGGTTCTGATGCTGAGTGCAGGTGCAGGAGGATAGTGTGTTGGGATTAATTAGTGGTGAGAAAGCATGAGGAAACAGTGGTTGTAGGAGGATCTCACTCTTTGTACCTTGATGTGCTTGGATGGTGCATCACAATCCCCCCCGGTTACCTCTCAAATCACCTTTCTTAATCCTATACATTGCAACATGAGGGCAAATCATATGCAGTCCAGGTACTTGAGTGACATATCTCAGCACATGTTTGGTATTTAGAAGGAATTAGTTACCCATTCTTTATATAGAAGATATCCAAGATAGGCAGATTTGTCATATATGGATTTTGCTGTGGTTTGAATGTTTGTGTCCCTCCAAAATTCATGTTGAATCTTAATCCCCAATGCAACAGTATTAAGAGATGGGGCCTTTAAGAGGTGATTAGGCCATAATCGCTTTGCCCTCATGGGTGGGATTAGTGCCTTTATAAAAGAGCTTGTCCCTTTTGCCTTTCTACCCTTCTGCCATGTGAAGATGCAGCAACAAGTCACCATCCTGGAGTTAGACAGCGAGCCCTTACCAGACATCGAATCTACCTGCTGGTGTCTTAATCTTGGAATTCTCAGTCTCCAGAACTGTGAGAAATAAATTTATGTTATTTATAAATTGCTCAGTATAAGGTATTTAGTTATAGCACCTCAAATGAAGTAAAACAAATTTTAGTAGGATGGCGGTTTGGCTGGTTGAAATCACTAGGGATGATCTACTTCAGACCTGCTGCTTGACAGATTGTCTATGGTCAATGGTACCAGTAGGCAAGTTGGATATCTAAAAGACTTAGTTAGATTGCAGTTCTCTGAAATTTTGTGAGGTTTATTTCCTACTTTCTGGGATGCATGTTGCTAAGACATGTGATTTTCCTGCCAGTGTCTGCTCATAAGTATGATTTCATCCATGTAGTTGGCATTCTGTAAAATGTAAAAATGATCAGGATCTCTGTGGGCTATATTATGTCAGACATTGGAAGAGTTAGTCCTGAAGCAAGATTGTGAAGGTACATTGCTATCCATGCTAGGTGAAAACAAACTGCTTGTGATGGGACGTGCAATTTAATAGTGACAAAAAGGCATTTGCCAGACCAATAGCTACATATCACAATCCAGAGGCTATATTAACTTACCTCTCTAAAGATGCTATATCTGTAGCAACTGCTGCAATTAGAATTGTCACTGAACAAATTTACAACACCCCATGATTCATCTGCCTTTTACTTAGGCCAAAAAAGAGAATTAAATTGGCCCCACCCTTGTTGAAGGCTTAGAGGAATATTCTAGAATATAATTTTGGCAGTGTTGAATGATTCAAAGGGACTGAGAATTCAGCCTATGAACTTGCTTAGAGCTGAACTAGGTGAAAAGATGTGCTCCACCATTGGGATGATCCAAGTCATATTTCTGCTCATTAGACCCAGAGTTCTTCTGCTTATAATTATACTATATACATAGTAGGCTGCCTATTTGTTTTTTTGAAATTTTGTGATCAATTAGCCACTACTGAAGGTACCTGCAGGTCAAACATGATTGCTCATTGTGGTAATTATGCTTACTTTGTCTTTAGTGGTTAAATGCTACTATTTGGCCCCTACCATTCCAGAATTCTACCATCCACTTTAAAATCAGGAAGCCCATTTTAATGGTGGCATTTCCCACCGTCATCCCTAGACAGCCACCCACTACAGGGCTCTTCTAGAAGGTTAGTAGCCCCTTCATTCATGCATATCTCAATGCCTTAGTGAAGGGAGGGTATGTTGGACCTTCTCAAGGAATATGGTGGGGATGGATATTAAGGTTCTCTACAATGTTTCTATCTTTCTAAGCTCTGTGCTCTTGCTCCTTTCTTCCATTTCATGCCAAGGAAGTTCTGGCATCTCATCTTGGTTGAACTAGGTCACCTTGAGTCCATATTTCAGATAATCAGCCAACCTGTTGCAACCCCTCACAGTTACTTCATTCTTTGAAAGTTAAACTATAATAATACACTTGATTTGACCGAATATTATATTTTTTCCTTCTGGGTCTACTACCCCTAGAATCTACTCTTATATCTATTCTCTAAGTTTCTGCTAATGTATATATTCAAAATGTTGCTATTCTTTTAGAGTATGAACTCTCTTCTCCCAGATATGATTTGTCACTTGCTTCCCTGGAGCATGTTGAGATCTGACTCTAGTTATACGTCTTTAGACAGTGAGAAGTGATAGGGAGGATAGGCATCCTTTTTGAAGGCAGCAGCCTTACATGAGGTTATCACAGGGTATCAAGGAAGGGAAGGCTACTCTTTTTAAAATGTAGGGGACTGTTTCTGCTGACAGGTGAGGCTCAGGGATATTAGATTAAAAATACTCAACCTTGTCTGAGTCAAACAGAATTTCTTCCTTCCCAGTCTCAGGCATCCATTCGTTCCCAATAATATCTGAACTTTCACATAGAAACGTGGTCCATATGTAAATTCATCTTATCTAATATGTTGTAATCCTGCAATTTACATAATTATGTTCTGAGTTTGATTTTTTGTCATATCTGCCTTATGACTCCAGAAAGTAAGAAGTTCTTCTATGGCTACCAAAGACACTTTCTGGTCCTCCGTGACTTGATCTCAGAGACAGCTCAGCCCAGTTCTTATAGTTGTACTTATTATTGTAATTGTCAAGTTCTTCAGCCACTTTGTCACTCAAAGTCTTGCCTTCAATAGGCAATTCATCCCAACCAGCCTCAGGTAATAATTGAAGTAATCTTGATACTATTGCTTGCTACAGATTAACAGTATCCCATTTGTTATGGGCAAGGAGATTATAATTATGTTCAAAATTAAAGAGATAAGTAACCCAATTCCAGAATCCTATATTTGAGGGTTAGTTTCATGGGATTACTCATGGTACCAAGTACTCTATCAATCAAGGTCCAGCAAACAAATTATGATCGACATTTCAAAGGAGGACTTTAATAGAAGGAATTGGTTACCTTTACCTCAAAACTTAGTGGCTTAAAACAACAAACATTTATTATCTCATAGTTTATGAGGTTCAGGAATCCGGGAGCAGCTTAGAGTCTCTCATCAGGTTGCAGTCAGATGGCACTGGAGTCATCTGAGGGGTTGACCAGAGATGGAGGATCTGCTTCCAAGATGGCCCATTCACTCAACCCCTCACCACATGGGCCTCTCTACAGGGCTGTTTGAGTGTCCTCATGACACAGCGGTTGGCTTCCCCCAGAGAAAGTGATCTATGAAAGAGAGAGTAGAAGGAAGCTGTGATACTTTTTATGACCACACTATCATTTCTGTCACATTCTACTCATTAGAAGGGAGTCAATAAGTCCACCCACACTCAAGGAGATATGAATTAAGGTCTACCTTCTGGAGAGAAGAATGTTGGAGAATTTGTGATGTATCTTAAAACCATTATGCTGGTACTGGGAGGCTGAAAAAGCAGAAAGGGTATGCCAAGGTAAGCCCAAGATCTGTACCTATAGAAAGCAGCTACTATTGGGGTTGAAGGAACGCAAGGGTTCTGGTATGCCTAGGAGCTCAGAGGACTGGTCTGTGTGGCCAGAGTTTTGACTTCTGAGTGGAAAATATCATGTGGCTGTTGGGTGGATCTCCAAGGAGGCTGCCACTTGATTGGTGTTCAGACGTCTCAGGGAGAGATGGTGTGAGGCCGGTGCTCTATGGAAAGGGCCTGGTGTCACTGGTACTCTGTCATTGAAGGTGGTTGTGCCTCTGAGGGGTGTAGCATTATTGGTACTGTAGCTGTTTTCTGCTGCTAGAGGGAAACTTACAGGAACTGTAAATAGAAAGAAAGTTCATTCTTCCCTCCTCCTGCCTTTCAATTTCACGCCAGTCCCTTTTACTGACAGGAACTAACAGGAATCCATCTGGCAAGGGAATATTGAAAATATAGTGCAAATATAGTGCAGAGTACGGACGGGTTGACTTGGTTCTGAGAGACAATAAGTAACCAACTGGCACAACCCGATTTGTTTTATGTTTTTCTTGCAGACACTACTTCTCAAATCACCCTTCTTAATTCTTCCCATTGAACTGTGCGCACCATGATTTCTGGCCCAGATCCCTGTACTACCTCTTCCATGTGAGTGGCTGGTGCCTGGTATGAATTGGATACTCTGTTATTTTAAAAGTATCCAAGATGTACAGATTTGTGATGGATGGATTTTAAAGGGATAAAGGCTTAAAAAGTTGACATCCCCTGGGATCATCATCCATTTCAGACCCCCAATGGCAAATTGGCTGTGTGGGAAAGGAGGCTGTACATAGGGTGGACACTTGGAAGTGTCCACCAGGTCACTGATAATGGTCCACTCTCTCTCTCTTCCTCTCTTCTCTGTTATCTTGGCAAATCTGGTAAATATGCCCCAGTTAAGAATTGTTCTATAAGGTTTGCCCCAGGCCAGAGTTGGACCAAGTGACTTCTTGAAGGTTAGTGGCTTTGGAGAAGCTTGTGAAATGGGCACTTTTAGATCTCTGCAAAAGAGTATTGTCATGTTGTGAGTAGTCCAGAACCTCACCCTTCCCCAGGCATTTTTTGAACAAAGAGCCCCAAATGGCAAGTTTTTCGCACCCCCTCTGCCAACCACCTATCTAATCCCAGCTGTTTTGCATACCCTAAACAGGTTCTGTTCCAAGTTTAAACTTGAGAGTTGCAACCAGGAGCTCTAAGATGCTCTGAGATTTGGTATCCGAGGAGTGTCTGCAGCCAATGTGGGTAGGGCAGCTTAACTAGATTCCTGCCATGTTAGCTCCACCCATTCTCTCTCTTTACATTCTCACCAGACTTCTGTTTAAAGAATGTTTAATGCTAAAATAAATTAAGTAGGCACAATCAGGAATTTAATGGAAAATGAATATTAGAAACTAGTAATTGGGTAGCATTTTAAAATTCCTTTTCTGATTTATGATCTCTCATCTACTCTGTTTCCCCTTTTCCTGGTCAAACTCTGAGGAAGACAGAACTTGTCTTTGTCTCTGTCTTACTTTTCTTTTTAGAGATCTTCCTTCTTCCCTCCCAGGTACTAGTTTGTATGCCACTCTGATGGCACCTTTGTGATTGGGTAACCTGATAGAATTCACAACTTCTTTGAGTATCCACTTCCACGTCTGCTTATTTGACTGACTAGTCACTGCCGCTCTTTGGATATCTAATATGTACTTCCCATTTGAAATGCCCCAAACTGAGCTCCTGATCATGACCACTCCCCCAGACTTACTTTTTCCTCGGTCTTCCCATTTCAGTTGATTAAAACACCATCCTTCCAGTTGCTCAGGGCAAAGAAAGCCTCAGAGTTATTCTTGTCTTCTTTTCTTTCTCTTATTCCTCATATTCAGCCTCCTAGTAAATATTATTGGTTCTACCGTTGAAACATGTCTAGAATCTGGCCACCTCCCATCAACCCCTACCGCTGCCTCCTAGTCCACACCATTATCACCTCTCACCTTGATTAATGCAATAACCTCCTGCCTGTTTCATCTGCTTCTAACCTCCCCAACTTCAGTCCATTCACCACATGGCAGCAGTGATCCTTTAAGACTACAAGCAGAGCATGTCACTCTTCTTCTCAAACCTTCCAATTGCTTCCCATCCACTTATAGTCAAAACCTAAGTCTTTAAAATGACTGCAAGGGTTCTGTGATGATCTGGCCCCTCATTGATCCTCTGAGCCTTATCTCTTACTCTCTTCCCTTTGCTCACTCTATACTAGACACGCTGGTCTCATTGTTCTTTCTCTTTTCTTTTCTTTTCTTTTTTAGCAAATCAGACAAATTCTTGATATTTGTGCTTGCTTTTCTTTCTCCCTAGGATACCCTCTTGCTCAGATATTTGCACAGTTTCCTTCTTTCCCTCCTTCAAATCTTCTCTCAGATGTTACCGTCTCAGTGAGGACTTCCCTGATCACTGATACTAAAATTACAACCTCCTTGACTTCCCTCCTCGCATGTTCTGTTCCTCTTCCTTATTACATTTTTATTCATTGTGTTAAGCACCATTGACAAATCCAAGCAACCAGGTCAAAAAAATACATTTTCTTATGTGTTGTTGATTGTCTATCCCTCCCCATTAGCATGTAAGCCATATGAAGGCTTGGATTTCACCTGCTTAGCTTATTCCTGTGTCCCAAGTTCCTAGAGGACTGTTTGGCACTTCAGTAAATATTGGTTGAATGAATGAATGTGTAAATACATGCATGAACAAATGAATCTCTTAAATGTAATATAGGAATTGAACTAGATGATCTATAAAGCCCTTTCAGTTCTAAATCTGTGAAGGTGAGGCTCAAGGTAGGGTTCCTTCTGGGCTGCAGTAATAGGCTATATATTTAACATCTGGTAATAAACTAGCACTGCATAATCAAAACCAATGCCAGTCATAAACAACCACCCTGTCCTTATTGATCATGTATATAGGCTAGATACCAACCCTGCTTCTACCTAGGAGTATTTGCATTTTAAAAGGATTCTCTTAAAGACTGAGAAGGCAAAGGTTATCATTTTCTAATAGAAATCTCAGCATTCTAGTGTGCCAGTAGTAGGAAATATTTGACAGTTCATCCCACCTCTAGAAAGTATGTATTTCTGCACTTTTATAAGGTTAGCCCTGAATTTTATGTAAATCTGAGAGATCTAAACATACTGGAATAGATTTTGTGTGATGTTTTCTCCCTGGGTTAGTAGAATTTTCCCTTCCTTGGTTTAGTTGTTGTTTAGCAGATGAGTGAAACAATAAAGCAGTTTTTAGTTTTGAGTCCTTAGGAGTGTATTTTAGAAGGTTGACACTAAGAAGCAAGCTCCCAAGGAGCTTTCAGTGTTGAAACAATTAGCCAGCAAGGATGTCTCATATCTATGTCAGCATTTGATAGTGGTATAATACAGACTGCCTTAGCCTGCTGTGGACATTGTTATATTAGAGAAAAAATACATAAAGTAAGACTACATTGAAAATAGTGAACAGATCTCTAGTTCACTGGCAAAGAATGAGAGGATTCATTGATTCATTCATTCAACAAATATTTATTAAGTAGATGCCAGACACTATTCTGGACATTTGAAACACATGAAACTCCTTTTCCTGGAATAGGTTGCATAATTCACTCATTCATTCACTCAACATTGGTTGAGTGCCAGATGTGTGCCAGATACTGTGCTAGGTTCTGGGTATATGAAATGAACTGGTGTGGACCTTGTCATTGAGGAGCTTTCTCTCCAGGAGGAGGGAAACATGTTTTAGATGTCTGGACAAAGGGCAGGGGAGAGCACAAAGGAAGGATTGGTCAATTCTATCTTGGGAGTCTGGTAAGATAAATCAAAATTTCCTAGAGAAGGGGGTGTCTGGAATTGAGTCTTGGCAAATGAGCAGGTATTTGCTAGGACAAAAGGTTGGGGATAGAAGGCAGCCTTTTCACACAAAGGGATCCAGTAAGAGCAAAGGCAGGAAGTTATGAAACCATGTGGAAGACTCAGAGAGTTATAAGAATTTTGAGGTCAAGGCAACTGCTAGGCCAGATAATTTAGGGTCTTCTATGTCATTTTAAGAAATTTGCACTTTCCTCTATGAACTATGGAAAGCCTTTGAAGGATTTTAAGAAGGAGGGTTGCATGATCTCTTTTGACTTTTAAAGATCACTGTCACCTTGGTAGCATTTGGAAAATGAATTAGAGGAAGTGAGATTAGAGCTTGAGAGACAGTTAGGTGGTTATTTCCGAGTTTAGATAAAAGGTGATGCAGGCTGAGCTCTGGGATCAAAGTATGAGAAATGGTAAGGACATGAAATTGACAAGGCTTAGTTAAGGGTCTAGGAGACAGAGGGAGGTAAGATAAAAAGAGGATTAAAGAATGACTTTTTGCTTTCTGGCTTGAGTAAAGGAGTAGGTGGTGTTGTCTTCTACAGAGATAAGGGAACGCAGGAGGAGAGCAGATTTGCGGTCTTGGAAGTGGGCTTGGTTTTGGAGTTGACTGTGTGATCTGGCTAGCGATCCATAGGTAGCATGCACTAGCACGAGTGGTCGGTAGTTAACCTCATAGGCACTGGTGAGCTCACTCAGAAGGTGTTTGTAGATAAGAAGAGTTTGGGGATCACGAGTATATAAGGGTGAACTGAAGAAGAGTGAGCTCAGATATCTTCCCTGAAGGACTTCCCAAACCTCTAAACCAGAAATTGTTTCATCATCTGAAGTGGATTTTTTTTTTTTTTTTGGTGGGTATGTTTGAATCAAGATCTGAAAAATATAGCTGGAGAAAGGGGAATAGTGTAAAATGACTTAAGGTGCTTCTAACCAGTCAATTCCATGGTTGAAAGCAAGAAGGGCCTGCCTTAGCCGAGGTGACCCTCTCCCTGTGACTTGAAGACACAAGTGACAGGAGCTGGCAAGGGCCTCATGGTCCTCGTTCACTTCCCCTCATCACTGGTTAAGACTTAAAATTGAAGGGTTAGAACTTCATTCCCTGAGCTTCAGAATTTGACTACGTTAACATTTATATTCCCCTAGTAAGTAGTAGGGCTTAGTATTTTGCCCATTATGTGTATTTTAATAAGAACACAGTGGACATTTGAAGGAAGTTGACTTTCCTTCGAAATAATGAATTACTTCCATATCTGTGACCCCCCCAACACTTAATTAATACCTCTGCTATGGTTCTACTCTAATACTATTAATATTATTCTTTCCATGACATTCTCTATCAGACTACGTCCCCAAGGGCAGAGATTTCACTTTCATCACTGTGTCCAGCATCAAACATAGTAGATGTTCAATTAAATTTTTGAGTGAATAAATAATCATTTATGAAAATAGCACCTGATTGACTCTCTAAGTTTCAAAGCACTTTATTTTGTAACTGTAACATGTGCACCCTCCTTGGGAAATAAATCATTTTATTATCCCTATTTAACACACGAGAAATGTGAGCTGGCGAGTTTCTGTGGCTTAAACAAGGTCACGTGGCCATTAAGGGATGGGACTGCAACCGGGTGTTTTTCTTCCTAATTCCTTCCCTTTTCTCTCTGCATTGCTGAGGCTTTCCCCAAGAAGAGGCTCTAAAAGGGGAGAAGACTAAGAGCTCTGGGTCCTTCTGAGAAGTATGGAGTAAATGAGATTTTGTCTCAGAACATAGAAGCTGGGGATAGAGGTGAAAAACTACATCCACTGCCAATTTCGTCTAGAGTAGTCTTGAAAGCTAACATTTTATAAAGACACCACCGAGCTCAGATTTCCATGGAGGGCAGGTCAGCAGTAATCCTGGCATTATGTGCTCTCAGGCCTGTGACCACAGCATAAATGCCGGTGGAAGAAATCTTACAGTTTGTGAACTGCATTTGAAAATGCAGGTGTGGTTGTAAAGAGCCAGGAATACAGGGAGCTTGAGTTACAAGGGCAGATGTTAAATATGCATCTTGAGAAAGGATCATTGGGGTTTATGAAAGTATTGACCGCACTCCAGTTTTATTTTCTTGGTTCAAAAAAGGCTTCTGTTGCTGTAAACTCCAAGTGCACATTTTTAAAAGTCTGTGTTAAAGGAAAATAAATGTTATTCATAGTGGCAGAATTCAGTAAGGTTTTAATAATGGGCAGGAGTGAGTTTTTAGGAAGTAAGTGCTGTGATGGTGAAATGAGTCTAATTGGGGATGTGCCCACTACTGTTTTGGGGGCAAGAGCTCTTTCACTTTGGCTCTGTGGAGTGGAGCATAAAGGTGGGATTAAAAAAAGAAGGAAGAAGTAAAGAATGTAGTAGGGACAAGACTTCTGATTTCTATTAAATATTTCAAATTTTAGCTCCTCATGTCCCACCTGCCCAGGTAATTCCATCTCAGTTGGTTGAGTGCCTTTGGCTTAGTGCCCTCCTGGCCCTCTCATATGCTGGTGTACATTGCATACTATGATGAGGGTTTAAATATGCAGGTGAGTAAATGTTAATGCCTTCTTCTCTTACAACATCTAAGGAATTGGAGTGTGCTACTCTGCTTCCTGGTGTTTACATGTGCATGGGGGTCTCTGACAGGGTCTCTGTGATTTCTCTATTTGTATGTATAACAATTTGTTGTAAAATCCTCGCATTCAGTTGTTTAGTTACATCTCCCAGAACAGACACTTTCTTTCAAAGATCTTTGGGAAAGGGAATGCCACTATGTGCAGTCATTATCCCCGTAAAAGAAGTCAAACAGTGTCACCTCATTTTTTCTTTCTACTGCCCTTGCTTCATCTCTCTGACAATGATTTCTAAGCACACACCTCCACTCTGTTCATTCTTTTACTGGTTTTCTCTTCGTCACTCATCAAGAAGAAATAACAAGAAAAATAAAAGCTGGGCATTTGGCCAAATGACCTTTCCACTTGTCTTATCTTTTTGTCTGCTTCCATTCTGTGATGACAGAATGGAAAATCCTTGAAGGCAGGTGGCTGACTTATCCATAATTTACATTCAAGACCAGGCATCTTTTAGATGTTTATTAAAGTTTATATACAAAGCATTATAAAACTCTGATGGAATGACCCCAGAAATACTTTATCCGCTCTTTTTATTTTATTATTATTATTATTTTTAGTGGCTAGTGGAAATAGGAAAAGGGGTGGGGGTAGTCATTTAGGTGGGGAAAGACATTTCTCTAAATGTCAATACTTATGAAACGCCATTTTAAACCTCTATGAATGATTATCTTCCTCAGTCTTGATGAGGCAGTTTCACATTGCTGCTCAATTTATTTACTCAGGAGACCAATTTATTTCACTACTTCTGTACTAACTGTTTGCATTGACATCTAGGTCTGCTTTGAGCAAGCAACTGTGACAAGTTGTTTATTGAACTGTAAACAGGTATTGTCTGAATCTAAACAATAGCTTTATCTAATTAGGAGACCCTGAGCATCACGTTAGCCCCATGCGGCTGTCCTAACCCAGTCTGGCATCTCCTTCAGGCTTCCCAGGCCTTTTAAAATCTTCTTGCTCGCAGTAAAACCTTTCATCACAAAGTGAAGAATAATCCTTATTTTGTCCTGTAACTGTACATACTTGTATTTTGTGCAAAAAAAGAACAGAATGAGATAAACTGAGCAGGGGTAGTCCAGTTTAGAATGGTTGAATAAGAAAAGGAAAACATGAATGAGATACGAAAAGAACAGGAAGATGAATAAAGATGAACTGAGTCTGCTGCCGCGGCTGTAAAAATACCTCGTATAAATTAGAAAACATTTTCCTACCAAAAGGGGACTCAATGAAATGATGGCGATATGAGTTTTCAAACAAAAATACAGGTATGATTACGGAAAGCATAATAATAGGCGAGCCGAGGTGGGGGGAAAGTTAATTTTCTGGACTCAGATTGAAATAGAACATGTACGAAAGCACTTGGGAATCCTCATCTTACCCGCCTTTGCTTTGTGTCTGAAGATGCTAATTGAGCGCAGCAATCAATGTCTTTTGTTTTTAGCTGTCAGCACTTTCCTGAAGGGCTTTGCCCAATACTAGAGGGAGGGAACTCTTAATGAAGCTTCACTTTTCAGTAGCTACTATTATTACATTTTCCTCTTGGAAGGGAAGAATTAATTGCAATGTTGAAAAAAAATGTCATCACAGTGAAGTTTTCAAACGTGAGGCCAAACATAGATCTCTTTCTTAAAAAAAAAAAAAATTGGCCAGGGATACCTCACTGCCATACATTAAAAAGAAAGAAGCTGTATAAAAGTGAGCAGGGTGATGTGGTTATTTTTTTTAATCACTATATAGACACTATGTTTATTTTATCATAAAGCGAGATTTTCACACCCTTTTTGTCTCTCCCTAGGCGTTGAGAGTTGCTTTCTTGGTTGCTTCCTTAACGATTTGTGTAATTGGTTTCACTCACTGAGGCCCAATTGGTGGGTTCATTGTGAATGCCTCATGAAATATGAATCTATTTAAAAATTAATAGTAAATCAATATTAATTCAATAAAATATTTTAATCTGAGGTATGAATATTTTATACCCTCACACAGACATGCAGATTTCAAAAGCCGTTTTCATGTTTCTGACAGGCTGTCCAGTTTTGCCACCACAACATTGAAATTATTCCTGCCCGCACCCGTGCGTGTGGGCTCCGGGCTCTCTCGGCTAGAGCTGCCCAGGTCAATGGTTATGTTTATTCAAACTGCTGAAGGATGCAGATGAGATGCATGCCACTGAAGAACACAGAAAACTTTACCTTGTTTATTCGCGTTTATAATTTCTCATGTCTCTCCCTGCAATATACTTAAAGGGAGTCTCACGCAATCTTATAGGTTAATCCTTGTTCACACCAGGTTTGACTCATATCAAACCTGGCATATTGCAGCACCTGAAGGCTTTCCTGACGAGGAATTGTAAAGAGAGGGACTGCCACTGATCTAGTGGAAATGAGCCAGTTGCACCGAGCTGATAAAACCAGAGATTTACTGGAGCAGACAGGCCAGAGCTGAAACAGGCTTCTCTCTCTATTGAAACCCCCTTCTGTCACTTGAATCAGTCATCTCCCCTGTCAGGCATCATCAGCTAAAACAATGGCGTGGCAGCTGAGTTTAGCTGAAAAGAGGGAGATGTCAGATAACACACAGGAATGTGTTGTTATGGTCGGTGGGGTTGGGTCCACTTACGTTTCCCTGCCTGAATTCAGAGACGGTGGTTGCTACTCCAGGTGCAGAATAAAGCCATAAAGACTTTAGAGCTAAGGTAATGATAATGAATTAGGAGGGGAAAAATGGTTCCAGTACTGATTCAATACAAGAAGTGCTAGGTAATGGCTAAAACAATAATTTTCTTCCTATTGGGGTTTCCACCTTCATTTGTCTTTAATACGTCTGTGCTACCTGATGCCTACGCTACATTGGAGGACAGAAATAAACTCCCAAAGAAGAAAATGTAAGCTGAATGCATTAAAAATTCATTGGCTATGGTTTCTTCTTCAGGGAGCAATGGTAAATGAGGCAATTGAATTACTGAATGTTTTCTGTGCATGGCCCAAGCCCTGGAGAACAAGTCTACACAGCTTAGAATAGCCCCAAACTAGGAAGTGGATATTATGAACACAGTAGAGGATTTAAATAAGAGGCCTAACAGACAAGGACCAAGTCCTTCACATCTCTGTGGGTCCTCAGAGACCCCCATAGAGTCTTGCATGTAGCAGGTCCTCAACATACATTTTGCTGAAGGACTGAATATGTATATATTCATCTTTGACAATTATTTAATTTGCCTTTGCAGTGTTCTCTGGACACAAAGTAGGTGTATTTCAAAATTGTGCCCTAGAATGATATATATGCTTAACTTCTCAGTAATTTATTATTGTATTTTCATTTTAGAAGAGAAGGTTGCAGCTTTGTAAAAATGTATTGCTGCTATGTATTGAAGCTAAGGGAATGTCACTGCATCAATCAGGTCCCATGGCAGGGCTCTCTCCTCTGTGTGTGGGAGGGCACTGGCAATAAATGTTTCTTCTGAGGTGTCCCCTGGCACCAATATTACTCTCCTCTTCCATTTTCCCTTATTTGATAAGTTGGTTTATTTCTGAGTGTACCTGAGTGGGTTCCCTCGTCCTCTTTTATAAGCCTACTGAGTGGGAGGTGTGGATCAGTGTACACAGAAGGGGCCTGAGTCTGCTGCTAAATGAAGTGGTGGCCTTGATAGGTTGACCCACTGTTCTATTTTGCTCAAGACTGTCCTGGCTTTAGCACTGAAGTTTCCACATCCTGGGAAAACACTGAGTCCCAAGCAAACAGAGACAGTTGATCACCCTTCCTTTGGCACTTGAGATGTCAGATCTTGGACTTTTATGTTGTTGTGAGTTTCAGGTGAATGCTGAACTTCTGGAAGTTACATGGGTTTGAAGATTGAGAAGGACTGATACATTTTACGATTTTGCTAATAGTAACATGCAAAATAACAGTCATGTAGTTTAGAAATCATGCACGTGGTGGCCTTCTTAAGCTCCATTTGGACTCCCAAACCACATTTTGAATCAGTTTACAAGAAGGATCTAGCTTAGGAACCACAGCTTGACCAGCAGAGTGGGTCAGCAGTTCTCTTCCGTGGGAGGACAGGACAGCTCTGAGGCAGAGCGAGGTTTCAAACCCAACGTTTTTGCTTCTAACCACTCTGCGGAGGAGCACCCTGTTGTTAACAGTGATGAAAGCAATTTGTTGGAGTGTGCTGCGTGTAGTGGAGTTGTTCATTTGTGTTTTCCCACTTGATGATGGCTCCCTTATGCAGGCAAGAATCCGGCTTTATCTGGCCTTGCATTCTCCCCCGGACCTTGTGGCTCTTGTGAGGTGGGGAAATCTTTTGGCTTTGGGGGGTTGCCTAGCTACCTGGCAGTGGGTGTTGGTGTACAAGAGCCTCACAGTTGCAATGCTTTCCTTCTTATATCCCCTCCTCTCTATCTTCTTCCCCCTGCCACCACCTTTGGAGTTTACTCTGGCTCTACCCACGGAAAGTAGGTGGGGGAAACCTCAGTTATTTACATGGGGGTGAAAAATCAGGTATTCCTGATTCTTGTTGTTTGTGTAGGTGTTTAGGTGTGTGTATGAGTGTGCCCGTTTGTATACAGGTGAGAAGAGGCCTTATTCATATTTCTGTATCTTTTCATACAGACATATTTTAACACTCAGGTACTTGTCTATCTCTTCCAAGCTGCACAGATTTACTGGGAGGAAAAAAATTCATTGTCTGGTTGCCTAAAAGCAGCTATTCTAGATGTTTGGAGAGAGGGCATATGTAAACATCCCAAAAGTATGACACTTTAAAAGATGACACTTTATTTAATAGTAAATGTTTGGGTTTCCAAGAATTTAATTTCCTTGGAAGTTGAAAGCAGTATGGCATGTTAGGTAAAACCAAAGTGGAGAAAATGCCAATATTGCTGTGATCTTAGGCCGGTAAATTAAACTTCCTGAGCTTCATTTTCCCTAACGAGGAAGTGGCAGAATGACTACCTTGAAGGGTTTTTGTGAGGTTTGGTTAGAAGTGTTGTATGAAGTGATAATCTCTGGCACATCCTGATGGCTCCATAAATGGTAGCTATTAAAAGTAAAAGAGACAATTTAGTTCAGCCTAAGAAAGTGCTTTCAAATATTAGCACTGCCCAGCAATGAAATGGGCTGCTTGAGAGTGGGTGGACTCCACATCATTGGAGGTATTGAAAACCAGGCTGGGTCATTATTTCTCTGGGATGCAACAGAGGGAATTTCTATGCAATGTACAGATTTCCATTATTTAATAGACCATAAGAAGAGTTGCAGAATTCTCACCTGAACTTCTTTAAATAAAAATCCAGGAATTAGGTTGGACATGGTGGCTCACACTTGTAATCCCAGAGCTTTGAGATGCTGAGGTGGGAGGATCCCTTGAGCCCAGGAGCTTGAGATTACAGTGAGCTATGATCAGGCCACTACACCTTAGCCTGGGCAACAGAGTGAGACCCAATCTCTAAAAAACCTCTTTCTGATAGTTTTCACAGTAGATAAATCAGATTGGGGGATGCAGCAGATGAGTGCAGACAAGAATCTGGTTCCCAGAGTAGGGAGACTAAGTAAGTGATACTGCTTTTAGAACAGGGGTCCCCAACCTATGGTGAGTTGTATAATTATTTCATTATATATTACAATGTAATAATAATAGAAATAAAGTGCACAATAAACGTAATGCACTCAAATCGTCCCAAAACCATCCCCCCCCATCCGTGGAAAAATTGTCTTCCATGAAAATGGTCCTTGGTGCCAAAAAGATTGTGGACCTCTGTTTTAGAATGTTACTTTGTATCTCCCTTATCCAGGCTATGTTAGAAAGAATTGAAGAACAGGAGAATAATGAACCAGGATGTCTTTCTTCCGCTTTGTCCTCATGGTCCCTGACTTCCTTAGTTGTATCTCTAGTACTCCCTCTGATGTCAGACGGTTAGGGAAGGGCTTCCAGAGCGTAGAGTCATTTAGATAACAGCCACAAAGCATCCTGTGATGCGAGTGATTGTTCTGGGAAGGCTGAGAGACAGAAACCTCAAGAGTGGATGAAAAATAGCTTTCAATCCTTGTGTGCATTGTGAGTCCTTGCCTTAGCTTTGTTATGACAGTGTTCGAGGAGACTTCCAATAATCTCCCCCTTATATGGGCTCAAGATGAATCCACCTTTGATGACATTTGAGTGTTTATATATGGTATGAAAAGAAAAGTGATCACTTCACTAAATTTAGTTTGAAGAACATAGTTTTGCTAATTTCAGTTATCCACATTCCCTGGACTATGAACTTTTGTAGGGCTGTTGGCTTAACCCCAGTGGTTTGCCTTGTGGTTTTATACTAGAAAATGTAAATTTCTTTTAAAATATGGTGCTTTAAAGATTGTTAAGGAACTTAAGACCTCAAGTTATCTATAAGAAAGCTCAAAAAGTTTTAAACATAATTAAATTTGAAGCATCAAGACATTTTATTTAAAGCATATTTGGATTCTTAAATTTCCAAAAAAGTTTTTTTGGGGAAAAAGATTTTTTTGCTATTTGAGTCCAAGGTGTTTTAAAATTGCTTAGGACCATTTGGTCAACATCTAATTACTTTCTACTTGAAATAAGGTCTTAGTCTCTCTGATATAAGACGCAATGGAACTTTAAGTCTGGGCTTTCGGGTTTATCCTCAAATTCTCCTTCCCATTAGTCTTGTGACTTCCATTTAAGATTTCAATTTCAGTGGAATTTTTATTAAAATATAAACTAGAACTACTTTTATTTCACATTTTTAGCTGAAAAGATATACAAAGATGGAATTCCAAGTGAATACTGGGACTTGGGTGAGGAGAAGATAAATTTAATGTCGGTGATACACAGTTACTTTGCATCAAGTGTTTATGTTGTTTAAAATATTGTTTACCCTAAAAGATTTATTTGTTGTACATTTTGGGTTTTTCTGGGTCTATCAGTTAGGGTCCAGTAAGAATCCACTCTAGGTATTTAATGGAGATAACTTAATATTGAAAATTTCTTTCACAGATGATGGAAGGGCTTTAAAGACTTAAATGTAAGGCATGAAACCATAAAAATTCTAGAAGAAAATGTAGGAAAAATTTCTTCTAGACATAGGCCTAGGCAAAGAATTTATGACTAAGACCCCAAAGGCAAACACAGCAACAACAAAAATAAATAAATGAGACTTAATTAAATTAAAAAGCTTCTGCACAGCAAAGGAAATAATCAACAGAGTAAACAGGCAATCTACAGAATGGGCGAAAATATTCTCAAACTATACATCTGACAAAGGACTAATATCTAGAATCTACAAAGAGCTCAAACAAGCCAATGTGAAAAAAACAAATAACCCCATCAAAAAGTGGGCAAAAGACACGAACAGAATTTTTTCAAAAGATATACAAATGGCCAACAAACATATGAAAAAATGTTCAACATCACTAATCATCAGAGAAATGAAAATTAAAACCACAATGAGATACCACCTTATCCCTGTCAGAATGGCCATTATTAAAAAGTCAAAAAACAGATGCTGGCGTGGACGCAGAGAAAAAGGAACGCTTATACCGTATTGGTGGGACTGCAAACTAGTACAGCCCCTATGGAAAACAGTATGAAGATTCCTCAAAGAGCTAAAAGTAGACCTACTATTTGATCCAGCAATCCCACTACTGGGTATCTACCCAAAGAAAAAGAAATTATTTTATCAAAAAGACACCTGCATTCAAATGTTTATCGCAGCACAATTCATAATTTCAAAGATGTTGTATCAACCTAAGTGCCCATCAGTTCACGAATGGATAAAGAAAATGTGGTGTGTGTGTGTGTACACACGCACACACACACACACATATATACACCATGGAGGACTACTCAGCCATAAACAGGAATGAAATAATGTCTGTCGCAGCAACTTGGATGGAACTGGAGACCATTATCCTAAGTGGAGTATCTCAGGAATAGAAAAGCAAACATCACGTGTTCTCACTAATAAGTGGGAGCTAATAAATGGGTACACATGGGCACAAAGAGACATAAAGGACATTGGAAACTGGGAAGGGGAGAGGTTGGGAAGGGGGTGAGGGATAAAAACTTACCTATCAGGTACAATGAACACTGGCCTGGTGAGGGGTACACTGAAAGCCCTGACTTCAGCATTAGACAGTGTATCCATGTAACAGAAACATTTGTACCCTCTTAATATTTTGAAATTTTAAAAGATGAAAAAAAAAAAAAAAAGTCATGCAGGAGATGGTGTGGCATCCCAGATATTAATAAGAACAGGAAGCCACTACTCTCCCTAGGGGTGGGACAACAGGGGTAGTTGGTGTTACCAGAACCCAGAAGATGGGCTATTTGGTGGGAGATGCAACCACAGCAAGGAGGGACTTCATCTAATAGAATCTTGCTTCTCTGGAGCCACTCTGTACATATTGTATTGAATAACATATTGACATTTTAAAATGTAATTTTATGATTCTATGGACATGCACATAAGTTTCTCAAGCATGCTGGCCACAATGAACACATTTCTATCAGCAAAGGCAAGGTGCGTGGACAGCCCAGATGTTAGCTAGTTGAAGAAACTCTTTAAACCTTAGTTAAATGACCTACCATGCGACTTTGGAATTACCATAATGCCTTTGGGAAAGGCATTTATCTGGCTATGTTTAATTTTCTAAGGCAATAGCTTCAAGAAAAAAAGCAGCCCAAGGAGGATTTATTTGCTCAATACTTTCTGTGGTGATATTTTTATTTTGTATTAAACATACCTACTACATAAATTCAGTGCTTCCTCATTTTATCATAGTTTAGGTATATTTAAAATATCACATGCTATCAGCATAAGCGTGAAACTTGTTTACTGAATTTCTTCCTGAGCTGAGTCCAGATGCTTTTTAACTTAGAACAAATCACACATACGAAATGAAGATAAAATGCCAACATCCAGAGCAAGGCAAGTAAATATTGTCACGAGTGCTGATGAAATGGAGGAAAGAGTTTTGGGCGTGGGGTGAGAAAAACTGGGTCTGCAACCCAATTTTTCTAATTAGTAGCAATGATAAACCTGAGCCTTGCTTTTCTCACGCAAAACTGGCACAAAGGATTCATGCCTTACGTTCTTTTATCCATTCATTTATGAATTCACTCACTTATTATACAAATGTTTACTGAATGCCTACAGTGGGTAGGCATTTTGGTGTGTAAAGAAATACTCCCAGCCCCTGCCCTCATAGTGGTGGTTGTTATAAAAGTCAAACGAGGCAACTCTACCAAGTGCTCTCATTGACTAAGTGCCTACTATGTGCCATGGATTTTATCTTGTTATCTCCATTATACATGTGCCACGGACTTACATACATTACCTCAGTTGGTCCTCCTGTAAACCTGTTTCGGGGAGTTCTTACCACCAGTGTACATATGAGGTAACTGAGGCACGATTAAGAGATTTGTCCAGAGTTAGATAACTAGTAAGGGGCCTGACTGGGATTTGAACCAAGGTAGATCTGATTCAAAAGACACTGATTTTCCAAGAAAACTTGTCAATATGAAAGTTCTTTACAAACATAATGTGCCATATAAAAAGAAATAGTATTTGTTATTATTATTTTCTGTACTTATTTGTGATGCTATAAACACAGACCAAAGCCAAAAACAAAACAGGAAACAGGGTTTTAGTCATGTTACTGTGGATATTCTCATTATAATGCTTTTGATTTCTGCTTTTGTGATTTGAAATGTCCATTCTCCTTTTCCCCTGTGGATACACATTGTTGTTGTTCTTTTTCTGTCTGCAGATCATGGTTGGGCCTTTGGTAAGCACATTATATTCTTAAAATATTGAAACGGTTTCATTGCAGAATCACTGTGTCAAGGAGGTTGTGTACCTCCTTGAGGATGAAAATGCCAATTTCTCATAAAAAGGCAAAACCCTCATTTCAAAAGGTTGAATATGATGTTACTTAACTAATTTCAAATGGCTACTTTTAGGTCACTGAAAAAGTCCAAATGTAAGAATAATCTCTGGGGTCTGTAACATTTTCATTTGATTCAAGAATGGCTAAACTTTAATTCTTTTTAACCTCTTGCCTTTTGGTATTTGGCTCTTCTGACAGGAAGTGTCTGTCCACTGCAAGATTTGTCTTTGTACTACGGCCTGCTTAATCAGGCGTCTATTTTCATTATATCCTTGAAAGCTAAAGAAGCTCTTAAATTTTTTACACAGGCTATATACACTATTTCCATAGATTTATTGAAAATTTTATTGAAATATAACATATGTAAAGTATCATAAAAATAAGTATATTTTCATAAAATAGAACATTACCAGTATCCCAAAAGCCTCATTCATGCTCTCTTTCAAGTATTCTATCCCAAAAGATAACTGCTTTCTGATTTCTATTATGATAGATTAGTCTTGTCTGCTCTTGAACTTTATATGAATGAAAAAAGAATCCTATGACATGTGGGAAGGGGAAGGGACAGAACTTCCTTACATCCGAAGGCCTCCCAGTCTGCAGGTCCACCTCTGGTAAGTGCTCCTTCTCTGGGCTGATCTGCTTGTTGGTCTGACCAGAGGGAACCTCTGCTTCACTATGTCATCTCAGGCTTGTTTAACACTGGCCCTGGGGCCCTAAGAGATCTCAGCAGACCCTAGGTCTGCAGGGGCTTCTTCAGGTCAGTCCCCTTCCCCTAACCTACCTGGGGAAGGGGACTGACCACAAGTGCCTGACCACAGAATCAAGGAGATGCTGGCCTGGGAGGGCGCTGCAGAGAAGGGAGGAGTGAGCTCTGTGTCCCACCCTGGAAAAAAAAAAAAAGAAAAGAAAGAAAAAGAAGAATCCTATGATATGTGCCTTTGTGTGTCTGGATTTATTCACTCAACATTATGTTTATGAGATTCATCCATGTTATTCTTGCATAGTGGACGTTCATTCATCTTTATTGCTGTGTAATATTCTATTGTATGAATATACCACAATTTAGTTCTTATTCATTCTACTTTACATAGGCCTTTGGGTTGTTTCAACTTTGTGGCTATTAAAATTAAAGCTGCTTTGAATATCTTTGTCATGTGGTACCTGCATATATACAGCTCTCTTGGGTGTATACCTGGGAGTAAAATTGCTGGGTATTAGGGTATCAATACTTTATGCTTTACTGTTAGTTTTTCAAAGTGGTTGTGCCAATTTAAAAATCCCACCAGCAACGGATGAGAGTTTCTGTTATTCTATATCCTCACCAGATTTTTAAATATTAGCCATTCTGGTGGGGTATAGTGGTATATCATCATGATTTTAATTTATATTTCCCTAATGACTAATGAAATTGAACACCTTTTAATATTTTCACTTGCTATTTGTATGTCTTTTTTGTGATGTTTTGTAATAGTTAGAAAAATGTCTTCCTGAAGATGTCTATGTCCTAATTTCTGGAACCTGAGAATATGTCAGGTTACGTGGCAAAGGGAAATTAAAAGTTGCAGATGGAATAAAGGTTGTTAATCAACTGACCTTAAAACAGAGATATTATCCTGGATTATCTAGGTGAGCCTCATGTAATCCCAGGGGTCTTTAAGAGTGAAGAGGGTATTCAAAGGGAGAATCAGAGATGGCAGTGTGAGAAGGAAGACTGATATTGCTGGCTTTGAAATCAAGGAACAGGACTACAAGCCAAGAAATGCAGGTAGCTTTTACAAGGTAGAAAAGGCAAGGAATCACATTCTCCCCAGAGCCTCTAGAAGGAATGCAGCCCTGCTAACTCTTTAATTTTAGCAAGGTGAAACTCATTTCCTACTTCTAAACTACAGAACTGTAAGAAAATAAATTTGTGCATGTAAGGTCTTTACATTTGAGCCCAACCAACATTCCTGGTTATTGCACCCAATATGTCCTGTATAGAATTACAGAACTGTAAGAAAATAAATTTATTACATTGCATGTAATTAATTATTACAGAAAACTGTAATAAAATAAATTTGTAAGAAAACAATTTAATTGTTATCATCCATGAAATGTGTGGTAATTTGTTACAGCAGCAATGGGAAATTAAAACATATCTTCAAGTCTTTTGCTCGTATTTCTATTGGGTCTTTTTGATTTGTAAAGGTTCTTGATATATTATGGATATGAGTGTTTTGTTGGGTTTGTTTAATATTTTGCATCTATGTTCTTTTTTCCAGCTTAAGGTACAATTGACAAATAAAATTATATATATTTAAGGTGTACATGATGTTAGATATGCATATATACTGTGAAATGATTACCACAATCAAGTTAGTTAACATATCTACCTTTTTTTTTATGGTAAGAACGTTTAAAATCTTCTCTCTCAGCAAATTTCAAGTATATAATACAGTATTATTAAGTATAGTCTCCATGCTGTACATTAGATTCCCAGAATTTATTCATCTTATAACTGAAAATTGTAACATCTCCCCATCCCCCAGCCCCTGGCAACCACCATTCTATCTATTTCTATGAGTTCAACTTTTTAAGATTCCACATATAAATGAGATCATGCAGTATTTGTCTTTCTCTGTCTGACTTATTTCACTTAGCATAATGCCTTCAAGCTTCATCCATGTTGTTGCAAATAGCAGAAATTCCTTTTTATGCTTGAATAATATTCGTGTGTGTGTGTGTGTGTGTGTGTATTATTACCTTTTCTTTATCTATTCATCCATCAATGACATTTAGGTTGTTTCTATGTCTTCCTTAGAATAATGCTGCAATGAACATGGGAGTACAGATGTGTCTTCAGGGTACTGATTTCATTTCCCTTGGGTATATACCCAGAGGTGGAATTGTTGGATCATATGGTAGTCCTATTTTTAAATTTTTGAGGGAACTCCATGCTGTTTTCCATAATGACTATCAATTTGCACTCCCACCAAAGGTACCCAAGGGTTCCCTTTTTCCCACACCCTCACCAACGCATGCTATCTCTTGCCTTTTTCATAGTTGCTGTCCTATCAGGTGTGAGGTAATATCTCATTGTGGTTTTGATTTGCATTTCCCTGACGATTAG